>OY992771.1:5000-2405000 GCA_963921325.1 Logfia minima | reverse complement strand
TTGTGGGGACGACAAGACCATCAAGGTATGTTTTTGCATTACATTATTTTTGGTCAACGCATACTTGGTGATCTTTAATTTGCTAATCCAGGTTTTTTTATTCATAGGTCTGGGATGCGACAACTGGTGTAAAAAAGTACACTTTTGAAGGTCATGAAGCTCCTGTATATTCTGTATGCCCTCACTATAAAGAGAACATTCAGTTCATATTTTCTACGGCTCTTGATGGGAAGATAAAAGCGTGGTTATATGATAACATGGGCTCACGAGTTGATTACGAGGCTCCGGGCCGGTGGTGCACGACGATGGCATACAGTGCTGATGGAACGAGGTTTGATGCCACCTGGACTTATGTGATATCATTAATACCCTTTTATAGTATTAAGTTGTGATTGTGACTTTATTTTTATGATTATTTTTTCAGGCTTTTTTCATGTGGGACTAGTAAAGATGGGGAGTCACACATAGTAGAATGGAACGAAAGTGAAGGGGCTGTGAAAAGAACGTATATGGGTTTCCGAAAACGATCTTTAGGTGTTGTGCAATTTGATACCACCAAAAACCGATTTTTGGCAGCTGGTGATGATTTTTCTATTAAATATTGGGATATGGACAATGTTCAGCTTTTAACAAGTGTTGATGCTGATGGAGGTCTTCCGGTAATACCTTTGTTTCATATAATGATTATAGTTTTGAAGATAAACAATGACAAATCTAATATTGTTCTTGATTATAATCCAAAAAGGCAAGCCCACGCATCAGATTTAACAAGGATGGCGCTCTATTAGCTGTTTCTGCTAACGACAATGGTATCAAAATCTTGGCAAATTCTGATGGTCTTCGATTACTTCGCACTTTTGAAAATCTTTCATTTGATGGTGCTGCTTCTAGAACTCCCGAGGTTGCAAAGGTAGCTGTTTTTGAGATTAACTACAACTAAGTACAAATTAAATCATTTTGTTTCAAGTCATAGACTCATAGTCACTATGATGTTATTTTCAAATGCAGCCTACCATAAATCCAATATCGGCTGCTGCCGCTAGTAGTGCTGCACTAGCAGAAAGGGTTGGATCTGGTTCCATATCTGCAGTGGTTAGTGCTCGTGTTTTACTTTTGACTAAATGTCGATAGAATTGTTTTAGTGATTATAGTATGGTGAATTGTAAATGCTAGAATGGAGAGGCTAGAAGTATGGCAGATGTGAAACCTAGGATCGGGGAAGAATCTAATGACAAATCAAAGATTTGGAAACTTACTGAGATAACTGAAGCTTCTCAGTGTCGGTCATTGAAACTCCCAGAGAACATGAGAGTAACAAAGGTATACTGATATTATTGCAGTTTCAGCGATTTGTACTTTAGGGATTGTACTATCAGAATCAACGTTTTAGGGCCTACGTTATAAGTTTATAATCAAATACAGGACCACTTAACTACTTAAGGGTAAACTTAGAACACGTGCATTTATACGTTAATTGACAGTACGCTTCCTAAAATAGTAATTTACTGAAATTACAGTACTTTCAAAATGTTCGTGTAGAAATTAACAGGAGATTTGTTGATGACACAGATATCAAGATTGATATATACAAATTCAGGAAATGCTATTTTGGCATTAGCGTCGAATGCTATTCATTTGTTGTGGAAATGGCAACGTAATGAGCGCAACTCAAGTGGCAAGGTGAGAGTGATGCTAATAAGTTCACTGATTAAGAAAAGCTTTGCAACTGAAATGTGATTGTGAACTAATCATAAAATGCACAATTCTTACTGCAGGCAACAGCTGGTGTTTCACCACAATTATGGCAACCTTCAAGTGGGATTTTGATGACTAACGATGTTGCGGAGACTAATCTTGAAGAATCTGTCGCCTGTTTTGCTTTGTCTAAAAACGACTCTTATGTTATGTCTGCATCGGGAGGAAAGATCTCTTTGTTCAATATGATGACATTCAAGGTGATATTTGATTCTTCTACATGTTACACAAATTTATTGACCTATGAACAGTGCGTTTGACCTCAAAGTCAACATATTTTTACTGGTGGAACTGATTTGACTAATCGGGTAAAATGATGTGGAACTGCAGACAATGACAACGTTCATGCCTCCACCACCTGTAGCAACATTTCTTGCTTTCCATCCTCAAGACAACAATATCATAGCAATTGGCATGGATGACTCAACAATCCAAATCTACAATGTTCGTGTTGATGAGGTATAGAAAGCATACATATTTATAAATTTATGATTACAAAACAAACAACCCGACGTGTTAATTGTTTAAGGCCTTTAATATATTTTATGTAATTTTTAAGCATCAAATATTCAATATTAAATTCATATAACAAAAATACCGTTTTTCTTGTGAAGGTTAAAAGCAAGCTTAAAGGCCACTCCAAAAGAATCACGGGTCTCGCATTTTCACATGTACTGAACGTCCTAGTCTCATCTGGTGCTGATGCTCAGGTTAGTAAAGATACGAGTTTCTTGAATCTCTATGGAGACCCACTTGAGATTTTAACTTGAGATTCTTCAAATTCATGTTTATTAACTGTTTTTATGTTAATTACTTAGATTTGTGTATGGAGTTCTGATGGGTGGGAAAAGCAAAAGGCACGATACGTCCAACTTCCACCAGGGAGAACACCGTCGCCACAATCCGATACTCGTGTGCAGTTTCATCACGATCAGATCCATTTTCTTGTTGTTCATGAGACTCAACTTGCTATTTATGAAACAACAAAACTTGAATGCGTTAAGCAGGTAGTACTTCGAGTCTCCAATTCTTGTTCTTCATTTATGATAACTGGAACATTGTGGTATTTGACATACTTGTTCTTCTTTCAGTGGATTCAACGTGAATCATCAGCACCAATATCACATGCAACCTTTTCATGCGATAGTCAGCTGATATATGCAAGTTTCTTGGATGCAACCATCTGCGTGTTCACTGCTTCCCACCTCCGCCTTCGTTGTCGGATAAATCCTTCTGCATATCTTCCAAGGTAAAATCCCCTCAGCTTCGTTAAACCATAACTTGGGGTGCGTTTAGTTGGGGACCTTTTTTCCTAATTTTTCATCTCTGTTTTCTTAGAAAATGATAGTGGTTTTTCTTCTCTTGAAAACTAGTGAAAATCTCAAAAACATGTTTAAGTGTATTAATCTCGAAAACATGTTTAAGGAGTTCTAATTATCTCTAGAAATGAAATAGTTGAAGACTATAAAATGGAGTTTTCAAAAGTGTGGTCATAATCAGAACTGTAGGTTTTCTATTTTTGATGATTTTTTGTTTAAAAGTCATATTTGAATGCGTTATCTATTTTTCAGTCGTTCCGAACTTCTTTTTTTTCTTGAAAAAACATGCACTTTTCTGCAACTAGTAAATTATGTTTTAATGTTTGACAAAAACTAATGTTTCTTGTAGCAACATGAATGTCCACCCGATGGTGATCGCTGCACATCCACAAGAACCAAATCAATTTGCATTAGGGCTTTCAGACGGAATTGTTCATGTTTTGGAGCCTCTAGAATCCGATGGCAAATGGGGGGTGCCACCACCGGCTGAAAATGGTTCCACAAGCACTGTACCAGCTACACCCCCAGCCACAGGTTCAGGTTCGGAACAACCAACCCAGAGGTGACCAGGTTGACTTCTTTACTGTGCAGTTCCAATTTAGTAGGTATGTTGCTACATCTAGTGCTGTTGTTATTAGTGTGGGATATTTTTATTTACCTTTTTATTTTCTTTTTCTTTGTGGTAGTTTGTAAGTGCAGGAAAAAAATTGTAATTTAGCTGGTTGATTGACTTGATCTAACTTTTTATGTAAGATGATGTGAAGGGTAAATGGCCATATTCTGATGTTAATTTTCAATCTTTTAAAATGAAAACCGAAAATTGGTTCTTTCTTCTGTTATTGATTCTGATGTTCTGATTGAATAACAGTATTTGTTCAATACAGTTTATTTCCTATAACATTCATCTCGATTTGACTTTTGTGTATAACAGGACCTTGATACATTAGATTTTCACCTTTTGACCTTAAAATTGGAACATTTTCCATAGTAAAGAAATAGTGAGCAAGAGAATGATTTTGTTGTTAGAAGACTTGCAGAGTTGCAGCTAGGGATTTTTTGCTTCATACATTTTGCAAAAACAGACAAAGATGTCTGATGTATGCTCTGGCTGGAAAAGATAGCATTACATTACCATTGGTTCTTGATAACAAACATAAAGATTATTTGGTTGCGATGATAGGATGCAAAATGGGCAGGGTGGGCAACAATCAAGATGGGTTTCATTTAAAAGAAGTGACTTTATGTATGAATCATGTTTGGTTGACCCATCAAATTTGTTTTTTCTTCAAATAAAACAAAGCTTGGCACCTTATGGAACGCTGTTGATGATCTTTCTAAAACATTATTCCAAATACGAGGTTGTTAAACTTCATAGAAGGTAAGCAGTTAAGAAGAATTTAAAACATCTTGAAAAGTCTACTCAAATCAAGAACCAAGAAATGTTAAACAGCATAGCAGAAAGGAAAAACAATTAACCTAGTGAATTTTGATTACTGATAATTTGACTACAATTACCTTAACAACTGGTATGTAAGTTTTTCGGTTTTCCAATTTATAAAAACAGTTTCTGGTAATTCAATTATGCCTTATAACTGTAACAGTCGGACCATGAAAGTAGCTATATTAAAAATAACCTTAATATTATCGATATTTTATTACAAGACAAAAGTTCATTAAGTATGAAATTTTTTGAAAGTATGGGAGTACAAATCTCAACCGTCCATCTTGATCAAAATAACAATCAACGTTTTTTCCTCTTCGATTTCAGATCCCACATTATATACTTTCGACGAATTTTTTTTTTTTCATTTTTTGGTGGGTTTTGAAAATTGGTAACACATGTAACACATGTGTTACCGGCGACTATCACATGTGTTAGTACCGACTATAGCTTGTAACACATGTGATAGTCTTTGATAACACATGTGATAGCCGCATGTAACACTTTTGTTAATCAATTGTAACACATGTGTTAACCTACAAAAAATGAAAAAAAAGAATAAAAATTCGTCAAAAGTAAACTTTATGAGATATCTAATCGAAAAGAAAAAATGATGAATTTTATGGTATAATTTTTTTTTTTTACTTATCGTTTTTGAGATATTTAAATTTAAACTAAAGTGGGGGAAAGTGGAATTTTTGTCAAAATGATCCATTTTTATTGGCACTCTCATTCTTTAAGAAAACCCTCATACATTTAACCTTTAATGAACTCACCTCTTTGTTACAAATAACCACGTAAGGGAAATATTTAGCCGAGCAATGCCAAGGAGACTCATAAAAACCCAATAGCAAGCTATTGTGAGTGGGTCTTTCCCCATAAAAACTAAGATTAATATCAAGTGAGTCGCTGACTCACATAACAGATATTGAACTGATAAGAACAGATACTACACTTGATCTTAGCCAAAAGGCCGAGAAAGATGCTTTTACATGTCTTAGGGCCTCTGTTTCTATAGGCAGTCCCCTCTTAGTTTGCTTCTTTGTTGGGCGATATGGGAATACCTTTTTGCTGATTGTATCACTTTTGCCATCTGAAAATTGCTGTAACTGTATATGAGCTTCAATGAGACCTCAAAATATGCTTTAAGCAATTGAACAGTTGGTGTAAGGATCCTTACAATCAAACTTCTTTTTTGCTTAATTGCATTTCATCCATGATCCCTATAAATTCGATACCCTATATATTCTGACTGTTCTTACGGATCACCAAAGTACCATTACCACATAATACCATAAAAGGATTCATATTTGTTGTATCTAGTTATAAATAATATTTGGTTATCAAAACATTCTCAGAGCAAGTTGTCTGTTTTGGGGCAAAATGTAGTTTAACCAACGTCCAATTCTAGGTGAATTCTGAACAAGCTACAACTATTGCGTAGGGAGTTGTGACCCAACAGGAAACTATGAAAATAATGTGAGCTTTAACTTCTTTTTTTAAGCAAAGGAAGGGTTCGAGGCGCTTTAAGTTACATTCATGATTAACCCAAAGAAAGTGCAAGGTTGGACGCCCACATTTTGATGTTAACCAGCATAGCAACCAAGGCCAATCATAGTCTTTAGAAGCCATTGAGAAGCTTGTTTACAATCTTATTCAATTATTGCATATTGCGATACATAAGCTCATACACTAATTTATCCAGTTTGAAACGACATACATGTGTTGAAGTCATAACCTAATCTGAAAATGGCTCATCAAAACAATCATGAACTGGTCTCGTAATACACCAGTTCAAAGTCTTAGTTTTTTCAGTTACATATTATTACTACTAATATTAATTAATAACCAATAACAATGGAAGCAACTTTTTGAAACTAATAAATGGTGAGGGGCCGCGCGAACGCAGGCCCCCACTGACACAAATTATGACGTAGGTTCGACCACTTGGGCCGACCTTAAACTAGCACCTCTCCGATATGTGCAATGGAGATCACCAGTCTAGGCCATGGACCTTATTGATCGCCCAAAGACCCCGTCCAGGTAAGTGAGTTTTCCATTGCCCTCCCTCACTTTTTATACTACCATCTTCCCTTCATCTTTTTTTCTCCCAGCCGATGTGGGATCAACAATTACAGCAAAGACCAAAACATCACTGAAGTACCAAAAATACAACCAAAACATGATATACTCTGTGGATTCCGACTGCCACTAGTGAAACATTTTTTCCAAGAAAGTTTTGAGAGATTTTTAGGTCAATTTGGTTGATGCAAGGATCCTCATTATGTTCCTGGCTTTAGAGAGTCGCTTATATGGACTGTGAGGTCTACTTGTACTTGGTGATACATACTTGTATGTTGCCATTAGCCATTGATTTGGTGGCAATTGATCATCATCATCATGTTGTAACCAATCTATATGTAATGTTTTTTGGTGGCGAAAGACATAAATTACTTGCTTTTGGTCACATATTTCAATTAAAAAGCTCATGATTCTCAAACTCAACTATTCGTTTTTCAAATCATATTTGATCAGTTGTTGTCCAACCGTAGTAGGTCTTTCATGTTAGAGTAGACATTACCCCGCAAGAAAAGAGAAAAAAAGGAACATAACATTAAAAACTATAATATACTTAAAAATGTATACGTATATTGCAGTTTAATGTTAATACGAACACCTAAACTGTCAACCTTCTTAGATAAAATTATAAGCATACTATAGTTTTACCTTCAAATGTACTTTTAAAAATGCTCGTGTTATTGTAATGCATATCTTCTTTGATAAAATTTATTGCATATGTTTGTTACTGGTCCCTTGGCTCCTCCTCACCGGTTAAGAGTCAAATAAGCAGAGCAAAACACCCAAAAATGAAATAGACCGGTCTATCTATAGAATCCCACCACTATCTTGCAGCTGATAGTTCTAGATAATGTTACCAAGAGAAGCTTTATTTACATTTTTTCTTCTGACTAGAACCACATGGTCATGAACAGAAAAAGGTAAGACTCACCAAGGGTGTTCGCTTTAATGATGAAATCTGCAAATGCAGAAACACTTCCAGAAGAAAGCCGAGGATAAAAAAGACATTCACAGTTCCAACTGACTTCCCAACTATATATACAAAAGGTAATAAGTTGCCGGCTATCTCCAAGCTACTAGGGGCGTAGGTTAATCAGATTTGGAAGGTCATATTCTTGGAGTCTCTTTATGTCATTTGCAGTCACTTTGGTGTACTCTAAGCTCAGTGATTTCAATTTCTTCAGTGGCTTTAGATACTGCAATCCTGTACTGGTTACTCTGGAATTCGATAAGTTCAAAGAGACCAACTGTGTCAGGCCTGCATCCAAAGTGACCGAGGTCAGATTTACTTCATGTTGACCCATTCAAGACAAAGTCAAAATCATGGATTTAACATATAAAGAAGACTGCATTATCCATTTCAAAAGAAAATTACCAGCAATTAATTCCAGTGATGCATCTGTCAGGCGGTTGTTTTGTGATAGATTCAACAGCACCAGAGAGCGAAGGTCCTTGATATTCTTAATGCCAGCGTCTGTTAATCCTCCTCCACAGATTTCCAAAGACTGGAGGTTTGTTAACTCTACATGACAAAGTATCGATATAAAAAAAGTTATTTATGAAACATTATGTCAACTACTGATTATTATGAGAGCTAAGCAAAGCATACTGTGAAGATAATTCGTTCCAACATCTGTTATTTTAGCGCAAAAGAGATCAAGATGAGTCAACCCAGTCAAACCTACATCCAACAAATAAGAGCTTTAATATCACAAAGAAATAACACTTGAGAGTAACTTCCTTCTGTTGGTAAGTCGGTGCCCTTACTTGTAAGAGCAGCGAGTCCGGTATCTGTAATTTGGCGACAATCCAAGTTAAGTGATCTAAGATTTGACAGCTTAGACAGATATCCTAAACCACCATCGGTGATACCAGTGAATGAGAGATTTAAACTCTCAAGATTCAACAACCCTGCAAGGAACAATCACGACACAATCCATAAAACGATCAGAACAGTTTCTAAGAAATGAACTAATTAATCAGAACCACATGATTTATATACATCATGCTAAATGTGTTTCTCAAGCCTTAGAAGTTACTATCTTTCACCACTTCTTAGTAAAGCGTGTTCTGCATTGCCGAATCTTACGAGAGATGATAACCTTTATATGTCAATTCTTTAATTATATTGTTTATGTTTATCGATTGCATCAGAAGGCAGATACCAAATTTATTTTAACCTGAGAGATGACGTAGACCATCGCTTCCAACTTCTGTATCAGACAACTCCAAGAATTTCAAAAGATGAAGGCCTGTTCAGACACAAGTCAAAACTATATGCATCAGCATCTTCATACAACAACAGTATGCACTAACAATAGAAATAAAAAGACCAATAGAGCAACTGATACTTCATTAGACTATCCATCAACCAGGAAAAGACTGGATTAACTATTACATCATGTTCTACTCGTTAGACCATGCCATTTAAACCCGTACCAAAAGTCACCCATATTGACCCATTACCTGATCTGCACAATTTCCAAAATCTCTAGCCCCAACTTTTGTAGTATATACCACCACATATTTGCATTATTTGTGTCCAACTGTTTCTTTTTACTTCTGAACATACATTATAACATGCAGACAATAGTTACACAAGAAAAAAAGAAGACACCTGCTAAGTTAACCAGTCCATCATCCCGAATAATACATGAATCCAGGTTCAAGCTTTCCAAATTTATCAAACCTGCATCAACCATTATAAAGGCTATAAATTTATATGAGCATAACCTCCAAATTATCAAACATTACAGACTTCAATTGATTACCTTTCAGATGCACCAAAACATCATCTGAAATATCATTGAATCCCAAGTTGAGCACTTTCAAAGCCATCAGCCCTGAATGAACCAAGAAAAATGATGTTATAGCCTACCATTTTCAGGAAGAAGAAAAGAAAACTGTTTAGCATTAAATTAAGCTATACTTCACCAGGGTATAATATAGATGGTACTATAAAAAGACTAACCTGCAAATTTATCACACCCAGTACTAGTCAAATTACATCTGCTTAAATTCAAATAAAGCAGGCCTACAATAGCTGTAGAAAACAGAACAGATGTCTTATACTACATGATAGGGAAACAGGTAATCGCAGTGAATTCTTTTACCTAAAGAAACCCTTATGACCCTTACTTCTTTCATTATTAACAGCCCCATAAGGGTATGAATCACCTGCTATCATAAATCCTTCGGTAGTAATAATAGAAATATACAAGTATCTGCTCCTCCTTCTCCCCAATTAAGTTCGGCTGATTACTTGGTTCAAGATAACTTTTTATATTTACATTAATGCCTAAAATCTCTGCTTTAATTATTGACAAACCAGGGAATCTTGTAGACCATAATTAATTATTCAAATCAATACTTTTTGGATGATGCAATTGTAAGATGTAATTTTAGCCTGAAATTTATCGTGAAATCTTTACTATGGAGTACCTTTCTTCACAACACCAGGATATATAGAAATCAAGAATAGTAGAAACAAAATGTTTCAAGCAACTAATTTTTATGGACCTGAGAGTGAATCCAAGCATGCTGCAGTAACAGGGCATCGCTCCATATTCAGCAATGCAAGTTTATGTAATCCTGAAAAATGTGCATATTATGTTAGATATTCATCTATAAGGATAATATTGCACTCAATACTCAAGTGAACAAACTCACCAACTATTACACTGGAAAACTAAAAAAACTAAAATCTTGACTAAACCAACTCATGGTTGAGCCAATTTCGCTGTGATGAAGGCCTCAAATGCATTCAATAAGCAGAAGAATGTTTAATTTTGGTATCATCTGATATAGTGTGTTCACATGCTATAGTGGAGGGTAGATGGAAAAGAAGAATTTCTTGTATCATGGTAGACAATAGAATTGTGAAATCAGCCAATAACCACATCATGCAAGACAATAAGGTTGCGTTTGGTTCGCGGAATTTTTTTGAAGGAATTGGAATTCATCAAAAAAAAGGAAATTTCAATTCCTTTAGTGGAAGGAATTTGATGGGTTCCAACTTTATTAATTATTCAACCAAACAAACTAAGGAATGGAATCTCAATTCCAATTCCATCAAATTCCAATCAATTCCGTGAACCAAACGCAACCTAAGAAACTCCAGAGGCTAACACATGTATCATCTCCAAAATTGCAAATCTTGATGCTGAACTGATTTTACTATGAAACTACCTATCCTAGAACCTTTTGTCTTCGTTCCAAAAATAAAAAGGAATACGAACAAACTTTACCCAAAATGATGGCACACATAATGAAAAGATAAGACATGAAACAGGTCTTAGTTTGGCTGTCATGCCAAGTCTAACTTTTAACATCAATGGTAAATGTACTTCATACAATGAACACCAATGGAGGTTTCCTACAAAGATAGAAAATGTAAATTAATATGACGAAGTGGAATAACCTTTCAAAAATGTGACGCCATGATCGGTCACCTTGCAAGACGCAAGTTGCAGCTCTTTCAAGTTTGTTAACTCTAGAACACAGAAGGATGAGAATCATAAAGTGGAGCTATATATTTGCAAGGTCATAACAAGCTGCCTGAAGGCCATACCGTGAGAAGTTCATCCAGAGTGTAAAACTTTTGGGCAAACCAATGGACGAAACTTCAACATGATTACATCATATGGTAGGAGATTTACCTGAAAGAGGCTCCACATCAGCATCTATAATGCAATTGCAACAGTTAAGGTTGAGGGTCTGAAGCTTCGATAAACCTGCCAAACATAAAACATTTAGGGCTTCATGGTTGCAATATTAAGTAGTCATTATATGTATGCACTATGCTGATATACATTCCACCATTGATGTACTTACACGCTGCCAAACAGAAAGCATCTAGGACTTCATGCTTGCTATATTCAGTGGTTATTAATATTATGTGTATGCACTATGCTGATATACATTCCACCATTCACGTACTTACATGATTGACGTGTATCTTCTAAAAATGTTAAATGTTCAAGTTCCACGACCAATTAACAGTTAAAGCTACACCAACATGGATTTCAAGAGATTACATTCGGGTCAAGTGAATAAGTCATCAACTTTAAGTGAACTGATCAGCTTGACTAACATCAAGCAATTCTTCCTCAAGAATATTGCCTTGTTTTTTCAATCAATCCCCAGTGTTCACCAGCCCAGAACATCACACATTTCTTACTTATGGATATTCAAATTTAAGTCAATTACAGAAGAAAGTAACTGCCCATGAATCCCAACTGTTGAACAAAGACAAGTGTGCCACATGCTTTTCTGCTACCAACGTCAGTCTTTACACCAACATTTTAATTATGCAATACTATTTCTTTGTATCATCCTTCAATGATATTTTAGCTAATTAGATACATACTCAGCCTTTTTGTTAAAAAATAATAATAATAATTATCTACATATCAATCATTAAGGACCTTTTAACTCATACGTTCCATCTCATTCACCTATCAAGATGGATGATCAAGGATGCAACTTCAGGAAGAGTGGGAACAACTTATATTTTACACTTTAAAAATAACTTACGTAAAGGAAGACAGCATTACGTGTCATGAAAAAGGTCTGCTAGACACAATTAGACATCCTAATGACAATTCACAATTCATCTATTCAAATCTAAATGAAGAAAGCGTACCTCTTAAATGAACAAGACCACCATGGATCCATGGACATCTTTCCAAGTCCAGATTTAACAAGTTGACTAAACCAGAAAGCGAAATCATCCCACTGGCAGTAATGTTGTTGTTCCTTTTAAGACTCAAAGTGGTCACATTTAATAGACCTAAATGGAAAAGCAAGAAAATTTGTACATGAGTAATCCACGTCTGATCCACGATCTGATACAGGAATGAATGTAACTAATGGAATACAGAAAAACAACAAGATATGCATGTGCCATTTGCACCAAAATGGCCTTAGTTTTCATGCTTTGGAACAGTGTGCTCAAACTGCTTCTCTTATGGTCAAAATAAATATCATGATAAAAACCCATTATTATCTTTATGCCTTTTTTCTTTTCAATTTTTAGAGCAACTACCAAGATATATTATTACAACCTTATTTTTAGAAATCTCCACTATATGTTTCTAGTGTGATTCAATCAAGAAAAAAGCAAAAACTGCATTCCTCATGTGGCATCAATTCTGATATAGTGATAAAGCATAATAACCTCAAAAAAGAAAAGTACCACTAATAAGATCAAGGCCCTTGTCTGAAATCTGGTCACAGAAACTAAAGTCCAAGGCCTGGATGTTCTCACAGTCTTTCATATGGACCAAACCACAATCACTAACATCAGAACCAGAAAGATCTGCTGAAAGTAAAGATGACCCCTGTGAAGAGACGACCTCCATCCAACTATCATCAACTCCAGGATATTCACACAAATCGATATCCTTCAAGAATAAAGTAGAGACATTGACTGCATATCCAACTAAGTTAATGTGATGCAACTACTTGAATATACAGATATACATCGAGCCACTAATTATTGGATACCTGTAGAGCACAACCTCGAAAACCCTCGAGATTAGTCCCTACAAGGCGTTGAGAATAGACCAATTCATTAAATATCAGCTGGCTAATATCTCTTGGAAGCATCGAGAAGGTATCGTACCGATCAATTTGCTGTTCACAACAAAATAAAAATCATTAGAAAGTATCCTAATGCAACCCAGTGTCAACTCTTTAAACGGAATAACATACTTCACAGATTTGATAAATGCACAGTTCCATGAGAGACGGGCATATCGCCTTTCCCTCTTTATTATCAACAGCAACTCGATTAAAAGAGGCTCCCAGCCACTTCGAGCTTCCATTTCTAGAATATCTTCTAGAAATTCCTCTAAATGCACCATCTTCATTGACCTGTGGGCCTCGCTTTCTAGAACAAGCTCCCCCATATATACTCAACTCTTAAGTCTGTATAATAAATAGATAATGTATGAAACTATAACCAGCTGCCAGAGTCAGTTGAATTCATCAAACCTTTAGGTACAGCACATTTTGAATAACGTTAATCTGCAAGTGAAAGTTGCACCAATTTCATTAAATTAAATAACTCATTAAGAAAAAAGTAAAAAACTTTTAACTAGCGCCGTCACATTACACTAACATGCATGTCATTTGAAGTTCACAATAACAAGTTCACAGCTCGCATAACTGTCTCATACTCTCATGCAAAAATTTATCGATATGCAACCGAAATCGTCCCTTCAGAAGTAAATGTCCAGAGTTTACAATTCACATTATTGATAATACCAAGATGTATAATTCATTTTGAGTTTCACAAAACAAACTCTAACTCCAGAACAAACGAATTCTGATACTTGCAACACACCAAATAAACCCTAAAACTAAACTAAACTAAACAAACAAGCATACTAATACTATCAGCAATTCAGCATAAAGTATAAATATCATCATCATACAACAGAAAGCTACTATCAAATCACCAATAGTAACTACACGATCACTATACTTTCAAAAAAGAAAAGAAAAATCAATAAATTACATTTTACGAATTCGTACCAAAAAGTTTGCAAACCTGAAACTAAGAAAGCGTGAACGAAATAATTCGTTTGTTAGCAAATCAAGCCATATGATTTACCGATAGATAAGTGATATCGTATTATGATAGTATAAAATAAAAGAACGAAATTTAACAAAAAGAAATATATAATAAATAAACAGAATGAGTGAATGATTAAAAATATTTAATATGAAGTAGAAGGAACAACCGACCATTTACTTTCCGACGATCACTTTGATAGGTTTTCCGGTGTGCGAGCGTCTGGTTAATTAATAGAAAGAAGATAAATAAGAAAAGGAAGCTTTATCACACAGAAGAAGAGGAGGTTGCTGACGAGGCAGTCTACGGGCCACGGATGACGGACACGTGGAGGTTCGAAGTGCTTTATCCTTTAGCTCCAAGCCTCCAAGTCTCCAACCGTATTTATTAGTGGTGCCCACCGTCTTCGCTTATTTTGGCAGTTAACAAAACTTCAAAATCAGTACTCCCTTGAGTCGGTTACCCGCTCAAGAATTTTTTTTTTTATAAATCAGTGAATAGGGAATATTCAAATAGCTTAATTTCTTATCGTAGTAATAATAAGTTTAATTATTTTAATTTTAATAATAACTAATATTTTTAATAAAAAATTTATATAAAAATTATTAAAATCCTATATTTTTAAAAATAAAATAAAAAATTATAAAAAATACATATATAATATACAAATTAAATTTATGTATCACAACTTTATAATTCTTTTGTATATCACACTAAATTTCATAGTAATTA
The DNA here is from genome assembly GCA_963921325.1 of Logfia minima. Taxonomy (NCBI): domain Eukaryota; kingdom Viridiplantae; phylum Streptophyta; class Magnoliopsida; order Asterales; family Asteraceae; genus Logfia; species Logfia minima. Next base: position 2,390,095 of record OY992771.1, on the reverse strand, counting down.
TAAGTTAATTTTTTTTTTAATTTTAATATTAATTAATATTTTTAATAAAAAAATTATATAAAAATTATTAGAGTCCTATATTCTTAAAAATGAAATAAAAAGTTATTAAAATAAATACATATATGATATACATATATTCTATATAACACTCGTTTCACTTTTCTAAATTTTTTTAAAACCTTTTAAACTTAATTAGTTTTTCAAAATAGAAAATATAATAACATTTAAACACATTTTATAAAATTTTAATACTTTTCTAGAAAACAAAAACTCTTTTCATTTTTTAAAACATTAGAGATAAAACGTTATGTAAAAATTTTCACAACTAAATACACCCTTATACATCTTTTGAGGAATGAATATCCTACTTTTAGCAAAAGAAAAAAAATTGAGAAAACAAATAGAAAAAGGAAAAAAGAAAAAGAAAAGGGTAAAATAGAGTTCATACAGACGGACGCTTGGAGCCAAAATCCACCGCGCCCACACGAGTGAAAAGTTACAGGATAAGCCCTTTGTGCCCTATCAATCGCGAAATCATAAACCCCAATCATCACTAAACTTAACCGCCGGCAGCCATGGCGTCAACATCGATGAACTTAACCGGCACCTTCTTCGGACTAGCCAAACTTCATAATAAAACCTCACTCACCACCAATCATTTCCGAACCATCACTTTCCGTCATCGAAGATTTACAACTTCCGTCCATTCACCACTCACTTATTCCAGACCTAAACGATCCTTACGCAACTTATCCGTTTCCGCAACGGCGACGCAACAGGACGAAGATTCCGATGTCCTCACGAAGATTCCGCCGGATAATCGAATTCCGGCAACGATCATTACCGGATTCCTAGGTTCCGGAAAGGTTACCATTTTTCTTTACACGGAATATTAATTTGTTATTAGTATTGTAATTTCTATTCTTTTGGGTAATTGACACCAAACCACCAAACTTTACCGAATTTCTCGTTTCGGTTATTCAATTTTTATTGATTAATTTGATGTATATTTGTACCTTCAAAAATTTAGTTTTTTTAGCAATTAAAATATTTAAGGTAGTTAATTTTTTTTTCTTTAATGTTAAAAAGGGTTCTGTGTGTTAGTGCTGTGATGCTTTACAAGGTAAGAATATATTATTCTTTTTGTTGGTTAAAAGAAAATGTTAGAAACCTCAAGTTGATAAAGAAATTTGAGTACTTGAAATTCTGAATTTGGTAAACTTGGGTACTTTTGGTGCCATTTACCCTTTCTCTATGTCAAGTAATGTTAGGTTAAGATAATAGTTGACAATTTTAGCTGATTAAATTTGATGTTATGTTATTTGGACAGACAACATTATTGAATCATATACTTACAGCTGATCATGGTAAACGGATTGCAGTTATTGAGAATGAGGTAAGATTATGTTCTGATCTTATATGAATAATCGTTGTGTAAATTACACTTCATGTGGTCATGTTTATGGCTCTATGTGTTAGAATGTGACATATTAAATATATTATATATATATTTGCAGTATGGGGAGGTGGATATTGATGGTTCGTTAGTTGCTGCGAAAGCTGCTGGAGTGGAGGATATTATTATGCTTAATAACGGTTGTCTATGTTGTACAGTAAGGGGTGATCTAGTTAGAATGATAGGAGAGTTGGTGAGTAAAAAGAAAGGGAAGTTTGATCATATCGTCATAGAGACTACAGGTAGAAAAAGCAGTGGCTGATTCAAACTTGATGTGTAGTTTATCTAATTGTGGGCACAATGTTTGATAGGCTTGAAGTATGTACTTGTTTTTTATAAATTTGCAGGACTGGCAAATCCAGCACCTATCATACAGACGTTTTATGCTGAGGATCAGATTTTTAATGATGTAAAGCTGGATGGTGTTGTCACTTTAGTAGATGCAAAGCATGCTAATATTCATTTGGATGATGTTAAGCCAAAAGGAGTTGTTAATGAGGCAGTGGAGCAAATTGCTTATGCTGATCGTATAATAGTCAATAAGGTATATGTTTATTGATGAGGGGAATTTTCAGTATGCAATTTAGTTGTTATCTGACAAGTTGTAATTGAGGCACTGATAAAAGCATAGTAGAACTTAAGTCTTTCAATGTTGCTTTTCAGACCGATCTTGTTGGAAATGGAGAAGTTGCTTCTTTGGTTCAGCGGATAAAGGTATATGGTTATATATTTGGTTAATTGAATCTGTTTTCTGTATTGATTTATTTTGTGTGCTGATCATCTACTCTACCTTAATGACACTGAAATACAGGGCATAAACCGTATGGCTGAATTGAAACGTACTGAATATGGAAAAGTGGATTTGGATTACGTTCTTGGGATAGGAGGATTTGATTTAGAAAGGTTAATTCTATCTTCATGTCTATATTGTGTAAATAATTGCTTGTACATGGGAAAATGCATGCAGGTCTAGTCATTATCATATCTACTAACTTATATAACAAAATTCATGCATTTCATTGAGGTGATGGTTGGTAGATTTGTATTGAAAATATGAGTTGAGCAAACCAAGATATTCATCAACCTTGGTGGTTTTATTAGCAGACGTTGCTCGAATGTTTGTCGTGATATGGGGGTTACTACTGAAGCTATGTCATTAAGACATCTTTACTCTTTAGCTTTCTGTCTGGTTATTATTCATTTGGGTCTAGATAAATTTTCTGCATTTTTCTTAAAAAGTTGTGTAGATAGAAGTCCTGTTGTACATGAGTAGATAGATGTGTTCAAATTTTTATTATTTTGTATCTCATGGTTTTCTCATGGGCGTGTTGATTAACAAATATTTGTATGTTTGCTAGAATTGATGCTGCTATTGAGAATGAAGCTTCAAAGGAAGATGAGCACCATCACGACCATGAGCATGAACATGATCATGATCATGACCATGAAAACTGTCATGATCATGATCACGATCACCACCATCATGACCATGACCACAAACATGGTAACCAAAACTTAATTTATTTACGCATTTATACACACCCACATACTTGTCAGTGTTCGACAATGAGTGTTGGTTTTTTGGCTTTCTCTAGAACATAATGATCACACTCATGATCCTGGCGTTTCTTCAGTCAGCATAGTTTGTGAAGGGACCTTAGATCTAGAAAAGGTTGGTTATGTGGCTCTTCTATATAAAGTGCCCTACTGTTATTGTAAAATGGTGTAAATAATTTTCGACATGGATTGACCGTCGAGTGGTGTATTATGCAGGCTAACTTCTGGCTTGGTACATTACTAATGGATAGGAGTGAGGATATATATCGCATGAAGGGGCTTTTATCCATTGACGGGATGGATGAGAGATTTGTCTTCCAGGTGACCTTTATTTCCTCGCAGATTATTATTTTTTAAGTTAATTATATTTCCTGCTAGCTTACACTTCAGTTCCTCATCTTCCAAGCATGTCGAATTTAATGCAATTTATATTTGCGGCATTTAAAACAGGGTGTACATGACATCTTTCAAGGCTCACCAGATCGGCCGTGGAACACTGATGAACCAAGGGTAAACAAGATTGTATTCATAGGAAAGAATTTAGATGCCCAGGAATTAGAAAAGGGCTTTAAAACATGTGTACTGTGAGCTATGAAAACCGAATCATACATTTGATTGGAGGAGATATCTGGACTTGATATGGGTAGTATTACCTTATTGGTGATTTTGTTGTACAATAAAACTATAATCAATGATCAATGCCATACTTCCCTACTGTTGTTAAATCTTTCTGTTGGGATTTTGTGAATGTTCTCTATTGGATTTAATATTCACCTCCATCATATCTCCAGTTATGAAAGGGGCATACCACAATACATACAAGTTTATTTACAACCGAAGTCGTATGAGCACGAAATAGTTTCATAACCATACACATACCACGAGTCTTCACAAAACTGTTCTCATAAAAAGAGAAACAACCGGACTAACTTATTACCAAAATACAAAGATATCGAAAGATCCTACTAGATTGTTTCGGTTCATTTTAAAAGTGTTGTAATACATATCAGAGTTGTGACAAGGTAATAAAAATGTTAATAGTTCAAACATGATAGTAATAATACAATACAACTAACAGTAGTTTAAATTACTAAACTTTAATAAAAAGACTTATTTAAGTTGTTATTTCTCAATCTACTAAAATGAACCTAAAAATTGGTTTGTGCTCGACTATTTATTCATTCTAAAGATGTGATTGAATAAAAATATTAGGTTCAGTTCAGTTCAGTTTATTTTATATAATATCTGTCTTGATTTGACTTGTTGTAAATACTCTGGAATTGCAATTTTCCACATGAGCATAACATGATGTCGAGACATCGGATTTCACTTTTAACCTTGAAATTGGTATATTTTCTATAAGGAAAGTAATAGTGAGCAAGAGAATGATTTTGTTGTTAGGAGACTTGCAGCAAGGTTATGTAAGCGTTATACATTCTGCAAAAATTGATAGAAAAATGTCTGATGTACGCCCCGGCTAGCAAAGACAGCATTACATTTCAATGGTTCATAAAAAGAGCATCTCGAACGTCACTATTTTAGTGTTGCATTATTTTAAAATATAAAATATATAATTTTTTGAGAATATACTCGCGCTAAAAAAAATGGTTCCATTATACTCCGCTAAATCTTAACACTAAATATTTTTTTAATTGATTTAAAATACACAATTCAACAATATACTATTATAAATTGTATATAATCATTAAATTCTCGTCGTAAATATAGTGACAATTATTATATTTAATTTCTTCAAAAATATTAATGAAAAATTATAAAATTATACATTTTTTTTAATAAATATGATAACAAACGTTATATTTAGTAATTTTAAAAATATTAATTGCAAATTTATAATTAATACATCATATTAAAACATTTTAATTATTATATATATTATTATTTAATGTGAATAGTATTTGGTGCTGCGTCAAATTTAATGAAACACTAAACACTAATTGTCACTGTACTAAAATAATGTAATGTTTAGTGTTAACATTGGAGAGTACTAAAAATAATGTAATGTCTAGTGTTAACATTGGAGGACATTTTTATACTATTTTAGTGCAAATTTAAATATTTCATGCTAATATTGGAGATGTTCTAACAAACATAAAGAGGTTATCAAGCTAAAACTAGTGATTTATAAGTACGATCATTTATGTTTGATTCGTCATACTCCGTTATGTTTAAATATCACAAAATATCAGTAAGGTCACAAAAACTATATTATTGATTGTAAAAATAATAGTTTTTGACTAAGGATTGGGTAAGGACCGCACGTGCGCAGGCTCCTTTTAACACAATTTATGACAAAGGTTCGACCACTTGGGCCGACTTTAAACTAGCACCTCTCCGATATGTGCAATGGTGATCACCAGCCTAGGCCATGGATCTTCTTGATCGCCCAAAGACCTCGTCAAGGTAAGTGACTTTTCCATTGCACCTCCCTCTGTATACTACCATTTTCCCCTGTTCTTTTTTCGTCCTACCAATGTGGGATCCGATTAACATTTTACTCCTAGAGATAAAAATATAGAATACAAAGGCACCATATGGAATGCTCTTAATGACCTTTGTGAAACTTTTTTCCAAACACTGGGTTGCTAATTTTGATGGAAGTTAAGCAGCTTAAGAAGATATAAACGCATAATCCTGAAGCAAGCAATGTTGAAAGAGCATAGTGGAAATGAAAAATTATTGAATGACAAATATCAACATTTGAAATAGAGTGAACTTTTGTGACTGATAATTTGAGTTTGATTTAGCACACACCATTACTGCATAAGCTTACCTTAAACACCGGTAAAAGTCTTTCGTTTCCAGCCTTTAGGTGCAACTTTTCATTCTCATTGTTCCGGTGGAGTTGATTCACCATATACAATCCTTGTTGCCAGTAGAAGAACATCTTGTCAAAGTCATGGCTACATGCTTGGTCTACCCCTAACCTCAGGTTTTATAAACCCTCAAGGTTATTTCCGAAGAACTAGAAATAGATTACCTGAAGTTAACTGATCGCACTTTGCTAAGATACCTCCAATTAATGGTGGCAAGCAGTTTGTCATGTTATCTATTCATATATGAATATAAGCAAAGTATAACAAACACAATCATCAGTCATAAACTCTAAGCCCTAAACATACATATACATATAACCTAAAACACTTAAATATGACACTATAAGCCTCAATAACCTAAAATATAAAGCAATTCATACATATTTAGTACGTGCTACTCAATCACAAACACTAAAAGTCACATAATCGCATCACAATCCGAACAAAATCCATCAAAAACCTAAAAATTAACAATTGCACAGAATAATTACGAACCATTACGAACTGATGACAGAATAATTGCACGGCGGCCGGAAGACGGCGAACGGAGGATGGTGGCCGGAGGAAGACGGAGCGAGACTGCGATGATTGGATTTCAAATTTTTAGTTTTCTCAGTTGTGTGTGAATGAGAGCGCCGTGTCTACGGTTACCCAATCTGCCCATTAAGTCTTTTAAAGATGTCCATGTGTACCCAGAGTCTTTAATAGTCCAGAAAAGCCCATTTCAAAAGGAATGAAATCTAAAATCATCCATTTAATATATTTTTTTAGTCCAAAATCGATCAGAATATCTTAGATGGGCCAATTTTGCCAGCTCTACCTCCAATACAATAAACCAATGGAAAGTTTTGATCTTGAACTAAGAATCAGGAACCAAGAGTCAGCTTCTGTTGCTAATGGATTCGAACCATAGCTGCCCAAAGTTGTCTCAATGAGCTTTCCCTCGAAATCCGTGACGTTATTAGTAGTAAGTTTATACTTCCTGTGATCAACTGTGTGTTTCTAAGAGTACTGGAGTTGGTCCATGTTATCATAAAAGTGAAGAGGTACTTGATAACTTTTCATCTACTTGCACGGGCTTGGCGACAATGAATGTTAAAAATCTTCGTTATCTTCAAGAATTTAAATTTGTATCAGAATCAGAAGAACAATATGAAATTATGATAGTTGATGATGTCCCTAATCTTTATGTAATAAAAATAAGTTTTTTATTTTGTTATATAATACTTACTAGACCTCAAACCCGTATATACACACGGCCCGTTGAATTTGTATTTGATTTTTTATAAGTATGCAAATAATATATAAGATAAAACTCTAATGTTTACTATGAGTTAAAGATATGCAATGAACATTGAAATTAAATTGACTATGTCGGTACTCATGCATTTTTCATACCTGTGCCAATCTACTAAATAGAATACCTCAATTCACTGCTGCTGGATATCCGTTCCTGTTGGGAAATTTTCAGAACAAACAAAGTTAGTCATTTTTTGGTTGAGTCTTAGGAAAAGAGTAATGAATTTTTGTGGGTCCTTACTTGTTTTATGTGCCTACTAATGGATCAGCATGGTTAAGGGATGCAATGATTGATTCACATGTGACATTCGTTGCATCCTAGGACTGTAAATCCAAACAACATTACCAATTGTATAAATCAATTTGGCATGTCAGATTTATTTACAAAAATTGTTGCATAAATCAATTTATTCATTTTTCTCATTACCAAAACATTACTAAATGTAGGGATGCAACCTTTGATTTTTTGGATATTTAATTAGAAATCAAGGCTATATTAATAAAGTTGAAGCTTAGATGAGAGGAATAATGTGATCAATTAAACTCCAGGTCACTGAGTCAAGTTTAAAAGAAAATACGTAACAGGTGCCTTACAGAAAGATGGTCTCTTTTAACGATTATACTGAAAAAGGGAGGGCATACACAAAGAAAACCAACATTATTTATCTTGTTTCTCGGCTACATGAAGTCTTCAAGGTGGCTTTTGTAGAAAACAATATTTATAAAACAACTTAATCGATTAAAAATAAAATGCTCATAAAGGTCCTCAATAGAGAAAATTTTCCGACGAATTATTCTTTTATGCTTCACTCATATTTAAACATCAATTAAATCTTGAATAATTTGAACTAATAAACAAATACATTAACTATATTTGAATTAAGCTACAACTTATTTTTAACAGTTAGGTAAATGAGCAAAGAAATATTAAGCACGTACTGGACACTTAGGATAGGAGCTTTGCGGTCTTCAAATTTATGAACAGGAGAACCAACTCCATCAGAAGTCAAGTTTCAACGGTCAAACATGCATATAGAGTGATCACTGATCAACTGATCTAAACATGATACATAAAAAATTAGCACTTACCCACAAATTACATACAACCAAGTCTTTATGTGCCTGTAGAAAATAACAACCAAGAAAAGTGTTGATAGCACAACACAAAAATGTGCATCAAATATAAAACCTTATTAATAAGCGTAACCATTATAAGAATTATTTCATATGCAAGACATCAATGGGCTCCTTTATAGTTATAGTATCGTGATAATAATAAAAGGAAGAGATATAAGAACCAGAGTGCATTACTGCATACATTCTCATATTGATCGAAACTGGAGGTAGCATGTTTGATTGGAACCTCTTCCCAACCACATTCATTTTTCTATTTAGTTTGATATAAAAGTGAATGGGCTAAATGGCTTTCAATTCCCAATTAAAGGTTAGAGTCAATTAAAACTGTAACACTAACAACATAAGGGACATTCTAAAAACCATTATGAGAAAGATTTACTGCAGTTCTGTTGAAGACTTAAACTAATCTAGACAACGAAAGTACTTTGTGATCGAATAAGTTTCTTTTCAAAAGAGAAGAAGAAAAAAAAACTCATCTCTACTGTACCTTGTATCTAGATAATTAAACGTACTACAAAAACAGGGGTATGTGAGCTTATAGATGGTATAGCAAGAGTTTTACTCGCAGAAACAAAAAGACCAGTAATTCCCATCCAATATTAACCCATGCATGTACACGGGCCATTTAATGTTACATAATCTTATATTATAGAATTAGCCCAGAGATGTCTAGTGTAATTGAATGAGGCTTCTTGAAAGCCTCAATTAACCCGTCTATATGATAATATAGTAAAATCTTTAATTACTCTGTATTACTTGCATAGTTACATATTGGAACAATATAGCCATAGCCATAGTATTCTTGAATGAGAACATACAGACTCTAAAAATAAGAAGCATAAGTCACTTACGATAATACTTAAATAAAAAAACCTAAAACCACAACAATGCTAAAGAAACTAAAACCTTACCTGAATGAATTGATAAAAACTACTGATTGAAACGAAGTATTGGGTTGAGGATGGTCAGGATGTTTATGGAAGACAAATTGATGAGCGGCTTCTGCGATATAATTTTATTTTTATTTTTTAAGAAGATAATATTAATAATGGAGTAAACATCGACTCATGATTGGTAAATTGCAATTTGATTTCAAACTTGACGTCTTTAAGATGGTATATATTGAATTAATTAATTAATTAATATTTTAATATAATGATTTGTTACTATAGGTATATATTAAATTAATTAATTAATAAATATTTTAATATAATGATTTGTTACTATAGGTATATATTAAAATAATTAATTAATTAATATTTAAATATAATGATTTGTTACGATGATGTCATCAGATTTTCAATTGAATAAAATTGAGCAATTTGATTGGCCAATTGAGTTTTAGATGATGTCGTCATCCGCTTCTTTTATTATATTTAAGATGTAATACGTTTTTCATATAAAACTAATTATTTGTCTGTTATAATTGGTTGGAATGTATACACGGTCTTCTAAAATTGATGCACCAAAATATACGTGGATAATTTATTATCGATGTATACTCAAGATAATTAATTATCGATGTATACGTGAAAGTTAAGTATTCGAAGGGCTCTTTGGTAAGTCAATCCTCTTCTTTTTATTTATATCTAAATTATTATTAGCTCTTTACTAACTGTTCTAATAAATCTTCGGCTGTTTGAAAAAAAAATCAATATTACAATCACGATCGGTTGTGGTCGCTTTGCCACGTTGGACCTACAAGTATAACCCGTACAGCCAAGATGTTGTTTGAACACAATCAATTGTGGCCGTTTTGTATAAGTTCTAGATAATTTATTATCATTTTTTTCTCTTCAAATATTGAAAGAAATTCAATTACTTGTTGGACCTAAAATATCGGAGTTAACTATTAATTTCACAGATATGGAAATTAAAGATTTCAAGTCGGTTCTCCACCGTTTATATAAACCAAAACAACCACGCTAGATTTTGTTTTTGTTGTCATTTGTATGCATAACTTGCTGCAGCAGTAACGACGTTGAAGACTTGAGGTACGTAAATATATTCTTCAAGTGAAACTTTGCATTGGTAAATTATTTTATTAAATAATAATTTTCGTATACAAAACCACGAGTATAAACATTAATATATGCAAATAAGTTGAATATAAACACTAAAAGCGAGTGGAAATTCACTGTTAATGTTCAAAAGTTCAATGATCAACTGAACTTATATAGGTATCAAGTATTTGGAATTATCAAATCTACACTTTCAACAATACTAGTAAGTTACTCGCACACAAATATCCAAGATATTGATAAAAGGTTATGTGATTTTTGATTGCGAACATGACGTTAATAACCCCTTTTTAGATCAGATGAATAAAATTACGATGATTGTAGGCTTGTCGCATAAAACGAAATGATTTCCAAAATGATTGCCATAAACATTTGCTTAACTAATCATTAGAAATGAAACATTGTAATGGAATTTGCTATTATCTTAGTTTTCGTATTATAATCTCAATTAAGATATTTTCTAATTATTTAAATCAAAATGGAATGACTTTCGTAATGCTTAAATCAAAGTAAGAGTAATATTTTTTATTTCAGATATTCAAAGTGTAAGAAGGTCAAAAGTGTAAATCATCTGTAAGTGTTATAGATTATAGATAAAGGAGTGACAAAGCACAAAAGCCAGGATCTTTAAAAAAAAAAGAATCTGAAAAGTGTTTCGAAAGGTGTCGGTAGATGCGCAGAGCCGGAGCCCGGAATGTTTGCCCGCTGGGCCGAGTGTTCCCCCAACACTTCTTCGAGTTAATGACAGCGAAAAAAAGCATAAAGTCTAGTATTTTTCTAAACGTAAAAGAGAACATATTTCTAAAAATTGTACCGTTTATAAACCAAACACTACTTTACATACAATTTTTAACTTTGATACTACAATTTGGATGAGATTTTAACTTTAAAACTAAGTATTGAAGGGATGAGCCAGGCCAAGGCAATAGTGCAACATCAAGGGGACTCGCAAGACTCCCGTAGCAAGCTATTGGCGATGGGTCTTTCCCCATGAAAAATAAGATTAATATCGAGTTTCAGTATTAAACTGATAAGAACAGATACTACACTTGCTCTTAGCCGAGAAAGGTATGCTCTCTCACTATAAGAAGCTTGGTTTTTTAAAGCTAAACATCAGTTCTCTCTTTCCTTGAGCCTATGTGGGACACATGTGAAGGATATTTCATTATGGTTATTTCACTCTGCCCATTGTTAGACTTTGGATATGCTACAATTAAAGCTTGAATCCTTACCACTTCTCACAAAGCTAGCAGCACACCCACAATGAATGAAGTAAAGCAAAAACTCGTCATGTCTACAAATAGTATAGAATCATTTAAAATGGTTGAATATGTTACAGATAAAGGATACTGGGTTTACAGACCTACCAAATACCATTTTCTTTTTATAAGTTAAAAGCAAGCTTAAAGTCCACCCGGAAATTAAAAACATTTCCCTCGCCATTTTTCATACACTAAATGCCTTAGTTTCATCTATGGTCCAGGTTGGGTTACTATTTAGTAAGATTGTAGAGTTCTAATGCAAGGATTGTTTTCTTTATTTTTATTTTTTTTATCTTCATAGCAACCTATCAAATATTTTCTACTCCCCATTTTCTTTATATAGGTACAATTTTTATTTAAAATAATTGTCCACTTTACAAAAACACATTTATTATTTACTTCTTATGTGTGGCACCATTACCTAATGGGGTTTGCTAATAAAGAATCAATTATTAAACATCGGTAAATTTGGAGGGCTGAAATCGTAACATTTTGTAAGAGAATACTTTCATAATCACATAATATGCGTACTCTCAACTGCACACATATTTTCCCATTTATTAATTGTCAATATTGTAGTTTTATAAAGTCAAATATGTCTTAAATGTAAGAGTTAAAGTGATATTGTATTAATTAAATACTTCATTACTTACACATATCTTAAAATCTATTTTTAAGTATTAACCAATAGGAAATTTGATATCAGGTTATACCACATGTATGTTAGTCTAATATATTGTTGTTAACTTATCTATATCAACTAATATTGCAATGTTGCATTTTTTTAGCCTAATGACAAAAGAATAAGAGCATCTACATTACATAAATAAATATCTGTATCAGATTTATTGGGATGCTTCACTGTCCATGGTTTCTTCTTCACTTTCAGTCATTAGAATCCTCAGGCTTTGAATCTGTATATCCGTATCAGATTTATTGGGATGATAATAGTTGTTTATGGCTTTTGATTTATGTTTTTTTTAAAGAGATTGCTTAAGATAGTAGATAGCTTTAACTTTAAGGACTTTGATATATTCTTGTCAGATTTTAATCTTAAAGCCAATACGTCACAGAAATTTGAACGTAATATTTACACCTTCTTTACATCAAAGTATAATCATTAGTTTATTGATCTTGGGTTACAATTCTTGGATTGTGCACTGAAAACATAAAAATAAAATGTCTTATGATGTGTGCACATCCCTATGCTCCCAGAGTCTCAGATGTTTGTTTCTGTTTTTCGTCTTTACATTCAAAATCTGTACTTTACTCCCACTCCTTATGAACAGATGCAGCCAAAGTTTGCCTTAGTTTCTGCTGCCTTTTGGAGCTATTTAGTCTAATTTTTGTCCTACCATTCTAAATTATATACGGCGCCGATTTCTTTTGCCACTCACATGTGACCAAAAAACAGAAACAGAAAAAAACTTGATCTTTGCTAATTTCTATGGCATCTATGCAAATTTTTTGTTATATACAAAACCATCAATGATTATGGTTTAGACAACCTAATAAAATTCCTGAATCAAAAGCTAAGATGTGTACGAGTGAAGTAAAATTGCAGCTTAAGAAGAGACTAACATGTCTTGAAGAAGAAACGCGCACAATGAAGCAAGAAATGCTACAGAATACTGCAGAAAGGAAGACATTGTTGAAGGAATTACATCAGCAATTGAAACTTATACAATTCTCTCTTCAGTCTGAAAACCAAAACTCAAGATACAAATGCTCTAAGGTAATGTTTATTATATAACAAGCTACTAAATTTAATCTTCAGTGTCTTTACTTCCACGCTAAACTGTTATTTTACATAAACTTTTGCAAGAAACCGGAAAGAGGGAAGTCAGATGGATTGTCTCAAGTTTTATACAAAGATTGGAACCCATCGGTGGTCGTGAGAGGAGATTTGGGAGCAAATGCAGTGGCAGATCCAGGTCCTTCTGGAAGTTCTATGTCAAACATTTTATGGGAGTAAAATAACTTAAAGCAGAATTGATGGTACAACTAGTTTCATTGAATGGTTATTTAAGCTTATTATATGATTTGAATATCACGATAGTTTCTTTCCGTACTTTCAGTAGTTTCAATGAACAGCTAAAATTAAATATTTAACTAAAATTGGAGGGGTGAGCCAGGCCTAGGCAGTAGTGCAACGACAAGGCGACTCGTAAAGACCCCAATAGCAAGCTACTGTGGTGGGTCTTTCCCCATAAAAAATAAGATTAATATCGAGTGAACCGATGGTTCACATATCAGATATTAAACTGATAAGAACAGATACTACACTTGATCTTAGCCAAAAGGCCGAGAAAGGTATGCTTATTCTCTTCTTGGGCCTCTGTTTTTATAGACAGTCTCCTTCCCTTTGCATACTTCAATCAGCCGATGTGGGATGGTTCCTTTGATTGAACTTCCTTAAAACAATCTAATCATCATCATAAAACAACATTTTAAAAAATGTAAAGATGAGCATATATACTTCTTGACAGAAGTTGAAGTGGCAGTCATGAATGTAACTGCAACATGATTTACAAGTGAAAGTAGACTAACAGATTGTTATTAAAGTATTTTTTTTTCTTTTCTCAACTTGTTTGATTAGTGTAAATTGTGCTCTCCACTTGTGTTGTTATAATTCATGGTGGAGTAAAGTTGCATCTGGTGCAAGTTCCAATTAAACATGTTTGCTTCACGGGAACAAATAACCTTTATGAATATGCTAACCCTTAGAAGTTGAATTTATGATTGTAAAATTGCTACCTTTACATTGAGCCTTTCATGTAACAGGAAATGATCTTTTGAACCAACAAAAAGTAACACATTATTTAATATAATCCGAAATAATAGGTATGCATATATATGGAGTTGAACACCTGAACCAGGTTATTGGACATAGTTTTTTTGAATAAAGTAATTCAAGTTCATGTCGGGAAGCATTGAACATACCATGGATATGTCACTCATATGTCTTCACATGAAATCTATCTCGAGATTGTATTTATCGTGTTGCTCTATCATTACACCACATGTCTCCAACCCTCTAAAAGGAACACATTATCATCACCGATTCAGTATTGTAGCTTATTTATAGGATTAAAAAAATAAATTATATGGATTATACTCTGTAAATGGTAAATGGTAAATGGTAAATGGTAAATGTGTAAAATTTTGTCTTTCACTGCAACCTTTATGTGTTGAATGTGTAACTCGTATGAAAGGACTGCCATTATTTCTATTATTATTAGGCATTAGTGCCATTATATTATACAGAATTTTGTCTATAGTATCCAACTTCATTATAATGTATTGTGTTTATCAAACTTTCAAATATTGTTATTATATATATTAGTAGTACTTTTGATAATGTGTTAAGTTGTATGGGTGTCACGTGACACCTTTATACATATGACACATCAACAAAAATAACATTGAATACATTCAATAGTCTCATTTGCAAATTGAATACACACAATACATTAAAATAGGGATGAGCAAGCACACCGAAATCCCGAAACCGAACCGGTACCGGACCGGTACCGTACCATACCGAACCGGTACCAACCGAAAATATACGGACCGGGATTCGATTCTCATTATAGGTGAATTTGAGATTCGGTATTTAGCGGTACGGTACCGGTATTTTACCGGGTTTTGTACGGACCCATAAGCAACATTGAACCTTTTTTGCTTGTCAAAATATGTCGAATTTATGATCAATTTTCAGTTGAGAGTTGAGACCTACGTTATTCTTGTCAAAAACCTGGACCATGCCCACAAGGTCGGCCCATCTGCCTCTCCAAACATTTGTATCAAATTTACGTTCATTTGAACATGGTTCATAATTCACTGAACTGAAATTTTGATAGGAAACACCACTCGAAAATTGACACCTACGCATATACCTTACTGTAACAAAATATGAAACTTTGCAAAGTAGACCTCAGCACAAGTTCATGGAGTGTGGATTTGTGTTCTAAAGTTGATTATGTTCACCAATATTTATTGTTTGAATACAAAGGCCTGTCTTCTAATTATCTTATTGATAATCAACTTGACTAATCAGCTTTATACTAGCTACAATAAAACAGATTATCTAGTGTAAAATAAAACTACCTAATCCCTTCGTTTAACTTAATTTAAGACTTTTACTCCCATTTCACAATGTGTATCCTTTTGTCACAAGGAAGTCCTTTTAATCATATTAAATACCAACCTTGTAATATTCAGAACGTATTGAAACACTCAAATAACCAACTGTTACAACTTCAAAATCACATAATCACTTTCATACGCACATCCAAACAGCTCAAAGCGGTTATTATTTTTAATTATATTTTCGGTACCAAATCGAGTATGGTACCACTTTTACCATACCGGTACCATACCGCTTCAAACGGTCCGGTATTCGGTATTCACTTTAGGGCCAAAAAGAAAACCGGTACCAACCGGTTCCGTCCCAAGCTCATCCCTACATTAAAATGAAGTTTGATACACATTATAGAGTTTAGCCTAAAGTTATGTGCATTTCCATTTTCATGTAAGAAAATGAACTACATGTCAAAGAATAAAATATCTCTTTAGACAAATTAATTTGAAACTCTATATTGATAGGGGCTGCGCGAACGCAAGCCCCACTAACACAAATTTTGACGTAGGCTCGACCACTTGGGCCGACCTTAAAGTAGCACCTCTCTGTTTTGTGCAACGGAGTTGACCAGCCTAGGCCATGGGCCTTCTTGATCATCCAAAGACCCTGTGACTTTTCCGTTGCTGTGCTTCCCTTTTTGTACCACCATCTTCCCTTTTTGTTGTTCCCCAATCTGGGATCAGGTTCACAATATACAGAGTTACAGACATCAAAAAGAGAAAACAAATAATGCTACTAGCACTATACAAGCCTTTCCAACAAGCTCATTTGGAGGCATTCCTTCAGCAAAGTGAAATAAAAAATGAATATTTCCAGCTCATCAGGGACTTAAAGTTGGTACAAAAGAATAAATCAAATGAAAAGAACACTAGAAGTCCAAAACGACTTCAAGACATGCATGTTAAACATATAGTAAGCAACATTATGTGAAAATGGTTTGACAATGAACACAAAAAGCAACTGCATTTTTCATTGGTATCTTCAATAACTCGACGATCAACTAATGAGCTTATCTAGGGTTGTTGATGATCCGAGTCAAGTCAAGTATCCTTGGTTTGTTTAATCGTTATTACTTTATTACTTTGATTGTTTAATAATTACTCGATTCAGCTCATTTAAAAATTACTCAGCCTCAATGCTCGTTTAGTTGTTTATCTTATCAATGAAATTAATATATAGTCTTTCAATTGGAGAGTTGTTAGCTTACGAACTAGCCTCGCTAAATTTGATTAGCTTGTTCGACTATTTAAAGTTTCAAAGCTCAAAATTCTTGTATATAATAGTCTCATCCGACTCGTTAAATCCAGTTAACTTGTTTAACTCAATAATTGATCTAGATTTCAAACGAACCAAATAATTGAGCAAGTTTCTAGCTCAAGTAGCTCAATCTACTCAATAACAACCTAAGCTTATCATGTGTTAAAACTCGTCAAAAATATTATATTATGGCGCATAACATCCCATATCCCAATAAATAAAAAAGAAAAAAAATATTATTGTTTGGGGTGGAAGTTGACAAGGAATGAAACACAAGAGGCTGTTTGTAAGGGGGATAATCGATTTTGATTTTTGAAGTTAAAGATTAACTAGATTATCTTTTTATGAATAAAGATATGGAAAATTCAAAGGATTCTATAATCAGCTAGCTAGACACAGCCCCGCCATTATTTTCAACCATCGGTAAATATTGTTCGTTTGTAGGCAAATCTTCTGATGGAGGAAGGGAACATAAGAAGCCGATTTTTGGAACAATTAGAAGATGTTGGGGTGGAGTTGATCCGCCTTATGCAATCGTTGTTGCCTGTAGAAGAAGCGGCTCGCACGTGCGTGTTGTCCAAGTCATGGCTACACACTTGGTCTACAATCCGTACCCTCGGGTTTATTAAAGTTTTTAAGTTTAGGATTCATATGGAAGAACAAGAAACAGAGTACATGTATTCCATGGATCGCACTCTGAAAAGGTATCTCCAAGACAACATACCAATCGAAAGTTTTCGTCTTCAACTACCCATTGAAAACGAAAACAAAAACGAGAAGCAGAATTTGGGTTCTCTTGCTTATTAATGGATTCGACCCACAGTTGTCTCAAGGAGCTTTCCCTCGGGATGCGGTTTATGAAAAATGAATTTGAACTTCCAGATGAGATATTCTTGGGCGAAAACCTAAATACTATAATTGTAAATGATGATGGTTCCTGGCCTCCTGGGTGACTAATACCGTCTGAATGAGCCGCAATCCTGTGATCAACTGTTTGTCGCTAAGAGTACTCGAGTTGTTCCGTGTGAACATAAGTAAATAGGTACTTAATAGGTTGTTGTTTACTTGTACGTTACTTGAGAAGACAAAACTTTCAATGTGCAAGGGTTTTAAGGCAATCAAGTATAAAAATCTTCTATCTTCACTAACTGAATTTAAAATCAGAAGAAGAAGGCATATTTTGAAAATTAATGATGTCCCTAGTCTTGGCTTGTCTTCGTATGAGTCATCAAATGCTTATATGAGGACATCTATAACATCCCACATGGATTCATTAAGGAGCGTGACTGATTTATCATTAAATGTTGTGATCATAGACAAAGCAGTTTTTGACATGATCAAATCGAATATACCTTTTCTTGAGAGTTTGAACCTTGTAATTGGACGTTGGAGTCCAGAAAAGTTGGATATTACAAGTGTTTCATTGAAAAAATTGATCCTAAAATTGGAGGAAAATAGGCAAATCGACATACAAGTTGATGCTCCACAATTACTGTTTTTGTGTTGCAATGTAAACACAATTCATGATCTCTCGTTTCTAGCAAGTAATGCTCCCGAACTTATTAAGCTTGACCTAATGTTGCAGAAGCCCATGGATCATTCTTTCTTTCTTAAGATGAGGGAGGTACTCAATTTATCAAGCAAGTTTGACATTGAAATAATACATAAGACTCATGATCATGTAGTGCAAGTGCCAATGAACATCGAAATTAATGATCTCAAAATAAGGTTCCCATTTCCGGCTACAAACGTGCAACAACTATCGGTTGATACATTTATACGTGAAGGCTTGTCGGAGCACCCACCATATTTTGATGCACTTTTTATGGCTTGTCATCCCAATTATATGAAGACATATCACATGCCTCACACATACAATTGCTTCTGCAAACTAATTATAAGTGGAATGACGAAAAAGTCTAATCCGTAAGATATAGAGTTCAAATATCCATGTAATGGAAAACGGGAAACTGTAACAAATTCTTGGAGAAGTATTTTTGACAGAACGGATGATTGGTACTATCCACTTGAGTTGGAAATTAAATTGGCCTTCTCGATAGAACCTGCGCGCCCATCTTTGGTTCAATGATTTGATTTACAATTTTGAGCGTTCTTTAGCACGGCGTATATTATTAAGTTAAATTTGTTTCTTTAATTTTATTTTATATTAACTATAATATTTAAGACGAATTGAACTACTAGGGGTTTATTTATAGATCATGTGACATGGGTAAATAACAATTTTTGTTTAATATTACTTATCTAGCTATGAGTTGTATGATGATGTTTCATTTCATATTGTATTTTTGAGATACCTCTAACATTAAGGTGTACCTATGTTGCCATCAGTAGAAGAATTCCCATTGAAAATCCGTGAAGATTGTTGGAAATGCTCCTGATAGTAAGTAACATCTTCCATTTTTCAAACCTAAAATCTCACCTTCATAATACACAAAGAGTAGTTCATTAATAGATCAGATTGCAGCTTCATTTATGGACCTCATAAACGAGATGCTTTTGCAACTTGATATAAGCATTAAGCACCCTCACATTGAACCTTTTTTGATTGATTGCATGAAATGTATCACACCCTTCAATCCAATGTTGAGAGAAAACGAGAGTGACTAAGGCATACTAGTGTTATCATACAAGTAAAGGTGCTTTTATAGTACTGCAGGTTGATACAGACCTATTTCTTTTTTGTATTAGGTTAAATACAAAGGGTCATATCTACCACAGTACTTTTATTGTTATAGTTATACCGAGTATATAAAAAACTTCACAGTCTCGTTTGAATGTTTATTGGTGGGTTAATCTTTCGACCAAGGGCCTGGCGTTATCAATTCCTGTGACTTTAAACCTTCAATCTATACCTTGTTAGTATCCTGACTTAACAAACAACATTTTCTTTATGAAGATTCTAAGCAAGTCTAATGCCACACTAAAAGAATCATAGATCTCATTCTCTGTTTCTATTAGCATTACTATATTGGAATTTCAAAGAAATGGGGTTCATTTTACTATCCTTTTTCATGTTTTGTGTGTTATTTCATCATTCAGATGCCACGGATAGTAAAAGTTAACCGAGGTTTAATGAAAAGCATCAATCTTTGTAGCAACCTATCAAGAATTTTCTTTTCAAACTATTCAAGTAAATGTATATGGGTCAAGGAAATATTACTTAAGAGGCCCAGAATTCATATCTTTATAAAGTTAAGTTTTTGAACTGTAACTGGGTAAGGGAAGCGCGAACGCAGGCCCCCACTAACACAAATTATGACGTAGTTTCGACCACTTGGGCCGACCTTAGACTAGCACCTGTCCGTTATGTGCAATGGAGATCACCAGCCTAGGACATGGGCCTTCTTGATCGCCCAAATACCCTGTCCAAGTAAGTGATTTTTCCATTAACCTCCATCACTTTTCTATACTACCACCTTCACTTTCATCTTTATATCCTCCCCCAATGGGATCAGGCTCGTAGTGGTCCAGTTACATATGAACGGTTACCAGGTACTGAATGAAATCTTTCTGGTCGCCAGAATAACCACTACAAAAGGATGTGTTGATATGGTCCAATATTTCATACTAAAGAAAGAACACAAGAACCTTAACTTCAAGCGAAATAAAGCGTTAAACATTACAAATGAAATTTTCATCAGTATGTTCAGGAGTCCCTAATTATAGAGTTTGAAATGTCACCATATAACACGGTTATGGTTTTGGAACTTGAAAGTTGAGTAGCATAAGAAGAGATTCAACACATCTTTTGAGAATAAAAACATCATGAAGCAACAAACGTCTCTTTTACTCTACAATAGTTCTGTAGGGTAATATATAACATTTAATGGGTTAATAATTGATTGTAATAAGTATTATGTGATTTAACACTTAGCGTATCTAATTTCATCTTGAAAGTTTTTATTAAGAATTGGAGGGGTGAGCCAGGCCTAGGCAGTAGTGCAACGACAAGGCGACTCGTAAAGACCCCAATAGCAAGCTACTGTGGTGGGTCTTTCCCCATAAAAAATAAGATTAATATCGAGTGAACCGATGGTTCACATATCAGATATTAAACTGATAAGAACAGATACTACACTTGATCTTAGCCAAAAGGCCGAGAAAGGTATGCTTTTCAACACCAGTGGACCTTGGTTTATATAGCTGTATATCAGTTCTCTATTTCTTTCTCTGAGGCTATGTGGGACTCATCTGAGTAGATTATCTTTTTACCGGTTTCTTTGATTCTGCCTTCTGCCTTCTGCCTTCTGCCTTCTGCCTGATACTGAAGCATTACACTAAATAATAACAATACTGTTTCAACTGCATATCAACATGTTTGATTCTTTATCTATAAAGATTTCTTCATCTGTGTTTCTTATCCTGAATCCTAATATTGTCTTGGTTTGTAAACTGCACTAAAGTTGAAGAAAAGATAGATGCCACACTGAATTAAGTAAAGCAAATCTTGGTAATTGGTATCACTCACCATCTCATCAGTTCTTGAGTTTAGCTAAATTGATGGCAAGGTTCAAGTCAAGTTGTTGCTTACCCATCATAAAGTCACTCGCTTTCTAATGATTTTTCTTTTTCTTTGTGTCTTGTTTTTATCATTTAAGTTGATCGATTCAATTTTAAAGTTATCAATCGATTTTTAACATTTTTAATACCTTCAACAGAAAACGACCGATGCTTTAATTTTAAAGCCAAAAGTTATAAAAAGAACTGCACAAAAGTTGAAGATGCTTAAGAATACTACAAGAATCCATATGTTGAAGCTGATAATTACAAGAGAACTGCACAAATGTTATAAAAAGAAAAAAGAAAGAAAGAAAAAGAAAAGAAGAGACCACACTGAATCAGTAAATCAATACTTGGTTGCACTCACCATTTCATCCTAATATTGAAGATGCTTAAGAACGCTACAAGAATCCATGAAAAAGTAAATCAGTTACACATAAGCGTACCCGTTTCTTACTTTATTTCGCTCTCAAGCAAGAAACTTCTTTTCATGTTAGATTTATTGGAATCTCGAGGAAGATGTTAATGATATTTCTACTTTTGCTTTATGGTTCTTTAAAGAGAATGCTTAACATGGTTGATGGCTTGAACTTTAACAACTTGGATGTATTCTTTTTGGCTTTTATCTAAAGCAAGAATCCTCAAAAGATTGAGCATAAGTTTCACAAGTTAACTTGATCAACGTAGGCACCAATCATTGGTTTGTGAAGCTTATTATACAGTTCAAATTTCAACTAACCAATTTTGATCATCATAGAGATGAAACAAAGAAACTTGCAGCAGAATATTACATTTTGTGAGGAAAAAAAACAGAAGTATGAGCCCATAAAACGGATGTTGTTCAGGTATGGTCGTAAAACAATAAAAACATTCGGTTTTCTTATCATTAATTTACATATAAAGCTAGAGGTTCATTAAGTATACACATTCCCACTCTTATTAATTCACAAATGTAGCAGCCTCCGTAGCACGGAAAACAGTTGTACAGGAGAGTGTTGTTGGAGAAATGGATGCTGAAATGATCAGTTTTGTGATTTCAAAACTCACCCTAGTCAACTGGGATTTCAACGTCCATCTTCAATCCAGGATGATCAAGAATCTGAAACAAATTCACAGGAACGATTTCAGAAAACAAACATAAAATGTGATTTATTAAATATGTGGCTTAAAAAGATATTTATTAGGAATATAACCTTAACGAAATCATCCAACAACAGAGAAGACTCTTTACTGTAGCCAGCTTCCTGCATGACTTTGATCAAAACTTCCTGCAAAATCAAAAAGCTGAAATTATCAAAACATGATGCAAGATAATTGTATTCTTACACAAACATACACCACAAATCTTATTAAAATTAAATTGGTTTATAGATCATGCCTCTCTTTGCTTATCTGACATAAATGAGCCACTCAAATCCCGCAACACCTCCATTATATCATTGAAAGTCACTTTCCCGTTATAATCTGAGTCGTATACTTTGAAGATAACTGAGATTATGTGTTCACAGGTGTCAGTCACTATCAAAAGATACTTTAAAGAGTTTCCTTTGAGAACTTTGAGCTAAACAAATTGACAAATAACCAACACGAAAGTATTATATATCTTTAATGAACAGGAAAACATAACCAGATTGTTTCTTATATTTGCTGCATATGTTCTCATAAGGATTAAGTATCTGAAAATGTATCACACCTTACTCAAAATTCTAATTTTAAGTATTCAACCTTAAAGGTTTCTATTGTAAGTATCAAACTTCCAATAATTGCTATTGCATGCATCTAGCATCTTATAACTTATAAATTGATGACATGGCACCGGTTTTGACGATACTGTTTACCTGATGAATAAGTCATCTGCTACGTACAATAGCAATAAATTTATGTTACATATAGATAATAGAAACTTTAAAAGTTATCTAAATCCAATAGAAATTAAGATAAAATTAATACATTTTTATAACTGGTGCAAATAAACACCAACTAATCAAGCATTACGTCTATATTTCGATCAGAATAACGTGTGAAGCTTACGTTCAATCTTCTGGGGCATGCTTGCTTTAGGATTAAAAGCAGACAAGAAGATCACAAAGTCCTTAAAGTTCAAACCATCCACCATCTTAAGCAATCTCTGTTAAAATTAACATAAAAAACAAAGCAAATCATTTCATCAAACACCTTCCATCCCAATCATAACCTGAAGAAAAATTTAAAAAAGCATCATACTTGAGACAGAGGATTCATTGAAAACTCAGGTACAGATAGAAACTCATCGGCAGATATAAAACCCTTTGCAGTACGATCAAGCTGGCAAAATCTTTGATACAAAGAAACTATTTCTTGCTGGGAAACTGTATTCAAACACATATACACATATATATATATATATATATATAAATAAATACACATATATATCGTAAGGTTAGATAAAAATGATAACAATGAGAGACTTACATAAATTATTACAGTGTTCTTGAACATCTTCAATATCATATTGAGTTAAAGTAGAAGATGTACTACCCATTTTGTGTTGTATGCAATCTCACGATGAAGATAATTGATCGATAACAAAAACCCTATCAGATTTGAAATTGATGATTGGCAGATACGTGTGGGGTATTAATGGATGGAAATTAACGTTGTCTTTATCGAAATACCAAAAATTGTTGCTTTTGAGATGACGGGGATACTGATGTATATCCCCTTTGCTACTTCCCCTAATATTATCAGCTTCCCCCAATTGTTAGGTGTATCGGACCTTATTTGGACTAGAAAAAAGAAAAAGCTAAATGAAACTAGTAATTGTATATTTACTTCAAAAAATTTAAAGATAAAAGTTAAAAATAAATTTTATATCTTAGTTGTCAAGTGCACATTTGTTGTTCAGTTTAACTTATTATAACTAATCGGATCGGATTGAATTATAACGGATCGAGTATTATATCACATCTAGATCGTGTTTGGCTAAAACTTATTTGCTTTACGGATTCAATTAAATTTGAAAAAGCTTATCAATAATCAATTGGAACCTATGAACTTAGTAAACTAAAATTTACAAGAAGGTAATAAAAATGAGTTATTTAATTGAAATAAATTAAAAGTGTAAGGTGTTAGGTGCTTATAAAAAGATGGAATATAATAATGACGGATATAAGGGCGGTTGTTAAAATGTTAGAACATATTTAATATATCTATACTCAGGTTATAACAAACTGACCTGAAGTTAAGGTAGAATCGTTTATGTATGTCGTGAATATTTTAACAACAATATGACTGTCTGAAAAGATGACACCTTATTTAGTTTCTAGTTGGTGTATATTGTAATGAAACTACTCGAGTACTAGTGACTATTGCAGCAGCATGAAGCCAACTTGGGATTATAGTTTTGGTTTTTTATGTATGACTTGGTATATGTCATACTCACCTTTCAATAAACAACTATCATAGAGATTTCCATCCAACCTTCGTATATGTGGTTACATCACAAATTACAATGTCAACAATGCAGTTACTTGCAACCTTAAACCTTTCACAAATTAGATAAAGGGCTCAAGGCTATACTAGTTACACACTAATATTTTTGCATTTGATGCGCCCTATTCGCATCTAAAAGCATGTAGTCAAGTAGGTGAATAATGTTTAAAGAGATAAAACCCTTCAATAAAATAAAAAAAAAACTTTAACTTATGCAAGAGGTAGATGGAGAACACACGATTATGAAAAATAACATAACTGCTCATAAATGTTATCAAGAAAACTAACACAATGTTCTTGAATCTAAACTCTCCTATCTCATAGGCAAATCCCAAGTTACATCATCAAAAATCCTATTCAGAGCTAACCCTAAAACTAAACATAATTAGATATAGAGTTGCTGCAGGGAATCTAAGTCATACAGCTAAAAAGCCCCATGATTGCCCTTAAAAAAGCTTAAAAAGCAGACCACCATGAGTTGCAAAGAAAGGTGCAAAGACGAGTGATTCTACAGCCATGAGTTTGATGAGAATGTTGAGAGATGGACCCGAGGTGTCTTTCAATGGGTCACCAATGGTGTCACCTATAACAGCAGCCTTGTGTGAATCAGACCCCTTTGGCCCAAGTGACTGTGCATGTTCCGAGGCTCCAGCCTGATTCAAATTCATAAAAAGATTAAGCTTTTTGAGCACTATTTGCAAAGCAGTTGATTATCAACCGTTAAGATAAAACAACCAAATTACTCATTATATTCTATCCTATTAATTAACCTAATATAAGAGATCTCTAGTCCAATATCACAACATCACAAGAATGTCTTTTACGATCATTTTATACTTTAAATGGACTAAGGTTCTTGGGAGAACACTATCATAATAAGAGAGGTAATAACATTCAAATATTCTAAATTTGTGTCCTATCAATAGACAACCTCGAAAAAGTTGACATATTTATATCTCAAGTACACATAAAAGCAGATTTTCATATAAGTTGAAAAATTGTAGATGCACAGATTCACATGGATGCACAAATCAAAAGTTGTCAATTGTTGAATTTAATGCTTCAATATGTTAGTATAAAATACGCTAGATTTATAGACTTATATGATTCAAATAAGAAAAATAGAACTGTTCCTTCTACAAGTATTCTCAATGGAATATCTCTTAATTTATAATTATTTAACTACTACATAGCATCAATCAAACAGCAAAAGCACAAGTAAAATTCTAAAAATCACCTCAATGTACTTCTTGGCATTGTCCCATGCACCACCGGTGTTCGATGCAGAAATAGCAACCTGAACCAGGAACCAGAAAGTTATAACAAACAGCCCCTATATCAACAACACCAAAACAAAAAAAATAACTATGAAACTTACCTGAACACCAGAAACTAGAGAACCAGCAAGAACACCTGAAAGAGTCTCAACTCCAAAAAAGGTCCCAACAATAAGAGGAGTTAGCATAACAAGTGCACCTGGGGGGATCATTTCCTTGATTGATGCATCAGTCGAGATTTTGACACAGGTGGCATAATCTGGTTTGGCAAGACCCTCCATGAGACCAGGGATGGTGTTAAACTGCCGACGAACTTCTTCCACCATTTTCAAAGCTGCACTCCCTACACTCTTCATGGTCATGGCCGAGAACCAGTATGGAAGCATGGCACCAACAATTAGACCAATGAACACTTTTGGTGTCAACACATCAACGACTTCAATTCCTGCACGGCTCACGAACGCGCCAAATAGTGCCAGTGATACCAGAGCAGCAGAGCCAATAGCAAATCCCTGTAAAACCAATTAGAAAACGTAAATAATCACAAATATAATTACTTGCTCCAGATTATAATAAATAATGTGCCTAGTTTATACTTAACAACTTTTATAACCAACAACATGTTGACACTTCATCAAGGGTATTTACATTAACTTTTGAGAATATTTTCATATACTATGGTGTCCTACGTATACATTATCCCTAAATGATGGATAAATAAAAAATTCACCTTTCCAATGGCAGCTGTGGTGTTTCCGGCAGCATCAAGGGCATCGGTCCTCTCACGGATTCTGTGGCTCATACCAGCCATCTCAGCTATGCCACCAGCATTGTCACTGATTGGACCATAAGCATCTATGGCTAGTCCAGTGGCAATGGTGCTGAGCATACCAAGAGCAGCAATTGCAATACCATACATGGCTGCAAAGCTAAAGCTGACAAAGATGCTGACTGCTATTGCAAAAATAGGAATGATGACAGATTTGTATCCCAAAGCAAGGCCAAAAATAACATTTGTCGCAGCTCCGGTTCTACAGGAATCAGCAACATCTTGCACGGGACTGGACAAAAAAAGAAGAGGAAAAGAGTAATTAAATTTAGATCTATTTGGATAAAAACAACACACTGCCGATAACACAACATACCTGTATGCATTGCTGGTGTAATACTCAGTAACAAAGCCAATGATAAGTCCAGCCCAAAGACCAACGCACACGCACAAGAAAAGTTGCCTGCAAACATATTTCATATTTAGACACGAAACAAACGAGAGCACAATTAACTTATTGAAAGGAAACGTTTTCTTACCAGTTATGTACAACTTTTTGTACACCAAAGTTGAAAATGGTGAAGGATGAAGGCAGTGCAATAAAACTAACGACTGCAACTCCAGCAGTCATAAGAACGGTAGATATGATAAGCTGATTCTTTAGTGCTGGCTCAATATCATTGACAGCTTTGATTTCAAAAAAGTCGGTTGCGAAAAGTGTTGTGATCAAGCAAACAATAATTCCCACAGAGCTAACAAGCAAAGGGTAACACATCGCGGTGAACTCATGGTTGATTCCAAAAGAAGAAATAGAAGCAACAACAAGTGCAGCACAAGATGATTCAGCATAAGACCCAAAAAGATCAGATCCCATTCCTGCAATATCACCGACATTATCTCCAACATTGTCAGCAATCACCTGAAAACAAGCAAATATTAATAATAACACGCCCCCTTCAAAAAAAATAGTAACACGCCATAAAATAATACAGTCCGGCATAGCATAACCATAGCAACTTACAGCGGGGTTTCTTGGGTCATCTTCCGGAATGTTCCTTTCAACTTTCCCGACAAGATCAGCACCAACATCAGCTGCTTTAGTGTAAATACCACCACCAACTCTACCAAACAAAGCCATCGAAGATCCACCAAGTCCATAACCGGTTATAGCCTCAAAAAGGCCTTCCCAGTCATCTCCATAGTACAACTTAAACAGATTGATAGTAATATACAAAACCAAAAGACCATTTGCAGCAAGGAGAAAACCCATAACAGCACCGGATCTAAACGCAGTAATGAAAGCTTTCCCAACACCTTTTCGTGCTTCAAGTGTCGTTCTTGCATTTGCGTACGTGGCTATTTTCATACCAAGGAAACCAGATACAACAGAGGTAACAGCACCAAGCACAAAAGCTATGGTACTAAATAAAGCGGTAGCAAGTGCAGGCTTGCACATACTATGGGTATCATAGGTACATTGTTGACTGCTTGTGCTGAATCCCTCAACAGAACCAAGAAATAGAAAGATCAAGATTGCAAAAGCAACCATGAAGATACCAACATACTGATACTCAGTAAATAAAAAGGATGTTGCACCTGTTATTTTGGTTTAAAAAAAAACAATTATCTATTAGCCTCAAATAGAGTAACTTGAATCCAATTTAGCATAAATTAGCAGATCTATTAACACAAAATAGAAACCAAATCATCATCAAAAAACCCCGTATCCCATTTACTCAGCAACCAATATAAGTAACTCACTCACATTCACACTAACAAAATGAAATCGACACTAATTAAACCTTAAAGTTAGATACTTGTCATAAATAATGACATATTTTTCTATATGAAATTTATAAACTTTATACACAGTATATGTTTTGCATTTTAGTAACTTTTACTTAATAATTGGGTATTTCATAAAATACTAACATACTTTTCGATATATAATATCTAACATTATACAATATATAAATCTCATAACTTAAGTATAAATTTAACTATACAAAATCTAACAACTTTATATGTATATTTAACATTTTTAGTACGCTGGTACCAGTAATTCTATATATATTTTTTTCATTTAGCCATTAAAGATGTACACATTTCTACATAATATTTAACACGATAGAAAAAACTAACTCTATACATAACATAAACCTTTGTAACTAGTACACTGGTACTAGTACTTTGTTTACAGATTGTGTTGTATACACATTTCCATATATGAATTATAACATTATATAAAAATCTATCAACTTTATACAAAAATTTTACATTTTGCTACATGGGTACTACTAATTACAGTATTATTATTTTCAAAAGATGCTTTTGTGTACATATTGATATAAATCTAACTACTTTACACATACGTTTAACATTTTTAATACATGGGCATTTTATAAAATAAAATAAAAAAGCTTCAAACTTTAACATTTTCAAGAATCAGGATTTATAGATCTACTAACCTTCAGAAATGGCATTCTGTATTTCAGCACATTTGAGAACAACATTATGTTCATTAACACCTTCTTCTTCTTCAATCAAAGAATCATTAAACCCATTTTTGTTAGTGGTTGGTGGGCCCTTACGGTCAGGAGTGAGCTTAACTCTTGAAACCAAAGCCCATTGTATCAAAGAAAAAATGATTCCGATGACGGCGCAAACCGGAATAATTATTTCTGTCGCAAAATCTGACAGTAACGCCGCCGTCACCATTCTACCAGAACCCTAATTAAGTAACGGTCACACTAAAAGAGTGAGTATAGAATTTGTAGATATGCGAAAGATTGTATGTATGGAAAGTGTGCGTATTTATAGCCGGTGAGGATAAACGGTAAAAAAAAAATGTTAATTTGGAAATTTTAGGGTAGATTCGATTACATTTTGGCTAAGATCGATTACTGATTGAAATTTTCAGTGTGACACGAGTGTTACGTTATTTTTTAATAATTAATATAAATATAAATATGTATTTTTCAAAACTATAATAATAATAAAAAAAATATATTAAATTAATAATAAAAATTACATTAATTAAAAATCATTCTATTATAATTGAAAATTGAGGTTATTTAGAAGTTTTTAAGTGAATGAGTTTGATATAATTTATGTCTAAAATAAATAGAGATTATGAGAATTGTGTATGAAAAAAAGTGATAACTGTTTGATATAATTTGTATGTAAAATAAGTAAAGATAGTGAGAATTGTGTTTGAAAACGAGTAGTAATTGTATGTATACATATTAGAAAAAAATAGTAAAAAAATAAATTATCTTCTTTTTATGTTGGAACACTGAGCTCCGCGTATATCTTTATCGTCTTTCCATCCTAACCCCGTCTCGTAAGGAACGATAGCACAAAAAAATGTGGCCAAGGACCGGGTTGTGCCTATGGCTTCCTTCTAAAGACGCCCATCCTTATGCCAAAAACGAAGCACGATACTCCTGTAGGGAGTGTCATAAGATAAACGTTTACATTTATAGAAAAACTTGTAAAAATTACTAAACAGTTGAAATAATATAAGATAAACCAATTATATCATCATTATTATTTTTATCTTTTTAACTTCTCGTTTATACATATATATTATTTTACGTAAAAAAGTAAAAGTAGACATAAAAATAAAAGTAGTCAATGTGTAGCATTTCTTGGTAAAGGATTTAGTGGAGGTAAGGTTTTTAGTGAACTTGATTTGAAGATGTACTAAGAAATGTAGAATTTTCATTAGCTTTGACAAATACTACAAAGTTGACTATTATAATTAGGATCTAGTAAATTCATAACCGGATGCAAAACAAGTTTTTATTATTAGAGTAAATCACATTTTGAGTTACGGGCTATTTATAATTCAGTTTTTTTTTATCTAAAAACTCCGATTTTGATTATTTTTAAAATGTTTGTTGATTTACTAATTCTTTTTATGTGAACATATTTAAGTTTTTAGTCATAAGTGTACATATCATGGGTCTCGTGATAAGTGAGTAAAATGACCCATCGTCAAAAATTAAAGAGTCAACTATTCAAGTCATAAGCCAAGGCTATAATTTGAGCCGTTGACAAATTACAAGGACCAACAATGTAAGTTACAATATTGATTATTTGTGTGGGTTGGTGTATGAGTGGGTTTGTGTCTATCCCTAGAGATGCGTGCCTGGGGATTTTCTGATTCCGGATACCCAATTGGTCATTACTAGATAACATAAAGCCATGGAGAATCTTTTGATGCTTCTGCAATTCCTTATCCCACCGTTTTAAACTTTTCATAGTAAAAGAAAAAGAATAGTTAAATGATTTTATTACCGGTAATGCTACGTCCTCTTTATTCGTCCATTGGTGATTACTATATATATTTTGTTAGACAATATAATAATATATAAATCATCACCCAAACGTAATTGTAAAACTTGTGATTAAAAAATTTAAGTTTCACATAGCTAAAAACCGTCAATTTTCACTAGATATTCGTCAATAAATATGAAATTGCCAACTACCCAAATATAATCATACACAACCAAATATTAATCACAAATTATTTATTAATAATCACCCTTAATGATATGATTAGCCAAACGCCACTTGATGTCTACAAGGACAAAATGCATATATATTTGTATAATCATGACGTATAGTCAGTTATATAGTGTTGAAATTTTTATCATAAATCGTCTCAAAGAAATTTTGAGTAAAATATTCTATTTTCTGTAAAGTTTTATAGTACAATCAAATGAAACTACATATAAATATTTAAGTTTGTTAAAAAAATGCAATGCTAAAAGTTCAATCATACATGATAAATACTCGTATCTAGACAAATTTAACGATTAATATCATTTATAGTTTACTTACTAATAAAGCAGCAAACAAATTTCTCATCACAATCACATATATTATAAGTCGTATATTAATCTATTTTTGTTATATACAAAGCACCAGCAGTGGAGTTATATTGAAGTTATAAGTAATTTTAGTTACGGGTCCATTGGGCCCGTGAAATGTATTTTTCTTTAAAAATTATCATGTTATTTTTTGATGTTATTTACGGGTACAAATGAATTAAGATACTGGTCCTTTTAAAATACGTAAGTTTTATATCATTAATTTGGAAAAGAATAATACGATTGGTTTTACACAAATAAAGTAGGGTAAGAAAGATTGTTGAAGAGTACTTTTATGAAATAAAAATGTTAGTTTTTAACTTATTAATCAATTTTTAATCAAATTGTACATTAAAAGAATTATTGATTATACTAGAACGCCTTTTATACTGAAGTCCACTTATAATTTGAATCGGCCACTGCAAAGCTTATCATGTCATTTAATATTTTTAATAAATTTACGTCTAACTCGTGAAGTGTAACCCTTTTACATCATATGTGTAGATGAAGGGCATCATTTGGATCCTTAAAAAAGTTGAAAAATGTCAACTTTATACAGATTAACATTGTAGCCTTTTTATATAAAAACTAATTGAGATTTTAAACATAAAATGTTATAAAAAGTACAACTAAAAATTTAATAAAATATAGAGCAAAAGAAAAGTATAAAACTAATTTGCATATTCTTTAAACAAAACAAAGCACACGTGGTACCATGTTTATATTTCCACTAATAATATCCATTTTATCAAATATCATTTATCTGTTAATTGTTACACCTTACCCCTTTGTTTTTTGTCTCCTTTTACATCATTGTTGTGGCATCAAATTTCAACATATCATTGCATGTCGAAACAAAATCTGTTAAGAGGCTTACTTAAACAAGAAGACAAACAAGCTCCCGTGGCGGTGAAGTAACAAAGTGTTTCAAAACAAGCAAAAGCAACAAAGTATTGACAATTTGAACGTAACTTTAAACACCTTCTAAAAAGAAACTCATAACCGGGTCAAAGGCCCGACTGCTGACCCGTTGCAGCCATAAGGGCCTTCGGGTCTAGTGTTTTATTACATAAACCACTTAACCTTCAAAATAGATGTCATAATACATTGTTTGATAAAAAAAATAATAGTAATAATGTGGTACACATGTAACTTATGTATAGTAATAATAAGGCAGTATCGTAATAACTCATCAATCAAAAGATAAAATATAAAAGAAAAAGAAAGAGTAATGGGTCGGTTCCATACAAGCCCGGCCCCTTTCCATGTTATGGTTAGTTTGTTATTTTTGTAGCTTCCATATATATCAAACACCCCATTGTTTGATAACAACCATTAATTTCTTTTCACAATTTCTCTTATTTGATTTTTTCAAATTTCAATTTTGGGGTCTAGCTTTCATGGCTTCTTCCTACGAAAACAACAACAAAGGGACCGACCAGAACCTTAAACCATCCACCACCTATGTCCAAGCCGACCCTTCTAACTTCCGGGCCATCGTCCAAAAACTAACCAGAGCCACCACCTTCCAACAATCCATCTTTATCCCTACTCACCACTCCAAAAAAACAACCCTTTCCAAAGTTAGTGGGGAGAAATCGGGTCATAAGCTTTACGAACGAAGGAAAAGTGGAACGAAGCTCAAGATTACTATGAGCAAAGTAGTACGGCCGACAGCAAGAGAGACTATGATGGTGTCACCGGTGTCTACGTTGGATGTTTGTGGAAGACAGAGCGCATGGGTGCCAGTGAAGGAAGAAGAGATTGCGATTGCAGTGAAGGGTTTTTACTTGCACCCGAGTGCAATTAAAGGATCAAAACCCGAATTATTAGTTTTGTTTCCTCTTAATTCACCTAAACATGATCTATCTTAATTATTATTCATAGAAACCATGTTGTTTGAAGTTCGATATATTATACTGTAATACCAATATTCATGATGATCATGTGTGATTTTTACTAGACTCCGACCTACTACGGGTTTTTTTTTCCTTAATATCAAAAATACAACAATGAATATAATCTTGCATCCATTGTCATTACTATTGTTCATTTAAGACATTTCTATACATAATCAAAACTTACGAGTATTTATATTTATATGATAAAATTAAAAAACTTAATATTAAGTCGCAGGCCCTTGTCGACACAAATTATGATGTAAGTTCGACCACTTTAGCCGACCTTAGACTAGCACCTCTCCGATATGTGCAATGGATATCACTAGCCTGGGCATGAACCTTCTTGATTGCCCAAAGACCGTCCAGGTAAGTGATTTTTACAATGCCCTCCCTCAATTTTCATACTACCACCTTCCCTTTTCTCATTTTATTTTTCCCAATGTGGGATCAGCTTCACAATTTAAAAAATTAAATTTACAAGAAGAACCAGATAGAACTAAAATTAATGCAAAAGCACCAAAAGGGAGATGTGGTTACTTAAATTGATCCATAATGTTAGATGCAACTTCAACAAATGGAGTGTGTGAGCATGGATGTAGATGATAGCCTGCAAGACCGTCATCAACATCTGAATACAATTAAGATTAGATATAACTCCATAAAACACACACCAAATAGACACAATCACCACTTCTTGAAACGAAAGATATTATAGTTAGAAATAAAAATTATCATATGCTTTTTGAGAAACAAGAATACTACAACTACTCTGTGAGCATTTCCACTAAACTCATTTAGAAATATCCCTTAAGAAAAGTGAAATTTTAACAATGATTTACAGAGTTTAGATCAAGCTGTTCAATTAAGCTTCAAAAATTCCAACTCGTGTTCCTGCTCAATTGCTTTTCAGCGCAGCATAAAAGGATCTGATTCGATCACTTGTTGACTACATTAAGCATAGTATATTTGCATAATATAGACATCTATATCAGCAATTAAAGTCATATAACAAACACATGTTATGATTAAGTTTGAGGCCAACAGCAACTTCAAAAAATAACCACAATTCTTAATCTTAAAATTAATTTTTATCTTAATCCGAAATGCTTTCTTCCTCACTTAAACCAATTCTCTTCAGCGTACTGAAGCAGGTACAGATTGTTGCTGAGCATGGTTATATAACCCACTAACCCCGCTCGCAAACTGCTGTTTGTTTCGTCTTCGTTTTGTCACCATCACAAACCCTTCACCATCACCATTTTTATTGTTTTTTGAGTCATTTGTGTTTGTCTCTTGTTGTCCTTCGGTCCCATAAAGAATCTTAATTATTGCACTGTCTTTTGCAATTGCTTCCGTTGACCCTTCACTGTACGCGGGCCTTTTTTCATTAACAGGACTGGGCTCAGGTTTGGTCTCAGAGTTATCATGAACTGACTTCACAATGAAACTAAGCAGAATCTGTCTTGCTATTTCTGCCTTCTCAGCATCTGAGCTGGTCTTTTGTAACTTTTCGTCTTCACTTTTACCACTAGCTGCACAATCTGTACCTTCATTGAGCTCAGAACCTTGCCAAGCTCGTTGTGGTACGAATTCAGGTGCATGTGGGTTCATGATTCTTGGGGTGTTACCATAACCACTGCCAGGTATTTGGTACTTCAAGGGCCCGTTTTTCATGCGGAATGACTGGCTCATCCTGTAGTATAAAGGTGATCTTGGCCCACACGGAACACGAGCTGCGATTGGTGGAAACCCAACAGGCTCAGCTAACATGCCTTGACTAGCTATAACATCATAAACATTTGTAGCGAGGGGATGAGTCAAAGGAACAGCAGCTGGGCTGAATGGTTGAGCTGAAGCTGAAAGTTTGCTTTCAGCTTTGTTAGTTCTAGCTTCTGAATCTTCAACTTCTTCAGGTGATTCGGATTTTAATGCAGTCTCGTGAACTATGTCGACTTCTTTAATAACTTCATCATCTGGTATCACATCGTTTACCTCGAGTTCTTCATTTTTGACTTCCTCTGGTGCATCACCCGAACCAGCGGAATTCATGATTTCATCATTTTTTAGCTTCTCTTGCTCTTCAACTTCTACTTTTTCAAGTAACGGTTTTAAAATCGTACCTGGTGGAGCCACTGCAACTTCTTTGTATGACACAGACTTTGAAGCCATTGCGTTAGGTGAAATTCTGGAAACTGGAGTTCTCATGGGAGGCTTAATTAAGTCCTCACCGCTGGTCAAACTTGCCTTCGATTGCTTTGGCTGAGTTAACTCGGTTGAACTCTGTCTTGGTGTTAATTTCTGCCCCTTGTTGTTTTTTTCAGAACCATTAACATGTAGTCGGGTCAATTCTGGTCGCCTTCGGCTAAACTTTTTTGGCCCACCATTTCCTGACCGCACCTTTGGATTGGCTTCTTGCCATCCCTCATCAGAGATCATTTCTTGAAACTCTTCTACGATTACTGTTTCAATTTTAGTGGTATTTTCCACCATCTTCGCTTTTTGGACAAGCACCTCTAGTTTATCCTTCTGAATTGTAGATTCTGCTTTTGTTATAACAGTTTCAACGTCATCATGAATTGCCATGTCATCATTCCGTGCCTCAGTTTGTACTTCATGAGACTTCTCGCCAACTGGTGAAGACGCCTATTAAGAAAATGGATGCAAAGCAGGATCATCACTTAGAACTCAAAAAGGTTTGCATACATTTTCAAACACTAAACCCTTGTTAGAAAAAGAAAAGAAAATTTGCATGTCGTTGGTGAGATGATTTTCATATATCCTATTCAATTAATTTTCCCTAAAATATACAGTATATGGTTATGATGAAGCATTGGAGGTGGATTATAAGGATCAGTATCTCTAACCAATTTTACTTTTATCATATTGCTTTTATTAGTCTGTAATGAAGTACCTTGGCACGACGTTTCCTCTGCGCATCTGCTCCCTTGGAATCCTGATCTGGACTTATGAAATCAAGAAGATCTGATACACTGCAAGAATGAAATCAAAATATATTGGTCCACATATTTACATTGTTAGACAGTTATCACTGAGTAAATTGTATATACCATATTAATACCTAAGGTGGCCCTTGCTGGCAATAGATGCATCTGGTTTTGGAGTTCCATTTCTTGCTGCTTCTTGCTGTTCCAAGGCTTTTGATTCAAAATATTCAAGCCACGCAGCAGCATCCTGTGTGTAATGGAATACAAGTCACAATCACATGGAAATCGAAGTAACATAAATCAAGTGTAATCGGATATTTCAAAGTTTATTCGCACCTGAGTACGAAGATCCTCTGTTCCTAATTTCGCTTGAAGAATTTGTAACGTAGTTTGTTCATGCTGCACACTCAGAGAATAAGCTTCCATCAGAGAAAGAGCTATGGCTATTGCATGATAGCTGGCAGCAGTTTGTATATGATCCACTCCTAGTAATCTCTGGTTGCACTTTAAGGCTTCATGAAGGTATCTAAGAGCAACATGGACATTTCCCATCCCCTCTTCCATCATAGCCACATTAATGTAAGTTGCAGCCGTGTTAGGGTGAGAGAGCCCACATGTAAAGTATAAAAGGAACAGTGCACGATTGACATATCTGTAAAACACAATGTCATAATTATCATCAGTGGAAACCCAAGTTAAACATTTAACGAAAAGAAATCCATGATCATTTACTTACTTGAGTGCCAATTCAATGTGTTGGAGACGGTAGTAGAAAACTGAAAGATCCCCGTAACTTTTCATCGTATCAGGATGGTCAAGCCCAAGTTCTCTCTCGTTTATATCCAACGCCCTTTGTTGATAAATGGTTGCCTGTACATAAGCTCTAAATTACTTAAGCACATACATAGAGACATCACCATCAAAGAAAGAAGAAAATATATGTCACCTGATTAAAGTCACCAGTGTGGTAAAGAACTACAGCAAGGAGGCTGTATGCACTAGCAGTGGTTCGGTGATAAGGACCACACACAGCTATCATCTTTGCAAGTGCCTTCAATATTGCATGTACAAATGTTAACGACTTTTGATTATCTAAAGTATGGGACCTTCCGATTACTTTTATGGCACAGAATGTTACCTTGGTTCCACAATTAACTGCATCTTCTAGTTTTCCTTTATCTAGGGCAATCTTGGATGACTCCAGAAGCGTCCGCCCATCAGCAGAGGAACATAGTACATGCTGTTACGTATATATCAATATTTAGTATAAGTATAGAATTTTGTGTGTGGATACGTGTGTGTGTTGGGTGTGTGTGTGTGTGTGTGTGTGTGTGTGAGAGAGAGAGAGAGAGAGATGTACCTTGCATACAGGAACCATGCTGATAATATCAGAACTCCTAAATGGATTTGGACTTTCCATATCAAAGTCTCTTGAAACCAATTCCAGTCCAATCTAGACATGGCTGAAGCCATTAGCAATGATATACTTAAAAGAGTTACAAATAATTGAAACTGATCTAAATGGTACCTTGTGACATAGTCCGCGGAGAATTGATAACTTCCTCAAGTTTAGGTATTCATCCTTCATCTTCAAATCATATCTTTTAGCAAGAAAAGCTTTTAACCATTGTAACTTAAGACTTTGATCTTCAAGAAATTCTTGATTTCTATCGTCTACTGCCCAGGCCCCAAACAAGAAATTTAAGGCTGAGACTATAGCCACCGACAACTCGCTAAAGTTTTCAGCAGATGCAATAACAGCTTCAAGAATATGCTTAAAGGCACGTGTGACCATCTCGTGGATACATAGTGATCGTATATGAGGAAGTTTATCAGCAAGCTCAACCTAATTAGCAAATTAGAGAACGTGTCAGATAGTTAGTATTCATCAGTAAACCTTTAAATATTGTCCCAAAAAATGTAAAAACAACGATAAAAACTTTACGTATGGTCAAACAGAAGCCTGGAGATTATTTTTTCAGTAAAAGAAAAAAATTGAGCATACGCACCACACGTCCCAGTGAGCGCATCTGTAACCCTCTTAAATGCATGAAATCGGTGAGTGTGCGCCCATCAACAGGAGAAAGTTCAAGTGATCCAAAGTCTGTTACCTAAAAATGGACTGAATTTGTTATTGTGCCATTAAATATATGGTAACATCCCTTATGAATTAGATGCATTCTATAAACAGAATTATACCAGCTTAGGCAATGCGACCTCATCGTAATATCTGTGCGCCATCTCAATTAGCTCATCTCCTGACTGTTAAAAGAAGCATAGAGGACTTAGCCTTTTCAAATTTCTTTCACAAGGACATGTTATACCGTCACTTTTAATCAAGATGAACAAACCTTCAGGTGAAGACCGGTTCCACTTTCTTTCAACCGTAAGAAAGCTTCTTCTGAAATTAGTTTCTTCAACTCTGAGTCAAAGTTTGACTCTATAACGGTGCTTTCTTGACTTATATTGTTTTCTTCATTATCATCCGAACAATCTGCATCACTTTGTTTCTTCTCCCGCTTCTTCAGCATTTTAAATTGTTGTCCTAAGCCTTTAACCACTGTGTCAGCTTTATCATCATTGGGTCTTTCTACATTGTCTCCTGCTGGTGCTTCCTGCTTTTGCAGATGCTGCACCCAGCACGAGCCCAATTCCCATCTGATAGGTCTCCCAGAATCTGTTGACTTTTCCAAGTTGGTCAAACTTTCCTTTATTACTCGTCTAACCAGATATCTTGAGGGTTCAAAATTGCCCTGTTCGGACTGAGGTGACTGGGATCCTGATAATTCCACATCTCTTGAGTTGGGAAGCAAAGCTCTTAAGCTGTAAAAGGTTTCCATACAAAATATATAATTAAATAAATATTAATAATTATGCTAGATTTCTAATCAGAAAGATAAAACGGGTATTAAACATATTATATTGCTAATTGCTAAGCCATATACAAGAAGATCAAAGGTGCATACCTATTAACGTTAAGGGCATTGGCTCCACCTTCAGGCTGATCGTCAATCACGATATCTTGTGACATGAACTTTCCCTTTTTGATGTCACCAACGATCTTTACGGTTGCTGTGTATCCACAATGTCTCACAAATACCATGCCCATCGAAGTAGTGTCCTGCAAAAGTTGACTGCATTTATTCAGATTTTCCTAGCCAGCAGCCGGATGAGTAAAAGATAACATGCTTCCAAAAATCAAAATCATCATTTAAAGGACTCAAGCACTTGCACTCAGATACGTTTTACTGTTAATTTTCAGTTTTTACAGCAGAAGAAAAATGTATCAACTGGGGTCAATGCATACTTACATGGACAACTGTACTCTCATCTGCGGTTACTCCCTTAAGTAAATTCCTTATCGCAACTTCCTCAGAAGACATACTAGGAGATCCAATACCAATTACCTTCACTTCTGACTTTAAGCTTGCATCACCTGCATCTCGTCTCACTGTAATACACAAGTCCCCTACACGATCCTCACACATGATTGATCCCAGAGGACAATTTGACGTTGCAGCAGAATCTATGACTTTACGTATCGTTGAAACAGCTTTAAAGATAGAAACATCAACAAACAAACTATGAAGCAAGAACGCTTTTCGGTCACGAACCACCCTTTCTTCCTCAGTCTGGCAAGGAAGACTAGCTAATATCGCAAACTCTGTGGCCCATGCTCTACGGTCATGTTGACCATTTCGCCCTTGACCTCCACCATTTCCATCCCAGTTCTCGTCTTCCAATGGAAGTGGCTGCAAGTTCGAACCTGAGTTCCAAATCGACGGAGGTACTAGCCAAGTGTTTGCTCGAAAACCATACGGAAGATTACCAAACTGAAAGTCATAACACAAGTTTCTCATTACACTTTTATTAACATTAACATCAAAGTAATGTTTATCAAGCACATGGATAAACAAACAAATGAATGTTACCTTATTATGTTCTACATATGCTTTCATCAATGATTCATACGCCTGCATAATAATAAATTTAAGTAATTATTACTCCCATACAAATATCTACTTTATTCCATTACGGTAGAAATATGATACTTACATTAGCAAAAGCTTGGCTAAGCTGCTGAAGCAGATCCACCAGGGAATGGCTTTGCAAAAACTGCTTTCCCAAGGCATAGAAGCCTTTTGTAGATGCAACCACTTGAAATAACTTGCCATTACATATTTTAATCTGCGTATCAAAACATTATTATCATATGTAACCATAACTCGATGTTTTTCCTCACAATGTTCAGATTATAATTTACAGAAAATTGTCCCATGCACCTAGCAGCAAATAACTTTACATATTATTAGGCTAAAGCCTAAAAAGAGGTGTTGATTACGTATATGTGAGAAACTTGAAAGTTCGGTGCTGATAACAGCAGCACATATACTTCAATTCAATAATAAAATTTAAAATAACTGAATAATGTATGATCACATTGTATCTTCCATCCTAAATTCAATGATTGAATTAACCTGCATTTCGAAGTGATCACCGTCGCGGTGCTCCTGCGCGTCATGTCGATCAATTCGTTTCAATTCTGAGAATCAAAATCACGATACTTCGATTAATTAAACAGGCGTTCATATAAGCTGAAAATGAAAACTCGAAACGGAATACTAGGGCTTACGTAAGATAGGTGGAGAGAGATTTGAAAACGAGAAAAATTCGTAGAAATCGGAAAGTTTCGGAACCGGATGAATCGATGCCATATCGAGATTCTCCGACACCG
Organism: Logfia minima; assembly: GCA_963921325.1. NCBI lineage: Eukaryota > Viridiplantae > Streptophyta > Magnoliopsida > Asterales > Asteraceae > Logfia > Logfia minima. The sequence continues at coordinate 2,348,629 of OY992771.1, read as the reverse complement.
GAGACGTCGCCGCCGTCTCTGTTTCTGAAGAACCGCCGTTTTCAACGGTTTCTGCTGCTCCATCAGACAATTGCACATTTTGAGATCGTCCTTTTTTGGATCGAGCTTCTCCAGCTCCGGCGCCGGAGGTGGTTCTTCCGGCCTTGGGCTTCGTGAACCGCGTCGTGCTTGCTACAATGTCTAGTAACCGCCGCACGTGCGCCACCGCATGTGACTCATCAGTGTACTCCTCTACAAAAAATAGTCAGTGGTAGTGTTGTAAATTTACAGCAACTCAAACCTTTTTGTTTGTTATTTAATAATTAAATTAGAATTTAAAATTAATTAAATTGTACTTTGTATGTATATTTATTTAATTTATTTAATATTAATATTTGCTAGCATTCTCGACGTATCTAAATGACCGCAAAGATATGATTAATTTAAGTACCCGACAAAACTGGGCCAGTGAGGAATATTGATTAAAGGGATCTTACTGATCCAGCTACACAAAAAGACAAGAATACTTTAGCGGTAAAGTTTATGAGAACAATACCTTTTGGTACCAACAACAATAAAATTGGTTGACTAACCACGATTTATTTTATAATATTATATCTAAATAATTCTACGAAAACTTTTATTTAATCGTGTTATTAAATTAAAGCTTGTACGGTTCGATTATTATTTTGAATAAGTTAAAGTATCAGAAATTATTTAATCTATTACGTTTGTTTTCGCATCTTAATTATTTCTAAAAATAAACAAAAGTTGTCACATACAAATATGCATATATATAGTTTTTATTAGGTCTCTATACAAACCGAAGGAATATGAACACTCATGTTTGTTCATCAAGATTTTATCAAATAAACAAACGAAGACGAATAGATAAATCAAATAATTTTCTTGTTCACCTTCGCTCATTAAGAAAATATATTTATTCACGAATGTTAATAAACAAATATATAAATTAATACATCATCACAAAATTACTGTCTAAAGTCAAATATATAAATAAAATGAACAAATCTTAAAGAACATTCATGAACGTAATTGAACAACAAAAGATATACTTACATTCGTTTATTTAACTAAAAGAACAAAAATTTATATTCGTGTTCAGTTATTTAATATAATTAAAATAAAAATAAATAAACTTCTCATCATACAATTTTAAAAATATTAACCGAACGGTTGCTTTTCAAGGTTCAAATAATTAATTTAATTGAAAGGTATTTTAAATAATTAGTTATGTCATGAAGGAATGTGACATAGCATACGACATTAGCGTCCATAAGAGAGTTGTCATCAACCGCTCTGGAATTTCGTTGGAATATACCCTCAAGTTCATAAAAACAAAAAAACAAAAAAGTTGAAGAATTTATGATGTTAGATAGAAAAATAACTATTTGATATTAAATATAACAAAATGATAATAATAATAATAATAATAATAATAATAATAATAATAATAATAATAATAATAATAATAAATAATAATAATAAATAATATTTGTGTACATATATTTAAACAACTCAAGAGTGCATTTGGTGAAAGACAGAAGTTTATATATGCCATGCAATTAATCCTAAGTACTTTTCCATTTAATATAATTGAAGCACTCAACTATTTAGTCCCAAAGCAATGACTATCGGTCATCGTTGTTCGAAATAAACTTATAATAAATCCTGGATTTCTTGATTTTATTATTTGAAAATATAACAATTTATTAATTATAATATTCGATGTATGCTAAATATTTAAATTTTGTTATTATAAAACTCCGTGCGGGTAAAGCAATTTTTTATGTTTATTTGTCACGATGAGAACAAGGTAAATAGATAACTTTGTTCTACCTAACACTTCTTCAAAAGAAGAAAGCATTACCCTCCTTAGAAATCTATTTTATTCACCTAATGTTTTTGGACTTTATATAACTATTTTACGGACCAGATTTATTTAGAGTTAAAAGAGCATCAAATAGTATACATTTACATATATAAGTAATTATGCTTTAATCAATAATTAAGAGAGAAATGTTGAATTTGTTATGATATAAGTAAAAACTTTCGTACATAATTTGACATCTGAGTGGCAGCGGTTAGATATATCGTTATGATTTTTTAAAAATAGCAACAAAATGTTATATTGAAATCGCATTCATTTTTAACTAATTTCACATTATTAATTTTATCTATCACTGACGCTATGATGAACATCAAATGGTATACATTAATACATATATCTGTCACTGACGTTATGATGAACATCAAATGGTATACAAATATGCTCAAACGTAGTACCTATTGATCAATGTATACATGTATTTATACATAAGATTCAACTAATGATTTATAGTTTGTAATTGTGTGAAACATTGGTGAAAAAAACAACATACCTTCAACCATTTTCATCAAACATGGTCTTAAAGTAACCAAATCCAACCCATCATTTAATTTTGCTCCTTTAACCTGTTCAACATTATTCAGTGGTCACTAATAATTACAACAATTATTAATTTCAGTTCAATACTATTAATTATAATTATTAATTATACACATATTATTTCAACTTTTCAAATGCATACTCATTATGTCTCAATTATTATTAAATATAAATATATATTCTAATGGGTAATAAATTCAACCGTCGTGGATTTCGATGAGAAAACTAACCTCGTGTGACAGTGAGTAGTTTGTAATATGGCAAGTATCGACATTAACAGCTAGTAATTTCTTCACGTCAAGAACTTTGTCTGTTGAGATGCCCTGCATTTTCGATATAATATAATATAATATAACTTAAGTTCATACCAAACTGATGATTAAAATAAATAGAAAATACTTTGGTTAAACTTAATATCAATTCTTTAGTACCTTGAGTATAACTTGTGTGTCATAAGGAGTTATGATTGTTATATCTAGAACACTGGGAACAACTGCAAAAGTTTACAAAAAAAACAATATTGATGCTACTTTTATAAGTTTATTGATTCAAAATGATATGAAAACACTAATAATTAAGATGATGACCTTTTTCTTCTTTCTTTTTCTTATCAACTTTGGTTTTGTTTCCTTTGCCTTTGCTTGACCTTGGTGCCATATTGAGTTTGGTTTATTGGATTGATAATAGGGATTGAAATTTGAGAAATGAAATGATTAATAGTAGTGAGGAATTGAAATTGAAATGGTTATATAAAAAAATAAAAATGGTGGAGATGAAGAAGATAGGAAGATAAGAGTGTGTGTTTGGAGGTTACCCTCTTTGTGGATTTCTAAAATTTTCCTGACCTCTCCTTTGAAACTTTGATTGCCCACTCTCTCTCTCTCTCTCTCTCTCTCTCTCTGTGTACAAGAGATACATGTGATGTCCTTTTTATGAGCAGCCTGAACCTATGAGAAATAGAGATAATATAATAAAATAATACAAGTAAAAAAAAATAAATACAGTATGTTGGTAAAACTTAAAATGTAACATGCACATTTATTTTCTTTCCAAGAATGTGTTCCTTGTGTTACATATTTTTCCTACATAATGTGTTATTTGTTGTTTTACAGTTGACATTTATAACTTATTGAAGTATTTAACTAAGCATGAATTAGTAAGAAATTGTCAAAAACTTACTGATATTTTTATTGGCACTAAATATAGAAGGTTGACAAATTTTTTCATATTTTTGTTTTTTATTTTGTATTCTTTTAATATTGTTTCTTAACAATATAGTTATAATTTTTTAGTGATTTTATTTATATATATTTTACACAACAAAGAAGAGACGTAACGTTTTATATAGGGACAATTATGTACATATGCGCTTGTTTTATAAAGACATTAGTGTAATTGATCTTAAAGTATATTTTTAATATAGTTGATATTTACATTAATTGCTATTTCATAAAAAAACCGTTACCATATCGATTTATATTAACTCAAATATACGTATTTGTTTCTCTATATGTTTACAACACGTATTATAAAATAATAAAAAAAAACATTAAAAATTGTTGAATAATAATCATCCATTTATATTCAGCTAATACAATTGTGTTAAATTCATAACCCGTTTTGTTACAAAAAAAGAAAAGAAAAGAAAGTTTCATAGCCCGCTATTTTGTGAGATAGGGAATTAACGATTTAAAAAATGGGCCTCTAGTCGGGTGATGTCAGATTTTTGATAGATAGATTAATGATGTCGCCGTGTGTTTTGTTTTTTCGTTCGTTGGGACCTTAGTTTCTCTAAAATTGTTTACAATATTATTATACGATTTTTGAATCTTTCCTTATATGGGTATTTTTTAAAAACGTCGATAACAGGCAATTTAAACTGACTTACAATTAATTGTCTATTTATAATGTAAAAGATATATATGATTCACTTAGCAATTGTGACTATGGGAGTCTCAGGGTTTGAATCCCTGACCTTGTGCTTTTTGTGACAAAGATATCTCCACCCATTACCAGTTGAGTTTCGCATTATTGGCTCTTATATGTGTATTTATTTATTCATTACTATTAAATTCCAGAGCTTTTTATAATCAAGTCTATAATGATCATAGGACACTAATAAAGTTAGTTACAAGGTTTCTTTCCAACTTTATACAATACGGAGTAAGAAGTTAGTTCTATACATATTTAATCATGAAAAAAGACTAATATATTAGTCCTTGCAAACGAAATATCGATGAGAGACATGAAATACGGAGAGGCCATATGTTCAAATATGTTCCAAGTTACGTGAAACACGGGTGACATATGGTCAATGAGTTATGGGATTCACCTCTTATATATGAATCCGGAGACTAGTCAATAAGATTCGTGAGATTTTCTATAACGTTTGTTATGTATTTGGACTCACTAAAGTATGTATATTGAAAATAGTTGCATAAGAATTTGAGTTGTCAACCTTTCAATTATTATTTTACTAATATAATACTAGTTTTATTAAAGTATTATGATCGACTTAGTTCTAACTTTGTCACATTGTTTTGTCAACTAGTTCAAAAAATCAAACAAGGCAAGGCGAGTCAATGACTATTTGTTTACTACTTATATGGTTGATACCGAATGCAACATTATTACATTAATAAGACCATAGAGTACTTGTTAACCACAAGGAATTAGTCGTTATTGATGCTTAAATGAACGGCTACTTCATGTTGAATCAGAATCTATTTTGACCTTGACGGCCAATTTACTAGAATCTAACATTTGTTTTTTACCTTGATCACGATTAAACTTCGATGGACGAAATGTTGAATAAACATGTGAATTAAATCAGAAAAAAATGTAATTGTGCTTTTATCATCCAATGTAGCAACTTTAATATTATGAGAAAAAATTATTATAAATAATTAGACAAAGAACAATATTAGCCTCCGTCAACGACGGATTTAAATCAAAAGTAATTTGAAGCACAATGTTTTTCAATCGTATAATAAATAATATCGATTTAATTAAAAATTGATTAATAAAAATAACATATTTTTTCATACAAGTAGTATTTAATAATTTTTGTTACCATATTTTAATTATGTGAAACCTATGTAACTATTAATTTTTCAAATTGATAAAATAAAATAGACTCGTTTTTTATAAGACCAATATTCTAAGTCGTTTGTACCCGTAGTATCAACAAAGAATATAATTTGTGTGAATTTTTTATTTTTCTTTTACAAATTACGGGCCTAACATACTCGTAGCCAAACTATATCTAACTTTAATGTAACTGTTCATCAAGAGTTGTAAGCTGCTTGTAAGTTACATGATATTTTGATTTTTGTGCTTGTTTAAGCTTGATCCTTAGAAAAGAATGATAAATAAATAAATAAAATTTTTAACATAAGTTAATGATTGAAGTAATTGATTTGTATAGTTAACTTTTTGATCATTTGCATCAAGTAACGCTACACTTTAATGATATGTCAACAATGCTACACATATGGTTTGGTACGGAACCCATAGGTTATCAGATTCAACAATATTAATTACGCTTAAAAATAATCAAGTCGAGTATTTAAAAATTCTCATAAAAGATCAATGGCTAGTCTATAGCAGGTACAGGTTAGTTGCCTAATTGAAATTACTGAAAATTGTTAAACAGTGGAAAAAAAAAAAAGTTTAATCAACTGGGCCTTTTTCATTTCTTTTTTAACCTTAGCAATAGTACTACGTTAGTTGATTGATTGATCAAAACATGTACGTAACTAAGAAAACTAGCCCGAAATAGTATCAATTATGATTATGATTATGATTTTAATACACGTGTTAAACATGTATTCCATAGTAGTTTGCAGTTGGCCATTTAAAGGAGATAGTGTCACTTTTTAGACTAATTAACAAACTTGAGACCGTTAGCGAAGGACATAGATTATTGTATAGCACAATAGTCTCCAACAAAAGTTCAAATAGAAGCTCATAATTGAATTAAGACATACCTAATAAATTGTGTATTAGGTTTAAAGTTTCACTTTCCTATTTTAAAGAATGTATTGTGTACCTCTAATTACTAATTGTGTTGCAAGTCTAAATTATAATTGTGTATTACAATCCCCAAAAGCATAGACTAAAGAATCGTCACGTTGTCGAGAACACATCTGGAGAGGAGGCCGACAGCTTTTAAGTTTGTCACCCTACCCAGTGATAGACTAGTCTCCTTGTAATCCATTATATTGTAGAACCTTGTTGAATAGGCATAAGTTCAATTTACTACTCATTTTTATTAATTTTACTAGTCAACACTCACACAATTACAATTTTCAAAGAGGTATTACAATTTTCAAGACAGTATTCTATTATCAAATTAGTATGTTTAGTAATTCCAGTTGAACAATGCACAAAGGTTTAAGGTTTTAGTATTTTGGGTGTGTCTCACTTAATCTTTTTAGTTGTATTTCAACACCACCTCTAATGAGTTAATATTTCGCCTTAAAATCCCACTTAATTTAACAAGCACTTTGCGATGTAAATATTTGACCAAAGTAGTTAGTGTAATAGTCTTAGACAAAATATTAAAGCATTGGTTGGTTGGTTTAGGTTCTTATATATATATATATATATATTGAATCACTAACCATTCCCAATCTCATTACTAAACCTATTTGTAAACAAAAACACCCTGAGATTAGAGTATCTTTTTTTCTTTTCTAATATAAACATATTCAAAAAGAAAATTATTTGAATTAAAATAATACAATTTGCTAGTTATAATAGTGCAATTAGCGTTTAGAAAGTTATCTTATAGCTTTTTGATTTAAGTTATAATTAGTATTAAACTACTCTTTTATCTCCAAGGTCATTTTATTTAATCACGTGTTACATAGGGAATAAAATAAATTTTATATTTTATGGATAAGGCTATAGTATGGATACTACTTAGTAAATCTTAATCCATCCATGTGCACTTCACATTTGACACTACAATCAATGGGTCAATGTAATATAAGATTTTCTTACATGTGTTTTTAGAACACATATTAAGAAGTATTAATATTGATTAGGAGTATATGTTAGTTACTTAATACTGTTTGACTATAGTTAAATATTTAGAAGATCAAAGTTGTATTAAAATATAAGAAATCACACTATGAATCTACAACACTAAATCATATTAATCATAAGTTAGTTTTTACTCTTAACTTTTTCAATTATAGAAAAAGTAATATCGACAAGAAAAATAATACCCGTTTCTACTTTAACACGTTTAAAAGTATACCTAATTATATAATTAATTGATAAGCGATATAAAATTATTATTGGTATAGATTATGAGAGATAAATAAATGTCAAAAAACATATTGATTAACATGTTAGTCAAGCTGTGTTGCCCAGACAAGTTATTTTCCGATTATTGAAAGCACGCGAATCGGGACTAAATCTAACAAGTAGCCATGTTGATATTAAATGCATCAAAAAAAGATTTTTAGCATTTAATATAAACATATTTGATTTTCATATATTGTCATTATACATAGTTAACATGAAAAATATATTCCGTGATAAAATTACAGTTTTTTGTGGATATAATCATCGTGAGGAGTAATAACAGATAACCATATTATTTTACAAGTAATAACATTTGATCCAAAAAAGAAAAGAAAATAGAATTTCTGTCAAGTCCACGACCAAGCAAAAATTGTTATGTTGTGCTATAATAAATAGTTTTTCCGTCTCAAATTATTATTTAGTTGTTAAAATTACTCAGTTTAAAAAACATAATTATTACAATGTATTTTTATTTAAAATGATAATTTTACTTTTACCTTCTACATATTTTTTTATAACACACATAAAAAATAGAGGTAATATACGAACTTTAATTAATTATAGTCACTTATTTATGAACGCGAACAATTAATTTGAAATGTTAAAAGAAAAGAAAAATATAAATTATAAATATGAAACGAAATGAGTGGTAAAAAGGTAAATATAGTTACACATTTCAAAATACTTTTTGAAAGCAGAACATGATGCATTCTTTAAACTTGATAATGTGCTATGCTCCTCAATTTCATTTAATCAGTGTATCCGGAGAAATACAATAAATTATCATCAACGTGACCTAGTTGTAAAACATCATCATATTCTAATAAGAGATTTATGATTTGAACCTTTCTAAGTGAACATTGTTGGAACTATGGTGTAAAGGGTGACTGATAATCACAATGAATCTGGATATGTACTTTGAATCGCGTTGAACACTTTCAGATTGAAGTTATTCGACCCTACAATGCATTGGGTTTCATGAAATCAACAATCAGATAATTCAAAGTAACACTCTTGATTCTAGGCACTTGAAACAAGATAATAACACATAGATTATATTGAATTGTGTTTGTAAGATCAAATATGTGATTGTGTAATCAATTTATGATCAAGAAGTGTTTTTAACACTCAAAGTTACTTATATTTAGATTCAAGTCATCCTTGGTGGTTACTAGACGTTTTGTGGAAGTTCACTTAAAGAAAAGTCACAATTGTTTGTGAAAAGTCGCAATGGTTCAACAAAAACTCGCAACTTTTTGTTCCTGCCCAGCAAACACAATACCAAGTGAATATTCTTTCATTCGGTGCGGAGTAAGTGACTTTCAGGACATACTCAAAATATATTATTTCATCAAGTAAGGGGCACCGAATGATATTGCATCCATTCGGTGCTGCTTCTATAAAGTCTCATCACAAACCTTGACTCCTACCATGTCCGGAATCGGCTTCATATAAGTTCATACGAGTGTGCATTCCACACCTCCTAACCCGTATTCAAGACAAGAAAAAATGGGTTAGTGACATGTCAAATTTGGTCACTAAAGGCCAAAAATTCGTCAGTACACCATGGTAGTGACTGAGAATCAAGTTGTCACCTTTGTCACTATAGACCCGTCACAAATCTAAACTAGAGAGGAAATTCAAAAGTCATCATTAATTAGTCCAGAAAAAGAAGCCGTCACTAGATGTTTGACGACCTTAGTGACGACCTTTTTTGTGTTTTGTCAGTAGCTATAAGAAGTCGTCACTATTTTGATCAAATTTGGGACAAAAACCAGAGAGCACCCAAAGACGTCACTGATAAGGTTTTGAAGTACATCACCTCAGCATCAATTTGTTACAAAATAGGTTGTCACAATTGACAGGAAATCATAAAGAAAATGATCAAATTCACCTAATGTTGTTTTGCCATCATATTAGAACCCGATGACTTATGATATAATATTCAATAGATTAGTATCACTAATATAATTGAGTCTCCTTTGATCAATATATAGCCGATGTACAAACGATTGGTACATTTTAGTCTTCCCTTCCAATTATACAAATAACAGAAAGTAAACACATCTATATCATTCTAGGAAGCTTGGAATCTTGACCAAATAGCAATGACCAAGATGCTAAAAATCATCAGTTTGTCCACACGTCATATGCTTCCCTTGTAATATCCAGGGCCCTCCAAATAGCAATGACCAAGATCAAGAACGGCCTTGCCCAAAAAGCATATCCATAGGACTACAAATACGAAAAGAATTCGTTAGAAAAAGGTAGAGAAGAACAAAAGCTAACACATTTGGATACTAATAGTATTTAGTGGAAGGTGTATGAAAGACTGAAGTACAAATAATTTTCATAATGCTTTAGAAAAGTATAGTACTTTGTAAGATTATTACCCATTCTCACAATGAAGACTTCAAATTTATGGCACTTATCTACATCACAGAAATAATATCCACGCACAAAGTTAAGCATTTCTTGGAACTTACTAGCTTAGTGGTCAAAAAGTTAAATGGAAGGGACTTGTACATAACAACACATGCTAATGGGTCATATAAGTTCTTACCCAGCATTAGGAGCCAATCGAAATGAATTCCAGGATACTGACAGTACACCAGGAGCGTGCGTCACGAGTCAAACTAGTTGACAACATACAATCAGAAAGCATATCTCTGAACAATTAAAAGTTAATGCAAAAGCCGAAGTCATTTGATGAAAGGATAGTAAATAAGTGTTAGCTAGGAATTACGTATTAGATACCTTAGGGAAACTAGTTGACCCATACAATTTGACACATCTAGTGGCAAGAAATGAGTCGTAGCAGTTAAAAGAATCAAGTCATCAACATGCCACGAAACAAGCAGGACATAACTTCTCTACTATCCACCTGAATCACTTTCGATAAAGTAGAAATACAAAATAAATACAGATTAAGACTCAAATCTTAAACCAAAATAGAAAAATTGATAAAGTACATGTAATTTAATTTAAGGCTATCTACAATACCTTTTAATGTTATTATATAAAGTGATGTATTATCATGTAGTCCAAGTGAGTCGACATGAAGTAAAATTGGCCCTAGTTCATCTGCTTTCATAGGTACACATGACCAAACTCCAATGAGCACAACATAACTAAACAAAACATCATGCATGATCTTAACACGTCTAGCATCTTAAATATGAGTGGACTCATGAATACTTGATTCTTACTTCTCATCTACTGGGAGAACTATGAAGGCTTTCTCAAATATGCTGACACCTTTTCACCACTTTCTAAACTTATGAAATAAATCTTCATTGTAGCTTAGCCATAACAAAACAAAAAATACAAAAAGAAAAAATGTTAACTGCCCATTTAAAAGAAAGTTAAAGTGTAATACCAAATTGGAAAATTATATACCTTAGCCAACTTGTTAACAAAATATGTATTGAAGAAATGATAATTGCTTGTGGCACTCTCAGACGAAGATATGGGCTGCTGAAGGTATCTATTCAAAAGAAGAAGAAAGACGAAATTATCAAATAAATTTATTTGGAGTCTCAAACATCGGTAAAAGCGTATGGAACTCTTGCCCAAATTAATCTAACCGTATAAAAAAAATCATTATAGTGGAACACACAGAAGCTATGGCATGATTTTGCACCAGCATCATCAATATAAACACAAATTTGTGTCCAAATTCAAGCTTCATACAAAGTAAATAACACGGAATTCGATTCTAACATCAAAATCTACCTTTATTATTAACATAATTAAAAAAGCGAAACATGAAAACACTATGCTTACTAGTAATATATCTATAAAGTACCAACAACACCGAGTGACATCAAGCCTAGCGTTAAACCGGACATAATTCCGGCGAATAGAACTAAACAGCATGAAATTCCGGCGTAAACGAACCACATAGGGTTTGTGAATTCCATATTAGTTGAATCCGCAACAATTGAAGATCCGGCAATGGTAGCTAGGGTTTAAGTTAGGGATATATATTCATCATTATATTATTATTCGTTAATTTGATGCTAATGATATGATTGAAACAGTGATCGATCAAGTAAAACTGTAATATACCGATCCAAATGAAAAGATAAGCAAGTGAAATTGTAAGCTTACAAATTCGCGATTGATATCAACACACTAAGATTCAAGTGAGACAGCTAATCATACAGGGCAATTGGGCGTATTGCGAGTGTTAAGGTTTGGAAAGATGGAAATTGGGAAATGGTAAGTGTTATTAGAATAATTTTATTTGTAGAGGTACGTGAGGTTCTTCGTTGGAAGAATATGTTGTTTCTTCCTTGTAAAAATTAGAATACTCATTTGTAGGGATATGTACAAGTATTGATGCATAACGTATTGTTGTTAGTTTTAAATAGTTTTATTTACTAATTACTTTTATTTACTGATCTCTGACTCTTTTAACCTGCTAAACGTTTCCAACTCGATTTACAGTAAAAATTTATCACCAATTTGCGGTTGAAAATGGTGTGTCACAAACGTTTTCTAGTCACTCACCTTAATGCATTTAGTTAAAATTACTCATTTTATTATAAAAGATACAAAATATTCTGAAAAGCTATTTAGTGTCGAATTAGTCACAACTATTTGGTACTCCTCGCTATTTTTGCAGCAGTGACCAAAGTTTAGTTATAACCTCTTTGGTCGTGACTAAATGAGGATGTTAGTACCATTTTTGTGTTGTCACTAAAAAGCGTCACTATAGGGCAATTTTTTTGTAGTAATCACAACTTTACATGTAATTTAATATTTGGTGTCAGGTAAATCTCAATTACCTAAAATATCCGATGACACTAAAATCACCAACAAACATATCAGGCAGAGAAAGAGTTCGAAAACAATAATGAGAGACCTATTTATATAGAGACGCATGAAACCTAAGCCCCCATTTTAGTGACTCAAATTACTTTGTATGCGTAGTACAACACTACTGCCGAGTACTAATGTCTTTAAACTCCGCATATTGTAAGTGCTATTATATAAAATAAGTTTGATTGATAACTTCTTTTTTCTTTTAAGTTTTATAACCAAACATATCGTTTTTCTTTCCTACTTTATAAAGAAACAAGTACAGTACAAACTTCAAAATGCAGTATATAACACTCATAGCACCACCTCCAATTCACCTCTACTTGTCACCATTGTCGCGTCACATCGATGACCTGCTAGTATACCTGAAAGTACCAACTAAAATTAAACCATTCAAGACTTAATTTGATTACAGTACGCTTTTCAATACAATTATGGGTTAGCTGCATTCATGCACTATGTAACGTGTATCTCCCTCGAATAACTATAATGTCTTATGGAGTATTTGTATAGATTTTCATGCATTAAACTTTTTTAGGATACACATTTTATTTACATAAAATAGAGTAATAATTGGATGCAAAATTATATTGAGATAAAGACATGAAGTCTAATTTGACACCCGTCATTTACTTTAAATCCGCTAAGAAGGCATGGTGACCCTTGCAAGGTGCTCAAATAATTGAAGCTTTATTACTGTTATTATGACTACGATTATTAATACGTATTATTATACATCCATTAAATTGAAGTCAGGAAAACCAACAACTTGTTGAAATAACTTTACATTAACTACAACGATTACATTATATTATATTATATATTGTATTAAGCAAAAGCCTTTTTTGCATATATAGCTTAAGTTTAAGCTTAGCTAAAGCTTCATTTGTATTTGGATAAATTTATATTGTTGAGCTATAAAGTTATTTGTTGAGTCTATATAAGCTCTTATGTGAGACAATAAGTTAACTTTTGGTCATATATATATATATATTCCAATCCTTAAAAAATAAAAAATAAATTAATATATATTTGACTATTAAACTATATTTGTTAAAATAAATTTATTTAGTATGAAGCGAAACTTTTTAAAAAGTAATAAAAAAAAGTTATTATTTGATTGTTTACATAGTTAATCTATTTAGTCTATTTACAAAATATATTAATTAGCAATCATGTATCATATGAAAGACAACTTTTATCATATATAAAAATAAAAATATATAATTAATTGAATGTTAAATGTATTTACTAAAATGTATTAATTAGCCATTATATATTACATGAAATTTTATTTTTACATATAGTAAAAAGTCAAAATAATTACTAAATATCTAATCTATTTACTAAATTATATTAACTATAGTTTATGTAATCTATTTGTTAAACCATATTAATTAGTCATTAGTTATTACTTGAAGCTTAAGTCTTACATATATCTCGTATCCTATAATTTTTGAGTCTTGTCTAAATAATGATTAATATTGTAATAAATTCCTAACTGATCCTGAATACAACCATCTTAAATTAGTAAGCCCATTTGAAAATTTACAAAAACTCAATGGATATGGCCCACTTGATCTGGCCCGACATATTGTTTCCAGCCCACATGTCCATGAGTTGTTGTATTGTTTACAAACGCCAAACCTAAATTCCCAAAAGTTTAAGCTACTCTTCCTTCAAAATTTCTGAAACTGTTTATGAGATCATTCATCTGAATGCGACACCCAAACGCCATGTAGGTAACTTCGCTACGCTTCTTGAGTTGAATTTGGTATTTAGTATTTAGGGGTGGCCTCATCTCTGCTCTTGCTTCAATTTGAGTGTCCAGATACAAAGAAGGTTATGCATGGGTGGAAATATGGTCTGATGACAGTCTTCCCCATTTTTGGTTTGTTTTCTGTTATTAATTTAGTTAAATTGATCGATGGTAAGTACAATATTTCTTTTTTGCGGTCTGTGCAACCACTAGCTCTAAGTGTTGATGGTAGCTGCAGTTTTTCTCAAGAGGTATTATCTGTTTCCTTTCTCCAATAATGATTAATGATTAATTAATTTGTTGTGCAGCTTTGTCGCTCGACCGTTTCAAAATAAGGCTACAAATGGCGGCTTTGCTGTTAAGGTGCTGCTTTCATCTACTTTGACACATCATATATGATCACATGTAAAAAATTGCTAATACCTTGAGATAATTGGAAAAATAGGCTGGTTAGATAGATGGTTGGTTTTGTTTCTCCACTTCTAATCGGCTTTCAATTGTTTTAATGGATGTTGTATTTCTTATCCTTTTATTTATTTTTATAATTTTAGAACCTATTATAAACGAGACACGTATCCTATAATTTTTGAGTCATCCTGAATACAACCATCTTAAATTGGTAAGCCCATTTGAAAATTTACAAAAACTGAATGGATATGGCCCAGTTCAGCTGGGCCGACATATTGTTTGCAGCCCACATGTCCATGAGTTGGGCTATTGTTTACAGACTAATATCCTACATCTTATTTTTGTTGTCAGGACTCAAGAACATGAACAATCGGCCAAACCTAAATTCCCAAAATCATTCGCGTCGCTGTCTAAATTTCACAAATCCCTTCCATCATACCAATTCGACAACCATAATTAATCTGCAATTATGAATCGTCAACTCAGAGTTGCTGTTTGTGGTACTCGAAATTGTAAGTTGAAACTTCCATTCTTAGTTTGACAGTATTGTATCTTTTAAATTCGTTAATCATGTTTAAGTTTAACCTTCATTTTCACAACAATGCCGTTATAATGATTTCATTAATGAATGTATTTATTGTCATATAATTTCATTGCTGTTATTAATTGATAATTTAACTCTCCTTTTCATAAGGTTTCTCAATCGATCCATTCACCTCTATATTAATTAGCAAATAACTTCCAAGTAAATTAATAATTGAAAACTTTCTTTCATCTTATAAATTGTTCACTAACTGTTCATCCAACCAATATTGAAACTAGAAATGGGTAAGAACATCAAAACAGTAGAAAGTGAACCGAAAAAAATACTGTCTTATTTCTTGATCAGTTGCAACCTGGCAAAGATGGTCACATAAAGGTCATGATATGTCGTAATTGGGATGTTAACACTATTCATGGAAAATACATCAGTACTGATTTTGTAGTTTCTGATCAGCGGGTACAAATGCATACTTTGATTATCTTTTATATATATTACATATATAATCAAAAAGTAAACATATGTAATATGTTTGCCTTTAATTTATGCAGGGAAATGTTATGCATTGTACCGCAAAGAGCAATATAGCTCATTGTTTCGTGGATAAGCTAAAAGAAGGCTGTGTTTATTTTATGGGGAACTTTAGGGTTCAACAGAACAAAGATGAATATCGAATAGTAAAGGATAACAATTATATGATTGAGCTACAGGGGTCCACTTATGTCACCAAAGCTACCGGTGATGCTAACGGCTTCATAAGATACCCCTTTCAATTCGTTGAATTTGAAAACCTTCAACCTACACGGAAAAAGTATATGGTTGGTAAGATTCTCTGTTATTGCTTCTATCAAACTTTACATTAAAATAAAAATTTCTCCTTCTGTAATTAACAGTTACTTGGTTACCATGTAGATGTCATCGGTTATGTTACAAATGTTGGCAACATCACCTTGCAAAAAATAGGGGCAACAACCCTTGATTTTGCTCTTCGGAACCAAAGGTTACCTCTCTTACAACAAGTATTAGTAGACCTGCTATTTGATGGCATTTTAAAATTTCAGCCTCACCAATGTTCGTTTCTTATGAAACAGGGGAACTAACATTAAAGTAACATTATGGGGAAGCTTAGGACAAGACCTGTTGCAAAAGAAATCTGAAAGTTGTGGCTCTTATGCCATTATTTTGACTTCAATGAATGCCAAAGATTACAACCGTACTATTCATAGATACTTGCTCTGTTAAAGTATACACCCTATTATCTAATTTTAAAAACTAGATTATGCTAAACTTTTCCCCCCGCAAATGCTCTTACTCTCTCGAGTTCCACATCAACACTCATTATTGATGATATTGACATTCCCGCGTTGAAAGAATTTATGACGAAAATTAGGTGACGCCATCTCTTTATTATTTATATAAAAACTAAAAAGTCATTGATGTTTATAAGGTTGGCCTGCATTTATATTTTGTAGTGATGAGGAACTAACTAAAGACATTGAAGACAGTTTACCATTTGTGCAAGATGGGTCAAAAGAAGGAAAAACTGATGTTGGTGGGTCAAAAGAAGGCACAATTGAACAGCTGCTGCATTGGGGACGCCAAAAGAATAATGATGTACGCAACCCCTCTCTTCTCGAACATGTTTCATTAGTTGCTTATGAAAGACTGTCGTTAGAAAGAAAAAATTCATTAGTTGCTTATGAAACAGTGTCGTTAGAAAAAAATTATATAATGCATTAGTTAATGCATTAGTTAATGGTAGCATGAATCTGGACTCATAGTAATTCGATCACCGCTGTGTAAAATTTAGGTGTTAAAGGTTAACTGGTTACTAAGTTAGCAAGTACAAATATTGCTTATGAAAGAGTGTCGTTAGAAAGAAAAAATTCATTACTTGGTTATGAAACAATGTCGTTAGAAAAAATATATATAATGCATTAGTTAATGGTAGTATGAATCTGGACTCATAGTAATTCGATCACCCCTGTGTAAAATTTAAGTGTTAAAGGTTAACTGGTTACTTAGTTAGCAACTACATATATATATATATATTATAATTAATTATAAGCGTACTAAATGGGAGGCAACTTTCTAATTGAAACAGCGTCCATGTTATGATATTTGTTAAACGACTGGAATGACACGAATCAATTATTCCCAATATCTATATAAGAAAGTGTACCAAATTTGTCGCCTTCATCTAATTGAATATGAAGTTGCATATTAATTGAATATGTTATGTTCTATATGTTGCTCATTTAATATTTTAGTAGTAGTTTAGTTTTTCTGTTTCTGTTGTCCAGACTGCTATTAATCGTTGAGCGTAAGTGTATGTTACTGGTGCACATTTGTTTGAAACGATGTCGGATTTGTATCTTTTGTTATGTCAGTGGTTAGCAATAGCATCCTTTTAATAAAACTTATTACTAGCTTTGACCTGTTCTATATTTTCTTATGTACAAATACATTATTTATTGGTTGAAATTGGCACCTCACACATCCATTTTCTCTGTCCTTATTTGTCCTTATTTCTAACTTATTTAAGGCACTTTCAATTTCATTCTTTGGATATGGTTACCAGCTTATACCTATATGTAGATGCCATGATTTGTGAAACTAACGCTAAACCACCTCATATTTTAGGTTGTAACCTTCCGTTGTAAAGTGGAAATAACAAATGTGAGAACCAAAAATGGTTGGTATTACTTGACATGTAGCATCTGCAAGTCTAAAAAGGGTGTTTCTCGACAATCTCGGAGCTTCTGGTGTGAATCACGTGACAAGCCTGTCCCTTTCCCAAAAACGAGGTAATCCAACTTAAGTTTTTATGCGTTAATTAATAATGATAATGACTCATTTATAAACTGATAACAACAACTTTTTCTTCCACTTTTACACCCAAAACTTCACTTTTCCTAGGTTCAGGCTTAACATTGATGTGAAAGATGGCTCAGGGGAGACTGTTATTGTTATGTTTGATGAAACAGCTGAGAAGTTAGCCAATGCAACAGCCCTATCTCTATTGGAAGACAAGACTCAGGTTACTTTATGATTTTATTTTAATTTATTGTTATAGAATACTCATATACTCGGTTATATATATAGGATGTAGGTGACTCGGTTTTGCCTAATGCTTTGTTAAATCTGATTAACACCGAGCATATTTTTGAGTTAAATACCAACACATATTATGAGCATGGAACGTTTGAGAGTTTCACCTGTCGAAACGTATACCCGGCCCATAACCCCCCAAATAACAAGCTACTGGCTGTGGAGTTAGAAAACTTGGATGATACTTTGCTCGAAGACTCTGTTAATCAAACTACTCAAGGTCAACCAACGTCACATAACAAACTGAAAAGAGAGTCGGTTGTTTCTACTCCACGTAAAGCCTCAGAGCAAAAGAAACGCAGAAAGTAAGTACTCAGTCTAACTAAAATATATATCATGTAAAGATTAGAATTTTTCCTTATAAAGAATATACTACATTTCAGGTACATTGCAGAGACTTCAGAATCAAATGATGGGGTTGAGGATGAAACTCAGCACGAAACAGATGCCAACAAAGAAGTTGCATCGTATGATGGATAGAGACTTTTACTAAGGATAGTACATAAATTACCCTCTTGGTGGTGCTAGAATTTTATAATTTCATGTCTAAGAGATGATAGATATTAATTACATTTGCAGAAGACAGTTTCTTTTTTTTTCAATCATTAAACCAAATTTGGTACTACATTATTGAGCTTCTGTTTGTAACAACTTATGGTTACTTCTTTGAATGCACTTTTGCTTACTTCTGTTACCACTTCTTATTGATGACGGTTTCCTTGATAATTCTCTAATAATAATTGCCATTGTGGAGACATCTGCTGGGGAAAACGAAAACAGTAACTCCGCAATAGAACAATGGAGTTCAATAAATTGAAGATCATTCGACTTTAAGGAACAGATAATATCGGCGGAATAACACACCGGACAAACACGATCATGGCTCTTCAATGTTGTATAGAAACCCCTAATTTCAAGACCAAAATAGTTATCTTCAGAATATACAAAAACTGAATTCATGTACCCTCTCAGAAAACTTTGACGTTTGACTATTCATGAGTCTGCATAAAGCTCCTCTATCTCACCCAAGCATGCAACCGAGTCATGTGATATGGAAAAGTGCAGATGTAGATTGATATGACGCATACTTTTAGTAATATCCATCTCGCTACGGAAGGTTAAACCGAGCCATAATGTCCACCGTTAATTTCACACATCATGGCATACTTTTAGTCAAAAAAAGTCATGTTAAACCGACCCATCTCGAGTCTGCATACTTTTACTACTATACTTATATAGTAATATATATAGTAATATATAATCATAAAATATAAATTCTACTTTTTACTACTATAATTTTATTATTTATATTCTATATGTATATATATACATATAACTTGAATAAACAATAAACGGAGTTGAAGGGATTAAATTACCATAAGAAACCAATCTTCTTATGGGTACTAATTAAGGATAAAGTAATCTAATAAATTTTTAAAACTTAATTATGACCATTTATAAAAAAATCAATTGCCATAAAAAAGTTTAAACATCTTAACTATATCCATTTACCCGAGGGAGTTCTGACACAAACTTTGCTATTTATTTTTTCTTTCTTTTTTTACTATTTTTTTTTTTTTTGCTATCTTCAATTTGAGCTAAAAGCAAGCGCTTTCATTAGGATTTTATTTACTTTATTATTTCTTTTTTTTGTAAATAAAAGAAGAAACTTTTAGCTTAACCTTAAAGTGAATATAGTGAGAGTTTTAGAAATAAATGAGTCGACTTTATTTGATAAACTATAAATTAGTTAGATTAGTTTTTCATGTTGAAGATCGTAGTTTAGACCACATTTTTATAGAGTTATATGAGTTTATTTTTATTTTATCTATTTGAGTCAAGATTGATATAGTAAAGCTTTATCAAGTTATTGAATAAAAAAAATGAGAGTGGTAAAAATTTGACCTTCCAACCCCCTCATCTCTGTAGATACATAAAGTCAGCCGACAAACTTTGAGGTACGCAATTTTCAAACCTATCATCTCTTCCAAAGTCATGTTTTTAACAATGTCGTTATTCTACTCTTTTAAGAGCCGTTGGGCTTTTTGAAGTCGATAGCTCTTCGATTTTACCAAATGCGCCTATTAATTTGAGAATAATATTGTTCATCCAATACACCCATCATCCACCCAATAATCCATGGCATAAGTTAATGGCTGATCGAAAAGTCAGGCCCAATATGGATTCGGGCTAAATTGCTATTACTCGGGTCGGACTGAAAAGACAACTCAGTAAACTTAACCGGGTTGAACCGTACCAGTCTGTCTCCGTTCAATCACACTCGGACCAAATTTTCCGTCACAGTTCGTCGTCTCTCTTTCACAGTCTTCATCGTATGAGCTTCCATCCTCTATAATCACTTTGCAGGTAATCAACTTCTTCAATTCAATTTCAATTCAACCATAACCTTATTCTTAGCGATCTGATCATATAATTCCTAACTGTATTCACGTTTATAAAATCACCTTTTATGCACACTAAATCCATACTCTATTAAAGAAACCAAATTAAATAATCTAATTATTTATTGATGTTGCGATTACGAAAATTCATTATCACACAGCACAACAAAGTGACAGACAACAACCAGAAACATGAGATATATTTATCACCCCATTTTGACCTTATGAGCCCAACTTACAAAAATGAAGCAATAAGATCAAATTGGTAATCTCATATTTTAGATAAACACAATCCTTCGTGATACGCAACCAAAAACAAAACCCCAAATCATCAATTGCTTATTTTTAACATTATAATATTACCAACAAAATTCAGACACAAAATTGTTGATTGTAACATGACTGTCACTCAATCCTCAATGGTAAATCTTTCTTTCTTTCTATGTATCTCTCCAGACTATATGTTTATATAGTTTTATTTACGTATGTTTTAGTTTGCACGGTAAGCTGTATTTGTTTCTGTATATATATATGTCTGCATACAATCAACTTTATTCTTTATGATATGAAACATCTTATACGTGTAATCATCAACTTTATCGTTTTGGAAAGTATCTTTTTATGTTTTTTAATCTTCAAGATGGGATTTTTGTAACCCTTGAAAAATCACATTCCAAAAGATGTCCTTTTAATGACCCGAAAAGCTTCTACCTCTTTATTGGAAGTAAGAGCTTAGTGTTGGTGTTTGTAGTCGTCTGATTCCTATCCTCTCTAAACACATGATAATCAACTTCATACTCAAAAGAGTTGCATGAAACATCTACTTCAAATATGTCTCAAGGTATGCTGTATCTTCTTTACATTTAAAAACTTAATCATACATCTTATATGTTGCTCTAATTACTGATCACTTTCTGTTTCAGATTTGTTGAATGATTTCAGCAAGATTTTACCCCTCTCGAGCTTCCTACATGGTTCTATAACATTACATTCAACGACAAATATTACGCTAAGTGGAAAAATGCAGACGTATACTGGTCTCAAATTAGTTGAATCATATGTCCCACAAACAGGTACAATAATTAACTCAGAACTTACATAAAACACAATTACCCACAATTGCTAATTGTAATTGTTGATGATAATCTTATTTTTCATTACTATTATTATTTTAGTTTGGCAGTTATCAAGTCATCTGACAATTAAAAACCATGTTATGACATCTTCTTACAGGTGTATCAAAATCATGTAATTTCTATGCTATTATAGAAACGGTTGAACACACTTCAATTAGAAAAATATCATCAGCAAGTAACTCATTGAACACACATAACTCCCGTCTCAATTTTTGGTCTTTTTGTAGATTCAGCAAATGATGTTGGTGAAACTCCAACCAACTCCAACTTATTACAAGGTTCAATAACGATACATTCATCCACAAATATTATGAAAGATGGGAAGGTGCAGACGTATTGTGGTCTTAAATTAACACCACTAAATATTCCACCACAAACATGTACTTTTACATGAAATCATAATGCAGTTCTTACACCGATACTACTATCTACTTACAAACATATGAAGCTACTAATACATACATTCTCATGCTTACATCCTTCTAATGTTTCAGGTACATCATCAATTGCAAGAGAGTTGTTAATACACCAGAATGTAAAACAAGAAAATAGATCATCGGGTAACTAAAATTTAAATACAAATAACATCTACATTGCTCTTATTGCCCATTTACTCTCCGTTACGGATTTAACTAACGAAGTCAACAAATGTCAGCTCTCTCCAAATTGCTACACGGTTCAATAACAGTTCATTCAACCACAAATATTATGTCAACCGGTAAAATCAACTCATATTGTGGCCTCAAATTAACCGACTTAAATACCCCACAAACAGGTATTGTGCTACATGTATACTTTTGTTCAACTAACAATTTACATTGAGTCATAAAATTTGATTACATTCTTATGTCTCAATACAAACATCTCCAATAGAAGCGGAGATTTACTTATAAGTCAATCTATTGATCCAGGTAAATTAGGCACTCATCATTCCATTAATCGAGTGACTTATCAACAGAGTACATCAACAGGTAACCTTTTCAGCTGAGGAGCCCTGCTGCATTACTGCTTATATTTTCTTTTTATTGCAAATAACTTTCCCGTTTACACTTAAATTGTTTTCAGATCCCACCATTATCTACCCATCTAAAAAGCTCCCAAGACAAGTAGCATCCAACTCTACAAGTACTTTTCTCATCTCTAACATCTTAAACTGTCGACTGTAATTGTACCAACATACTTTCATTAAATAAATGCCCTGCTGGTTTCTTAGAAATTCCTTAATTAACCAACTGATCTTAAAAAAATCCAAATTATTAGTCTTCTATGTTGTACTTTCGATATTATAAATTTCTTTTAATATCAGCCTCACTAACATATTGTACTTAATTTTCAAGGTGCACATGTTTCTTACCATAACCTTGGAGGTCCATCGTATAAATGTCCTACTTGCAACGCAAGCATGTGGTATGAAGAAAGGAGTAGTAAATCAAAACACACTCAAAATCCAACATTCTCACTCTGTTGTCAGAATGGTAAATTGCTCCTACCAAAATTGAAAGAAGCTCCTTCGCCGTTAAGAAACTTGCTTGACTATAATGATCCTACAACATCAAAGTTCAGAGAACAAATTAGGATATACAATGGCATGTTTTGCTTCACATCATTTGGAGCAAAAATAGACCATTCTGTAAACAAAGGAAGAGGCCCATATACATTTAGAATAAGTGGTCAAAACTATCATAGAATCGGTTCTTTACTACCTGTGGAAGGAACACAACCAAAGTATGCTCAACTTTACTTCTATGACACACAAAATGAAGCCAAGAATCGTATGTCAGTTTTCACTGATAATCAGCCCAAAGAAATAACTGACGAAATAATAGTGACGAGCCTCATTAACATGCTCAACGAGTTCAGTTCTGTTGCACAAGCGTTTCGAATGGCTAGAAATTGGTGCATTCAAAATAACTCGACGGACTTTGAGCTTCGATTACTTGGGACAAGAACAAGTTCTAGGCAATATAACACACCACATGTGTCTGAAGTAGCAGCATTGGTTACAAGCGATTTTGGTCAAAATACTACCTCAAGAGATATTATTGTTAACAAGAAAAACTCAGGCCTCAAAAGAATTTCTGAATTGCAACACTATATATGACATTGCAGTACCCTTTACTATTCCCTTATGGAGAAACAGGCTTCCATGAAGAGATATTGTATCATAAAAATAGTGCAACAAGGAAAACTAATCGACCTTTTTTAACCATGCGAGAGTACTACTGTTACAGGATTCAACAACGAGACAATGAGGGAACAACTCTCCTTAGAGGTGGGCGCTTATTTCAACAATATTTGGTTGATGCTTACACAGCTATTGAAGAACAAAGATTGAGATGGATGAGAAATCATCAAAATGACTTGCGTGTCGACCTATACCATAACGTATGTGATGCTGTTACAAGAGGAGACACAAAAGCTGCATCAATTGGCAAAATAATAGTTTTACCCTCCAGTTTTACAGGAAGCCCACGGTATATGATGCAAAACTACCAGACGCAATGGCTCTATGTCGGGCGTTTGAAAATCCAGATTTGTTCATCACTTTCACGGCTAATCCTAAATGGCCAGAAATTGATGAAATGTTATCTTACATTCCTGGCCAGAAGCCACATGATCGTCCAGAAACCGTAACAAGAATTTACAAACAGAAGTTAAATGCGCTAATGGATGATATAATGAAAACTCAAATTTTTGGAGCATGTCAAGCAGGTCATTCATATAAAAATATTAAAACTTCCATTTACGTATCTATATTTATTGTTTTCTTTTTTTTCAAAAACTTGACCAATACAACATTTTTTTGCAGGATTATACACTATCGAATTCCAAAAACGTGGCTTACCACATGCACACATTTTAATTTGGCTAGAAAATCCTTCTAAATGCAAGACCCCATGTGACATTGATGATTTAATCTCAGCTGAAATTCCCTCTCCGACACAAGACCCAGAGGGATACAAGGTTGTTACTGAGTACATGTTACATGGACCTTGCGGTGGAAAACACATCACTGCACCATGTATCATTGATGGAAAATGTTCTAAGCATTTTCCGAAATTGTATTGTGCAGAAACAACAATTGATGAAGATGGATACCCCAACTATCGGAGAAGAAACAATGGGGTGCAAGTTGTCAAAGGCAAAGCTACATTTGATAATAGCTCAGTTGTTCCTTACAATCGGTACCTCTTAATCAAATACGAGGCCCACATTAATGTGGAGTGGTGCAATAGATCTAGGGCAATAAAGTACTTATTTAAGTACTTAAACAAAGGTCCGGATAGAGCAACTATTGTAATACAAGAAAACATCACATCCAATGGGGAAATGCATACTGAACAGATTGTTGAAGTGGATGAAATCCAAAAATACTTGGATTGTCGGTATTTATCTCCATGTGAAGCGGTATGGCGTATGTTTTCGTTTGACATCCATTACTCTAAGCCTTCGGTCATAAAATTGAATTTTCACCTGCCAAATCAAAATATGATCACGCTACGTGACTCGGAAAGTCTTCCTGCACTACTTCAAAAAAACTGCATCAACGAGACAATGTTCACACAATGGTTCGAGCTAAACAAAAGAGACACACAAGCAAAACAACTCACTTACGCTGAAATACCTAAGAAATATGTGTGGCATCCAAAGGATAAAATTTGGAAACCTCGAGAGCAAAGAGGGTGCATTGGTCGTATTGTGTATTCTAACCCAGCATCAGGGGAACGTTACTATTTGAGGATGTTGCTAAATATAGTAAAAGGTCCTACATCCTTTCAAGAACTTCGCACAGTTGATGGGACAATATACGGAACATTTAAAGATGCTTGCTTTGCGTATGGTCTTATTAATGATGATAGAGAATGGAGTCAAGCTATATCAGAAGCAACATTATGGGCATCAGGAGCACAACTTCGTGATCTATTTGTTACAATATTGCTATTTTGCGAGGTTAGTAGACCACTCCAGTTAAAATTGGGAAGCTTTATCTGAAGATATTTTGCATAGAAAAAGAAAAGACTTCAAGTTCCCTGATTTAAACCTCACGGAGTGCCAGAAAAAGAATTATTGTTTGCTTGAAATACAAGCAATCTTAAACAGAAATGGAAAATCATTATCAGATTACCAAGATCTACCGCGCCCAGACCTTGCATTGATAACCAAAATGGACAATCGTTTGATTCGAGAAGAGTTAAACTACAATATACAACAAATGAGATTAGAACATGACAACCTTTATACCTCACTGAACTCAAACCAACATTCAATTTATGAGAAGGTCATTAAATCTGTAGAAGAACAAAAAGGTGAATTTTTTTTTGTATATGGTCCAGGGGGAACGGGTAAAACTTTCTTATACAAGGCCCTAATTTCAAGACTAAGATCAGAGAACAAGATAGTCCTTGCAGTTGCATCGTCAGGTATCAAAAGCCCAATAATTTTTTCTAAAAGTATATATGTTGTATTATTATAAATAATTTATAATATTCATTAAATTGACTTAGGAATTGCTTCTTTGCTACTACCTGGAGGGAGAACAACTCATAGTAGATTTGTAATACCCTTGGAACTCATGGAGAATAGCACGTGTGGTATAAAACAAAATACACACTTGGCAGAATTGATGCATGAAGTCAACTTGATAATATGGGATGAAGCTCCAATGACTCAAAGATACGCTTTTGAAGCACTTGACAAAACATTGAAGGACATATTAGGGTACAAAAGTAATGTAAACAGAAATCGACTGTTTGGAGGCATGACTATATTACTGGGAGGTGACTTCTGACAAATTTTGCCTGTCATCCCAAAAGGAAAAAGACCAAAAGTTGTTCAAGCATGCATCAATAGATCAGATTTGTGGAAACATTGTCAACTTTTAACGCTTTCACGCATCATGAGAGTGAATGAGTAAAATGCAAATGGGGAGGTTGATACTCAATAACAAAAATTTAATAAATGGGTTTTAGATGTTGGAGATGGAAATGTACCAGCAAAAGCAAAAGAAGGAGAAGATGAACCTACATGGATTCAAATTCCAGAGGAATTCATTGTTAAATCATCAAATTCTCCAATTGAGCAAATTGTGAACACGACATTTCCAGACTTTACCACTCGACAACATGATGAAGACTACTTACGAGAAAGGGCTATTTTGACTCCAAAGAATGATGATGCAGATGAGATCAACAAACATATGTTTAAAAATTTACGAGGGCCATCAGTCACCTACAAAAGCTCAGATGAAATTTGTAAGGGATCAACCGACACTTTAGATCAACAACAACTCTACCCTGTCGAATTCTTAAATTCCTTAAAATTTCAAGGCATGCCACCTCATGAGCTAAACCTCAAAATAGGACTACCAGTCATGCTTCTGCGAAATGTATATCCAATCGAGGGGCTGTGTAACGGAACTCGCCTCATTATCACCGATCTAGCAAAATTTGTTCTTCGAGCTAGAATCATTACTGGGTCTCACATAGGGAACACAACCCTAATACCAAGAATCGCACTCACATCTACCAAATCAAAATGGCCTTTCATAATGAAAAGAATACAATTCCCTATAAAACCATGTTATGCAATGACCATTAATAAAAGTCAAGGCCAATCACTTAATTTCGTTGGCCTTTATTTGCCGACAACTGTCTTCAGCCATGGTCAACTATATGTTGCACTATCTAGGGTAACAAACCCAGAAGGACTCAAAATTCTCATGATGGAAGACGATGACAAGGAGTTCCAACACCACACCAGAAATATTATTTACAAGGAGATTTTTTAATCTTCATCACAATATAGAGGTACTTACACTCATAAAATGCTTCTTTTGTTACAATTCAATTTGTTACTACCACTATACTATCCATGCCAATAAAATCAATATTTCTTTTTTTTTTTTAAGCTAAGTGGGTATTATTATTTTCAGTTTCTTGCTTAATTTAAATTGCATTCTCGGATTTCATTTTTTTTTTTTTTTGTTTTTTTTTTTTTTTTTACGCTTGTTGAAAGAACCTTATAAGGAGTGCTTACATTTGATGTACTATCAGTTTAATAATTAGGATTCTGTCAATAGAGCACAAGAGGATATTGGTTAATAAATAGGTGCTTTAATATTGTAAGGGGTCTCTCGATTGCATTAAAACTGATTATTGTGATTTCAAGTTGCATATTAAGTTGCAAGTAAGTGTGTGGAACAAAAGAGCGACCCTATTCGTCAAGAAACCATTTGATGCAATTGACCCTTTTTTATCATTCTTTTTGTTGATTTTTGTAGCATCCTCGATGAGATAGTTCAAGATATTCAAAATGGTTCTTCTACTGGAAACAGGTAAATATATTATCAACTATGTTTAAATATTCTATTATTAACTGCAATATCAAACAGTTTTATCCGTAACTTTAGATTGTTTGGTTTTCTACTATTTCTCCCCTTTTAGGAAATAATAGACAGCAAACTAATTGATATGACGTGTAACTGGGGTTTCGGTTAGTTGTACAAACTTCTTTGTATGAGGAACTACTTATCACAGAGAATTCACTTAAACTTTCCACACTATATCCAAAACTCAGCTATAGTTCATATCAATCACTTTGTCCTCCTTGCTAAACGTAAGGAATTTTTTGGCCAATAATTTTGCATCTATTAGTTGTAAAACTTCTTTCTTTATCTATCAATCTAAATTGTAAAAACTTTTTGTTCCTTTGTAAATAGTCAATGCTCCTTCCTTGCATAATTTAAACCTTCCTTGCATAATTTATTATCTTCAATGTCCCTTCAATCCTTTCATCCCACATATTCTTCTCTGCTCCTTTAGGAACAAACATTGTAGTATTTGTTGGTGATAATCATGGCTACCAGCTTGAAGATGGCATTTAAGAGTCTCTCATGGATGTTTAGAGCGATCGTTGGACCAAACTATATACTTGGACATTGGATCATGGCTCCCGGTTTGAAGCTGGCGTTTATGTTTTTCTCATCAATGTTCAGAGCGATCGTTGGACCAAAGTATATACTTGGACATTGGATCATTAATCGAATGGAGTGGGTACACTTTCCGACTTGATTGAAATTTCTTTTATTGTTACGTTATTTGTAATCTGAAGGATTTATTTTGTTTTCAAAAGGATAAATCATGAGAAAAAGAGAAACCCACTGGTATTCACATCCAGACATCTGTATTTATATTCATTCTTTTGAAAAAGTTCAAAGATTTGTGCATTGTTTCTTTGGATTATGAAACAAAAGATTCACTGAAATCAAATGCCCAACAATTTTATTTTTATTATAATATACAACACATAAACACACGTACGAAAACATTGAAACATACAATATACGTGCATCGCACGGGCCAACCTACTAGTTAACTATAAAGTTAGAGTAAACAAAGTATATACGTCCATGTATTTTATGAGTCATCAACAAACTCGGACATACACATATGACTATGAGGATTAAGTGTGGCATTTCTACTTAAAGGGATTTAAAAAAAAATAAGTTTGTAACATTTTTTTTTTTATTTTTATTTTTTTTTTTTTTTTTTTCATTCATTCGGAAGAAAAACACTAAGAAACAACTTAAATGTAGCCCATTCAAAGTCCCTAAACTATTGAAGGCTTTGGATGGGCCCTTAAAAAATTTAACTCGCAGCCCATTTAGAAAATATTTGGAATTTGGCCCGATTTGTATTATGACTAGCTTGTGGATCTTAGTTGTACTTGCAGTGTTATACATGTAAGTATGTAACGATATTACTGCAATTTCAGCATCACTTTAGGTAGCAAAATCGCGATTCGGTTAACATTGAGCGCTAACTCATTATATTATAATAGTAGTAAATTCGTATGTCATAATTAAAACGTACTTTCATTAAAACTTTTAAACACACATAAGTAGTCGTATTAAGATTATGACAAATTTTTTTTGTCTCCTCCTGATTTAATATTAACTCTCTTCAAATTTTCTTATTGAATACCCTAAAAACTTCGTTAACGCAACTCTTAAAAATTAAACCTAAATTTTCAATTCATGCACTTCAATCTTTATTTTTTATTTTTGAACAATAAATCAAGCTGTTAATTAATGACGTCAATGCTAGTTGGCTATGCTGAATTAACGACGTCAATTATTTGGCAAAACAAATCCCCCCATTTTAAAGAAGAAAACTAGGGCACAAAAAATGGTCACACATTTTCAAAATTAAAAAACCACACACTCGAAGATGAATATTGATTGGTCGTGTTGATATTTGATCAATGATAATTCATTAACGAATTCATATTTCTCCTACGAAATCAAGTAATTTATATGATCTACACTTTCAGTAAACTATTATTAGTGTATTTATATGTATTTGAATAAATTAATTAACACATCTGTTGCGTGTTCTGTAGGTGATTATCGGCAGGCGCGATGTGTAGCTTACCAGTGTTGACCTTCCAATTCTATGTTGATTGATGAAGAATTTAATCTTCATTTAAGGTGATACGTATATATATAATTATATATATTGCCTTTTTTATTATTATTAAATGACAATTACTGATTCCTGATTTTTTTTCTCCTTGTTGTTAATATTATGTTGCTGATGTAAATTCTTAAGCTTTGTGAACCTTTTTCAGGATGTTCTTTTTAAGTAAAAATACTTTAGCAATTTAGGTTTGAATTTTGTGCCAATTGCTACTCTTTTGTATATTTTCCTTAGATATGCGAAAAGCGCATTCTTATCTTGGAAGTTTGTGATTGCTTCAAAGGTAGGGCGCAATGCACTAGTTTGTAAACTAGGTGAATGACAATATTAGCGAGTCATTACTACTCTGACCAAAATGCAGAAAAGGGAAAATTGATGGAATAAATTTGTGAATTCAGTTGTTAGTTGGGATGACGTGTTGACGTCTAGACCTAGATTTACCACAGTTGTATCCCAGCTGTAAAAGTTATTAAAAAGAATCATTTTGCTAATGAGGAGCTGAGTGATTAGCTCTTTGAGAATGCAACCAACACATATGCATTGCATTTATGAGAATGTAATTAACAGTCATGCATCATCATACCTCACAATATCGTATTAGATTCAATTACCGTCCTCAACAAAGATTAAATATGTAACTTCCTTTCATGAGGAGATATTATTATATAAAGCATTGCTTTTTTGTAGGGTTAAGTGTGTGAATATGTATCGTACTTTACCCAAAATTCTATAGTATGTATCCAATGTTAGAATTCGCTACTGTAAGTATTAAATGTTTAATTATTGCTGTTATGTGTAATCATATCTCAACATCTCACCTCCATCTTACGAAATTGCCTGTATGTTAATAAGTAAATTTGAGCTGTTCAAATAAACTTCATTAGGGATTGACTTTATCTATCTAGCAGATGGAACAAGATTCTCCTAACAGGAAACACTTGACTGGTAACGATGACGGGGAGAATAATTTGCAAGTAAGGGAAGAGAAAACAGAACTAGAAAGTGAAAACGGCCTTCCTGAAAGAAAAAAGGAATTTGTCACACCTGCTGTAGGAATGGAGTTTGAGTCATATGATGATGCATACAATTATTATAATTGTTATGCTCGGGAGGCAGGTTTTCGAGTACGGGTAAAAAATTCTTGGTTTAAAAGAAATAGCAGAGAGAAATACGGTGCAGTATTATGTTGCAGCAGCCAGGGTTTTAAACGAATAAAAGACGTGAACCGTTTAAGAAAAGAAACACGAACTGGTTGTCCTGCAATGTTGAGGTTGAGATTAAGTGACTCGAGTAGGTGGAGAATTCTAGAAGTTAGACTGGATCATAATCACTTGCTTGGTTTAAAGACCTGTAAGTCGGTTAAGAAAACGGTGCAGTCAGATTCTGATGCAGAAGGACGAACTATTAAACTATATCGAGCACTTGTAATTGATTCAGGGGGTACTAATGGGAATTCAAATTCAAGTGGTCGAGAATTAGGTTGTTCGTCTGATCATCAAATGGATCGGTTGAATTTAAAGAAAGGCGATTCACAAGCTATTTATAATTACATCTGTCGTATGCAGTTGACTAACCCTAATTTTTTTTATTTAATGGATCTTAACGATGAAGGGCATTTGAGAAATATGATCTGGTTAGATGCCAGGTGTAGGGCTGCTATTGGCTACTTTAGTGATGTGATTTATTTTGACACCACATATTTATCCAACAGATACGATGTCCCACTTGTGACGTTTGTCGGGATGAATCATCACTGTCAGTCTGTGTTATTGGGTTGCGGTTTGCTTTCAGGGGAAACAACTGAGGCATATATATGGATTCTGAAAGCATGGTTGACTAGCTCATTGGGACAGGTCCCACAGACGATAATTACAGACAGATGCAAGATTTTACAGAGTGTGGTTTCGGAGGTTTTCCCGAAATCACACCATCGGTTTAGTTTGTCTCACATCATGAAGAAAGTCCCGGAGAAATTAGGAGGCTTACAGAACTATGATGCAATCAGAAAAGTTCTAGTCAAAGCGGCTTACGAGACGTTAAAACCATTTGACTTTGAAAATTCATGGGCTTTTATGATCCAACAGTTTAACATTGGTAAACACGAGTGGCTTCGATCATTATACGACGATCGGGCCTGGTGGGCCCCCGTGTATCTAAAAGATACATCTTTTGCTGGAATGTCTCCTAGTGACACATTGCAACCAATCTTCGATAAGTACATCCACAAACAAACCCCTTTAAAAGAATTTCTCGACAAATATGAACTCGCCTTACAGAAGAAACACAAAGAAGAAGCAGCTTTTGACATGGAATCAAGAAACTCGTCACCAACACTAAAAACAAAATGTTCGTTCGAGTTGCAACTATCAAAAGTTTACACACGAGAAATATTTATAAAATTTCAAGTGGAAGTTGAAGAAATGTATTCTTGTTTTAGTACCACACAGTTGCATGTTGATGGACCCGTTGTAATCTTTTTGGTGAAAGAACGTGTTCTAGCAGACGGAAACAGGAGGGAGATTAAGGATTATGAAGTTCTTTACAATAAAGCAGCAGCAGACGTTCGTTGCATTTGCAGTTGTTTCAATTTCAACGGGTATTTATGCAGGCATGCGTTATGTGTGCTTAATTTTAATGGGGTTGAAGAGATTCCTTCAAAGTACATTTTATCGAGATGGAAGAGGGATTACAAGCGACTATATGTTTCATCAGATCATGATGGTTCTAACCACATTGATGGTACAGATACAGTTGAGTGGTTTAATCAATTATACAGAAGCGCATTGCAAGTTGTGGAAGAAGGTGTGATCTCATTGGATCATTATAAGGTTGCTTTGCAAGCGTTTGAAGAATGTTTAAGTAGAGTTCATAATATTGAAGATAAAACATGAATAGAACATAGGATTTCTTTTCTTCTTCTTTGGTGAGTATGTAATGTAAATCATCATTGTTTCTTTCTTTCGCTCAAGGCCATTCTTGTACATATATTTTTCTATTTACCTATGCTTGTTATAGAAGATTCATACGACAGCCTTAATTTCTAGTTTCCATTTGTAGAATGTTTCCGTTAACTTTTATTTGTCCACATGTTGGATTTCTCGACCATTTGATCTTGTGCAGGCTGATTATCAATAGTCTTCTTGTTTTTGGCTGTATTTTTTTGTTGGTTTTATTAGCTTTGCTTAGCTTTGGGTGTCTGTTCTTTTTGTGGTGTTTTTTTGGCTCTGTTTTAGAGCTGTCCATTGGACAGTTGGTTTTGTTTTCAATATATATGCTTTCAAAAAAAAAAAAGAAAAAAAAAGTGGGCCAGGTGAGTAACAAGTTAAAACTAGTAACAAGTAGGATTTCAACGAGTCATTTTGAGTTGATTTAAGACACTTGTTCAGATTGTTTTTATAAATAACTCGTGTTGTTTGAATACAAAAGGTAGTATTTATAATAGTATTACAAATGATATAATTATTTAAATAACACAATATGAAAGGTTGTATGCAATATAATCACATCACGAGATGTTTTTAATCAGGTAAGGAAATAATCCGACTCGAACATTACCCGATTAGTTATTTGTGTTGGCAGGTTACTTGTTTATTTAAACAAGTCAAACTTGCATTTGACTTGTTTAGAATTTATAGTAAAAAATGAAATATATTTTTAGAACAGTTGGTAGGTTCAGCCTGTGAGCCCCTAACCTAGAAATATTCATTTTGTGTCTAGTTGGGATTGTATCAAAAGTTATTATCCTTACTTATAAATTGTTATTTTTAATTGGTTTATGTAACAATGTGCTTGATCTGAAATATTTATGATGGAATTGAAACTCATCAAATTAATTAGAATTGCAAGAAATATGAATTCTTTTGAGTGAAAAAATTTAGGATGACTTTCGGTATATTCTCGAACCAAATAACTTTATGGAATAAAAATAAGATATAAAATTTATTAAATTTCTTGAAATTCTGCGACAAGATCTAAAGTTCAGGGATAACAAAGTTAGGTCTTAAGTGAAACTGACAACAACTTGAGGATGTATTTAACATACCAGAAAACGTTACCTTTTATTATTTAGGAAAAATTACACACATATCCAATTTAAATTCAATAATTACTTACATATCACCTAATGTTTTATATTACATATATATCCAAATAATAAGTTCTTGTAACTAATTCCCTAATAAACTCATGTGACTAATTTATCTAATTCAGCACGTGGTGCGAGCGCATCTCAATCATGTGTGTGTAATTTTGAGTTTAAATTGGATATATCTTAATAAATATAATAAAAGAAGCGGACGATGATATCATCAAATATTCAATTGACCAATAAAGTTCATTAATTTTGTTAATCGAGTAAAATTAGGGATTTGATGACATCATCATTTAATTTAAATATATTATCGATTAAGTCCTTTTAATTCGTTCTATTCAAAATTACAATACCAAACTTTTTAAATTATATAACTCTTAAACGAAAATATCATATCATTATCAAAATTTATAAAATCTATTTCATGTATCTATATATGTCCACAAACATAAAGGAGTACTTATATCAATAAAAGTTACGTTAAATATTCTATCAATTAAGCTGTATTTATATATGTATTTATATTAATTTATGACATTTGAACTGTTGTGTAAAAAAAATATGACATTTTAATTTAATATTTATTTTAGTAGCTTAAACGACCCGTATGTATACACGGATTTAGATGCTAGTATGTAATATAAAATATTAGATGAATATATAAGTAATTATTGAGTTTAAATTGAATATACGTGTAATTTTTTCTATTATTTTTTTTTTTTTCTTTTCTGCAAAGAAGGCGGGACACTTTCCCTCCAAAATCCGTGAATCCAGTTTTTCCCCAAATCAAGGTACTCAATTTTTCTCTCAACACTCGAGCAGTACAATTTAATTGAGCATTTTTAATAAATTGATATCCTCTTTACTATTTTCAAAGATTGCGAGAACTTATTTACATTTTATGTGTGCTTAATTTATGCTATTATGTTAAATTACATTAGGGCAATTATATATCTATACGTATAATCTGCTGTTCTCATTTGCAATTATTCAAATACAGTCTAAATTCAACTTTCTGTTCTGTTTTTTATTGTAGTTACCATCTGAATCACAAAAATGAAGTTTAAGGCCTTTTTAACTGATCACGGTATTAACCTTCTAGAAAAACGATTCCTTCAAGCCCTGGAAAAAATGGGCAAAATTTGCCATCTCTACTTAACAAAAGACCACGCAATTTTCGTCCACAATCTCCTTAACGGTGACGGAATCCAATCAATTGCTCAATTTAAAAAAGAAGCCCTATTCGAAGACTATCGAATTTCAAGCCAAAACGACGATCGAATCGCTTTCACAATCGACCTATCTCTCCTTCACCGTGCCCTTCGTAGTATCCTAACTATCTACACTGAATTCGGTGGGTCCCACAGCTGTCCGACTGCAAACCGTCTTCAAATCAAACTTGTTAAAAAACTACCTCCACATTCGTCCCAACCAATGCCGTTTCTGACGTTTGAAACGAAAGGTTATAAATCTGCAGTGATTCAAGACGTACCGATTTCAAAACCGTTGTCGAGATCGGATGTCGTTGAGCTTCAGGCAGCGTTTGATTTGGCGCAGGATTTGCCGCAAACGTTAGTGCAAGTTCCGGATATGAATCAGTTGCAAAACTTTGTGGACAGAATGAAACACGTTGGTGATGTTTTGAACGTTTCTATAAGCAAATACGGCGACTTGCATTTGCAGATTTCAACTAGTTTGATCACACTTGGATCAGAGTTTAGGAAACTGAAGGTTATTGGTGAGCAAGCATGCGGTGTATTAGGAGATGATGATGTGAGTGCGCATCTGCGCACTCGAATGGCTATTGATCGAGGAGATGCAATGAATGTGCAAGTGAGTGTGAAGCATTTTTTTAAGTCGTTGCAGTGTCATTTTGCTAAACCGGATTGTGTGTTTTATGGAATTGGGCAACAGGGTTCTTGTTTAACTGTGGTGTTTCAGTTTTTTGTACCGGGTACTCGACAAACTGATAAATCTATTAGTTTGCATTGTCGGCTTCCTGTACTTGATCCTGGTGCAGATTGAAGATAGAAGGAGATTGAAGCTAGTTTGTGAGTTTGTGTTAATGTTGTGTTGTTTCTGCTTTTGTTGGCCGTTGGTTATCATTGAGGCGTATATGACTATGGTATTGACTTTTAGATCTTTGATATTTGAGGCAATTCTTAAAGTTGTGGTCTTGATAGGTTTTATGAAGAATTGACTACTTCTCTTTTGGTATTTGGTGACTTGTAAAACTTCAGTTTGTTCACCATATATGATTCTTTATATAAAGTTTTTATGGGCTGATCACAGGTCCCTTGTTTAACTAGTGGTTTTTTATGTGTTGAAAAGGTGGAGTGGAGTTGGAAATTAAACATTTTTATGTTTTGGTACAAACCTGAATCTGTTGTATTGTTTGTATGATCAGTTCCCAAATCATGACTGATAATAGTATTGCAACAAAAGTGAAATCATACAAAAAACATGTGGTATGTGAGGAATGAAATTAAATTATTTTCCCCCTCTTATGTTTCTCTCTTCATATTTAGATGTTGCACGTGTTTGTAAGATATCTTGAGTTGAAATTTTGTAGCCCTGACATCTCTCAGAAAAATATATTCCGCTCAACAAATTCAGTTTATGTTAAATCTCATCTTCCTATTGGTCTGTTAAAACTAGGGTTTATTGATTCGTGATGGTTTAACTTTCACGTTTTTATATTATATGGGGTTAACTTTGAAATTTTCAATTGTACGTTGACTTACTTTTTTTGGCTTAAACATTGGAATGGTCAAAAAATGAAATATTACATTCAATAGAGAAGTTTAGAAGGTTTACTTCGTACAATAGAAAATTTCAAAGTTAACCCCATACAATGTAAAAACATAAAAGTTAAACGCACCACTAATCAATAAACCCTTCAAACTATAAACATGAATATGAACACCATTTTCAAATAACAAAAGCAAGGAAAATCCTCACCCCACTGGCCGTTGGTGCAATTAAACAGATAAAATGAAAATATAGCAAAAATAATGCAGGTAAGAATAGAACCATATAAAACATTTTCAGGAGGATAACCTGTATCCCAAATGATTTACATTACACCACAATATTCGACAAAAACTGTGTTTAACAGAAACCTTAAAAAGGGACAAGATTACTACCTAGTTCTCTCGAGCCAAAAAACTTGAGAAAGAATACCTGCAAAAACACCCTTATGGCTGTAAAACTAAAAGAGACTAAAACTCACTTTTAACAACTGATTTTTGAAAAGGCAGAGGCGAGTAATTCGGCGAGAAATCTGAAAATCCATGTTGCATTCAATCTTACAGGCCCAGAACTTTGAAATACAAATTTTTTCGGATATGGCATGGAAAAATTTGACTCGGATTTATACTTTGTGGTCATTACTAGTACATAGTACTACTAATTCTGTGTGTTTAGGTAAATTGAGTAACGATACCTGATATGATCAAATAAGATGTTCTAATATATACGAGACCACAAAGGGTTATCATTTACATCAATTTGTTATCCCCTTAGAGTTATGATGTGGTTAACTATGTCCATGAGAGTTAAATGTATCATTTGGGGATCAACGTATGTTGCTCTGTCAAAAAAGATAGAACCGACTGAAAGTACATTATTGCAGTGTGCCTTTAACCTTATCAATAGAAATTATGTCCTATCCTCTTTTGATGTTACATGTCATGAA
Source organism: Logfia minima (assembly GCA_963921325.1). NCBI lineage: Eukaryota > Viridiplantae > Streptophyta > Magnoliopsida > Asterales > Asteraceae > Logfia > Logfia minima. The sequence continues at coordinate 2,310,437 of OY992771.1, read as the reverse complement.
AAAGATATTAACTGATAATAATTATGTATTCTTGCAAAACATCAATAACTGAAAGTGCTGACAAAAACTAGTAAAATCTGGTCCAGTGGGCCACTTTAATAGTTGTAGATCAACAATCTGAACTCCAGTGGGTCGAAGAAGTCGTGTCTAAAAAAGAAGATCCCAAATCACCCAGACCTGGTATGTACGCTGGAACTGAAGGACTAGGAAATTAGACGAACTCACAAGCAGTTAACATCTTCAATCTTTCTCGCTTCTGCTCGTCAGGATCATGTTCTCGTGGCATAACAGGTTGTTCCAATCATCTCTGCTTTAAACATAATTGGACTTCAGCTCTCCAGCTCATTGTTTTTTTCTTGAGAGATCGCCTTTCATCTTGTCTCCAATCCGACTTCAAATTTTCTTAGATTATGAGATTATCCACATATGGCTAAGATTGAGGATCAGTACTAAGCAATGACCATTATCAGTATCTCTCTCGGTAGTGGAAGATGTGATGAAAACAATCAAGACGGTTATTGCCACAGGGTTGAAATGCAGTTTGAGCAGTTTCTGCTGAACGAGGCTGCTGATAGTTTCGACCAAAACACGCCGTATGTAGAGCAAAAATTATGGTCTTCCTACATGAGGTGGAGCTGCATTTCAAATGTTAAATCTGTCATGGAAGAGGGGCCTTCAATAACAGAGATGAGTGGCTATAACTTCAAGAGGCAAAATTCAAAGTTGAATACAATAATGATACTGAACAGTTACTGGCTGACATGCAATTTAGGGATACTGATTCCAAACATGAACTTAAACTGCGTGTCTTGGGTATATACTGTAAAAGGTCAACAAAAGCTTCTCTATTTTGATTTGATGTAAACATTCTTCATATGATCATCGGGATTTAATATGTTTCCATGGTATCTACGAATTTCTAAACTTTATTGGTAACTTTTGGCAGGTTGAAGCGTAGGAAAGACTTTATCCTGGAAAGAAATTTACTTTATGCTGATCCTTTTGAGCAGGGCCTTTTCCCTGAGAGAAAGAAATATGTCACTGCTACGGGTGTTCATGCGTTTTTATACAAAAGCGGAGCATGAGGAATTGCTGAAAAATGTCATTGAAGAACACCGTGTTCGAAGACAAATTGAGGATCTGCAGGTTTGTTTGATATGTGTCGTCAGTTTCACATTTTTTTATGTTATATCATAAGCTAATGTGATTCTCTCCTTATGGAAACTTTAATTTTGTATGTGGAGTTATATTATTTTCTTTATAGTGTTCATGTTTGCATACCTGTTCAGGAAGCTCAGGCTGCTGGTTGTAGGACGTCTGCAGATGCTGAAAGATACATTGAACAGAAGAGAAAAAGCGAAGCTGAAGAAAATACGTAGGGTGAAAGATAATGGACAGCCTGGACCTAGCGGCAAATTCTTGCAAAGGGCAAATCATCTGAAAGGTGATGCTGATAACAGTCCTCATGGTGGTGTTAGGGGGCCCACAGGTCTTGATTCGAGTTGCAAAGACTCTTCAACTCCTGGAGGGTTAACTATTGCCAATTTGGATGATTGGGATGTAAGCGGACATACCGGTGCTGATTTACTCTCTGAATCTGTAAGCCTTCTGATCTTTCTTTCTTTCCATTGTTTCTTGAATTTATTAAGTGAATAGTGCTTGGCTAATCAGATCATTTTTTTCGTGTAGGAGAAACGGTTGTACGGAAAGATGAGGTTGCTTCCTGCACATTATCTGAACATGTTAGAGAAACTGACAATAGAGTTTTTGAATGGTCACATAGCTCAAAAGGCCAATGCACATCGCCTGTTTAATGTTGATCCAAACAAGATGGATAGAGTGTATGACAAGCTTCTGAAGAAGGGAATTGGTCAACCGTGAATCATAAGACCAGCTAGGCTCAACCTAGCCGCTCCCATTTGTGGGTATGGACTAATAATTGTCGTGTGATGTCATAGTCGAATGTTTAATGCAGAAACGTTAGCAATACCATAGTTATTAGCTAGTTAAGACCTATTTGACATGTGATTCTATACAAAATGGTGTCATGGTCTCAATGTGTTGAATAATGGAACATTTAACCGAGTTCAATGCATTATATTGTTGCTAAAAAAGGTTACTCTTACACCTTAGTGACGCCAAAGGTCATGGGCTCATGGCCATGATTTCGGTTTGATGGACACATTTGTATGAAAATGTTGGGCTAAAAGTCAACTGACTTAGATTTGTATTAATTATTTCAAGTTAAAAAAATATCGTTGTGATAGACTTTGTGTTCTTCAGCGAACATATGCATGAAGTAGCATTCCTTTCAGATGTAAGTTTTTCACCAGCTAGTTGTTAAACCCAGTCAGAAAGTAAATTATGGTCACAGGGCTTATCGGAACGTCAACACTTCAAAGAAATTAGAGAGGGACTTGAAGATTCATCTTGTTTCACTAGGTGGAACAATGAACAAGATACAAAGTCTAAGCGACAATCTCAACAATCAATAACATCTGACAAATGTGTTAATGATCCATGTCATCTACTTCAAGATTCAACTTGGATATTTTGTCAACTGGGATATTTTTAGTAATTTCCTAAGTTGAATTCAAGCAGGATATTTGCCAAAAGCAAATGAGCGGCAAAATACCTTTGCGCACAAAGTACAACGTTCTGCAACAAAAAGGCTTGTAAAAGAGATGAACAATTGACCTTAATACCGATGGACGACACGTTAAAAAGCAATCTTGTATCATGACAAGTATTCCTTGGCTATATAAAGGGAATGTTTGTTCGAAGTAAATGTTAATTTTTTCACACTCGTATTTATTGCTCATTTAATATAGTATATTAACTGAAATCAACACCAATGACTGACTAACAAGTCAAGTGTTAACATTTAAAATCTATGTCATAGGTGAGAGTTTAATTACGTTAGTTAAAGAAAAGAATACAATTTGTCATTCACGCTCTTATACCTTATAATTTTTTGATCTTTGTCAATAAAAAATTTATACCATTATGTTAAACCCTTATAAAAGGTTTAGGTACTATCCTTAATCCCTTAAAAGTGGATATCGAAAATTACTCTTATATCCCTATCACTAATTACGTAATTATAGAAACCATTACATAATTATAGAAACTAATAAAAACAAATCAATATATATCTACTTCTTTCTTTCAATATAATCCAACTAATTATAAATTCGATCAATCCAATTTTAATTTATAATATATATTCTAAAGTGTTTGCATATATATAAAAACTTAAATAATAAATATATATATTTTTAACTATTATTATTCATGGGTAGAGTTCCAATAAGAACACCTTAAAAATAAGAACGGGTAAGAACGGGTAAGAACACTTCATATCCGCAAATGTATCCCATAATCAATATATTCACATTCATACATCTCAAATATGTGGAGAAATATAGATGTACATTCTTATAAATGCATAAAAATCGAAAAAACGATCGATGCACGATTTTAGATGAAAATGCAGAATTGTGCATCAATCGTTTTTCTCAAATTGTATACATTTTTAGAAATGTGCATTCATTTTTCTTTGCATAATCCAATGATTTTATCAATTATAAGTGCAAATTTGAAGCGTTCTTACCGTTCTTATTTTTTAAGTGTTCTTATTTGATCCATACTCTATTATTCATAACTATTATAATAACATAAATTACAAATTGACTGAAAACATATAAAAATAAATAAATAATAAAATTATAAGTTGATGCAACTATTATCGTTACATCAATCATTATTATAAATCATTAAGTATCTGTTTATTTATTGTCGTATTGTGTGAGTTCCTTCACTTTGTAATTAAAATTACTTTGTTAGTTCCACTCTTAATATTAACTGTTTTTATATTATACTAACCGGGAATAACAGAACCGGTTATTACTTATTACTAGCTTTTGGCCAACTAAATTTGATGCAATTTGTTTACCGTGGTCCATGGGTAACAATTTTAACACAGTGCACTTTATGTACTAAGCCCGCCCATATTACAAAGTGCACTTTTATTTCGTGGGGCATTACCCACTTTCGGCCCATTACACTAACCCATAACCATTACTACCCGTTGGAAATCCATGGCCTTTTACCTTCAATCTCTCACACATTGTTTGGACTTTGGAAGTCCTCATTTTTTATTTTATTTTAGCGAAAATAAAATGTTTCATTAATAAAACTAGTAGGGAGTTAGAGCAAAGTGCCCACAAAAACCATAACAAAACAACAAACCTAAGAAACAACCACCTATTGGTGAAAAACAATACCTAAGGTCATCTTTATTAACCACTTTTATCTCTTAAAATTATCGTGTATGCTCGGTAATTTAGTAGCAGTCTCGATCTTCTTCGATCTCTACTCTGCTCCTTTAACGTGAGAATATGTAAACAGAAAAACTATTAACCTCCCAACATTTTTAAGTTTGGTCAAAATGTATATTACTACCCTCAGTAAAACAGAAAATATATGCTTCAACCAAAACTCTCATAAACGTCCTTAGTTTACTAAACAGAAAAAAGTTACGTGACAAGCACATGCTCCGAGTCAACTAAGTCAAGGTATTAGAGTGACCATTTTGTCAAGTTTCAGGAGAGATAGAACTAGCCTATTTGTTATGAGGAATCAATGCTCCGGGCCAAATAATACCATATTATACCTTTAATAATTCATGGTACTAAAAAATTAGTCATTTAATCATTCTAAGTTGAGCCCGTTGAGGGTAGTAATATGCAATCTTGCCAAAACTATAACCAACTAAAATGGTAATATTTTTCATCTATTTTTATCGTTGATTCAACTAAACCGATAAACTATCTAATTTAATTTGTACTTCTTACTACTAGTATTTTTCATCTATTTTTATCGTTGATTCAACTAAACTAATAAACTATCTAATTTAATTTGTACTTCTTACTGCTATAATTATGTTCTCAGGTAGAAGTTTCACGTTGAAACAAATATACAGAAAGTAGTTAAAATTGAAATATTGAACTTTACACAAAATAAATTCAAGTTTTTAGGTTTTCAAGTTTTTGATAAAAAGGGAATTAGTTTTTAATTAATTTTGTTTTGAAAATAGATTTTTTCAGGTTTAGTTAATTGAAAGTGGTGAAGTCAAAGCATTTGATTGGTCAATAGGTTGGTCTCAATTTTTTAAAGGATTTCAACAATTTCTTTTACTAATATTCAGATTACGATAGGATTAAGATTTATGAACACCACATTCAGATTCAGTTTGTGCAAATTCTTCCAATTGGTCTCTTAAACCTCTGTAAGATGGAATTCTTGTATAAACAAGAACAAAAATATCATTGGTGTAATTAATAAGACAAAAAAAGAACATGACAGAAAGTGTAGAACTATATAAAACATCTTCAAGAAGATAACCAATATCCCAAATGATTTACATTATACCATAAAATTCGATTAAACTGTGTGTAACAGAAACCTCACAAGGGACGAGATTATTACCTAGTTCTCTTGAAATTAGAAAGAATACCTGCAAAAAAACACCATTGCGACTGTAAAACTAAATAAGACTAAAACTCACTTTTAACAATTGATTTTGGAAAAATTAAAGGCGAGTATTCGGGCAAGTAATCTGAAAATCCATCTTGCATCCAATCTTTTGCACACGTAAGTGCTTCAAGGGTGGACGGTCTTAATGAACATCGATATTTATCCATCTTCTTACACGTCACCTCAAACACAGAAGCTTTAGAAACTGTAGAAACGGGAATGCACAAAATATCAGACGCCATTTTCGATAAAGTTGGGTACTTTTTTTCGTTTTCTTTCCACCACCCCAAAACATCAAACTCCTGCATCCGAGGTAATACTGGATCTTCTAAGTATTGGTCGAGTTCTGGTTTCATATTCTGGTGACTCGTAATATCAGAAATATAAACATCAAAATCAGCAAGCTCATCACTTGTCGATGAAAATATTTCATTATCAGGAATCTCGGTTTTTATGATCTCACAATGAAGAAACATTTCTTCATTTTCTTCTTGTTCTTCAGTCTTCAAATAACCTCCGTTCGCATTAACAAGAAAAGTCGGTGGTGGAAGCATTCGTACGACGTAATCAAGAAACAGTTCTTGAACACCGTCACTCACCGTTTTAATCCACTGGTCTGCATCATCGCCATATAATCTAGTAAAACTGAATTCCACAAGCTTCATTTTAAACCGTGGGTCCATAACAACAGCAATAGAGAGCACTAAAAAGCAGTCTTTCCAGTATTTGTTAAACCTTTCATGCATTGACCAAGTCAAGTTTCTGACAAAAACGTTGTCACCTATTGCAGCATTTCTAAGCTCGAGCTGTATCTTCCAAGCTTCGTGAAAAAATGCGTTTGTGGTTGGATATGTTGAGCCCGTCAAAAGATTAGCAGCGTCAAGCAAGAGTTTCAAAAACATACATAGAATCTCCACTTGTTTCCATTCCTCCATTGTAACAATGATTCTATAACCTGAGTCAAAAGTATCCAAACAAGAAAATACCTCCTTTAATTCACACGCTGCAACCAGCATATAATAAGTAGTGTTCCATTGTGCTTGGTCATCAAGTACGAGACTTTTGGCACTCGGTACCTGAAGTTGTAGTTTAAGATTGTTAAATCTTTCTAAACAAGCGTCCATCATAACCACATACTTCACACTATCACGAACGTTCTGAACTGTTTCCCCTAACGACGATAAAGCATCTTGTGCAAGATGACACAAAGCTCGAGCGTAACAACTCCCGATCAAAAATTTACCATTAAGAATAAGCGGGTTCTTAACAGAAAGCAGATGTCTTAAATTCATTCTTACAGATTTATTTGCAAAAGATTCATCAAGAGTCACTGCAAACAGCTTATTCTCCAGATTCCAATCAGAAATGCACGAAAGAACAGCATGATTAAAAGCAGATTCTGAATCAGGAAACGGTAACAATACAACCGAAAGAATTCTTCGATGCAATTTCCAATCTTCATCGATGAACTGTCCTGTTATAAATGCATACCCTACACTTTGATCCGTATGCCACATTTCAAGCGAAAGATTCACACGTCCCGAGATATTATCGATAACGTTCAATAGGTTTTGTCTTTCTCTTTGATAAAACCCCACACAACTTCGTTCGACAGCATCAATCGACATAACGGGAAATTGAGGGTGAAGAGATTTCACACAGTTCAAAAAGGCTGGACATTCGACTATATCAAGTGGATATTCATGTATAATTATCATCTTCACAATATCACTTGTGTAACAATCTTCAGAACTGATTTTATGACGTTTTCTTGGGATATTGTGAACCTTGTGAGTTGGATTAACAGTAGGAAGAGGAGTGCATGGTGAAACTTGACCACTTTTCTCATTACCACGGCTTGCAGGACAGATTCCTAATGAAATATGTCGTTTTAGGTGACTAGTGCCGGCTAACTTTGAGCCTGAAATGTATGCAAATTCCCTTTTGCATTCCATACAACGGGCTTTTGTACATCCAGCATCACGTTTCTCAATTGTGAAGTGGTCCCAAACCATGGATTTTTTCCTTCTTCGTTTGCCATTCATGAGGGCATCAGCATTATGAGGCTCACTACTATTCGCAGGGTTAGCCATCTATATAACAAGTTCTGCAATACATAAAACAATTATCAGACAACTGCTACAACTCGATAACAATTTGAACATACTTATTTTTTAGTTTGTTTAAATAGTAAGATATGCTTATGTTCTATCTTTAACCAATTTCAACTAATTTAATTAAGTTAGTGTAAAGTTCAAAACCAAATTTACTAGAGAAAATTCAACAAATTACAATTCAACCAAGCTAATATACAAATTAGAGTTCAGAATTCCAACTTTTTAAATAGTTCGCTAGAGATGTTTACGGTTTTCATTGTTTAAAGCTTGAAAAGATATTTATATTTACAATTAAAAATATTTAAATGATTAAACTAGAGTTTTGAGTCGGGTCCTTCTGGAGCTCAACAATTCAAAAACCATTCCAATCCTGTGAGTTGAGCCCCAATTCTGGGCAAATATTTGAAATTGGATCAATTTGTATTGCGTGTTTTTTAGGCTGCATTCAAATACTTAACACCCCTAACCGACTTCAATTTGATAAAAGCCCTAATAGATCAAAAGATCATATTTTTCATTCTATAAGTTACCTTTGTAAATAGTATCACTAAACAAAAACAAAAAAAAAAAAGAAGAAGAAGAAGAAACATGACAATGATCACAATTCAAACGATTCACATTCCATCAAGCATATATATTATAATTCTTATAAACAAAAAACAAAAATTATTAAGAAAACAACAAAATATTTCCATCAAGATCAAGATTTTGTATCCATAACATATATAATCTATGGATGTATACACAAAAGATTTCATAAAATCATCAGGGGTTTAAGCATTCATATAAACATTGTATGATTTAGTTGAGTAAAAACTAACCCTAAAGGCGGCAGTGATCCGTTAAAGATGAAGAAACAATTAATCTTGATAAACCTGCAAAAAAGATTAAAACTAGGGTTTAAGGTCTCAACTTATATACAGTATAAAAAACCAATATTTTGTGAACGAATAATAATAATGATAACGAAAAATAAATATAAATAAAAAGCAGAAAAGGTTTTCCATTTTTTCGGAGGTTGATAAAGATTGAAGAATAATGGGCTTACAGGTTTTGTTTTGGGGGCTGCTGCGCTTAAACCCTAGAAGATGGAGTCCAAAGGCTTTTGTGTTTCTAGGTCCAATTTATTTATCCATATTTATACATTTTTATTTGAATTTAATTTAATTTAACGGAAAAAGATTTGTACAGTAAACTGTACAGAGCTTAAGTACTGTAGCGTTGTTTATGTAATTTTCATAGTCCTTGGAGTCAAAAATCAAATCTACTAGTTCCTCATATCTTACCGTATCATCCACTTTTGATTCGCTCTCCGCCAATGTTTTAAAATCTGGGTCAACTATTGATCTGGTAGAGTCTTCGAATCTGATCGGACTGTTTAGTCGGATCGGTCAAATTGGTTTTGACTTTTCTTGACTTTTTAATTTTTTTAGACTCTTTTCGACTTTTTTACTTGAAACTATACGCTCAAACTTTTAAAATTACAATTATAAATTAAGATATTTTAAATAAAATATATGATGACTATTAACTTATTGTAGAATTGTCAAAATAATCACTAAAAGAAATATTCGAAAAATTATAATAATCATTTACAAACTAGTAATAAATATTTATAAATACAAAACTATCACAAAATCATGACTAGATCAATTGGCAATCAACCCATCCAATAAGCATGAGATCCGAGGTTTTAAACATGGAGTAGACATTTTTATAGTGTTTTATTTTCCTTTAATATTGAAGTTGTACCACATCGGTGGTAACACAAATCACAACCTACTATAATCTCATATGTATTTCAAGCCAACTACACAAGTAATTCAAATCTAACTATAGTTGACCTACTAATTTGGAGATTGACCTACACGGTTTCCGTTGGAAAAAAAAAGTTTCAAACCGGTCCGGTTTGACCGGTGACCCAGCCGGTTCGCATCAAGTCAAATTAAGTGGTTAAGTTTGGTGTAGTCGGGCCGACATTGAATCCGAGTCCCAATTGACTCGGGTTTTTACACCAAATATTTTATCAATCAAATTGTTTGCTTCGTACCTTCCTCCTGTTATCCATTATCATTTTTCTTTTACTTGTCGACAGTCATTATGAGATGAGTTTTGTTTGAAACGAAATAGAAAAGAAAAGATTAAGGTTTGGCATCTTATAACGAGTTTGATTCCTTTTGCAAATTTTATAAAATTTCAGTTCATTAGCTTTTTTTGTCATTCAATATCATTACAAACTTAATCTAATTAAATTTTAAAATTTTTAATATTTTTTTAGTTTATATGTTTTTTAGGGGTTGAACCTTAGGGTGTGTTTGACACATAGATTCTAGAGAATTCTAATAACTTGAGCTTATAGTTTTTAATAATTTTACTTTCTATTTTTGTTTGTCAACAAAAATATAAAAAAATCAACTGGGCTAGCTCAGTTGGCTATCAATGTTTTCTTATGGGGCTTTGGGGGGATGTTTGGCTAGGGGAGGTTTCAAGTTCGAGTCCTACCCGAGACTTTTACTCCTTCAGGCGATAAAAAAAATGAGGAACATGAGGGTCTCAAGGTTAGCATACTGCCCAATTGAATGTCACTGCTAGACCTGAACCACTAACATCTAACAAGTCGTTCTAAAAAAATTAATAAATAAAAAGATATTATTGAAAAAAAAATCCTCTAGTATTTTATAGAATACCTTTCTAGAGAAACTTTTTAAAATAACTTTAAAAAATAATTCTCAACTCTAATTCCATCTACAATCTTCAGCTATGCTCCGATTCAATTCCAACTAGTTATTATCAAACATACTCTTAACTCACCGCCACGATGTCATTATATTACTACCTTTCGAACCATTGACCTTCAACTTACGCCACACAACCCAACAATGCTCAAGGCTTAGGCTTACTAGGATAGGTATTATAATACTGTTATGAGGTTGTTTTGGCAATCACATATGAAGAGTTTTTAGGAGATCACTTATTTCAGTACTACTCTCATCTTATGCACACTCAATTATAGTATCTTTATAACAACTTGTGCTTTTAACTTCAAAACATGTCATGCATTGTAAGATGATATACTATCTTAACCTCACTATCACTTCGTTCCGTCTCATATACGTGGTTAATATTCATAGCTACTTATATAAAAGTATTTTCTTTTGCGATAATGTGATTATTGCTATTAAAACAATAAAAAGCATCTAATAATCTAATTAAGGTTAAAAAATAAACTTTAACCTTGGCCTAGTGAGACTAGCGACACTACTCACTCGTTAATTAAAAATATGCATTATTATTTATCTCTTGAAATAAGGTAAAACAAATAACATATGTTCTATTGGCAGTACATATGGTAATTATCGTAAAAATACGGAGTAGTTTTCTACAAAAATGTCTTTTAAGCTTTAATTAATTTTTGTTATTTTTACATTTAATTTAATCATTCCTTTAAAATAAAATCTTTGACCCTGTCATTTTCCCGAAATTAAAAGGGAGCTTACAAAGCATTTCAAACGAAAAATGATTCTTTCAGTGGGATCGAGACTGACATCTGACAGTTGACCGTAATTCGGCAGCGTTGAAATTGTTGAAACACAATGAGTATGTACAGATATGATCCATCTGTATACGATTACGGTTTTTCCGATTCCGCCATCACCAATTCCCTTTTCGAAAATTCAATTACCGTCGACATCGTCTACGATGACAAAATTTACATCAGACAACCGCCGCCGCCACCGCGACAAAGACCTCCGACCAAAAACTCTAGCATCAATCCGCCGGAGCAGAGTCGCCACGACGGCACTTCACCGCTCTCTCTAGGCATGGATTGGAGTCTACCACCACGTATTTGGGTACAATACAGTTGCAAACTCTATATGATAAATTGTATGATTTTAATTTTAATCTTAATTGGAAAGATAAAACTTTTAACTCTCTTTTTTTTTTAAAAGTTTATAGGTAATTATGTACTTAAGCTTTTTTTTTTAAATGGGTTTTGTTGGGCTAGACTAAAAATAGGGGTAATCACAAATATACTCTTTTGACTTTGTCTATTTAACATTCTAATCCGTTGACTAAGCTTTTTACCGAAATAATTCATGTTTGATCGAAGGATGTTCGATCCTTTCGATCAACTAGGTATATCCGTTAAAACAACTTAAATTAATCCCTAAGTCAACATAAATCCTAATCGAAACCTTCAATCTACACAAGAAGCCGCCACGTGGCTTCGATCAAGCTTGATCGAAACAAAAAAAATAACAGAAACCCTTTCATTGTAAATATTATAATATTATATTTTAAAAAGAAAAATACAATAAATATATGTTGATCGAACCTCAAATGCATGTAAATATGCTTGATCGAAGGTATGCATGTAAATATGCTTGATCGAAGGTATCTTTTTTTTATATATATGTAAATAGCTTGATCGAAGGATCGAACATCTACAAAGGAGTAAATTACATGCTTGATCGAAGGTATGCATGTAAATTGCCGAAGCCAGCTATCAAGACATAATATTATAATATAATATTATAATATAAACATCTAGTTACTTGTAGACATAATATGCTTGATCGAACATCAACATATAGTTCGTTTATTTTACTTTTAAAAATATAATATTATAATATAAAATATAATATTATAATATCTACAATGAAAGGGTTTCTAGTTATTTTTTTTTGTTTCGATCAAGCTTGATCGAAGCCTTTGATCGAGCTGTCACGTGGCGGCTTCTTGTGTAGATCAAAGGTTTCGATTAGGATTTATGTTGACTTAGGGATTAATTTAAGTTGTTTTAACGGATATACCTAGCTGATCGAAAGGATCGAACATCCTTCAATCAAACATGGATTACTTTGGTAAAAAGCTTGGTCAACGGATTAGAATGTTAAGTAGGCACGGTCAAAGGAGTATATTTGTGATTACCCCCTAAAAATATTGATGGGTCTATATGGGTAGAGGTGAATTTAATATTGAGTACCCATTTGACAACATCCACTTCTTCAAGATAAAACTTATATAATATATATTTTTTTACGTTTTTAAACGTTTTTTTTTTTGCTATTTTTTCGTTTAAAAATGTTTTTCCGCTTTCTTTCGTTTTTAAACGTCTTTTCGTTTTCGTCGTTTTTTCGTTTTTAACCGTTTTAGTCATTTTTTACATTTTAAACCTTATTACGTTTTTAAACGTTTTTTCGTTTTAAATGTTTTTTCGTTTTTTCATTTTAAACGTTTTTTTGTTTTTCTGTTTTTAAACGTATTTTGTTTCTTTTGTTTTTAAACATTTTTTGATTTTCTAGTTTTTCATTCTTGTCGTTTTTTCGTTCTTTTGTTTCTTTTTGTTTTTTCGTTTTAAACCTTTTATTCGTTTTCTAGTTTTTAAAAGTTTTTTTGTATTTGTCATTTTTTTCACTTTTTCGTTTTTTAAACGTTTTATCGTAATGTTTTTGTCGCATTCTTCGGGTGGTGATGTTTTGTTTAGATTCAGCGAAACGTCGGACTACCATAACGGCGTAAGATGCTCACGTGACGACATCATTAATGTCGTATAAGATTTGATTTTCTTGGATTTTATGTTTCAAAATTTGTATGTTTAAACCCGAGTCCGTTTAGAACTGAGCCCATTTAGACCCAAACCCGTTTATACCCGAACCTGTTTATACCCGGCTACCCAAACCTGCCCACCCGCCGTTATGTAATACATTTATCGTTTTAGCTACTCAATTTTTTATTTATCCAAAAAAGAGTTATTTTCCATCGATTTGAAACTGGCGTTGCTGCAAAAAAGTGAACTTCTTTGCAACCGGCTGTGGGAGTGTAGCATTAATTTCATTTTGGATGATAAAGATAAATTGATGATGGATACTTCGTTGTCAGATGCCATCGATCTGTTGGAAACATCCGATAATCAAATTGGTCTTCTGCTTACAGGAGTAAATTTTTGGGTTAAGTGTCTCATAATGCATCTAACTTTGTCAAAAAAGCTATTGTATGTAACGTCATTTTTGGGTCACTATTAAGTATATTGAACTCGTAAAAACACAAAATTAATGTATCCGGTGACCTATCAAACCCTTAGCGGGTAACAACCATCTCCGGTCATCTTCTGCGACGAATTTCCAACCACCTAACATGTAATCTGGCCACATAAAATAAATGTTTTATTTTCTCCATCTCTTTGGTCTATTATCATTCCATTTCTACAAGTTTTTTAGGAAATAAAATACACAATATCTTCAACTTGTGCTATTGTTTACTATTCTACTCCACAGAGTTTCTGGCTTGGATGGATCATGGGTCCATGGCCTTTATTTTTGGCACTTTTCATAAGTTTCCTTTTAGGGACTGCATATTCAATCAATGTGAGTTTCTTTTGTAGACCAATTCCGGGACCTTATGCTTATGGTTTAAGCTTTCTGGGCAAAAAAATTTCAAATTCAAAATTGTAAAAGTCGCTTCTTAAGACAAGTATGAATTATAGATATCTATGTTGAGATGGAAGCAATGTCATTCCTAAGAGAATTTATAGCCTCAAGAAACTGATATTTCTTGATGTAAGTGATTGTCTTCTTGAAATTTTGAAGCTCGCCGGAATTAGTTGGAGTTGACCGGAAATAATGGTTTTGGCCGGAATTTCGCCGGAGAAGATGATCTGAGAACATAGTAACCAGCTAAAATTTGAAATTACCTGCTATATCCGGTTCGTTGCATTAATTTTGTGTTTTTACGAGTTAAATACATTTAATAGGACCCAAAGAGGGCGATACATACAATAGTTTTTTTAACAAAGTTGGATGCATTCCGAGACATTTAACCCTAAATTTTACTATTTACTCCTGAAACGAATGAAAAATTATCTAAGATTGTATTCATTAACTGCACCTTGGATAACTTTCAATTGACTCAATGTATAACCACAATAATGTTGTGGAGTCTTTCTGACCTGTTTTACATATAAGAAGTAGACGTGTCAAAATGGACGGGTTCGATAACGGGTTAACACGAGATTTTGTTTGAGTTGGTTGACCCGGGATAATTGTCTATGTGTCATCATATATAATCCTACTCAATTGTGTCAAATATGATTACAAAAATAAATTATTTTAATAAATTTGAATTTGTAAAAGATACGTAGCAGGTTTCAATGTTATCCACAAGTGTACTTAAAGCACTAAACTCATTACTTGGCCCAATTGACTCATTAGAGATAAAACATAACCAAAGTCGGCCCATTTACAAGTAAATGGATCAAATTGCAACCTCATCAGAAATTTGGCTATCTAATCTATGGTTATGCACTAGAAATGCACAATCAGAGGTAGCATTCAGGGAACACATAGTAAAAGAAAAACCATGTACATCATCATAAACACATTCATGGTACTTACAAAGGAGGTAACATGCTCTGACCCAACTGAAAGAAAAAAAGAATATATCTCTAACATTTCCAATAAGTTTGTTAATCTACTTATCTCCACCACCAAACATGCCCATCATGTCCTTGTTCGAACCCATCTGCTTCATCAAATTTTGTAAGCCACCCATGCCACCGATTTGCTTCAGCATCTGTGGAGGAAGAACTTTGCTCATGTGCTGTGCATTCATGTTTCTAGACAAAGCACTCATCTCTCCCTTCTTGGGGATCTTAAGTCCTTTCATCTTGCTCCAGATCTTAGCAAGCCGTTTATACTCTTCAAGCATTTCCATTACCTCCCTAACTTGACGACCTGATCCCCTTGCTATCCTCATGATTCTCGACTCATTCATTATCTTCGGGTTCGTGCTATCCAACTCTGCAACATTTTCCGCCAAATCAGGGTTTATTAATGTAATATGAACAATCTTCAAACATGAAGATGGCAATTTCGATTCTTATACATATTAAAGAGTTGATTTGGATTATGTTTTCTGTAATGGGGCAAATTGGTTAAAAGTCATCCAAATTGTACTCAAATGCATAAAAACCTCTTGAACCGCGTTATTAAGAAAGATTAGAATCTTAGATTATTTGGTAACATAGTTATGAAATCATATTTAGCACTTCGTATATTATAAGATTCAAAAAATGGATGAAAATAATTCCATGAACCAGTCCGTTTTAATCCGTACTTACAAGTTACACGTTTTGACCCGATTCCCAACACACCATTTTGCCACCTCCAGTGAGAGGGTTAGCCTACCTTCATCAGTCATCGAATCCATCATTGTCATGTATCGTTTGATCTTAGCTTGGCTTTCATTTTCTTGACCCTTCGGCATTAACTCGGAACTAAATCCTGGAAGCATTGAGAAAACCTACATGATACATGCAAGCAATTTAGGGTTACTCATCTATGAAGTTTTTAGGAATTTAATGGACAAACTTGTAAAATACGCCTACGATAATAAGAAAAAGGAGAACATTTACAAAGCAAGTTCCAATAATGTATTCTTATCTCCATTAGCCTAATATATGTTCTACTGTTATACTTTTCTTGTAAATAAAATAATAATAATAAACATAATAGAAAATTTTATAAAAGTAAACCTGGCCGATAGGACCCATTTTGAGTATATTATGAAATTGCTCATACATAATCCTCAACGTGAAATTTCCCTCCGAGAGCTTTTGCAGAAGCTCAGGCTGTTGATCCATAGGTACCACTTCATGAATCTTGTCCATGAATCCAGACCAGTCACCCATGCCTAATTGTAATTATGAACATACTTACAACAATTACAACTTAAAGTATGTTCTGAGATTAAGATGAAGCGGTGCAAACCTAAAAGACGGCTGACAAACGGTTTAACATCAAAAATCTCAAATTCATCCATGTGTTCTCCAGTACCCATAAAAATGATCGGACTTTTTGTTGCTGCAACTCTGCAAGAAGAAAACAAATGATCCAACAAAGTTGTTAAACTTGTGGACTTAAGAATGCATAATGATGACACAATGACACTTACGCACTAAGAGCTCCACCTCCCTTTGCATGGCCATCCATTTTCGTAACAATTACAGCTCCAACAGCAACACTTTGCTTAAAAGCTTGAGCTTGATCAAATGCAGCTTGACCAATGCTGCTATCCATGACAAAGATAACAAGATCCGGTTTCTGTATGATTACAAATATCATCATTTAGCATTTCTAATCAGACCTAGAATTTAACAAACAATTATTCAAGAAAGTCTATAACTCAAGTATACCGTTGCTTCAGAAACTTGACGCATTTCTTCGAATAGAGCCACTTCCTGCTTGTGACGACCACTAGTATCAACAATTATAAGATCACAATTTTCCTGTTTAAATCTCTCTACACCTTCTGCTGCAATTCGCACAGGGTCTGATTCCATATAGCTGTACAGTGTAGACAAGATATGGAAGTTTAATATAATGGAAAATATGTTCAACAAGTATATTAGGAAGCAAGACTACCTTCCATAAAAGGGAATCTTAGCTTTCGTAGCATTCTGCTTCAACTGATCAAAAGCACCAGCCCTGAATGTATCTGCGCATACCAAAGCTGGTTTCCAACCCTTCTTCTGGTGGTAATAAGCATACTTTGTACACGTTGTAGTTTTCCCAGAACCTATAAGATTCCCATATCGTAAAAGCACATTAATCTAGGATGTCATTATAAGAAAGTTATGGTGCACAATTTACACAGGAAAGATCGCATCTTGATACCCCACCGAACTAGAATAGTATACAATTATGTACACGATACCTTGTAGACCCACAAACATGACGACACTTGTTTTTCCTTTCTTGGGTTTGAAAGAAGGCTTTCCAGGATCCAACATCTTGCAGAGCTCATTGAATATAGCCTAAAACAGAAAGAAATTAAATAATTGTTTCTAAATCAGGTCTATATAAGTGGATGATCATAAGGAATAGTAACTCGTAGCCATACGGGTTTAACAACTACGCCCATACCCTTTATAGAACATAATAATAGATGATTGCCACTATGTCCAATTTCTACCCCTATTCACTTGCTATTTTTGCTCGACATTTCCTTCAAATTCTCCAGATATGCAATTAGTGCTTATTTTACAGTAGCAAAGTGCTTTATCAGGAACACACAAATAAACTAGCACAACCGCATACCCAAAATGGAAAAGGCACATATCTCATTAATGCTGAGTGCTACGGCTTACAAGTGATGACCTATAAAATTAATTTACCTAAATATCTTCTCAGCTTAACCTACCAAAATCTTCTAGGTCATGTCAAATCATCCTATGCATATATAACATAAAAAGCTCAATTTTTTCTAATTCATATTTTATACTTTCATATCCCTATCCCCATAAAAGTTTAACCCGACTTTGAAGCATTACAATCAACAAGATTTTGATCATATAATTGTCTATTTATATAATCCGAATTTAAAATATTTAACAGTCCTTACCCTTTATGTTTTAAAATTATTCTTACATTATCCTTACATATGCATAGATATACAGTACACATAATTTGGAATGGTGGACTAGAATTAAGGTATAATCAATTAAAGAATCAAACATAAAAACATGATACATGCAAAATGTATACCTGCTGGATGATTTTACGTTTGTTATGACCAGCAGCAAGATCATCAAGATTAACGATGTTTTTAATATTTGTTTGCATATCACGAACGAGCTTAAACTGAACATCGGACTGAAGAAGAGCGCGTGTGATTTCATTTAAGCAATCATTTAAAACCTTTTCATCGATAATTGTTGCATTGCTCATCTGCTGGAGAGCACGTGATATGCTCCCTCCTAATTCTGCTAACACCATCTTTGATTATATTTGTTACAATTATGATTGAAGTTGAGATGGAAGGTGCGGTGTGGGGAAATTGTATCGGAAATGTGACGATTGAATTTGTTATCAATTGATTGAGTGAAATTTGGGGGAAAGAGACAGGGTTTGGGATTTAGGGTTTGAAAGAAGAGGAGAATTTGCTCAAAAAAGAAAGACGATGACGAAAGAAAAGAAAGGAGAAATAACGGGTTTCACCGGCACTGCACCGGATGGCCAACTATATCAAGATTATGCAGATTTTTATTTTATTTCTTTTACTTTTTGGATAGTCTTGGTATTTCGGATTTTCGGATACCATATATGGACTTCAGAGATAAGCTAAGAATTTAACTTAAATCACATATAAATTAATTATTATAGCAAATACCCGCTCAAATAATACTCATTTCATATTGTAATTTTATGAATATTTATTTTAAATGCACTCATATTTATTTCATAGACTATATTGCATTTTATTTAATATATAATTATATCTTAAATATCTATATTGTTTTTAAATTAGATACAAGTAAATTGATCTATTTTGTTGAAGATAAGGGTATTTATGTCAATTTTATTCCTTAAATATTTAACTTATTAAAGAAAATAATTAAACCATTTATAAGGGTGCAAGATAGAGTATTTTCTCATTTTTCATCTTATTCAATATAAAAAAATGCATTGACATGCTAGTGATAATTAAAAAGAAAATGATATATCAAGTGTAGCACGACCTACTTCACCCCACCCCACCCCACCCCACACATAAGAAACTACATTCGATTCAATACAAAATGAACTATATAAACTTTTTGTAAATGAAGAAAAAATACATTAACACATACACCTAAAACATATAGTATCAACTATCAACTATTAAAACCCTTATGATAGGAACTTTTTGTAAATGAGTAACTGATACACATGTCTGAAATTTGTGTGATCGATAAATATGCCTAAAAACATAAGTTGAAACATTGTATGTACCATATTCATTTTGATACAAGCCTAGAGCATTTTATTTTTCATCGCCTTTACCGCATTTTGATGATCAAAGTACATTAAACTCTCCTACCGGTCCTACGAAACCCAAAGAACTCGTTTACCATGGCAACGTCCTCTATGAAGACCCATGTAAGGTTACCCAGAAGCAGAAAAACCTTCATCAATGCTAACACAGATGTAAACTGGAAATCATAATAGAAATTTAACAAAGGTCTTGTCCACTAAATTAACCTTTCAATCAATGTTTTAACGATATAAAGCTTACATTCTAACGGCTTTACATGGCAAATATAGCCTTAAACAACAAACAAATTTGTACCTAAACACTTGTATGTTTCAATCTGATTGTCATCAATAGCTCATCTGCCTAGCTACCAAATCACATCTATCTATCTATTTTATTAGAAGACATCTGGGTAGAAACGTCCAGGCATTGAGCTGCTTTCCTGAGCTTGCTTTAGATGCATTGTTAATGCATAGTTGTTCACCTGCATACACAAACATACCACTACATCCATTAATATATGGATACTTTCATTACATCCATAATCACCTAACATCATATCCTAATCCAAATTATAAAAAATAATACACTTTACCTGCTATGCAGAGATTCTGTTATGGAAAAAAAAATCAAATTTCATTGAATAATGTTATACAAAATGGTAGTCAAAGTTTAAAGTCTGACCTCAAGCGTCCTTAGCTGCTCCTGATAACTTGACAATAACTGCTTCAAGTGTTGGACCTCTTGGGTGCTCTCTTCATAATCTTTCTGTCGTTCATGTTGAATCGATACAGCACGTTTCAGAATTGTGTTTTCCCGCAGTAGAACTTCAATTTGTTCCTTCAGAACCATATTTTCCTATTATGAGCAGACCGTCAAACACAATTACGCAGCTTCTAAAAAAGTCAACTATGATTAAAACATATTGTATACCTACCTTATGAAGGCTTTGTGCCGCCTCACCACCAGAATGTTCACTTATGGATTTCTCCAAGCTCTCGAGCAATCTCATGGCACGTGATCTAGCATCATCAACACTGGTAGCATTCATCATTTCTGTGACAAACAGTTCAACCCATTCTGCACCACTTCTGGGAGTGTTGGCATGTGCCGATGAGTTCTCCAAAGTAACATCTTCTTTACTGGTGGCTGACAAACATACAATTTTGCATTAATGAAAGGATCACAAGTAGACATAACTTTCAATTATATAGCCACGTTTAAAAGATTCTCCCATCTAGTTGGTTCAGATCTCCTACTGTGCAGAGGATTCTGATACTCTAAGAACATTCGATTATCTATATTGTTTATCATTGTACATGTAGAAACATAAATATAAGGCAAGAAACAAACTAAGAAAGAAAACTCGAGCATCATGGAACTGCGAAATAGGCATATAGGACTCAAGTTGCCATGGCAATTAACCCCTGACTAGAGCACAAACTTAAGGAACCAATCACGGATTGCTAGACATAAGAGTGAAAGATTATGTTTTTTATTGGCTATAAGAATCCCAATGATCCATAGAATGGATGTTCCATTCCAAGCAATTTAAAATGTCAAAACATTTTACCCTTATAAATGCAAAGACTAACTAAATACTTGCAACACAATATTTTCCATTCAAAAATCTGGTGCATAACCAAAATCATCATCTGGGTCCTGCTCCCAATTTAGAATGTAAGATTACACTGTGCATACCTGCATTTGACAATGCGACAGATCCTGAGTTTGCATCCACATATCCAAGACACATTTCATTAAGACTTTTAATAGCAGAATCTACGTCATCTCCACTCACTTCTAAAGCTTTCTCCAGCAGCTGCAAGTAGTAATTAAGATTTCTTCAGTTTATGAACACTTGCATCATAAACAAAAGACTATCTTTATCAACTTTTTAGCAAAAAACACATTACGATTCACAAGCACAATACAAATACTATTCTGACATACAACCTCCATATCAATGCCTTTGTAGCATCTGATTCAAACGGAAAAAGATATTGATTAGATTGAATACCAGACACCATAACATAATCTCCAACGCTACCTAGTTAGTTTCTCTAATCATTTCAAGCATTCTCAACAACAAAAACTGCATTAGATTCAGCACTACTATAGATATATCATAACTATAATACTTCATTTCTAAATTGATAAAATAGGTCCAATAATCAACGAACATGAACCCTGATTTATTCAGATCATCTACTTAAAAATCAACCATTAACCGTATATCACTAATCAAACACTTTACACACAAACATATACATACATATATATTGTGTATATCGTATAAAAAAGAAAAAGGAAAACTGACCTGCTTATCCAAATCAGGAAAAACCGAACGGAGGTGATCTAACGGCGAAAGGCGGACCGGAGAAGACGAAGAACACCGATGTTTTTTGGCAACCGGAGAAGCCGGTGAGGTTGACAATTCTTCAAAGAACGATCTCTTCCCACACACAATCGCAGACATTGTGTGTGTGTGTGTGTGTCTTTCACCAAATCAAACACGAATTCAATACTGTTACTCGTAAAAACCCAAACAATCAATCCGATCTGATCTGATTTGATCTGATTAGCTGTGTTCCGTTTGATAGCATTCAATAATTTTGATTGAATTGGATTAGATATTTTGATTTAGGGTTAGGGTTTTGTAAGCGGTGGCGTGAGGGAAAGATAAAAGAGGATATGGAAGTAACTTTAGATGAATGGTTTTGATTTTGAATATTTATAGTAAAATTGAGTTTGCTTGAATTTCGGGAAACTCCGTTTCTTGTTCCCTCTTTCCACACTACTCTATTCCGTAAAATGTAGGGTATGTTTGGCGACTACTTTTTAAGAGCTTTTGTAGTTTTTAGTTTAATTTTTATATCAATTAAAAAGTTCATATTTTATTTTTATAAAGTTATGTTTGAAAGTAAAAAATTGAAACTTATATTTTCTTGTTAAAAGCTTCAAAAAGCTATTTTTTCAAACGCTAACAAACAAAGCGTTTCATATTTACTGGAGCTTTTTATTATGATGATGACTTAAATATCCTTTTATGTACATACCATAATAAGTATCGTTTCAAGTGTGTTCCAAGTTTCGAGAAAATAAATATTACCTTTTTTTCATTTTAACTCGATTATTGAATTATTGACTTGTGACTATACGAGTTTGAAAAAAAATATAAATATAAAATTATATTTAGTATACAGATAAGTTTTATGCATTGAGTTTTGTTTTATTATGTTTCGTGTGTTATTTTTAGTAATGCATTTGTGTAATCACCACTAAAAAGTAAAAATAAAACATTCACATCTATACAAAAAGACTTAACAATCTACAGAAAACGTAAGTGGCGTTTGGTTCGCGGAATTTTTTTGAAAGAATTGGAATTTATCAAAGGAAAAAGAATTTCAATTCCTTTAGCGGAAGGAATTTGATGGATTATAACTTTATTAATTATTCAACCAAACAAACTAAAGAATTGAATCTCAATTCCAATTCCATCAAATTCCAATCAATTCCATAAATCAAATGCAACATTAGTCTTATCTTACGTAATATTATCAATATTAACATTATTACAATGCCAAGCGAGTGCCTGTCCTAGCAACTGTTTTAATAATGGTAGCATAATTTGTAGATTCTATTGTTTATGTAAACCGAAAACACAAAAGAATATAGAACATACTAAAACAGTTAATAAATAGTGATCTAATATAAATGGATAAGAACGAAACGGATAATCAAAATACCACATTTGGGTAGCTATTGCAGAATCCCAACCCAGACAAACAAATTGAACTATATTGCCCCATCAATTTGTAGCTGATGTATCATTAAATTACAGATACTCTTAATGATTCCATAACAAATACACACAGTTAATGTTCTAGCATTACAATAAAATTACAGCTAAGAAATTTACAACATAAATAATTTCTATTTGAAGCACTCGACACGTCTGTATGATCCATCATTCATGCACACATTCACATATCTTCTTTCCTAACAATGAAACGTAAACTTGAATAATTTATTAGCACTAAAATCTTGAAATCTCAATGGTCCTGACCAAATACAGCAAAAATGAATATACATAATATGTTGTACGTATTTTAAATAATGAATATACCTAACAAAAGTTAGAATATCATTTTAATGAATTGAATTGCACAACTAAATCCTTCAAGCTAACACCTGTAGAAATAAATTCATGCACAGTCACCATAACATAGCATAGAAGCATAAGAAGGTGATCTATGGAAGTATGGATAGAGATAATAGAGGCAATAAATTGAACATGGTATGCAATGCACATTCACCATAACATGTAACTGGCCAACATTTAAAGGAACAAAGTGGAGACCTTCTTGACAACCAAGGTTACAATTGCAGCTGGTTTTATTTTTTTGGGGGGGTTAGCAATAAACTTAATGTGCCAAAAGCTTCAGCATAGCAGTTGCATACTTACACATGAGTACATGATCATCTCAGCAACATTTAACACATATATTTCCCTCACATCTTCATCACTAAACATTGAACCCTTCTCTTGCCTCTGACATCAGCCACAATAGTAATCTCTACCTGTTATCTCACCAACCGAACAATCAATTTGTTCCATGTACATAATAATTGAGAAAACAATACCTATAAAAATCGGATAAAAAACCTGAAGTAATTGATAGTATTGGGTCAACATCTACATGATTCATGTTCCACATAGCGAAAGAAACGATAATACTTAGACATATGTAGCTGAATGAAAGAACCCACATAGCGAAAGAGCCACACCACATATACAAATCCAAGTGCCATATACAATTTTATTTTTCCATTGAAACTCAGGTAAACTTAATTGTTTAATGGCTTGGGGATTTATATTTGAACAAATATACATGGTTTCTCAGAAACGATAATACAAACTTATATATATCTTCAATCATGGACTAAAACAATGAACCATATTCATAAAAACTTGGTCACACATCCCCAAATTGTCTCAACATACATATGCATACACACTTAAATTGAAGTCTGCAAAAATCAAACCCAGCTTCATCAAAAACGGATTCAAACCTCCAATTTTTTCATCAAAAACATTAAAAAAAGTACTTAATAATTGTAAGTGAAATCATAAAAACAGAGACTAAATGAAATGTGGATGAGGGATCGCAGTTTGCATATATTTTTTGGTGATTGTTGTTGAGTTAAAATACAATGCAAGTTATAGCAACTTGCCATGTACATAGTAAACTATACGTGGCTACCTCTATTCAACTTAAATATTTAAGAAGCCATCCAGGCAGGTTTAAATTCTCCATTGTAGACAACTGGCCATTGTTTGAATGCAGGTAGTTAATAGGTCTTGCACTATGATCCTCAAAGTTAATATCACAGAAGACTATATTTATACTTTTTAAAGATGCATTTTTACATAAATATTCATATATCAATTTTGCTTCAATTTTTAAACTTCGGACTTACCAACAGCAAAAAGCAATTGCAGTACTTACCAATATTAGTATTTGGAGAAGTAAAAGAACTTGAGTAGGCACTTTGTTGATTGTTCTATCACCCAATTTCGAAACTTCTGGCTAATAACATCTTCATTTTCGATCTTCACTTGGATTTATCTTAAATCACTTTCCAATCAAAATGTCAAATGTAATAATATAAGAAACCATTGGTAAACCTTACTACTATCCCAGAAAAATCGAAAAAGAATAATTATTAAAGTATTTTAAAGGAATGCTTGAAATACCTGATGAATCGCGCGAGGTTGAGAATGGAGAAGGAAATGGCGACAACGAAATTAAGGAGAGTGAAATAGGAAGATGAAAATTGAGAGAAAAAATAGAAGATTTATGAGGAAGAAGAAAGATACGATGATTGAATTAAGTTTTATAAGGTATAAATATAAATATATGGCAACTCACAAAGAGAGTTTATTTTACAAAATACCCAAATATATTTTCGGATTATTAAGAACATGTTCAAAAAGAAAAAGGGGAAATTGCTTTTATCATGTCAAGCATCCTCATCAAAAAGCTATTTTAGATGGTGCCGGATCAATTTTATAACGTCAGTGTTAACCTCCCTTTAATATAGGATATAGATATAGATAGATAGATATAGATATAGATAACTCAACAATAATACACTTTTAATTCAATTTATATACTTTTTTCAAGAGGACACAAGTATATAAATATGTATTTACAATGTGAAAAAAATATATATATACAACTAGTAACAGATTTATCTTATAATGATGAATATAATAATATTAATATTTTAAATTAAAATACATTTATAAATATCTTTATCATTCATTTTGATATTGATATTCTTTTATGTCATCTTACACTTCAAAGTTACAACTACATCTAATTTGTCAAAGAATTTTATATAAATAAATTACCAACTTATAACTTCAGCTTACTGCTACATGCTACAATTATTTTATCAAATAAACTTGTAATCTTCATTTCATTTCAAAAATCAATATGAATATTTACATTTCGATTTTATCCTTTTAAAATAAATTATTTATAAAATTTTGAAAAATAAATTCCTAAAACGGTATATATTAAAGAGTAAAATAAAATTTGACTACTTATTAAAAAATTAGACACTTTTAAAATATAAGTTATATTTTGCTTTTTAAAAAAACATAATCAATAGATGACAAATTCAATTTATATATATTTTGCTTTAGAAAAACTTAATCAATAGGTTAATAAATCTTACATGCATTAAAATATTCTTAAACACATACTCAATTATTTTACATTTTGTTCGCTTTTCTAGACATGAATATACGATTACTATCTATTTGTGTAAAAAAAAAAATCAATGCACCAACCTCAAATCAGTTGAATGAGTTAATTAGTTATAAACATGTTAAAAATCTGCCAAAAGGTTATATTTCATACTTGAGGTTAATGAAGTAATGATGCATTTGAAGTTTTGATCCATCCTACCATGTCACAAAGATTTACATGTTAAGAGGGTGGTTGCCTGTTTGGCTTAGCTTATCAACAGGACTTTAAATTTAATAGCTTATGAGTTTTTGAGCTTAAAGTCTCAATCTCAAAAGCCCGGCTTCTGAAAATGAGCCTTTTATATGTAATAAGCTATTAAGCGAATAAGTGTTTAGCAGATAAATGTGAGTTATTCCAAACCAAACAAAACAAAAAAAAGAAGCTAAAATATCTCATAAATAGCTAAACCAAACATCCCCTAAATACCTCTTGCTGGTAAGATTGTTACTTCTATCTATAACCTTTATTTATGATTTGCAATGCATGCAACTCCACGTTCAAGGTTTTTTTTTTTTTTTTTTTTCAGTTTAAATCTAAGACCAGCAAGTTTAATTGGTCAAGATGTTTGCGAAATGGGCCTATCAACTTTAAAGCACCACGAACTAAGGGAGTAAGGGTGTTCGCTACTTTAAACAATAACCCACTTAACCCATTTCATATTTGGGCCTTTGCGTTTATGAGTATTATTAAGATATTCATGAGTCCAGTATGTATTTTTGTTGATTGCATATCCAAACAGAAGCATCTCAGAGTTTATTTATTCTTATTTGCATTGAATTTGATTGTCATTTAGTTGTTTTAATATTTTTAGTGAACGAATTTTTCAAACTCAAGCTGTTAGTTAACAAACTCGAGCCACATACATTCTGTTATACTTGAGGAATCAGATTTAAAATAAGTTACATATATTCAAAATTTTCAAAATAATGAATACCTATATTAATTTTTAAGCATCGTTCAAAATAGATCGGCCGAAACTTTTATCTGAGATCAAGTTAAACGAGTTCAAACTTGTAAAACTCGTTAATTGCTCAACACACGTTAACACCCATAAATGGTTGTTATCTACAATTTCACAACACGTGATCAAGTTATGTCTTTCAAGCCAACAAAATTATCACTTGAACCCAGGTTTGACAAATAAAATTCAGCTTCGATGAAACTCAAAACTTAAATTTAGGTTACCTTTGTTCACGTTACTCTTTAATCAGCCTAGAGTAGAAAAGACAAATACCCAAAACAAATGAACCAAAACCACACGATATATTCCTAAATCTGAGTTCTGGTTTCAATAAAAGTAATGTATTCACCTACAAAATGCACCCATCAAAGCTAATCTTCCAATGGGATTAGATAAACTCCTAAGCAACCAAAACCTAACAATTACACCGACTCCACTTTCTCCAAAGTAACCCAGTTTTGTAACAAGAAAACCATCAAAGCCAAGACTGCTGAAGGTTCGGTTGCAAAAGACCGATTCACCCTTCAACACAAGTCCTAAACTCCAAAGCAGTAAAATTGATGTTTCAACGAAACCTCGTCATCCAAGTGTTGTTCTAGAATCGCGTTTCACAGCATCTCATAAGGTACATTTCATGTGGATCATGATTCGGATTCCTGTTGATAATGATACGGATTATACAGGGATATCAAGTATTAGAGGATTGGCATAAAAGTAAATAAAAAAGGAAAAATGGAGTTTAAATTGGAATGTAAAGGAAGAATGAAGACGGGGTTGTAACAGTACCAGGTCATCAAGGCGAGGCTCGACAAGAACGTACAGTGGCACGCCATTCAGCCTCCAATTACCCTGTTCCAACACGTTAGATTGAAGAAAAATGCATTTAGTGACTCTGGATTCTAACTTATGATAATAGCAAGTAGAGGTGGCAATTTTAATCCATGTTGGGTAAATGGAATGATTTGGGCTATTATTTATGTCTAACTGGTATAATTGACAAACTTAAAACAATTAGTAAGATGGAAACATGTCAAATGGTTGAACGGCTAAAACGTGCCAATAGTTACCCAAAGTTTATTCAGTACAATTTTTGTACTTATATTTTACACTCTAATAGATAATAAAAAAAAAGGCAAAAGAAGTGTTTGCATGCAAGACCGCCCCATTTTGACTTGTTACCTTACCCGATGACCTGCCCAGTCTTCCATCTCTAACTGCAGAAGGATAACTTACGCAGGAAGGCTATGGGTACAGATACAAGTTGATGGTAGTTATTTGTCTGCGATAAATTCATGTATTCATATCCTAGAGATGTGATAAGTAGAACAATTCTAGTATCTACATAAATAAATGACAAAATGGACCAAAAAGATATATTTCAAGGCACACGGATGATGATTGTCTGCAGTCTGGCAATGATAAGAACATCAGGCGTACATCTAACAAAAGTTTCAACCTTTGGATTAGAAAATGTAACCAGGTTCTACTTTTCAAGCTCTTAATAAGACTCGTTTGATTGGTTAAATTAATGATCATGAAAATAAAATGTCATCAAGAATAAATGATATGATGTGAGGATCGTTGTTGATTATTCAATGAACATGATAGAAAAATAAAAAATCACAACCAAAAAATTAAAAATAATAATGAGAGTAAATAATTGTCCAATACGGTTAATTTGAGACTTACCTTCACCAGTGGCAACCCAATAACACATGCACATTCGATAACCTCAGCTCCAACACGTTCTATAAAATCATAGTCAAATAAATATCAATTAAAAATCAGCAAATATGATTGTATAAAAAATGCAACCACCCAAATTTACCTAAAAGCCTAATAGCTGCCGAGAGGGTTCCTCCTGTAGCGACTAGATCGTCTACAATCAACACGCTTTCCCCGGGTTGCACCGCCCCAACATGCATTTCTAGACAATCCGTACCATACTCCAACACATATGATTCAGATATAACTTCACCTAAACATTTCAGGTTAAAGATTCCAACTTTAATCTTTTAATTTCATATTAATAAAACAAAAGTGTACCGAGTTTGCAAAAAAAATAAGGTTCAATGAATACCCGGCAACTTTTTTGGTTTTCGCAGTGGAACAAATTTGGCACCAATAGCCAATGCGATTGGCGGGCCAAATATGAAACCTCTAGCTTCAACGCCTGCAAGGTAATTGTCATTAATATCTAAGCAAGGTTATTTGCAAATATATATGAACAAATGAATAATAAATTAATAACTGAGTAACTAATTAAGTAAAGCCTTCATCAGTAAGTTCACGATGCTATCAATTTAAGTTGGTTGTCACTTGGGTCAAATAAGTGAATGTGCCGATTTGGGTATTTGTTTGTCTCTAACGGGTAAAATAAGTAAATGCAAAAAAATAAAAAATAAATAGATAAAATGTAAATGGGTCGAACCGCTCAAACAATTCACCCCAAGTGTATTCATAATGCATGTAACCTCTATAAGATAACATTCCTAATCAAAAGTGTGGTGCAGGTAGGTAAATTTGGACATCAGGGGTCAATATGCTACATCATGTATGCCTTATAAACAAGAATGGACAGAAATAGGGTCCACATATTACAAAAAGAAAAACGAAGAACAAAAACGGATAACGGAACCACACATTAGGACCCAACTATGAAGGTTACTGTAAACTGCTAATGACATGTTTGTCTTTATAATATTAAACTAACTACCAATGTTAGCTGTCACTTCAAATTTGTTTTCTCGTTCAGCTGTACCTAATCGACAGTTTTAAAGTACTAATATCACATTAACAATCCACATGCAATCTTTGGAAACTGATATGCTACATAAACTTTTGTTACATGAGCCACATAATAAAATGATTTTGTAGATGTCACCGATTTGGGTCAAAGGTTCATCATGTTCCTCTGATCGAGGTATACAGATGTATTCGATACCTAGAACTGAAAGCTTATAATATGCTCAACTATTTAAAATGTTGTGTTTAAATACAAGTAAAAAACAAGGTATAGGTCATTACAAATTCTTAGAAAATGAAGTGAATAACTAGTTGACACAAATGGTTTATAATATAGAAGATATAGATACAGGATATCAGAAACTGTAACTGCTAATGACATTTTGTCTCTACAATATCAAGACAAAAATGCTTAGTCTGAAAAGTTCTATTTATTAAATTAAAACAAATATAGTTGACAATATTACATATCAAACAATATTACACATTAAACAACATTATTTTTACATTCTTTGTAATATTACTAGATTCTTACACTACTGTCTAATTTTGTAACCATAAAAAAATGAAAAAATAAAATAAAAAGAAATCATGATTCTTACATTCTTTGTAATACGACTAGATTCTTACACCAGTGTCTAATTTTGTAACCATAACAAAACAAAACAAAAACAAAAAAGTTACATTCTCATGAATTAATAGAAGCCAAAAACTAATCCATTTGATAAAGCTTATATTTTGGGGCACAAGGAATAATCTTTAAATTATTGTTAATTAGCTTGACCACAAAGGTCAAACATAAATCCTGAAATATTCTAGTTTACTTCCCATTTCCCGTGTGTGTAATACAGGAGTATATTCGGTAAAACTTAATATCTTAATATGAATTATTAATTAATTTATGTAAATGATCTAATTTAGCTGATAATATAAGATATTCCTAATAAGTGATCTTTAAAAATATAATTATTCCATGATTTAATAATTATGACATAATTAAGAAAATATTTACTTTTTTTTATCAACTTCAATTAAACAAAATATCTCGTTAATTTTAAATAAAGATGATGTCACGTTTATTTTTCTTTACTAATAATAAAGTTTTTCATTTTTATCAAGAAACAAAAATAAAGAACTACAATGCAGTTTGACTTTAACACTGTTCTACAGAAAGGGAAAAACAATCTCCACCATATTCCTATGGTCAAAAGCCCTGATTTCTACAAAAGTAAAAATCGCCTGAATTTTATTTAATTTCTAAGAAATATTCTAAATATCAGAGCATCACTGCATGTAATTTAAAAGAAAAAGAAAAAAGAAAAACACAAATATGATACCTGCAACAACTGAAATTTTTTTGTCTTTATAACGATCAACAAAGATATCAATTGTGTACTTGAACGCCTTTTGATCTAACAACAGTGTTGTTATATCTTGAAACATTATCCCTACAAAAAAATATACAAAATTTAAATCAGCCCACAAACTGTTCGACGAAATTTCGCAGTGAAAAAAACAAAGAAGAATACCTGGTTTAGGGAAGTGAGGAACGACTCTTATAGCATCAGATATGGCTTTAATTCTTGGGTCTCCATGTAAACCATTTTCTTCAGCAAACATCTCGATTTATTTTCCGGCAAGAAATTTTAAGGCAGAAATGGGCAAAAAAGAATCCGGAGGGGGTTGAGATGGAAAATGAATCAGTTGGTGGTGTCACTTTAATGTGCAACTTAGGTAAGCATGTCCTGTGATGCTATTTATAAGTGAATTAATATGTGTACTTTCCTCCTTCCTTATTAATTTTTTTTGTAAAAAAAAAATAAACATATTTTGTTACTCCGGATCTTATTATCCTCATTTATTTGTTTGAGATAATAATAAAAAATACAATTAGTATATGATATGATGTTTAAGTTATCGGAGTTTTAAAGAGTGTATATAAAATACTACTCCGTAGTAATAAGATTGTGTTTCAATTTTTGGATTTTGTGAAAAGAATTTTATATTTTACCACATGTATATAGCTAAGTATATAACTAATATATTATTTGTGTTAAAAGGTTGATAATTTACAATCTGTAATCGGTTTGCAATCAGTTGTCTATTTATAATGCGGTGAACATACTTGACTTACTCTTCGGTTATAATTTTGAAGATGTTCGGGCTCGAACTGTAAATTTATGCTATTTATGACAGGTATGTCTTTACCATTAACAAATGAGTTACAAGTAATTAACTTATTAATATCGTATTATAGTGATATATAGTTAGTATACTCTTAAATATTAACAGTTTGTAACAATTACAGTAGTGCACTTCTCATTTCAAGGATAATCCATGAAAGAAACATTCTATCAAGTTAATGAAAATATGTTATATGAACCTTTTGCGCATCAAAAATACAGAGTAAAAAATTAAGTAAAGATGTATTTTATGTATAATCTATAAAGTTAAGTATTTATAATGAAGGTTTACAAAACAAAATGTATATTTTTTAGGCACATATTTTAACTGCAATGAACAATATATTTCTTATGTCTCGAATTTATGGTAGTGTATATTGTGTTTTCACGTAACTTATATTTAGAAAGTTCTATATAAGAAAAGGTAACATAACAAATTATTAAAGTGGCTTTTAATACAAGATCTTATATTGATAAATTACCAATCAAAAATTTAAAACTAGATCCCAAAATATGCAATATGGTTTATCTAACTGTATTAATTGGCAGAAACCAAAAATGATTATAAGTTTGATTTTACTCAAAATATAAATATGCAACCAAAAAGAAAATAGTTAATAAACCGTGAAAAAAAAACTCATAAATGAAAAAAATAAATATACGATGTGTTTGATAACAACTAGCTGATCTACATATTGTAATTTTAGGTAGAGGTTACAACTATAATTGATGGTTAGAGACTTAGAAGTCTTCAGAAAATCCTAAAAATTACTTTAAGAAGTTTATATATTAAGGGATATGTGAGTTGTTTTTTATTTCTTTTCTAACAAAACCACTTAAATTCAATTACCAAACAATCTTTTTGTTTGAGCTTATAAATTTAGAAGTCCAAACCCTTACAATAACGCTACCAAACACACCCATGATGTATGGAAAAATTCCTTAAGCACCAGTATATACATTTCTTTTGTCGAACTCATAATATTTTTTTGGATATATTGCTTTGTTCTAACAACTATGACATTTTAGTAATTATATAAAAATTTCCACAAAATTGATGAAATTTGTTCAACTAGTTATTCCAAATAAAAATGTATAATTACTAATTTAATGTTTAATAAATAAATAGATTTATTAATCAAAATAACTTGTATTAAACGAGTAACCAAGACAAATACAAATGAGATATAATTATAATTAAGAACAATAAAAGGAAGGTTTGAAAATACCGTGTGATAAATCTTCTAAAAAGGTTTAGAAATTCTTTTATACATTTTATTAACAAAATACCGTGTGATAAATCCTCGCAATTAACAAAAGTAATTTGATAGGTTTCCAATATGGAATACTGATGCCTGAGTCGAATAGGACTACTTATATTTTCAAATGGATAATGATATATTTATCATAGTTCTTGATAAATTTATTAGGAATGTATATTAAAAGTTTCTATTGTATAATAAGTAATAGACAATTTAGTAGATTTATTAAAAATAATAATGAAAATATTATCGTCCTTTCAAAAATTTAAATCCTTATACAGTTTCTTAAAAAAATAAATTTAATAATCTATAATATACTATAAATGGATTATATTCTAGGTTTAATCCCTTAAATTGAAGATTTTATATTTACTAATATGCCCTTCTATTGACTATTTGTGAAACTGGAAATAACAATTATGAAATTCAAATGTCAATCAATTATTAGTTATAACCAATATTATGTCATATCTACATACTTCTTATTTTACATTGCACAGTTGACCTTAAGATTAAAACATTCATTTGTTCATAAAAAATTAATTTACAATGATTTTTAAAATATAAATAAAATCTTCTATTCGCAAAATTAAAATTTTACGATGGTTAGAAATATCATAATAAAAGTTCAACGATATTAATGGAAAACAAAACGCTTATGGTACGACATCTCTATTGTTTGACACCTATGTCGATTTGTAAAAGTGACAATCAACGATAACAATTATCGTTATATCTTCCATGCATATTATCGTTAGTTACTATTGTCGACCAACATTACTTTATTCTCATTAATTATCATTGCAAATCGCATATAATTTACTAGTAATAATAAATATGTTCGTCATTAAACTTCGTGATCTCTTTTTAAAATATAAAAAGCTATAGAAAGCTTTTATAATTGTGAATACTATAACAATTTAAGAAAATGATAACATTCATAAAAAGGTTTACATAAATTTGTTCACAAAATGATGTATGCTTTAAAATGTATCAATTAAATTTATGTGATATTTTTTTCTCTTGATCATTTTCCTACATTCTATTAAAGCCACGTCATTTTGTAAAATATGAACAATGTAGCATTTTTCATAAAAAGATATATTTCATATAAGAATATTATATTATTACTCATTCTCGTTTCTTCGCATAGTAGTTATCGTGTTTAGTTGGCGTCAACAAATTGTAGATACTAAAAGTATGTTACCACACGTTTGGCTATAAAATTTACTACTAAAATGCTTCAAATTGTCTATTTTCACACTCTGTATATTTCTTCATTTCACCACGTACGATAACTAAAATTTAATACGAACATCATCCAAGATCTTATAAAATTCAAGTTGAGCTCAAGATCTTATAAAATTACAGTTCTACAAAATACCACATACTTACTGCGAATTCCTCTTGCCTCTGTGATCCCCATCGTGTTTATACTCTTGTGAAATCTTAACCCCTAAGTAGAACCTCTAATACAGCGTAACTATCGATCCCTTATAGAAAAAATTATATATATATATATATATTGATTTTAGGTTGCATTTCCCTGTTTTGTGAGAAGTCTATATCTTGATTTTGAGAGATAAAAAAGACACCATCAATCCCTTGCGAAATATTGGATCATTTTTAAACCCTGTAACGAAATTGCAACCAACAACAATATCTAGATCAATTCAATGACAAAGCAGCCTCAAAATGAAGTAAGCAATACCTTCTTTTTAGTTGTTTTGCATCAAATCATTAATTAGAGCACAAGAAGTGAGATTAGTGTAGAAGGTGTATGATGAAACACATTGCGAGCAACATTGAAGTCCATGTAGGTAATGATCCACACTGGTATGTATCTCTAACATTTATAGGTTATAAAAAAAATCTCCCACAAATTCGTCCACCCAATGTTGGTCTATCACATATTCAACAACGTCGACTCGACGTCAACAAAGAGTGATGAGAGACACGACGTGGAATAAGGAATCATGGTGTGGAACCGTAGAAGGTTCCCACTCCTCATGCTCTAAGGTTCGGGTCTCTTGAGTTTTTTCATCTAGAACATCATGTATTGATAAATTATATAGAATAGAGTCATCTTATATTGCAAATTCGTCTCGTGAAATCTATATTGCAATTTCTCCATCCTTGTGAATGTCGTGAAAAATGTTTTTAAATTGACAATATGCAAAATGCTAAACTCATTTTATATATTTAGATAATTTTCACTTTGAAAAATTAAACATCTAAAACATGTGACTCTATTCATAAGCAACACATGTTACAATAACTTTGGTAGTTTAGACAATTAATCTTTAAAACCAACGAAAAACATTGTATCCTATTTCGTCACGCTATCTACGTTATGTCTTATTTATTATGTTATCTATCTACGACTACGTTACCACTTTATATAACTTTTAATTTTTATTGGGTACACATTTAAGTACACATTCTTTAAATATATACGGAGTACAACGTTATTCATTAGTACTAGCATTATATTATATTTATATTTATATTTATATTTATTTAAAAAAGTAAAGAAAAAAAATTGTTTATATCATACGTCAAATTAAATTTACGGCTGGCAGAGAATAGTGGTGGCAGTAGGAGATCCGGGATCTTTGTGGTGGTCCCAAATTCACTAGACTCCAAAATGATGTGGCACATCTCATCAATTGAAGGTAAAATTTAGCAAGCTTTTCTAACTTACGATACGCAAATGGGCCCCACAAAAAATTGTAGGGTCAAGATCTCGCCTGCTCAGAGCATTTACCATCTCTGATCAAGTCCTGTCGCTTGTAAAAGGGTGAGTACAGTAGTGTCGGGTACACCACAATACACACAATTAAATGCTCCAATCCATTTTAATCACATAGAATTTGGGTCCATGACCCGGGCCCCCTCCCGCCCATTTCACACTTCGTTTCTCACAAGTATCACATTTTTCTCTTAAATATAAACAGAAATGCTACGTTTTTATACATTTATTACGAAGATGAAAACAATGGATAACATACTGTCATATCAGTATTTATTACGTTTATAAAACTACTTATTAACTCGTAATTCGTCTTTAAATTCAATTTATAAGAGTCATAACACGTATCGATATATAACAATTAGACATCGATAAGTATTAACATATATTTTAGATCGTAATTCTTCAACGTTAATAGACAAATTTACATAATCTAAAATCTTAAGAAATTATATTAAATTTATAAAATTTAACTAAATTATTATAAACTAATTAGAATATTGTATCTATTATTTACATTTATAAAGTTAAAATTTGAGATAAAGCACGCTAATTGAGTGGATAAAATGTAACAATATTGTAAAAACTTGACTATTAAATCGACATTAACTTTCAATCCTTTATTACTTCTTGTAATTTCTATAATGTTTTTATAATATAACTCAAAACTACAACATGATTCATAATATACTCTACTCATTTATTTATTTTGTTTTATTCTTTATAATAATATTACAATATATATTTGCTTGATTTTATGACTCATAAAAGTCACGTGTCAGCGCGGTTTCGAAGAATCGATAGATGACTTACGAGAGTCAAATTTATTTAAGAATTAGGGATGAGTCGTCTTACTTTTAAAATAATTGATTCAATTCGTAAAAGTTTAAGGAATGGCTTATCAGTAAAAATTTAATGAAGAAGTGATAAAATAGTTAGCAGGGAGAGTATGATAATTTAACAAATTTTGCTACTAGACCATTAGTCTACAATTATAAATATGAATATATATATATATATATTATAATTTATGCTTTTTAGGAAAACATTTCTTGGAGATTTTCTAACTACGTTCATAAAAAAGTGATATTTCACTATAATATTTGATAAATTTATCAATTTGTAAATTAAGAGTTTGTATTATGTATATGTATATAAATAATGCACAGTTTTATGAATTTATAAAAAAGTATAATAGATGTATCAGAATTTGATAGGAGAAAAATAATCTTTAACCTTTTATTGATTTTTTAAATTATTTTAATTTTTATATATATTTAATATTTTTTATGTGCAAGTAGACAGTTTTACGACAAATGACAATAGATATTAAAATCAAGGGATGCATATTATTTTAATGATAAGTAACCCAATTATAATAATATTTTTAATGTATCTTCATATTGACCTTTTTATATAAACCACTCTGCCTTGTCATCAAGACTCGAGAGCCACAAGAACAACATACCGCAATGTATACATATATCCTTAAAGTTATTGCATACTTTAACAAATCATTAATTGCTCTAAATATGACAATTTTTGTTCTAGAAAAAGTGAAAAAAAGCCTAAGAAAAAAATATGAAAATTAAATCTATTTATTTTTTTGGATTTTGTGTTGAAGCCAAATATAAGCAAGCTGTGAAATTCCATTTCCAAATGATCTCATTATCTAGTTTATAAAGGTGGTCCAATGTTATGTATATCTTCTTCTTTTTATTATTTATAAACAACACAATAAGGCAATTAAATTAATTAAATAACATAAAAAAAGAATAAGATAATTATTAAATACGCTTATATGTGGGAACACAAAGTTGGAATTATTAGGAATCGACAACCCACGAGGAATGTATTTTTGTAACGAAATTGTTGTAGTTTTAACATCACAAATCATATATTTTCAAACATTAGGAATCACTATATTCATGTAGTGCAACTAAAATGCTTGGTTCGACTCACTTCAATGACTGCGACTTATTATTAAAAGTTAAGAAAATCAAAAAAGTGATTAGTTGTTATGACTCAAGTTAATACTAATCAAATATACTAAACTTACCAGTCAACACTCACATGACATAATTTTCAATGCGATATTCTCTTTATTAAAATAATATGTCTAATAATACACGTTGTAATTTTAGTAGAAGGAATGATATGAATATAAATAATTTATAAAATTTAAAATATAAAATGATGTGTTACCGGTTAGATAGAGAGATAAAGATGGGTGAAACAAAATTAACTAATATAATTATGACATTTCAATTTATAACGTTTGTTTGTGTAATTTATTTATAAACCTAGAATTACTCTTTTACTAGTAACTAGTTGTAGTAATTTGACGACAAACTTTGATTTAACCGTTGATCATGAGAAATCGTAGTCTATTTTTCACTGTATTTTGAATGAGAAACTTATGAATCACGATTGAATTTACTTGTTTAAAGTAGCGATCATTATACATCAAAAAATGAGTTTAACTTTCAATAGTCGCAAATATTTAGTTTAAGATCACGCTAACAAAAGTATGGTTATTCATATAGCAATATATAAACCTAACAAAAGGTTCACCAATTTACTATAATCTTATTTTGGTATTTACCTTTACAAAGTAAGAAACCTAGTTTTGAACCGTGCTAATTTTATCTATTTTTCATAGAATAACTATGTTTAATATAAAAACATGTGATAGTGAAGTAGGATTGTATCGACCTACTGAGTTAATTATTGAATATTTTAACTAGAAAGTAGAAATCAAACAAGTTACGTTGAGTCTGAACTCAATTAAACTTAAATTCGAGTGTTATTTATAAGGTTCAAGCTTGATTCATATGGAATTTTAAAGCATCTTTAACATATGCATTAAACATTTTACTAAAATTGATGTAATAAAGAAAATTTTTCAAGAATAATTCTGAATCAAATGAGATTCATCTTCAATGTATGCATTAAATTTCTAAACCAAAAGGCATTATAACATTTACATATTATTCCTTAAACTATCTTTATCTTCAACGTTAATTTAATTTATTATTTTTGTATTCAATTAATCTTATAAACTATTACGGAGAAAAAAATATGATAGAAAGACTTATTTACACAAACTTAAATCTAGATCTAACAAGGCGATAATCACTCATGTCAAATATAGTGAATAAGATAACAGAGAAAAAAAGTCAATCAATAAAAAAATTATATCTAGTTTTGGTTATATGTAAGTAAGACTATATAACAGTATTTATTATGAAGTACTTTAATTGTAAAAATTATTTATTTACTTTTGTGTAGTTTCAATTAGATAACTTCGTTTCATAAATTAATGTTTCAATTGTTATAACTTAGTTTGAAAATTAGATACGATTGTTTTAGTCATTATACTATATAATGTAAGATGTAACGTACTTGAATGATACAAATAAATAACTTTTTTAAGTTTTGTAATCAAATAATATTAATATTTCAAACAAAATGATGAAATAAACTATTAAAATTTTGTTATGAAATTTAGTGTTGCACGTGTAAATTTTTTTAAAAATTTAGTGTGCATAAAATTTTATGAGTCGATTTTTTACGTCAAACTATTAAAATTGATACTTTGACACGTGCATCGAAGATGGTCAGCCTCAAACTTCATCCACTAAACCACAAAAACAGAAATGTGAAATTTAAGTTAAAAATAAATGGATATGTGAAGATTAATATAGGAAAGGTATCAAAGGGTCCACAAATAGTTCACTGTTGATCCGCATGCGTGGTAGTACTGTCAAACATTATCCAACCCACCCACCCTTCTATTTTTACTATTTATACAAATTGGCCCCCTGCCCCTTGGCTGTCACTAATTACATAATTCTTTCTCTTTTATGCCTACCATCTTCATAATAATATACACGGTTGATCAAAAGTTGTTTGATTTTAGTAATATATTTATCATAAATACCGTTAGAAAATCTGTGAGCTAACAATGACATTGGCTCTTATAGGTCAACGTACTTGTGTATGCTTTTAACATTTTATCATGGTATCTTACTTTTTACTAAAAAATCCTAACGTCTATACGTATGATATCAATTGAACGATCATTAGAATAGCATAAATACGTAATGCAGTCACTTTCGTAAATATGAAGATTTGAAATAAAACCCGACTTAAGTCCTTATCCAAGCGAATCTGAAACATTATTTATCATAAAGGGTGGTGTTTTTATTACATATATTCAAATATCATATTAGTAATGCACATGATACGACTATCAATGAATGATTTTTAATGTGTGCATCAAAATGCGTTGTGTATTTATCATCGTCTACTCATAGAAGATTTTACTGATAAGATTATACGCGCTAAATGATTTTGATTCGTACGTTTCAGCTAATAATAATTCGCAGGCGATTTGACGTGAACCGATTCAAATTGTTTAGAAAATTTACTTGTTAGAAGTTGCATAAATTTATAAATTTATAGGTAAGTGAAAATCTAGATATCACTTTTTTATATGTATATTGCATACCTAAATTTTATCTTTTTCTTTATTTGTTATCGTTTGATGTCCGGCCTAAAATTCTAGATATTATTCGAAGAGAGTTGTTGGGTTAGGAATTAGGATAGAGTCGAATCACAGTGATATCAACTTCGATATCTTATGGTGATTGTAATTTATCCGACCTTTTTATCTAATCTATAATTTTAAATTGGACCATGTTCAGTTTCCACTTTTTAGGTTTCCAAAAATGGTTAATTAAAAATTATATCAGACGATCATATAATATGGGGAACCGTATTATTATAACAAAATGGTGATATAACAAACGTAATCCATAGTACACGAATTTAATATATGCTATTAATAGCTTATGTAGCAATTATTTCAATTCTTTTTCACATATTATGCACATGTAGCAATATTAAATTGGTAGCATCTAAAGCACATTCTAGGTTCAAGAATCGAATAAATTAGAGTGAACTTAGACATATGATTTATATTAAAAGTTATTATAGTTATGAGCATATGATATTATAATCTATTTATTATCATATATATACACTAATCAATCAATAAATCCAAAAGGAGACAGCATATCCATTTGGATGAATTTTTATCCAAGGCCATGCTACATATGATGATGTGCCAAACTTAGCTTATATCAAATAAAGCATGCCCTAAAAATGTTAATTTATCAAGGGACTCATGGATTTATATTTTATACTAGACTAGATTACATTAATGTAACAGAAGTTTTCATAAAGCCCACAGAATAGAAATCTTTGTGCAACTTATCAATATTTGGAATTTTGATATAAAGAGAATGCAAGTGGCATTAATTTTTGGTAGTATTTGAGGGGTTCCTCTAACTCTTTTAAGTTTTTAGTAATGTATGCCTCTGTATGATAATTAAATGTGATTCAACAAAACAAGTGGATTGCTAAGTTCATAATATGCTACTTACTATATTCTGAATGTTATTTTTTCTTGTTTTGTATCTTCAATAGTTTCTTAATCAAATGAAAATATGGTCCTTAAGAGTTGTAAGTTTTACAGTTCGAAAGATCCAAACTTATAATCTATGGATCAAGTGTTCTCGAAGATTAATCATTCATAAACCTCGTTTGACCGAGTTAAACCTGAGCCATATATGGTCTTTATTTAACATAAAACACCCATTTCAATGTTTTTGCTTCACAAACAAACAATTACTACGGATCATGGGGTTTGTATACCCCCGACGTGACCATTGTGCGTGGATGAATACAATAATTAAAGTGATATGGAGGTGACACTTGTGTATGTGAATGTAATTACTAGGGGTATAAATTTTAAGTTGGTGGGGATATAAACCCACAAACCGTTGTGCATAAAAATGGTAATAGGTAAAGTAAAAAATAAATTTTCAAGTACAGATAGATGTGAAAGAACAATATTGATGGATATAGACATCTAGTCCAGTTGGGTTACACCTAATGTATGCATGCAGAACAATGGGCTGCAGGCTAATAGCTGTCATGGTTAGTACTAAATGCTTTACCAGATATACCTCTCATCTATCCATTTCAAGGAAACTTACCTATTGATTTGCTACTGTCACCCCCACAACTTCAGAATCAGAACTCAATGCTATACAAACTG
Source organism: Logfia minima (assembly GCA_963921325.1). Classification (NCBI taxonomy): domain Eukaryota; kingdom Viridiplantae; phylum Streptophyta; class Magnoliopsida; order Asterales; family Asteraceae; genus Logfia; species Logfia minima. The sequence continues at coordinate 2,268,135 of OY992771.1, read as the reverse complement.
GGCCTTTCCTCATTTTATAGTCTCTTGAAAATTGGTGTACAGTTTCTTGAATTCCACCAAAAGCAACTAGGAATTCAGCAGCATCACTTTGACATAACACTTTCTTGACCACCGTCTCCAGTACATTTATCCTGTTATAACAAATGGAATTAATAAAATTATATTATGTTAATTAATGAGCGACTTCACTAAAAATTAATGAAATTTATTGGGTACTTTTGAATTTTAGAGGACCTGAAGTTTTGGGCCTTAACGATGAGGCAATGGACCTTTTTTATCTCAGAATTGACTTGGTCCAAAGTTGACCCGTTGCGATTTTCATTTTGTACAGCAAAAGGGAGGTTGAGGATCCAATTAGCTTGGATTTCTGTCATTGCCTCATCCATTACAGCTTCTTCGATCCGCAAGTCATGGATCAAATGCGATATAGCCTTCTCGATAGCACCTGCATGGGTTGAAGATGAGGCTAGTGTGGGTGACTTCATTAGCGAGTTAAGTAGGCCCAGAATGGAAGATGGGCGCCAGTCACCGAGCCAAGAGAGTGTAGCAAGTTCAAGAGGTGGTGTGGACTTGGGCATAAGAAGGTTGGCGACATCCTTTGGTAGAGTATGGTTTGAGGCCCGACAGTATTGGGCTTGGAACCGTTTCAGTTGCTTATCAATTCTGTCTTCAAGGACCTTGAGCTGCTTTTCAAGATGGGCTGATCTGTAATTCCTTTCTTGTTCCCATGGCCTATATCTATGCCAGTTGGACCTCTCACCTAATCAAAACCACAATGTCATATTGTTACAAGATTCAACATGTTAAAGATACACTATACATGCATATTGGTTATAGAACCTATAACTAGAAGCCATCACCAAAAATCAACACAGATTAGACCTAAGTATTGTAGAGCATCCATCGATCGTAACTGGTTGTCCAACAACAAGCACTATATTTCACAACATGATAAATTTATTGCAATTTCAATAATGTTAATTCATGAAATTGATTAAGGCAAATATAAAAGTTGTTACTCAAGTCAAATAGAGAAACCACAAGAATTAATCGATACAACTTAGGCCTAATTTCTGTATAACATGCAGAGATCAACCTGTAATTCTCCTACTATTAGTTTGTGCAAGAAGTGAGACAAATTCTCCAATAAAATATTTTATACAATTATAAGTTTCGGTAATTCTTGAGCCATAGTACTAGAAGTGCAGATAAATCCTCCAAGAAAAAGCAAGAAACAGCTTTGAAACATTGAATAATTCTCATAGCTACATCATCACCAAATGCAACCAAATTAAGCTTATAAAGATGCACAATACATACGATTATTTAAAACAAGAATAAATGTTGTTCTTTCTGTCAATTAACCTAAATTCAATACATATTAGGGCTAAATTGAGTGAAACATGCAGTAATCATATACTATGTATATGAATATGAATTTGTATGTATACCTAACATAGGCGAATCTTGATGATGAATCGAGAGACATCGAATTTTCTCTCGTGGATAATAATCAGATTCTTCATGATCAGAATCTAATAACGCCTTTCCACGATCTTCGCGGCTCGATAAACGATTTCTCCTGTGAAATTAAACATCAATTAATCATTCAATTGAGGGGTAATCACAACATAAAGTGAAATAGTTAAAAAGAAGATGATAAAGATCGATGAATCTTACGATCGGAATGAATTCTTCTTTGTGTATTTCGGTCTCTTCTCCATCATTGTGCGTGTATATTTTGGCGCCAAAATTTCTTTTCGCTATCCGTGTATATAGAGGGCTCAACAACAGTTTATATACATTTAACAGATGCAACTTTACTTTTAACTGTAAAAAAATATTACTGTAATAAACTGAGGTTCAACCATTCAAGTACTTACCCGTGATGTGGACTACACCTATCGGGTCAAGAACTTGCTAACCAAAATAACCAAAATAACCAATTAATCATTATGAACGTAATATATTTATGTAATAATGTAATGTATTTAAAAAAATGACGTTTAAGATTTTATAATATTCAGGGGTTATTTTATGTGTCCGTTTGCTTGTTGAGAAATTTAAAAACTCATTAACCTTATTTTTAACGGTTTATTAACTTATCAACTCCACCTTATTGTTTAAACAAACTCATACGCTCAGGTTGACAAGTCTATAAATGGGTAAACCCAGCTAAGCCAAGATCATACAAGAGTTGTTCTTATTGTAAAAGGTAATTATCTTGTTGTAAAAGGTAGCCATGCATTCTATTGTTTTATTATCTATAATTATCTATAAGTATCAAAAAGTACAAGACATACTGCGGCTAGTTGATTATCAAAAAGTAGAAGCATGTATAACATTCATAGATCTTTATATAGAGAATATAGTTGTAGCATGATGCAGCCGTTTTCTTATATAGTTGAAAACTACCAAAATTGGCAGTTAAAATATAGCCAAGTTAGTTGTGTATTCTTGAATAAGATGTCACTTTTTAGCTATATTGACATAGTTCAGAGGCTGAAGCGGTTATAGTTTTTCTGTTTTGCACCTGCAAGTCTGCAACCACGAGAATAAGTAAAGGATGAAGACAAATATAGAAAACTAGTTATGTTGTCGCGCTCAGAAATCCGACCAGCAATTACAGTAGGGACCACAAGTTTACTTTGAGCTAGCTAAACTTAGATTTCCAAAATTTTCTGTTTGATATGCAAATTTACGCTATTGTGTAAATCCATCAATCATACAGATACAATATCATTACGAAACTTTCTATATGAAAACCACCCTTTTAAGAAGTTCGTTAATTTCGACCCAGGCATAAAAACCGACTCATCTTCTTCACATTGGCACTGATATATGTTGGTCTCTCGGTCTTCAACAGAATTACAGTAACTGGCATCAGCTAATTGTTCATCTTCATGAGCGCTTGACCTAAATAGCAACATTTTGATCAAACTAATAATCTTTTTGTATTAAGAAAACTCATTAAAAATATATATCAAAATTTAGGATATTTTGAATATTTCAATGAACTAAAGTAGCTAGTCCACATACACACTTAAAATGGAAATAGGCAACCAGTAACTGAGATATAGTGGGAAGTGATTCATACACTGAACAACGTCTGAACTCATCACTTTCGTTCTTGATTTGTTGTCTTGTTGGTCGATAATTGATTGTAACATGCCTCACAAATTTAATCTGCAGGTATCCATGACCAATGTTTCTTTAATCGAATAGAAAATTAAATTTCACCTTGCTCTTCCTAAATCCTTTATTGGTGAAGACAAATGCAATTTAATCATCTATAGTTGCATATGAAGGCAAAATGCACTGCAATCATCTATAGTCGTGCTTAAGTCAAGTGAAACTTGAAGATTTCAAACTAAATTGGAATATAGTCTTCACCATTATTTCGGTGTTCACAAAAACTATAATAATGCCGCCACCTGTATTTTAACTTATGGTAATTAACACAGTAGCCCAGGACAATTCTATCTATGGTCTGTAAAAGATGTATAGATCCATTATTTCATTAAGAGAGGTAATAACTGGTCTTTGTCACCCATGTTGGTTTCATATCCAGTGGAAACACTAGCATTTCATATCTGATCAATATTATGTTCGGTAATCTTAGCTTTAACAAGAAAATTAGCAGGAAAGGACCAATATCAAGGAAGGATATATACGAGTCTATGAGATAACAACCTGATCACCATCCTTGATTCCAATTTTTCGTATATAAGCTTTGTCATCGAGCAACTTCTGGCCTTCGTAGCACAAGCAGAAATGCCCCCAGACATGTGACCTGGCCCATCCAACACAAATATTTAGCTCAATGCCTACATGCGACCTAGCCCATCCAACACAAATATTTAGCTCAATGCCTACATGCGACCTAGCCCATCCAACACAAAAATGTCCCCATACATGTGACCTGGCACTTTCATTGCACTCAACACTGTAAACTACAACTTTACATAAATTTAATATTTATACACAGATCTCATCAATTTTTAAATAATATCATACAGCAATTTTACACTATCAGTATCATTGCATGTTATCTAAGTTACCTGTTGCCTGAACTCTAAATCATTAACAGGTAATTACCTATTCAGATAAGACAAAACCAACAGTCTGGTGCTATTGTTAATTGAATTCTTAATCAGACTTCACATGTGTTAATCCAGCCATTCAAGTCTTAAGTGATATTATAAGCCCTATCACTGTCTCATTCAAACAATCATTTCGTTTAATCTTAAACTTCTTACAAACTACTACATTGAGTGAAGAATTTTCACCAGATCATAAATCTCATACAACGTAAAAATTCAACCTAATTTCATGGTCAACCGTACACATTTCAAAGTCAAAGCTATCCAATTCATTACAATTTACACAAAACTGATAAACAGCTTAACAGTTAAGCGTACTAATGTTAATACGAACTTCTAACAGCATCATCAATATCAATATCAATCACCAATACAAAATAATCAAATTTTACCATGAAACAACACATCTCTCATTTTTAGGCAACAAGCTAAAAAATTTCTGTAGTGCGAATTTAAGCTCCGCTACCGTAGCATTCGTTGAAACCTCGATACCTAAACCGTCAAGAAAATTAAATTAGAGCTCAAACATTAGCCATTAGACATTAAAATGTGAAAGTAATTACATACAAAATATATATGCATTAAAAACAGGTGAAATTAAGTTTACCGAATGAAGAACCATCTAATTTGAGAATCGAGAGCTTGATGCGTTTTTTAGGAAGTTTATGATACGAATACGATAAGCCTCGAAAGTTGAGTGTGTTGTGAATCAATACTCTAGGATTACGATTATCGTGATCTAAGCTCGGCATTATTGATTATCGTCTAATTTATATATATAACTTGTATGATTTTGATCAATTTTGGTGTAATGAAACCCTAGCTAGCTCTGTTTGGGTGAAATGAAGTGAACGGAAGTATAAACGAGAGGGAATGAGAGAGATATATGGAGGGTTTTTTGGTTTTAAAGGAGAGAGGGAATGAGATGATGACCGTTGTGAGAAGTTGTTTGTTTTTTTTGTTGGGAAGCATAAAAGGTTATCTACTCGCGGCTTCACATTAGCTTTCGTAGACGCGCGTGGGAATTACCGGACTCCAGTTTTCAAGAAAGAATATAAATTAATTTAAATTAAATATGAATGTTATATATTAGGGGTGTTTGTTTTGAGAATTTAAGAGAATGTGAATGGGTATAAGAATGATAACTAGTGTTTGTTTGATGCATAGGTGTTTAGAAAAATGGAAATTGTACTTTCAAATTAAGGGTTTTATGTGAATTTGAAAAAGTATTCTTATTCCTTCTTTACATTATATTAAACCCATACTGATATTCATTTCATATAACAAATCAAATACTTAGGAGCGGAGTTAGAGCGGGGTAGCGACCCTTTTAAAAAATTTAAAAATAAGTAAAAAGAAAAAAAATATAAGGCATTAATATTATTTTTAAATTTTTATCCTTATAAAATTATAGAAAAAATACCCTCTCCGTTTGAATTTTCTAACTCTACCTGCAAACACTCCCTTAAATTACTATTACTACTTATAATTAATTGGTAGAGTAACTTTCAATTTATTATAATATTTTCAGTGACTTATCATAATTTAACATTACTTCAAATTTTCATGAGATATTGCGTCTTTTACATATTTAATGGTAATTTTTATTTCTACTGCATACAATTACCAAAATTTATCAAAATAATAGTTATTATTCTTAACCTATTTAAACTCGTATAATACTATAGCAACTCAAAGATAAAATAATAATTAGACATTTACCTATATACATATGATTTATTATTATATGAAATGTTACATATTGTAAGCAAAACAGAGTATTAGTTCTTTTTTCTTTTATAATGTAGATTCTTTTTTTTAGAACGACTTGTTAGATGTTAGTGGTTCAGGTCTAGCAGTGACATCCAATTGGGCAGTATGCTAACGACTCTGAGACCCTCCTATTCCTCCTTTTTTTTTATCGTCTGAAAGGGTAAAAGTTTCGGGTGAGACTCGAACTTGAAACCTCCCCTAATCAAATATCCTCTCTCCAAAACCCCAAAGGAAACCTTGATGGCCAACTGAACTAGCTCAATTAATTTATATATATGTTATATAAAATGTACATTATTGAATCTTATGTCACCTTTATTACCTATACGTATAATTATTTGATTATATAAAATGGTACAAAATTGTAAGGAAAACATTAAAGAATGTAGAGTGCCAATGATACGTTGTCTTTTTATTTTTCATCACGTGTGTACAATTTATTCATTAAAAAAGTACAAATTTTAATGTTTCACCGTCACGAGCGGGTGATTTTTTTTTTTATCTTACGGTTTTCATTTTTATCTTACGGTTTTCATTTTTATACTAATCTAGAAGCATAACAATTAATCTATACTCCTTTATAAAGAGTTTGTTCATTTTCTTTGAAAGTTTAAACTTTTAAAGATGCGAAATGTCTATTATACCCTTATTGCTGACTTAATATATATGAAAACTAATAAAACATTAAATAATTAAATATATACCCATTATAATTGAACAATTATTAAAACAATTTTATTATTATTCGACCACTACCAGCGATTATCATCATCTACCATTGTTATGCTTTTATTATTTGTTACCGCTACATTGTGCGGGTAATTTACTAGTATGTAGTAATATGTTTAGTAGTTTTCTAAAATCACTTTCTCATTTTGGGTTAAAATCTTTTACACCTTGAGTATCATGTCATAAATGGTGGTAAGAAAATTTACCGTTGAGCTTCATTCATAAATGTTGTATTCAACTTTTTATGCTCTTGCTTATATATCTATTAAGTTGAGTTAATTGTATAAATAATTATTTTTTATTATTTATGAATATTATGTACCAAATGAATATAAGAAAAGTAATATAGAGTTCATAGAAAATTTAGTTGAGTTTCATGTAAATAATAATGGTACATGTGTAGTGCAGTTTAAAATTTTTTATTCTTAACTATAAATAACTTGAGTTTCATACATAAATAATGGTTTTAAATTTACTAATATAAAATACCAAATAAATATAAATAAAGAAAAAAGATTAAATGAAAGTTAATCATCACATGTACATAAATATATATTTAATTAATGTTGGTAGAAAAATTTGACATATTGGATTTCATGTCATATATGTTGGTATTATTTTTTAGTGCTTATATATTTATATATATATATATATATATAATATAATAAAATAATAATTTGACTTTCATGTATAAATAATTAATTTCTATTTTATAAATATTAAGTATCGAGTGAATATAACGAAGAAAATATAGAGTCAATCTTTTCTTTTTCATAAAAGTTGAGTTTCTGATGACTCATGAGTGGTGTACTTTTAAAAAAAGAAAATTATCCTAACATATATAACTTGAATTTCATCTATAATTGATAGGTTTTAATTTACTAATATGAAATACCAAATAATAAATATAAATAAATAAAACATTTTAATAAAATAATAGAGTTAATCATCCCAAATTCTGATTTAATCATGTAAAAAAAGCAACATCTATGATCACACCGTTTAAAGATAATTCAGTCACGTTCCTTAACGATGCCATGTTTAATGTTATAGGTTTCCTGCTATATCTGTCTGAGGACTTGTACGAAAACAAACGAAGACAAGGGTTATCATCAATTTTTAAAATATCATATTGTTCTTCATGATCTTATTCTAATTTCAACTCGTGAAGATAACCAACCAAGACTTTTAACCTTGATTGCCTTCATACTCTTGCATATTGAAAGGTTTATTTTCTCAAGTAAGGTACAAGTAGAGAATGAGCTATCAAGTACCTCTTCACTTATCTTCACATGGACCAACTCGAGTACTCTTAGGGACACGCATTTGGTCACAGGATTTCAAGTCATCCAAATAGAATTAAACCTATAGGAATCATCGTCATTTACTATTATAGTATTTAGATTTTCCCCGAAGAATATCTCATCTGGAAGTACAAATTGATTTAGAAATGGTACCTGTATACTGAAAGAAAGTTCCTTGAGATAATTTTGGGTAGCCACGGTTCTAATCAATTTATTAGCAAGAGTCGAAGCTGACTCTTGATTCTCGATTCTTAGTTCAAGATTAAGACTTTCGATTGGCATGTTGTATTGGAGATACCTTAGCAGGGTGCGATCCATTAACTTCATGTACTCTCTTTCTTGTTCTTCATCAACAAACATTAAGGGTCTACGATACCTCAAGGTAGGGATTGTAGACCAAGCGTATAACAATCACCTGGACAGCAAGCGAGCAAGTGCGAGCGCCTACTTTTACAAGCAACAACAAATGTACATGGTGGATCACCTCCACCAGAACATCTTCTTATCGTGGTCTCCTTCTCTTCAATTCCTCCATCTCCGGGTACCTAAAACTATTACACCTACAAAATTCATAAACATAGTCTTTTGTTATGTCTCCATTAAAAAGATTTGAGAGAACAAGCATAAATAATATATCCATCACTTCAAGCTTTACTTACGAATTTACCTTAAACTCGACGACTCAAAAAACGTAAAAGAAGCGAATGGCATCGCCTTTTCATATATTCGTGTGATATGATAATAAATAAATAAATATAAAGCCGAGAGCTTTTTGGCATAACCTCGACTGAAATCAAAATCCTTTTAAATATCAAATTTGATTTGATGCATAGAACTTACAAAACGACCCCCTCTATTTTTTTTCATGGCAACTTCCAACCTCAAAAAATAAAATTTCTCCTTTTCAGATTTATACACTTCTAATCATTCTTATGACAATACTTAACATTTTAACTGTATTATACTATATAGTAGAAGATAGAAGATTACTTACCATTAATATGGTCGCTATTATTTTGCTAATTATTTAAGGGTATGGCAAATGAGCCTATTAAACATGTCTTGAACAAGCAATGGTATGCAACAAACTTTATATGTAGCATTAGTATATTAATTAGTTACAAGCTAATGCCTTGTTAGTTACACTAGTCAAATTAAAGCCTTCAAGTTTGAGAAACAAAGAGAATGAAAATAGCACCTAAAGGCTGGAAACCGAAATCCATAAATACCATTGTTTAAGGTTTACACAGTAATGGTGTGTGCTAAATTAAACTCAAATTATCAGTCACAAAAGTTCACTTCATTCCGAGGTTAAAAAGAGAAATCCGTATTGAAATGGATACTATATGAAATAAATTATAGTGAAAGAAAATATTGCTATTCAACCACATCTGCAGAATCAAAAAATCGAAGAACGAACCAATTTCTGGTTACATTTTAAAAGACTGAGAAATAACAACTTAAAATCTAGATTCTTAATGACAAACTTAGTAACTTAAATCCACGCAAGCTGTATCGTACTATCGCTAAGACGTTTAAACTGTGAACATTTTTATTAATACTTCACACATGTGATCCTTGGTATGTATTACGACACATATGAAATATACTAGAACATCATAGCAGGATCTTTCATCCCGATTTTACAGAGACGATTAAAGGCAAGGAAATTACACAATCATTTATGGAATTCATGGATTCCTAAAAAGGTAAATTGACGTGCATGGAGGGCTGCTATTGACAGGCTTCCAACCAGCAATAACCTTCAGCCTAGAGGTATTAATATCATCGATGCTAGCTGTCCGTTTTGTGGTTGACAAGTGAGTCAATTAACCATTGTTTGATCGAGGGTCCCATTGTTACTCCAGTTTGGCGCAAATATAAAAGCTGGTGGAATTTGAATGACTCTAGGCTCCCTAGTTCGGTCTCTATTAGTGACATCACATTGGGTCATGTTGGGATCTCAGGGAACAAAGATATTGATAAAATTACTCATGGTTTGCATCTAGTCCTTATTTGGGGGATATGGAAATGGCGAAATCGAGTGGCTTTTGCAGATCAATCTGAGATTTCTGCAGCTCGGGTTGAGGATATTTTTCCGGGATTTCAACGTCTCTCTTCTATGGATTCGCAACAGGTGCACTGCGAAGCAGATAGATTGGAGTATGTGAAAAAAATCTTTGTTACATGTTTCATGTTTAGGTTGAGTGTTTTTCCTTGAGGTTTTTTCTAGGATGTTTCTTTTTTGGTTTCTACTTTCTTGTGGCTGCAGTACACTTTTTCTGAGCTCTAGGCTCCTTGGAGCTGGGCTCCTGTTTAAATATATTTGCTTTTATAAAATAAAAATCAACATAAAAAAACCCCCATTTTCACAAATATAATTAAGTAATCCCAATAAGCAAGTCAAATATACAACCCTACAATGGCAATTTCACACAAATCTGCAGAAAAACTACACACCACACCCTCAATAGATAGCATAATATACCAACATAATCAACCAACATACCTGCAATAAGAAGAAAAAATATCAATCATTTTTACAATTCTACGCCGCCTTCTCAATTTCTTGTCTTGTTTCTTTTTCTTCCGAAATCTCGTCTGCAACTAATTCTCCATCATTGTAGTAACCAGCCTGGCCCGTTTTAAACATCTCATCGTTTTCTATAACAGCAAATTTTTCCTTCAACTCTCCCTTTAGCAACTCAACGACCTCAACCATTGTTGGTCGTTTCTCGGGCTGATTACTTGCACATATGAGCCCAAGAATAACAACCCGTTTCAATTCTTCTTCTACGTACTTCCTTTTCAGCGTTGGATCCGCCATTTCACTGAACTTTCTTTCGCATACTAATGGTAAGGCCCATTCTGTGATAGATCTTCTTGTTGTTGCATTTATTTTCTCAACGGGTTTCTTGCCACTAGCAAGCTCGAGTAAAAGAATCCCAAAACTGTAAACATCACAACTCTCTGATGCCTTTCCTAACATGGCATATTCTGGGGCTAGGTATCCTAGCGTTCCCTTGACTCGGATCGTTACGTCTGTTGCACCATCGGGTATTAGCTTTGCAAATCCAAAATCAGCCACCTGGGCGTTGAAATCAGAGTCTAGCAATACATTGCTTGCTTTAATATCTCTGTGTATTATGTGTGGTGTTGCATGATGGTGAAGATAACTGAATAATATAACGAAGTTAGAGTCAAGATGCATATGGTGCCACATTGAGTTAGCAATTTTAATTCATTTATTTGTGGATGGGTCGATTAGGTGTATGTTTAATCAGAAATGGGTAAAATGAGCTTCAAGTCAACCCAATTTGACCCACACTAAAATTATATGTTTGGACCTGAACCCATTTTGACCCGTTAACCAGCCTGTCCATTTCGCAATCTGTAGTGGCACAATGTAATTCAATTGAGTGTCAATAACCAAAGAAAGCGCACAAAAGATGGGTTCTTGAAGAACTTACACAATTCCCTCTGCAGATCCAATTGCAATAGTCATTCTCCGTGTCCAATCAAGAAGGCTTTCCGCAAGGTGTTGACCATGAAGGTGAGAGAGCAAACTGAGATTAGGCATGTAATCATACACAATTAATCTTTCTTGTCCTTCTCCACAATAGCCACGTAAACTGAGTAGGTTCTTGTGTCTGACCCGTGCTAGTATTTCAACCTCTACAGCAAATTCCATTTCTGCTTTATTGCTCCAAACCTTTAGCCTTTTCACTGCAATCTGAATACAAACACTTGTCAGCAGGCTTACAATGATTGAAAAACTCCGTCGTGAATAGGCTGAACTTTTCTAAATTTTTTTCAAAAGTGTGTGTATTATCTAAATTTGCATGAGCTAGTACTTATAGGATTAAGACTAGAGCTTTTAAAAAATATTACACTTTTCAAATAAACCCGCTTTACGAAAATAAAATTTCAAGTACTCAAGAGGCTAAGACACGTGCTTTACAAAACTAAAATTATGCTTATTGGCTCGGTAGGCTCGGGTCATTTAGGCTTGCTGAGTTATCGAGTAGAGCAATACAAGGCTCTAGCTGAATCAAGACAGAAGATAGTCAAACAAACTAGCTTGTCTTGTGCTTTTCAAGCTTGTTTGATGTACCAAATACAAATACATACAGGCTGACTCATCCTCTCTATTCACTACAGGTAACAATATTAATCCATCTACGTAAAAATGGCACAGCTAGATTCTATTATATTGATAACGGGCCAAATTTGGTAAAGCAATAAATTTAACTGAAAAGGAAACGAGTCAAACGTTGCACAAAATATACTGAGGTGTTTAAGATCTCCTAAACTACACACTGGATTAATATTTTGATAGAAAAACTTACAATCATATTCATTTAATTAACTATTTACAAACTTTGGAAAAAATATAGAAAGAAAGAGTTGGTGGGTCACCCTAACCCGCTTCTAGAAATACAACTAAAAGTCTAGAACACTTATTTATAGCTCAAAGTTATATCGATCACCCGACTTACTTAAAAAACAGAAACCAATCCTAATTAACTAATCAGAATCAGAAAACAGAATTTAATTAATTGACACAAAGTCAAAACCAGAATCATAATCATAAGAAGTTTGTTTCAAAACTGAAAACTTAATATAAAGATTACTCTCTCCTCTTCTCATAAGAGAGATGAAAGCCTTGGTGAACCAGGACCACCTTTTCTTAATAGACAACATAATTGTGTACAGAATTTAAAGCTTTCAAAAGTAAGTCTAGGGAACACTTGTCCCCTGACCAAAACTAATATAAACCATATACTCCGTATTCAAAGATAAAACAAACTTAAAGAATCGAATCACGAATACTGATTCTATAGTAATATATTAGACTCAGAAAATGGAATCTATGCAACTAACAGAAAGACATTAAAAATAGAAAATAGTGAAGTAGTATAAATTACTTGAGATCCATCCCATAGCTGACCCCAATAAACACTGCCAAATCCACCTTCACCAAGCTTGTTATCATAATTAAAATTATTTGTAGCAGCATGCAATTCCTTCAATGAAAATATCCTCCATGTAGTTTGTTTCTTCCCTTTCTCTTTCCTGTTTCATTTATCAATAATTATTGCACATAATAAGCACATATAATCCTTTTTTTAAGTCATCAATTAACTCAAGAATTTATATTACTAACCCCATTAAGCCTCAAAATAAAACATTAAACTCATGATAGGTGCAATTCACTCACAAAACCCTAATTAACCAAAAGTTTTGTGGTATCATAAAAAGCTGGATAATTTCAACTGGGTTTTTAATAAACCAATTAACCCACTAAACCCTAATTCAGTACGAATTTAGCGGTATCATATAAAGCAGGCTAATTTCAACTGGGTTTTAACAGTAAATCAATCAAATAGTGGGAAACAAAACATACATACCAATAGGATCCACTTGTACAACAAAAGAAAGAGCGAATATCCATCATTCCAAAAACCCTGAACAAATCTTGTATAATTCGAGCAAAGTCAAGACTTTAGCTAGTAAACTTCACTATTCATCTATAAAATAGCATAAAAAGAAAAACCCGCCACCCAAAATACGAAATTGGAAAACCCTTTGGGGGATATCTTCCAAATAAAGCAATCAAGTTACGTGCTTGTTGTCTTTATCAAGCTGTTTTTTCAAGATTCCCTATTTGAAAACGTAACGCAATTGGCCAAAAATGAAAGTTTTATTCACATGGTAGGTTTTCGATTCATAAAACATTTGGAGTTTGCACTACAAATGACTAATCCCGTTTTGGGTTTTCAAATTTTCTTTCTCTGTTGGGGTTGGGTGGTGGGGTCCAACGGCTAATTTAAAATCTAATTTTTTTTTTCGAAAAAAGAATTACACGGGTTGTATCTGTAATTCGTTGCAGTATGCCGAATGCCTAAACAATTTTGTTAAGTGAATAATTCACGTGGTTTCTAGATGTTACAAAGATCGTCCTATTTTTTTAACGGTCATTTGTCTATCTCGTTAAATGTAAGTGTACATTAGTTATTTTATCAATTAAATATCGCAATTGTAATTTTGAGCAACCCACAATAATTATTCGTATAGTTTTGAAATCATTTGATATTCTTTTTTAATTATATTTAATTCATTTATTTTTTAAACTAACTTTTCAACAAGGCTTCCAATACACAAGCATTTACTGAGCTCGCCTCGATATCAACATCAGCATAGGGATGTCTTTTCTGCCTTGCAGCCGGCTAAACACTCGGAATGCTAACCACATTTACGTGTTCCGCCATGGTAAATATATAAGTACGAGAGTAGGATGAATGACTGACCTTGAGGGTTTGAAAATAAGTCGTCGGAAACTGGAAAAGTTGATCGTAAAGTTTGAATATACGTCAGAAAACGCATGCGGATATAACGGGATATAGAAAAGTAAGCATTCAAATACCAACATGTGTAATGATTTCATCAAGACGATAGGCATGCTTCCGTCCCATCAACTGACACACACAAAGACCCGAGATGACATGCATTAAATGTACATCCCATGTGCATTTAATGCGCCGTCACATTAAATTCAAGATACCCAAAGCAGAAGACAACTAAGGAGAAATTCTTGAATTCGGCATCATATCCTTAAAGAATGTAATACAACATCGAGGGGGGGGGGACTAAATGATGTACATAACATCACGATCATAAAAAACCCTATCAAGGAGTAGAATAGAACCGAGCCTAACCGGTCTAGTGTGCTCCATGACGGATCTCGAACTTCGGATTTCACTTTTCAGAATGAGTTCCTATGAGCGTTACGATTCCTTTCCAAAAAGCGGAATCTGCTTAGTGAAGTCCGAGCTTGGAAGACATAATTCCTGAGTTCGGCTAACACACACTTTGCATGATCTCCCGACAATATCTGACAATAATAAAAAGAGAATATTCATGCATGTTATTATTTGTATGGCCACCCAACTAACTTGTTCGACCCATCCTATTAGTCCACGTCAATATGAATCTCAAGATATATCTACATTCTCACGCCATATTTTTAACATCCTTCTAGAACTGTCTTAAATAAATTACATGTCAAAACCCGTGCATTCCGAGGGTTCATAATGCAAGGAGCAAGGAAAGACAATTTAATTTGCTTTATTATTTCATTTAGGTAATCCATAATCTTCTAGTAACGCACCAAACACTATTGTTCAATGCAACTTTGCCAGTGGAGATTAAATCATCGAAGCACTAGCGCAAGTTAATTGCTTTCATGTTCCTTTGGTTCTATCATTCCATGTTCTGATCTGTTAATTACGTTATTACGATATGAATGAGATTTACTTTTTGTGCTCTACGGTTCCATCCGTTACTACTTAAACCTTTTATTTTGTGTTTTTGCCCGAAAACATCAACGAGTTTATGATCAACTATAGTAGTTAATTAGAAAATTTTATTTGATTTGATGAATAGAGAATCTAAAGAGTTTGTAAGTTTAAGGTCTTGCCTGCTTATATGGTGATGGATGAGAATTAGCTATGAATTCTGTTAAAATATGTGTATGTATTAATATTAATTTATGCATATTCAGTTATTTTTATTTATCTTTTGTTTTGATAAATATATATGACTGTATATGGAGGTATTTTTTGCTGTTTACTTTGATTAGGATTCTAAGAAAGTACAACATTGTATGTAAAGTTTCTTTTGTATGAAATGTCATTAATAATCAACATCTGTCATTTGATCTTTATAGAAACTTTTATATCTTTTGGTAGCTTAAGTTCATCTACGTACACTTATTGTTGCTCATCCAAAACCTACTCCAAAAGCTAAAATTTATCCATCTGTAGGTATGAATTCCACTTCACTCATTCTATTTTTTTTTTTTTTTTTTATTTTCTTTTTATTGTTTTTCTTATCAAATGTTGGTGTAGTGAAAATTACTATAACAAAATTATTGCAGTCTTCAATACATGTTATACAAGTTTGCTTACTTTGCAAATGAAAATGACTTGAGGACCTAATCTATGTTCGATGGCTCCAGCTACATTTAGGTCCAACCCAAAAGCTTTATGGGTTAGCCAATCCAAAACCATACCACATATATTTGGCAACCTTTTGGGTCCCTTTAGCCGAGGCTATTTCATGATCTTGTGATTTACCGATAATTGTGAAGGCGTGCAAAAACCCAAGGCTACTCGAGAGAAATCATTGAATTGTTTTTTTCACCACCTTCGCTAGATACTGTTTTTTTCGAAATTTTTGTTATAGATCTCACTAGAGAAGGCAAGAACACCTGAAACGGAAGGGGAAAATGTAGCTCGAAACAGTTGGGCTCGGGCACGGGTTGGAGAGTTTGGATACCTTTCTCTGCCTACGTGTACGTAACTATATATTACTGTAATTGTCTGATTTGTGTTGGCTATTTAATGTGTTTGTTTACTATTATGTGGATTTTATTTGCAGTATGAAACGATGCATTCAGGGGCAGACGTTGAGGCATTCACTGCTGTCATAAATAGGGATATCAAGGGGTTCGAACCCCCAATCTCTCAGCCTCCATTTAGTTCAGATGTAAGCGGTGGTATGTCACAGTTTTTCAACTGTTTTGTTTAGTTTTTCTATGTATTCTATCAATTTCAAATTAGCTACCTTCGACTTCATATTAGATATGTAAAAGGCTACATTATCTATGAATCGAAAGACTTGTTTAACATTAGGCTTCGTTGTGCATGTTTATCGCATGATACAGTTATGACCAATGTATGCCATGCAGGCACCAAGTGTACTTAAGCACATAAAATAATCTTTTATCCGGTAAAGAAGTTGTGGAATATGGTAATATGAGAACAAAATTAGAATGTTTGATACTTTAATATCAGTAACTATCTGATTAAGTATATAATGATTTGGCTTGTCATAAATAATTCTTATATTGATATGAGTTCATATGCGATCTCTTTACATTTGTATACATAAAGGCATATGAGATAACAATTTTAGATGACGATAGCTTTTATTTGATGTAATTCACCCTCTTGTTTGTTTTTTCCCCTTTTCTATTTCCATCACCATTTTATTTCTATCAACATTCAGCTCTGTCATACTCATTCTTTTTAAATAATATTGCAGCTTTATCTCAAGGAAACAATTATACTCCAAGCCAGCTGTTTCAACAGTGGAAATCTTCTAAACTTAAAGAAGAAGCTAAGGGGAAGATACAAGAGCAGAAATCATCTCATCTGCAGTAGAAGTCAATCGACATAGATCTGATTCTGAAAGTCAACATTCAGTAAATGACACCTCACGTGATATAAGTCAACCAAGCAGACCTCAGGATGATTTGTATCAACAGCAAGCTGACCAACATAATATTCATACGTCTCAAGCAATGAATATGCAGAATAGTGATAAGAATCCGACTCCAAATATAGCACAGAATTAAAAAAAACAGTTACAAAGGATGCAAAGAATGGCAAATCATCAAGCTATAACAACAGAGCAAACAGCTAATTCAACGAATCTGACATATACCAGACAGATGCCTTTTGCTCTGGTGCTTAAAAGACAGAGCTATGCGACTTCAGGGTCTATATGATTGATTAATGGTATAGCTTAGGGGGTGACCATGTATCTGCAAAGTGTTTTCTATTTATTATCCTATGTTCTTTTTTGTTCTTGTGTTTTCATTGTGTTATGTATCTGTTATATCAACCAATAAACATGTATGGTTATGTTATTTCCAGGCTAACAGAATAAACAAATTTGAATTTATCCAGCAAATGGGGAATCTTGTTGGACCACATATGGTTAAGCTGGCAGTCTACAAAGCACAACAAAAGCAGGTACAGAAAATACTCCTCTTCATCTTTTTAGGTGGTTAACGAATAATTGTTGTATACCGAAGATATCATAGTTTCACTTATATGCACTTTGACCAATCTCAGAGACTTTTGGAAATTCTAATTGACACTAAAATAAAACAAATGTAGAGTGTCTTTCTTATAAATAAATATAATGTGTTTTTGCTTATCTACTGAACAAAATATTCAAAAGCCATCTCCACATGTTCCATCTTCACCGATCCATCAATCATCGGATTCAAGCAGTCTACCAATGGATAACAATGCTCAAACCCACGAGTAATTGAGCACCAATCAGATTCACATGGAGTACAAGTGAGCCATATGTCTACTTCTAATGTTAATGCTATTACGCAACAACATATTCACTTTCCACTATCGCCTTTTCCTACTTATGGGAATGCTGGTGCTAGTGAAAATACAAACATCTCGTTACAGTCTTTTAGACAGAAAAACCATGATTTGGAAATGAGGCAACCCTCAACGCACAAGGATCAGAGTCTTGTGTCATCAAGGGCATATAAAAACCAGATTCTGTGGATGATATGAATGACCAACAACATAAATTACAGGTGTCAACATCACACGGGCCATCTTCAACCTCTCCGGGTCGACTTGATCAAGAAATTGGAGTTCCAGTGTTTTCAAAGGATGATGCCTTTGAGATGATGGCTTCAAGGCCCGGGTTTTCACTGCCTATGAATAAACCAGAGCCCATGTCCATCACAGCACAACTGGAACGTCAGAACATGGTAATATGAGTTATATTTTTCTAACTTTTGGTTTTATCTATTATTCGATCTACCAATCAATATGTATCAATAGTTTGAATCTTGATATGAATTTAGTAGATCCAGAAGTTGATCCATTTAGGCGGGCGGGTCAAATTTATGAGTCATTCTTTTATTTTCATATTTTTTCCATGTTATTGATCAGTTTTTTGACGGTTAAGCTTTTGCATACAGGCTGTTGAAAACTTTCCATTGGCGTCTGGAAGTAACGGAGGGACTCACCCAAAAAAGCCATCTGTTGGCCAGAAAAAACCATTGGAAGCACCTGTTAATTTGTCATGGTAGTTTTAGTTTTGTAGTCTAAACATTTCCACGAGACTATAATTTGACTTTGCTCGGCTTTTGCTCTTTCTTCTATTAATTTTCTTACCTATCTGGTACATCAGTAAGAAGCAAAAAGTGTCTGGAGCATTTTCGGGTCAAAGTATTCAGCAACTAAATGATATAACTGCTGTCAGTGGAGTGGATCTCAGGGTAGGTTCTCTTAATATGTTGAATCACATATTTTTCAGAGAAAAAACGATAAATTAATTCACTGATGATCTGATCCACTAGGAAGAAGAAGAACAACTGTTTTCGGTGTCTCAGGAAGAAATCTGAGTTTCAGAAGCTTTTAGAAAGATTGTTCAAGAAGAAGAAGAAAGGCTGTTTTTGCAGATAATTCCGCTCCAAAAGAAATTGGCTGAAATCAGTTAAGACTCTAAATTGTTATCAGCAGCGTATGATTCTGTAACTTTTTTATCAGCAGCTTATCATTTTGTTTTGTGATAAAAATTTTCAGTGGCAAAATGTGGTGTAAAGCATAGAAGCAATGATTTGGAGCGCTGCTTGTCACTGGTGAGCTTCAAGCTATGTTATGTGATAATCTATTATGGAATCATACTTTTGTTTATGCGACTTGGTTTTCAAAAGATTGGGTGGATTCATTAGCAACCTGGTCAGACATTCAAAACAGTACAGGTTAGTAGTTTATGTTTGCTATCCTCTTTTGTATTCCAGTTCCTGTTAACTACTAAAATTTTAATTTTCTGAATTTATTCGTAGAGGGTTGACTATGAGAAGCGTAGACAACAGACTGTTGTCACATCAGATGTTAGACAGAAAATCATGTCAAGGAATCAAATAGCTTGGAAGAATGGGAGAAGAAGCAGGCTGACGCAGAACAACTCCAAAGAACGGATGAGGTAAGTATCAGAATGTTTGCAGAAAGAGTACAAAAAATGATGAGGTTTGACTAGTTTGACATTTGTAATACAGCCTGAAGGTAGTGGTGATGGTGATGATAGTTGTGAGAAATCATTTAAGGTATCAGGTGATATGATAGGTTATTGGAACCATTTCATGTGTTTGTAGGGTAAATGTGTAATAAAGTACATTACTATTTGAAGGTAAACAAAGGGGGAGATGATAAAATGTGAACTTCAGCTGCGAATGTTGCTGCACGAGCAGCTGTAGGAGGAGATGACATATTCTCAAAATGGCAACTGATAGCTCGCCAGAAACGTGATGGTGGTGCTGACTCAGCATCTACTTCTCAGCCAAGTATAGATGTTGTGAGAGTTATAACACTTTTTTGGTCACTTCTTGGAGGGTTGGTATCGCTTTTAAAGTTCTGATTTTTATAATAATGTAAAGCACTAAGCTCCTTTGCCTGCGATCTTATATAATCCCTTTTCCATTAAGTAGTTTTATACAATAGTACGTTTTTAGTTCATCGGATATACAAAGTTCCAAGGGAACAACGCATTAGCGGAAACAAGGGTTCATATGGAACAAGAAGCTCAATTCCTGTTTTGTCGTTGCAAAATATGATACTACTTTTAGTGGTTAGACTCGCACACTCTATACACAGAATATGTATACACTAGAACAAATCTATGGTAATTAAATAAAATAAAATAAATAATACAAGTATCTCAACTCAGATCTTTTGGTTTAACGACAAATCTTGTAAACTAATAAAGAAAAAGGAGAAACTCTACCATCCAACTATCAACCAAGTCTTGCTATCATAAAGTCATGAGACATATACATTCCCATATTCAGTTAAATAGAGAGTAAAATCAAAGTCTTGGGACAGATTCCAGAAAAAAAACAAAAGTACAGGGAAGTATAAATATGCAAAACCCGATAACAAATCCAACGTAAATTCAAAATTGTGTTCCCTTAACACAAAGATATCAGTAAAATGTTCATTTTTCATTATATGTTTGATGAGTACTGTGCAACACGGATATTTGACATTTGTGACAGCAAAATCTTCCGCATAGTATCAAGATGAGACAAAGAGTGCAACAGTGTTCTTGGAACAGATTCTTGGAAAGCCAGAAGGGAGGATTTAGTTTCTTTCCTTCCAAATTCAAACAAGTATCGATCTCGATTTGTGTCAAGAAAATGGAGACGACTTGATGCACAAATCCAAAAGGCACTCTCTCTGACTGGACCCAGATTAGATGAGTAAGAATTGTCTAGGATGATTTCCACTCAATAGAGACTCTTACTCTAAAAAAATTGTTTGGGATGAAAATGCCAACGTGAGTTAGTAATCCAAAAATGTGTTGAGGATGAGATTATAAAAGTCAGAGAAAAACTGAATGAGTTGAAAGGAAAAACCAAGAAGATTGAGGGGATATTTGATTTTCCCTCAATTGTCTAGGCCATTCCATTCAACTCATTCAGCTTTGCTGCAACTTTTTATAATCTCATCCTCAACACCTTTTTGAAATACTAACTCACTAGTTTCAGCGTTTTCATTCTGGATCATATTTTTAGACTAAGAGAAAATCATCCATGAATCATAATTCTAAAAATTCTTTCTCACCTTATCTGCGTCGAGTCAGAGAGACTGGCTTTTGGGTTTGTGCATCAAGTCGTTTCCATTTCTTGACACTAATCAAGATCGGTATTTGCCTGGAAGGAAATCTACACGGTCCGATTTTGGATTTTCAAGAATCTGTCCCCAGAAAACCTTCACACTCTTCTTCTCAACTTTATACTTTGCGGAAGATTTTGCTACTACAAATGTCAAATATCACCTGCACAATCATAATAAACCTTCATCAAGCATATATTAAGAGAGAAAAAGAATGTTTAAGTGATATATTCTAAACACGAGAGAGCAAACAATTTAAACGTAACCTATAGATCGTAATGCTTACAAATTACTCACATTTGATCACGCTCCCAACGTTCACATAATTATAGCTTCAATGACAGTATGACACCAGTGTTTGTAACTGAAATTCTAACAATGATCTGTAGTTGAACTGCACTAGAAACACCCGGAATCATAGGTTAATTAGCACCAAAATGAAACAAATTATAAACCCTAATAAGCTGACCCATATATATATATATATACGTCTGTGTGTGTGTGTGTGTTAATGTTAAATATAAATAAAGAATCAATTGAAATTTAAAAGCGACTGATTACCTGTAATTAGACATGGGGATTTATAGGCAGCAAAGAAATGGCAGTGGAAGCGGATTCAAAGTTGGGAATTTGAGCCTTCTTCTTCTTTTTGATTATAAAATACATACAGAACGATATTTGATCGGCGTTCAGGGTTTCTCTAGTATATATAAGATAAAAAAAATAACCGTTAGATAACGGTATACAGATAAGATTAAGCTCTGTTGGAAAAATAACCGTTGAATAACGTTCAACTAAGAAAAACGTTTGGTAATGGCCTAATTAGTTTTGACTTTTCCAATTGTTTTTTTCATTGTGTCCAAATGTAAACTCAATAGAGAGTTTTAGTAATTATGACTAACGAGCATTTTTGACCCGCGTGTTGCGGCGGAACAATAATATATGCCGCATGTGATAACTATATTAATATACAATTTAAGAATCAACGTATTAAGACACACTGTTTCGTATATAGTTAAATTTAAACATTCGTATATAGTAATAGAAGATATACATGTTTTAGTTATATTGAACTTCTTTTAACTTTCATATATCCAAGGAAGATATTGTGGGTTTAATCCCTTTCATTCTAGCACTTGTTCAGATATATTGGTTTCCGCTGAACTCATGTTTTTTACTTATATCTAATCTAAATAACTTTATGATCACGGAAAAAATAACAACATATTTACTACTTACGTGTGTGTAAATTTATATAAAGATGTATACATCTAAGTTTATAACCACATAACTGATTTTTTGTTTTGTTTTTGTATTGATAGAGATATATGTTTATGACATTATTATAGATTTGGTAAGCATAACAATTAGGTAACCAACTTTTATTGTAAAGCAATAAAGGGAAGTTGTTCAATAAATATAAGTTCGAATTAGATTAAATCGACTCAATCGGTTTTTAATTAATGTGTATTAATTCTTATTTAAATTGACATAACATTTATTCAAGAAGCTAAAGTATTTATAAATACAATAGTAAACATAATAATTCTTTAATTAATTTCTATTAATTGAAATATCTATTTATATAATATATATATTGAAAAGAGGTAAAATAACTATTCATTGAATAGTTATTTACCTCCTGATAAATACTAGGGCTTTCTAATATCTCCTTTATTAACTAAATATATTTTTTGGTACGTGCCTTTTTAGAAGACGACTTATTTCCTTTATAAACGTGACATGTTTCCAATGAATACATTTTCTTTTCATAACCGTGCTGCATCGGGTATTTTGTAATCCTAATTCGTTTAGAATAGGCAAGTTGTAATTCTTATAATTTGGGATTGTTAGCCATGTACTTGTTGCTAATGGTCATTTATAATTGTGACGTCAATACTGTTACTTTTTACAAATACATTGATACCCATTATGTTACCTTTCTTTAAAGCTTCAAAATTTCATTAGAAATGCTCCGTCAAGTAGTTAGAGAAGATTACGATGAGTTACATAAAACAGAGCAATCTTGAGTTGACGTAATAAGGCATGGTATTGCAATTGACCACTCGATCAATCCATTTATAATTCAACTTCATATCCTAGTTCTAATCAAATTAATAGATAGGGTTTAACGTAATCAGGCATGCTATTGCTCCTTGGCCTTTTCTCGTTGAAAGCAATTTATCGTGAGCATTTGTAGGAATCCTCTTTTGCTATTATAAAAAAAGTTATTTATAGTTTACACAATACATCTAATACAAATAAAAGTTTGATTTGGAACTCCTCCTTGTCCTTTTATCAATCCATTTT
This sequence comes from Logfia minima, assembly GCA_963921325.1. Lineage (NCBI taxonomy): Eukaryota > Viridiplantae > Streptophyta > Magnoliopsida > Asterales > Asteraceae > Logfia > Logfia minima. Next base: position 2,244,414 of record OY992771.1, on the reverse strand, counting down.
AATACAATTGATATTGATTTTGTTACCATATTAACACCCACTGTCAAACCATAGAAGTATATAACTAAAACTTAAAAATCCACCCTTGTTCATCAACTCAAAACCCTGTTCGAAAACAAAAAACAAATCCAACATAAAATCTAGCAATATTCTCACTATCATATGAAATGTTGAGAAGCTGTATTCCATGATTTTTATGTTGGATCAAGTTCAGCCTAACCAGAGTAAAGAAATTAGCTGTATCAATGACAGTCGGCCAAAACTAACTACTGGAAGTGTTTCTAGACTTTTTGCTAACTTAATTTTGAGTTCAAACTTATTGTGTTTTTTAAGAAGGAGCACAAACCAAAATTTCCCATCTTTAATAAGCGAGATTAAAGCCCATGATGTTTCTACTAAATTCGAACAATTTTCCTCCAAATAAATATATTCCTATTGCGAACCAAAAGGCAAAATATGAGAACAAGTCATTGTCACGAAAACCCTAAACAGTTTGATTTATTAATTACTAAAACAATACCTCATTCGCGCTTGAAATATAACTCTCTCGCCCATTCACCATCAGGAAGTTGTTATGATATTAAATATCCACAATCTTTTTGAAGGGTGGAAGTGTTACGATAGTTCATCCCATAAGCTGCAAAGCATGTACCATAGGTGTAACAAATGCCCCAACAACCATACCTATTCACATTTCAGGCTTATGGGTGAATCCAAAATTATAAGGATAATAAAATTTCTCTATTTAATTTAGCTAATAATACTTTGAAATTGGAATGTGAATCCAAAACTAAATAAATGTTAGTGCTCTGGAAATCTAGACCTGTTCCCTTTGGATCAGTGACATACTTATTAAAAAAAAAGTCTCATAAAGTAGACATTCACAATAACAAAGCAAGTAGGAAAAGTCTACAAAATCATACAAATGGGATCTAACCAAGAGCTACGAAAGTAGGTAAATTTGTATTGCAGTAATGCTAAGTGAAATACAACACCTTACGAAGTAGAGGATGACCAGAGTAAGTCTGCCACCATCAGAGGGTATTGCCAAATGAGAAGGTCATGATGACCTAAGGTTAGAACATCAAAACAGAAACTTCATTCTTCAGGCAAGTTATACATGCACAATCAATCCATCCTCAATAACTAGTGTATAATAAAACAGGCTCAAAATAGTTTCATCTTGAGGTTGAGATTAATGCTAAGTATCAGATGGTTACAGATTGGTTAATCAGTGATCCATGTGAGTGGTTGTTTTTAGAGTTTTAATTTGTATTTTTATTTTTAACTTTTTTAGCCAGAGCACTCTTTAGATTTGGGTTCCTCTGTCCAGTATCATGATATATGATAAAACATTAAAAGTTGGTGCCTGGCATTATTAGAATCCAAGTAATGTGTAGCAGAAAAATGATCAACATGTATGAATCACATAATGAAAAACAAGGTCAAGAACCCAATAGAAATACGTGAAGTAATCAGGGGATTAGGAAACAGCATCATTTCTATGTAATTGCTTCTTACGGAAAGAAAAGACTAAACCACCATAAAAGTGGAACAGGTACCATTCCTATATTTCGTAACATCACTACTATTGATGAAACTATGTAGTGAATTTCCTTAATGGTCGTGAGCTCTCAGACTCCACTTCAATTGGGGTCATAAATTCTATAATGACACCTCCAGAGATTTGAACAGGAACTATAACACTTAATATATCAAGTGACCCGGATCAGCAGTTAACCAATGTGTCAGCATCATCAGACTGCTCCATGTTAACCAATTTACATAACTATCTAAAAGAGTAATGTATCAATCACCTCCCATCCCATACACAATGAAATTCATTAATAGATCAACCAATAAATTTTGCATCAGAAACTCATGAAACAGTTACATTCCCTTATTCAGTAAAATAGAAAGTAACAATCAATTAGTTACCATAATCCAAAAATAATGAAGAAATTACACAGAAGTATAATACATATAGAAAAGCAAAAACTGATAACAAAAATAACTTAAATTGTTTTTCTCGATATAAAATTATGTTCCCTTAACAGAAAGATATGGCCAGAGTTGTAAAAGATAATAAAGAGGAAGATGGATAAATTGAAACTGTAGGCTATCAACACATATGACTTGTAGTTCCTGCGTCATCTCCTCCTCATCAAATTGTATAATCCATGTATATATATTTTTTGTCACGAAAAAGTATCATACAGTGACGTATAGCAGTACTTACTTTATATGTCATCTTACCGTTGAATCATTCAATACCCAGTCTCCGAACATGCACACGCGGGATTCATATGATGAGAAACGAATCTTGCCTGCTTCTTATGACATGCCTTTGCTGCTTTTTGTCGAGAGTGAATAGGCAAATTCATCATGGATGTGGTGAATCTTGAGAAAGCTAACTTCTCAAGATAATTACTGAAAATGTTTACGCAACCCCCCCCCCCCCCATCAATACCAAAAGAATGTGAAGGCTTTTGTTGCAGACAATGAACGGCGTATCATTCATAGGAAAACCGACTAACTGCAGAATGTTCAGTTCTTTAGGCGATGGTTAATTGAGTTTGGTATATGCAGCAGAAAGAGCTAATGTACCAATCACCCCCATCACATATATAATGAAATTCATTATTCAAGTTGTTCTTCCTTATTATGGCCTCTTTTTAAAAGCTTTGGAATTTCATTAGAAATGGTCCAGCAAGAAAGCTAGAGGAGATTACAGAGGGTTACATAAAATAGGGCAAGCTTGGGTTGGGTCACAAGACCACTCATTTCAGTTCAAATTTAACTTTCTAATCCTATTTCTAATCGATAGGAGTTTTCTCTCATTGAAGAACTGTGAATTTCAATAACTTTTTTGATAATCACAGAACAGAAGAGGACTCTTATAAATGATCACTATAAACTTTATACTCACATATTGCTTCCATATTAAGTATAGAAAGATGGATAGTAATGTTAAACGAAATCTTGTAAACAAAGATCGGTAGTTGCTGACTGCACCAGAAATGCACACCAACATAAGATTAGCGAGCAAATCAAGAAAAACCTTAATAAAACAAACAAAGCTCCAGGAAAATGAGCAACACTTTATTTATGTTGTGTATATACATACATACATACATACATACACACATATATGTATATATATTATATATAACCTACTATCAAACCATATAACTTAAACATCAAAAACCAACTATGTTCATAAAATCAAAACACCCTAATCCATAATAAATAAATAAAATGTCGAATTCAGTATTAAAACTAACTACGAAGCATGGCTACAAGTGAAGTCACACATCAGTGAAATTAGGTGTCTTAAATAAATGTAGGTTCTGAAGTCTTTTAGAAGATGGGAATTAAGTTTAGTGACCAATACTCATTGTAGTAAAAGTAGAGTTTTCTACCTTGATGATATATTAATTGAAATAAACATTTGACATATTAAGTATACAAAAACTAAAAAAGAACATTAATGAAAGAAAAAAGCAAGGTCTAGTATTGTGTTTCGATATGTAGCAAATATTACAGAGTTTGCTGTTACTGGACTTTTTCTGTTTCCCTTCAAATTCAACCATAGTGTCTAGACCGGGCTCTGTTTTTCGTAGAGATGATATTTGAAATTATGTACATTATAAGCCGAGTTAAGTCTTCAATCAATTATCCATGTATTCAGATGTCTAATAACTTGGAAATTGGATAAGGGCATAAGCGACTCTGGGAGTAAATAATGAAGTACTGAATAATGGATCCCATATATTGAAACACCAGATATTTATCCGAGTTAACATACACTTAAAAGTGGAATTATCCAGAGAACATATAGAAGGTGAGAAAACCATAAAAGTGAAACAACTATTAAATACAAATTTCTATTGTAAGCAATCTGTTCATAGAATAGATCCTTATTCAATGAAATAGAAAGTAGCAATCAATAAGTTGCCATCATACATTTAAATGAAGAAATACAGGGAAGTTTAAAACTTATAAACTGCAAAACCCGATAACAAATCTTATTCAATTGTTTCTCAATATATATTTTTGTTCCCTTAATAGAAAAACACGTCTGGTTTGTACAACGTGATAGAGACTAATATGCATAAAGTGCAAATCATATATGTTTCTTGTAGATTTTGACTATCAACATATATGACTTGTGGTTCATGTAGAAGTCCATTTTATCATCACACAAAAGTATCGTCCAAAATCCTTTACAAATCTTGCTCATCTAGTCTCCACATCTCGACATTTAAGTCATATTTTAGTCCTCTGGTCATTGACAGCTTCAAATACTCAAACGTTTTATCTCTCTTTTCGCTTGTGTGGAAGCATAGGTGGCAATTGTTTTGGTGACTTGTTCGTTAAACTTGCAAAGGACTCGCTAGTATTCTAAAAATACCCACAGATACGTGCACTTAGCGTCTAGAGTACACTTTATAAGGCAACGCATGCTCTTTTTGTAACAGAGCTTCAACCTCCACCTTGAACTTGTGTGTTTCTCAGCTTTCTGTTTCAAACGACCTGAAATCCATTCAAGTTTCTTGGCCGTTGCCTTCAATTCCTTAAGCTTTGTTGCCATTTTCTTAATCTCATCTCCACAACCTTCTGTTCATTTTTTTCTTCCATGTACCTTCTCATATCCCATACATCTTCTGATTCAAACAAGAATCCAGCAAGCGCACGTATCTGACCAACCTTTATCCCCAAAATATCGAAAGGTTTCAGGGAATTATTCCCACTATTCAAAATTTTACTTAGCTGTGGTGATAAAGAACTATACATTCGCCACAACCAAGAAAGTTTTCATATTGTGGGATAATTCCCTGAAGTCTTTCGAGCTTTCAGGAATGAGAGTTCGTTTTTTAGTCCTATATGATACATACACTTGATAGATTTGTCTCTAAATCAGAAAATGCAGTGGATATGAAAAAGTACGTAGAAGCAAAAAATTAACAGAGGGTTGTGGAGGGTGAAATTAAGACAGGTACAGCAAAGCTTAATGAGTTGAAGGGGAAGGCGAAGAAACATGAGGGTATTTCTGGTAGTTTAAAACAAAAGCCTCTGTTATAAAAAGAGAAAATGATCAACATTTAACTGATATACTATAACCAGCAGAGGGTGAACAATTTAAAAGTAACGGATATATAGTATTTATAAATCGTTCTCATTCGATCACACTTGCAATACGTTATTATAGCTTCCACAACATTGGTGTTTGTAATGAACAATTGAAATCAACATTGGTGTTCCCAAAATTTGTGGATAACTGCACCAGCAGAAACACCCGGCATTATAAGTTAGTTAGCATTATAAAGTAGCAGGTTAACATCCAAGTGTGAAATCAAAAGTAAAACAGGGGTTCACTTATAACCCCTAATAATCTAAATTCTTTATATATATGATAAATACATACAGAATCAATGAAATCTAAAAGTGATTAATTTACCAGTAATTAGAGTTGATGATAGGCAGCAAAGCAATGGCCGTGAAAAACCGCATCAATGGGGATTTCGGTGCCTTCTTCATTTCGATTATACAATACAGAAACACGATATTATTTTTTGGGTAAACACAAAAGAACGATATATGATCGCCGTTAAGGGTTTTTAGTATATATAAGACAAATAGTCAACCGTTGGATAACGGTATAGACAATAAAAATACTCCCGTTAGATAACGGTATAGAAAAGAAAAAACTGCCAGTAGAATTTGAATTCAATTTATAAGGTGTCTCGTGTCTGTAATACGGCTAAGTAGTACGTATTATCTATCTACAATCTGGTAACCCGTACGATGCGCCGGAAATGCAGTAAAAATGTAGTGAATAACCGTTAAAAAATTGAATCGAAATATACGTTTTAATTCACATTATAACAAAAAGGTTTTTTAATTTTTCTTAAGTTGATTTTTCTTAATTCACATTTAATACCCGATTCATTACCCGATTTAGCAATATATTAATTCCAATCTTCTTAAGTTGACTTTTAAGGGCATAATAGGTTTTTCTTATCTCCCATTTTTAAGTTTTAAGGTAAAAATGATGAATACTTAATAAGGGATTAAGATATTTATATTTTTATTTAGGAAAATGATAAAAAGAGCCCCAAGGGCTTCTTTTAAGATGTTAAGACATGCATAAAAATATGTACTAAGGAAATAACTAACTTTTTGTCCCCCTGAATTTTATTTTGTTCCCCTAAATTTTAGTTAATGTACAATCATTTTATGCATGTTCAAATATTTTAAAGAGAGCCCTTAGGGCTTTCGTTAACAAAACCCTTTTATTTATATTTATATGTTAAAGGAGTATAAAAGGTTATTATAAAATTTATCAAATAAATAAAATGTTACGTGTTAATTTACCATAATTATAAATTAAATTTAATAAAAATTAGAATATTAAATAATATCTAAATATATAATATTAATTAATAAAATAATTTACGAAATCTACTAAATATCAATTGAAAAAAATATTAAACTAATAAGAATTAATTATATTAAATTTAATAATATTGATATTATTATTATTATTTTTATAAATTAGCAATCAATTAGTTACTATGTGTTAGATTTTGATATACATTGAGACACTAATTAGATTTTATTAATTTAAAATTAAGCTTTCACAAATTATGCTATCTAAAATATAAATATATATTCAATTTAAATATAAAACGCAATTAAAAGGGTATTATAAAAATATTTAATTTAAATTTAAAACTCAATTAAAAGGGTATGAGAGAAGTAGTCAAACGTAAAGTCTTATGTTGCTGGTATGGACTGAAGATGATTTGGTGCCCTCATTGCTCAAAAAATAGCCACACACATCATGATTATATAACCGACCGTGTGTATATATCTTTTATTAATTAATTTTTATATTTATTTGTCAATTATGATTATCATATTATATATACATGTTCATGATCCCTTTCTATATATCCATGCATGCATATTTTTAATTTACGTCCAATATATGTTTTACTTTAAGATATTGTGTTGATTGTGGTAAAGTAGTAATTCATGATATTTATATTGAAGATGACACTTATGTTAAAGATTCAGCAGGAGGGGTACATTTCCTTTTTTTCGTTAACTCAACGATTAATTTTAAATCCAAATTTATGTTATAGACAAATATAAACAACATATATAATCTATAATCAAATTATATAGTTGTATTTTAATCGACCAAAAGGTTTTCTCTACACTTATTGCATCTAGAGTCGATGTAATCATTAATTATTATTTGTTGCCTTCTGTTTTCAAGTTGGTTCGATACTATCTTCATCGTTATAATATGTCATTATGTGTTTTTGATCAACTTTTTAATATACTTTATGTGCTATCGAGTTTTCCGTGTTTCAGGCAGTATAACAGACATCCAAGATGTTGAAAAAGAAAGCATTGTATCTTATCAAATAATTATTACATAATTTCTTTTGATCAATGCAAGTATCATTTCTTTAAATCGAGTTGATGACTTTATGACATGGATCAATGCAAGTATTGGATTTAGAAACAACTGTGGACCACAAAAGATAATATGCTATTCTTGAAATTTTTCTTGATGAATCTATTGATTATTGTTGAGGATTAGTGATGCTATGGTTCTCTATGGTAATGTTGATTATTATGTTAATGTTACATTTCACCTTGTCAAACTTTGTATAAAAATTAATGACCATCTTTATTTCAGTAACATCATCCACGTTAAAGTTTCATAAATAAAAATTGAATTTATTATATAATAAATTGAATTTAATAAATTATCGTGCATCGTTCAGACTTCTAATCTAGTATCTAGTATTTTGATACGTATATAATGAAATCAATATACTAAAACTAATAACAAAGTAATTACCGAATAATGCGATTGATTGTGCTTTGCTCTATATGTTAAATAGTAATGTGCATTTGATTGTTATATCTTAGTATGAAGCTATATATATTACATACAATACTAAGATATTGTGGTTAATTGGTTTCTCGTTTCATGTTTGTTAAAAATGAGAAGTATGTGTACATGTTATCATTGACTTGAGCCATGTATTTCATTGTTGGGTTTTTACTGCCAATGGGTTTCTAGTTTCATGTTGAGTGCAGACTGGTATAAGATTTGTGTGTTTTGTTTCCAATTGGTGGGAGTTGAGATAGGTGATTTTAATAACGTTACATGAATCCCCTGTCTGGCAGATTGCAACCATCAAAACCTGAAGGAAAAGAAATTTTATGATGTGGTGATACACAAATAACTTTGTATCTTGTGGAAACAAAGGATTAATGAGTCAATTTTCCACTTCTCGAAGCCAAGAGCTGTAGTCATGAGAAAGGTTTTGGTCCTCTTTATCTTTTCAATGGATCAACGGGAGAGGTGAAAATTAACATCAAATTTTAATTGCTTGAACGGGTTACGTAACCCAACTTCAGTTCGTATAGAATAAGAAAATTTTAATCTTTATTTTGGCCTTTTATTTCTTGCTAGTGCATATCTTTTAAATGATATAATACTATTAGTTTTAAAAATACAACTGGTCCTGATTATGTTACTTTTTTTTCCAACAGCTTTGAAATTACAGATGGTTACATAAACAGAGAAAACTTGAGTTAGGTTGCACGACCACCAGATCATCCCAGTTGAAGTTTAACTTTCTAATCTTATTTATATTCCAATTTTCCAATTAAAAGATATGAGCTTGACATCATCGGGAATAGTATTGCTCCTTGGCCTTTTCTCATTAAATTTGTAGTTCAATCTTCTGTTTTATGCAAAGTGTTCATAGAACTTTCGTTTAGCAGCAAGCTATTTTGCTAGCAGATGGTTGGAAATAAAACGAACATCGAGGAAAATGCACAAAGTGCAAGTCATCAAATTTATTGTTCAAATCTATATCAATTTTTCACACAAAGTTTTAATTGGTGTCCTCTCACGCGGTGGTAGAATAGATTTTGGCGATCAATCGTCCATTTGCAAACACAAACCATTTCTTGAAGATAAAACTGGATGTTTACCATTGAATCAATGAAGCTTAGCCTTCTCAATGTTGTCACTAGTTGATCGTTTAGAGACATTAGTTTGTCATCCAAGAATTCAAAGTTTTTGAGACTTGGGACATCATTGTTGAATGTGAAGAACGAATAAACGAGAAAACTGATAGAGGAGTCCTATCCGGCGGATAGATGGGCTCTATCCGGCGGATAAGTGGCTATGGGGCAATCCAATGTATAGCACATCTATATGGCGGATAGGTGTGCTATGTTAAAAGTTGGTTTGATCAAAAGATGTTTATCCAGCTGATAGGTTAAGGGTATCCGTCGGATGGGTTGATTAACTTTGTTGACCCGGTTTGAGAGACTAGCTATATGCAGGATAGCATCATTCTATCAGGCGGATAGACTAGGTCGGCCAAACTCCTACTTTCCTTATAATTGTTTTGTTCTTGTATCACTATAAATAGGACCTTGTATTATGTAAACCCTGGATCCCGAATTTAATAAGATACTCTCTAGTTGGCCGTGGACTAAACCAATCACCCCAATTGGATATAACCACGTAATATCCTGTGTCATTTACTTTACGCATTCACTTTCTTATTCGTATATTGATTTGTGGGTGTTGTTTTGTTAAACCGTATTGTTGTTTGGGTCCTAAATTCCTAACAATTGGTATCAGAGCTTCAATGTTTGAAGAACAGGATCAATGGCAGATGAAGGAAAGTATAAGATTGATTACTTCGAGGGAACGGATTTTGGGTTTTAGAAGATGTGCATAGAGGATTTACTTTATCAAAAGAAGCTACATCAACCCTTGTTGGAACATAGGTCGGAAAGTGTCAAACTTGAAGATTGGGCATTTTTGGATCACCAAGCCCTAGGTTTGATCCATTTGACACTCGCCAAGAATGTTGCTTACAATGTTGCAAACGAAAAGACGACTTTTGGTTGTCTTAAAGCCTTGTCCAAACATGTATGTGAAACCTAGTGCCGTTAACAAGGTATTCTGATTCGATAGTTAATAAATACGAAGATGGAGAAAGGGGCTAATGCAACTGATCACATTAACGAGTTGAACAATATTATGTCGAGACTGGCTTCAGTTAATATTGTGTTTGATGATGAGGTGCAGACACTTTTGTTGTTATCTTCACTACTTGAAAGTTGGTGGGGAACGATTACAGCGGTTAGTGATTCAACTGGAACTACTACCCTATCTTTTGAGGGGATTCGGGACTTGATTCCCAACGAGGATATCTGTAGAAAGAACGTTGGAGATTCGTTGAGGTATGTGATGAACGTTGACAACCGGGGTAGGAAAACTGACAGGGGATTGAATCAGAGGGGTAGATCAAAGTTCAAGAAGCGGGGTAATTCAATAGGCATGAAGAATGTCACTTGTTGGAACTGCAATTAGAAGGGTGATTACCAGTCACAATGTAAGAACCCTGCTGATGAGAAAGCTAATGACGTGAATTTAGCGACAGATGAAACGGATAATACACTGGTATGTTGTGTAGACAATTCTGTAGAGTCTTAGATTAAGGACTCAGGAGCATCCGGTTAATGCTAACCCCACGAAGGATTTGATAAAGAATTTTAGATCATATCGAGGAAAGGTTCGATTAGCTGATGACAAGAGACTTGACATTCCTAAAATTGGAGACGTTGTGTTAAATACTTCCCTTGGGACTGACTGGACCTTAAAAGATGTGAGATATATTCCGGATCTCAAGCGGAAGCTTATCTCAATCGGTTAGTTGGATGAAGAAGGTAGTGATGTTACCTTCAGTAACCGCCAATGACGGGTTGTAAAGGGAAATCGTGTGATATCTCGTGGGCATAAAAGAGGAACATTGTCTATGGTTAAGGTACTTGATGATGTTTATGAAGAGGTACATGTTACAATGGATGTGAGGGTCTAATCTACTCTATGGCACCGACTGCTCGGGCATATGAGTGAGAAGAACATGAATATGCTCGCTTCTAGTGGGAGGATTCCAGATTTGAAGAGGGTTGATATTGGCTTTTGTGAACCATGCGTCTATGGGAAGCAAGAGAAAGTCTCATTTGCAAAAGGTGGATCTACACCGAAATCAGATAAGCTAGAGCTAGTTCATTCGGATGTGTACGGACCTACATCAGTGGCATCCATCAGCGGTTCCCGATACTATGTCACCTTCATTGATGACTCCGCTCGTAAGGTATGGGTTTATTATCTTAAAAATAAGTATGATGTTTTTGATACCTGATATTGTTCGATTTATACATGTTTATACATAACAATATGCAATGTTTTGAAACCCGGGTTTGAGGTTGACCCGGCCTCATCCCCGGGTCCGATTCAACCGGATCCGACCGGTTGGATCGGGGAGTCGACCCGGACCTTGACTTTTTTCGATTTTCTTTTATACTTTTTTTTTTTACTTTTTTCATTTTTACCCTCAAACTTTTAAACTATAATTATAAATTGTAAATTATGATATTTGAAATGAAATATATAATGGCTTTTAACTTATTATACAATTATCAAAATATTACATTAAAAGAGCTACTAGAAAAATTATAATAATCATTTAAAAACTAGTAATAAATATTTATAAATACAAAACTATCACAAAGTCATGGCTAGATTAGTTGGCAATTAATCCATCCAACAAACATGAGGTCTGAGGTTCCAAATATGGAGTAGACATTTTTATTGGGTTTATTTTTCTTTCATATTGAAGTTGTCCCACATGGGTAGTAAGACAAACCACAACCAACTATGACCTCCTATATATTTCAAGCCAAATATACAAGTAATTTCAACCTAACCATGGTTGACATACTAATTTGGAACGTTAACCTATGCGGTTCCGATAAAAAAAACACAAAACCGGGTTACATACCGATCCGGCTCACCGAGTCAATCCGGTTCAACCGGAGACCCGACCGGTTCGACTCGAGTCAAAAATCAAGGTTTACCTGGCTTGAATCGGCCTGGCCTTGGGTCTGGGTCCGGCCTGACTGGCCGAGTGGACCCGATTTTGAAAACCATGGCAATATGCCTCATTTTATCCATGATTCCTTAATTTAGTGGACTTTTGATACTTAAAAGGATGAAATTATGTTTCTAGGTGTTAGAAGTCGATTAAGTGAGGAGAAATGTAGAAAAATGATGAGGTTTGAAGAATCCAGAACATTACGGGCCAGGTAAATAAGTCCCAACTGGGTACTCAGATATTATATGCGAAGAAATGGCTCAACCGGGAGAAACTCAACAGAAGTTTTGAAAGCAATATTACCCGTCGGGTAATATTCATTTACTCGCCGGGTACTCATAGAGTTAAACTGGATATTTATGCTTAAACGGGGAAAACTTTGACCAGATATTTTGGAGTTCATTTTACCCGCAGGGTACGCCCCTACCCACCGGATAACCATATGATCCAATTACCCGATGATTAACCATATTTACCCGTCGGTACGTGATCAGTTTCATAATTTTTGACTCAGTCTCATCCTAATTCTAATTATCGTTAACTTTTAACCTTACACATATCCGTAAAAATAGTGATTTTTATCCATTATTAAACTCGCTCTTAATTTCTAATACCTATTCTTGAGGATTATTAGGGCATATAGAGTCTACTTTGACATAGAAAGTCCAAGAAACCAACAGAGTAGTGTTCTTTTAACAATTAAGTAGCTAGGGCTACAGATGCAAAATAAAAACCGGTTTTTAAAAAACCGACCGGTTAAACCGGAACCGGTTATTAAATAACCGGACCGGTTATTTTAAAACCGAACCGGTTTTGACCGGTTTTAGGTTACCGGATAAACCGGTTTTTTTCCGGTTTTTTAACCGGTTTTAACCGGTTTTTTGAAAAAACCGGTTTTAACCGGTTTTTTTTCAAAAAATCCGAAAGTAGCCGTTTGAGGAGCGGGGGGAGCGTATTTTTGAATTTTTTTTGTCTTTTTGGCACCTCCAAAACTCTATAAATAGAGCTAGTTGGTTTAGGTTCAAAGCACACCAACATTTCTTCTCTTCTTATCTCAAAAACACTCTAAATCTCAATATTATTCTCTTATTCTCTCAAAAACACTCTAAATCTCAATATTTAGATACTTTTTGTTTGAGAAAAATGGAAAACATACAATCACAAGCTTCCGGTTCCGGTTCCGCTTCCGCTTCCGTTGGTAGCAATGTACGAAACAAAGTGTACACAAATGTTGATGTTGTGCAAATTAAATCAACGAGTCGGAATCCGGAAATTTGGTCGAATTACGAGTTGTGCGTTATGAATGATGGGGTGGAAAAGGCCCGTTGTAGGAGATGTGGGAAGTTTTATAACCCCACATCAAACTCAACATTAAGAAGTCACAAAAACAGTTCTTGTAGGGTGGCTAGTCAAGATGTGTCACAATCGACACTTGGTTCGGATGGTGGGGTATTTATATACGATAATGATGCGCTTCGAGAAGATTTTACAAAGTTTGTCATCCAAGAGGCGCTTCCATTCAACCACTTCGACAACCAACGGCTTACGAGTATCATCAAAAAGAGACTACAACCGCGATACCAACAAGTAAGTCGTACTACCCTTAGAAGCGATGCGTTTAAATTATGGAAAAATGCTAAAAATGATATAATTGATGGTTTTCTAAACTATAAACATAGTGTTTCTATTACTTGTGATGTTTGGACCGCACCACATGGTACAACAAATTCTTATTTAGCCGTTACGGCCCATTGGTTTCATCCCGAGTCTTGGTTGTTGATGAAACGTACAATTGCTTTTAAATTGTTTGGTTATCCGCATACGGGATGTAACTTGCGAAAAATTTTAAATGACACTTTAATTGAATATAATTTAGACGATAAAGTTTTTACAATTTCACTAGATAATGCGTCAAATAATACAAGAGCTATGGATTTACTAAAATTACGTCTAAAACCAATTTTAAATGGCGCTTTTTTTCATTCTCGTTGTGTTGCTCATATTATAAATTTGTCCGTGCAAGCGGCATTAAACATATGTGATGATTTACGTCAAAAATTTAAGAGTTTATTAATAACTATATATAGTTCTAGTAACGAACGTCAAGCTAATTATAGACGTTTTCGTGTACAATGTGGTGAAACTCCCCTAGGACCATGCTACGATAATAATACTAGGTGGAATTCTACTCACACTATGTTTGAAAATATTTTACGACAACATGATACTTTAAATGCTTTTAATAACATATTAGTTGCAAGAAATAAGTCCGTAGCTATTACGGATTATGAATGGGATCGACTAAATGATCTAACTTCGTTTTTAGTAGTTTTTAAAGATGCTACTACTATATTATCGGGTGTATATTACCCAACTAGCTCCTTAGTGATAAACCAAATTTTTATAATGACCGAAAAATTAAAAGAATTTGAAACCTCGTTATTTCCAATGTTTAGAAAAATGGTTAGAGTTATAAAAAAGAAATTTATAAAATATTTTGGTAGCATGCCTTTGGTTTTTACTTGTGCCGCCGCACTAAATCCAACTATAAATGTTGGCGGCGTACAAGCTATACTTAAAACAATTATGGAAAATTTAGACTTAAACTTAACCGACAACCCAAACTATATTACAAATGAAATTAAACGTTTTGAAGATGGTTTTGCACAATTATTTGAGATTTATGCAACAAAAGTTGGTTACCAACATAACCCAATCGTTGAATCCATGCGGGCGGGGACATCTAGAGCATCATCGAGTGACATAAGCATAAACCTTTATAATACTTTAGTTGAAGACGCTACAAAGCGTCAACGAACATCGGCTCCAACAAGCGAGTTGGGAAACTATAAGTCTACAAACTTTTTAACCAGTATCCGGCCTGAGGATTTTTGTAATTTTGACATTTTGAGTTGGTGGAAAGAAAGAGAAGTACAATTTCCAATTTTATCTGCTATGGCTCGGGATTTATTAGCCGTCCAAGCCTCGACGGTAGCTTCCGAATCAGCATTTTCTACTAGCGGTAGAATCATATCGGAAAGAAGGTCAAGACTAACCGCTGAATCCGTGGAAGTATGCATATGTTTGAAAGATTACTTGGATGGGGTAGATAGGATACAAAATGTAACAACGTTGGAAGGCCCACTATTAGGTAACGTTGAAGAGATTATCCAAGATGAAGAAGTCGCATTAGGAATATCACCTCCAACGACCGAATTAGATGAAGGTGAATTTGAAGAACTTGAAGTTGAATCCGTGGATGAAGATGAAGTTTGGGACGACATTCATGGTTAAGTGTATGCGGGTGATGGCTATGCCGAAGCTCGATATACTTTACTACACGATTACATTTCCGGGTGATGGCCATGCCGAAGCTCGAAATGTATTCGTATTTGTAATTGCATTATATAAATAAAAGTTATGTTTGTATTTTATATTTTTAGTTGTAATTGCATTATATAAATAAAAGTTATGTTTGTATTTTTTATTTTCATTTGTATTATTTAAATTTTGTTATACAATTTCGAATCCGGAAAAAAAAACCGAAAAAAAATAACCGATTAAAACCGGTTCAAAACCGAAAAAAACCGATTCCGAATATTTAAAACCGAAAAAAACCGATTCCGAAAAACCGAAAACCGAAAAAACCGAAACCGATAAAAAACCGGTTTTTTTAAAACCGATTTTTAAAAAACCGAAAACCGAAAAAAACCGATTTTTTTGCACCTCTAGCTAGGGCAAGTAATAAGCAATGACAATAGTTGTTATGTTTATCATCCCAAGTATGCATTAAGAGGCCAATAGCCTTATTGTTATTTTCATCGGCCCAGTGCACTTCAATTAAAGCTCACTAAAAGTATACGGTCCAGAGCCCAACAACCCACTAAAAGTCGTACATGACGATGAACAGTTCCTTTAACACCGGCCAAAATTTAACAGAAGAAATTCACAAAGAAAAAAAGGGTCGGCTTTATCATATCGTTTTGGATGAGTATGAAAACATACTACCACGTGTCATTTGCATGACATACACACGCACTATCATACACTGCCACGTACTCATCACCCATCACTCCATTCCACCTTCTTAGCATCTAACGAAAAAATCAGCTTTTACTTTACCAGAAAAAAGAAAATACATACAACTCTATAAGCAATATCGAACTTTAGTACTCCAAAATACCATCTAAAAAAAAGTAAATAAAAATGCAAACAACAATGATGGGCGTAAAGAACGACCACAACATGCAATCCACCCTCGAGCCACACCATTTACGTGACAAAAAAGTCAAGGAACTTGTGACCGATAAACGTAGATTAGTTGAAGTTCCGTACACAGCAACACTAGCCCACACAATGAACACTTTGGTGGCTAACCAAGTGGTGGCTGTACCAGTGGCTGCACCACCTGGTCATTGGATAGGGGCAGGTGGGTCAATGATATTGGAATCAGATAAACAAACGGGTGCGGTTAGGAAACATTACATAGGGATGGTTACTATGTTGGATATATTGTCACATATTGCTGGTGATAATGATAATAATAGTATTGAAGAGGCGAATATGGAGGAAAGGATGTCGGTTCCAGTTTCGTCGGTGATTGGTCATTGTCTTGAAAGTCTTAGCCTTTGGACACTTAATCCTAGTACTAGGTATGTTTATTTCGATTTTGGTTTAGTAGATTATAAGTTGCTACTTCGTTTCATAAATTTTACTGTAAAAATGTGATAACGTAAATTGTAATATGACTAGAATGCCCAATAACTTCAATTCACACAAAAAGGGAAAAATTAGAAACATAGATCCTTTGGCCTAGTTGTATATGAGGAAGACATGGTTGATGGGTTTAAGCCTCGTGGGTAGGCCCAGAAGGATGTAGAAGGGGCAGGGCAGTTGTTCCGAGAACTTCTACATTACGTAAAAAAGAAATTATTTAAGGGTATTTAGGATATTTTATAAATAAGTAGGGCTTTGTTTGGTCTTGCAAACATTCACGCTCGCAAAATTGCTAAGGTAGAGATAGCCAATCCCGTTTTGTTTTGGAGAAACGAATCAATTTGGGACAATGTATTATAGTCGACGTGCCTCTAGCGATGATCGAACCGTGATAATCAATGTATTGATCGTGCCCCTAGGTTCGGTGAAAGAATTTAGATTTAGTGTTGATTGCAGTTTTATTTTCATGAAAAACTCGGGCATACTTTTTTTCCCCAGTTTTGTTTGACAATGTAAGAGGTCTCAAAATTCTACATTTAAGTAAATGATCAGTAGAAATTGTCTACTTATTTTGTTACGTTTGCACAGCATTATGGACTGTATGGAAGTGTTTAGCAAAGGAATACATCGCGCATTAGTTCCACTAGACAGTAACATGGAGAATGTAGCTGGAGTTGAACTTGTGGAGTCAGCCTCATCATACCGAATGCTTACACAAATGGGCCTTATCAAGTTCTTAAAGGGACATGAGTCCGAACTGAGACATATAACCGTCCGAACCGTGCAGGAGCTTGGAGTAATAGTCGAACCCGTCTTTGGAGTCACCAATCATACCAAAGTCATAGACGCTATCAAGTCGATGAGAGCCGGTTCACTCAACGCCGTCCCTATTATCGAATCTACAAATCCCACTACAGAAGATCACTCACAACTTGTTAATGTAAACCCGTTACTTCAATCCTACTTGTTTTTACCTTGTTTCAAGTTGGCGTTTCTTTTTGTGATATTACAAAGTTATTGATATACAATTTTTTGATCAAATGGTCTCTGGTCTGGTCTAGTGGTATCAATGTAATTGATAAACATTTAATAAAATTTGTTTATTGATGGGTTCTTGCAGGGAAAAGGAAGGAAGGTAATTGGAACGTTTTCAGCTACCGACTTGAGAGGGTGCCCTGTTTCTCAGTTGCAATCTTTTTTACCAGCAAGCGTTATGGAATATACAACAAGTTTGTTATCTGTGTCGGCAAATATGGCCGGGTCAACACCAAGGGAGCTAGTGAGTTGCTATGCTAATTCGCTGCTAGCAGAATTGATCGATAAGGTGGTAGTGAATCATGTTCACCGTGTTTGGGTTGTGGACCGAAATGGGCTGCTTGAGGGGCTGGTTTCCCTCACGGATATTATTAAAGTGATTAGGAGTTCATTGTTAGATCAGTAGATTAAAGGACTTTGGGGTTTTTGGTTGTGTTTCTCACGAATGTATCAAGTTTGTGTGTTTGGTGCTAAAATAGTTGTTTCCAAAATTTGTAGTCGTTTATAACCCTCTTTTGTCCTTTCGGTAAGTTAGGGACGGCTATTAATTTGTGTTTTTTTATAATTACACGCAACTATAGATTATACAGGTAGAAATGAAAACGAACATATGTAATATTTGTTGATGTGTAATTAAACAAAGAATGAAATATAAAACTTGATAATAGTTAGGTTAGCGAGATATATGTTGACTTGGCAGTTGGCAGAAGTATAAGAATTTTCGTTGAGCATTTGAATATGCGTGTATATCTGGTTTAATAAAATAAGTATGTGTATATATGATCTGTTTGAAATTGGCGTATTTATGAGATTCAATGATCCTTCTCAACTACTTCAGTGAAGTAAATTGTAACCAAATTTGGGTCGATTGCGGAATTATTAATGTTTTCTAGATTTAGAATAGTTTAACTTTTAAACTGTCGCTGTCTTTTCTGGATGTTTATCCACTTTAATATATGCGTTTGGTATGTAGTCGGGTCGCATAATACGACATTTATGAATAAAAATATGATAATGGTTAATATTGATAGTCGTTTTAATAATAATAATTATAAATTTTTATTTCAATTTCATTTATATTTTATATTATTATAATATTTATTTTTAATTATTATTTATTTTATATTTTAAATAAAGATAATTACGAGGTGTATAAACTAAAAGAAGCAATTAAATATATTTTAATTTAATTTTTAATTTTTATATTTATGTATTATTAAAAGGGGTATTAATATAATTTTTGATTTTTGATTTTTTAATTTTTAAACATTAAATCTTATAGCTAAATATTTTATAAGGATTTAAAATTTAAAAATATATTCTTTGAAAACAAGAGTTTAGTAAATATGTTTTGTAAACACATGTGTTTCCTCAAAAATTCCAAGTTAACTAATAAAACTTATATAAACGTTCTAGTTCCTCATTTATACATGAGTACTGTTTATATATTTTTTAGTATCTATTGAAGGTTTGTATTCAATTAATGATTTATACAGTTAAATTCATTCTCTTTCTTCACTAATTTTATTATGGAATTTGAATAATGGTGTGATGATAATTCTATATAATATTTGGATCGTTTACGAAGCACTTTCTTAATAAAGTATTGCGTTTATTTATTGTCTAGGTTCACGAAATCTTTAATGGAATAAGACAAAGATGCATATAAAATTTTGATAGAGAAATTAAAAATAACAAGAAAAAATAGTTTTCTTTTCGTGTGTGAAAATGAGACGAAAATGTTCTGATAGTGACATAATTCAATGTAGTAGTAATCCAAGAAACATTTATTTTTGTTGATTTTAACAGACGCGACGTTTTGTCAACAGAATTCGATGTAGTAGTAATGTAAGGAACATTTATATATGATGGTCCTAACAAACACAACAATTTTGTCAACGTAGATAATGTTTCTAGGGGGTCCTAACTAGGTGGCTTGGCCCCTAAACCCCCTGCAAGGGCACTGCCTTTTTAACTTTTACAATTTAATGACTGTTCAAGATAATTTGAAAGAGTATGCATTTCATACTTACTAACTCATTTTATAACTCAACTTGAAATAACTCTTGCTCCCAGACAAATTCCAGTCGACTAAAATTACTAATAAGTTTAACAGTAAACTGATCATCAACGACGGATATATTTGCTTCCAATATCACATACTCCTCTGCTTTTGCATATAAACGAGTTGACGATACTCTCTCATAGTGATTGTGAATGCCAATTGTAAGCCATATATGCCTGCTAATTTAATAACAGACTATTAACATACGTTAAATATTACTACTACTTTAATTAATCTAGATTTCATTTGACTAACTAGCTTGTTATTAAAGACAACGAAAGGAGTCAAGTACTCAAAGATTGAATACAATAGGACGGAGGAGTGTTGAGTGCAAGTCAAAGGGGGGTATGGTAACATTTTACACACGTTTAGACATGAGGCTTAAACCTGTGTTTATACATCACGATTCCTTAATGTCAAACTTCCCTAATTGTTTCCAACCTAACAATGGAGGTGCATGTTTCTATATTACAACCATTAATATATGATCGTGAGTGCATGTTTCTTTATTGCAACCATTAATATCTGATCGTGAGTACGTGTTTCATGTAACATTTATTATCATATTTCGTAGTAATAAGAGTTTTATTCATTCACCGTTAAATTACTAATTTTTGACAATCTTACCATTCACCAGAAAGTGTAAGCAATATAATCCGTAATTGATATGGATAAAATTGTCTAAATCACTATAATTTCGTGGTGGATGTAAAAAAAGAATATGACGTACAAATCATCACCCATTACTTATATTTAACGTTATAATACTTTAAGTATGCACTTTTAAAAGTAAGAAACAAAAAAGTTATATGTAGCTTTAATTGTATATAATTATTTGATTTGATTAATAAATTATCTGCAAAATTGGCACACAACTTTAATTTGTCCATTAAAAACTGGCCTACTGAATATTTTATAAATAATTTATAGTTATTTGACTACTAATTGGTAAAGAGTCTTGAGATTAACACTTTTTGATTCGATAGTTTGTCTACAATACAAGTTAATTATATGAAAGCACCCTATTATATATCTCACCTAACTTCACTCGTGTCTATATTTTGTCATTTCAATTTGTTGACTATCCCAAGTATGATATAGTGCATGTGTTCTTTTTTCTTTCAATCCAAAAGTCGTTTTTTAAATTTAGTTATATGTCTACTACCAAATATCGAACATTCATTAGATCTTATAATGAACAAACTTAAACTAACTTTTTTCTAGATATGTCGAGTATTTTGTCTCTATGTATGTTCTTTTTGGTTGATGTTACTTTCTGCAACTAATAACCAAAACAAAAACCAAACTTATGAAACAATACCTAAAACTAAGACGAGTTTCATCATCGGATCATGAAATGTTGTTGTTTAATTTTAATGATCGAGTAATTAGTAACGGATAAATGATGATGTATTCGCTTAGCTAATTAAACGAGTTTGATTACTTTTAGTTTGTTATTATTATCGTTAAATCGTAAATGTTTTGAATTCGATTTGAAATTATGTGTGAGGATCGAATGTTTTATTGATTAAAAAAACTAAACATTCGTTTTTTTAAAGGCTATTTCTTTTCTTTTTAATTGTGTTTAAAATGAATCTCATTAGTAATATATATTTTATTTTCTAATTTAAAAACTAAGCCCGTTTTATTTTATCTAACTTTAGTTAAAAGAAATGAAATTGATTGCAAGGTGTAATAAAATCAAATGTAAGACTCTATAATAAATAATAAAATAATAATGTATGAATTACGCACGCATATCCTTTAATTTTCAAACATATACACTTTGTATTAGTTTTTTTATTAAATTAAATTTGTTCACTAACATGTCACGTGCTCACGTTCTTTTCAAACTTTCAACATATTAATAGCCACACATCATCCCTCACATCACTTTCACAACTGTTATAAGAGACCATCAATTAATAATCAGCCCCAAAAAGAAGGTTTATTTGCTAATTTCATCATGTAATTACTTAAGTGCCACTTTTTATGATAAGCAAACTTAAACGTATTGTTTTCTAGTTTTGTTTTTATTATAGTCCATCAATTTATATGACTTCAATTCCACAAAAAACAAAACATACCTTGATAATTCCAAACCCAAACCAATTGATTGAGGATAAAATTATATTATTTTTCTTTTTATACTTAACTTTTAGCGAGTAAAAACCTTTAAAATGTCAATAATATTATAAACTTTTTTTTTGAATAATTTAATATTTTTTAAGGGACAGTTACCCGTCGTAGATGTAATGAGGAGAAACTATGGGAAAGGATGTGGGGTTACGATGAATGGGAAATCGGCTGCTTGCGTTTGGCAAGTTGATATTTGAAGATTTCCATTTTATCTTTTTTCTTATCCGTTCGTTGGCTTCTTGCATGTGTACTTTGCACTATTGATTTTCTATATTTTGTGGAAGTACGGTTCTGATTTAGTACGATTGATACGAGGTTAATATCGTTATAATTTAGTACTCTCAAAAGTTGAGATCAAATTCGTACTTTGTAATTATTGTGTTCATAACATTGTAAATAGATCAATTTATGGAGTAATAGCATACCGTGTAATGTGTAGTTAATTAGGTTTCAAGAATAGGCTAAAATAATACAAAACATAAAGGTTGATTCGGTCGCCGATTGATAACACGCATGCTATAAACGCCACTTATGATATCGCTTATGTATCAAAGCATTTTAAATACTTACTTTCAATTAGGATTTTTTAGATTTTAAATATAACTACAATTTTTGTTCAATAATATAATTATCGTATGAGTGCCTAACCGTCTAATTGGTATGCTCTTTCAAACGAGTCGTCAAATTATAGGTCATCAACGTCAAATAAAAAGTAGGTTTTCTAGGTTGAGTTGGACCGAAGTCGAATTTTAGTTTGATTTACTAGTAAAAGGTGTTATTTGGTGCATATTTCAATTGTCAAGCTCATCGTATTTTAAAATTGCTTCGTTTTTTACAATGATTATCATTTTAAACAAACTTTATAATTTATTATCGTTTATGAAGTGTTTAAAATAACTTATTTATAAGTGTTTATGTGTTTAAAAATATATAGGTACTCTGATGTTTATATTTAAATACTTTTTAGTTCTTCAATAAGTGTATAATTAGTTTTTTCAAAAACGTTCATATATAATTACATATCGTTAAAATAAAAAGATAAGCAGATTAACACTTCTATAACTAATCTCAAATATCCTCTGGAAGGAAAATGAACTAACCTTTTTTAACTATTGCCTTATCTTTGTGACTATGTCAGACCGATTATATTTACAAGGCAAAGTCTATTTGTCAACAAGCTAAGTATTCGAATGTGATTTGAAAGTAGTTAAACGCTATTACTATATCAAACAATAATAAAATATTTTCACATCTATATATCATATATCATCTTTTACTACAAGAGAAACGAGTACTTGGTAGGGGTAAAATTGTATCAGATATTCAAAAAATTGTGTAAAATACTATTTGGCACGTTTTTAGCACACTTTTGGCTTTGGCATAAATACGAGGGTGCCAAATATATTTGGTTCGGCTCAAAACTGTGTCAGAAGATATTATTAGGACAGTTTTACACACGATTAGCACAATTTTTTCTTCCATGTCAAAAAAACATTTGACAGTGTTTTATCCCCTTGCCAAAATCATTTGGCACGGTATCAATAAGTCGTTCAAAATTTGTAGTTGGCACACATTTGCCCTTTCCAATTACATGTAGTACATCACTGTATTAACCAAACTTATTATATACTGATGAATCCAATTGAACATAAAAGCAAAATATAAATCCAAATCACCAAAAGAAGCCAACGTTAAGTGTACTTCACGTCCTTAAATCATTCACAAAATCAAAGCAATCATGAATATCCATCACCTATTGCAGATAACTCTTACACTTGGAATCAAACTTTCTATATGTGGGGGTAAAATCTGCAACATGCATTGTATTAAATAAAAATATTAGTACTGACGAAAAAAATCAAAGAGTAAAGTGTACGACGACTTCAGAATTAGTCTATGTTATTCACTTTTGCACACTCAAAAATATCTACTTTTCACACTCATTAAATACAACAACAAAAACAACAATAATACTCAATGTATTGAAGAGCTTTGAGGAGGTGAGATGTAAAAAACAGTCATATATCTATTTCGTGTAGAGATTTTATTTTCAAAAGGACCACCAGCCAGCATGAATATAAATATTAATTATGTATATATAAATATAAATCACACTCATTATATGTTTATGTTATTTATCGAATTCGATCCATCTTAATTACATGATTAGTCTTCGGAGTATGAAAATTTTGTACCATAGAAGACATATAATAAAAGGGTAATGATATAATGATATAATAATAATAGAAAAGAGTGTTCAATTTTACTTAAAAAAGTAATATTATAATATCAAATGTCGATACAAAATATCAAATATTATATCGTCATATATCCTATCTTATTGTAATAATATAATAATATATAATATAATAGAGTTGCAAATAAAATTCTTAGTTGTGGATGCAAATCATGGTATTAATAAAGAATTAGTGACGTGGCGGATACAAACTACAAAATAAATTCCTAAAAATCGTCAGGTCTGAAACGTACTAAACACACTGTAAATCGTTACACAAATTTCTTTAAAATCTCACTCGTAATCTCCGCCACTCACTTCCTATAAATAAACACGCGTAACCCTGTTATCCTCACTTCCATTCATTCATTCCAACCTTTTCAATTTCACTCAAAAAAGGAAATGAACGGTGATCATAAACTCCACCACCGTTCCGTACCACAAACAACAACCACCATCCTTAAAACCCCCACCAACAACATTTCCATTAATAACTTTAACCTTAAAAAAACAAACAATGATAATAATGTAACAACAAATTGGTCATTTGCCAACGCATTTTTTATGCAGTGGACGGTTGGAGATGTTCTTGGCGTGTTCAAGTACCACCCGGTCCCGTGTTTTTTCGCGGCGTGTTTGTTGTTTTTTATGGGCGTTGAGTATACGCTTTCGATGATTTCACCATCTTCACCTCCATTTGATATCGGATTTGTTGTCACGGTGTATTTACACCGTGTGCTCGAATCTAGTCCTACTCTTAACACAATTCTTGCAGGCCTTAATACGGTAATTAACCCGTTTGTTACATTTTCCAAACGTTTTTCAACAATTTAAAATAATTTATTGGGTTAATTATACCAAAATATATATAGAATTACATTTTTGAAAGCTACTATTTTATATATTTTATCTTGCATGACACATAAACTGATGACACGACACCATATATGAATGTCAGAAATCAAAAAAGTCATTCACTTAATTAATAGGTGATCATATACATATAATTGCAAGTCTAAGAGGTTTAATATATGCAAAATAATTTTTTATTTGATGCATAAAATAAAAATAATTAAGTTTAATAAATTCAGATATAAGTTTCCTCAAATTACTCCAAACTGACGTTTGTTTACTCAAACCAATTTAGATTAGAAAAGAATATCATAACAATAAAATCAATTTACCGATTTAGATATAATACGAGAAAAGGGGATATCTGATTTACGAATGAACATGCAAAGGGAATTGAATGCCTATATATTATTATTATTAATTAATTAATTAAAAAGATCCGTATTTTAATTTGTAATTGAAGGTGTTTGTGGGGATGCAAACGGCGTATATAATAGGGGCATTTGTGATTGAAGGGCGAGCAAGAGCCACCGTGGCAGCGTTGTTCATGTTTACGTGTAGAGGGATTTTGGGATATTCAACACAACTTCCGTTACCGGAGGTACGTACCACCTTATTTTATTTTTATTATAATTTTATTATTTTGTCAACTTCCGTTAAATAAAATGACGCATTTAGGCTGGACCGTTCGTTATCGATAAGGATCGTTATCAAATGGTCGGGTCATGTTTAAAACATGGATGGTGGGTTGTCGGTCTTTAAATCGATTAGTGATCAATGCTAATGAAACTTATTTTAGTCCTTAAACTGTTACTTTTATTTGTACGATTATCACTAAGAAAAATGCTACATTTTATAAAAGAAACTACTAAAATGTATGTCTAAAATTTTGTGAACCAATAAAATAAGTATTTGTGTTACTACGGTTGATAATATTTTATATCATATTCATCGATTTCCAAACTATGTATTGATTATTTTATTGTCAAAATATTGACATGTAGTATTTTAGTGTGTGACATGGAAATTTGTGATTAACTTACTCTTTAAACGTAAATTATTAATTAATTATTAATATGAATTATATGGGAAATCCTAGAGATGCGTTTTAGGAATTAAGACATTAAATTAAATTAATTGATTATAAGAAAGAGATATGTAGATATTAATTTGTTGTGTAGAAATAGAAATATATTATTTAATGCACTCTTTAAACCAAATTTAATATGACTATTATTGGAAATCCTACATATTTTAAACTATAAATTATAAGAAAAATAAATTCATAAACATATCTATTATTAATGTCAAATTTCTTTTTTTCACACGTACATTGAATATATATAAAAAATAGACTTTGTGATGTGGCATGAATCCGTGATTGATTTTTAGGAACAATATCTACTATTCGGTAATTAGTACAAATATAGTGTTCTTATATTCATTTTAGTATTATTTTATCGTCCCGATATATATATTATTTATAATTATATAAAAACATACCCACAAATAATTAGTCGTTCATTTTTAGTTTAAAAAAATAACGTGTTTTCGCTTTTTTTTCCCTTTGAAAAAACATTATTTTCCCATCCAAATTCAATAGTTGAAAAAATCAAACATATATCCCGGCCATGTGAAAAAGTCGCTTCATAAGCAAAAGTGCCTTACCGGCCTAGCTTCTTTTGAAGAATACACGAGTTTGGTGTGACCAAAAGTACATAAACTAGTATTAAAAAGGTAAATACTTGATTAAACGAGTCAAAAATAGCCGGTAAAAGTTATAAACCAACCACATTGTCTTTAATTTAATGTTATGTGAGTGACTAATCGATTAAAATAAAAAGGTTTTGATATCATGTCTCACTCAAAACAATATATATAAAAGATGTATGATTGAAGATGGTATGTAAGATATGTCGTAGGTTTGTCATTATGAAAAAAATAATATACTATGATTATTTCTTTCAGGGATTTTTGGGTTCGGGAGTTGATTTTCCGGTTGGGAACGTCTCCTTTTTCTTGTTCTATTCGGGCCATGTGGCAGGATCAGTCATTGCATCGCTTGATATGAGGAGGATGCAAAGATTCGAGTTAGCGTTTTTATTCGACGCCTTGAACCTCTTGCAAGTGATCAGGTTGTTGAGCACCCGAGGACACTACACTATTGACTTAGCCGTAGGAGTAGGTGCAGGCATTTTGTTCGATTCCCTAGCGGGAAAGTACATGAAAAACGTTGCGGACGCAAAAACACCAAATGGAGATGGCTTGCATAAAATTCAGCCTCTTGTATCTTGATCTTTAGGGTCAATTCAACTGTTGATATTTGTATAATTTGACTATAGGTTTTAAAAGTACAATTAATTCAGTTTTAGTTTTGTTTTTTCTCTATGGGATTTGGGCAAGTTTTCATGATGGATTGATTATATGTGCTATTGATTTCGGCCAAAGTGCTCCACTAATCTTGACAATATATGGAAGTGGTCAAGGCTCTCGTCATGTAAAAATAAGGGAGGTGAATCGTAGAACACTATTTTCTAGTTATACACTGCTAAAATATATTTTAGAGTGTGGTATGATATAACATTATAAAATATATTTAATAATGTACAATTAAAATTTGATAGTATACAAATCACTACTTTAAAAGTAAGAGTCTTAACTTAAAAATAAGCCATAAAATCTAGCAAGTAGAAGAGATATTTACATTTACCCTTGATTTTAGTACGTATTAAAAGATCAATCATCTTTAATCACATATGAGAAAATATAAATAAAAAAGGCTTCATCTTCAACCGAAAATTAGGGGCATTCTATAACCAAAATAATCAGAACATACGAAATCATTTTGATAAGTAGATTGTGAGGGACTGAGGTCATTGATTTTGATCATCTGGTTTTATTTGTACAAAATCTCAAAACGGTAAATATATCTATATTAATAGGAAAATATATAAGCCTTCGATGATAAATATCTCGTAAAACCCTTTTGATTTCATTCAATCTTCCTATTAACCAATCAAACTCTCTATGTTTCACTAAAGTTCTACGGTAATATTTAGCCAAATCTACCAAGAACGTTATTTAGTATCTAATATATTATCATTTATTAATTAATTATTAATTATTAATTAATTTAATTTGTAAAGGAGCATTATATTTATCACAAATTTTGATGTATTTATTACATCTTATTGTTAATTTTACCTTGTTCTCCAGAAAAATAAAAATTAAATTTATTTCAAACAATCATGTAATCTTTTTTACTTTTTATAAAAGAGGAATTCAAAGTCACTAATGTATACTCCTACGTTCTTTTTCACGCAAGAGATGTTATATTATATGTGTTCTATAATCGACAAAACATGATGGTCAAGGCCCGTGAAAGTTCAAACTTATTTTCATACTCATACTCGGTACAATAAAAAGAAACCCAGCCCATATCAGAACTATTAAATGGGCCTTGTAGGTTGATTATAATGTTTCGGTTATGGGCTTTAGATTAGTCTATTTCTTCTTATAAACACTATATTTCAACAATTCTCATGTTGGTTTGCTATAATTTGAAAACTTTGTGTTTGATAATTAAAAAACTAAATAACTTGATATGGTTAATTATTTTTTTTTTTTAAAAAGTAAATGTTCATTAATAACTTACCATATACATAAATGATATACATGCTCAAACATATATTTGCATCACTATTGAGTTATGTATGTAAACGAATTATAACACATAAAATTTTACATCTCAATTCACTAAATGGACCAATTTACAGTAAGTGTTATATATCACTTTCACACACAATTGTCATTTCCTTCAAACCACCAAATATAACATTCCAATAATGCAATGCTCACACATCATAGTCTCATACAGTACCATATCTCCGAGATGTTCCGCCACACAATCATTGCCTTTCATCATTTTGCCCCACTTTATCACCACCATACGATATCGGGTCACTTATCCATCTTGACCACTCTATTTTCGCCATCCTCAATCTCGGTTTTATCCACTCAAAGCTCCGGATTTGTACTTCTTGAAACAGTCCTGCACCTCTTAAAATTTTTCTTCCAAAGACCTTAGAATTCCTATTTATCCAAATCATATATGTCGTGACCCATAAAACCCCCAACCATAACTCTTTCAACATTTTATTCCTAATATACCTGTTTACCAATTGTAATAGTCCCTCGATGTCTAACGCATCACATATACCCATATTCCACCATCCAAACACCTTGTTCCAAACCAACCTTGATTCATTGCACAATACTAGGCAATGATCAATTGTTGTTCAATACTCTCTTCACAAAGTGGGCACAATAACCCATTCAAATCTATACCTCTTTTGTCCAACTCCACTAATACCGGAATCCGCTTCTTTCTTGTTCTCCACGCGAATATATTGATTTTGCTCGGCACCAACTTTACCTGCTGCGTTTGTTGACCCGTTTGGCCGCCCACCAAAGTCACCTCATCAATTTTCTTCGCCATTTTGTGAACTGTATAAACCTGTTCACTATCAGCTGTCCATTACCATTTATCACACATGTCGGGTTCCAAACTAATAGAATCAACCAAATTAATTAGTTCATCCCATTCCCCACACGCCCTCCCTCTTGGACATCTAATCCAATCCCATTCCCACATCCATATATTATCCACCCATTTACCTCTTTCTTTTACCACCACTTCCTTATTCCTATCCAAGGTGTACAATCTATAAAAATTTTCCTTTAGTGCTACATCCCCCACCCATCTATCTTCCCAAAATCTTATTTGAGCCCCGTCACCAATTTTTCTACAGAAATATGAAGAGAACCCGCCCCCTTTTTCATCAATTTCCTTCCCAACCCGCCATATACCCGCCCAAGTACGACCTATGTTTCCTACATTACTCCTTCCCCTCACACTTAATCCCCCATCCCTCCCATAGAGACTTTTGATGATTTTGACCCAAAACGCATTACTCTCTGTTTTAAATCGCCACCACCATTTACCCACTAACGCCCAATTTTTTGCTTTCAATGAACCACTATTTAACCCCCCACCCTCATAAGATGATAACACATCTTCCCATTTAACCCACTACATTTTATATCCCTCCCCCAAGAAAGTTACGTCGTATGGATTCTAATTTTTTAATCACACAAACCAGTGCTCGAATTATTGAAAAATAATATAGTTGCAAGCTTCCAAGGACTGATTTGATAAGAGTCAACCGCCCACCAAAAGACATCGTTCTCGCCTTCCAATCCGACAACCGTTTTGTAAATTTTTCCATCACTAGTTTCCAATCACATTCTCTTTTCATACTCTTACCAATAGTTAAACCCAAATATATAAATGGAATTTCCCCCACCCTACACTTCAACCATCTCGTCATATTTTCCACTTCAACTTCTGCAACGCCTAAACCATAAAGCTTACTTTTTCTCATATTTATTTTTAATCTCGAAACCGCTTCAAGTGACTTCAATATTAATCGTGAACAGGAACTTAGCTTTAATGTTCCAGGTTAACTCTAAGTATTATTTATTTAGTTTAACTTTCACCTATTGTTTAACATTTATTTACTTTGTAAAAGCAATATATAAAATAATTAAATGAACAAAATCTATATTTTTCAAAGGTACGATTCTTTTATTAATTTAATCAAAAAATTATAAGGCATGTTACAAAATTAAATTAAACACATGCTAATCTAATATAAACATTCTTATTAAAATGCTAAATGATCTTTTTTTACTTTTAAAAATTCAATTATGTAAGCACTTGTCTGAAAATAAGTGTTCAAATATGAACATACCGAATTGCAAGAGTAGTCGTTTTTGTATTCAATGAAAGTAAATACACTATAGTAAATGCGCAATGAACATAAGTGAGAAAAAAATAGCATATTATTCCGATCGACTATTCTCTCGTTTAAATTAAACTTCGATACTTTCCGAATATCTAGTGATACATTTCTGGGATTTCACTTATTACAAGTTATTGTAGAATAGTCTTGTACTTTGGTCATTATTCCATCCTGCAATAGACAAAATCTATTTTCAACATTATTTTCGACTTACTTGGAATGCCTATAATAGTACGACTAGTAGCCACGAGTGTCAGTCGTTGATTAAGACTTTTCTATATAAAAAAAAGACTAGCACTTAGAAAAGAGAATATTCTCGTATTCTCTACTCGCTGTTCAACGTATCAGCAATTGCTATCTTAATAAATTACATATAATTTTACTTAACATTATTGAGCTCAAAAATACCCATAACTTTTCTTTACCCTCTCACAATCCCAAACTCCAACAAGTTAAAAACTATATACTGCATATATGTATCAGATTTTTTGTAAGAATGCAACCTCATCTATCTTTACCTGGATACGAGTGCATAAAAAAGATAAACGAATTATTTAGACTTTGGAAGCATTTCTTATCAACATTAATAACAAGTATACAAATATTTAATAAATAAATAAATGTTACATATAAATAAATACAAAGAAGAAAAGTTTGAAGATGCTTAATTTTAATGCGTGGGAATTGTAGAAATGAAAAATTAGTTGCGGAAAATTTTTTACAATTTTTTATTTTTAATTTACTGAAAAAGAGAGTTTTTGTTCTTAAAAAATGCTGAAAATTTAGAAATTATGTTAAAATATTGTTGCATTTTTCATTTTGGAGAATCGATGTCGAGAAGTAAATCTTAGAAGGTTTTGAAAGAATTTAGAAAAAATAAAAGGAGTATTATAAAGGAAAATTTTAAAAATTATTATTTTTCAACTTCTAGTTATAATACGAAAAGATAGATATTTTTCTAAAGACCGTTTCCAGAAAATATTCATTTTAAATAAATTTTTTGATTTTCAAATTTTCTTACAAAACTTTTTTAAAAAATGGGGCATTTTCTAGAACTAACCATGCCGTAGCGTTTTTTTTTCAACAAATAAATAATCAAGCGACACTATTAAAAAAAATCATATATACCCAAAAAACAAGAAGTTTAGAAAGTTTTAGATCGAGCATAATTAAAAAGAAAAATTAAATCTGAAATTATGTAAAGCTCATTCTGAAAAGCAATGTTTCAACAGATTTTGTCTATTAATTTCAACGGACGCATGTGCATATTTTGAACAATGTCACGAACCAATTTCTCCACATAAATTCACGTGTTCTACACAATTTTAATGCGCATGTATGAATTTGACCGAAAGAATATAAATTAAAACCATTACCCCACGATTAT
Organism: Logfia minima; assembly: GCA_963921325.1. NCBI lineage: Eukaryota > Viridiplantae > Streptophyta > Magnoliopsida > Asterales > Asteraceae > Logfia > Logfia minima. The sequence goes on along the minus strand of OY992771.1, from coordinate 2,212,124 downwards.
TATAAAAAAAGGTTGTTTACATGACCACATCTCCATGAATTTATGAACTTGATATGCATTGAATCAATCCATTAATTGTGTCTAAAAAGGCAATTATATAAAATATGAAGATGAAAGAACCTCTAGATATGAAGATGATTTTTTAATCAATATAATATCGAAAAGTTTAAATTAATTAATGAGCCAAACTAATGTTTTATACTCCGTATAATAAATATAGGGGAGGAATAAAGAGGGAAGCAAAAAAATTAGGGAAGGAGGAAGCAAATCTCAACCCTTAATTTCATTATAAATGAATATTGTTAACATTCATTTGTGATGAATGTTAATCAAAATTTAACATTAATCACAAATGAATGTTAAAAACGTTTTTCTATGAAAAAATCAAAGGCTAAGATTTGCTTCCCTCCTTCCTTAAAATTTGAAGTTTCCCTATGAATCATTCCCCAATAAATATATATGTAGTTTGCATTTAATTATTTATAAAATAAAATAAAGCTATTATGTTTGCAACTTGCAAACGTACTCTCTTACTAATTGTTAAAAATATGAAATTGAACTACATAAACTCTTGATGCAATATATTGAACTATATAAACAAATCTATATATTCGACTGATCGACTCACAATGACACTTAGCTCTAGCCATTTTTGAATACTCGCTTTTATAGTTTTCAAGTATTTTATTTTCCAATGTTATAAACTTATCATGTAATGTAATATAAATTAGAAACCGGACTAAAAGCACGTGAAAATAATTTTCTAGTATTCATAAAAAAAAACCCCCTTAAAAGTTCAAACTAAAAAATCAACCTAATTAGTTATGGGCCAAAAAAGTAAGAGATTCAGACAGACATCGTCTACAAAACCAAGGGCTAAAGAGCCCAAAATTAGCAGCCCGACGGAAACTGAACCAAAAGAATGAGAGGTCGATTTTGTTCAAGATAGATAAGGCATGTAAAAAGAGAGTGTCGATGGTTATCATTTTAAATAATTTTCAATTGGTTATCACTTATTTGCAACAAATCTGCAAATCCCATAATTTTATATTATTTCACTAACTTGCTTATGTGTATTAATACTTGCAAATTTAATTGGAATAATAAAGTATTTACAATGGTGAAAGTTTGTTGGATGTAGGGAATTGCTCGAAATACTAGTAAATTATTGTCGGGTCTCAGATGGAATCAAAGGCTTTAGTAACATACTTTTTGGATCTGGGCTTTAAGTAGTTGGTGGCTACTTCATTTTAAGGAGTGCAATTGTACTGGACTACTGGTCTGCAAATTGCTTATAACTTAAGCAAGATTTTATTTTTCTTCTTTTATAAATTTAATTTTAGAAGACTAAGAGACTATGATTGTTTGATTCACTAGATTTGACGCAACACGAAGCTATGGAACAACTTTAGAGCCAGTGGTGGTCGACATTGAAGCTTCGACTCTGACCAGCAAATATTTGAGTGCATAGTGGTAGCGTCGACATCGATATAGAAAAATTGCGATGGCGATGTCCATAAGGCTTTACCATTTTATTTTATTTGTTCTGCAAAACTTTTTTGGTGAAAAAAGATTTATTTGTGCGAAACATAGGGTTATTGTTCCGAGTCTAATAACATTTAAAATAAAATGTTCAGTTTCGTAGATGTTAAAATAAAATATAAATTTCAATAACAATAAAGTTACATATGTTTTTATTTTTATTTTATTTTGTATTTTCTTATTCTAATTATTGAAATTGAAATGTGAAATTGATGTATTTTTTTTAATAAAATATAATTTTATAGTTCGGTTATTAAAAGAATTGAAAAGTATACAAATTAAAAGTGGCGAAAGTAATTGATAGCTTTTCCACGCGAACTGAAAGAGAATGGAAGTTACTATAGAGGACGACGTCAAAGATGAGCAACCATGTATTTGCCATTACTCCTTTTCATGCTTAACCGACATGTGTTGGGATCGAAATCAAAGGTAATATTTGGGGATAAAAATGGTGAAAGAGAATGCAAGTTTGCTTACAAATACTTTAGCCGTCAAACCCTTTCTCTTTGATGATCAATCACCAGCACATTTGGGCATTGTTTTTTTTTTTTAAAGGAAAGTATATATATTTACGTAGTATATTGAACTTGTCCTATATATAACTTAGCAAAGAATACTAAATAGTACATAGTACTACCCAAGAGAAATCACCAAAATATATAAAGATGACGCAAATTTATATATGAATCTATGATAGTTGTTACTGATTAGTCATTTCTTGAGGAAGAAAGACTCATTTATGGTGAATTCACCGTTCACTACTATGAATAGGTCCAAGTGTTAATCTGGAGATTAAACCGGCAAACTGCTTGATGACCAATACATAACTGAACTGAAGTATATATAAAAGCTTCAATGTATAACACTTGATGTTAACAATTATATTCAATATATTAGTGGTATCATTATGAATGAAAATATGTACGTAGATCATGAGTCATACAATGAAGAGAGAAGAAATTAATATACACAAATTATTAGATGGACATATTTTGATTTACTAAAAGATTTATTTATGACCTATCTAACGATATCTGGTAACCTTACAAATAAAAAATTGTGAGTTTATATCGCACATCAGACAGATATATAAATAATATGAGTGTTGTGATGTTAGAAGTGTACTTTTGTTGTGTTGGAATAATATGACATATTTAGATTACTGGTTAGTGTAGTATCAACGTTGATTATGGTTTCTTCCTTTACCTTTGTAAATATAATATATAATATAATATATATATATATATATTCTTGTAGGTTAGTTCCTTATAGTGGTAATAAAAGGAATGAAATTTTTATTTTTTATTTTAATATTAATTGATTTTTTTAATTAAATAATTTATTAAAATTATTAGAATTTTATGGTTTTTTTAATATGAAATAAAATTTTAAATATATATATATATGTGATCTACAAATTAAATTTGTGTATCACAACCTTTATAATTTTTATGTGTGATATACACTATTAATTTTTCAGCGTGATAAAAAAATTATAAAGTTGTGATACACAAATTTAATTTGTATATCATATACGTATTTTTAAAAAAAAATTATTTCATATTAAAGAATATAGAATTCTAACAATTTTGATATAAAATTTTTATAAAAAAAAAATAATTAATATTAAAATAAAAATAAATAAATTTCAATCATATCATTACTATCATAAGAAACTAACTACTTGAACATTTCCCCATATATATATATTATATTTATAATAAAATACAATAATATCAATAGATCAATATATATGCTAGTCGGATACCTTATTTTATAAAAAATAAAGATGTGTAGAAATCTAACATAAATTCCAAAGAAGTAATTACCCAATAAATTTAAGTATTCATTTTTTCATTAAAAAAAATAACACTCCGTAAAACCAGTAATTACCCACAGTTTTGGTTAACTTAATTTTGAACAAATGAACATATTGCTTGATGAAGCAAACGTTTTATCTGCTTAGCAAACATACACTACTTAGCTTTTAAAGGATTCAAAAGGTATATTAAAAGGTTGGCATTGGAGTTGCTTAATTGGTCTTAAGCTGGTGAAAGAAGTATTGTTATTGGGTTTTTAGTGAATTAATAATTCCACTATATGGAATGCTTGCTTAATTAGTAGTGTAGTTTTATTCTGGCCTTCACAGCCTCCTTTATGGGCTTTTGTGAATATTAAATAAATAAATAATAAGTAAATAAGCTGTATTAACAGTAGTGTTTGGCGTATCTTGAGGACATAGCTAGTTTGCAAAACTTAATAATCAATTATGCATGTACTAATATAAATACTTTATCCAAAAGTCTACTTGGTTTACTTTGATAGTGAGTTGGAGACTTGGAATTTAGCTCAACTTTTATTGATTTGGGTTTCTATAATTCCAAGCTAACAAGACCAATATCAAAGGCCTGCGTTATTTTATTATTATTTTTTAGAGCGTCAAGTTATTGTCTATTAAAACAGCTAATAAGAAGTTAGAGGATACGATGCACCCGACCTACAAAATGAAACATGCCTAAAAGAAGATCCAGTCGCGTAAACAACACAAGTCAAAGCTCAAATTAAAAAGAAATCAAAGACAAAGACACCTAAACCAAAACCAAAACCACAATGCATGTACAAGTTGCACAAGACCTCTTAACCACCATTGATACTTAGAGTTATCTTAATCCGAATTAGAATTAGAATCTGAATCACCATATATAAATGTACATTAGCTGCTTAATCAGGGTACATTAGCTGTAGAGGGTAACGTTTCAGATAATTTGTTTGAACGATATTCAACGATTGACAATTTTTCTTTGTTTTCTTTCTATGGCCTTAGATCTTGTACGAACCAAAGGGCCCGCAATATTAAGATGATTTAGTGGAAAATCATTTGTTCTACTCGGTCTAATGCTATGAAATATCGACATTGTTTGTTCTATAGAAAAATGTTAGAGCTATGAAAGCTCCATGTAGTTTATTACCATTTTGGGGTTAGCCACTGTAGTTTTTTTCTCCTTTTAGCGATGACTTTGACATTATCTTTGGTGAACGTCTATTTCATCGGAACTATTTTTTTCTTAGAGAGACCGACGAAACCCCTAAAAATTGTTTGCAATTAATGCGATTTAAATCTCGAACATCTCCAAATGTAAAAAAATCGTCATGCTTACAAATCAATCACTTAGTCAAACTCCTAGCGGTTATAACTATAAATGTGTTTTTACAATAATTTCAAAAAGAAAAAGAGTTATATTGTAGCTAAATTAACAATTTTGAAAAGGTTTACAAGCATGTTTTCTATGTAAAATCTACATACACAATAGGGGACTCTTGAACTGAAAATCAGTCCAATAATAAAGATTCGTTATTTGTATTTAGTCTTTACAATCAATTTATTCGGTAGGGAAACTATTTAGGTTTAGGTCTTTTTCTGTGTGTATCAACTTAAATTGGAAGATATTAATTGGAAGATAATTTTACAAATGTAGCATGCATGGCCAATAGATAACCAAAGTAGATAATTAATTAATGCGATCATTCTATAATTTATGTCACATGATGATGTTTTTTTGTGGTATTTAGATTGAAAATGATTCGTTATTTTAGGAACACCAATCATACAGAGCTAGTAACATAATTATTACTTCTGTCAGTATTCAAATAGACATGTGTAATTGATTAATTGTAAAATTAGAATCCTAGCAGAACAAAAACCCTAAGCAAATTATAAAATGAAGACAGATAGATATATTACAGATTGAAGATGAATTTAATGCCTTTCCGCTTGAATGTGAGAGACTGCAGATACGTGCTCTTCGAAATCGAACTAAGCTTCGAGTGTTGATGCCGTTTGGAATTTGAAGTGGAACACTTGAGCGATGATGTCATTTGGAATTCAGGGTCTAATTGAAGTCTCAAAGACTTCAATGTCGTTTGGATTCTTCATTCTTGAGACATGACTCATGAGGTCTAATTACATTTTTAGAATTTTATATGTAAGTATAAAATATATATTTTCTTTTTAAAACTTAAAAGAATACCAATATTCTAATTACTATTATAGCTATATAAATAAATAATAAAATATACTATTGTGTAACATCTCAAAATTTTAAAGTTTAGGTGTTCTGCGACACAAGGGTAGTGTCGCAGAAGGTGTTAGTGCGACACAGTGATTGTGTCGCAGGACTGTGTCGCAGAACTGATCTGATCGAAATTAATCAAGGAGCTTAAGTATAATTGGAAGTATATATATATATATATTAACACCGCCCAAACGTTTCCAGACTATTTCATAACTTCTAAAATTAGTTTTAGAGAGAGAAACGAAGGAAAGAGTGAGAAAGAAGTAAAAATCAAGTTTGGAATCAAATTAAGACAATTGAACCGTGAATTCGAGGTAAGGTTTCGATTGTTATGTGTTATAATTGTTAATAAGTGAATTATACGGACTTGAACGAGTTAATTTGAGTATTACATGTCTAAATTCAAGAATTTCGAATCTGGGGTCTGGTCTGTTCTTCATTGCGACACAGAGGTAGTGTCGTAGGTTGTGTCGCATAAATGTTCTGCGACACAAATGGCTGTGTCGCTAAAGGCGGCAATATTGAGTATTGCGACATAACAATGGTGTCGCAGATTCTGTTCTGCGACACAATGGTAGTGTCGCATGAGCTTATGGTGCAACACAATGGTTGTGTCGCTAAGTTTATAAAAGAGCTAATTATATTATATGTGGTTTACAGATTGGTGTTCTGTACGTGACAGAAGAGGATATTCAACCACACGATTATCCAGGTAAGTAATAGAAGGATATTAATTGATTGAACGAGAATATCCAGATTTGCAGAAGTACTTGAGTGTACTGTATTAAATCAACAGGAGTACTTGAGTGTACTATATTAATTCAGCAATAGCCGTAGTGTGAATGTGAGCCCTCTTTATGCTGAGTGAACATAAATGGCATAATAGTGTGAATGTAAGCCCTCTTTATGCTGAGTGGTCATAATTGGCTTAATAGTGTTACTACTGGCCATCCTTATGCTAAGTGATCATAAATGGCCCGGTGGAAGGATTGTGAGTTTTAATTGAGTAAAGTGACAAATGTGATTACAGTGTTTATAAGATTTCTATCTTATATTATTGTTATGAATCTGTTACTTACTAAGCCGATGTGCTTACCCATTTCTGTTATTGCTGATAATACAGGTGGGTCGAGTAAGGGAAAGGAGGGTCTTGGAAAAGAGCCGCAGCGCGAGTAGTGGTGTACTTGCTACTACTGGCAGTAAGTGTTTACTCCCATTGAATCATGCTCGGATATCGTAAAGGGGTATTTTGTAAGAGAGATCTTCCGTTTGTAAAGTTTGTAAACAATGAAATGTTTATGTATATATAAAAAGTGTTAATCGTGTTATTGAATAAAGTATAAAAAATAAAAAAAACAAAAAAAAACTGGGTGTTACATATTGTAATAATACAAATACACAAAGCTATTTATTAATGATATATAAATAATATTATATATATAAATATTTCGGAGAGGCGGAAGTGGAGAAGATAGCACCCATTCCCCAACCCGAATCCATTTGCCGCCCCAAAACTCGAAAAGTCATCCCCAACCGTATCCGAAAAGTGCGGGATTCGGGGATCCCCATTGGTCAGATTGGGTCCTTTTGCCATCCCTAAAAGGGAGTACTTGTGAGGTGGCAACTTCTATTGAGAAAGATAATTGGATATATGCTATGGGTAATCAAACTTGTGAGATGTTGGTTGAACGTAAACGGGAGTTCAAGAATAAAAAGACATTTTTTATGGAGACTTGAAGGAGATCATTTACATAAGACAGTCAAGGAAATCTAAACTTGTAGGAGAAAGGTTACACCTTGGTATTAAGGCAGGGGTAAACATTATGCTAAATGGGGTGCTTGGTCGAGAGGGTATTGAAGATAATGTTGTTGGTTCAAAGAAGATGTCTAATCCAAGGGTTAAGCATGTGGTGGTAGATGCTTAATATCGAGTGTATTAAGCTATTACTAATAAGGTGGAGACTGTTAAAAACATTAGCAATACTTAGAGAGGTAGTAATATGTAACTTAATTGATTGGATTAGATTAAGACTAGTATAGCTTACGACTTAAGTTTACTTGGGATGTAATTAAACTTGATGAGGTGAAAATCGACTAGGAGGGGAATTATACACTCCTAGGGGGATTTGGTTTGAACCCCCTCATCTCTATAAATAGAGATGAGCGGGTGATGCATAAACTTAATTCTCCTTTGTGTAATCATAGGGTTTAACGTGATTATTAATAAAATTAAATGGTTGAGGAAATATCTTGTGTGTTATTGTGTGTCGATTATATACTTATTCTTAATGTCGATTCGTGTTTTGCTTTGTGTGTTGAGATTTTATTCAACAAAACACTTTGGGGGTACAATAATTAATCCAATTCTATTGACTACTCGACCAAAATAACCTAATTAAAGTTACTCTTTTGGTACAAAACATTCTTAAACAGTTTATAGTAAAAGTCATTGAACCTAACTGGTAATTTAGAATATTTATGTGGTCTTATGTATTTTATCTTTTTATTTAGGAAAAATATCAAAAGAAAAGGGAAAATTTTGGGAGAATACGTTAAATAGTATCTATAAGTTTATTTATTTGTCAATGAATATTATTAGTATGTTTGTTAACTAGCTTATTCGAGTTTATAGTAGTTTAAGGTTATATTTTTCTAAAGTTCAAGCTAAAAGTTGTATTTGGTAAGTAAAATTGTAGAAGCTTATTGACAAGTTAAGCACTAAGAAAATAAGCTAGTGGAAATAGCTTTTGATAGGTGATGAAATTTTAAATTACCTGAATACCCTTAATTCATATGTAACTGTGTTTTTTGTTATCCTTTTATGTAACTTTACATTTACAAGTTGCAGCTATATCGACTTTGTCAAACATTTTTAGAAAAATATAAGTTCCAAGTTCTTACTCCAATAATATGCTTCAGCTCTAGCTTCTAGCTAGTTTTTGTCAAACACACCTTATATCCAATAAATATTCACAAAAATGTTTTTTTGACGTGCAACCCTAACTCGGGATCCTTTAGATCCGATGTGACCATTACTCAAAGACCACACCTAATGCAATGTCCAATTGTTTCTTTTTAAATCGCGAGAAATTGAAATTAAACTCATAACCTATTTCACAAAAACTATCCTTTTCCGCATTTCCATAATATTAATTAGAAGATGTTATTGATTTACTGCAAAAGTTCATCGATAACTATAAATATATATATATATATATAGGTTAAATTTACTACTCCTTTATCCTCTCAAACATTTCACTTATATGGTCATCGTTACCCTTTTAAAAATGACAAATATACCTAACTACGTAGTCTTAAAAACTGACCTAATAAGGAGAGTGTAACATATAAAATAATACATCAAAAATAAAGAAAAAGAAAATATATATCAACTAGTAATTAAGTTAGGCACAAATTTATATCCATCTAATTATGTTTATATATCAATACTACATCATTCATTCAATATTTACTATGTTGAAATATACTTTTTGATCTTAAAAAATGACCAATGTCAGATTTGAGAATAAATCTAAAAGCAATTTTTGAATAGTCAATGAACATCTAAAATATCCATCGTGACCGAATAAAACAGAAACTTGCACATCATAATGTGTTGCTTATCTAACACGAAATAAAAACTATTACACTTTCTTTACGAATCAGGAAGTAATATTTTCAAGTATTTTTAAAGGATGAATATCGTTTAGAGAGAAAAATTCAATACGACATGTAAATCACTAAAACATAAAAGACTTTTCATGGAACGTTCTAAAAGCACTTTTCATACTTTACGACGATTTTTTATTTTTTTATAGTGTTAATCAGAAAGATTTGGACTAAAATTGCACGTAGCGTAACCGGGTTATTGTTAAAATTATTTTTAACTTTTCCTTTTTACGTAAGCTAAAGATGCTTAGCAGAAAATGTTTGATCCCAAAACTTTTTATGACCGTATTAGAATGTCTAAACTCTATATCATTTTAATGATAGTTTCTCGATGGTACCTTTATGATATCTCTCATTAACGATCCATCAACACTGATGGTGTTCAACTATAGGAATCAGAATTTATAATTTCAAGTATATTATATTTCAGGACATTGTAATTTCTAAAATACACAAAAATGGACACGAACATATTCTTAAATCACAATCAGAATTTGGTAAAATGGACACAAATTTATTCTTAAATCACAATCAAAATTACCAAATCTAGTAATGTCTATTACTTACTACCTAAGTCTATATCAATATCTAAAACTTAGTCTTTAAAAATGTTGACTGTTTAAAAGATTACTCATCCAACAATCACATACACAACTACAATAATAATAATATAATATAATATAATATAAAATAAATAAATATAAATATAATGTATAAAAAAACGAAAAGTAAACTAGTAAGTTTATAATGGGACCCATAGACTCTCTTACTCTCATGCACGAGGCCGTCAAGAGATGGGTGGCACGGTCACATGCCTTTTGAGTCACATCTTACGGCGGCAATTTCGTACACATTTTATATCAACTTTTTTCCTAGAAATATCTCAGGTTACTTTATATATAATTTTCATTTTTATTAACATGGAATAATCATAATTATAATTATTACTAATAATCATTAATCATAAGATATTAAAGAAAGTAACTATGTATCATTCACACATTTCTTTTGCTTCACTTCAACTTAATATATACACATGTTGTACAAGGCGTAAATTATACGAGTAGTACGGAGTATAATATAATAATTAACTTAAACTTGTATATATAAAAAGTATAATTAAATGACCCAAGCATATAAATCCTGACAATTATTTTAAACACGAATGTTAAACCAAAAACCCAGTTTCCCATCGCATCTCCATAAATATTCGGATCGAGGGTATATTTGTCAATTCACTATATAACTAACTAGGTTCTCTTTTTGTACAGTAAACTAAACTCAAGGGTGATTAATCAAATATATAATTAACCCCACTGAACCCTTAAATTTCGCTATATATACCCACAAGAAGCGCACAACAACTTGCCGGAATTAAAAAAAACAAAAATGAGGAACTTGTTAGTCTCAGTCTCCGAGTCCGACGGTGGAAACCAATCCTCCGATCACCGGAAAATACCATTTTCCGATGTGGTAATCACAGGCACTAGAAACCAATTTTTAGAACGAAAATGGAGACCTATAGATATACAAGTTGCTACATGGGTTATTTCGGTTCATTTACTTACACTTTGTGCACCATTTACATTTTCTTGGGATGCTTTTTGGATTGCATTTGTTGGTTATTTGTTAACGGGTATTTTAGGTGTTACACTCGCTTATCATCGCCTTTTAGCTCATCATAGTCTTAAACTTCCTAAATTTCTCGAGTACACATTTGTCTATTTTGGCGTCCTAGCCGCCCAGGTTTGTTTCTTGTACTTTTTGAGAAAAAAATATGATAAACAGACATACTAGCTAAATAACACATGACAGTCATCCTAACGATGAATGTCATGTCTTTTTAGACCATATTTAATTACATTTTTATGTCTTTTTATCATTTTTTTTCTATTTTTGATTCGATCTTGTATTTTTTTTTTAAATGTTCATTTTATTAAATTGTATGTATATTTTTGCATGTAGAGAGATCCGATATTTTGGGTAAGCATGCATAGGTATCATCATCAATTTGTGGATTCGGAAAAAGATGCTCATTCTCCCATCAATGGCTTTTGGTTTAGTCATATGGGTTGGCTATTTGATAGTGGATACATTCTTGAAAAGGTATCATTTCTTGACTATTTAATTGTATTAATACTAATTAATTAATTTTGGTCTATAGATTAACTTTTTGTAAGGGATGTGAACGTGCCAAACAGCTCTGTTTCAATATGTTTGTTGTAGCAATTGTATCTTTTCATTACTAAAAACACGAATATTGATTATGTATTGATCAAATCATTTTAATACTTTTGTAATGGAATCTCACGTGCTAACAAGATATTAAAAGATCGTAAGATTGGATTGTATCGTTTGACGTTTGTGTTTTGATACAGTATCGGGAACGTAAAAATGTGGAAGATTTAAAAAAGCAGGCGTTTTATATGTTTATTCGAAAAACGTATATGTGGCATATACTTGGATGTGGGGCACTTTTGTACGTTTGGGGTGGATTTCCGTACCTCGTTTGGGGCATGGTATGTTCATTTCCCTATTAATGTTTATTGTTTTTGAAGTAATTAAAGCTAAATACATCTTTTAATTTTTGTTACGATATGATTTCGACGTGTGTAAAAGTTGAATTGTTAGTCACATACATAGAATTAGAGGGCGAGAATCGTTCATTATTAAGCTTGGTGCTCTTATAATCTAGACAAAAGCATTTTTCTTGTTTTTAACTTTAAGTTAGTGGATCCACACGTCATAGTTAATGAGATATTTGTGGTTGAATAAGTCGGTTTAATATAGTCGTTTAATATATAATTAACTAAGTCGATACAAAAGGACGAATATATGCATGAAAGAGACCACATGGGTATGAATGGGCCACAAGTCTTTTTTGGGACAATTTACATATTTTCCAAATTTGGACAATTTGGTTTACAGTGGTGACTTTTTGTTTTTAAGTTGTATATTTAAAGTAGAGTAATCCCATCGATTGGTACATGCGATTTATATTAATTAAAAAAAGCTATTATTTAACCCTTTTTTTATTTGTTAAAAGATTTTATTTTTGTCTCGTAAATACTTTTTTTCTTCATTCGAAATGACTAGAATACCTATAACGTTCATTATTGTTCTTTTTAGAAAATAATGAATAAAAAATTAGTTAAGAGTATTTTTTGTCATTTCAAACGACGAAGAGACTATTTAAGAGATAAAAGGAAACTTCCTCAACTGATAGCGAAGGGTAACACCAAGTAGTACAATACTTTCATGAGTTCGAATATAATATATGTAAGCTTGGAGTAGGTGTGATATATTGTAAGGTTGTCATGGTAAAAACAATATTTAAACATGCACATCATTTGACGTTGTGAAAATTCTTTGTTGTATACAGGGTGTTAGGACTGTATGGGTTTACCACCTCACGTTTCTTGTGAATTCCGCTTGTCACATTTGGGGATACCAAGCATGGAAGACCGGTGATCTCTCCAAGAACAATTGGTAAGTTTCATTGTTTACACTAATTTTGTACATAAACCTTTTCACCGGAAAATCTTCTGTGCAACAAACTGCACGTAACTTTGCGTTAAGTTAGTGTATTTCAAGATACTAATTGTGCACTTCGGAATAACTGGAGGGATAACATGTAAATTTTTTTTACTAAATTTGCCTATGTTGCACATATTGTCTACATTCTAGCATATTAGTTAACTCCTTTATTTATTTATTTATTTTTATTTAAGAACTACAATTTTGTACTAAAACTAAATGGCTTAAATCTCGTAAATTAAGGTGGGTGGCAATACTTACTTTCGGAGAAGGATGGCATAACAATCATCATGCATTTGAGTCCTCGGCTCGACATGGATTAGAATGGTGGCAAATTGACATCTCTTGGTACATCATAAGCTTTCTTCAAGCCGTAGGGTTGGCTACAAACGTCAAAGTGCCAACCGAGGCCCACAAGCTTAAAAAATCATTCAACACTTGCGATGATGTATCGAAATGATAAAAACGCTTTGTTATTTACACGGATTATATTGCATAAACATTGAGATAAGGATCGATCTATACATACGAATGCGTGTATATTAGGTTTTCGTTTGGATGTGATGTCTTCCGTTGACATGAAAGACTCTAGTTTTGTTTGACTTCAAATAAAACTGATAGTTTCAATACGCTGATTCATTGTAAGTCTTTAGTTATGGATGATTAATTATAAGTATTTTTATTTAAATTGGATTTGTTTGTAGTGTTTTTTCGATCTCGCATGACCAACACACATGAGATATTTTGCCCCATATTGTTTATTTAATGTGAAAGTTATTCTATATTGATATTTTTGAGTCAATTGTTCTCAAAATCGTTGGTTGGAGAATCGATATGATTATTTGATTTCAAATATTCCTTATGTTCAATCACCTTTTTCTTATGATCACAATCCACTCATTATTCATTTTCAGAGCACGTCCTCTAATTAACTTTAGTTTATACTTTACATATTTGCCAATAGCATAAACATCCTTTTTGCTTAGAAGGTTGACTTCCTATATATCGTTTATTCAAGTGGCATACTTCATATTGTATACGTAGTATTAGCTTATTGATATGTGATTGCACCAATTTGATCGAGTAGAGAGAATCACATACTTACATATTATAAAAACTAGAGATTTAAGATTCTAATTTTAATAACTTTCATCTCTTATAAATTAAAACTTATATTTCGAAATCAAAAATAAGTAAAAATTCCCTTAAAAATTCCCCTAAAAATAAGCTTTTTCTAACTAGCTGGCTTCTAAAAGGAATCCCTCACTACATCTCCAGCTATCAGTTCTGGTATTAACTAGAATCTACAGACTACAACTTCCATTTTTAACTACATTTAACTTGTTGTCAAACACACCTATAGTGACATTTCTCATGAGTTAAAAGCTAGTATTCCATTTCCGGACAAACACAAGATTATTCTCTTAGAAATAAAAACAAATATATTGTTTGACACATATTATATTATAATTTCAATACACCAGTACAAATTAAATTATAAAAAAAAGACGATATGTAAGTTGAACAGCCAATTTGTAAGTAAAAAAATGAGAGCATATACCATAGTAGTGATAGTGTAGAAGTACGTACTTGATATATATATATATATATATATAATATAATGCATGTCGTTACGTGCTCATTTGAAACGAAGTACGTGTTTGAAGCTGTAAATGCTACGGTTATAATCCAAACACCGCACATGCCATGATTATAAAATATGTATGATACATCTTCATCGATTTCAACTTTATAATTATTCGTCTTGTAGCAAAGCATTCAAATTAAATAGACTCTTATGGAACTACCAAAAAGGAAAGAACAAAAACCAAATAAAAGATGGTTTAATTTAATACGTTCTAATTACGAATCTCAATATTCTTCTATACTTCATTTGGGACCATTGCAAAATACGAAAGCTTTTACTTTCATATGTATCCGGTTAATCTTTCTTTTTACGGGGTATAAGAAATGAAACACTAAAAACTACATGATGTACGGGTTTGTAATTTATTTTTACTTTTGTATCGAGTTAGATATAAATTCAATATTCAATTTAAAATTAATGTAAGTAATAAATTTATAGATTCTGTGTCCGCTTGTGTAATATAGTCGGTAGGTGTTAGGTATAACTAGTCATTTTCATTTTATAAGTATATTCGATTAATTTTAAATGACAGGGCGGTAAATAATTTGACACGTAATAACTCTTTTGACTATCTTTTTTATGTTGACTCAAATTTAATCGTCGATTCACAGTTTAGTCACAAGGACAAAACAAACATGAAATACACCGCCACCATTTCATCAATTCAAAATATCTTTTTTAATAACCGGCCAACTTATCCACCGCCAAATCACCACCCAATTTCTCGCCGCTAAATCAATCTCCGACACCCAAAAACTCCTCGGAATCACAATCCCAACTATGTGTTTCGTCCGCCGTTACCCCACTTTACTCGAAGAGGTCAATAATTGATTCTCGTTCCCCCTTAATGATTCTCTGGCGATCTCAAATGAACAACAAGCACCATCGAAACCCACCTTCTAGTTCATTAACTCATAATAACTAAGATCGGACCAGATCAAGATTTTAAGATTCTATGTTCGGGATCAAAATACTAACAAATCTTATACTTTTTAAATTCTATGTAAGATCGAGATTATTTTCGTTAATTAAAATCGTAAAATTTTAAGATCAGAATCTAGATCTTAACAACCTTCCTTTATAGTAATAAAATGTTAAATTACAAATTGAATTCAATAGGTGGTAAATATTCGTATACATGGATTACAAAAGGGCGAAAGTGCAATGTGATGACCGCAAGCAATAAAGCAACAGTTTAATAAGGAGGTTGATCGAAGTGCCGTGGCTACTCTAAAGATTTTCTTTTATTAAAAAAATAAATAAATAATAGAGTGATCATATTATATTTGTTATTAAATTATTAAAATTACCTTTCAAGAAGTCAATGTATCTTTTGCTTTCTCATGCTTGTTTACGGTCGAAGGTCATATATCTCCGCTGTTTCTTATGCGAAGTACTATATATGATTTTCTTTTCATTTAAAAGCATATATTGTGGAAGATAATGTCACATTTTACATTGTAAATAACAATGAATTTCATTTTTAAAATGAGTGGTTTCATTGCGTAGGTAATAGAAAATTGGACTTACCCTTTATCGTTGAACTAATAAAATTCAAGAGGAAAAATATGAATCTTTCCACCCATTGCAGGCCCATGAACGCCAACACAAAAATGCAGGAGACAATTGAAGCGATTATCACTGTCGATGCTTCGAGGTTATTTTTGTCATAATTAATTGTAGTTATAGGTTGTGAGCTGAACCACTTAACTAAAATTGTAAATTGTAACTTTTATTTATATAAATATGTCTGAATGAGTAATTGTAGCTCTGATTAAAATTCGTAAAATGACATAAATTGATATAATAATAAAATTGATGTATGTTTCTATTAGATGTACACAAGTTTTTCTATATACAATTACATTACAATACATATTACAAAATATAAATAAAAATCAAATGCCTTCGATAGTTATTTTTTATAGCTCTTTTAAAACATTTTCAATAAATTGTGTAACAGCTTTTAAGAAAAAGCTTTACGAAACATTTTACTTCGAACAATAAAAAGTTTTTGTTACACAAAAAAACATCAAAAGTAATTAAATTAGAGAGGACAAATAATTTTCCAAATGATATGCTATTGATTAAGGGTATTAAGTTTCATACACCATTTTTAAGAGTTATACACCTCCATTATATCATAATTATTTTATTATTAAAATCAATTTTCATTTTTTTTATTTTTCTCTAATATCTTTTAAAATATAACTTTTTATAAAATTTCAAATATACTATTGTGACGTGCTTATTTTTATTTACGTTTCAATGAATATTTTATTCAAAACTGAGTCAGATAAAACATTATGTATTTTTTTAAAAATAATTTCAAGTTTTCGGTTTTCTTCGTTTTTTTACGTTTTTCTTCGTCATTTTTTCATTTTTCTTCGTTCTTTTCCTTTTTTCTTTTTTTTTTCATTTTCTTCGTTTTTAATGGTTTTTTTACATTTTTTTTCGTTTTTCTTCATTTTTTTCGGTTTTCTTCGGTTTTTTTTTACGTTTTTCTTCGTTTTTTTACGTTTTTCTTCATTTTTTACGTTTTTCTTCCTCTTTTTTTTTACGTTTTTTCGTTTTTTACGTTTTCTTCGTTTTTTATGTTTTTCTTCGGTTTTTTACGTTTATTACGTTTTTTCATTTTTCTTTGTTGTTTTAACGTTTTTTCTGTTTTTCTTCGTTTAGATACGTTTTTTTTCGTTTTTCTTTATTTTTTTAAAAAACGAAGAAAAACGTTAAATAAATGAAGAAAAACGAACAAAATGAAGAATAACGTAAAAAAAGGAAGAAAAACGAAAAAAGCGAAAAAGAACATAAAAAAGCCATGAAAAACATAAAAAATGAAGAAAAAAGTAACAAAAACATTAAAAAACGAAGAAAACGGAAAAAAAAAACATAAAAATGACGAAGAAAAATGTAAAAAAAAAAAAGAAAAAAAAACCAAAAAACTAGAAATTTTAAAGAAAAAATACATTGTTTTTTACCCGACTCAATTTTGAATAAAATTTATATCGAAACATAAATAAAAATAAGTACGTCACAATGGTATATTTGAAATTTTATAAAAGTTATATTTTAAAAGATATAAAAGAAAAATCAAATAAGTTGAAAATTAATGTTAATAATAAAATAATAATAATGTGACATGGTAGTTTCATGTAATACCTTAAATTAAGATTCACGTCCATTAATAAAAGGTGTGTAAATCTTGCTCCATATTGATTAATTATGAGTGAATCATTAATGACATGACACGCATGCTCATAGACGTGCTGTCTGCAAATCTTACATGGACAAAATAGTTCAAAGAAATAAAGTACAGAACAAAGTACAACGTTTCGTCCATGTTATAGACCAATGAGGAAAAACGTATCGTACAAAAGAAAAGTTAGATATGATAACAAAGAAGTACAAAGTTTCATCCAAATGAGAAAAAACGTATCGTACAAAAGAAAAGGTTAGATAAGATTTAAGGTCATCGTTGTTTACATTTTTCAATCCCTACTATTCGTCAAAATGAGTCATATCTTTTCTTTACTTTTCAATTTTCATTTCTTAACCTTTAAATCAATCTAATTCTGTTATCACTTTCCATTTTTCATCTTTCACTCTCACCTACACATTCAATTTTGTCTCCCGCTTTTTACTTTCGACCTCTTACTCACTCCTACACATTCAATTTTATCTCCCATCTTTACTTTTGTTTTTATAAAAATAAAAATTCTATAAAATAAAGTTGTTTACTTTTTAACTATTTTTTGTATAAAAAGACTTTTGATTAAAAAAAATCATTGATTAAATAGAATTCAGTTTTTGATTTAACCGAATTCAAAACTTCAAAACCGAAAGCAAACCGAAAATTGAATATTGAATTCGGTTTCGATTTAATTGCCCCGCAAAGTGCTTGTTAAATTCTGTTTGGTTTTAAATTGATTTGACTCAGCTCAATATTTTAATTAAATGGTTTCGAATTAAATATTGAACATTTTAAAAGCTCATTTAAAAAAAACTTTTAAATTAATAGGAGTCTTTTCATTAAAATTAAAAATTTAAACTCCTAAATTAAGTCTCGTTAGCAGACGATCAATTGCCATTCTCTAATATCATATATTAATTTTCTCGTTAGTCTCTAATATCATATATTAATTTTCTCGTTAGCAGACGATCAATTGCCATTCTCTAATATCATATGTTAATTTTCATCGGGACAAATGGATTCGACAAGTGACAACTTGATTCAATTAATTCAAGGAACATATTGTTTTGAATAGGCTCTGATAGGCATTTCACCGAGAACGTAAATGAGTCGTCTAAAGTCCACCACCACATGTCCGGGGACGAGGCAGAAATAGATAGATTCCCAGTTACGTTAACAAGGGAAGCAATGTCATCAATTGAACTTCCTTTAGGCTCTAATCTCTAATCTCAATTTGGTTGCCAATATTTTTCAACAGACCCCGTCTCGAGCTTATCATACAATCTCTTTGTTTATAAAAAACGTATAAACGTGGAAAGAAGTTCATCAATTTGATTCCAGTATAGAAATGATTAACATACTTGGCCCCCCAAATTTAGAATCAAGACACGAATATTATTCTCATATTCCTTGTTTGATGATTTGAAGTCTCAAAACTTTTCGTTAATTATTCTTATTACCACCCAACAAGTGGACATTTAATGAGCCCAATATAGTGAACACTAAGGCCCAATACAGTAATACAAAATGATAGACGTACAACGCAGTAACGCGTATCCATTCCAACGGAAATATCAGTTGTAGGTCGAATGGCGTCCAGTCGTCTTTCTCCGGCCGCCGTTAACCACCGTCACCACCGGAATTTACCGATCCTCAGCGCTGCAAATCCTCATCTTCCTTCGATCAATTTCCTCTCTTTCTGCAAATTTTCCACCAGTAAAATCATATCATCACACTATCAACTTCCGCCGAGGAATTCCAATTTATGGCGTTGCCGGTGCGGTGCTACGCCTCCGTCCCCGCCGGAGGATGGACCATTGCCTGGTGATGAAAAGGATTCTAATTCAGGTATAATAGCCCTCGCGATTTTTTCCTTACGTAATGTATTATCAGCAAATTATGCTCACGTAATTTGTTACTTGCTTTTTTTTAGGGCTCGTAGTTGTAGGTCATAAATTTGTGCATATAATTAGTGAACTTGTTTAATTGAATGTATTTTGAACGATTTAGAATTCTAGGTTAGATATCTATTTGATCTGGCTTGGTGTTTCAGATTGCGTATGTCAGGTGCTTATAGTTTATTGCGTCTTTAAGTGCAATAGATATTTTATAAATGTTTGGCTATAGGATTGTTTTGGCTTATTTTAGAGGGAAAATCCGTTTTAGTCAAGAACTTGGAAATACCGAGAATTATCCGAAAATACGAAGAATTATCAAACTTTTATATGTTACCTGCAGGACAATTATAGTGTTTAGAGGATACATAATCCTTAAGTTGATCTATGATATTTTTTATTTGGGTGACGATTTGTATGTTTTTCACTCTTTGTAAGTTAAAGTTAGTGGCATTCTGGAGGAAAGAGTTCCATTAAAGGTAGCTTAATCTAGTAACATATTGTTGCCCCATCAAACTCTCCTTGAGAATTATTGTTATAATAAGTTTATGACATCAAGACTCCATGTTTAATTGTAACGAATGTTTTGTGTCAATAAACAGGTTCAGTTCTATCGCTCTCTAGATTTCAAGAAAGTGCTCAGATCTTTTTTGCTGTTCTTTTCTGGATGTCTCTCTTCTTTTGGTCATCCGTTTGTGATGGAAGGAATAATGGTAAATCAGACAAGGGGCCTAGATTCTGGAAATGAATCAGTAAATATTTAGCTTGTACATATTATGATCAAATTAAAGTAGATGGAATGCTTCCTAAACAACCATATATATAGTAATATAGCTGCGAAAATTATTCTTTGTAATGTACAACTCTTTTGCAGATCTATTTGTAGTTTTGTTGTGTTCTTTTGGAATGAACTTGTATCGTGTCAATTATCTATCGCTTGTAACTCTCTAGGTTTAATTTATCACGACCGAGAATGAGACTGAAGCTAACATTTTCTGGGCTCTTTTGTTTGGTATGTACGTGTCGTGCTTAGCTTTTCTTCCAATCGAATGTACTCCGTTACAACTCAAATAATTGAGAACCCTCTTTATCACCTTTCTGCCCTTTTCTAGCAGCTATAACAAGGACCATTTGTTACCTTATCTTTTTCTGTCAACAAAAATACCATTTTTCATATTATCTTTCATCAAACGGTGTTCTTATTTGGAATGGCGCATCAATCATCTCAGATGAAATTGTCTTACATGACTATGAATTAAGGCATAGCCATAAAACTTTATTATATCATTCTCTTTGATTTTGTGCTTGGTTTTGTTATCTAAAACATATATTTTTAGTGTGACTCGGTTTTGTTTTATGGTTAGTACGATAAAATCATTTTATTTGTAGTTACTCTGGGAGAAATAAATGACCAAAACTCGAAGCATTATGAAAGGGTTTGAATTCGTTATCCTTCCTACAAATAACAAACGAGTTGTATTTTAGTTGTCCTCATTTTAATATTTACGGTTGATGGTAATTCTGTTATAACCCAAGAAATAGGAAACTTTTGCATTATCTCAAACAACGTGTTGGGTATTTAATTTTCCTCTGCTTTTTTGGCAACAGAGAAAATAATAATCCAATTACAACGTAAACGTGTCATACCATCGTGTTTTCTACAAGACATGTAAAGTTGTAAAGAGAATAAAAAACAATGGAGATATTGTTAACACTTTAGATGTTACATCTGATTTAGCTTTCGAACTACATGTCTTGTTACAACAACTTACAAACTTATATGGTATGTAGTCATCATGTTGAGTATGGATTTCTATTATTATAGATTTTGATTTGATTGACTAGTGGTCTGCAAAATATACTTTACACATTTTTGTGTTTTACATATGAATATATGTTAAAATATCCAAATAACAGAAAGTGGGTGTAAGTCGGAATGAAAATGAGTCGAAGCAATCAGATATCTAAATAAAGGTCTTATAAGTATTTTAAATAACTAAATAGCCTGGTCTTATGTCTAATATACATATATATATATATATATATATAGTATAAGTTTCTTGAAAGCAGCATCAATCTTCCTTTTCCAAAACAAGTGTTGGAGGGTGTTTATTATATCATGGGGTGGATTGTTTGAAATTATCGTCACAAGGTGCTTTTTGGTTCGACCATCCAGTCGAAAGCGTGTTTGTTTGATGATATCGTGGCTTGTTCTTTTGTTTCGTGTAGATCAAGATGCAAGGTAAATTTTAGTTGGGTTGATTGGTTCAAAAATCCTTCGCTTATAACTTTATAATTTTCTCTAGCTTCTTGCTACTATTTTAATAATATCCGCCGTTCAAAAAAAAATCTTCCTTTTCCAAAACTCTCTATGTGACTGAAGAAGTAGAGATCCAATTATGCTGTTGAGTTGCTCCTCCACACCTATCTTTCATTCATCTCAACCCATACAATTATCACCCCTCACCCGAACCCAATCTGTCTCTTTGATATCTAGCAAGAAATCATACAATTCACACTTGAATAATACTCCAAAGAAAAATATCGTTGATGAAGGTAATAAGGTGTTGCAGACGTATGTGATAGGCGGCAGTGGTGGTGGTCGTGGCAATGGGGGTAAGTTATGTGTTGGTGGTGGGAATGGATCTAATGGTGGTTTGGATCATGGACATAATGGTACCGAATTATATTACCAAAATATGCTGGAAGCTAACCTGGGAAACGCTCTATTACTAGCTAATTACGCCAAGTTCTTGAAAGAAGTATGTAAATATATACATTCCCAAGAAATATATTTACAGTGGTATGATGTGTGCTGCTAACTAAAATCATCTTGGTTGCAAATGTACTTTATATTGTGCGCAGTCTCTAAAAATCTACATATAGGGCCATATGTAATCATGAGTCGCACAATCCAAATAACAATTGCATAAAAGATGCGTACAACTAGCAACACACATCATTTCCTCTCTATATATTCTAAGATTTATAATAAATTAATAATTTTGAATCTTATATGATTATTGTTTAGGTTCAATGCAATCACAAGAAGGCGGAAGAGTACATGAAAGAGCAATTCTTGCAAATCCAAATGATGTAAATGTTTTATCAATTTATGCTGATCTAATTTGGCAGGTTCATAAGGATGGTAATCGTGCCGAATCTTACTTTAATTAAGCAGTCGAAGCGGATCCACATGATTGGTATAAATTACAAATACATATGATCATAAGAAGTAATTATTGAATGTAAGTTATGTTTTAAACTAATCATCTAAGTTCATGAATTTTGTGTTTGCAGTTATGTTTTGGCTTCGTATGCTCGATTCTTATTGGACGCAGAGGATGATGAGGAAGATGAGTTCAGCGCAATTATACAAACTCGATGTTGCTTACTAGTTCTTTACTAATTGTAATTTAGTAAGCTTAATGATACCTGTTTTGATGTTTAGTTAGTAAGATGGTACTAATAACCAATAAGACTGATGTTACGTTTGATCTTCTATAATGATGGTTACATTAACGAACGAAATGCATCCGAGAAATGTGATACGGACACCGAACATTGTTTAGAACGATTATATTTTGTACTTGAAGAGGTAATGTGGTATTCGTGTCCGAACAAATCATGAGATATGATGGATGTTTTAGTTGTGATATTTTGTGTAATGTTAATTTGTCTTTAAAATAGTAAAAACAAGCTAATCGCGAGTTTTAGCCTTGGGGAAATTATATTATAAAAGGTTAAGTTAGTAGGAATAAAATAAACAAAGAAAAGGAATATCGCAATTAGTGGTTATGTCACCCATCGTTAGCTCCCATGCTTCAATGTTTTTAGGGTGAGTTTGCTTCAAATTAGAGAATGGGAATGAGAATCTAAGTGGGAAAGTGAATACTAACTAATGCAATAATTCTTTTTAGTGTAACTTTTGTTACTGATGTTGTTTCGTTCGTATAACTAATTATTATGACGAGGGATGATAAATTGAAGCGGGTCAAGCTGATGGGTTCAATGAAACTAATATGATTTGATATATGGGTTATGTGGCGTAAGTATTCAACCCGCACATAATCTTCTTAACCTGTTTAAATAAACGGATCAAACGGATTAATGAGTTGCTAGGTTGGTTTAGGGTCAAATGAATCAAATTTAATGGGTTACTCTTGAGTAGACGGGTCGACCTGTTAACTAGAAATTTGACCCTAGTCCAACCAAAAAAATTAATTGAGTTTGTGAATATTGGATTAGTCAATTGATGGGTCAAAAAGTATCCAAACTCGACCCAATCTTTATACGCCAATCTGTAAATGGGTGAAACAAGTTAATGAATTAACAGGTTAGCTTTAAGTTACTTTAAGGTACAATGAGTCAAATTAAATGAGTTATTTTTAAGTTAACGGACAGTCCTATTTCCCCAAGACTTGACCCATTCCGACCCAAAAATGTAAATAGATTGAAGAGTTTCATATTAACGAGTTAAAGAGTAAAAATATATATCTAATTGTTATATGTTAGAATAATAATAGATAGTAATATCATTACCTCGTATTTGGTGAGAGGTACTATATATAAAACATACTAATATTTATTACTTTTTTCATTCGCCATCCATTAATACTTCCACTCAAACACCCCTTAAATTTAGACCATGACTATTTTGGCCATCAATGAATAATGTTACCGTGCACAAAATAATGGGATTCATGATAACCACCGAAATATCTTTGACAACTTGAGAACACATTATTGGAACCACTACAGGTCAATTTAATCGGTATGTTTGATTTGTCAAAATTAGCGTTAACATTTTATTTATTTATCTATCTTTTTAAAGTTTACATCAAAATCTATCTACCAATAATGAATCAAATTCAAATTCATTTTTAGTGTGGCATTAAATTTTTTAGTCATTCTGCGTCACATAAAAGTACTAAATTTAGTGGCTTAATATCAATACTTATCTCCAGTTGATAATCAAATTCGACATCATTTTTAGTCATTCTGCAAACTAAATCAAATAAACATAATAAATTTAGCGTTTGCACGTTAAATTCATCTCCACTAATTAATTTCAAATTCGACATAATTTTCAGTGTAGCATCAAATTTTTAGTCATATTACATCAAATTGAGTTTAACAAATACGACATTGGATGTTTAAGGGAAAATTTAATGCGCGATCTGAACAACACATAATTTACATAATATTAAGCAAAATGGATGGAGTAAATACATACGTATCTGAAACTTGATGGGCTAATAATGTAAAATTGATGTTTGTTGATTGATCAACAACACACAATTAGACCATTTCTTATGGTGACTGAACAAGACTGCAAGACTGACCTCCGCGTCAGCGCTAAGACTGAGGACTAACGCAAAACTGAACGCTGCTTATGGTGACTGCAAGACTGAACAAGATTGTGCCACGTCAGCGCCACGTCATTTCTTAAATATCAATACAAATACATTTTTTAATTAATAATAAAAATTACAATAATTAAAAAACTAATTTATATTAATAATAAAAATTACAATAATTTAAATCCTACGTTACATTAATAATTAAAAAACTACGTTACACTAATAATGAAAAATTACCATACTTAAAAAACTACGTTATACTAATAATAATTAAAAAGCAATACAATTAATCCTCGTCGGTGTCTTCGTTCGTATGTTGGGTAGGCGCCACACAATCGCGTTTAACTTCTTCTCGAAAAGAACGGAGAAATTCTTGTTCCTCGGGTGGCAAGTTTGGATTGATCGGGTTGTTGAGAACCTTGAACGCCCTAAACATTGATTTCTTTCTTGCAGTCGCCGCTAATGTTTCCATTGTTTTTTGTTGAACTAGTGCGGTTTTCAACAGTTGAGCGCGAACCTCGTCGGCATAAACACGTGAGGAAGTAGCATCCGAAGAACCCGAACTCTTTTGGCTTTTTCGACTTTGTGCCCGACCGGGTGGGCGACGAATCGTGTCGTCGGCGAATAAATTGTCGAAGTTCGGTGTCTTCGCTTGGTGCGGATCATTGTCTTCCTCGTCAAGATTGACCGCCTCATAATCTTTGTCTACTATATATATATATATATATTTGAAAGCGATATAATTAAAAAAGTACCTTTTCCTTTTCTATTTCTATTTCTTTTGACCGATTCGGCTTCGGCTACGTTTTCAGCGTTTTCTTCGGGTGGTGTGTGGACGTTTTCGAATTGATTTTGTGTTAGTGGTTGTTGTACGAAATGTTGTTGTTGTTGTTGTTGTTGTGTGAATTGTTGTAATTGATGGTACGTATTAAAATAGAGTTGGGATCGTGGGTCGTTGGTTGATATTGAAAACAGATTGATGAGAGGTAAATATTGAGCAAAACCCGTTTGACTTGAGCTCGAATGTTAGACGGAAGACGAACCCGTAGGTGACATATTAATACCCGGAATTGGGTTGTTAATTAAGTTATTGAAAAAATCATTGGATGGTGATTGAGAATGAGATTGAGAATTTTTGTTTTGTTTTTTAGACATTTTGTGAATTGGATTGTGTATGATGTATGAAATAGATAAAGATTGAGAGAATTGTGTGTGAAAAGTTAGATAATTGTATGTGTATATATAGTGTTTGATATTAATTAAATTTTTTTTTTCCTGCGAGCCGTTGGGCCTAGCCGTTGCGGCCCGTTGCAAATCAAACCGTTCTGGCGTCCTGATGTCGTGCTACCCAAGATGTGAAATCCATAGGACGGTCCCAAGACGGGACCGTGCCTATGGTGGCGAGACGGGGACGGGGGACGTGGCACGCCACACACGCACAAGACGAGGACGGAGGGTGCCATAGGCACCGGTCTTATTGTGTTGTCAACAACATCAATTTTATCTTTAAAATTTTATTTATTGAGTAATGATATTTCAATTAGACTTTTAAACAAATTTACTAACCTCGTCCATTAAAAATTTATACTTTACATACAAATGATGTACAATTTAAAAAATCTATCAGAATTTAATAGACTTATTATCATTATCCTTATTTTTTACTCTTGACATATACTCATTACTTAATATGATTATTAAAAGTTATGATAAATACATACATTTTTAAACAAAAGCAGCAATTCTATGTTTCTTTTTTCTCTTATATTTTTCATACCATTCTCAATATAAAACAGAATCAAGACCAATATGACTATTTTCTTAGAGTATATATAACAAGCTTTCTTTGCTCTAATGTTCCACAACCAACCTAAACCTGAATCGCTCCCGATCGCTGTGAACAAATTGATCACGATTCCTCAACCGCAACAGATTTAGGAGCCACAGTCATAATCACACTAGTCACATACCCGTTACTAAGTCCCAACAACAAAGTCAAAAGCATCACCATTACCTCATTTAGCAACCATTTAGGCCCAAAAACACAACCCATGAAAAGGGGATAAAACAACACCATTGCAACACACCCCCAAACAACCCATTTACTTCTTTTAACCACATATTTCGCGGTCTTGCCCAAAAAAATCACCAACATTGAATATTGTTATCAAGAAAACAGGATACCAATCGCCAAAAGATATGGATTAACATTTTTGCTCAAGTATTCTGGGACTATTGATAGGGTTACGACGTAGAGTAAGACCATTGATATATTTATTCATTTGAGTTTCTTCAAAACATGCCGTGTTTTGGGCTTTTGGGTGTTGTTTTTGGGTTGGTTATCGAGCTCTCTGGTGGTGTAATGTCGAACGATTGGTAATTTGTGAAGTAGGTTGGAGAATAGGATGCAAAGGAGCTCGATGAATGTGCTCGTGAGGAAGTAGATATGTGTGCTTGTTCGAAGCCCGTTTCTTGAGTGAGGAAGTGAAGCTTTGGTTATAATCCTTAACATACATACCAAAACCCCTGCATACATATATGTAAGGCAGTATTAATAAGTACGTAGGCAAGCTGAGGATTAAGCTGGCCCGGGTTAACTATGAGTCACCCGTCACAAACTCAAGAAATTTAGAATCTACTGATTAAAGCGTCGTGGGAGGCAGTATATATATATATATATATGATGCATGTATTACGTGGGTTATGTTAGTGTCTAGATGCCTTTTTGAAGAAAAACTTTTTGGAACTAAGAAACCACATTAAACGTATCAGAATATGAAAGAACACTATATTTATTGACCCGTTTATGTTATATAGTGTTAGGATTATCTGCAGCTAAGTTTAAAATGTAATTCAATAAGCTTATATGTTAGTTGGGCATTGTACGAGTTAACTTAATAAGGTACATCATATCAGTCTTTATACATCTTAACCATTTATTTAATTGCATATATTATGTTATATTATTTTAATATAAATAAATAAATGTAATTTAATAATTTTTTATTAAAATAAAATTTATGACATTAAGACTATTTACTTATTTGATCATCTTTAGCAAAAATCTTTATTTTTTTCATTAAATCATTTCGTAACACATATAATGTGCTCAGAATTGATAGAAATGCATTTTTAATTAACTTAATTACTTTTACTTTTAGTAATTAAATCACACAAATCATAAATGTGGATACATACCAGCAGAAGCATTGCCTGCAACAACAGCTTGCTTATACCGTCAGTCAACTTCCCAGTAGCACCAATTAAACTAGCACTAGTCAACCCTTCAGCTAAACCAGTCAACGCCACCATTAACACCAAAACCACAAAACCCGAATCCGAACCTTTTGCATGATCAATCCAATCAATTACTGATGCAACCATTAATGCCAAAACAAATAACCCATAACCCAAATTCAACCTCACTTAAAACCCGGGTAACTTCATTTTGCTTGACAAATATGTTAGAAAAAAAAGCATTATTGTAGCGGACATCATATATGCAACCGAGAACACCTTGCAGACGTGTCTTGATAGATAAAGATCTTGAAAGTAACCAAGGGCTGTGATGAAAGAGCCCTATGGGACTAAGTAGCCTGCCCCGAGAAGGAAATGGATCATGTATGTAATGTGGTACGGGTCGTTCGGTTCAGGTTGATTGATGGTTACTGGTGGGTCCATTATTTGGCCGGAGAGGATGACTCAGGGAAACTAGTTTTTATGAAGGGGTTGTGTTTTTATTTATTTAGTTTTTTTGGTATTTAAGTCTTTAGGAGAGTTTGTTGAATTAAAGTTACCCGGGTATACAATGTTTGTATTATTGTAAGACATAGAATTATGCAGAAACATAAAATGCAGTAAACACTCGCAAGAGTACTGAATTCGAATTTGAATGTGAATATTATCAATACGTTATAAAATAGTAAATAATACCTTAACTATTTAAAAGAGGAATAAACTGTTTTTTTCTAAATACTTAGCATTCTAACTTAATTATAAAACAAATGTTAATTGTGTATTCAAAACACATTTAAACAAATTAAAAAAAAAGAAGAAAGAATTAAAATAAAAAATAATATCGCTTTGAGACCCTAAAAGATTTAATGGCTATAATTATCTTTTGAGTCCTAGTGAAATGAGGAGTTTTGCAAATTATACCGTTTTAATTGAGATCGTAAAAATTCAACTCGGCACTTGTGATGATAACGTTACTTTATTTTCAATCATATTAGTCATAACATCATCAATCTCAGAATTTTACTTACGAGTTTTCATGTTCAAATTCTTCATAAAGGTTTTCGCAAACTCGCTAATCACAAGGAGCACATTTGACTGCAGAGTGTTCGCAATATCAATTGTGTTTCCGGCTCCAAAATTCATGTGTTTGACAAGAAAAAAGTTTACTCGTAAGTCTGTAAGCTATGAATTTGTTATTTCAGGGGATGTGTAGTGGTAAGGTCAACGGGGAACAGAAGTCTGATCTGGCGTTGCATCCATGCAACTCATCCACTACGTCCGGTGACATGGAGCTCAATTTTGTCCACTCAATTGTATATTACGTGGGCCCTTACATATTTAATTGAAAATTCAATATTATATTTCTAGATTATTACTCGTTCAGGTCTAAGACTAACATATCGTAAGAAACATTTTAGTTTTCTTCAAATCTATCGACTTTGTTCTTTGCTTTTGAAAGTATTAGAATAGAATTTTATATAATTTACTTTAAAATCAAATGTTCACATTACTGCTACTTAACTTTTAAATACTTATCTTGACAGACATGCAAGAGATATATTAAATAGAATTAGTAAATACTCGTGCAATATGACGATCTATATGATAATGATAACGATAACGATGATAATAGTATATTAATAAGAGATTTTATTAAGATGATTAAATGTTAATCATTATATAGAGATAATATAATTGTTTTAAATAACTAAATTAATAATTAAAAATACATTATAATTAGTTATGGATGGTAGTAAATTTCTTTTGAAGTGAGAACTAGCTCTTTATAGATTATAGATGACGATAGGTGAGTTCTATGGAAAAATGTTATGCTGACGTTGTACTCTATTATAAAATAGAGTTGGATCTTCTCAGAGTCGATGCGAAATTCGGATAACGTTTTATCGAACCATCAGTTTAACACCGAGTGCACGTGCTTGTATGAAAAATAAAAATAAATCTTACGACTAATTCTAAGTTAGGAAAATAAGAAACTAGGCTAAA
This sequence comes from Logfia minima, assembly GCA_963921325.1. Lineage (NCBI taxonomy): Eukaryota > Viridiplantae > Streptophyta > Magnoliopsida > Asterales > Asteraceae > Logfia > Logfia minima. Next base: position 2,181,966 of record OY992771.1, on the reverse strand, counting down.
CAATGAGGTGAAGTGGTGGACCATCCGATAAACACGTGTAGCATTACATACTTTTAACCGCCTAACCGATCACCGTCTCCAATGTTATAATTTCTCTAATTTCGTTGTGAAAGTTGCCGGTTTTACATTATTACAGTACTACATTACTCTTCAGCAAAGGTCAGTAAATCTGGGAATTCTTCTCGTCTCTTTGATATTTAATATTTATATTGAATTTTTTATTCTCTTTTTCATGATTATAGACGACTATTATTTTGTATCCTTCAAATACGAGTGCTGGCTGAAAGAAATGGCTGATGAACAGGTTCCAATAGCTGAGGTATCTTCTGCATACTCCATTGGTCTCTAATTCTCCTTAGTTAAATTGTTATTATTAGAATAAAATATATGGAAATGTATTTTAAGTTGGTTAGATGAAAAATACATCAAAATGTGAGTTTTGGTAGTATTTGTTAGGATCGATACCACTTGTTAAGAATGATAACCACCATAATAAATCACATAATAATGTATATACCAATGAATAAATGTACGAAACAGAAAAAGCATAACACGTACATGCTTTTTTTTATGTGGAGAACCTTTTTAACAGAGAGTAAAAAATCACTAGATCACGAGGTCACTTAAATTTCACTACAATATGAAAGATATTACAAAAATGAATGCTGCTTTTAACACTCTTTAATTCTTTAATTATTACCATCACATATTCTCACACCATCCTCAACTGTGGATTACAATATTGAAATTCATCACCATTGTTATTGAATCACCGGACTTTTACCGCACAGGTCGAGGGGAGCTCTCACTTTTTCTCTCAACCTCACCTAAAACCCTAAACAACTCCGATATTTATATAGGCAAAACACAATAGTTTCCTAATTATATTATATATCAACTTTCTAATTAGAAAACTCTCTCCAAGTTTAGGTTCTATGACTCAATTCTTAACAGTATTAACTACTTTTGTGGAAACAGAAGCCACCAAAGATGAACCCGTTTATGACAAAACGGAAACTAGAGACACGTGTCGACACTGTAGAAACTGAGGGTACAAACGAGGTTGAAATGAAAGATGCTGAATCTATAGACGTATCGGGTGAACAAGGTATTAAAGAAGTCGAGATGCAAGACGCTGAGATTGTGCATGATGATAGAACACACCTCGAGGACAGTACTCGGGAAGAAGGCCTAATGCGCCCAGACATTAGTAACGGTGATAGGAAATTGGAATTGAATGCAGCTGAAGAGCGTAAAGATGATCAAGATATAAAAGAGATTGAGAAACCTACGAAAGTTGAAGCTTCTGAAAAAGATGAGAAAGGAGTTGGTAATGAGGAAACAAGAGATGGATCAGGGCAAGGAGTGTTGGGCGAGGTGGCAACATTGTTGAAACAAGTTGAGGAGAGTGATGCGAAAGCCAAGTTGGAAGTTGAAGTGAAAGTGAAGAAATTGGATCACAAGGGTGTTAAGGAAAATGGCGAGATCAACGAGAGCCAAAACACAGCTCGGGAAAGTTGCACATGATCTTAATAGTCGTATGCTTGTCTTATCTCAGGTGTCTTACAAGTTGTACGTGTAGTTGTTCCCAGAGGACTAGTTATTGTATGTATTAGCTTATCGATCGGTGCTCGTTTGGGTATTCAAATGGTATATCTGTCTTTTGATCAGATCTGTTGTAGGTGTTATGTGTTATGGGTTCCCAAATGACCATCTTTGTACGTATTTGCTATCCAAAACAATGCTTATTAGACTAAAACATGCGTAGTTTATTTGAGATGATTTGTAGATCATGAGAAGTCATCTGCACATTATATATATATTCGGATTCAGATAATTAAATAAATCCTATATGCGTAGTTTATAAATGAAATTTTGTGAACTCAATGAAACAAAGAAAAACAATTGTAACAACTTCTGGGTATATTGTTCATTACTTATAAACCTTTCTATATACTACCAAATAAGAATAAAACATAATATGTATTGAGAAATGGTCTATTTACAATTTTACCCCGTTCTCCTGAAGCAAGTTTTTTGGTCTATACATACCCTGGACGGAAAGCATCTTAAACATATTTTAGGCCAAAAAGGGCACATGGCCTGAGTTACTTTAGACCTTCAAACTAATGTGTAACCGGCATTAATACGAGCAAAACTAGAAACGCAATGTCTCTGTTTGTTCTTTATTTATCGTATTCTTTTAGGAGGACTATACGGAAACAATTATCTAGTCTGAAGAGATTCGACAAAAACCACATGGATGGACTGAGTCGACCCGAAAAGATGTCAATGTCATGAGTTTTAAGAAAAGGTACTAAACTTTAAAGATGGGGAAAGGGTTAAAAGGTTTGGGATCTTTTGTTTGGTGATCCTGAAAATGATGTAAACCAAAACCTATAAGTTGCCCTTTCATTCATCCTGGGAATCTTCCATTAGCAACTCTAATGGGATTCCTAAAGAACAAGCATCCCAAACCACAAGCCACCATTCCCTATTCCTTACATATCCATTAACCTGAATATCCTTCATTCATCGATATGGGCTCGAATCATCAGTTCCTCTTCTGGTTCCTAACCATTTCGACTAACCGTAAGCACATATATATCCCTTTCATTTCCTGTCGACTTTTGTTAATGACAGCCTAAAAGACTGTCTTTTAGAAATGGTTTTAATGCATGATATGAAAAAGTAGTATGATGTATCTTAATATCCAAGTTATCAAAAAATCGGTTATTTGAATACAAGTTTAAGTAAAACAGACATCTAAAGATAGTTCTTAAGGTGTCGTTATTATTTTCCTTCGCTTTTTAGAATTTTCTTTATATGCTCCTGTTTGACGGTTTTTTATTTTATCTTATTTTGCAGTTGTGATATCAAGCGCGTTCACGGGTACATATGGAGTAAACTATGGACGAATAGCCGACAACATTCCACGTCCTGAAAGCGTGGTGACACTAATGAAGGCATCTAAGATCATGAACACGCGAATCTTTGATGCGGATCATGAAGTTCTAACGGCTTTCAAAGGGTCGGGCATTGAGATCATGATTGGGCTAGGGAACGAGTTCTTGAGAGACATAAGCGTGAATGAAGATCGAGCAATGGATTGGGTAAAAGAAAATGTCGAGCCTTTTGTACCAGGGACTAAAATAGTTGGAATTGCGGTTGGGAACGAGATTTTAGGAGGTGGTGATCAAGAACTTTGGGAAGTTTTACTTCCAGCTGTTAAAAATGTTCATACTGCCTTAGTTCGCCTTCGTTTATCAGACAAAGTTCAAGTCTCGAGCCCACACTCAGCTGCTGTTTTCGCAGCTTCATATCCACCATCAGCTGGCACGTTCAAAGAATCCGTTATTCCCTACATGAAACCGTTACTAGAATTCTTTGACCAAATCAAATCGCCGTTTTACATAAACACTTACCCCTTTCTCGCTTACATTAGTGACCCCGAACATATTGATCTCAATTACGCTCTTTTTAAAAAGAATCCCGGAATATATGATGAAAAAACAAAACTTCATTATGACAATATGTTTGAGGCTCAAATTGATGCATCTTATGCTGCACTGGAGAAAGCTGGGTTCGAGAAGATGGAAGTAATAGTATCAGAAACGGGCTGGGCTTCACGTGGCGACCCGAATGAAGCAGCAGCAACGATGACCAATGCACAGACATATAATATGAACTTACGTAAACGGCTACTTAAAAAAAAAGGTACACCTTATAGACCAAAACAGGTGGTCAAGGCATATGTGTTTGCAATGTTTAATGAGAATCTAAAGCCCGGGCCAACTTCTGAGAGAAATTTCGGGCTGTTTAAAGCAGACGGGAGTATTTCTTATAGTATTGGGTTCACAGGTCTTGTACCTTCTTCATCGATGTCTACTATCATCTCAAAAGTATGTTAATAGACTCACATTCTTTTCTTTCTTTCTTTTTCTTTTTGTAGCAAAGTTTTCTATTTTAAATAATTTTGGCTGTTGTCCTTTGTGTCTGCAGGGGATTGGGTCTATACAATTGATGTATGTGATATGTGCTGCGGCTCTGGTGCTGATCGTATCATTGTGACAACTCAAACGGGCCAGATGCTTGAAGAACACTAGGCACCATCATGTTTAATTTGTAGGGTGGGAGATATTATTTGGGATTTAGAAACATTATTGTACAATATGCCAGTATTTCTTGAATACAAATATTCTGTTCATTTTTGTTTTCTATTGTACCCAAAATGCAGACTTAAAACTTTCCAGTATGCTTAGAGTTGACTTTTGTTTTATGCATTCAACCTCTTTACTGTTTTATGCAAACATTTAGATCCATATCGAAATAATATATCGTGTAATCAGGTTTAACTCATTGACACATGAACTAAAAGGGTTGCTGAGCCGACCCATTTCAACTAAAAAGGCATTTGTATATGAGCAGAACAATTATTTTTGCTATTGTTGCAACAATAATGTTTCACAATGCAGCGGCTCAGGCTCAAGTCAAGGAACATACTGGATGGACTAGTCAGCCTCAAAGTGCTTCATCCACATCTAAATCTAGTTTCTGGAGCATTTTATTGAAGATTATCTTGGGTTTTATCCTTCTAATATAACCAAGATATGTGGACGGAGTTACAAAGGTTGAAAGTAACCACATTTACTTATTGTAGTTCTTACAATCAACTATAAGTTTTCCTGTAGTTTAAGGATTTGAACAAGTCTTATGATCATGAAAACAGATTTCATGTGGCTAAAGTAAAGGCTTAAAATTGTGAATGATATACAGGGCATTTTTTGTCTACGTAAAAATCTATATATTATATATATATATATATATTAATTATTTTAAAGAATATACCCAATTCCCGTCTCTTACACCGCATAAAAAAGCAAGAACCTGAAGGAAACTATGTGGTTGCTTTGCACTTGTAACATGCTAGTATATGACAAACATGGATGCAATATTGCAAGTTGCAAATAATACTTGTATTAGATAATACCGAAACTAGTTATTTAACTTGATCAGAAATAAAAACAGATAATCAAATAATTGGTTATTGTCTGCAGCTAACTATATAACAGAATACTTGACATATATAGCACTACATTAACATCTAAATTGGTCAAGGTTGAAAGAGTTTGTCACCACATTTGCATTTCCAGGAAAGAAGATAGTAATTATCTTCCCAATGAGATTGAGACCTATAATCAATTATCTTTGGATGTGGTGGAATTACCAAAGTAGCCTCACATGGCCTACAATTCCAACACTTGTTCACACACCCTGGTGGCCTTGATCCCAATATTTTCTTGTTTTGTTTAAAACTTGCAGCCACCCCTTCATCATCATAACCTATATAACCAAAAAAGAAAAATAATAAATAAATAAATCAAATACTCAATTTCATTATAATCGTATGATGCTAGATTAGGCCTTTAAAGGGGTGTTTGGGTTAGCTTATTGCATTATCTAAATAAAATAAGTTGTTTTGAGTATACAAACAACTTATGGATATACAGCTTATTTGGGCTAAAATAAGTTGTTTTTAAGAAGACACATTTGAGGTGTTTTTGTTAAAAAGATTATTTAGACTCATAACTTATAAGCACAAGGTGCTCATAGCTTCTCGGTGTATGAGTACAAATAATCTCTTTTAGAAAATCACCTCAAATGTGACTTATTAAAAACAGCTTATTTAGCCCATATAAATTGTTAAGTCATAAGCTGTTTGTATACTCGAAACAACTTATTGTATTTAGATAAAGCGATAAGCTAATAACAAAATGTGTAAATAACCTGGTTTTGAGTATTACCTGAAATGGAATATGAGTAAGTGAGAGATAAGATAAGAAAGACTGTGACAATCACCCTGAAACCAAGTAAGTAGGTCCTTGCAGGTGCCATCAATTAGTTAACAACTTGAAGGGTATTTTGATGTATTAACGGTGATGAAATAAATATAAATAGAAATAGAAATAGAACAAGAGTAAATAGCGAAGATGAGCCGCTGATAATGAAGGGGCCCTGTGGAGAATTTAATACTATTTTTCCGTACATGCAGTACTATTATGGAAACAGTTGATTTTAAAATGGTGCTGATAAAGGGATGTGATAGAAATCTTCAGGGGATTGAGTTACTATTTGAGTTGGAAAAAATACAAAAATAAAATATACATATTTAATTTTAATTATATAGAAAAAATTAAAATATCATATTTGGCAGAAAGTCAAATAAAATGTTTGGAGAAGAAGTGACAGGTTTCCATATGTGAATGTGGCTTCTTCTGTTCAGTGCCAATTGAATTTAACTTAAATTCTTTTCCCACCAAAAATTCACTGTTTTGGAAAATGTTGCACTGTTTTTTGATCTGACTAATTTTCTCATATCTTGAATCATTGCATCTTGAATTACCAACATTTTTCTTGTCATCAGGGCTTGATAAAAATTGAAAGAAATAAAAATACAATGGCATTTAATTGAAAGTTTTTATAGTGGGGTTGGTCAAATTACTGTTGGAATAGTGCAATCAATGAATTTAGTTATGGTTCTTCTTCAGCAAAATATTTGGTAGTACCTTGTATTTTAGGCTGTTAAGCAGACCCAATATTTCGAAAGTGAGAACATCGATGGAGGGTGGAAACCAATTAAACTCGTATGTGCATTGTGAATGTGCCAACTCATCCAAATGTTGGCTAGCCATAAGCCAACCTAGTCTGCTCCAACTTGCTTTGGACCATTACGTGTGAGTCACATCAATAGTTTCTTTCAAAAATGATAAGTTTAGGTGGCACTTTATCAAATTATTTAAGGTTTAATGGATTGTGAAGGTTAACATAGAAAAAAAAAATATTGATATGTCAATTAAACTCAAAATAATTCAATGCACTCTGAATGGTTTTAAGTTAGTTGTATAATGTCCAGATAATAAGTTAATACCCCACCAAGTGTCATATGGCCCAAAGCCATTTTTAGTTTTTTTTTTTTTATGGATAAAGGTTGTGAGTTCAATTTTCATCAAACGTTCTTGTATCAATATTGATTTATGAGAAACTGATTCTTCTCTGGATCTTATGCCCAGCAAAAACAAAACGAATGGCTAGTTTTGTAAATTTTGAAACTTTAAACGCTAAAGTGTAAATAAAATAAATGCTCTCAATTCCATAATAAAAGTAACATAATGTTCTTTTACTATTTTCTTTCCGATTTTGACAGTACACTGGATCACTAGTACATTTGGTTGATCACTATTTAGATTGTGAGTTTCATTCTCATATAATGTTATTGCGTTATTATTAGTTGAATGAGAAATTGATTCAGGCGAAGATCTTACGTGTACGAAATCCAAAACTAACAGTTAGTTGTAAATTTTAGAACTTTGAAGGTTAAGTGTTACTAGAAAAAATTGCTCTTACTTTCACCTAAATACGATAGTTTTTCTTTTTCTTATTTATTTATATATATATATATATTAATTTTTTCCGGTGGTTCTACACTACATTTGTTAGACCACTATAACTGGTACACAATCCTAGCGAGCATAAAAACATAACATAAACAATCCATTTTCTTCTCCTTCTTTTAGCTTGACTTTTGATTTTGACATGTAATGATGTTGTTGTCACTTGTTAGACTAATAAGTGAAGTAGTAGAATTTGTTAGCATGTATCACTATTGCTCAAGGAACCTTGTTAGAGTGTTTTAAGAAGTTAATGTTGGCCGAAAGGCAGGAGTCTTCGATTTCTGGGTTGAGTGCAACGCTAACTTTGCAACGAATTTAATTTGTAAAAAGGATACACCGTAAGCCTTGTCAAAGGGGAGGGAAGGTTTTCCCCTTTTGACCAACCTTCGGCGTGATAATAATTAATGTGATTCGGTTTGAGAGCAAGTGTAGTGAAAATGGTATTAAATGAGAATTAAATGCATCACCTTGAGGTAGTTCGGTGGTATTTATATCCTCTTTGGCTTGTTATTAATTCAATTTGGGTTATATGAGTGGACCATCAGTTTATTCATATTTCGTTGTTGGTTTACTCGTATGTGTCATTTATGACATTGACAAGTCAAGTAGGTTTTGGACTAACACAAAGCAATGAACCCCTTCGACTTTCTTGTGTTTGGTGGCCTTCGGCTTTTGGCCAAGTATCTGTTCAGTTTCAAGCTTGACCGGAAGAGTTCGTGGTACGTCATCAATCACTGTCCTAAATTTGTGTGGTATAGAAATCATAAATAGACCAAGTACATATAGTATTTCAATGTCTCATAGATGAAGCATAAAAATCTTAGGATTAACGGAAGTTAAGTTAGATAAAGAAAGTTACTAAAAGCAATACAATTACTGACAAATTAAAAAGCCAGATTCTTACATGGATTGGGTTTGACGTCAGGAATGAAGTGTCGTGCATAATTTCATAATCAAGTATTTAACGGTTTGTGTTTATCTGTTAAAAAAAGTAAACGATAGATTTCGGAAAATAGTCAAATAGTTAACTCTAGATCTCAAAAATTTAAAAATTACGCAAACAAAAATTGTTTTGCACATTAAAATATCCGTAAGTTCAATTTTGTATAGAGAAACGGGCAAGGAAAAAAAATCTTTTATTATTTTTTATTTTTAACATTTACTTTTTACGTAGTAAAATTACAAAACATTGTTGATATCTTTAAAAATTCTTTGTTATATAATTTTAAATTTTGTGAGAGGGGAAATGTCCCGCTCCCCTTCTACATCCGCATTTGAAAAAGGAGTAAAATAAATCAAAGTTTAGTCACGTTCAAGTTTATGTTAGCTTTTTTAGAGATGAAATTAAATAACACTATTAATATTTGAAAATTACGTGAAAATAAAAAATAAATGAAGGGTATATTTGGCAAATAGCTTATATAAATTTATATCTTTTTCAAACTCAGTCTACAAACTTTGTTTTTGTAAGTAAAAATTATATGAACTTATTATGAACATAAGTTTTAGAAAAATAAGCTAGTGAAATTGGTGTTTGGAAGTTTAGTAGAGCTTATAAGAATTTAAATTATTTAAATACCCGTTGATTCATAAATAATTATGTTTCTTAGTTGTTATTTTTATGTAAATTTACATTCACAAACTTTAATCTCAGTTACTTTGTCAAACATCTCTAAAAACACATAAGTTTTAACTTTCAATTTCAAATTTAAACTCAAACTAAAAGCTTCAGCTCGGCTACGTAACACTTCTACATACAATACTATATACACAGTATTGTCAAAAAGTGATTTTAATTTTTAACAGCTCAGATCTCACGTTAGAATAGTTGTACGTCCCATGTGTGTTTTTTCTTTTTCTTTCTTAACGATATGACATTCCATTGTCACCATGGGTGAAATGTAACTATAAAGTGGGAACATAAACAGACATGTATTTTGATTGTTCCTGTTCATAGCATGCGTATAACGTCATTAAAGTATTGACATATGGTAAGTTTAAATGGCAGCGGTAAAGAACAACAGTGTTTTTCAGCTAGATTTGTGTATAAGTTTCATTTTTTTATAATGTTGATGAACAAAAAAATAAAAATAAATAAAATAAAACTAAAAGTAAATGAGACTAGACGTATTATAGTCAGTGGTCAACGTACGTATGGTTGTTTGTGGCAATTAAGCACAATGCGGTGTGGTGGCTGGGACCAAAATTAGCGGCCATGCTTGTCGAGTTTTTTTCATGAGCCGATTATTATGTGAAATATGTTAGTTAAAAAGAAACGCTAAATGTAACATAAAAGACCTTTGTCATACTGATATGTTATCGTTTCATTAACAAGCTTTAATTACGAGTGAGTACGTGGAGAAACCGAACCATAACTTAGCTAACTCATCCAAAACACGGAACTAAAGTAAAAAACGACAATTTGATTTTTGATATTATATAATTGTAATGTTTCGGTTTGATTCATTGAGTTGGACTACAAGGCAGATATGTTATGAATAAAACCACAATCTGTTTACCGGTTAATCACATATTATTATATAAGTCAATAATTTATACTTACGTATTTTCTTACTTTAAACGATTATACCTTTTGAGCACAATTCTATAGTTTACATTCTTTTAGTTTTATTTTTTGAAAAAACACATCTAACTATTTTGTATAGGTAAAATTCTAAGTGGTTACATATTAGATTAAGCACGTTTTTAAATATTCTAAATCACTTGTTGAAATTTGAATGATTGTATTTATACGGTATAATTATGCTTACTTTTTTGTGTCGTTGTATGTGTTTTTAAACATTTTAAAATTGTTAAAAAATTTAGTAAAATATGTGTTTTTACTAACTTTGGACACATAATTCTATATATGTATGCGGTATATATAAATATTAGTTTATGTATTTGTGTTCTTCCTTATAAAAGCTTCGCAATGAGATTGTGTCTAAATTGAAGTTAATGTGAATGAGATATTCACAAAGTAAGATATTTGATGTATAATTTGGTGGGTTTGAGTTTTGTCCTACATCAATGGGTGAATTAAACCTAGATGGATCAAACAAGTAGAGGTGTATGGGCTCTATTCTAATACACACAAAATACAACCTTTTCATTAAAGGAAACACAAGTATCTTTCGATGAAATCTTATGCAGTATTAATCAAGTCCAAAACAAGCTGTTTTGGCCGTTGTACCTTGAAATCAAACCGGTTTGAATCAAACCGATTTTGACTGGTGTTAACCTAAACCGATTAGATTTCCAAACCGATTTTTATGCACCTCTAATAGTATACGTATAATTCAATATTCAGAATAGGCCTCATTTGGACTTAGCGAGCCCAAATGGACTTCGACTTTTGTGACCGGCTTAATTCTGTATTTTTCAAATTTTCTATTGTTTAGATAGCTAGTAGCACCAAATAAATTTAAAGACTCTTAATTATTGAATAGAGTGAAATATTCTTCGAAGGATTTGGCTGGTTAACCTTAACATAAAACTAAAACAAATAAGATAAGAATGCTTGGGTCATCTCATTTAATTATTCAAGTTTGGCCTATTTAGATCCAATTCCCAAGCTACTCACCAAGTCCAACCAGATTTGAGCTGAGATTCCCAAGTTATCATCCAAGTCAAACTAGGCACGAGCTCAGCTTGTATGGTTAACCAAATGAGCTAGCTCGGCGAGGATGCGATAGAGGAACTTCAAGTGACGGGCTGTTGAGGAGCAAAGAAAAAAGTCACTCGAAGCTCTGCCCTTTGGTTTGCCCGTGCTTTCTTCCTCCGGTTGCCATAGCTCTGCTTGGCCCATCAAACAAATTTAGTGAGCCAAGCCGTGAACTAGCTCTTCTTTAAACACTCAACAAATTTGGTAACAAAAAAAAAGGGTAAAATATAAGCAAGTTGATCAAAGAATACGAACTTCTAAAAGTTTTTAACTTCTACAACATATTAGATTGTATTGTATTGTCAAATAAAATCTAAATGTTTAAATTATATAACCAAGCAATATTTTTCATTGCCATATAAAAGAATACAAACAATCAAGAGCGTTAAATTGAAAATTCTACAAGTATATTCCTTTGTTCATTAAAATCCGTAGATTCCACAATTAGAAATGTTTTCAACCTCCCTCCATACTTTATGATCACAATCCTTAACATTCTCCGCAAATCGCACTTTCTTTTTCATTCTTTTATCTTTTTTCACGGAGGACAAACAAGAACGTGGTCGTGCTCGTGGTGATGGTGATGGTGATGGTGATGGTTGTGAGTCCACATGATTAGAATCTTGGTTCTCATCGGATGAAGTGGTTGTGTTTCGAAGTAAGGTTATGAAGATCATGGTACCCGAAACCGCCATGGCTGTTGCTAATACCATCCCATGAGAACTCCAAGCTGGTGACATCTTAGTTTTGTATTGAATTTTGAGTGTGTTGATTGCTATGAGGAGGTTAAATGAGTGGTTATGAATTCAAATTTATGAACACACAAAGATAGAGACAAAGAGTGAAAGATTGTGGTTGTTGATTTAATAGTATTTTTTGGTGGTGCGAAAGTTGGAGGTCCCTTCTTACAAATAGATATTGTATTTCCTAGTCACCCAAGAGGACTAATGTCTTGACTCTTGAAATTTATGTTGGTCTTCTTTTTTTTAATGTAAGTGTTAAATTTGATACTTTATACAATAACATTTATCCAATTACGTTACTATTTACTAGTCAAATTGATGGTATTTTTGTTTGTCCTTGTTTGAAATATAGTTATGTTAATTATTAGTCAATTTTCATAGTTGGAATAGCCGACGACATGTAATGAGTTAATAGCTAAGGGCTTAAGACGTATGATTAACAGGTCAGTATTATCAGTTATTAACGATTTGTGATAAATAGTTGATCTTTGAAGGGTGGGTTTTGGGTTCCGGCCATGCTAATCATTTTATTTAACTTTCCAATTATCATTTAATGCTTAAACAAGCAAAATGCCCTATACAAGATGCCAGCTTTAAATATTTTCACTTTTTGTATTTTTACAATTTATATTAGGATCATTATCATTAAACTTTGTTGCTATTGTTATCATTACAATGTATAACACATAAAAAATTAATCAACCTAGATGGCAATTTCACCTGAAAATTAGAAGAAAAAAGGTTACATGTTTGAAGTCAGTTTGGTAATTTAACCCCAAAAGTTAGGAAACAATCAACATGTTTGAAACTTATCAAAAGACATAAGCAAATAAAACTCATTAAATTATATATTTTCTTTGAGCAAAATTTAACAATCTAGACAAATCTTACCCTTCAATAATCTTACTATTGTAAAAAGAAAAGGGTGATTGATGTGGGATATAAAACAAAAGCTTATAAGTCTTAAGTCACAATTTATTAATTTGAACATTTCATGATTTTGAATAAGAAGTCAAGAATGTGGAAAGCATATACACCAATTTGATGAGGACATTACATGTACCAAAGAGTGGTGGGGTTTGGGGGTACTGTGATGGGATCAGAAATGTATAGGAAAGAATGGTTTGTGGTGTGTGTAAATATGAAATGTGGGCCCAATTAATAAAAACTTATTGACAATGGTGGTTGTGGCTGGAGAGTGAGTGGGTCAAGTTGGTCAATTCTGGAGTGTACAAGAACAAGTTGCTCTTTTGCTTTCCAATTTTTTGCTGGTCAATGTTAAATAATATTTTTTTTTCTTTTTTCAAATGTTAAGTATCGTCACATGCATATAGACAAGGAATAATCCAATGAACAAAGAAGAGAGAACCTTCTAAGAAAAAAAAAATTCAACTTATTCTTTGGCTTCATCAAATTTAAGAAAGTAAATGAAAATATATTAGCTATGGAAGCAATGTAGAGCAAGAAGTTGATATAGTTAATTTCTACATGACAAAAATGTAAACGAGAAGTTGCATATATAGTATATAGTTCATATAAAAGAGGGTATTAGTACATTAAATCGCCTACTGTTTGGGAAAAAATAAACCTCTTACAAAACTGTTTGCACATTGATGCGGAAATGCAAACATTGCTTATTATTCGATGATAAAAACTACTTATTTGCCCGTAAAAATGGACCAGACACTCATCTTAAGTGGTAAGAATAGGAGGAAGGTAATCAGATTTAGTACCAAGAATTTTGGCACTTGTATCAGGGAACAATTCGTGTCCAGGCAATTCGGTAACATCACCATCTCTAGTAATACCAACAGGGTATCGAAGCAAATGGCCAGGCAGATCACGTTCTATATTTTCACTCGCGTACATATCCCAATATTTGTTAGCAATTTGGTTCACTTTTTGTACACATTCAACGTTTTCAGGGTGCTCAAATGTCTCATCAATCATGCCTAGGTGTTCATACCATAATGCCATACGGAACCCATGGATCTCACCCCTGGCGGGCTGCCTGCCCGCTAAATGATACGGTTGGTAAGCTCCCATAGCTATTTCAGAATCTCGAGCACCGTCCATTGATCGTTGGTTGATGTTGGCAGATCCAACTATTATGTATTCATCATCAACTGTAACATGGTAGGTATGATGTTAGATGATTAAATATGTCATTGTACCATGGTTTTATTGAAGCTAATTTAACAAGTTTATTGTGGTTTCAAGTTGGGTAATTTTGGCCCATGTTAACAGAACTAAGTCAAGTTTGGGCCTTTATGGGTTTTCTTGAGCGAGCCGACATCCAAATGGGTCTAATGGGCAATAACTAAAAAAAACTCTACAAAAATTAATGGGTCAAAATGAGTTGGGTTGGGTTGGGTTAAGCCACTATCATTATTTTGTCCTATGATGCATTCTATATATATTGGTGATGAAAATTTAAGGAAACATAACATTAGCTGGTCGGCCCGTTTGAACTAATAACCAATTCGCCCCTTTTTTCACCTATAGCTTCTAGGCATTAATCAGTTAAAGATATGCATTCAAGTGGAAACCCTGTTTTGCACATACTAGAAGCATACACAAGTTCATTTGAACCAAAATATAAGCAATCAAATAAATAATGTGCAAGTTTCAGAGTTGCTACTTACCGATCATCATTTTCGAATGCACATAAATCATGAAACGCCGGTTCTGTTGGGCTTGAAGATAACCCGAATTGGGTTCAGGTGCTTCGGTAGGTTCATATTCTCCGTTCTTCTTGTCCTCCCGGTTTCCGAGGCAAAAGAAAGTAAGATACTCTCGTGGGTCCGCATCGATTCCCTTATTTTGTAACGCCACAACAATATCTTTATACATCATTTCCATTGTTCTTCTTTGCCAGTCCAATATGGCCTGAACGGATCCACTTTCTGGGATACCTTCAGGCCACATTGGGACAACAATATAAACAATAAACTTTTGGCCCGCTTCAATCTTGCTTACAATCTTTAAAGAAAGTTCTTTTGGAATAAGGTGCAAAGCACCGATTTCATTGATATTAATATCCTTAGATTTCCAAGCGAACGAGCTTCCAAGAAAATACTGATTTTCAATATAGATGAAATTTTTAGCTCTTCGTATCGCTTGAATATAAGCATCTTGGATACTTCTATCAATTATGTTATCTTTCCCACTTACAAGCCCTGCTTTAGCCGCTTCTTCTGGTGAGTCCGGGAACCCAAAGGCGGCCCCACCGTCAATGGACCGAAAAAGTTGAACGTTCCACGTTTCTTGGTCATCGGGATACGTAACCGGAGAAGGTGGGATTAGGATGTCATTAAGTTGTCTTAAGTTAACTAACACATCTTTCCCACCTTGTTTTCGCCATCTTTGTTCAAAGTTAAATAAAACATCCCAAGCAATCGGTCCTTCAAGCCGAGAATGGATGTCATGCCATGGCTCACGTGGGCCACCTTTTGCTATCGAAGCGCCAATGTAATTCGGTTGGTGAAAATCATCATGGTGGGCCGAATCTAGTGTTCCAAAAAGCGGATGCATCGCACAATCATATCGACCATCACATAAATCAATACCACCAACAAAACTAACCACTCTCCTTTTCGATCCACCACTCGGTAACTCATGATCCACCACTACAATCTTCTGATGATGCGTAAACATTGTCGAAACTTGAAAATTTTGAAATTTGCTGCCACCATCATCAGGATTGCGCGGGCATAATATACAATGAACATCAGTACTTGAAAAGAAGTTTTCAGTTTCTTCATCATGTGTAGCCATTAATCCATCTTGTTTAAACACATCTACAGAAGTTCGATCATCCCACACGAGCATAGCAATCCGAACACCTTCATCCGCCTTCTTTTTAAGCAATTCACCAAGCATAACTTCACCTCCGGGCTTTTGCCTATTTGGGTCACGAATTAAAGCAATTTCAGTATACAAAGACCATCCAGTGATATAAATAAAATGTTTCGCATTACTAATCGCTTCAAATATATCTTCCCAACATCTATGTGGCTTGTAGTACTTTCCGCCAGCAAGTGATACTTTAGGAATGAAATTATCAGGCACGTGAGCATCTTGATACAACGAAACTCGACATCCTTGTCTTTGAGCGAAAAACGTATAAGGAACTCCGGGATACTTTCCACTTTTAATTCCATGAGCCCAATTATGATCTCGTGTGACATCAAAGAATTGTAACTTCACATGAATTTTGGCACCAGCTGCTATCGGGTTCTTATTTTCGTCCAAGATTTCAAGCCATTTGTCTACTTCATCACCTTCTGTGAGTTCACTAACGGGCATGTAAGCCCGTCCAAGTAATGTTGCTCCAATCGGGTTATTATCTTTAACGGTGAATATCACGTTCGAAGCTGAGTGAGCACAATAGATGTGGAATGACTCGAACCATCTTGGATTTTGGGGTTCATTTTCTATCATTCGAGTTCGTCCGACTCTGCATTTTTCTAGATCAATTGTTGCGTAAATTTTGGGAGTTCCTTCCCCAAATCCAACGGTTTCTTGTATGTTTGCCATTAGCTGCAAGATGAAAATAATTTTATATAATTTTAGTTCCCTAAAAGCTGAAAAATGTCATTACAAGTTACATACTTTAACAAATTCTTTGGCATAACATATAGTTATGAGCTCTGTTTCAATTTACGAAATGTCATTAACATTCAGTATATTCTTAAAGAAAACAGATAACTAATGAATAAAACTATGTATTCAAGTTATGATTCATTTTTTGACCCTTTTATATGCACCGTTACCTACCATTTGGAACGTTTTAAAACACATCTAGATATTTATTTACAGAAATTCAAGAGCAATTTTAATATCGTATCGCATAATGAGTAAGCAGTGGCAGACCTACAGTCAAAATACATACCCTAAGAATCCTCCATGTAATGTTAAAAGTAATACTCAAGAGAATTTTGTTAACCACTTTACATAGGTTGCATACCCGAGTGCATACCCAGTTTTAGTTTTAATTGACACTTTCCAATGTAATTACTCCACTAGATTATAATAATCCTCCTCTATGTTCAAAAAGAAGTCGGTGATAACATTATAATTACAATAATTTAAATTATTAAAAAAAAATCACTTTCATTAAAAAAGTAACAATTATTTTTACATTCCAGTACCATTAAATATTTATTTCTCAACATCAACACATAAAATATTCACCTGCCGCTATACGCGGGATCTAACACTAGTTAATAATATGATTTATGTCTTACCAAGTACTCGCTACTCCGTATATTTTGGAAAATAGATTATGAGAAAGAGTTTTCAATATATGTTTTTATCTCTATATAGACTCATCGTATCATTGTTTTGTTGTCATTAGAAATTAGCTCTTACGTAGAATTTTTAACTTCTAAATATGGTTAATTTTCACTTACCGTTTCAATAATCTTGTTTATGCAAGATTGTTTAAGTTGTTATATACGTACTAAAGATCTTATCGAAATTTAAGAATTTATTCATTTGTTGATTACATAAACAAACTCCTAGCTAGTCTAAACTTCGTATCAATTTGACAATAAAACAAAATTCATGTAACACTACCCAAAACCCGAAAAGCTTAACACGAATCCGAAGCGAAAGCCCGAACCGAAAACCCGAATGCATGCTAGACTATCAAATAGGAAAAAAAAATTACTAGATAGTGCATATTTTTGTTCGGATTATTAAATCCGCCACTATGATTAAGTAACCGTTAGAATTTAATATTTAATAAATATATATTATTATATATATATATAATTTATATATACTGTGAGCTGCACATATATTTTGTGTACTAACAAATACAAAATTATTTTATCAATTTAGATGTCTAAGCCTCTACCTATTATGGATGACCATAATTTGTCCATTATGCACTTTCAAAATCTAAACTTATATGTCCAAGTTGCTACACGGATGATTTTGAAAAACCAAAGACATAAATATAACGTCGTATTAACACAAAATGAGCACATCTAAATCCGATCCAAAATACAAGAATATGTTATACCTTTCCAAATACATTCGGGCCGCCACCTTCACCGTGAAGCTTATCGACCTCATATATAGTAACATGAAGAGTTCCATGTAACAGTACCTTAGACATTTTCTATCCTGCAACATTTAAAACAACATAACCAAAAAATTAATTATATCCCATCAAATTCCTACCAAATAATCAAAAAATGTAGAAAATATAATACACATTTAACGACGTACTAATGGTACGTAATCAGAACGTAATTTGTGCTCTATTTGAATAATAATATTAATAATAATTAATAATAATAATAATAATAATAATAATAATAATAATACGGATACTAATACGAATAATGAAAGATATATAACAATTCTTACGCCTGTAAATGGAACTAAGAGAGATGGAAACAAAGAGAATATGATCCGAAGTATAATGCAATTAGAGGTAATTAATAATTAAGAGGCAATGTGGGTACAGTGATCCGTGAAAACAGTTGGTAAAATGCTCAAACTTAACCGATAAAACCGTTGTATTTATAGGAATATAACAAATAAAATTGACTACCTTTGTTTAACTCATCTCTAGTGCATGAAGTACGACATCTCATTATAATTTAGTTTTAATCCATGTGAAGGTAAATTATAAAGTCAACTATCGGACTTAAAATATTTTGACCATTTAAAGATAGTAAAAATACTAGTATGGCCTAAATCAAGGAGAACTTTTTAAATATACAAAGTATTGATAAACATGTAAGGATTAGCAACTTTTGTAAAATTTGACTGAGAGGGAAAGTTTGTAATTCATTTTGCGAAATTCACCCTGAGAAATTCTCTTTTTTACAAAACTACCCTTGTGAACTCTCTCCTATGCGAAATTGAACTTATGAGTATCTTTTTTATTTTTTAGTTATTTTGCAATGTGTCCCCGATCTATTGAAAAGTGGCGATTTCACCCAAGTTTGCAAAATCCTTTGTGAATAGTATGATATACGGTGACATCTTAGTTCTAGGTTGATAGTTTGTTATACATATATCTATATTTATGAGTAACTTTGATGTTTAGAATTTTGTCAAACAATACACCTTAGGCTAAAAATTAGCATCTAAATATACATATTTGATTTGATGTAGTTTGGTTGTTGGGCAGAATGGAATAGCGGATCATGGTGGGTTGGGCCAAGTTGGTGAACCGTTTCAACTTTAACAGATCAGTATCTTATGAAGTTGAGACTTGAGAGAGTGTCAATTGGTGATGTCACAAATTCGAATATGAATATGCAGGTGTCTCATCTTCAATTTTCAAATAATTCTATTTTCTTTGAAGAATGAGACGAAGAGAATGTAATTTGCATAATGAGTCTTTATAAATGTTTTCAATTGGCATCCGGTTTGAAGAGAATCTTATGGGCATTGGGGTGAATGAGGAGATGGTCAATTTGTGGGCTAATTGAACTTATGAGTATCTTTTGTATTTTTTAGTTTTTTGCAATGTGCCCCCGATCTATTGAAAAGTGGCGATTTCACCCAAGTTTGCAAAATCCTTTGTGAATAGTATGTATACGGTGACATCTTAGTTCTAGTTTGATAGTTTGTTATACATGTATCTATATTTGTATACTTAAGTAATTTTCCCCTGCACCAATTGTTTTTTATTTTTTATTTTATTTTTTTTAAAAAGAACCATAAACTCCATATCTAGATGTTTCTACAGGCATTGTGTTAGTTTTGTACTTGTGTTGTACTAATTTGGTTAATATTTTAACAGCAAAGTATAAAGTAATGTTTTTTAACATTTTCATATGATGTTAAAACTTTGATGACAACATAATATTTTACCTAATTAATAACTTTATTATTATTGTATAACAATAACAATTTATTTATTTAATTCTTAAAATAAGATGATAGATGTTAAAAAGAATAAAATAAAAAAATAAATGAATAGCACTTCTGGAAAAAGATAGACTTTGTACTGTTTTGGAAGCAGGCATGGGCTGACATCAAACGGGACTGGACTTTTCGAAAAAGTACATCCAAATACAGGAGGCTTGTATGGTTAACAAAAATAAGCCATTGCTGTTAGTATTTATGATATGAAAAAAATTACTAACACACACTTTAGTTGCTAAATTAATCGAACGATCTTAATTTTATTTTAAATAAATAAACATAACATAATAATCGAACTGATGATGTCATTAATTCAATTAAAAATTCCATACTTCAATTAGGTTCTTTTATTTAACGATAGTAGAAGCTGATATAATATTTTCTTTTTATAACTATTGGAATGGAATTATTTATAATTTAAAATTATATGTAACTATCTTTGAGCAATTAATATTAATAGAAAAACAGTACCTTTTCTGAATTCTGTGGCCATATGAATTCTTCGTAGCTATAACTACGATGATAATTGTAATTTTGTTTTAAATATAAAATAATTAAATAAATACTAAATTCAAATTGTCAGTAACCACGACCGTATATATTTATACTAATATATAAAACATTTTAATACTTTATTTTTAAAAATTCTTAAAATTTAGATTCAACATTTTCATATTTAGTTATCAAATTCCCATTTACAATATAACCCTATCATTTTCACATATTCTTCACCAACTGTATCTTGAATCTCGAACTTTACATGCGAGCAAACTACTATTATCAACTCACAATTACGGTAATTCATCAATAAATAACAAAAATAATATACGACTATTATTAAGTTACTTTTACAATAAAAGACTAAACTCAGTTATATAGTGCAAGTATTACACTAGTTTTTCAAAAGGACAATCATCTTCTGTCATTTCCTCATGGTAATTACTAATTTAAATCAATTTTCAATTATTGTTTACTTGATATGAACACTAAATTTTAAGTTAAACTATGGTTTAAAATAATAATCGACTAAGTAACGAAAATACATTTTTAGATTGTTCTCGTAGTTTAAGATACATGTTTCTTCACTTTAATTAAAGATATGTTATTTTTCACTTGGGCGAATTGATCTAACATTAATAAAAAACATTGAGATGGAAAACCAATCAGAATGCTTTAATATATTAGAAACCCCAAGTTTAAAAGACATACATATTTATATATTTATACGGGTTTAAAAGTTAATATATTTTAAAATAAGATAAATAAAAAAAGATGTTTGTTATGGCTATTAATTGAGTCTCATAATAAATAGGGTCAGATTAAGGCTTAACACGCATTTAGCAAAGTATGAAAATTATTCGGTTCAACTAATGGCGGATTTAGGATTACAAAGAAGCCGTAGCACAAATATTGTTATCGTACTAGATATAAATTAAAAGTTGCTCAATAATAAAATACCTCATCTAAGTCGTCCTTTATTTTCTTTAGTATCTTATTTTGTTTAAACAAAATTCATCTAATTACTTTTTAATTCGATAACATTAAAAAGATCTTATATTAATAGGACTGGTATCCTAACTTAGTTGGACCAACGACCGGCCGTAGCACTAACAAATAATGCATATATTTGTTTAAACAGATAGTTTTATACTTCACGAAACAGTCAGACAAGCTTAAGTATATATATTATATTTCCTTTTAAAAAAAATAAATATCTGTATAACTCATTATTTATGGAGTTATGATAGAAATTGTTGTATGTTATGTCGTGTTTGATTGTTTACAAAGCTTAAAGAGAACATGAAATTGCCTAATTCCTACGGTATTAATTGTAAGGGTAATTCAAGTAATACTATAAACACTACAGTATTACATGATATAAATATGATTTTGCGTTCTGATGTTTAAAGTACTAGTAAACATGACATAAAAACGTCACGTGAAAGGTTATATCTTTGCTTATGAGTAACTTTGATGTCTATAATTTTGTCAAACAATATACCTTAGGCTAAAAGTTAGCATCTAAATATACATACTTGATTTGATGTAGTTTGGTTGTTGGGCCGAATGGAATAGCGGATATGAGGTGGGTCGGGTCAAGTTGGTGAACCGTTTCAACTTTAACAGATCAGTATTATATGAAATTGAGAGAGTGTCAATTGGTGATGTCACAAATTCGAATATGAATATGCAGGTGTCTCATCTTCAATTTTCGAATAATTCTATTTTCTTTGAAGAATGAGACGAAGAGAATGTAGTTTGTGTAATGAGTCTTTTAAAATATTTTCAATTGGCATCCGGTTTGAAGAGAATCTTATGGGCATTGGGGTGAATCATGAGATGGTCAATTTGTGGGCTAATTTAATTGGTTGTGAGGTGGATTCGATTCCGTTTAAATACCTTAGTCTCCTGGTTAGTAGTGTTATGAATAGAGTTGGTTCATGGATCCCGGCTTTGGATAAGTTCAAAAGTAGACTTTGAATTGAGAGGCTAGAATGATTTCTTATGATGATCGTTCAACCATGATAAAATCGATGCTTGGTCAAACATGTTTTGGATTAATTGGAATTGTGTTCTTTCTTGTCATGAAAAGGGTGGTCTAAATATTGGAAGTCTTAAAGCTCCCAATTGGAGTTCCTCGGCAAATTGTGGTGGAAATTTAAAACGGATGATGGTTCTTTTTGGGCTAGGGTTTAAAAAATCTATTCACGGAAGTGATGGTGGGTTAAATGGTTATGGGAATGAAAGGGATGAATGTAGAAAGGTTTGGGTAATGTCATTAAAAATAGGAAGTGTCATTGATGTGGTAAGGATCTTGGGAAAGTTGTAAATGATGGGTTAGACACGTTATTTTGGAAAGATAAATGAGTTAGATAAAGATTTGATGCTAAGTGAAAGATTTAACCGTTTGTTCAATTTTGAAAGGAATAAAGATGTAAAAATGGAGAATAGAGGTGAGTGAGTTGGGGATGCTTGGAGTTGGATTTGGGATTGGGTTAGAGAGCCGAGAGGGAGAGTTAGGGAGAAGTTGATGAGCTAAATAATCTAATGGGGTGGTGTTGAAGAAATGAGGGTTTGATAAATGGAGATGGATGCTTAATGAGGATGGGAGATTTCTGGGTAGGGATTTAAGGTTCCTTTTGGATACGAAACTGCTAAGGGATAGTTGGAACATGCTTGAAACTAAATGGTGCAAGATCGTACTGAAAAAAATGTAAAATTTCATCTAAAGGCTTAGATACAGTAGAATTTCGGTTCTGCTTGTTCTTGACAATAGGGGTGTAGATCCGTGGCGTACTGCTTTCTGAAATGTAATCGAGTGGAAGATGTTTGGGATAAAATCTTCAAATGGTAGAGTTTGGGTCGATGTAATATTTCTAACTTAGAAAAATTCATTAATCATAATGGTATTGTTAGTTTGTTGCTTTCATAAAAATGATAATGAGAGAGCTTTGCTACACATGCTTAGATTTTTATCTTAACTAATGTCAACTTCATACAATAATTAACATTTATTTGTTTTATTATCTTTTGGTTCTTGTTTTTTTCAATAATTTTGTTAGGGATATTTTTCGATATATAAGAGTATTTTCAATATTATTACTAAAAGTAAATTTTTTTACTTAAATAGTAAAATTACATTATTTTAATTTTAGTATTAAACATCACACTATTTGATATAGTACTATACACTATTCATATTGAATGAATAATATATATATATATATATAATAACTAGAATGTCTTAACAGGATATATTAAATTAATAAGACTAACTAAATATATTTTTCACTCCAATAATGTTGGAAAAGTGATCTTAGTGTGATGATAATTTTATATAATTTTTGACTCGTGTTATTCACTTTTACAATAAAATTTTTCACTTTTCATTATTTGGGGTTTACGAGATTTTTATTTGAACAACTCAAATAAATCACTAAATATCTTGACAGAGAATTATAAACAAAAACATATAAATTATATGATGCTTTCATATGTTCAAATGAAGGTCAAAATATATTATATCTCGAAACATTTTGGTGGTTAAAAGCAGTTGGCGGTACCCAGCACACCCCTCCAACTATTAACCAATTACGGGGCTAGGCCTCCTGAGCCTTACAAGAGGTGCTACCCCTTAACCCTTAACTCTATTATTTAGTGACGGTCGAAATTGATTTAAATGAATATACACTTCTCACTTATTGACTCGTTATATATTTTTTCTTGAGAAACCATTTATTTCACGAATAAGCCTTACTTACACTCGAATTACTAATAGATAATTATGCTTTGCTCTGACTTTTTGTAAACAAAATATCTAAATTACTTAATATTAATATAAGCGTAATGGTAACAATGTAATGTCTTAAAATTGATACGTTCAAATTAACATAGCACTTAGCGGTAAGTACTAATGAACATAGCTAATAGAGCCGTCTTTGTGTTTTCAAAGGCAAAGGTCTTGAGCAAAAAGCAAAAACTAATTACTTATGGAAAGGAAACTCGATATCTAGTTATAAGTTTTTTTTATTTCTTTTATTGCAATTCAATTAACTTTTAAATAGCTCGAATGTATTTTTTCTTGAAATTAACAATGAAATTATATATATATATACACACACAAATACACAAACATACACATTTTAAGACTTTATAATTTGAAGACCCCGACCACTACGCCCACTTCACCCGCTCTGAATAACAGCTCTACTAATGAATAAACTTATGTACAAATGAGTTTTATGTATCTAAGGACCGAGTAGTTAGGTCGGGATGCAAACACGAAACTCTGTAGATAAATTTAAGCAGATATGTCCTTTGTACCAACTGCATTGTTAGATATATGTTGACTAGGATAAGAATGTTAGGTTGGATAATAACCTTCTTTATGTTCAATTAGATGACATATGTTGGGAAACACTTGATTAAATTAAAGTTCTAACATAAAACTTTATTTCTAATGCTTATAATATTGATCGAACACGCCTACATGGTACACGAAAATTTCATAAATACAATTTAATTAGCGTGACCTCAGATAGTTTAATTCCTTAGTTGCTTTAATATGTTGTGTTATAAGTTATGTCACGCAAAAATGAGAATAAAATAAAACTAAAAATAAAATTGTAATTAACATACCGAACAACCCACACAAAACAATCAATGATCGAGAAACAATGGCAGCGAAGAAAGAAATTTATAGGCAATAGTACATTTTTGTATCAAGGAATTTAATTTTATGTTTTATTTAGCGAGACATTTAAACACATGCAACTAAAACGTGTCTAACGCTTGATCATTATTTTTATATACGCGTGATTTGTTTACATGATAATATTGATCGATTCATTAATTTCAAATTTAACTTGACTTAGACTCGGTATGTTTATGCTCAACTCAATTTCTTCATAATGTACACTAAATATGTTAATATACATATAAATAAAAGGTAAAAATATAAAGTAACACAAGCTTCGATATAACTCGTGAGCTTTTTGAGTCAAAATCTTTTAATATTTGAGCTCGACTTGAAAAAGGTCTACTTAAGTAATTTAAGATCAAACTTAACTTAGAATTTTTACCGAGTCGATTTTAAATATTTTATTTGTCAATCTTAAAAATAATTTGCTGAGTTAAATCACCTCTAACACACGAATACACCTGTAACTACTTTATCAACGTAGAATGACATTCTTTATTTTTTATAATTTCCCTAAAGATCATTATGTTAAAAACCTTCGTGCTCACCCGACACGTATTGTAGTGAGTTTATTTTTAGCAAAATGAGTAATCTATTTATAACAAAGGTGTACACATGATGGTTAAAGAAATGGATAAGAAATTTCTACAATCATGTATACCATCACCATTCCACCATGTGTTGCAGCTGGCACTAGTAGTGGTAAATGCAAGTCCAGATGAAAGCCCCACGTTTTAACTGAATATATATGTCAAATTACACAATTAAAGAGAAAAAGGCCAACACACGATTAAAGAGAAAAATGCCAAGAAAAAACATACCACATTCTTTTAATTAGAGGATGTTGGGGATAGTTAAAAGCTTGATTAAAGTTGAGTATAGACGAGTATGAATTCGAACTTAAATATATTTTAGAGTTTGTTTAGTAAATGAGCTCAAGGTTAAGCTTTTTATATCAAGTTTTAACAAGCTCGTAAGTTTAAATGAGTCTTTCATATATCTACATTGAAGGATTTCTTGTTGAGAGTGTATGCAACTTTACACATTTTACTATTGTATGTATTCAACTTTAAAATGTTCTATAGTATGCATTCAAGTCTTAAAACCTTCTTTTGTATGTATTTAGCTTATTATTGTATATATATATATATATATATTACAAGAAACACATCAATTAATGTAACAAAAAACATTCAAAAAACATACAATAAGCGCTTTTAACATTCAAATACATAAAATATAAGGTTTTGAAGTTAAATGCATAGAATAGTAAAAGGTGTAAAGTTCAATATCCTACCAAACTACAAAACCTATATTAAATTATTTCTTATATAATAATGATAATATAATATATAATAATATAATAATAACTATCATATATAGAATACTTAAAATAATAACAGTAAATATTATTAAATGTGGTTAAAAGTTACATAATAAATTAATATTATAATTAAATTAAATACTAATAAACTAAACAATATTATGTAATAAACGAGTAGAGTTCGAGCTTGTATAATATCAAACGAGTATACATTAGGCTCCTAACGAGCTGAACTCGAGCTCAAGCTCTTTAAAATGTAAACGAGTCAAACTCGAGCTCTACTTGAATCATTTACATTCTTATTTTTAGTGACGATAAGTAAAGTGAATCATTTTTTGTAAAAACTATTTATTTTGTTTTTATCATAAATAAGTATTTTCGACGTACTTATTTTTATCGAGATAAACACATTTAAGTTATAATTAATCGTAGACCCCTCTTTATTATTTCTTATATACTTAGCAAGATAACTGTGACATATTTTGAAAATAAAGTTTAGGCATTTTAATTTGTCGATAATAAAATAGATAAATTTGTTTAAAGATTCAAAGACTACTAATCAAATGGGAGGTGATATTTACCATATATTTCTTACACAAAAATATACAACTATCTCTAAGTTTCACTATGTTCTTACTTTGTTCCTTTTTCCAGTTCATCACAAGAGCTGATTTTGCAATCTCTAGTCATGTATGTTCTCATTTCAACATTTGTTGACGTTTACATAAGAGTTTAATATTTTACCAAAAAATAAAATAAAAAATGCAATGCATTTACTACATTATCTATTTTAGTTTATGTACTATAAAAAACAAAGTAAATATCATTGCCGTAATCAAAATGAAAGATGTTAATGTATCAAATGATTCTTTATTTTAAAAACGTACATACGTCACATGGACCATAATTCCTTGATGAAAAGAAATTAGTAAAACGCCGTTTGGTTTAGAGCATACGGATTGGCTAGTGTTTTGTTTGCGTTTTTCATCTAGAATCTTGTTGGATGGCGTTTTATCATTCCGATACGAGATTCTGGATGACATCTAACTCGCGACATTGTTTGCCTTTTTTTTTTTTTTCTTTTATTTGATTGGTTCAAAATATATTCGTGGACCCATTTTAACTTCGAGAACCTTATTTAGAACATTATCCTTTACTCCTTTACTGTTTCGGTGTTAAAAATTTTAGCATATTGTTGTAAAAGAGTTGTAAATGCTATGATTCTTTTACAGCAAATATGAGCTTGTACTATCAAGATTTGGAAGACTCAAGTTTTGAATGTCACGTATGTGCCACGTCACTCGAGACTCGTGTTCTTCAAGCCTCTCCCTATCAAAGCTTGAAAGACACTTCTAAAAGTTTCACCCTTTAATTTAAGTTTGTTGTACACATATAAAAAGAAAAAGAAAAATCATCGTTAATCGAACCTGAGCACATCATAGCCTTCAAAACGCACGTCTCATTAGAGATGGAAATCACCAAAGACGAGGCAAAACGTTTCCTTGCCAATAGAGACATAACAAAACGCGATGGGGGACGGTGGAAACGGTCTCGATAATAACTCCGCTAACTATCATATAGTTTCAACATAACATAACTACTAAGCATTACCCATGGTTAGCTTCGTCACATAATGGTACCGAATATTTTACATTATAACCCTCAAGCTTTCTTATATTTATGCAGCTAGTAACCCACTATAGTCCTTCACTTTATTCTAACAACACCTAACAATAATATAATTAACTAATCTAAATGTCTCGAGAATTGATTGCTTATCAATGTTGCCCATTTTGGCCAAAGTTGGTTTCCAAAATGCTTCTTTTTACCACTTCCAAAAACTATAAAACTTAGGTATTGGTTTTTTAACTTAAAAGGGCAACCCAAAGACTTAAATATAATAAAGTAGAACCTTTATTGGTTAATAAAGATGGAGATAAATTAATGGAGTGAAAGAAAGAAAGACCACTCCATGATGTTTAAAAGGACCACATTATTCACCGTAAGAAAGGGGAAGAGGTAGCTAAATTATCACCGACAAACACACCATTCTAAGAAATCATATCATGAAAGCTGGCTATGCTTTTTCTAAGTGTTAAATGGTGAGCTTATAATTTTGTATTATTATATAATTTTTTTTCTCAAATATTGATAGAAGTTGTTGGCATACATTGTCCTCCAGATAAATTATTGGCTTGCTTTTCACCTTTTTAGTACCACCCCCGCTACCAACGGTAAAAGCTAAATCTTATTGACTGCTGACTTTTCAACTACATTAAGAGTAAGACTCCAGATCAACTGTATTCTGAGAGGAAATGACGTACGGATGATCTTAATTGTTAATTTATGTAATCGACAGTTTAAATTCTATGCATCTTAAAAAACTACGTTCTAAATAAAATATAATATTACAAATTTTAGTAGTTGATAATAGAAATCAACGGCTAAAATTCCCTCTTCAATTCCACTAACAATGTAATTGTCCCTCCAATCTCAAGCCCTATATTTTAAATCTCTACATATTTATAACCAATTAATTACATATATAGTTGATGAAATCTCACTTGTTGTAAATAATAACCAGAGGTCACACTAGATTTATTAGGAAGAATTTTATCTGAACCAAATCTTTATAACATTGGGTTTAATCATCGCAGAATATTGGCTGGAAAATGTGGTGCCAGAAACACAACTAAACAAAAAGTACATACATAGTTTCAGCATGTTAAACTTATTTTTATTCATTAGAGTTTAATGAAGTTTGAAAAGGTTGATAATATAATATTTCATGACTTATTAGCTTATAAACTTTAACTATGAGTTTATCGACTTCAAATTGCAATATACCCATAAACTGGAAAAATAAGTTTACTCAACCACGCACCCTATTGAAGTTAGCGCAAGATCTCTAGTTTCTAGCTCTTTGAGCACCTTGTATATTTGGCTAAACGAGAATACCATGTGTTTGTTTTGAAAACATGAGTTTATATGTAATAATGTACATAATATTACACTCATGTAAAATTACTCTCGAGTGATTTAATAGAACTGAGTCAAACTGATTTAACTACACCATCACAG
This sequence comes from Logfia minima, assembly GCA_963921325.1. Taxonomy (NCBI): domain Eukaryota; kingdom Viridiplantae; phylum Streptophyta; class Magnoliopsida; order Asterales; family Asteraceae; genus Logfia; species Logfia minima. The sequence continues at coordinate 2,152,607 of OY992771.1, read as the reverse complement.
AATTCAAACTTCTTATTCTACTTTTTAGAATGAGGTCCTACTTGCGTTACGATTCTACTTTGAAGAGACAGTTCCGCTTAGCAACACTCGAGCTCAGACGACATTCTTCCTCAACTAGACAAACACACTATTTGCATGTTTTCTGACAATGTCTGACATAGAATTGCGCTATAGCAGACTTATGTTGGTCTAGACCTAATAGAGCCGTCAAATGGAACATCACAAGTAAACTGACGACGAAACGTGCAATCTACTAACGGTCCAAGAAGTTAACCTAAATTTGATCAAATACTTGAACAAATGCGCTACAAATACTAGTGCTTGCTTCCACACATTTTAGGGGCCTCATACACTCAAAAATATTTCACTGTATATTTTGAGGATTAATCTCTTAAACACCATCGATTAAGTTAATCTCGAACTGAGTTCACACGTACGTCTGAGTAATAAGAATTAATCATCCATAAAACTCTTTTTAAATTAGTTTTCAAGATGAGACACTCTTGATAGGAATCCTTAGTACCTACAACTCATACCCATATTGAATTCTAATGTCAAACCAACGTCGGGAACCACATGAGAAATTGAGATGGACAAGCATGAACCTAAAGAAGAAACCATGTGTTTAACGCTCAATATCCTTTCCTTTTTTCTGTACTCTCACATAACAATTTGACCACGATTTGATTTAAGCATGTTATAACGATGTTGATACAATGTATGAGAACATAAAGAATACAAACAAGTACTTTTTGGTGCGTTTTGTGTCTCAATCACTGCCCATAATCCTTCATTCTTGTTAATATTGAACTAATAGAAACATTATAAATGATTAATATACATATCAAGACATGTGACATCCAATTCGTAGCCTCGAAATCTACACCAAGAAAAGACAAAATTATGTACTCGAAGTGACATGATCTCCCGACACCAATTTCCGTACTTAATCTTATTGATTATTGAATACTATAGTCGGCTCACCCCCTTTATATTTCCCTTCTACAACCTCCCGAGTTTTCAGTTACACAAAATCTTAAGTCTCTTTGTACATCCATCTCTTCTTTTTGACATTCGATTGTTAGTAAAAAAAATGGTACAAACAAGGAAGTTTAGAGGCGTTCGCCAACGCCATTGGGGTTCCTGGGTCTCCGAAATTCGTCATCCTTTATTGTATATCCCAATTTCTCCTTTGTCACGAATTCATTTCTATCAACAATCTTTCCCTCACTCACTTACTCAAACGCACACAAAACACTATACACTAGTTGTATGGGCTTGTGGGTTTATGGACATTTCAGAAAGGCTAATAAGCTTATTTTAACGGCTTATAAGTTGATAAACTTGAGCTTCTGACTTAGAGAAGCTCATAAGCTCAACTTGAGAAGCTGATAACCCGTAAAAGAAATGAGCTAATAGCTTTTCTAAATTTCTGTAAACTGATGAGTAAGAAATTAAGCTAATATGTAAAAGATAATTCTAATTGTTTTTCTTTTCTTCTTTCTTTTTTACTTTCTATGTGTAGGAAGAGAAGGGTGTGGCTAGGTACATTTGAAACCGCAGAAGAAGCTGCAAGAGCCTACGATGAGGCCGCTATACTAATGAGCGGCCGTAACGCAAAGACTAATTTCCCTGTGGCCAAAAGCCAGACGTCTGGTGAAAATCACACAAGTGCCATTGCCACCACCACCTCTCAACCGACTTCTTCAACAACTAACGGCCTCTCGGCCATACTAAATGCTAAACTACGGAAATGTTGTAAGTCCCCCTCACCATCACTCACGTGTCTCCGTCTTGACACGGAGAGCTCACACATTGGTGTATGGCAGAAACGTGCTGGTGTCCATTCGGAGTCTAATTGGGTCATGACCGTACAGCTTGGAAAGAAGAATGAGAGACAACCTGAAATTGAAGGTGGAGTTGAAACTCCGATGGTGGTGGATACGCCGGAGACATTGTCATCGGTAATTGCTGGAAGAATTGGTGGTGGTAATGGTGATGAAGAGGATGCAATTGCATTGCAAATGATCGAGGAACTTCTAAACTCAAATTAAGGGACCCATGCATTACCTTCTATCTGGTTCACGTTATGTTAAAGAAATCTACTTTTGCATTATATCAAATAGTCTACATTATAAGTATATAACTTTGCACGTACAAATTAAAGTGTGTATTTGTGTGTGTACTGTATATGCATTTGCCTAAAGCTCAAAGCCTTTAACAGTTGTACTAGAGGAAAAAAGAGTAAAAATGTATATTAATAATACATATATAGTACTCTTTTAAAATAATATAGATTGATCTAGTATTTTCCAAGCTTTTGAACCTTTTTTCCGGGTTGTTACTAATTGTAGATTTCTCACCTGAGTCAACTTTGTTAACCTTACCTACAAACCCGGTCTCAACCAATTATCAGCAAACTCGTGGAACCGGGCAAATAAATCTAATTAACTAAACTCGATCAATTTAACATTAACTCGTGATCCTTTCGTCCACAAAAAGTTGATAAGGCATAGTTTGTTCGTAATGCAAAAGGCGACAAGAAAAAGGACGACTAATAAAGAATACGATTGAACGCTTTTACATAATAAAATGTTAATTAGGCACATAAAAGGATCAATTTAATTGCAATGCCGGAATAAACAACTAAAGAAGCTAACATTGAGTTTTCCAAACAATGCAAAATGCATAGATATTGTCAGAAAATGATAATACGATTAAAAACGACACTATAAAGTTTGCTTTTAAAAAAGCAAGTCTTCATCATTAACACTTATAACAAGCTAGAAGAATGTAATGACTAATATAATGGCTCCCGGAGAGAACTAAAAAGGTACACATGCTACAATAGAATAGAATTATTAATAATTTCTGGGCTGAAATATTTATGTCAAAATATTAAATTTAGTATCTATAGAGTGAAAATCCATCTCCATTAAAAATACAAAATGTTGTATAGATTTGACGCAATATAAAATCCTTTCATCTTATAATTCTACAACGTATTTTATATAACACCATAAGTGGATGTATTTATATTTAAGTACTTGTCTGTTTAAAATATAAATTTAAGTCAATTTATATATTTTTAAGGGTTAAAAGTATAAATTGATAATGAATTTTTATTTTCATACCGAGTTAGGTAACAAACTCAATTTCTTAATAATGCAGGTAACAAACTAGTTGGTTTTGTGTTGAGTTAGATAGTATGTCATCAGGTAACTGGTACAACCGGTCATTTTCAAATTTCAAGCGTTTTTCATTTTTCAAAATTACAAGTCAGGTAATATATCATCGGCAACAAACTTTCACTTTTATACTAAGTTAAGTAACATGTCAGTTATGCGTTAATTTTTTCAAAATTAACCAGATAAAAATATATAATTACTTGCGTCAACACCAAAACCAACATATTCCTTACTTACATTCGTAAATTGAGTTCATCATCTAACTCCTTAAATAATAAAAGTTCATTATTGAACTATACCATTAGTTCTATTTTTAAATATTTATTCTTTAGAGAATAAACAGCTACACACTTTTAGAGGGTTTTTGGATCTGTTTATTTTCTCTTAAGATATGCTTAAATAAATAATAAATCCCTCCTCTTAATTACTTCCATTTAAAGTTCCAAAGATTGGGGTTGTATTATTTCACAAGGAAGTGACAACCAAGTGTCAATCTTATTTAATACTTCGAAATTTCAGGAGTATTTAATAGTCAGACAAGGAGTAGGTGGTTAATATTTCATAGAAAAAAATGGCCCTGGTTTGAAACTTTTACTCAAGACACAATAGTCATACTGGGTCCTATTATGTCTAATTAGATCCAAATTCATATATAATCTACTTTTACAATATATACTTCATAAGTCCATTTATTTGGGAAAATGTCAATAGTCATACTGGGTCCTATTATGTCTAATTAGATCCAAATTCATGTATAATCTACTTTTACAATATATACTTCATAAGTCCATTTATTTGGGAAAATGTCAATTTAGGTACTAAATTAAGGCACAGACACAATGCTAGATCTATATGAAGCTTGAGCTTTCTTTATCTTTGTAGCATATTAGTTATACAGATCAAGACAACTGAGATGCTAACTTAACATACTTTATATTCTTCAATTTGTACATTGTCCCCCATGTGCTATGTAATCTTTCAAGATGACAAGTCTTTAAGGAATTTTGTTTCATACTCGCTCGCCCTATCGTTTTCTAGTGATATATTAGTCTCGAACCGAGTAAGTTTGAACTATTCAAAATGGTGATAGGTTATAAATGTGTTTAGTTTATAGTCCTTGAAAGTACATTAGAACAACCAAGTTCATTTTTTTAGAATCTAAACATGTACTATTGCACATATAACAGATCTTTATGATAGACTTCAGATTTGCAACTGATATATTTGTTGTCTTACGAATAAGGAAGAAAGAGCATGATTATTTTTATGAATGTGTATTAGGAATAATCGATCGCTATCGTTGGTTTGTATGAAACTACAAATTAAAGCAAATATAATATTCAATCTGATAACCAAGTTTTGGAGGGGATATAAATGGAGTTATGTGATGACCAAAGGGATGAGACAATTTTCATCAGAATGACAAAAACTAAGATGAATATACTTCGAATATATCGACTCTAGTACATGTATTAGTAGCTTAAGGAACAAGTATCGAAATCATATGATTGTTGGACAAACGAATATGCTTAAATTAACTATGCTTGGGTTTGGGTCAATAAATTAATGATCAAACATAAACCTTTAGAGCAATACATTGAAAAAAAAAAGATGAAATTTGGAAAGACATATCGTGTTAAAATATCAGTCGTCATGCCACAATGGGAAGGCCATTGTATGTCATACAAAGACCTAAAAAAGCAGTTGAATCTAATGGATCCCGCTAGTCGTGATGAGGGTTTTAGGCAATTGCTTGAGAATGAACTTGAGAAGATGAATGATTTTTACTCAAGGAAGGAAGAAGAATACAATCGTAGATTCCAGGTACTTATATAGTTGTATCAGATCTAAAATACAAATTGGACCAAAATTGATTACTTATTTAATCCATTAGAAATGACCCCTAAAACCGATTTGTAGAAGTACTATTTGACAATGATGGATTCATTTTATATATTTAGGAGTTAAAACAGATGGTGGCCTATCTAAATAGCAGTGAAGATTTAGAAAAAGTGTTCAGGGATCTATTGCAATTCCATAATAAATTGATTTTACTCCTTCACTACAATGTGCTCAACTGTGACGGTATACATTCTTCTCATAAAACACATCAACATTATATTTATGTGTTTTCATGACGTGTACTAAGTATCAACAGAAAAACAGGATTCCTGAAGATCATCAAGAAACACAAGAAGAAAACTGGAGGAATGTTTTGCTTATTGCAGGGAGATAATCAGCAATTATTCTTCGTCAGAAATTCATTCAACAAACTTGTGGCAGAGTGTGTAGAGACTATAAGACAACTAGTGCGCGCCAACAACTAATTTAAATAAAGCAGTGTATATGGGCATCATAATAATGCAGAATTTTCTATGTATTTATGCTCTATAATGAATATGAATGTCTCTATGATTCATATCAATAGCTCTAGCGACATTCTTGGTTATATAGTTCGTCTGCCAGCGAGAGTCATTGATCTTCAAGAATTTGTAAAAGCAAATAGTCAAAAGTGAATAATTACATGGAGTGAATCTCACTTCTAAGTTCATTTTTGTGTTATATCAAACTCCTACTGGACGCAAGACAGTGAATGATACACTGATTTTTTCTTTTTTCAAATTAATGCACTGCTTAAATTGATGTCTTTGAATTGCAATAAGGATCACTTGTGAGCAAAACCACATATATTGCCTAAAACATGAAACAAGTGATGTCAAAACACCCGAGTGCAACTCATAATAAACTTATACACATACACGTTTGTAATTTGTAATGTCCATATAAAAATATGAATGTGGAATGCAGAGTACATGAGCAATAAAAAGCTCTTCAAAACAAGGTACTTTCTGGTGTTGAATGTGCCTCTTGGCAAAGCTTTGGCTCAACCATATGACATGACTTTTTATATATGGTTATTAATGAGATTTAGACATATCCTCGTACCTGTAAATCTATTAAATCCCTGAATCCCCACCGGTCTTTAAGACGAGGATGTGACCTGAGACCATTGACGCTCAGTCCATCGGTAGCTAGGCATTTCTATCTTTTATAATTACTCATGTGCTAGAGATGAATAGGTTTAAATAAATATGCTTCATAGTCTACATACTTTAATATTTCAAGCTCTATATAAATACCAAATTATATTTATGTGTTGCAATACAACTCTATAAATAAAAGTGAATTACAGAATAATGGACCTTTGGTGGGAAATATGTGTGTTTTTGTAGTATTATTTTGATATGAAGGTAGTTTTTATTTTTTATTCTTGGACCAATTAGCCCAAGCCCAAGATTAATAGTTAACCGACCCAAACCATTTCATTTTTTGAACGGATAGGAGCGCTTTAAGGGGTATAACTGTAATTTACACACTTAACCATTTTGCTATAAATACTTAACCGTTGTGGTTAATCGAATCTGCCTACCATCAGGTCTCCTCCTTCACCGAAACCCTAGTTTTTTGTTTTAGTTTCTTTCAGGTATCCAGTTCGTCTCTATTTCTTCAATCCAGACGTGTAATTGCTTGATCTATTTATCTCTGCACGTTCTAATCGCAAAAGATTTGGTGTTTACTCGATCTCTTTTGTTTTTTTAAAGAGGTAAATATAAAACCCTAATTCGATGATTTGTGTAGCATTATACGTATAATAGTTGATGAATTAATTTAATTGAGTATAATAATCAACTATTTGTGTGCAGTAAGGAGTTATTATGGGTGAAGTAAAGGATAACGAGTACGAAGAAGAGCTTCTTGATTATGAAGATGAAGAGGAAAAAGCCCTTGACTCGGTCAACGGAAAACCTAGTTCAGAAACCGTCAAAAAGTAAGCTTCGCCACTTCAATCTATATCTATCTATATATATGTGTGTATATGTTTGTATGTATACATCTTGTGTTATGTTATATTTGTTTGAAGTCCTATTGTGTTTGCATTGTGTTGAATGTTAACATGTGTAGTTGTGTGAAGCAGTTTGACTTGTTAGAATTTTCTTTTGAGATATGACTGTTGATACAGTAGATAATGATTTCTTTTTGGTGTCTGGTTGTTGTACGGAAACTTATAGTAGTTGTTCTGGTTAATATTGCAGGGGATATGTTGGCATTCACAGTTCAGGATTCCGAGACTTCTTGCTGAAACCGGAGCTTCTTCGAGCCATTGTGGATTCTGGATTTGAACATCCTTCAGAAGGCAAATTCTTATGCTTTTAATCTGTTGTTAACTTGTTACTCTTATTCATTAGTAATTGGATTGAACTGTATAAGCCTGGAGTAACTTTTTAAATGGTCTTATCACTTTATGTATGTTAGGAAGTACTTTAGGAGTGCGTTAGTGTTGTAGGATAACCATTTAAATTATAAATTTTGTCACTTAGCCTTTGATTGATTATTTCTGAATGTCATAGAAACAAAATCCATGGCTGCGTAATTATTCATATATTTTAAAATTTTATATTATCTGTTCTGTGTGCAATTGTAGGTTGTATAGTGTATACCAATATGCCACCAGTAACGTTTTGTATGTTAACCATACAATAATTAACATTGCTTTTTATTGGGTGACCAGCTCTGAATGCTAATGGAACAGAATTTTCTGATTTTTCAATTATAAATGTAGATTGTATAGTATCATATCACTTATAACATTGTATGTATGTTTGATTTCGGGAGTTCCTTGACGTTGTTTATGTGTACTTCTGCTAATTATATCTTATTTTTTCAGGTAATATATTAATTCCGTGTTCATGATTTCAGCCAGATAAACTGGTCTGGTAAACCTTTCCCATTAGCGGAAAAGGGCATCATTTTTACTTAATGAAGGATTCATTCGGTGGGATTTTCTTTGCTTCATCAGTGCAACATGAGTGCATACCACAGGCTATCTTAGGAATGGATGTCATCTGTCAAGCAAAGTCTGGGATGGGGAAAACTGCTGTTTTTGTTCTGTCCACATTACAGCAGATTGAGCCTGTGGCTGGTCAGGTTGCTGCCCTTGTGCTTTGCCACACCAGAGAGCTAGCTTATCAGGTGAGGTTTTGCATGTTAGCCTTCCAACAATCTAAATTTATTAATTGTCGACGGTCAACCTTGTCTTGCTGCTTTTCACCATACAGATAATTTGAATTTGTCAATTGTCGCCCATGTCTCACTGTTTGTCACCGTACAGATCTGCCATGAATTTGAAAGGTTCAGTAGATACTTGCCTGATCTCAAGGTTGCTGTCTTCTATGGAGGTGTCAACATAAAGATTCACAAGGAGTTACTGAAGAATGAATGTCCTCATATTGTTGTTGGAACACCTGGACGAATATTAGGGCTGGCTAGAGATAAAGATCTTGGATTGAAGAACGTGAGGCATTTTATCCTAGATGAGTGTGACAAAATGCTTGAGTCACTTGGTACGTTGTTTTTATGGTTGTAATGGTGTCTGTTTGGTTGGATGGAAAGAAATGACCAAGGAATGGAAAGAAGGTTGTGAAATCATCCATATCATGTATCTATCATGCTTGGCTGACATGTAGGAATGGAAACTTTGTATGAGCCATTCAAACATGGTGTTTGATATGTATTTTATGTTTACATTTTAATCCATTTTCATTTAAATTTCTTTTTTATTTATTAGTCCTGACATGCTCAGAAAAAAGACAAAGTATTTTGTAAGTATTTGTAGTTACAACTTAATGTTAGTGCTTTTATACCAAAACTACATATTATATGTAATGTTTGATATTTTTAAAATTAAAAGATTAAATTGATTTTTTTTTCAAATTAGATTATGATATTAAACTTTTTTATTAAAAGAGTTTTATGTTGATATAATTTTGTAATTGTGCCGAAGAGTTAATGTTCCTTTTTTATCTTAAGCTTTAGAAAGTTCAAAACTAGATGAATTGGTGTACTTGTAGAGTGCATTGGAAGACTTCTGTTTCATTCCGTGAGGGGATGATGGAAACACCCCTTTTTCCAAAAAATATGAATCAACCAAACGAAGAAGTCCCATTTCCTTAAATTATCCATTCCATTCCTACAGGGCTAGCAACTCAGTTCTATTCTTTCTGTTGTGTTCCATCCCTTTCCACCTTCCATAACAAGCGCCACCTGTAACCTAATGTTCTTACATTGTACTTTCTTGCATGGATATTAAATTCTGTTTTACTTGTCATCTGCAGATATGAGAAGAGATGTGCAGGAAATTTTTAAGATGACTCCTCATGACAAACAAGTTATGATGTTCTCTGCCACACTAAGCAAGGAGATTCGACCGGTTTGCAAGAAGTTTATGCAAGATGTAATACATTGTTACTTCTCTGTACTTTAATTTACAAATGCAGAAGTTGCAAAGTGTGTGGGTTTGGAAGAGTGGGTCAATATGGGTCCATTTGGGTTTGTAATTAGCTCAAATCCTTTTTTTATCGATTCTTTTAATTGAATAAATAGTTTATGTGCTAAAAATATAATTACAAGTATTAGGACATAACAATAATCTACATAAAAGGATTTAGGAGGTTTGTTATGTGTTTGTTGAATATACTTCGAATGCCTTTCAGCCTTGTTGAACCATTGTGTTAGTTAGTTATGTTAGCATAACCTTTTCGATATACATGCAAACGGTTTAAGATTGCCATCTATAGTGTAATGTCATCTGGAAATCTGGGATATATTATAGATGTGCTACTTTAGGTTAGTTGTTAAGCTATTTGTTGTTTTTTCGCTTAGTAATTACAGACTGAAAAGGAGCTGACACAATGTATTTGTTCTTTTCAGCCTATGGAAATCTATGTTGATGATGAAGCCAAATTAACTCTTCACGGGCTTGTGCAGGTACTTGACCATGTCAAGCTTGTATAATATTTTCTAATACGTTGTACACAATTGAACTTATTGTTTGAATGACATTCCCTCTCAGCATTACATCAAATTGGGTGAGTTGGAGAAGAATCGCAAGCTAAATGATCTTCTAGATGCCTTGGACTTCAACCAAGTAGTCATATTTGTCAAGAGTGTCAGCAGAGCCGCTGAGCTTAACAAGTTACTTGTGGAGTGCAATTTCCCATCTATATGCATCCATTCTGGAATGTCTCAGGAAGAAAGGCGAGTATCGTGTAGCTTTGACCCTAGTAAATTTTGAATCTTAATAAATTACAGATTTATCTTTTCTATCCATAAAAGTTGGATGTTTTATATGCAGAAACTACTTGTTCACTATAAATGTACTTATTCTTAGTTCTAATCAGTGTACTGGTGTTAAGTTTTGTGGGAAGGGTATAAATGACAAATGCATGTTTATCAATGTTATTGATTCTTCCTGTTGCAGAGAAGAGGGAAGGGGTGCAATTTGAATGCTATCTTATACATATTTCAATATTGCCTCAGTCGTTTTTTCTTAGTTTGACTTTTTTGGACTATCTTTTTATTAGGTTGACTCGTTACAAGGGTTTCAAGGAGGGGCTAAAAAGAATCCTTGTTGCAACTGATTTAGTTGGAAGAGGAATAGACATTGAGCGTGTTAATATCGTCATAAATTATGACATGCCAGATTCTGCTGATACATATTTGCACAGGGTTGGTTTAATATACAATATTAGAGATGGATCACTTGCTCGTCTTGCTATGCTCTTTACAGAACACAGTTAATTCTCGCCTTGATTTTTTTCATCGTTTGTGGCAGGTGGGAAGGGCTGGCAGATTCGGGACGAAGGGTCTTGCAATCACTTTTGTAGCATCTGCTTCAGACTCTGATGTTCTTAATCAGGTGATTACTAAGGGGATGAATGTTCCATGTTTTATCATTAAGGGGTTGAAGTCATCCAGAATGTGTTGAATAACAATGGAGGTGTCAATCGGTTGAGACTTGTCTAAAGTGAAATTATTAATGCGTCGAATAGATCCTTTTTATTCAAGAAATCATATAGTTTGGTAACCCTTTTTGGCACACTAATTGTTCATAGGGAAAAATGCAGTTTAGGGTAACATACTATTAGTGAATCTTCAATTTGGGTATTCCACATTTCATTTCTTCAATTTAGACAACATACTATCCAGATATTTTAACTAGGCTCAAAGTTACTGCGAAATCACCAATTCATTTGAAATTAACCACTTATACACCTTACATCTTCCATATCATTCCTCCATTTGGTTATAGTTTCTATTATAATATGTTCATATCATCTTAATTTGGTTAACTAATTAATAGTGATAATTAGATTGGACATGTAATCTGAAAAATTCAATTATGTGAATGAATGATATGGAAGAGATAAGGGTAACACTCGTTAATTTCAAATGAATTCGTGATTTGGCGATAACTTTTACCTTAATTTTGAATCTGGATGGTATATCTTCTGAATTAAAGAAATTAAAAGTTCATTACCCAAATTAAAGATTCACGAATAATGTTACCCCTGAATACATTCTGCCGTTGTTCATATGAGCCTCTATAAATATGTGGTCAAATTGATTTGTTTCAACCCATTCTGACCTATTTCCGTCCATACAATAGGTTGCATTTTTAGTCTGAACATGTTTTTGCCAATTTTGCCATCTAGTATTGGCTGTCAGATGAATAATGGATCCTAAAGGTCCTTGTTTCCCTTTGGCTCGAGGCTTATATGATTTTTATGCTACAGGTTCAGGAAAGGTTTGAGGTCGACATAAAGGAGCTTCCGGAGCAAATCGATACCTCAACATACAGTACGTCTTTTTGCAATAACCAGGATATGACACAATCACAATATTGTTTATTTTAGAATATAGTGATAATGGTAAAATAGCCATTATAGAGGTCTCACTAATAGTATTTATCTTTTTGGTTATTTTCTGATCTACTTCTGTCTCTGAACCGTGTTTTGTGCAGTGCCAGCATAAGGGAGAGGTGTGTAGTGCAGATTAGCAGAAGTTAAGAAATAGCGAGAAGAGGATGCTCATGTATTTTAGTGCTTTAATCTGCAGTTACATTTGAGCAGGCACTGGTTGAAACATGGATTAGACCAGTTGATGTTTTGCGTTTATTGCAACCCTGAATACCTTGCTTAGCTTGTATGATTCCTATTTAGTATTTCTTGCGAACTAGATGGTGGTTGAGTTTTTAGATTGATATTTTTGAACCCATTAATGTTTTGAGCTTGTACCAGTGGTGTTTAGTAGTTCTTGCATACTTGTTGGTACTTTTAGTTTTGTAGATTGCTCCTTATTTATCAGCTTACTAGTTACTTGTATGTCTGCCTTGTATCATAGAAGGCATCATTCTCCACATTTATTGAGTGGCAGTCAATACAGTGGACTAGGCTAACAATGATTAGACTGCTCATGTGAACTATGATTTCTGCATTGATCAGGGGTACTTTTTTTGGTAGGTTTACCACATTACATATTGCTAATAGTAGCTGCATATTGTTGTGGATTGGGTTTTTCAGAGGCTAGTCACTTGTAGCTACAACATTGGTTCATTAAGTTGGTTCAGGTATAAAGATTTCATTTTGGTTGTTTTAAGTTAATGTAGGTTAGTTTATATCCCTGGTTCGACCAATTTGCAGTAGTTTAGATTGATCCTCTTAGGCATATCTGTTTTGTTGGTATTTACTTACATATTTGCATCTCATATCCAAAACTGCAGAGGGGTAATTGCAATTTGTATAATTTCACCCTACTTCAAATTATGCGCTTGAAAAGTGTTTTGGTAAGAAACAAGAGCCCTAAAAGTGCAAACACCCTTGACATTTGTTATTGGCTTTCAGTTCAGAACATGAATGCAGAACAGTTGCTTGTGACATTGGAATCATGTTTCACAGTAATTAAGATTTCGGATGTTTTGAGCAGATTGACTGTTAAGAGAAACATTTTGGGTGCTACGATTTTTCTTCATTTAAGAGATGTTTGGGTTTTTACATGCAATACGATATATTCCAGTGCCCAATTCTAACCTCAAAAGTTAAGTCAAATAATTTTCATCCACACATGAACACAAACCTAAACCACAAAGTTTTCTGCCTCTTTCATCTTTTCCAAGGGTGACTCAGTTTATCCATTCATCCTCCTTGGATAAAAGATTGATCAACAACTGTAAAAGAAAATATAATAAAAGGGTTTTGTTAACGATAGTCCTAAGAGTTGTTTATAACATGAATAAATTGATAGTACTTTTAATCTATATTCACGTGGGTCAACCAAAATTTAGTATGTCGTAAACTCTTTCATAAATTAGTGTCCACTGTCCAGTATAATTGTTTTTTAAGAAGCAATTAAAATAAAGTAGCAATTTATCTAGTGACCAAAGATGTACACTGTAATTGCTATTTAAAGAATACGGAGTATATTTCTTTTCTAAATTAAAAACCAAAAAACAAAAGAAAACGCACAACCACATATCCCGAGTCAAAGTCAAGTCTCAAGCAAACTAAACTAGTTACTACAAAGATCAAACTTTGCGAAGGCGTGAGTCAAAGTTTTGACAATTGGTTCATCGGCGGTTCGATTGATTCGTTGAGATCAATGAAGCTCAGACAAGCTTTAGAAAATGTCATCAGTCTCGGTACGCTCTACTCTATCTCTATTTTCTTCGCGTCGAACTTTTTGTGTGGATTCATTTTTGGCAGATTATATTTAATTTCTATTATCTGCATTTTCATGTGCTTTAATTTTAATTTTCTATTATCCTATTTTTTCTTGTAATTCCTCTTTTTAAAATTATAATGACAGTTTGTCCAGTGTTGATTCAATGTAGATCGATTGTTGCTTCTGAATTGGGGTTGGGTTCAGGGCATAAATGACCAAAATAGACACCAACTGATGATAAAGAAATAATTTGTGATACACTATATACCATTTTTATAATATTAGATAATGGTTTTGGTTTCAGGTATGGTTGTTTCATCTGCACTAATTATATGGAAGTTTCTGATGTGTGTTACTGGTAGTGAGTCACCTGTTGTCGTCGATCTTTCTGAAAGCATGGAGCCCGCGTTCCGAAGGGTAAAACTGTCTAATAAAATCGACTTATTGAAAACCTCGGTATGAGCGAGGTTCCGGAGAAAAAGGGCCCTTATGGAGAGAAAAGTGTAGAGTATTCTAGTGATGACACTGTCATGATGAACCAATATTTTAGTGTTGCATAACACGTGTCAGTGCCAGAATCATCCGTACACTTTTCTCAATAGTAGTCCCTTGTACCTCATCCTTCCCCTTAAGAGTTAACGCTGTGGACTGACATTTTTTGTAATTGTAGATCACATAACATTTCATAATATTATTCTGATGGTCGAGTGTTTTGAGCCTACTTTATGAAAAATAGATTAAATACTTATATTTCAATTTCTCTACTTAGTCTCTGAGATCCGTGATCTATTGTGATGCTTTTTATATGTTGAACTGATGTCCAATTGCATTATCAGGGTGATATGCTGTTCTTACGAATGGGTGATGACCCTATTCGGGCTGGTGAAATTGTTGTGTTCAACATCGATGTAAGATTTCTGTTTTCTTTTTGTTAGGCTAATATATTGGTTACCACTTCTACAGTTGTTCTTACTTCCTTTTCCTGTTATAAAATTCATGCAGAACTTTGAAATTCCAATCGTCCATCGTGTAATCAAGGTTTTGCATTTTTCCTGGATTAAATTTATGTTTTTGAGTTTCCACCTAATAACATGATGTTTCTAATCCTTGCTAAAACAGATGAGACTTGTAATATTTCTGCATAAATAGTCACGATATTTCAGTACTAATAATTTTTGTGAGAGGTTAAGTAATGGGCAACTAAGACCACATGTGTAAATTAATGACAATGATTATATATAAGAGAAGGGTCCATAATATTTCATTTATAAAAACAAGAAGTTTGGATACTTGACAATAGTCGAACAATTTTATGGAGGGAGTACTTTTTGATTTTGTTAAGGTAAAGGTTGTATCTTATTATTTTTCTTTTTATAGGTTCATGAACGGAATGATACAAAAGACGTTGATGTCCTTACAAAAGGTAAGATTTTGCGCAATGCATATGATTCTTCACTTGATTGTTCTTCTCTGACAGTCTCTCTTTTCAGGGGATAGTAATGATCAAGATGATCGAGTTCTATACTCGTCTGGTAAGCAGTGGCTTCAGCACCAACATATCAGGGGTAGAGCAATCGGGTAAAGCGTCTATAACCCTTCTCAAGATTACAGTGGTATTTAGAATTTGTATCATCTAGTCAACCAGTAAATAATCTCACTGGCTTCTTATACTATTTTCTCATATATCCTTTATTTGCTATAAAAGTCAATCATTAGTCAACGCCCCCTCTGGAAAATACATTGCATGGCCTAGATGTCACATTATCATTTTCCAGTTATTTAAAAATCTTTTCTTGAAAAGTCTGGTTTCCAGTATGAACAGACATATGCCTTACCTGGACACTGAGTGCCCGAGTCAGCCTGAACATTCCTTCCAGATATTATCATTGGGGCGGGGCGTGTGAACCACCTAGCGTTGCCAGTTATCAATGTTTTGCGAAAATCTTTTCATGAAAATCTTTTTATTATCCTTTTGGTTTTAAGTTCTTATCTAGATAGTTGTATTTCCACCATATCCTAGCATGAAATGTTATATGATCAAATCAACCATTAAATCACCTTAGAGAAAATTTGGCATAGCTTATAGCCTTACATATATTTTAATTGTCAAATACGGAGCTTGATTTGGGCCATAAACAATTTCTAGGACTCCAGCTATTGAAGTTCTGTATAGAAATTGCTATGATAAGTTAAACGATATAATGACGATTTCCTATCTTTTACATATTCTGTCTTCCTAAAATGAAACTATGAATGTACCAACCACGTTTATCAAGTAATATGATCAGAATCCTCACAATTATGACTGTAGGAAAATCACTAAGCTGCTTCAAACTTGTTTATTGCATGCATCAATATTAATCCTAGCTTTTTCTAATTCGGATCTTCTGAGAACTTTAATTTGGCTTGTAAAGTCCAATTTTGAAGTAATAAGATGTTTGTTACCGGTAAGAGCTAAAAGTCAGTGTTAATTTGCAGGTTTTTACCTTATGTTGGTTATGTTACAATCATCATGACAGAAAACCCTATTATAAAGGTATTTTTAAAATATCGGTTACGTGTTGAGTCAACTGCTAGTCAACTTCTGGTAACTGTTTATCATTATTCTTTGTCATTTTGCAGTATATTCTTATTGGAGTTTTGGGTTTGCTCACGATTACATCCAAAGATTGATAACCAAGCTCCCATGAACAGTCTGATTTTTACAAATTTCTTCTGAATTGAGTAGAATATTTTTGAACAGATTGAGCCTTAACATTAGTAAAATCGAATGTCTCATGTGAATTGGAAGAAAGTTAAGTTCCATTCTTCGGCAGTGTTTAGAAAAAGACACGTTTATGATCTTTTTCATTATTTTCTTGAAAGGTGACATTTATGATCTAATCGCTGGCTTGTCTCATCTTGCATAACTTGTTCAAGGGATTGAAAGTTGCTAACTTATGACGTAAAAGCCTTGTGCAAAACGTTGATAACAGGCAAATATTTTGATCGAAACAACATAATATTGTCCTTTTTACCAATTAACTTAATGGCTTATCACCAAAATCATCAAAATTCTGCAAGTATAAAAGTATGTGTGTTTCTATATATTTACTCTCTACTCTGACTTCGCTCTATCTATGCAATTTTTTTTTGATAAATATGGTGGTTGCCAAAAATATATTATGCTATTATAATCACATAAATTGTATAGATTCACTATCGTTTTTCATATATCAATTCCCACATCATCTGTCCAACTTCAACATGAAGTCAATTTCAGTTCTGTCATGATCATATCAACACGAACAAGGGAAGCAACACAACAGAGCTTGGTTTCGGTTACTCAACCATTTTATTTTTTTTTAAATTTCTTATCCGTTATTTCGATTTATAACCAATTTTACCTATCACCAAAGCAAAACTGTTGTGCTATAATATAACAATGCATGATTTCAAATACATAGAAACAAACCTAGTCAAGGACTATAATGTAGATATAATTCGAATTTTTACCTTTAAAAACAAATTATGTCTATAATTTTATGGTATAAATAATATAAGGTTTGTAAGTAGATAAAAAATAACAAAATGATTTAGTATATTTTATGCATTTCTAATAAAATTAAAATTAAAATATATAATTAATTAGTAATTATATAAGGGTATATAATTAATGTGAATTGATTTAACGTAAATATTTCGTTATTGTATTATTATTTTTATTATTATTATTTCGGTTTTCGATAGCGAAATTGGTTTTGGTTTTTCTTCACACACCTGGGGGTTTAAATCAGCTTATTTGGAGAGCTTGTGGCTTATCTAAACAACATATTGTGATTAAAAGCTGAAGGCAAATAAGCTAACTCAAATGCAACGTTGTCCAACTTCTTGTGATTGGTTTAAACTCTTAACATCAAGTAAATGACTAAAGGTTCCTCGTATGTCGAAAACTCTTCTTTCTCGCATCACCCCTCATCGCCAAACTTCGAACTCAAAATCACCATCCAACCAAATCCCATCTCACTTCAAAAAAATCATCAACGAAATCTGTCACATTCTCAAATCTCAAAACACAAACTGGGAATCAACTCTCGAAACCCGTCTCTCTGAACAAAACATTGTTCCATCAGATATTGCACACCAAGTGTTCGATAAAATTCCAGACGTTGTTTCTGCCTTGAAGTTTTATAATTGGATTTCCCAACGACCCTACGGTTGTCCACTTAATGGGGTTGCTTATTCTTCCCTTTTAAAACTCTTGGTTAAGTCGAAAGTTTTTCAAGAAATTGATTCGGTATTTGTTAGTTTAAAAAGCGAAAATGAATTGCCTACGCATGATGCGTTGAATGATTTGATTCGAGTTTATTCGGAATGTGGGTTGATCGATAAAGCTCGTGAGTTCTATTTATTTGTAATTGAGACTTATAATTGTGTTCCGAATGTGTTTGCTTGTAATGCTTTGTTAAGTGGGTTAGTAAGAAGTGATCGTTTGGAAAGTGCATGCCAAGTGTATGATGAAATGCTTAAAAGAAGTGATGAAAGTGGAACGGGTTGTTGTGCGGATAATTATAGTACTTGTATAATGGTGAACGCGTTTTGTAAGAGAGGGAAGGTAGAGGAAGCTAGGAAGTTGATTGTTGATAGATGGGGGCAAGGTTGCGTACCTAATGTCGTTTTCTATAATACACTTATTGATGGTTATTGCAAGAAAGGTGATATTAGACGAGCGTTTCTGCTATTTAAAGAGCTAAAATTAAAGGGCTTTTTGCCTGCTGTTGAGACATATGGAGCAATGATAAATGGTTTTTGTAAGGAAGGGAATTTCGGTATGGTGGAAAGGCTTATGTGTGAAATGAATTCAAGAGGTTTAGTGATTAATGTTCAAGTTTATAATAGCATTATTGATGCTCAATGCCGGCATGGTTGCAAGACGAAAGCAGTTGAATTGTTAAGAAAGATGATTGAGATTGGTTGTGCACCAGATATTGTTACGTATAATATTTTGATATATGATTCTTGTAGGCTTGAAAAGGTTAAAGAAGCTGATCAACTTATTGAGCAGGCTGAAAGAAGAGGATTGAGGCCTAATAAGTCAACTTATACGCCTTTGATCCATGCCTATTGCAAACAAAACGACGCTGAAAAAGCATTGGATTTGTTTGTGAAAATGATCGATAATGGAGAAATGCCCGATTTACTAACGTATAATTCTCTTATCCACGGGATTGTTTTTTTAGGCGACATTGAGACCGCGATAATGATATTGGAAAAGATGACAGAAAGAGGTGTATTGCCTGATGCAGGTGTATATAATGTTGTAATGAGTGGACTATGCAAAAAAGGGAAACTTTCTGCGGCTTTGAAGCTGCTTTCCGAGATGCTTGATCGAAATATTCCACCTGATAAATTTGTTTACGTGACGTTAATCGATGGATTTGTGAAAAACAGAGAGTTTGATAAGGCCAAGAAGCTCTTTGAACATGCATTTCAAGTAGGTATGAAACTTGATGTTGTTGGGTATAATGCAATGATTAAGGGTTATTGTAAAGATGGTAAGTTGAAAGAAGCAGTGTCGTGTCTGAACGTAATGATTAAATCATGTATAAAACCAGACGAGTTTACTTATTCTACGATTATTGATGGATATGTAAAACAACATGATATGGATGGTGCGTTAGGGATATTTAGTCGTATGGTGAAACAAAACTGTAAGCGAAATGTGGTTACGTATACTTCTCTGATTAATGGATATTGTCATACGGGAGATGCTATCGGTGCTGAGAAGCTATTGAAAGAGATGAAATTTCGTGGCTTGATGCCTAATGTTGTTACTTATAGTATATTAATAGGTAGTTATTGCAAGAACGGAAAACTAGCAAAAGCAGCTTCCCTTTTTGAACAAATGTTGATGAGCAAGTGCAATCCAAATGATGTTACATTCCATTATTTGGTGAACGGCTTCTGTAAGTATGAGAAAATTAACAAGGTGAAATTGGAAAACTCGATGTTTTTGGATATTAATAATAGATTGATATCAGATGGTTGGTCTCCAAGGCTTGCTGTGTATACTACTATTGTTGTATGTCTTTGTCTTCATGGAATGATGAGTATATCTTTGACGTTGATAGATAAGATTGCGATTAGGGAATGTCCTATTGTTTTTGCGGCTTTATTGTGTAGTGTTTGCTTGGAAGGGAAAGGAAAAGAATGGAGTAAGATTATTTCCTGCAAGTTGAATGAGTCGGAGCTTGTTATCGCTGTAAAGTATTTGTCGATATTTGGGCATTATCTCCCGGAAGGGGCAATTTCTGAAGGTTTTTTGATTTTGCAAAAGTTAGTCAATGATTGTAGGTCCAGACATCTTGAAGCAGTTAGTTTAGAAGTTTCTGTTAGCTAGATGAGAGTGAGATACAGTGTAAGGTACTTTTGACAACTGTACATTAACCGTATGAACACAAATTGACATAAGATTGACGCATTTTAATCACTTGTAACGGAAAGCAACTGTGGAACGAGTTACTAGATCAAAGTTACTATGTTCTCTGCATTTGCATAAGAATAAATAATGCAATCAAGGTTTACAATGACATTCACATAGTTGGTAGAACAAGATGCAAAAATTTACAAAAATGAATTGATGTGCACTAACGGAACATACAACTAAAAGTTGAATACAAGAGGTAGGTAACAAAACAAGAAACAAAATCACAATTTGAAATCACAAAAGCAATCTGGCAAAGCAGAACCTCTACCCATTACAAAATCATCTCTATGAGCCTTACTCAAAGCTTCCATCAACTCTTTACCGTTTAACCCCTGAGAAGTAAAGTCTGCAAAATCCTTCCTACTTAAAAAAAGGGTTTTATACAACCCATTGTAAGCTCTCATTGCTGCCACCATCTTATCCATATTACCAAAATATGTCGCCACATAAGAATCGCTATTAATCGATACGTAATAATCCAGTGCAGCTTTCGTGTTCCCATGCATAATCTTGAAGTCTTCACCACTCAAAAGAGACAATTTTGTAACAACGTTTGTGTAAACAGACGTTAATCCTTCAAGTTCCATAATCCCGTCTCCAGCAGCTAAATAGATGTGTGTGTTTGTTGGGATTGAAAGCGATTGAAGAACGAAAGCCGTTTCATTAGGTGTGAGTGGACATTTTCCACGAGATCTCCAAAGACGGGCTGTTTCTCCAGTCCACGGTTTTCGATCTCCTCGTGCAGCCTCTATAGCCTTCACAGAGGAAGGAGAAAGCCCTTTATATTCACATTGACTGTAAGCTACCATATCAGGTTCAAAACGTAGGTGAAGAGATAGAAAGGGTTTGGGTATGGTTTCTAGAAGCTCGGAACCTTTCTTCTCTAAAACACTTGTTAGACGTAACGCACTGTAACATGCTTGACAGAGGGCAGCCTTTGCATAGAGCGGGAACCTGTAAGATTTCACAACTTTCAAATGCTAATTTACTAGAGGTGGCAAGATGGTCAGGTCAGACGGGCTGCTTAACATGTCAAAGAGAGTTCACGTTGCAATATGTCATTTCTAGTACATATCGAAATGGCCCAGCTCAGGTTGAACAGTAAAGACTGTCACTCCCATTTAAATATAGACATTAAAAGCATTAATCATGATTATAAAAACAATCTTATTACAAGAATAATCTGAATATTTGAATAAAGTGACTTGAGAGGTTAGAAAAAGACTTTTGGTTTAACCCGTTTGAACCGTTCAACCCATTTAATATTTAACAAAACCCAGATCAACCTATTCATAACTAAATCACTAAATTGTTTAAAAAATTTCATTTGTACTAATTATGTTAAGCAAATAGTTCCAATACCTATCACGTCTTTGGCTCATTGCAGGTGTAATAGAAATGTATTGATGCTCCAAAAGTGCGGGAAGGACAGTCTCAACATAATCAAATTGGCCTTTGCGTTTGCTGCAATCTACTCGCACAGGTTCTCTTGATGCAATTTCTGCAGGAAGTTCTTTTACAACTTCAATAAACCCCTTCAGTTGTTCAATAAAGTAGTCCACATCAAATACATCCGTGAAACCACTGAAAAAAAACACAAGAATTACAAGTGATCCAAAAGTCTAAATAGTAGGTTTCTAATTAAACCAATAACAAACCGTAAAGTACCTTGATTCGTTCCAATAAGCAGCCACTTCAAACTTCGGCAAAACAAGAGTAGCATTAAGTAATCGTGCAACACCAACACCATCACATAACTGTACATAGGTAATGAACATCAGCTTCTTAACAATTAACAACCACACTTATAATTTAATAACCAAAAGGGGAATAAGTCGTAAACGTTAAGACTACATACATCCCTCCTCATCTGATTAAGCCCACCATAACAATCCACTCGAATATAACCATTACTCTTAACCGGTAAATCTGCAGCATTTCAACCAAACAAAAAAGGCGCAATCGTCTGCAGAAATGGACATTTTACCAGCAATCAGACACAAAAGCACTGCCACTAGCATTAATTAATCGTAACTATAAAATAAGTAAACCCTAAAACTGCATTACTTACAACATAATTAGTAGTAATCCCAAAACCTAACGCCACAGTTCAATTTATCATCCTGAAAAGTTTCAGTTTATGCAGTACTAAAAGTAAGCTAGATTAATACATAACATATCACATCTCCAATTCTTCCAATATATGCATATATATATATATATATATTATAATTAGGGTTAGAAACTGACCAGTGAAATGTCCTTGAATCCACCAATTACAAGGACGCCATTCTAGAATTCTTTTAGCACTCCATAAATCAGTTGTGGTGCTACTGCAAATTAAAATATTTAAATTGATTCGAAACCAGTTAATGATTATTAATTAGAATTAAGAAAACTTACATGGCGGAATAGAACGGGATCTGAGAGGAGAAAGGTGAAGAAGGAGATAATGAAATCACGGCAAATAATAATATGATAGTGAAGAAAGTGAGTGTGAATAAGGGTTTCTTCATGAAATATGATAACATCTGATACATAGATACATATAGAATTACAGATCAAATTGTATTGTTGCAGTCGCAAAAGGATTTGGGGTTTTAATGGCGATTATCAGCGAGGGATCTGGACTTCTGGAGTAAGGTATGATATCATTTGGGAGATTGCGCGGTAGATTTGATGGACATATTGCAGAGTAATTTTAGTTTTTTAGTTTATAAAATAGTTGGCACAGATGGCTATTTGGTTTTCACTTTTCCACTTTTCAAAATCTCTTAGATCAGTAATGTAACGTCACTCGTTCCATAAATTGTGAGATATATAGTATTTGTAAGTAATATAAATACTTCACTATATTATCAAAAATGTACCTAGTTTATATTTTAAAGATGTTTTTTTTAATCTCTTATAATTCTCTGACTTATCTTAAAAATTCTGTTGATATATTATTAATCAACTGCCCTTCCTACCTTCTGTAGGTTCTTAACGTTCTTTACAGCTCATCTTGATCTCAGTAAAATCTTTTAGTGACATGTTTCGGTCCTCTTCCCCATTACTTAAAAAAAGTGAGCCACCAATTCAGGTACAAGATACTTTCATTACCGCCTGAACAATTAGACATCCAACCCGTAATCGCAACGACCCAATTGCAAAAGCCGAGTCTTAATTATCGTTATATTATAATACATTATTAACATAAAAATTCTTTAATTAAAAGAAAATCAAAGCGATCCATCTTAATTAAGATAACTAGTCAAATTAAACATTCTCTTAATGAAAATGTTATAATATATGCTAGAAAGATAACTATCATTATTAACTAAATGAAAATATTTTATTAATAATAAGTTATAGTATATATATTAGAAAGATAACTTTACAACATAATTAGTGAAAATAAGTTATGTTTAATCATAGACATTTGGACTACTAACACTTTATTATAATGTTAACTTTTATTTATGCATATCAATCTTATATTCTTATGCTAACTTTTATTTATACATACTAATATTACATTCTTATGCTAACTTTAATTTTATGCAATCTAACATTTTATAATTGTATTGATTTTTACTTACGCATTGTAACTTTTATTTATGTAATTTAACATTTTATTATTGTAGTAATCTTTACTTACGTACTTTAACCTTAATTTATGCAATCTAACATTTTATTATTGTATTAACCTTTACTTACATACTTTAGCCTTATGCAATTTAACATTTTATTATTATATTAATCTTTATTTACGCACTCTAACTTTTATTTTATCTATTTTCTTATTTGTATACTAATCCTTATATATTCATCTTACCATCTTTTATTTACAAACATTTCATTATGTTTCAAAATCTTTATAAAATTGAGCATAATGTTTTTACACGTTTACTGTTCACCGATTACCTTTTAAAAAGCTAATAATAATTTACAACGGTTATGAGATTGTTGTAAACGTTAGCCGACGGAATTATAACGACTATATTTATGGCTATGAATTGGTTGCGATCGATCTTCAGTTTCTTACAAAACATATACTCTTTCACAACAATCTTTGTTCAAAAAGTTTATTTCAAGATGATTTATTCACTTCTAATTCTTATTTTTGTAATTTTAATACTACTCATTATCCCACTTGTAATTCTCCTTCAAGGAGAAATGTATTTTTTCTACTTGTTTATATTTGTGGTTTTTCCACTTCTCTGTATTGCTCTAACTATTGATAGATTTATATTCTAATTTTGTTGCTTAATCACATTATTGATAGATGCAATATTTCAAGCGTTGCAAATATCGAGTTTGAACAACTTGACACAAACAAAATGAATTACATATCTTGGACGTTAGATGTACAATCAAAGCTTGAATCCATGGGTATCTTGGATACCATAAGTGAGAACAATGATAGCTCATTAAAAAATAAAGGAACGTCATATGTTTTCCTTCGTAAGCATATTGATAGTAAGCTAAGACTTGGTTATCCAAATGTAAGAGATCTCAGTGTACTTTAGAGAATTCTCAAAAGGAGATTTAACATTCATTTGGAAGTTTTACTTCCAACTGCCAGAGATTAATGAAGGAATTCAAGGTTCCAATTTTAAAAAAGTAAATGAGTATAACTCAGCTTTGTTCCATAGAATTGCCACACTTGAATTTTGTGGAGATCGTATTACAGACAAGGATATATTGGAGAAAACTTACTCACATTCCATTCATCAAACATTAACTTGATGCAACAATATCGGTTAATGAACTTCTAAAAAATACTCTAATCTTAATGCATTTTTTCTTATTGTAGAACAGAATTAGGAGCTCTTTATGAAAAAGCAGGCTCGTCCGGCAGGTTCCCTGCATTTGTTGAGGCAAATGCTACAAACAAAGATGATTAAAAAAATAATACACATGGACGGAGATGGCGATGAGGCAATGACAAACACTATCGTTATAATCACAACCATAATGGTGGTCGTAACTTCAACTATAACAGAGTCCATTCTCATGGTTGTGGTCAAGTTAAAAAAATATTGAGGTAAATATCGCATATTATTGCAATAACATTGACATTTTAACGAATGTGTTTTATCAATAATCTATTCTAACTATGTTTCATAAATATATTTACCTTTTATTAGTTATATCTTTCATTTCAATATTTATGGTGTTATGTCAATTATAACCGAACTAAACCGTAAACATATATAAACTATCTAATATATTTTTCATTACATATTTTATTATACGTTGACCATAAAACATTTTCTAAATTATGTGATTTCTATTCTTTCGTTGACAATTAATAATAAGTTTACTAATGTTTCATTTCAAATGTGAAAGACAAGTAATTTCTTTCATGTATCTATTATGTTCTTTATTATTATTCAGATTCAAATGATGATAATTCCCAGTTAAATGTAACCACGATGACTAAAAAAACTTGATATGATGATAATTATACGTTGATTGAAACGAAGAAAGCTAATAAAACTAGTGTTTTCAACTCCTGTAACAAATATTTATTTATGGGGAAATTAATCATTTAAAAAAGAGATTGGGCCCAAGATTTTAGAGGTCACTATATAAGGGCCCAAAGTGTAATAGACACCCTTTTTAATCAAGCAGGCCCTAGAATAATCTAAAAGATTGAGCTCAAATTTGTCTTTGAACCATATACCTTTATTTTATTTTATTTTATCTTTTTGAAACAAAAGCATATTTTTATTAACGAAACAAAAGACCATAAACTTTTTATTAATGAACCATGTCCTGACTATAAAAACCAAATCATCAACAATAACACCATCCTAAGAAGAGAAATGATATTTATTAATTTTAATTTTTTTAAATCAAAATGATGGTAATAATACATAAATGTTGTTACTAATCGTAAACATAATAAGCGCCGGTGGTGGTTACTTTAGAAATCATTTTGATTTGTTAGTTTTCGAAAATTTGTCACACATTCATAATATCATAATGTATGTTGGGTATGCATAAGGCGTGTGCACAACAATTTTTCCATCAATCAGTTTTATATTGAATTTTGTTAGTGTATAATGGTCTTATTCTAATAATGGTACAAAGTTGTAAATGACACAAGAATAATCATCTAGCAATTTGTCGATAGTTGCTTATCACCCGGTACGAAGAACCGAAGAACTAACTGCTACATTAGTGGCAAGTTATTAAAAACGGTAAAGAACCTGACAAGGATTAAACACTACATATAAAAATATAATTATAACTTACTAATTAGACCCCTTATTTACTAATAATATATATATATATATATATTTTTATACACAAAAGAGGGAAAAAGAAAAAGATTAAGTTGGCTCGTACTCCACCCCTTATGTTCCCTTCGGTCGGTCGGAGGACAAAAATAAGAAGGACAAACGGTGGATGAAATGGTGCTTACTTTAACCCTTCGTTCGTTCAAGTGAAACGGACCAAGAACGGCTCCCATAAGGAGTGACCTTATGTTGAAATTGGGTTAAGATTTGATGCTCTTGCTTTTCAAAGATAGCACAAGGTTCCAAATGAAAACAACGGTAACAATTTATCAATACAACAACTATAGACAAATAGTTATTATGCCTTATATTCAATTGGCAAAGTATATCATCAAGTTATCATGATAACTTAAGGGGCATTTTAGTAAAAACATTAGGTTTACTTGACATATTGGTTTGGGTAAAAGCTCATGAGAAATTCATAGATTCTTTTCTTTTTTGTGTCTTTCCAACCCTTGTTGAATGTAACAATTGTCAAAACAATATATATTATAAACTATTTAACTTACAACTCTATTGAATTTGTATTTAACTTTGAGAATTAATATAAAAGTGAAATGTTATTAAGGTGACTAAAACTTGATATGTGTATCTAAACAATAGTGATTAAACATTAACTTATTGTTGTTTTATTATGTAGTATAAAATATGCATATATATTATATAAATTAAGCCTAACATAGATATAGATATATAATTTAATAGTAAGGATTAAGAGGGAAGAAAAAAATTAGAGAATGAGAAAAACAAATATCAACCTTTGATTTCATCATAAATGAATTTTAAAAATCACAAATAATTTTAAAATTTAATATTCATCACAAATGAATGTTAAAAACATTTATTTATTAAAAAATCAACGGCTAAGATTTGCTTTCCTTCTTCCTCAAAATTTGAAGGTTCCCTGAATTATTTCCCTATAATTTAAAAAGATACCTAACTTTAACAAACATATACAAATGTTCAATTACTGAAACAAAATAGATTCGAAACGTCGGCAAATAAAATCTTTTTCGCGTTCAATTTCAAACACATGTACATATAGGTTGTGTTTGGTAGCAAGCTTTTAGAAGCATTTTGGAGCGACAAGCGACTAGCAGTTAGCGGTTTGATCGAAAAGCTTGTTTGGCTACAAAGCAACTAGAGTTTACATATTTTCTAACCGCTTCCTGCTAAATGCTTGATGAGGAAGCATTTCAACTAGCAACTAGCGTTTTGGTTCTAAAATTACCTATATACCCTCAAAAATAACATGAATACATTATAAATAATGTGTATATGCCCTTTTTCGTAATTTTACACTTTATAATTACTTCTACTGCTACGTTACCAAACACTTTTTTTAAACAAATAGCTACTGCTAACTGCTACTGCGAACAGCTACTGCTTACTGCTTACAGCTACTACTACTGCTACGTGTCGTCAAACATACCCATAATAATATCATATCATAGCATTATTATTTTCGGATCGTTACGTAATGTAATAACTAGATCCATCACTGAGCAAATCAAGTTTTGTGCGGTTGTCGCTTTTAGGATATGTGTTTGAGCACATTTTTTGAATTGATCACGAGTCTTTATTTTTTTATTATACATAAATAGTTTCTTTCTGTTATTCGCAGTATGGATAGACCAACCGACTAATCCATGAGGTTTGACTTTTACCGTCATACAAACTCAGATAAAATAAAAATCTATCAAATGGAGACTAACGTACCGACACAAAACTTGTCGTTTTATTCTCTATTTTAGACTTTCATATGCTTATTCCAATATTGATATATCATACAAACTTCTTAAATGCAATCACAGACACATCGAAAGTATCTGACCTACCGAAATTCAACTACCTCACTTGGTTGTATTGGTTTTCAATTCACACAGAAACTCACACAAGAACTCTTTCTATTTTACTGATCAAAATTGATTCGATAAATTTATTTGTTACTAAAAAGCTCTATTTATAGATAGAGCGTTACAATAGAACGTGAACAACTAAAGAGCTAACAAATAGCAGCAGACTAGTTCAACTAGCCCTATTCCTACGGCCTCAGAGTGAAGTATTTATTCAAAGCATACTAACGGAAACATATAAAACGTGTTATTTTGACCCAATCAACGCTGAGATATTTCTATCACCCACTTGGTTGTATTTGTGATATGTATCTTGTATACTTTATCATCTATTTGATTCTCTTATATGTTGTTTTGATAAAGATACCTCTTCATAGATTTATCGAAGATAGATCAACTTATTAATATCCTTTATAAATCTTTTAGGTAATTCACCAGATGTTTAAGTATTGCTGATTAAAAATTATATAGTTGCCCTTTTTAACTTAATCATTCGATTCAATCAAACCTAACTGTCTCTCACTCTTTCACTGTCATGTTCATGCCCTCTTCACCACATTGTCAGCGTCCATAATTGATCTGGACCATCTCTAAGTAACGTTTTGTTTTATGGTGGGAGTTTCTTTAATCGATTGCGTGTGTATATTTTAATATTTCATTGATTTTTGATATGTTTAAATAAATGGGCATGTTGTTTGTGTGTTTCATCATAATTGCAATAAAGCTTCCCCAATAATCAAATTCGTTAGTTTCTATTTGTTTTGAAACTATATAGGTCTCTTAGATTTCAGAATGGAGATCGATTTACATAGTCATATGTTCGTTGAAATGCTTAAATGACAAAACATATAGGTGTGAAGCTTTATTGCACATAGCAATCAGAGGGTCTTAGGTAATATGTGATAATTTAATGGTTAAGATCAAGTTGTTCTCGTCCGGTAAAGATTAGATTTTCATATCTATCTATGAATAATTTGTCACTTTGAAGCTTTGATTTGTGATGACTTAATGCTTTTATATTAAGACACAATTTACACAATATACATTTCATAGTCAACAAGCCAATTAAATTGAAAGGCTGGAGATCGTGTATGTAAACACAGGCTATATTGGCTAAACCACTTCTCACTTCCGTCATCCCCTGACAATCACTCAATTCATATTTGTGTTGATATTCAAAAGACTAATACCTCTTTATTATATTTTATTAATCATGAAGTTCATCCAAAGGATATCTTCAAATATTACATCATTAGTACATCCACATCATTCAAGTTGTCACTTACGGTATATTGTTATCCTTATATTCTATTCATGTTAACTTTTGACTGTCTTTTAATTATTTGTTGAATTGAATTGAACTATACACAACTTGATAACCAAGTTTATCTCCATTTGTTGCTTTGTTTGCACCACTATTGCTATGTTTGCACAACTACAAGGTAAATCTAATATTTGTAAATCTTACTTTGATATAGGTTTTTATATTAATTGTTCCTACATTTGTCTTGTAGATTATGAATGATGGAATTGAGATTCTTTTTGTTTTTATAATGGATTCATATCATATATATGCGGGTATTTTTGCGATTATTTGTTATTTTAATAGTTTAATGATAAAAAAAATTGTTTGTGTAGTTTGTAAGAAATAAACTTGGGTTTCGATAATTCAAATCTCATGAAATCAACTATTACAGGGTCTATTAGATGTGGTGGAACAGTTTAGTTGATTTGATGCATGTTGGTTTATATATGGGTGTAACGTTGTAATTTGCGAGGGGGTATTTAGAGGCTATTTTGTTAATTAATAAAAAGTTTTAAAACTATGGTGATAACGAAATGGTAGGAACATCGACACCTCATACACCTATAAGCTAATCAGTAGTTCATTTCTTGGTTTATTATTCATGGAGGTGACTGATTGAGCATGCTACTTAGCTGGTTAGGCAATGGTTTAAAGTAGTTGCGGCCAAAACGAGTAATTCATTAATGCTATTTAAGACATGTCAAGAGCATTAACAAGGTATACATCGAAAATACGTAGAGGATGAAGATATTGCCCACACTAAATGCAGACCCTAAATATCAACATGTAATCTCTCAAACATGAGTTCTCTTTTATCTCTCTCATTCTTCTCTAATATATGTAATCATCATCTTTTTATTAGTAAATAGTAATAATTTTGTTAGTAGTGGTCATTTCACAATTCATGGTGATTAGTTCATTTGATGTTGGCAAGTTTTTGGCATATTGAAGAGTGACTCATTCATTAGCATACACGGGTGGCTTTCATAAATCTCCCTTTTTATTATCTATTTATATATATATTTTAAAAAGTTAGTTCATGCATAAATTTATCTGCGTACATCGTGGAACCTCAAGTGTCAATTTAGATGGTTAGGTTTATTTTGGTGATTTTTAATCTATGCATTTTCTTATCTTATACATCTATCTATATATCTATATATATATATATATATGTGTGTGTGTGTGTGGATGTGGGATTCCATTGCTAAGGTTCTAAGGACTCCATATGGTTGGAATTATATAAATGTTTTCTAATTTATTATTTTCAAGACTGCTGACTGTTTTTTTTTTTTTTTCACTAATAAAGTTTTGTGACTATATTTTGAAAAAAAAAATGATAACTGATTGACAATCCTTTTGTTACAATGATTTTACAAGTGAAAGACTCATCTGGTCCAAGAGTACTATGATGTAATAAGTCGCACCAAATTTATTGTTTCCTTTTTAGATGTTGCAAGTAGATTCTTAGTTGTTTGTTCAATGACATGATATGGTATCCATCTTATTATATATTAACATATATAGGGGACAACGATTTAAGAGGAAATATATAAACAACGTATTTCAATGTTTTATTAAACTTAAGCATTAACATTTTGCATTTTTGTGTTGTTATTCAATATACAGTGTACTAGCAAGGGTAGGAACTGAACCAGAAAGTTCCTAATTGAAATGCAGGTTGAAGGTGGAAGGGTAAGCCTTGGTTAGAAGACTCTTTGCCATTGACATGATCAATTACAATAAAGTACTTAATATGTTTGGAAAAGAGTATTCGGTTATTGTGTAACTGTAAAAATTTAGATGGTTTTTCATTTTATTTAGACTCATCTAAAAAGGTTATGTATGGTCATTGTAAACGTCGGCTTTATAGTTCCAAACTAGCTTTAGTATGACGTTGTATGATTAAACTTTTTGTACTATTATGCAATGCCTTATGAATTCTCTTATCGGAATCATATTTTCTTACACTTCACTGAATAGCGTGGATTACCTTACTAGTTTAAATTTAAATAGATCCAAATTATTAAATTTTATCTTTAAGCACTTTATTTTGCATAAACACTTTAGTTAGTAAAGATGTATAATTAATTCATTTCGCAATTTCAGCGTTTTGCTATGATTTCTTTTCATTGCAACTTGTAGACAGATGCAAACTTTAAGACCACTCTCAATGGAAGATTGAAGAATTAAACTGTCAGCTCAGTGCTACGTCAACACTTTCTCATAAAGACCGAACACTGCCAATAAAAATTGAACTTTTCTGGATTCCACTATTTATTTAATTTTTCTCTTTTTAAATTAATACAAGTAAATTTATAATTTTAAAACATAAACTTAAATAAAATACATTAATTAAAATAAAAAGAATATTACATTTATATTTTAAGACATATAGTTAAATAAAATACACTTATTAAGAATAAAGACAAGTAAACAATGTATTAGTATGGACTAAAAATGCAATTTTTTCTAATTAAATTATACTAAAGATGTATTAATATTGACTTCACAATTATTTTGCCAACATAGCAACTAGAAATATTACACAAGCACAAACAATACCCCCAAAACTCATCTCATCATCGTCTTCGATGCCCCAAAGCTCATCTCTGTAACTTGAAAAAAATAATAAAATAAAACTTTTATTTTTTGTAACGATTAATCCAAAAAAGCATAAAAAAGTTTTCATATTAATATTACAACAGGCCCACTTACCCCTTCTTCCTCCGTCTCCTTAGAAATGAAGGTAGCAAGAAGTTACCGTGCCAATCACGTCTCCTTTGAAACGCGAAAGACAGTTCGAACGCTGTCATTGTTGAAAGCGGCCTAGCTAGAGCATTAATCAAGTTTTATCGCATTAATAATTTATTTGATGTCATTCAAACTTTAGTTACATTTAACCATTAATTTAATTTAATTATTGTTATTATACGAAATTATTAAATAGTCGATTGCTAATGATGGTATATAATAGACACAACTTATGTAAATTTAAACAAATAGAAAATCACTAGATTGACTAATTTTAAACATATAGAATGTCACATGATTAAATAATTGTGATCTATTTCAACATAATAATAATAATAATAATAATAATAATAATAATAATAATAATAGTTAAAATAAGATTAGCGATCACTATCTATGATCACTTGACATTTAATTATTTAGGATGAATCTGTGATCGGTGATGGTGGGGTTACATGTTTAAAATTGCTCGTCATTTGTTTATGTTGCACACACACTTTAGTTGGTAGGTATTAATATCTAATTAAACTGTATTTTATCATTTATGATGTTGATATTAATTTCAGGTTTGCAATAATTTTTGTTTTAATTTGTAAGGAGTTAAATCAATTAATTATAATAAGTAATAGTTATCATACAGGATATTAATTATTTTAACTCCCACAGAAATTTAGAAAATTAAAATAATGCTTGAGGAATGAAATGTGAAAAAATAAAATTGACTGAGAAATTTGTGAATTTTACTGTTTGAAATTTGTGAAATTTGTGAATACAGCCCAAGCTTGAACAAAAATTATAACACCTTCTTTTTGAGTATCTATGGAGTCATGAACGTTGAACAGCTTTACCAAGACCTTTACTATCGGTATCAAAACTTGATCATTGACCCATTGAGAAACTATTATTGAGGCATGAACACTAAACCGTCACCAGTTTCGGTAGTCAGCCTAAACAATCCTACTCGCTCGTAACCCGTAAGAAACAACGAGTATAGGATGAAAGTGAGGCATGCCTTGAAAGTGTTTGCTTTCAACCACTGCTTCTTGCTTGCTCTCATCCGCAGTTTCATTCTTTCTTCTGTAATCTTTGCAAAAGAAGCAAATAAATATATTAATGAACTTCAATGAAGTTGAAGCAGAAATACAGATATTTCACTCAAGTTCTTGCAACGACCAAAATCCCATACGTCGTGCATATTGAGAGATGGAGCTAACATCAGATCGCTATATGAATTCAAGAATTTCTAATATAAAATATAATCTAACCCATTCATCCACCAAACCCTCCACTTTCTGTAGCAACTAGAACTAGATTGAACAAGATGAAAAACAAATATCCAACCCTAGTCCGTCTCAACTAAAAGTGACATGTTTATGCTACACCTTTTAGATAATAAGATGGAGCTGCATTACATAACTGGTACCCCTGTTTTGAACATGACAATTACTCCAAAAAAAGCTTAATTGGATCAATAAAAAAATGTGACACATTGTTGCTAATTTTATCAATGTTCATAGTATAACACCTTAATTAATACATATATTTAGTGTATGTATTAAAAGATGTAGAACATTTCATGTTAGGAGTATATCAAAATCAAAATAGTTGGGCACCACAACCAAACATGTTCAGATCAAAAACTCTTATATATTTATAACGTTTTATTTATATAGTGCGTATTATTACATATCCATAACTTATTAGATATACATATTATTATTATAATTATAATTATAATTCCTTGATTGTAAAGACAAACTTTCCATAATATTTTGTTTGTACGGTTTTTCCTACATGTTTACTTGTACCATACAATTCTTCAACAAAAAAGTTAACTAGCTCTACTAAAAAAATATACTTATTTGCATATGATGCCTAAAAAGGTAAAATAAAAATAAAAAATTTAAAAAATAGAAGTAGTCTTCATGTCGTAGCTCGTACTTATTTGATAAATAGCTAAGGCACAATGATTCAATACATGAATAACTTTTTAAAGACTTCGTTATGACGTTGTTAACATAACTTTTTAGACACTATAACGATGTTTTACAATATTTAATTTGTTCGTATGTAAATTGTTAAACTTAATCTAGTAATATTAAGAGTTAATTACATCAATCATTTACGTGGTTTACACAAAGTTACACTGATTTTATTTATTTATTGACAATTAAATTGATTGTTTCTAACTATTTAAGAAGTACACGGTGATGATCCTCACATTAACAATATGTTAGACATATATATTAAATATAATATACGTAAAACATGTGAGGGCAATATAGATTTTCACCTCATTTTTTTCCCAATCTAATTCCTCCTCTTACATCCCACCTACCTTTTTTCTCTCCTTCTATCACCACCACTCACAATTTCTGTTTATTTTCTATACTCACATGTCTTACACATGTTTGGTATTATTATAACCGTCAAAATTGAATATGTAAATCATAATGGAGACATTTTTATCACAGATCTTTCTATATCTCTAACACAAAATCTTATGTAATAAATTGGGACTGTTTGACTTATTTAACAATAAGCTTGAAGGGAGTTTTAATAACATAACAATTAGCTTCTAAACAAGTCATTTGTTATTTTCACAAAGTCTTATTGTGGTTGGTTCTAGCACTTCTGTATTTCAAGTTATAAACGGGAGTTGATGGCCGGTAGAGATCACTTTCGTACACTTCTTAAATAGATAGAGATGATAGGTGTTATTATTCATAGATAAAGACAACCAGTGTAATATGTGTCATATGATGTAAACTATGTAAACGTGAGTATAATTTACCCTGATATTAATTAATGAATGTGTGATATTTGCATGTTTCATACCAGCCATCAAAGTTTGTATTTAGGTGGTCATATTTTTGTGGAGACTTGTCGTTGCCAGCGTGTCTGCTGGATCCTTTCACGATACTTGACGTAATTTATGAAATTAGAATCTTTTTAGGTTAAGGGACAAATAATGCATGTGTATTGTTTAATAATTTATTTAAACCTCTATTTTTATTTATTGATACTTTATTACAAAACAACGAGCGGTGTCAGCCGCCAAGTTGTGGCTTGTAACGTTGCTTTATACGCGGTATAAGCTTTAATTTGTTATGACATGCAACATGACATATTAATTAATTAATTAATATAAGTTTGCTTGTAGTATTCTTTTATATTAAATTTTGTTGGGATATGATATCATCGACATTTGATCTATATAAATTGGTTGAATCAGTAGCAAATTTAAAACTTTTGACTATTGGTGTTATTTTTGAACTGATCTGTAACATTTAATTAATTTAATAGTATCACCGATAGAGATCTTTAAAAATATTACACTACCCAATTCAAATCACTGATATTGTAAACTACTGATACGTATTAAGTGGATCCGCCCTTAGGTTAAATACTTGAGATCAGAATGTCTTGAAAGTTAGGTTAAATACACCGTTTTTATTAGTAAACGACAAATTATTTTCTAAAAATATGTGGTAGGTACCTTGGACAAAATTTGGCCAATTAATTATTATTGTTTCATAACAAAAGAAATCTGACTATGACATATGACTACACTTTCAATAGGTTTTTTGGGAAATTTGAAGAGACGATCATATGACGCTTTAATTAAAAAAAAAGAGTTAGTCCGATCGTTAAACATAATGAAAAGGTTTTACGGTCTAATATCATTGATTACAACACTTTGGATTTTATGTTGTCTTGCGATTATGACTTTTGACCGTGACAAATCTTAACAATAGGTGGGGTAATAATCGTTAACTTTTGTTATTTATTCTTTTTACAAAAAACTAGAAATTAAATTAGAGTTAAAACCTATCCAACAAATGTTGAAATATGAAAGAATGATACGTAGAAAGTCATACAACTGAAATCGACCAACAAATTAGGTAAACACAATCCTATACTTTAAAAGATTACATGAAACAAAGAATTTTAAAACCGCCAAAAGATATCAAAGATGCACCCAAAGCCGAACCTTTAAGGACCTTTACAACTCTAAAATCACATGCAGTCATAACGGATGTCGTGATCCGTCGTGAGTGTCACATCAGTCACGACGGATTTCTCCCACGATTAACCACAGTAGTATTTTCACGACGGATAATTAGGACCCACACTTTTTTCAAGTAAGTTGTACTTTGTGCTTATTTTGTTGTACACCTATTTTTTTATTCCAAATAAAAGGGAAAAGAAAAGAATAAAAAATAACTGGGGCCCACATAATTTCCGTACTTAACCCGTCCTCTGTATAACGATGAGGCTTGAGGACGAACATGACTCCGTGTGTTGTGGCTCGTGCTCCCGCCACGGATCCATCGCAGGTTACCTAATTAAGTTGCTCAAGACACCAAACATTATAAAAATCGATGCTATAGCTTTTGACACCATAAATTGATTAATGATGCGTGTTTTTATACTTTCTTTCCCGTGCTAGATTCCTCACTCGATATCATATCTTTTATGAAGTTTCAATTTTTTTTCATCTCGTTCCACACTTCATTATGTTGATAAGTTTACCCATTACTTTCTTCGAAGTAACTACTGTTTGAGCAACATTGTCATCATCACGGTGCAAATCATTTATCTATGTAGGAAGTATGTGTTTTAGAGTGTTATCATTCAATGGACAAACAACTTCAGATAGTCCTTTTCCTCTTGATTCCAGTTCACCCTTTTATTTCAATATTTTCTTTTGCCTTTTGCTCTTTGTGTTTCGAAGACTAGTGCAAAGAGAATGACAATCATTTCCATAGCAATGGTCGTCAGCCACCTCCTCTTTAACAGAAAGTTAATGGAGCAATGCTCCTTAGTGGATTGATGTACGTCGTACTAATTAATTAAGGGGAATAATAATAAGTGTTAGCGATATCATCAATAGCAAAAACTAAAGTATTACGGAGTAATAAAGTTTTGCATTTATAAAAATTTAGCATATCAAAAGTTTAAAAATAAAAAAATATCATACAATACACACACACACACATATATATATGTATATTATGTATATATATGTAATAAGTCGAAACAGATCCTACCAACAAATGTTATTTCCTATTAATCAACTACGTACGAGGTCTATATATATAAAAATTGGCATTTGACCGATATGTCCTTTTTTAAACTTTCACTTCTGTTTCTTTAAGTTTATAAATAATTTCTTAATAGTCTTTATACGAATAAATTATCATTTTAAGTTTTTTACCTTTTTTATATATATTTAATAACTTTTATGTATGTATGTATGTTATTTCTTTTGATATATATTTTATAACTTTGTTATTTATGTTGATATATATTATATAACTTTATTATTTCATTATATATATATATGTATATATACTATAGTCTTTTTGTTATTTCATTTTATAGATACTTTTATATTCCACATAGTGAAGTTTTAAGATTTTGAAGTGTATATTTTTATTTTATATTTGTCCGGTTGCCATTTCAATATAGCAAGTGTATATTTATAATTTTTTAACGATATACGAAATGTAATGGCTGTGAATCAAATTATTTTCGTTATCTGCAAATTATATTAGTTAAGATAGATTGTAAATATATTTAAAAATTACCAAGTATATATTAAACAAAATAATATATATAATAATGTTAATATATATATATATATATATATTTATAAAGAACTACTAAAGATTTAAAATAATTATTATAATTATTCGTATAAGAACTATTAATGAAATTAAAAATAAGTTCAAAGGATTAAAAGTAAAAGTTTCAAAAAAATATATTAACTATTTTATAAATATTAAATAGAGGTTTGTTAAGTTCAACGACATAAAAAATTATCAGTAAATTACATCTTAAAGGATGATGTCGAATACTTTGAAAAGTAAGGTATTTAAGGTAATTACGCGTGTAAACTACGTAAAAATCCATATAATTTACTCTAAAAATTATTAACGTGTTCCTTCCTGCATTAAATCACGTGCAATGTAATATTTTATTTATTTGTTGATTAAATCATTTAACATAATAATAATAGTTCTTTCTTGGAGATCTCGATTATTAAATTAAACGATCATAACCAAAGGATATATGTCGGGTTGATTTGATTCCTTTAATTTATTTATTATAAGCACTTTAAGAACTTAGTATAATTTACATCACTTCACATTATTAATTATAAACACTCAACAATTTCAACAAACTTACATAAAAGATGTTCATATATGTATATATATATATATATTATTTATAATAATATGTTACCCGTGCTATGTAGCAAAATTTGATATAGTACTTAATGGTGAAATGCATTTTTAGCGAGCAAGAATTAGAAATGTTTGAAAAATTATTAGAGGTTTTAATTGTTTACATTTTCTTGTTCAACATAGATGATATATATAGGAAGGAGAAGTTACAAATGTTTTATTTACTAATCAATGTGGGAAAAATTCTTTTTATTTAGTTTTGAATTGTACATATTCATTTGTTCCACATTGATACTAACACAAAATCATTCAAGTTTCTTTCTCTATTTAAAGAGTTGTTGAAATTTAAAATTTAAGATTTAAACTCTAAATGTATTATAAGGAAGTATAGAAGTATAGATTATAGTTAATAATTTTAATTGAAACCTAGCTTAATTACATGAAAAGTTACTATGGCAAAATGACACTATAAATCAATCTTACTGATTCTTTTAGAGTTTCTATATATTTTTAATGTTTTGGACTTTTATCAATAAAGTATTTCGAAGAGGTCCTTTTACGCTTTTTACTGTTTTAGACACACTACCTTTTTTATCGTACATAAATTTCTGAAAAAAAATAAAAAAAATAAGGTAGAAAATGACAAATTGTTAAACTTTATTAATCCAACTCATCAAGTACCTAATAATTACAGCTGTATAGTACTAACTTAAAAAGTTAAAAATAGAACAAAGATAACTCTTAAAAAAACAACATCAGATGTCGAAATGAGGTACGCCTACCCTACATGATAGTTAAGCAACGTGGAACCTACGTGTCAACTCAAGATAATAATGACACGTGTCATCTAAAACTTATTTAAAAATCTCACGTCTATAAATAACTTCATGATTTCTATTTCTATTCTCAACATGCATTTTCTGTTCAGTGTCGTGCTTTGAATCTTTGTGAATAATTATTTCATCTTAATATTTGCATTCCTCCAAACACGTCGTCGTTTTCAATCTGAAATCTCATCAATTTCTTGATCGCATTTGATTAAAAAAAAAAAAAGACAAAAGAAAAATGAAAGAAACTTCTGGAAATCCTCTGCATCTTAAATCATTAAATCATATCTCGGTTGTATGTCGATCGGTTGAAGAATCTATTGATTTTTATACGAACATTCTTGGATTTGTTCCAATTCGAAGGCCTGGTTCGTTTGATTTCGACGGTGCATGGTAATTAATTTAAATTTATATTCTCATGTTTTAACGTAAATTAATGATTGAAGTTATGTAATTATGTTGTTGTTGATTGGAATGATTAATTGGCAGGCTATTTAACTACGGAATTGGAATTCATCTATTGCAATCAGAAAACCCTAATAATATGATCAAGAAAACCGAAATTAATCCGAAAGATAACCATATTTCATTTCAGGTAAATTTATTTGTCTTAAATTAACTATATGATTTAATTAACAGTTTAAGGAGGTGTTTAATTAAACTTATTTTACCACTTGTTTGGTTTACCAAATTTGAAAACCATCAATAACTTATTTTTAGTGGCTTTTTAACCCTATCAAGTTATACAACTAATAATCAAGTCCTTCAACTCTTAAAGTAAGAAGCAGTTCTAATTTCACCATTGTGAAGATAAACTTAGGCCAGTTCTTGTAAATAACTAGTAGAAAATGATACGTGCTCCCAACAGTAAAGTAAATGCATACTGTTACACGTTAGCCGGTCGGACCGTTCCTCAATAGCTAATTAGATGTCTTTTGAAGATATAGTTTTAATAATGTTTATGTGATGACAGTGTGAGAGTATGGGAGCAGTGGAGAAAAAGTTGAAGGAAATGGGGATAACATACAAGAGACAGAGGGTAGAAGAAGGTGGGATTTATGTGGATCAATTATTTTTTCATGATCCAGATGGATTTATGATTGAGATTTGTAACTGTGATAATTTACCGGTGATCCCAATCGCCGGAGAAATGGTCAGATCATGTTCCCGGATAAACTTAGATATCATTTCTCAGAAACAATTACAAACATTTGTTCAGTTGTAAGTTACCTAGCCACTGAATCCTTAATTGGGTTCACTTTGGTTCTGTTGTCATGGTTTTACTTTGTCATCCTTTTAGATGTGTTATTTTTAGTTATGTGGTGCTTTGTTGTTGTTTAATTTAATAAATTAATTTGGTGGTAACCCTAATCCTAATGGGGTTAATTCCATTTTTATGTTTTTAGTTTTTTACTACTTGAAATCCTTCTTTTTCCTGCTAATGAACTTTACATATAACATATAAATAAATAAATGTAATATATTCTGACTATGTAAACTGAAAACTTTTAAATAGGTCATTTAGTTTTATTCCCTGGCTTTCAAGACCTATGTCATTTTGAAACTTGTGAAGTTAATTACAGCTTCCTAATTTCCTTTTATATAACAATAACAAGTAAAATGCAAAAATAAATCATATTTATTTTAACAAAAATTGCAAAATGTGACCAATTTTTAGTTTAAACTTCATCCATTTATGTGCATTCCTTAATAATGAGCTGGGGTGTTTGTGACCAATTTTAGTTTAAACTTCATCCATTTATGTGCATTCCTTAATAATGAGCTGGGGTGTGATCTAGAAAGATCTAGTACTACACTACTACTCGAGAAAATGACATGACAATCATTTCAGTGTTATTTTTTCTGGCTCAAGAACTGGAAAACCATGATTTTGATATTTATTAGTATATATATATATATATATATAACGATAATTTAGTGGGAATGGGTTGTATTGGAGGAAAGGAAAAGTAAAATTTTAAGAGAAAGGGAAGTAAATTTGGATCGTCGGTTAACATTCATTGTGGTGAAAATGTTAATTTTGATCATGATGAATGTTAATTTGTAATTGAAATTTACCGTGATGAATGTTAACGGATGGTTCATATTTGATTTCTCTTTCCTTCAAGATTACTAGTTCCCTGTAAATCAATCATATATATATATATATGCTTCTAGACGTTGCATCTTTTATCAATTTTTGTATACTTCTTAATTAAGACCCATGCAAAACTTATGATCCATTACAATAAATAAGATACCTGTTTTACTTATGTTTCTTACTAGAGAGTGGAAGGCTAGAACTAGAAGTTGTAATGAGGTCAGAACATCACCTTCCATTTGTCTATTCAAGTGAATTTTGTAAACTCATATTACAACTAGAGTCGAAATTATTATTTTTTGAAAAGTAATATGTACTCAATGAATAGAGATTTATCTGGATATTAAAATAATTACCCCGTTTACTACTCAAATTTACCAACAAGTGTGAAACAAGTTATAATGTAATATGACTCGATTATCCATTATCTATTTAGTGGTAAAAAAAGTTTAAAACATGAAATGTGTTAATGTGGCAAACGAACAAAGTAAATCTCACGAATCACATCAATAAAGATTATAGGAAGTGGACAAAAGTTGAGGACTTGTGTACGATAGATATCACACCTGTCCAATACACCAAGGTATGTTAATGGTTCGGGTTTTGCTATTAACACCGTTCATACCAAAAAGGTTTAGTCACATCACGTTGAATCATCATTCACACATTGTTGAAAATTAACTCATTGGTCTAATTTGACATGTATAATCTAAATATAACTATAATCTATAAAACTATAAAATTATTCATGTTCATCAAGAATTTCACTCCATTGTATTAAATTGAAGTAAATATAATCCAAAAATATATTTATCAATTCGCTCCAATTAAATACCTAATAACCCACTTCGTTTACTAAAAAATATACATGAAAATTTGTTTAAATGTCTAACAATTCGCTCCCTGATTCCTTTTGAGTGAATTCGTGTGTATTTTATAATAATCAAAGTAAATATTTGGGATTTGAGCGAATTCATGTGTATTTTTTAACAACTGGGGCAAATTGTTGGACATATGAACGAATTGATGTGTAATTTTTAAGTAATCGAAACGAATTGCTATACATTTACTTGGAGCTAAC
This sequence comes from Logfia minima, assembly GCA_963921325.1. Classification (NCBI taxonomy): domain Eukaryota; kingdom Viridiplantae; phylum Streptophyta; class Magnoliopsida; order Asterales; family Asteraceae; genus Logfia; species Logfia minima. Next base: position 2,109,987 of record OY992771.1, on the reverse strand, counting down.
TAACAAATATTTTTTATGGTGCATTTCGCTTCAACTTAATATGATATAGTGAAACCTTTAACCAAAATGGGTATTTTTATAGATTTGTCTATAGTTAGATGGTGAAGATCAAATCATACCATAAAATTATTTTCTCTTAATGTTGTATCGTTGTAAATAAATTAATTATTATGCAATTCATTCTCACTAATTATATCGTATAATATATAATTTCCCACAACCTTACATACTAGAATATTGTGATGTTTAATCTTTTTTATCCGGCTTCATAAATTTTATTACATGTGAGATTGAATATATCGATTTCTTAGTAGATAAAAATAAATTGGACATAATAATATATTTAGACCTTATAAATTTTATAGATTTGAAGTTTGATATAGGATTAGGAGGACAACCTCCTACGGCGATAAGAGAGAGCTACCCATTTTAATCCTCTATTTTAACTATCAATGATCCACATTATTTGAGATTGGATGGGGTTTATTACGAAAATAGCTTAAACATGAAGAGCTAAAAGAGTTAGTTTTCTATTTACTTGACTTGTGACATCAGGAGATGGAGTCAGAGAACATTTTTTATTTCTTTCATTCAAACACATACTCACACATAAAAAGACACAATTCTCTAATTCAAACACACACTCACACACTCAATTTTGAAAAGAAAAAAAACACAATCACACACTCTCATTGGATGACACAATCATTGAGCGAACTAACCGATACCACCACCAAGGCTTAACCGCTACGGTTGCCGCCGTCCATTTGTTGTGATTCTCTCCGCCTCCAGTTTTCTCTTCTTACAAACTCTCAAAACGGTTATATATTTTCAGATCTATATTGTTATCATCGATCTTTCGATTTGTTTTCAAGATCTAGAGCACAAAGATGATGATTGTTCGGTTTTTCCTTTTTCATATGTAATAATATGTTACTTTTTTTAGATTTACTATACAAATATACGTTTAATTTTTGTATTCATGTTATTTGTAAGTTACTGCATTTTAAATATGATTCGTCATTACATTTTATTTTTATTTTTATTATAAGTATTGGATCAGGTTTTTATATTTATATCGCATTGCATTTTAAAATGAAGTAAAATATTTTAAAATGAAGTAAAATAAAGTAAATGATTGTCCCTCTAATGGTCGGGACCCATCAATAGATGTCAATCATTAAATAAGAAAGTTTATTGTGATTTTCTACCTTAAATCTCACTTTATAAAGTCCTACATCCACCAATGATAAACGATATATTATGCTTCGTTTAAATAAAGTTAACCTATTTGGCTGTTTGTATTTAAAGGGGTCGAAATTGCAAAGAAGGAATAATGTAGATTTCACATTGAATAGAGGAGACCATAACATAATTAAGTCAAATTACAGGGGTCAAACTGAAACTTTTGAACCTATACTCGATCCGATAGTGGATCGGAGCAAAGGTTGCGCATGCTTGGGTCTCCAGTCGTCACTCCTCAGCCGAAGATCTCCGATCAGTTTACGGTGTAGGTCTTCCTCTCATTCTATTTATAAAAATATAAACAAATTATGCTACATTTACATATATATGTATATGCAATTTCACATCTGTAATAGGGCACGCATTTGATATTGATCTGATTTTGATGTTTTTCCATGTTAAGTTTTCATAATTATATCTTGTTAGTGATTGAGATCCTTATCAGTAACTACGAGAAATTACAAATCATATGTAATCAAGATGTAATCATGTTATAACCTAACTCTGCGATTACTGCGAATTAACATTTTAAGTCACAATTGAGTTGTTTTCTCATGAAATTAGGTCGTTTCAGGTTCTATTTGAAGGTTTTTTAATCAGTTAATTTTTTTGGAAATGACAATATCTAGGTATGTTAAATATAGCTATGATTTGCAAATGTATTGTATAACACTTGCTTCGAATTACTGTTGTAGGTATACATATAAATCTAGTCCAGTAGCAATTGTGTAGTGGAATAAAATGGCTAGCACAGCTTGTTTTATGATCATTAGCAAAAATGACATTCCTATATACGAGGCCGAAGTTGGTACTGCTCCTAAGGTACGATTTTTTTCGATAACATCATTTGTAGATTTGAACAGTCAGGTTATTGTACCTCAAGTTATGTAGAATTGTTTTTTGTTAATAAGGTTTAACATAACCTACACTCTACCGTGTTCAAACTTGAAAAATCCGCTTTTCTAATTGTGAATATATAGTTTTATTATGCATAGGCAGCATGGTTCCTCACTTCATTATTTATTTGATTTCAATTTATTTTTTCCGGCATAACTTAGTGTGAATAAAATGAATTACTATTGAGTTTTCTTGTTAAGATTAGTTAGACGAAATTGTGATGTCTAGCTGTATTACTTGTTTATTCATGTCCTACTACTGAATACTAGTATATCAAACGATCTTATGTACGAAAGTAAGCGGTCTAGTCATCTTTTTGTCGAAATTTCTATTTTATCATATGAAAAATTGAAGATCATGTAGAAGAAACTCATACTTTGAAATGACATTTTTAGAAAGAAGAAGCCGCACATCAACATCAGTTTATCCTCCATGCTGCTTTGGATATTGTCCAGGATCTTGCATGGACAACAAGTGCTATGTAAGATTCAAAGTCACTCACTAACACTAGTAATTAGGGAATTTTTTAAGCAATTCGTTGTTGCTTGTGTAATATTATTTCAACTTTTCTTCTTCCAGGTTTTTGAAATCAATTGACAGATTCAACGATTTGGTGGTATCAGTATATGTAACAGCTGGTCATATCCTTCTTGTTTTTCTAATTTTGGTTCTTTGTTACCACTGTTACATTACTCAGAAGCACATAACCTAGGGTAATTTAAGTCATCCATCATGGTCATGATAGTAAAACCTTGTCTTACTTGTTAGGACTATCCTAAACTTTCTGTTGCTCGAGTAGTATTAGGGGGGGTTTGGCACTGCGTTTGAAGTTGATTATGTGATATGGAATTATCTATTGCAAAAAAAAAAATGGGCTGCAAGAGATAGTGTTTGGATGTGCTTCTGCTGTTTGAAGTTGTGATAATCATATACTCAGTTGTTGCAGCTACCCTTGAGGTGATTTTTTGCAACTAAATATTGCGGTAATTAGTTTTAGTTTTACCTGAACACTAGAAAGTGATCATCTGCAACTTGAATACCGATATTCAGATAATCACTTTCAAATCGCAATGCCAAACACCCCTTAGTTATATACAAGTGTCATACATTGAGGTGTACTACGCGAATTTGTATTATTTTGTGAATTTGTATTGTCATCTTTCCTTGTATTTACCTTGACTCAAGCTGTACATACGCGATTGATGCTGCTTCATGACTCTCGTAGTGAAGATGGAATCAAGAGCTTCTTCCAGGAAGTCCATGAACTTTATATAAAGGCAAGTTTTACTATATGAAGATATGACTATCTGGTCATTAAATTTGTTCTTTCCCCATTCAATCACCTTATTAAGTTTTGTCTTGATGATGATACTACCCTCCCAAAGTGCATATCGGGTTTAATTGACAAACTTCTTTTAGATAGGCGGGGTGAAGAATTTCTGATACGACATATATTTTAGCTTTTTTTTCTGACAAAAGTCTTTCCATGCCGTCTCGATTTTGAAATAGGGAAAAAACGGAATCAAGAAGGCGCCAGCTAGCGTACACGTTATCTAGTGTTCTAATGATCTCCTTTAATTTTGTTGCCTTTCATCTCTGCAGATTCTTTTGAATCCTCTCTACCTACCTGGATCTCGTGTTACATCTTCACATTTTGATACAAAGGTCCGAGCCCTTGCAAGAAGGTACCTATAACGTCATCATCTCAATCTTCGAATGTGTAAACTCAGATTTCCATCTATTCTGTCAGAACCACAACCCCATGTTAGCCTTGGGGTTCTGTTGCTAGTGACTGTTGAATTCCACGGGGTTATGTAGAATTGTATGTTCTTGGATTCTAGCCAATTATACAACATAGCCATTTGTTTGTTTTAACTATAAATTAAGTTATAAATTTTGTATCTTTTATCATATTATGTTATGACTTGATCGTGAATTTCCTCTCCATCTTAGTATCTTTGTTAATGCTGAAGTAACGGGATTATATATATATATATAGGCATGAGATACAGTGAGAATACAACAAGAACGGTGAGAACACTTTCGGTTTTCATTCACCGTTTATTTTTAATTTTTTTTTGTTTCACAGAAAATTTTAATTGTGAATCATTATTATTTTTTAGCTTCGTACAAAAATTTAATTGTGGACCTTCATTAATTTTTGCCTTCCTAGAAATTTACAAAGAAGTGAAACTTTCTATCTTTTTTTGTTTCACATAAATTTTTAATTGTGAACCTTTATTTGTATTTTGCTTCAAATATTTTTTTAATGTGAATATTTATTATTTTTTAGTTTCATATAAAATTTTAATTGTAAATTTTAATTATCTTTTAGCTTCATAGAAATTTATAAAATAGTGAAGCTTTATTATTTTTTCCTCACCGTTCCCATTAACGTTGTGTTCTCACTAGAACTCAATGTGTGTGTATATATATATATATATATATATGTGACAATAGTATCATGTTGTCTTGTAAATTGTGAGGTTTATTGCGAAGAGTGTTACACAAAGATGATCTAAACAAGCGGCTAAAACCTAAATGAATGGTGAAGAAACTAAATTCGGGTGAAGAAAGAGTCCTCTAATAGGGTAATTTTTCAATTGTTTTCCACTTAACCTGTTACAACCTTCGATCGAACTCCATTCCCATTTATTCTTATGATCTTGCGTTTTCCACACGATCATTCCTGACGCGATTTCCTTATACAAACACACTCCCCCTTCAGTTCCCACACACTTGGTACTACCACCAACAAATCTTTTGCTTAGTTGAACCGGCATCCTCTCAATTAGATTCCATTTATCGCTCTCTCCTAGCTCCCAGACCGACACATTCCCGCCATGGGTCCCACCAATGACTGTCAGCTTCCCGTCGCGTGGGACAAGGGCAGCGAATTCAAGCGTGTCACCCATTGGCACACTGAGTTCCTTCCATTTATTTCTGCTCATTTCAAAGCCCATTATGCTGTATGCACGGGCTGAGGTCATCCAGTAGAGAACCCCACTTGAGTAAACACTCTCGTTTGGAGTCCATACAGTAAGCCTCACGGCAAACTCTATTGGCATGGACCCCACAATCATCCACTCATTACTTCTAGAATCAAACATTTCTATTGTCGGATCGTATGAGGTGGCACCATCACTTGCCGCCTCACACATACCACCCGCCACATACACATTAAAACGGTTATGAAAACCCTCTATGACTCCCACCGCTGGATTAGTCCTTGGTTTTCGCAACGGTGGAAGGTGGCAGAATTGACCTGTAAACGGATTACAAACCGATAACCGAAGAGGTGAACCACCGGTCGTTTTAAACACTATCAAACCTTGTCCTCCAATCGTCGACACTGGTCTAGTCATGCTAGGAACATGTTCTAAATTAAGCAAATGCCATGTTTTCTCAATTGGGTTATGAACAAAACACAAGTTCGCACTGCGAGTAGGTAACGCAATGAACCATGGCTCATGACAAAGGTAGTGGTGCCGCCTTCTCGACCTCCCACAGTCGTGCCAGTGGCGGCACGTGACCATGGCACGTGCTAAAGAGTGTGGAGGGAGGTAGGAGAAGATGTTGGCTAACAAATCAGAAGGAAGGTTGTTCCACATCTTTAATGGTTTATCAAAAGAGTGCAACAACAACAAGAAGAAGATGGAAGTATTTGCAATTATATGAAATGCAAAAGAACAATAATAAAAAGTATGAGAAATTTAATCCTTTTTTTTGCATAGAGATGTGTGCCTAGTATTGTCTGTGATGGAATCTGAAGCACATGGGGCATATGTACGTATTATAGTATAATTTTTTTTTTATTATTGGTATATATTTGAGTTTGGTTTTTATTGGAGTTTGGTTTTTGGAGAGTTGAAAGGCCATAAAGCACAGAAGCTTCCAACAATATGCTGCAAATTTGTTGGTTTACTTAATCCCATACGGATCTATTGATGTGTAATTCAATGCGTATTTAAGGTGTACCGAACGATAACGATGGTGCAAAATGAAGTACACCATAGTTAAATGACACGCCATTGTGGTCCATTATTGACAAGTGTTACGGTACTAAAATTGTTATAGTATTATCTTTATATTTCCTAAATTGTGTATAGTTTAACAAATATGTAAGGCACAAACAGTTTGATGGGAATTATTTATCTGTTAAAGTTATGTAAGATAATATAGTTAAAACTGGACAGAAAATATGACATGGTTAAAAAAGAAATCATGTAACAGTTACAGAAGATAATAAAGTTAAAATTGAACTATTAAAACTAAAAAGTACCCCTTTATTATACTTTGTGCATTTTCTTGCTTTGTTTTATTTTTTAAGTTATATTAGTAAATAAAAGGATTTATTGATTTACGATGTGTTTAACTTTCACATTTTTATATTGTATGTGGTTAACTTTCAAATTTTCTATTGTACGAGATAAACCTTCTAAACTTCTCTATTGTATGTAATATTTCCTTTTTTGGTCATTCCAGAAAAGGAAAGTTTCTTTTTTTGTCTAAGTCAAAAAAATCAAGTCAACATATAATAGAGAGTTTTTGAAAGTTTACATCATTCAATAGAAAATTCGAAAGTTAACCTCATACAATATAAAAATGTGAAAGTTAAACGCATCATAAATCAATAAACTTTAAATAAAATGATTTGTAAAATATAAGTACAAATGTACAAGATCATTGTATGCCGACACAAAACAATGTCTATAATGTTATCTTCTTATTAATTAAAATCATCTTAAATCAAATTGATATTACTTTAATTATGAAATTAAAATTAAAATGAAGTAAATGACTGTCCCTCTAATGCTCGGGACCCATCAATACATGTCAATCATTAAATAAGAAAGTTTGTTGTGGTTTTCTACCTTAAATCTCACTTTATAAAGTCCTACACCCACCAATGATAAACGATACATTCCATGTCATTGGTTTGGTTATACGGTACTACGTAATTTTTCACTAAAAGGGTAAATTAGGTGCGCTGCTAGTTACACCCAAGTTATTATCGATTATTATTATCGTTATCGATTATCAATTATCATTATTTTTCAATTATGTATAAAAGAGAATAGTAATGTGTACAGTTTTGGGAGTTGAAAAGTACCAAATGTAAATATTGTTTTAAAATAAGTACTAGTTTATTGTCCTGCCCTCAGTCCATACATAAAATAAGTAACTCTGTACAGGGTCATTTGCCTATGATATGACTTGGTTTATGGTTAAATGTATGCCACAATTGCGTATATCATAATGCACCACATGCAATGTCTAACTGTAGGACCTGATTCGGATGCAACATTCTTGAGCCATAAGACAAAATCGATTCATGAACGAATAATAAAAATTTGATCTTTTTTAACATGATTTCATCGATCTTTTAGATAACGACTATTAGACTTTGAAGCTTCCACACTTATGCATCACTTTATAAGTTCAACATAAGGCAACAAAATTCATGTTCCTTATTCTTCTTTGTTTTTTAGTCACTGTCCACACTTTTGAGTGATGAAAAAACAATTTTCTTTACAAGATGAAAGATAAATGAGAGTCACAAAGATTCCCTCCACATCTTCATTCGTGATATTATTCTCTGAATGGTTAGTGACTAATTGCAGAATCCCAACAAATCCCTCAAACACAAAAAATTTCTTAATTTCATGTTTGGTTTATACGGAAGAATTTATGAGAGGGAAATTGCTGACATGAAGCTCAATTGACAGCAATTTTCAAGATTTTGCAAAATTTACAGGTGGGTTGTCTTATCTAAGGACTTTTAGTTTTATATATTTATTAGTTTGGTTATTGAATTACAAAAGTTTATAACAGATTGCTAATCATGGATTTATACTTTTTAAGGCAGATGAAGCTATTAGTACTCCATGAAAACAAGCATCATCTGTGAAATATTCGTAGTGACCTTTTGACCTTTGACAGTTGCAAGAGAAGGTCAACATGTCCCTCCAAATGTTGAATTGCCCATCATACATGTTCGGTAAATTAAGTAAACAAGAGATTCCGCATAAAACAAGGATGAATTCGGCTTCAACGATCAGTAAGAATCCTGTTACAGGTTCCTTATTTTGTCAACCAAGTGCAGTGGGAATAATTGGAGGCGTGTCAGCTGATGTGTCACTAAACTTTGTTAAAAAGCTCGTAAAATATAGTAGCGAGGGTAAGGAAGACGGGAATGGCCTTCCTTTTGTTCTTTGCTCGGACCCGATTATAAATGAGAACCTTCTACACCATGATGATTCTTCACAATTAAATGATCACACCCAAATTGTGGAAAATTTGATACATAAAAGGATTTTTCTTGAGAGGTCTGGGGTTCGTTGTATTGTGATGCCTTGTCACTTATCACATTTATGGTATGATGAAGTTTCAAAAGGGTGTTCTGTTCCTGTACTACATATGGGTGAGTGTGTTGCAAAGGAGCTTAAGGAAGCCAAGTTAAAACCACTTCAAGCTGGAAGTCCTTTGCGAATTGGAGTTATTGCCACGAATGCGATCCTAAAAGAGGGATTTTATCAAGATAAACTTCAGAAGGAGGTAAATTTACGAGCACCTAACACTTGCAAATTATTCAATATATATTCCAATTCCTATGCCTACAAGTACAGGTGGCAACATGGGAGGAGTTGGCGGGTCGTGTAATTGGTTTAAACAAGTCGGAGTTAACCCATAAACGCTTTTTGTCCAGCTTTTAAGATTTTTTGAAGATAATTCATTAATTGTAATCATGAAAGCAATACATTTACAGTAATATTAAATCTTTGAATAAAAACGGTTGTATGCAAAAAAGTTAACTTTTGCTACAACTTTCGACCCTTTTGACCCATTCGCCTTCTAGCTAACCTTTTAGAATTAACGCATTTGACCCATTTGAGATGGAAGACAGCCCAATTCAGCTCACTCATAAGGTCAATTGCCACCCCTAGTTACAAGTGGCAAAAAGAGGCTTCCGGATATATCTTTAAAGCTCTATAACTTCTATAAATTCCTATGTGAATTTGATCTGTATGTAAATACAGGGTTTTGAAGTTATTCTACTAGATAAAGCCACCATGGAACACACAATAATCCCATCAATTGAAGCCATAAGCAGAGAAGACATAGAAGGTGCACGAAACCTGTTGAGAATTGCATTACAAGTGCTTCTTGTGAAAGCTGTGAACATCATCATCCTTGCATCAGATGATATGAGGGAACTTTTGCCACATGATGATCCTCTGTTGAAAAAATGTGTTGATCCATTGGATTCATTAGCTAGGTCAACCATCAAGCTTGCTCAATCCGCCTAAAAGGTTCTTAACAATCACATACAGAAGAAATAGAAAATTGGTTCATTTTGTGTATTGCCAATAAGATAAATCTTGATTCAAATTTTGATTTTATCAGTAAAAATCGAGTTATAGTGAAATACTTATAAAAGGGAACATTCTTGAGATGATAGTACTAGTAATAGCAGTTCTTGATTAGCAAAAAGTAAATGAGGACAAATCTGCTAGACTTTAGCAAATCTGCAGCAAGAAACGCAATGCTATACTAGAAAGTGTGTTAGCTAATTACACCTTATATTCTAAATCTTGGGGTTAAAACTATCAAACTTGTGGAAGTAAGCAGTAAGTAACACAAGTAGGAATCTCAGTTAGATTGCCATATCGCCATTTTCAACATGAACAAGTCGCGTGTCGTTGATCCAATCAGCATATACATAACTAATCAACCCATTTTTAATGTTTTTCCACTTCAATTCATCCACTTTTTTCTCATAAGAAGTCTTATCAACCCATTTTGGTCCTTCGTCTGCATAACCTTGTACATCATTGAAACCTTGCTTCTGCAGTTCTGTTAATGTTAAAAACAAGCATAAGTCTACAAACAGTGAATGTGTTGCCATTATAAATGGCAGAATTCGGACTCTAAAACAGGATCAAACACAATTGACAATACCAATGCATAAACATCCACTCAATACCAATTTACTGCAATCCACATGAATCTTTAACACTCAAATCAACCCTTTTAAATCAGTATGATCCCTCAAAGTTTTCCCATGACAGAATAAACCAGAAAACCAGTACATCTTATAAAAGACGCTTTATACATAAACATCAAAATCAGACTATAAGAAAGAACTCGATAATTTATTTTGGTATCTTTTTGCTGATGCGACAACCATACAAGTAGCCACATCATCAATTTATAAGTTATAAGAAGTCAAATACGCACAATTGATAAAAAGTTTATACCATTTTAGGCACTTAACCCTTAACATAGATAACTAATGAAACTTATAATTAAAATAATGAATTATGTATATATAAGTATATATATTTATACCTGATTCACCATGAGCAAAACAACATTTAAAACCATAGTTACAGCTACCAGTTAACATCCACTTATTACACAGCCTTGTTTTCCATTGCAAATTTTGCTTTTGCTGCAACATTTCACCATTTCTTTCAGATTTAATATGATTGAAATTACATTTATCCCCAAACTTACATTTCTCTCCGTTCATAAACTTCCAACATGATTTCGGTTTATCAACAAACCTAGGGTTTTGATTCTCATCAACTGTTCTATTGAATCCTGTTAAATCTGCATTGTTGTGAATGAAACGACATCGATCAGCGTAATAGCAATTACCGCGTTGGAATTTTTGGCAAATTTCGTGTTTATGTTGAGGTTTTCGCTCTGGTAAGTGTACGGATAACCTTGGCCGTTTGGGGATTTGATTTTGTATCGGAAACATCGTGTTATTACAGATTTTTTGATGGTTGCTAATTTCTAGGGTTCATCAATCGAACGCTCATTTGTTTCGTCCAATTAGCATTTTGCACGTGTTCGTTATGGTGAATGAAATCACCAAAGCATTCTCTCCAAATTAGCGCACTTTTTCCGATCAAAAAATTAGCGCACTTTTTGTCTTATTTCGGCCCTTCAGTTTTTCTTGTACTGTATAAAGTTTTAAGAAATGGATAAAAATTTATTAAAAGCTCAAAATCATATGATTTTTTAAGATAATAATCCGGTTAAAATATTATATATATATATATATTATATATATTTATTTTTATTAGTATTATTATTATTATTACGTTATTAAAATGGTTTCTAAATTTAACGCATAAATGTTTTATTACCCTTTTTGCATTTACATTTTGAAGCACTGTTATGTATTAACATCATTTTAAGTTTTAACTACTCATTTGTTAAAATAACTTAAATTTTATTCTATAAAAAAGCAGGATATAAACATAGATCAGATTCTCTCAAATTACAAATGACATGATTCTGTGAGACGAAAAATAGTATAATAACAAATAAAATAACGAACCCATAATAAAGATTCAAATTCTTTTTTCGGGTCGATGACGACACTGGGGAAGTCAGTCGGAAAAACAATTCCATTCACTTGCTTAAATTGCTTCTCAAAACAACCTCAACGTGATCATCGTGTTATTTTTGTAACTTGAGAGAATTCTAATATAAAGCGGCCTTGTGAACTATTTCCAAATATCCAATTCTTATTGTTAGCGATTGTTTTATAAATTGCATCAGTTAACCGCATAATATAAAAATATATGATTCGATCAACCATTTCAATATAGTGACAACAACCTGTATCAATTTACTTATTCAACTAAGATTACATATTTTTATTTTGGAAGTACATTATTTCATAAGTATATAAAAGAAGAAAATTGACCGTTGTTTTGCTACTCTATGAGTTATATTTACTTATTACCACCTAAGGTGTTCTTTACAGCCCCAGCAGCACCCTCGGCTAAGTTGGCTGCTCCCGTTGCCGCACCTTGTGCTAAACCCAACACACCACTTGCTGCGCCGCTAGCTATGTCCGCTGCTCCATGCGACATTGTCTTCACTGAATCACCTGTCTGCAAATACAAACCACTTATTCAATTCTATTGTAAAGAAACTTGTAAAGTATTAAAATGAAAATCATCTGCGTTAACTGTTAGGTTGATACGTGCAGCAAAGCTAAAGTTAGGGGGGGCAATATATATACATTAAATGCTATAGGGCACAAAATTAATACATCAAATAACATGAGCAAATTATTCAGAAAGTTAAAAATGGTAACTTTATTTGCCTTAATAAAATGGTAATTAACTATCGATCATGTCCATTACTTAGATCCGAAACAACAAACACGTACGATTATATAACAGATAGCTAAATCAAAATTGGGATTGTAATATACCTGTTGCAGGACACCTGCATTTTGGTTGGTTGCTGCATCTTTATGCAACTGTGACCATAACGAAGAAAATGTTTATAAGCCGAAACTCAATCTTAGTGAAAGAGTAATGATAAATAATGCAAAATAAAATCGAATACCTGAGATTGACCGGTAGCGGCCTGGGCGTCTAAAGCGGCTTGATTTTGTTGGCTTTCCATGTTTACTATTAATCTCGTTAATTCGTTCGGTGGACAGTTTGGTATCGGAAAGGTATTTATAGATATGAAATTGAGACAAAGTTGCAACAAAAAATGTAAATGCAAACCAAGATGCATGGTCTGGTTAACACGTGGCATATTGCGGTGTCAAGATCAAGTCAAGATAAGGTACTATTTATGGAAACATGTTGTGGTGTTATTATTGACATTTCATCCTTTTAAAATCTCAGTTTTATAATGGAACTTAACTTCTTCATTTCATTTATTATATCGAAGTGTATACTTTCATTTTTTATCGGTTCTGTCATTGGATAAAACAAAATTGAGAGAATTTTATATATGTCCTTTTAAACTAATTAAATTATATTAATATTTTTATAAACTTAACAAATGACGTTAATATCCTTTAAAACTTTAAAATACTCATCTAAATTCATATAATTATTTTAACTATATTATTAATTTTGATAAATAAAACTCTTATTAAATATCGAGTATTAGATAGCACTCTGTGCGACATTTTTTCCTTCTTACCTTAATCAAAAGCAAATCAAATTGACTGCAGACGACCTGCAGTATCATCACGTCATTTCTTCTTCCAAAATAAATTAATTGTATACATCCAAAATCAATTAATTGTTCCTGGTTTTGCACATGATAATGCAGCCAATTCTTTAATTTGTATAAAGCAATCTCACCCAATCCTTTCTTGAAGTGACTTAACATTGCGATACTCCGTTGTGAGATGTTGTAAACGCATGTTAGTACGAGTAACTATCATTTTACGATTAATTAGAGTGTAATATTCATAATATCTCACAACTAACAACTAAAACCTACTATTTTATCGAGTAAGTTGTACTTTAGATTTCCGTACCATTTTTCAAAAAACAAAAGAAAAAAAATAAAAAATATAAATTGAACCCAGTAAATATTCAGCGCCGCTGTCCTCAGTTCATGTTCTCCTTAACGATATTCCTCCACCACGGAACCCATTGGGGGCAATTGGTCGTTGTCAAGCAGCACGGGACTCACCACGGTGTCCACTGTGAACGATCTTGTTAGAATCACAGATAGTCAAACAACTTTTTTATGAAATCTATCATGTGAAAAGAAAAAAATTCTCAATGATAAGCATGTTCAAATCAAACATAAATGTGTGAATCTTGAGTGGTCTGCAATTTTTGGATCGTTGGTTTGCAACTGTTAGGCCATCGGCATAAATGATATCGAAGTCGAGATATTATCAGTAAATACAATGATAATGGACTCAAATACTCAATGATAAGCATCTTCAAATCAAACATATGATTAGGAGAAAAAGAAAATAAAAATAAAAGAAGAATCCCAATTATAGATCGATTAGGTTAACATAATTGAAGATGGAGTCCTAAAAATTCCCAGGGAAGAAGAAAGAAGACGATATATGATTTATATTCAGGGTCAATTTGCTTTTGATCGATTAAGAAGGGTAAAGATGTCATATCGATTATTAGAGTTTTATTTATGAAATTCTTTAATTATAAATAAAATAATTATTTAAATATAGAACGGTATTTTTGAGATTTCAAAGGATATCGATACAATTTTAAGGTTTATTAAGAATATAAACGTAATTTGAATGGTTTGGAATGACATACATAAAATCCTCCAAATAAAATTTTGTTTAAAGAATTTAATTTATCTGTTATACACCTAACATGAATTAGGTAAGTTAAAATGCAATATACACTGAGGTAAAAAAAAAAAATCGTTATTTCGAGCTATAAAAATATGTTGTATGTTATTTACCTCAAAGTTATATAATTTTATTTGGAATTTCGAGAACAAATGGAGGTCAAATTTTTTTAAATGAATCTGCTACATCACTCCCTGGTCAATCTGGAATTGGTGAAATTGAATTTTGCACGCCACAAGAGAGATGGCTAATTTGGTGATTCATGAGGACATATTTCCGCATATCCAAAAGCTCTCATTTCTTTGGATTGGAAACAGATGCCCATGTCTGAAAAAGGATATGGAAAAATGGATCTTAAATTCCGGAGCTTGTATCGATAGTTGATGCCCATTTTTGGTGTTATTGTTGGTGTATTATTTAGTTTGGTTTGACATTGATCTAGTTTTATACTTATTCTTATAGCTTTGTAACTATTATGTTTTTTTGCTTATGTTTTCTTTTATATAATTTTGCTTTGCTTACTAAAGAAAATGTAATTTTCTCTTTTAAAATATATTTTAACCTATCCGATAATATAATTTATTAATTATGATCCTTCTAAAAAGATTGTTATCTTATCATGGCCTTTTATATAAAAAAAGAAGATAGAACGCATTGGATAAACAGCTGTGGTGTATACAGTTCGAAAATGTGAATAATATATTTCTATTTAATTATAAATATATTATTTTAAATTAAACTGAAGGCATGATTTTGCGATGAATGTGTACCAATTATTTTGGTTTTCCAAAATAGCTGGTTATAACAAATTTCAAACATCAACTAAATATTTACAAGTCTAAATAACATGTTAGGTTAATATTTGAGGGGGTGGCTCTATATTGAATGTCTAAATATATTTAAGGTTTGTTGATAGGTATAATAATGAGAATGGAAATGAGTATAGATTTAAAAGGTATGAAAAAAAAGTAAAATATATAAAAAAAATGAATGGGGCTTGTTAACAATAATTACATATCCGCATGTAATTTGGTAAATAATTTTTTATTTGTATATAATCACATATAATTATATATTTTATATCACATGCGATTAGAGTCGAACTATCTAGAGCTGCACCGAATAACTTGGTACACATACTCTTCACTCATATTTCACTATCACGAAATATGAGCATGATAATTAGCATGATGATAGTCTACTGACATAATTTATTGACTAAAAATATTGCATCAAGATTTTCAAAAAATTGGAATCATTTGAAATGAGGAATTGAGATGGGGAAGTTGATGAACATTAAAAGAAAACAATGGTGGTTTTTGTAGTTACCTAAAACTCATTCATTTCGAGATCACTAACATCACTGACTGCTTCAAGTTCTTCTTTATCGCTTTCCATGGCTTTGACATCTTCATCGCTCAAGTTTTCATCTATAATAGTCTCCAATGACCCTTCTCTTTCCTCATCGATAACCTATACACCAACAATGAATCAAATGCACCAACTCTAAACCCAAAGTTTAACATTGCATTTTTAATTAATGGATGGATTAATATTTTGACGCGTTATAGTAACAATCCTAACAATGCAAAAATATGAATAGTTCGTGTTTTAATTGTATATTTTTTCATATCTGCTCTACTCATTTAATCGCATACCATAATAACAGTTAATAGTTAATATAACCGAAACCAAATGAAAGCATTATCAAATAAGACTTTCCTTGTTGTAAAGCAAGTCCAAGGAACTCGAGAGTTGAGCAAGATTGCAAGTAGAAACCCCAGATTCTATGAGCTGCAAAAACAAGAATGCCATCACTACAGTTGGTATATGTATGATGCAAAAGGTCAACACTCAACAGGGGAGATGAAGCTCTTACAACAGAAATACTTTGACTTTTCAAAAGCTTTAGTTGGCTACCTGATATAAAGAATTAAGAGCAACCAAAGATGACTCTTGACACATTATGCTGCTTGAATGTTGAAGAAGCAAGCTTTTAAGCCATGGCAAGGCACAAGCTAGTACTGCGCCCCTACTGTCACAAGACTCGCAAGACATACAAGAAAAGTCAACAATAAGTTGCAAAATTCAAAAGTCTTGCTAAAAATGCATAATTCTACCGTGACATTAGGATAACAGAAATACCAGATTCACATGGACTGGATCACGGATATTAGTGACTCTAGGAGCTTAAAAATATTGGATGGGTTCAAGAGAGACACAGAGTTTGTAATGACCTGCAACGTAAATAAAAGTAATGCTAATTAATAACTGTGCAGACTGCAGACCCTGTATCTAGGGGCAAACTGCCAAAGAAAAGTAATCTAAGATCAAATTGTTGCAAACAAGTGGAATATATACAAATTTCTCTCATCAGAAAATAGTATTAATTCAAATTTTGCCAATAAGGGTTGTAGCTTGTAAGTCAATTTTAGAAAATATAGACCAATTTTTATCAAAGAAAAGAACTACATTTGAGTCCACAGATATATTATGGAGTAGCAAAAAATGAAATATTAAGCTCCTATGTGTGTCAAAAAGTGCAAGTAATAAATATCCCCCATTGACAAATTTTAAATGTTATGTTACAATTTTTGGCAATTTTCAATGTATCTATTAACTCGACACTTATGCTCTAACATCAAGTATTAAACCTTTTGATCTTGTCTAAATAAACAATCAAGAAGAAGGGCATGAATTGCTTGTTTAAGAAGAACATGAATCGAGTCTGTACTAGGAGGCTTTCTAGGAAGACAGCTATCCAAACACTCCCCTATGGTCGGTTCATCAATGTCATTATCAATTTGAACTCTAGTGACACCATCTTCATGAACTACACTAAAGTGGCAACCTCCAATTACGCGTTACACAAAATAGACAATGTGATGTACCATGTCGTAATCTTTTATTGCTTACTGTAATCATGATTTAGTTCTGTATTCATTGAGTCGGCATTATGTGCAGCTCGTTTCTTACTGGAAACATACTTTTCGCCTGTGAAATCGATTTATATCAATTTCACAAAATTATAAGATCAATTGTTAATAACTTAATATCAACATAACTTGCGTACTACAGCATCTCCACTGTGCTCAATATGCATTTTGCATAAATTAATCAAATTCTGCAATTCAATAATTTGTAACTCAAAAGTAAGAGTAATATTTAGGGCTTAAGTGCACGAAAATATAATTATTTATACTCGGACATTCATAGTGTGTATTGAATTATTCGGGCTTGCCTTTTGTGCAGTGAACTTGTTATTCATTACTATTGTATGTAAATTTTGATACTTTTACTTGAGGGTCAGCTATATGAGATGACAAGTGGCATCATTACAATTTGTCAGGTCACCGAAGTATATACAATAGTAATAAATTAAAAGTTTATCGCGGAGAATGTTACACTAACTACTTTGTTGCATACGATGAATAACAAAGTATAAATAATTGCATTCCCATGAACCTCAATACTTATCAGTAGGCCAATACCATCAGAATTTAACCATATATTATACAAAACATACATATTGCAGTCATTAACTCGTGTAATTAGAACTCAAATGTACTCTTTTAGCATCGGAAATATGTTTATGATATACTACAATTTTGTTAAACTAGGTCATGAGACAAACTAGGTAGAAATCAATATTTTGCATTCTGTAAGGGTTAATACAAAGTTTGATTGTCAGAGGTGAAGCTGAGCAGAAAGCGTCGTCCAGCAATAAAACAGAAAGAAAAAGCAAAGAAAGGCATCATACCGGTGGTCAATGGGCTACCGGAAGATCTAAGAGAATGTTTAGTTGTGGAAAAAATTTCACAATTTTCTATTTTGTTGTGATGATAAAAAAGTTTAAAAAATGTGATTTTGCTATAACTGGAAAAAGATTGAAAAATACAAGTTTCATTTTCTCAAAGTTAACCTACAATTTAGAAAACTCACTTTTTCTATTTTCTTGAAACTTTTTTCGAAAATATTCGATCAACACATTTTTTAATTTTCCTGAAAATATTTTCTAGAAGAATTAGAGATATTTCTAAGGATCCGGATTGCTACAAACCAAAAAAACCCAAGGTGGTAATTACACAATGGGCTATAGCAACCCATTTTGTATTTCAGAATTCAAAGCTATACTAATACTAGTACTAAAGTTTGTTTTTCTTAAATTAAAAAAAAATAATAATAAAAATAAAAAAATAAAGTACTGTTCATAATCAAATGGGGACATTTTGAGATGCATCTAAAAAAGAATACAATGAATAATGCTAAACATTGTTTTACAAAGTTTCTTATGTATTTTAACAGTTTATTCTTATTCTTATGAATTTATGATACATGTTAGACAAATCCTTATATGGATTCTCAATTTGAATTTAGTCAATCTTCAAGTTTTATATTAACTTCTTACTAGGTACTCCGTATAACATAAATTTGACAGAACACAAGTTATATGTAGCAAACGAGAAGACTCTAATAAATTGTTACGTATTTAGTTAATCCTATATTTAATTTGTTCATTGTTGCACATAACCGTCAGTGTAGTTTGCTGCACATTTACGTTTCTCTGCTTACCAAATATTCATCTTGCAGCAAAACTAAGTTGAAGCCTGACGAGATTTAGTATTATCACATTATGTTAATGAATCAACATACGCGCTAAAACTGTTAATGATTCGTGTCTAGATCCAACAGTCATGATTGTTGGCCTTGGATATTTCATGGAACCAAAAAAGAGTTGTAGTTCCAAGTTCTGTTTAGTCCATCAAACTACAGTTATACAATAATCTTTATGCTAAAGAAAGCACGAATAAACAATAAACAACATTTTATAAACTAGAGTCAATATTACATTACAATCTTAATGAAATCCAAAAACTCATATTGTCAAACAAGAAATTCCCATCTAAAAACCAATAATCCCGACACCCGAATATCTTTATTTTATAAAAAACAAACATACATAACAACATTATATATATGTATACCATCCAATCCCCACAGAAGCCCCTCTCTACATCTCTACTTATTTCTCCCAATTCAAAATTTGTGTACTTTTCTTGTCATTCTTCAGTTATTCTTTACCCAAATTAATTCATTGATCCCTCAGGCTCCAAGCCTTGAGTTTAGCCATTGACAGACTTCTTCCATTTCTTTAGGAATTGTGTAATGACCAAGTCTGCAAAAGCACACCAAGAGAAACTTCAATACATTTCCTTTTGGTATTTTTGATTAAAGCAGAGTTGTAATGACAATTTAAATGTCTTACCCTTCATAGCTTCTAAATGTAACATAACGGAAACCAGCTGCACTCATCATCTGGGAAGACCTTTCTCCAAATCTGTATGGGACTACTTCATCACCTGTAGTGCATAGTTTACAAAATCATTATAACTAGTTGATGTCCTGCTAGTGATGTAAAAAACAGTTGAGGTGGCATTATAGGTGGGTCTAACACGTGTCTTTACACGTCAAAATGGGTAAATTTGGTACATGCTAAAATGGGTTGGGTTGGGTCGGCTTGAAACACTTTTAGTTCAACTTCTTTAATGTTATTCCTAATTAGCTTGTTAAATATGATTACAAAAATTATATCTTTAAAATAAAAATACAATATTTATGAAAAAAAGGGTTCAGTATATTTAATGCATTAACAATATGCTTTTGGCAACTTTTGAGTTCTGACGTGTTTGAACCGTTTCCCCTTCATCTAAAATTTTGATATTACCCATTTGACAAAACATAACCCGAATCCACCCTTTCATGACTAAATAAGCCAAAATTGCTGACTTTAGAAATTAGCATCAAGTTTGAAATACGTACAATTTCCATGACAGAGCAATATGGGCAATGAAGCAGCACGTCTTGCAGCATCGTTTGATCCAATTCTATTTCTCAAGTTCCTGATCACGTGAATTTAACTACATCAAGCTTTTATCACGTTAGGTTTCCTACAAAATGACAAAACGAGTTTCTTTGTTCAATTTACCGTGCACCAGGAAGCCATCCACTTAATCCAACTACAGCCCTTAGGTTGATTGGGTACGGGTTTCCATTTCCATATTTTCCTTGAGCGAAACAAGCTGCCGAGTAAAGTGCACATGCAGCACCCATACTAAATCCTCCAATACCAAGTTTAACTGTTATAATACACAAAAAGTTGTGACTTTTTATAATTTTTCTAAAATATCAAAGCCAAAGTATGACAAGGTGTGGTGAGAAATTACTATCAGAGGGCTCTGTTGATAACAAGTTTGCTATGTGTGCAACCGAAGCGTCTAAACCTTCAACATCATTTGGACCATCTTCTGATAGCTCTCCTTCATCAAACCCTGTTAAGTACCCGGATATGTTGTTAGATAAAAATCATTTACTTGAATTAAACAATGTTTAATTTTTTAACTTCTGATCTTGAAATATTACATGCAGCACAAGCGAATCCTCCTAGAACTGTCACTGGGCGAGTAGGAGCAGTTGGGCATATCCATTTAACCTGAAAGAATATCAAATTTTTCGTTCATTGTATGCCATTTTAACAAAAACAATAACGAAAAGAAAACATTATATGTATGCTTACATTTGGAATAGGAAGGTTGTCCAAAAGTTGTGACCAGCTGGAGTAATTAAAAAGCATCAAATTTTGTGTAAGTTATAGTATGATTCAAAACGAAGTCGCTGCAACATAAGCATGAGCATATTTAACATCAATGCAACAAGAATAAATCATGAATCTACCTCGAACCATTATCACCAAGGCCATGCAACCAAACAATGGTTGCTTGGTGTTTCGCTTTTGGCCTTACAACATACGTCCTTCCGAATTCAACGGTTCTTCGAGCCGTTCTACTACCTGGAAGTCATTGAAAACTTTTATCGAACACTTGGTATGCAACAACCAACAATATAAGTACAAATGAACTTTGTGCTTACCGGAACCCATTGAAGCACTTGAATAACTCATTTTTGACATGTAAACTGTTTGAAACAAAACATGTACTAATCAAGTCTGCTTGTATGATTGAAAAGATGTAATGAATATGAAGAACCAGGTGTGTTGTGGCAGTTTGAATTTATAGGAAAATTAGGAATAAAACAAAGTGAATATTCAAACACTAAATGTAAACCAGCGGCCTAAAATCCAAAAAGAAACAATATGCCATCAAAAGCAAGAAATCTTTTTCATAATGAGAAAGATAGAGACACAAGAATCAAATGCAAAATAACTCTACTTGAGGAAATGAAAAATTAAGGGCTCGAAAACAATTTAGATTGAAAGAATTTATGCTTTGATAGTGCAGTGAACAAATGTATATATATAATAAATTTATTTTTCAAGTTTACAATCATTTATAGATATATATATATATATATATCTTACAATTTATGTTTATATTATGATATGATGGATGGATACCCATTATCTTCAAAGTGAAATTCAAGTGTCTAAATTTTCATCATTACCATCTGTGACTTCAAAAGATCCAATCTTTAAATTTTTAATATTCAAGAACCTGAAATCTTGGGTAAAGTCATGGGGGTAAAAATAGAGACATGATTATAATTTGGAAATGAATTAAATTTTTAACAAAATGATAGGGGTTTTTGTTTGTTTATGAATTATGATTAATTTATTTTTATTTACAGAACAGGAGCAGAATTCAAACTTCAAAGGGCATCTTGTACCCTTTGTTTTTTAGGCTTTAAAATTTCAAATTCTCATTGATTTCACTACCCACTGCCACACATGGCCTGATTTCGGTACATTCCTCGTGCCCATTTTTTGGAATTACTATCTCTATTTTGTCATTATTCTAAATGACTCATTATTATTTGTACGTCGTTAAAAAGTTATTTACCATAGACGAAAAAAATCACGAATCAAGACAGAAGAGTCTAAGATATTTTTGTACAATAATAGATTGGGGGTGGCATTTGTAGTAAGAGTGGGGTTGCAGTTCGGATCGATGGGTTGAAATTAGCGCACCCTAACACAACTAGCTTAGTTGTTTGTGTTGGCAGGTTTATATGGTCATGTAACCCATCACCGGGTCAAAGGATTTGACGGTTTAAATTGATTACTTAACGTGTTGCAAATAAGTTTAAAATTTGGATCGGTTGAATTAAGAATTATAATTTCAATCTTTTTTATATTTTGAAATTTTTAACTGTTTGACGGGCTCGGTCTGAGCACACCCTTTTCTTTCTTTCTTTCTTTATTTTTTATAAATAGCTATCGATCTTTGAACATGTGACCTCTAAAAAGAAATTACAAATGCTAATAAGCTACAAAGAAATTGATCTGAATACGACCCTTATAACAAACATGGTGGGTTTAACTCATTTGACCCACCAACATGTTAAGTCAACTGCCCATTACTTAGTCTCTGGTCCATATTGTGTCAGAAATTGTTATTATTTACCTATATATATACATATATATCAATGGATTTTATTTATCATTTTAATATATTTATTGTTGATATTATACCATATGCCATGTATAAGTAACTATTGACGTACAAATACAATAAATCATCAACCTTGGATTTGAAACATAGTAATATGTATATTTATAGTAAAAGGTCAATAACTAACAACTTAAACTGGCTCACAATCGACTACTTATCCATAATACGATTCACTTAACAGTTGTGACTATGAAGTGTCAGGACTCGAACTCGTAATCTTTTATTATTTATGACAAATATATCCCCACAAATATACACAGTAATATGTATATGGCTACTTTGGATTAGTTATGCATAAATGTCTTTTGTAGGATATATTTGTTTTCAAAAACCTATTAAATAAGTAAAAAAAAATTAATGGAAAATTTTGTTATGTGTGTTCATATATATTTAGCGTGTGGTAGAGGTCGATTATTCTTTCGGGACATGACCGCGATTATCATATAAAGGGGAGATTTGGATCGAGCTAACACTACTATAAATAGAAGTTGCCATTTTATATAATGTCATTCTTTTAACTCGTTAAGAAATCATACTTATAATATTTTAATGGAATTTTTGTTTCTAATTTATAGTTGCTTATCAACTTACTTTTCTTACTAAATCTTGAGTATTAAAAGATGTTAACGATGTCAATCCAAAAAATTAATAAAATCACAAATGTTAGGAATTTAAAGAAATTGTTCACTGCAATGAAAAACCTACAAAATAAGATAATTACGTTGAATTAACTTATAAATTATATTTTTAGAATATTTTCATTTAACTTTTTATTACATTTATTTAGATAATTCTTAAAATATTAGTAATAATATGAGGATTTATCATTAATCAAGATACTAGATTGTGTAAATTTAATGTAAATCAATAACTAAAGTATAATAGTCAACACAATTTTTTTTATTCGCTTATAACTTATATGTATTGATAGATATCTATATCTATAATCTATAATAGTATAATAACTTTTATAATGCCTTTCCAATCAAATCTTACTAACTTACACATTGCGACTTCATGATACAATAGTTATTTTTTACAATCTACTTACTAACAAAAATATGGAGACATTATGAACTGATGAACATACGTTTACCAACTAATTTAATCAATCAATTAAACAAAATAAATCTTTTGCAAATAATTTCTACATGTTAGTGTTTTCTATAAAACATACATGAAGCATCAGTCGACAAGAGGATCACCCTAAAATGATCATTACATATTACAATTTACTTTGGAATTGTAATGAACTAGTTACATCTATATTATTATTACTTAGATAGTTAAGCATGATATATTGATTTTAGTATGAAAAAGGATATAAATAACAAAATTTAAAGAATTTATTCATAATAACTTCATTTAAATTATTATTACACATATATTAACTTACGTATGACGAATCCAATCATCATATGTTATTCCGTCACATCGTGCGAAGATAATCTACTAGTTATATCACAAAACATTATCTAAAACTGGATAATTAAGCATTATATAATATATTAAATTATGTTAACTACCCATTTTTACTTTTACCATTTATTTTCTAGTTACCTACTTTTAACCAAGCAATAGTGTGGTAAAAATACTTTCTCTGTGAATTTTTAAATTCTATGCTATATTTTTGTAATGAAATTTATAATATGTATACAAGTATAAATTACTTAAAATTAATGTACTCATAACAAAATCAAATCCTATTTTGACATTGCTAGACTATAATTCAAGCAATTCGTAACATTTTCAATTAAGTTTTACAAAATTAACCAATAGCATGGTTTTGACTTCAACAGAATCCTTAGAGGATTTGACTTTTCTATAAACAAGTATTTTCAGTGTTAATGCTTCCGCCATTATGTTTTTTTAACAATATTTTTGATACTTGAAAAAAATCATTAGATATCATCATTAATTTCAGTATCATCATCTCATAAAGTCACGAAATATTGGTCTAACTCTAAGATAATATTTTAGTAAGTACCGACTAGTATACAAAAAATGGGTCTGGATTTACCAAAACTAACATCCACATATTTAATGCCTTATAGTATGAATTATGTAACGTGTGACCATGTAGAATTTCAAGAGCACAATAAATCATCACCCAACTACATGTCATATCCACAACATCACTATTACATCGACTATCATCATACTATTATCTATACTAATTTCATTAAAAATCGATTTCATCTTTAAATATATTTTACCGTTAAAATATTATCCATAAAAAAAGTATTATGGATCACCAACCAAAACTTCCATCACTTTAACAATCACTTCGGTGACGAAGTCACCACACCACTCTGATAGGCCAATCACGATGGCTACGTTACTCAACTTCCGATTCTCTTTGTATTGATAAATGACAAACACCTATATCAACCGCCAAAAATTGTTCTTTAAACCCTTTGTAAGAAAAGTATACGTGTGAAACCAACGACGTAACGATCATGGAGACAAATCATTTAGGTCCTCAACTATTCTATTGCTTTTATTTTAAAATATTTGTTCTCTTCTATAATAAAATATAAACTTGAAGGTGCTCATTTTCCCTCCTTTAGAGTAGTCTTTATTTCGAGAAAAAATTACAAATTTTAACTATTCCTTGTTAATTAGATCCGTTATTTGAGAAATTCATAAAAATTTTTTTTTTCAGATGTCAAACGCAATTTGCATTTTGCATGGCCATTTTTACGGGTTGCATGCCCAGGCTCATGGCCTAGACGCGTGCCTGTGGCCGGAATCGTGACAGGTGGGAGACTAACTTGCCTCTTCACAAGGACCATCGGCAATACAGTTTGCAGATTATATGGATCGATCCACTATGAAGGATGACCTATCGAAAGTATGGACTTTGTGTAGGCTGCTCGATACGTCTTTGCCATGAAATATCTCTCGGCATAACAACTTACGTCATCTGTTTATACTTTCTTGCCACTGCTATAACGTGTCCGCAAGGTAAATCGGACAACTGCAATTGTCTGCAACTACATGTTCGTGTCTCAAGGTTGACCAACTCATTTTTGTTGCCATCAAGCCCCTCAAAAATTCTATTTGTGACTGGATTTACGTGGCAGCGTAACGATTTATTCAATCTTTTGGTCGTCATACGGTGTGAAAGATATCGGAAGTCTGCTCCAGTGGCACGATGTTTGAAATACAAATGTTGCACCGAAGCTCGAAAGAACTCCAAAAACATTGTGAAATGCCATTGTTTTCTGATCTTTTGGCTGGTTATATTTATGGGTTGTAATTGTTGAAATTGTTGTTGAAAACCACCACTACCACTACTGCTAAGTTGATTGCTATTCATGCCCGAAACATTTGTTAGAGCATCAAGAATGTATAATTTTATAGGAGCTTTATTATTAATCGCATGAGTTAAAAAATCCTCAAGATCATCAACGTCATCAGTTATATTTATGAAAATTTGATCCACCTTATATTTCATATGAATGTCACTATCAAGTGATAATCTTGATTTTCTTAAAACTGTTTATGAAATTGGTTTTTTGGTGCTACGAGAAGTTTTGAAATAACTCTTGTGCAAACTATTAACATGCCATTAATAGATTCAAAATTAAATCCAGAACAAACATAAACTTCAAACTTATCAATTACTTGACTCATTTTGTTTAAAAAATCAAAATAAATATTACAGTAATAATTTAGAACTTTCGTACCTTGAAAATCTTCAACAAAACCCGATTATAGCAAAATAAATATGAATTTCGGTAAGTGAGAGTGCTTTTGAGAAAATGAGATTTAAAAAAATGATGAAATGAAATGGTTTTAAAAAAAATAAGACTATCCCGAAAAATCCAGAAAATCTAATAAAATCTTATCCAAATTGTTATTTTGAGATAATGCATTTTATTCGAAAAATTATCCACAGGAACACACAACCTGCAAAATCATTTTACCTTAATGTCATATTATTTGTACAAATTTGAAAAATCCCATTAATCTCAAAAAAGCATATCGAAAACAGATAAAAAAAAGGCAGTCTACAAAAAAAAAAAAAAAAAAAAAAATGATCTCGTAATATCACAATTCCGACTATGAGCGCACGTCCAAGCCACGAGGTAGGACACGCAATCCTCAAAGATTGTCATACAAATGCAAATTGCATTTTGTGTCCAAAATATTATTTTACCAATCTAAAATTTTATTAGATATAAATTTAAATAGTTTTTTCTAAAATATTTTTTGTGAATTTCCATGAATTTTATTCTAACCCAAAACAACATATGCTGTTGCCACTAACTTTATCAACTACCATTATAGTAATACTTCTATACCATAAAAATAAAACGTTAATTTTGATTATGGATATAAGTTAGTTATTAGCGAAATTAGTCGGGCACTTGAGAACTCTTTTGAAATTTGATAACGACAAAATAAATTTGCATATATCAAAATCGATATGTAATCTTAGTAACTTTTTTTTTTCGTGTGTTATAGTTTTCGAATATTTAAGTTGAGTTTAGTACTTGATCGATGTTAGACTAAAAATAAACGGCTCATGATGGAGACGTAAGAATATCAATTTGTAGGCTACTTTTGTTCCAACAACGTCAATAAAATTAAGAATGAGGGTTTACCTTTACTTTTAAAAAGATCATATTAACTTTTATGTGTTCACAATTTTGGTACTATTATACCCTATATAGTATGGAGCACAATTTCTTATATGCAACAAGAACGAAGATCGATTAAAACTAAAGGGAAAATGTGCAGAAAATTACACGAATTCTTACGTACAACAAGATATAAATGAGAGATTAAACAGGTGCATTTTAAAAAGTTGAAGAACTACATATTTTACTTTAAACATTTACATACAACTATTTTATACGTTGTCAACAACATATATGTTATTGTTAAAATCGTAGAAAATATAACTACGTACAAGGCATAAATGCATGAACAAAAGTGAAACCAAGATGATAAGAAAATTACTTAAATATTTGATAAACAAAGGGTTAATAATAATTAAAAAACATTGGTTGTTGAAATTAGGAAGCGAAGCCCTAAGGAATCCGATTCAATTCAATATTAAAATGTATTATATATTA
This sequence comes from Logfia minima, assembly GCA_963921325.1. NCBI lineage: Eukaryota > Viridiplantae > Streptophyta > Magnoliopsida > Asterales > Asteraceae > Logfia > Logfia minima. The sequence continues at coordinate 2,082,175 of OY992771.1, read as the reverse complement.
GTAGCTCAAATCAAAAATGGAAAATGTGATGGAATCAACTTTAGCTACACGTTAATAAATAGAACTCTAGTGATCTAGTTTATATAGTCTACTTAGCGAATCTCATTCACGAGTAAAGCTTTTAGGAAACGAATACAATAAAATACACATACACATTAGAGTATAAAAGCTATGTATATTATATAACTCTTTTCGGGAGGAAAGTCAAACGCGTTAAAAATGGAATATTTTCTGTTTTAGTAGTTTGTAAACTAAGAATAAGAAAACAATATACCCAAACTTTTTGACATTAAATCATAGGCATAACATCCGTGTCGAATGTGAGGTGATATTAGGAACAAAAGTATTTACGAAAGGTACAGTTTTAATCTCTCAATGTGTCACAAGTTTAACTCTTGTAACTACACCTAATATTTCCCCTTAAATCATATTTATATTCTAACTTATCAAAAAGAATTCAGCATCAGTGGCGTAGGTAGGTATTTTATTTTGGGTGGACCAAGACAAAATAAATACTAATTAGGTGAGTCTCTCATGCTTTGTTAGAAAAAATGTTACTAAACTCTACATATTTGTATTAGAATTAAAAAATTTTGAGTGGGCCTAGATCCTTCTTGGGTCCATAATGACTACGTCGCTGTTCAACAAATTAACGCGTATAAGTTCGTGGAATTGGAAGTCCTTAAACTCTAAACACCAACATAACTGCAATTTCTTCCCCGTACCATACATTTAAAAGACATGCAAACTAGATACTTGACGAAAACTAAGTAATAATAAACAAAAGGGTTTTGACTTTTGACCAGCACACACCAAGGTAAAAGAGGAAGGGAAAACGAGATGAACATCTTTAAAATGACAGCCTTTAAAATTGTCAGTAAAAACTAAATTTATCAATTAAAAATGGTAAAGTAACCACTATACATGTATATGATTAATAGTCTTGAAAATTTTGAGAACTGTAGAATAATTCGATTATTTAGATAAAAAAATAATTAGTATGATCGAAAAATTTAAAAATCTTTCTATTTTAACCTATTATCCAACTCGTTGGATACATTCTTTGTGTTAATCAACACAACCTATTTAGACTTTCCTTCATTTTTACTCGCTGTTATCCGTCAACTCATTTAACTGTTCATTTTGTCACCTATAGTCGATAGAACCTTTTCTTCTTTACCTTTTGTGATTACCGTTAATGTACAAACGAGGCATGATTGCAACAAAGGGACAACAATGGTCTTGCTGCCATGAAAAGGCAAGCCTACCGAATGATAGAAAGCCATGAATATGATGCCACATACAACTTGTATACAGGTGTTTCGAAAGAAAAATTATAGCTATAGGTTCATATTCTTTTCTCAAAGAATAAAATTTGTTTGGCTAAATGTTGTAACTTTGCACCATGCTAGTGTTACTATCAAGAATATTTGTTGTAGACTACACGCGTTCATATATATTTTGATTTTGATGCGTGTACATGATGGTCGCATGCACGTGTTTTCATGGATCTGGGACCTTACTAGATTGTCAGATTGTGATAGGGGATTTTGAATTCATTCCAAAATTGATATTTCAAAAAGATGGATGTTCAGATGCTATACAAAACTGGTTCTGAACGGGTTAGGGCGTACAATCGGTTAAGGAATGTACCACAAGGCAAGCCTAAAACATGTAGTTTTACTCGTTTTGATTTTTGAAAAGATGTCATTTACAACAACCATCATTGTCGTTTTATGCATCTGGAGTAGAGGTTGTAAAACAAATGAATCATGCTAGAGTAAACACTTTTTGGCCCAAAAATAAATAAATTTGTACAAAATAAGATTAAGTGGGTTTGGAATTGCCTTTAGATACAGAATATGTGCTAGGAAATAATCAATTTTGATTAAGGGCTTGTTTGAGAAAACCAACTTATAAACTAAATGAACCCAACTTTGAAGCAATTAATTATTACCTGCTACAATGAGTGGTGCTTGTGGTTGTGGAAACCATAATTTCCAATTGACAAACACATCCAATATATCTACAAATTGACAAAAATGAGGGGAAAATAATATATGCTCCAAAACGTCAAAAAATTGTCTGTGGAGTAAGACACAGAGCAAATCAAAATACACGAGACAAAAATCTCTTGAATCATTGTGCTGCAGAATAAACTCGATAGACAATGTCTTGTAATGTCACCAGATTCTTATTCCAGCACATAAAGGTGGAAGCTGCTGCTATCAATGATGTTCGTCATCGTCACCATGGACATCCTCCTGGTCCCACCACTTCCAACTGTAAAACATGAAGATGGAAATTAATCAATGTCACGTATCTTGGCACATACGATCATCATGAAACTTTTGGCTATGGGTTTTCTTCATTTTCATATTACTTGAGATTGAAATGAATTAATAAAAACTATTGAAAAGAACCTACACTGGAAATTTAATGCTTTTAGAGATGAAACATAATTCAAATCGGTCATTTGTAGATAAACTGGGTACAAAGTGCCATTTCTATGGCTATGAATCGCCAAAATGAAAATCAAAATGTAGTTAATTAAGGATTTTAGGTATATTTGATAAAAGAATAAGCTATACTCACTACAAAACATTGCGAGCACACTGGACATTCATGTGGTTCTACTTTCTTTAGCCAGAACCAAACAACATCATGTTCATGTTCATGTTCATGTTCATGTTCATGCTCATCCTCTGTTTCGAAAAAGTTCAAAAATTTTGTTAATCAGATATCATACAACACAGCTAAGATAATCATGCAGTCTAAGAGATGAGAGTTCAGTATTCATTATAACACAAAATGGGACGCGGTAGAGTGAACTCACTGCCTTCTGCACCAGGGCATCCAGTGATTCTTTTGTCATAAAACTATTTCACAATAGCAGGTGCTTTCTACAAGTAGATGATTATATGAAACATGAGATCACATTCCACTGGCAGTTACAATGTGACGGTGAGTTGAAAAAATTGTTTTTAAAGTGACGGGCCATGCAGTTGAAACAATAATCAAACTTCAAAGCTAGAAAAACTGTAAACCTACAAATAATGGCAACTAGATGAGTTGAAAAACAATAAGAATTCATACATAGAAATTATACTGTATACATTCAAAATCAATGAAACACTACCCGGCTTGGCTTAGTTAAAAAAACAATGAGTGATTTTCAGGAATCGATATTGTAAAGTTGGGTATGGTTAGCTTAACATGATCCAAAATCTCCAACCTATAAGTTACTAGTTTTGATAGAAAGCCAGGTCACAACAACCACTTACTATTTTAGTTACTACCAGAAAAGTACACAAATCATGGCATTTGCATGTGTTGTCTTCTTTCTTTAAGTTCTTTTTTGTGTAAATAAAATTGTTTTCATCTTATTGTCTGTTATATATAATTATAAGTTTTAGATTATTTTTTCAGCCTGGGGATGGGGGTGGAAAGGTGGCTCACTTTGATCCCTTTACTTGCCATCCTAATTCTGAGATAAACCCCTTTATGATGTACATATTATTTTCATAAGATAGAAGCACTTTTTACAGAATGATCAGAGAATACTGTAACTCATCAAGAGAATAAATCTCTAAATTATGTAAAGAAAAATTCAGTTGCAAAACTACAAAGCAGAATATTCAACGAAGAATTCCAAAACAAGAGATCAAGTGGTGATCATGAAGTAAACCTCAACATTCATGAAGCCACATAGTCTAAGTTCAACATAGAGGCATCAGCAATTCATGGTAATAACCTCCCTTATCTCAGCAAACTAAAAGACCTAGAATTCATGTTAAATTACTTTCGTATCAACAAAAAACAGAGTAATAGATTAGCACGGATCTATGCAATCCGACCAAAACAACTACTGTACTATCTAAGTAAGAGAAAAACATGCATCATTAGCAGACACCTATAAAGTATCCGTCAGCAGAAGCAAAAGAGTTTCCTGTGAGTATGTGACTCATCAGACTACTATATGAGATTCATGATGAAAGTACGTCATGTTTTGGCATCCAAGGTTTCTAAATGCACATAATACTCTACACAACATGGAAATGTACACATACACTTATTCACCACATGCTGTTTCCTACTTTCCTCTAAGCAAGAATAACTCCCCGCACAACACCATTCTAGAAACAGGAGTTCTGCATCTGATGAAGAAATTATGGTGTCATTGTTCTTTATGATTGTATTATTCATAATCAAAAGGCAGATACGTAAAATTAAAAACCATATAAAATCATGCTAGGGTGACCCCAAATACATTACGTCCTATATGGTATCCTCATTAAGTTATAAATCTATATAAGACAGACAACTTAATGCTCCATCCATACAAGGGAAAAAATTATTTCCATTTGCTAAAATTACATTAAAATGTGTATGAAGAAATGTACCATCCTTAGAAACTCCTATAAACCGTTTTCACCCAAAAGGTTTACTTCATTTAAAATGTAGTGTTACAAACAAGATTCTTCTTATGCATTACGCCAGTCAGATCAGAAATTACCATTTACCAGTAGTCCGCACTGAGCATGGAAGATCAATATGGTAAACTGTCGTTTTGCTATGGTAAAAAAGACAGGACTATAACACCAAGAATATACAACTAAAATTTTTTATCTCCTACAAGGCGATAATCAAGACACTGTTATTAACTAACATACAACAGTATACAGCTATAACATAACATCGAAATAAAATTAGCCTCTAGAGTCTACAGTGAAATAAGTCCTAGATATCAACATCAAAATTCTAAACAAACATCAACATCATTTTTAGTCTATAGAAGAACAAACATTATTTTAACCAAATTATCCGTGTACTTGACTTGGTACAAAAAGCACCTCCAGCAAAAACGAACATACAGCTACGAAAAGACCCAATTGCAATTCAAAAATTAACCACAGGCTTAGCTTCAACCTCCTGACGCTCGTGTCAAGTCGCAATTGGCATTATATCTTCAATTAACATAAAAAACTTATCACAAATCAATATGTGTAAGTGTGTGTTTTATATAATATAAATATATTTTATGTGATAATCACTAGATAAACTTCCGGAATATATACAATAAAAGAGGTATGTCTGAGACGGAAAACGCACCCGTTTCGGTGGAGATATGACGAGATATAAGAGCGGCGGACGGTCGTAGAATCGCCGGCGACGGAGACCATGTGGTTATGGCTGTAGCGATGATGCGAATTTGAGAAGTCAGTCGTCACCGCATGGTTTATGGAAGACAACTAAGGGATCCGGCTGGATGGATAAATTAAATATTATATTTATATACTTACTATTATCGTGAAAATAAAAATTACTCAAAAGTATTTTCATAAAGTAAGTATCTTCGTCTATATAATTATAATACTTTATAATATTAAAATATATAATAATCATATAATTAAAAAATATTATCTTTTAAAGAAAAAAATCATTTTAAATTATTTTTTTTACATAATATAATCACAAACTCATGCAAAAACTTTTTGATAATAACTCAATTTTTACAAGCGTAATCAAAACACCTAAACTCCCCGGTGAAAATGCGCTCATTTTAATTGATATGTATGATTATTTTTTGTCTATTTAGACCATTGCCTATGACAATGTCTTACAGAGGGCTTTGGAAGGACGCTTGAAGGAAGACCATAGGCACAAAGGAAGTTTTAAGCATCTTTCGTTGGAAGCGACTAGGTGAAGACGGAGAAAGAGTTGGGTCAACTTACTTTTTCTTTTTTTCTTTTTTTGGTATAAAATAAATATATTATTGGTAACTATTTGATCGAATTGTTAAGTTATGTGTATGTCTTGATAGGTAGTGAAATATTCTTGACAAGACTTGTTGACATGATGCTGAGTTGGCATCCGGTTCTCCAGAACTTGGAGTTATCATAGTGAGTGGTCTTAATGGGTTTTTAGGTTTCAAATGCTATTGATTATATATATATATATATATATATTGAGGTAACTCGTATATTATTGTTACATTAAATTTGGCACAAAATAAGATAATAAATAATGTTGCATTAAATATTGATATAGTTGGAGTGATATTGTTGGAAAAAAAACATCATCTATCATTACCCCTTATTCTCGTTGTTGTCTTCTTGTTGTTGTTGAATATGTAGTTGTGATCAGCTTAGCAGTAAAGAGCTCTTAAGTTAAGTCCTAGGACACAGACCACTCTCCCCTTGAGGATTGGTTTGACTTTGGATCGAACTGATCAATTGACACAAACAGTTCATGAAAGAAAATTGAGTTATTTGGGACCGGAGGGATTGACTGTGCTAATTGTTGCAAATGCATCCCCGGTGGGATCTTCCAACCTTTCTTTCATCTCTTGATCTAGAGTTAACCACTCCCACGTATAAAAATCTTGAACTCAAACACACCGTAAATGATAAGAATATATATAAATTCCTTCTTTTACCTTTTCTTTTTTTTTTTTTCCTAAAAATGTTAAACTTGTTGGTGTATAAATGTAAGTATTTGTTTTATCAAGACTGAAATTTCAGTAACTAGTAATATAATTTATAATAAAATCTAAAAATATACTCTCTTTTTTAACGGTGAAAAATGATTTTTATTAAGAATAAAAGTCGAAAGCTTCTAGCAAGATGCTAGAAAAAAATTACAAAAGAGTTCTTAACCAATCATACAAATTGCAAATATTAGCACCTCTATTTTTAATCATAAAAAGAAAAAAAGATGAATATTATTTAAAATGTTATATTTCCTCAAAGATTGAGGATTGAAGATTACAATGTTTCGATACTTCTATAGAAGTCAATACAAAGTAGCAATAATGACATATAGTCGATCATTATTCTGCTTAGAGACGTGCATGGGCACAATCCACAAAATCCAATCCGAACATGAAAGGAACTGGGGAGCAAAAATATCATAGTCCTTATATAGTTATATATATCAAACGTGAACCGTTGTCAATGGTGAATGCTTTGTCTTTTCTCATTTATTAATAGTGTTGTACTAGGATAAATGTAGTGGATAAATGAGATGATTATTCTTTTTATCTTTGAATCATGGGATGCAAGTTCAAGACCTTGCAACAACTTTTTTCTTTTATTCTCCTTTTTGTTCTCAAAACTGTTTTTGCACTTTATTATAGTCTTTGGACTTTATTTTCCATTTTCATTTTATATACTTCTTTCCCCAATTTATATGTTTAATGGAATAATATTTATGACAGTGTTCTTGAAATTTTTTTTACTCTGTTTATGAGAAGAAAAAGTTTATTTTGTAAATGTTTATTTGTTTTGGATTTTTATGTTAATATAACTTCATTTATTTCACATTTTTAAGAACTGTTAATCACTAAACATAAAGTATAACATATGTAATGTCATACCTTTTAATAATAATTGTCAATATAATTGTTAACATATACATTGTTATAATTTAAAAAGTATATCAAATATGATATATTTAGTAGTTTGATCCGAAGCGAAGCGCGGACAATAATATCTACCTGATAGTCAAATATCGTTTCAATTATAAAGAATTGTAAATTCAATGTTATCAAAAACTTTAAAATAAAAATAGATAAAAAGCATGTAAATGACGGTAATTTTTATTTTTTTGGGTATAAAAATAATTTATTATTGATCTTTGTGAGGTTCAAAAAAATTATTTTTTCCGTTCTTGATAGGCAGTATTATATTTTTGCTAGTTATTGATAAGTTATGCTGACGTAACACTGGTGATAATAAGTATTTCAGTTCTTCTAATATTGGTATTGAGTATTGTTAGGCTAATAAGTTTATTAATGTGTTCAGATAAACTTACTTTGATGGGCTTATTAGTTACTTTATAAACAAATAAGCCAATAAGCCTATATTGGGCCCTATAGAAAGCTTTTAAAATTCATGATTTCACTCAAATTATCAAAATAATCACCGCCCAATCACTCTTTAACACGTTGATTAAAAAAAAAAGTCATATGCTGCAACGGGTAAAAGCTCTTTACTTCCAAAGATTTAAGAAAAATTACCATTAAACATTCTCTCGTTTCAAGTTCTGATTGTAAAAATGCATTTTGACCCAGAGAGTAGTACTATATATGATCTAACAAGTGGCCCAATAAAGAAATGACCCTGCCAACTTTAAGCCATGCATTTCAGCTCAAATTTCAGTCTCTTCCTTTCAAACTTTCGGGTCATCCATTTCTTGTATCAACACCGTATCTTGTTCCAGTGTCAAAGTTGAGTATCGTAGAATCACTAATGATGTTGTTGAAACTAAATGAATTCAGAATCTTCTTCGAGAACTTTATGCACCACTTTTTATAACCATTTTGGTCTACTATGACAGTGTCAGTGTCGTATACATGTAATCTAATCCAGTGCAACATCAATGCACGAAACACTTTGAAATTGACATTCATTTTGTTCGTGACGAAGTGGCTACAAGACAGGTTAGTGTTCTTCATGTCCAGTCTCGTTTGTCAGTATGCAGATATCTTCACCAAAAGACTACCTTCATTCTTGTTCACCGAGTTTCGATCCAGTTTGAGCATTTTAAAACCTTCCGTTCCAACTGTAGGGGAGTGTTAGCGAATATATTAGTTAAGTGTTTTAGATTAGGCTCGGCCCACTAGTGGATTAGGGTTTCGTATTGTATGGTATTTCCTAAATATAGTTGTACTACGTTAATGACATGATCAATGAGAAATAACAACGACTGATATAGCATATGACTGTTGTTTCTTTTGAAATTAAGGCAAATTACAAGTCTACCTGAATAAAAAGTTATGTTTGTAGCTAGTAACTTCATTTTTGGTTTCAATTTCAAGTATTAAAGATGGAGTTTGGGATTTTCATAGGCCTGCCCTAATTCTTTTTTACCTTTTTATTTTGTAAGCCTAACTGCCCAAAATACAAACTATTGTACTACTTGTTAGTTGTTACTGTTAGACTAATCCGACAACCCATTTATTGTAATTTGCTAATCAGTTAATCATTTGTCCATTTCGTTTATTCAGGCTTTGGGGATAACACGTGAGCCTAGTCGTGTACAAAATAACCGGAATCCGCTTTTTCTCTTAGTGGCAGGGTATTATCTATACGAAGAACGAAACTCACACCGGCATCATTAGAGATGTGCATTTGCTTGAAGGATCACTTAGACGCCGCGGAACGTATACAACACATTTCAAGTCTTGAAGGTGAACTCGAATACGAACAAGATTTACACGATGTCGAGGTGGAAACGGGAATCGCATTCTCACTTTCCGATGAAGAAATCACAATCGATGAAGCTTCGCGCGAGGCTAGCTCCGAAGAAGATGTCAATGTTGACGAATTAACAAATTATACGAATTAACTTTTATGTTCGTATATTAATAAAAGTTGAAGTATGTTTAATTGTTAAGTTTATGTTACCATTTCCTAGTGTTTTCGAACAATGTAATGCGAAGTTGAAGTTTATGTTATCATAAGTTATTAATAAAAGTTGAAGTTTATGTTTTCATAAGTTATAACGCTCAAAATCAAAAAATGTTGAATTATATAGAAAAAATACTAATTATATAAAATGTTCGTATATTAATAAAAGTTGAACTTTAATGAGTTTATTAAGTTTATGTTTCCATTACTAGTGTTTTCGAACAAAATATGATGAGTTTATTTAATAAAATTTGAAGTTTACGTTTCCTGAAGTTATAACGCTCAAAAACTGAAAAATGGGGAATTATATAGAAAAAACTGGTTATAACCGGTTTTTTCAACCCGAACCGGTTTGTAACCGGTTATAACCGGTTAGGATCGGTTTCGGTTTTTAAAACCCCAAACCGGTTCGGTTAATAACCGGTTTTTAGAATAACCGGTTTTTTTTTTAGGCCCAATAACCGGTTCGGTTATTAAACCCGAACCGGTTTTCGATTTTAACCGGGTTTGTACATGTCTACGTGAGCCTTTGACATAACACGTGCATGCCAAGCCCAATAAGAAGCCTCAATACACAAAAGGCCAAAACTCTTCAAAACGCACTATACAAACTACCATTTCCTATCGAGATCATTAAAATGAGCCAATGTCTCATAAAAATATATGATATACAAAGTTTAAACTATAAGGGCCTCAAGCAACCAATAAAACCTACGAAACACCGTTAGACCACCTGCATTTATAATATCCGTCGTGATCCGTTGTGGATATCACGTCAGCCACGACGAATCATTATCCACCACTAGTCACAGTGGTGTTTTCACGACAGCTCATGACGGACAACTGAGACCCACTATTTTCTTTATTTTTCATTTTTCTTAAAAAATATTAAACACTATAATTAATTTAAAACTACTTATTCATTAATATAAAAACATAAATACTTTTATACATTTCATTTTGTTGTAGATTTTAAAATTTTTTAACTTATAATTAGGTTTTATATATTTAACTATTTTGGACTAGTTAACTTTTATTTTCAAAAAAAAAAACAAAAAAGAAACCCTAAAGTTAAAAGGTTTTTCTTTTTCAAAAAAATGCCCAAAAGTTAGAAGGTCCATTAGGTTAAAAAAAAAAGACGCCTTTGGCATCCAGGGGTTACGGACTAAACATAGAACCATGTTCAATAAGTGAGTAGTTACTCATTTAAGTCATCTTCATCTTCATCTTCTTCACTTCATTTCCTCCATTTCATTTTTATTTCTTAAATAAAAAAGAAAAGTGAGAAAGAAAACGAAAAACAATTAAATATTCGCATGGGCTCCACCAAAACTCGTCCTGAATCCGTCGATTTTACAATGAGAACGGTTCACCATGAAACTACTCCATTCATAATGGTCCGTCCTGAGCTCAAACACGCACAACTGCAGATGGTCTTATAAGTTATAACTATGTCTAGTTAAGAAAATACGAGTATTTAAGGTAACCTCATGCACAATAATTACAAATTCAAAAGGTTACTCATGTCACCTAAAGCTACTTAAACTTCTCTCACCAACCCAATATATCAACATGCATTATATCAATAGTTTATACACGATAAATCTCGTACTTAATATAATATGCCAACATGGTAGGGCAGGTTAAAATAAGTGTTCAGTTTATAGTCTACTTTGTTATTATTATACAAATAAGACATAAGAACATCCATGTGTTGAACAACTTTAAATTAGAGTAATGTTGATGACAATATTTATGTTGTTTGAGAATCTAAATATTTTTAGATAGCGTAATGAAAGACAAATAGGGAGTATATTAATTGGTACAAGATTTGTTTGTGTGTGCATTTAAACTAGCATTTGTTTTGTGGTTACCCATACTACTTTTTAATAAGCGCATGATTATCTCCACCATATAATTATGGTAGCTTCAACTAATAATCCTTGGTACAATATTTTATTTGGGTGGAAGTTGTGGTTGAAGTTATGGCGGAATAAGCAAGGACCATTTTAGTAAGAGAAATCATATAACTATAAAAAAAAGTTGTATAGAAAATGACGTGTAGAATTGATATAAAAAGAGATAAACAACAGTAAATGAATATAAGTAGATAATAGTAATAAATAAGGTTTTTTAAAACTTCGACTCGGCTAGTTCAACTGGTTGGACTGTAACTCGGTTACTAGAGCTGTTCAGAAATAGCCGAGTTGATCCAATGTTTTGAACTGATTTGACCTGGCCAAGTGAAGCGTTGACCCAATTTTTGCAATTAACCTGACTTTCTTAATTTTTCTATATAGTAGATCAAAAATATAAATTACAAAAACACTTAAACTCTAAAAAAAATCAAAAATGATGTGGTGAGTGCTTTTAAGCTGTTTGAACTATTTAATTTTTACATTTCTAATATTATTTTCAAATTCAAAAATTGTATATTTGTATTATTGATGGATTAAGTGTAGGGGTTTTATCGGTTCGGTTTTCAGTTTTTTCAGTTTAATCGGTTCAGTTTATTCGGTTTTGAAATTTTTACGAGATAAAACCGAAAACCGAAATCGAATTCGGTTAAAACCTAAAAACCATATAATATCATAATTTAACCAAAATAACTATTAGCAAACAAAGCTCAAAATATATAAGTTTACACCATACAAAGTACATACATGTAAACATTAATAAGTGGAATTTAAAGTGAAAGAAATAAAAAAAAAAACAATTGTCTTTTCACATACACGTGATCAAGATATATATACATATATACTATCTTGAATTCAGTTTTCGGTTAAACCGAATTCAAAATTTTCAAATAAATTTGTATTATAAGGGTTTCTAAAGGCTTCTTTTAGTCTAACAGAAATTAATTATTTCTTTGCAAGAGCTTTAATTTATATAAAACTAAAAACTCAAGTCTCTATGATCTCTAATGAACCTCAAAAATATGGTTGCATTTTTAAAAAATCTAAAATCTTCATCGCTAGTATATTTATTTCCGGGGTTCTTTTCTGAATTCCGGGGATACGTATGTGATAATTATAACTTATAATCATGGACATCGTAAAAACATTAAGTTGCCATATGTCCCTAAGACTTAGTGTTGGTCAAAGGGTGTTTTATATATTTTGACTCATCTTTATTGGCATTTAATTAAATAAATAAATAAAAACATCCCCTCATTCTTATTGGCATTTAATAAGAAAATCTTATAATGAGCATGTGTTCTAGATACGTGCATTAAGGTCGAGCATCAGTTATTGAGCATTGAAAGCTTGAAGATCATAGATAATAGATGTGCGAAAATGATATAAGATAAACTCGTTTTAACAAACACCCCGAAGTCTTTAGTGAACTAGTCCAAGTGAGTGTCATCTTTAATATTCTATCAAATTTCCAAAACGATTTCTACGAAGTCCAATTATATGTTGTTTATTTTTGTTAGTTTAATTTGCAACGCAACAATACAGTTGCCAAACCCCCACATTTATTTAATTGTCTAGATTAATTATACACTTATTCATTTCAACTTTTGATTGCATAGTCTTTTTGGTTTGACTACACAATAGGGTATACTGCCTAGGTGTATAATAGTTTATTTGCGGTATTTTCATTTATAAATTTACTAGCTTCTAAACCCGTGTATACACGAGTGATATAAATAAGTATGCACGCTTTTCATTTCAAAATAAATATATAAATTTCTATTTTTGTATATCGGGTAATGTATATTTTAAATCACTTTAAATATTTTTATTTAATTTTGTCAAATTTGGAAATTTAACTCTAAAAAATATAAAAAGATTAACTACTTTCAAAAAAACCGGTTACATATTCTAAAACTTTACATCAAGATCAGTTTTTTAATATTTTTCATCATACCTTACAAGTATACAGCTACAAAGATCATTTTTTTTTTATCACATTACGACATGTAACGAACATTTTTATATAGAAGTTCTGATTGCCTTGCAGTGGTGGTGGATGTAGAATTTATAGTGACGAGTGTCCTTATTTCTTTGAACCAATAACACTTCAAGTCGTATTTAATTAGCTATTTTGTTTTCTTATTTGAACAAAGTCGTGTTCAGTGACAAATGTACAACCTTTAAGTCACTGTGTATAACTCACATACAATCATCATTTCATAATATAAAATATAAAGTCAAAAAAGATAATATTTACCAAACATACATAGATAGATGACCACGAAACAATATAATGATTAAAATTAATATTAAATAAGTATGTAATATAATTGTTAAATACATAAGGATCAAAGTAGATATTAAATTTAAATTATAATAAAAAATTGAAGATTTTGAGTGTTAGACCACGTATATTATAACTAATCGTTTATTATTTAATCATGTATTAAATTTTAATAGTTTAAAGTATGATGTTTTATTTTTAAAGTAAAGTGAAATAAATGAGTCTAATTGATCAATTAAACTTTAATTTTAAAAGATAATGTTATTATGTATTAAATTTTAACATTTAAAAAAGTTAATAATTTTATTGATTAATTGAATATTTGATATTATTACTATATAATTTTTATATTATATTTGAGATAAGTTTGACAAAACGTACACATAAGCAACCTTTCCGCGTAATCTAGGCGAATAATTGAAATTTGTGGTTGATTTAAAAAAAGATGGAACACCAACCAACTTGCAATTATTTTCATTGGATGACATCAATCTTAGACTCTTGAGTCTCATTTTTTAATAGTCAAGTTGTAGTTGAGAATTATCACGCAGTTTGATGTATTTAACATTTTATAATTCAAAGCCCACATGTTTCAAATTTTCTATGATCAAATATCAATATCAAGTTGACAATTTAAAATCTATTTCAAATTCGACCCATTTCTCAAAAGCTTTTCCAATAAAACTTTAACAAAAAATTTCAAAAAATGCTTTAAAAAAAGCCAGTGTGATTATTGTAGCATCCCACCAGTTAATTTATTCATGTTATTATATATAATATGATATGATATGATTTAATATATATGCATTTGGTTATTCGTATATTTTACCTTCACATTCATTTGTAATCCTCTGTTTGAACACTCTCTTTCATTTGATCAACAGAAATATGGCCTCTACAATCACGAAGTTTAGTCACTTACAAATCCCACTTGAAGACGTCCTTGAAGCCACCAATAACTTCAATGATAAAAATGTCATCGGCCAGGGTGGGTTGGGCAAGGTTTATAAAGGAAAGCTCTTGCGGTCCGGGAAGTGGGTGAATATTGCTGCGCGGCGATTAGACAGTAAGTATAAGCGAGGCATCGAGTTCTGGACAGAGATTTCGGTGCTTTCTAGTCTCAAGCATGAAAATATAGTCTCCATTATCGGGTTTTGTGATGAAAAAGGTGAGAAGGTCATCATAAACAAGCATGAGGCTAAAGGAAGTCTCGTGATGTATCTAAGCAAGCCAACCCTCACATGGGTTCAAATATTGAAGATATGTGTTGGTGTTGCGCGTGCTTTAAGTTACACCCATTATGAGGATGGACGAAGTTACTCTGTCGTACATCGTAACATCAACAGCTCCACGATATTATTAGATGCTAATTTTGAGCCCAAGTTATCTGGATTTGAATATTCTATCAACCGTTCAGTACATCTAGTGGATCAGGTTCTCTTTTCAGAAGCTATTGGAACAATAGGGTATATGGACCCATCAATTGAAAAAAGTGGAGGTGTGACTCACAAGTCGGACATCTACTCATTTGGCTGCGTTTTATGCGAAGTATTATGCGGGAGGAAAGCGTTCATTCCAAATGCGGATAATAGTTTTCTAGCTCCACTGGCCATATATCATTTCGAAAAGAATACAGTGGAAGATATAATCCAACCTGGCCTAATGTATCAAATGTGCAGGAACTCAGTCGAAACATTCTTGGAAATAGCATATTCCTGCTTAAATGATGAGCGAGTACTGCGCCCGGATATAAACTATATTGTCCATGAACTTGAGGAAGCATTGGAACTTCAGCTGCAATATGAAAGTCTTTTTGTAAGATGCTCCTCTTTTTTCTTTTCTTTTGCTATCATCATTTTGTCATAATGATTTGTAATTTCATAGTTAAGTTGTTTGCTATTATTCTAGTTGATGTTAAAGGAACTGTCGAGATATGTGGTTGACATAGAGGTGTTAAAATGGACATGTTGGGTTGGGTTTATTAACAACCTTTTAGAAGGTTTAAACGGGTCGTGTGTTGGATTGGGTTTATTAACAACCTTTTAGGAGGTTTATATTTCTTTTGTTTCTTATGACACAATTTCTTTTCAAGTAACAACCTTTTAATTTTCCCTCCTTGTCACAATGTTGCAGACAAACAACTTGGAACACTTGAAAATTCGACTAGGTGACTTGAAGATTAGACTTGCTGATATAAAGTTGGCCACAGATAACTTTTCTGAGGCATACCGCATGTGGGATACCTCATTCTATGACTTATACAGAGCGGAACTTGAGCTTTTTGATAAAGAAAATTTTGCCTCTGTGGAAGAGAAGAGTGAAAGTGAACTACCCAAGAGACGCGCCACTGTAGTTATAAAAAGGTTCCACCCTGGAGTAGACAAACAAGGAGAAAAAGATTTCGTTACAGAAATTGAAATTCTTACATCTTGTAAGCATGGAAACGTAGTTAGACTACTTGGATTTTGTGATGAAGGTTTTGAGAAGATCCTCGTCATTGAGCATCTTTCTAATGGCTACCTTGAAGATTATTTGGTAAACATCAAAGGCAAGCCTGTTCTTACTTGGGCAGAACGTTTGAAAATATGCCTTGATGTTGCATATGGTTTGAATTACCTCCACTATGAGATGGAAGACGAAAAGACGGTGATAAACTGTAATATAAGGAGCAGCAGAATTGCTTTAGGTGAGAATTGGAGGGCAAAGATTGCTGACTTTGGTCTGTCAATGTTTCTTCCGAATCTATATGACGATTCTCTCCGTCTCTTTTGTTTTGCTGGTGCCGTTTATTACCTCGATCCTGAATATGAGAACACATGTAAGTTAGATAGAGAATCAGATGTATATAGTTTTGGTGTAGTTTTGTTTGAAATTCTAACTGGGAGGGTAGCCGGTGATCCGATTTACACCAAAGAGAGTGACAAAGGTCTGAAATTTGTGGCACGACGACGCTATCAAGATGGAACATTAAACGATATGATAGATCCTATGATTATGGATGAGGGTAGTTTCCACAATCTCATTTTAACTAAAGGACCCAACAAAGCTTCTTTACACATATTTGTTAATATTGCATATCAGTGTCTGGCAGAAATGCAACACCAACGTCCGACAATGAAAGTCATCATCAAGGAGCTTGAGAAAGCATTATTGTTTCAAGTAAGTCAATATATTAAAAGGATATTCCTTTTTGTCTTCAACTTATCGATCCATAATACTGATTCATTATCATTTTAGAGTAATTGTTAGATTCTTAATAGTGTTATTTTGAAATGCATCACAAACTCAAATTTTATAGTATATACAGACATGTAGATTGACAACTAATATGTTTCAAAAAAAATTAACCATGAAGTATATCAGTTAGTTAATTAACTTTTGATTTGAAATAACTAACAACATATGATAAAAATTAAATATTTTAAGCACACATAAAATATCACATGTGAGTTTTACAAACTAGTATAATTGTATAAAACATACAGTTCATATTTGATGCCTTTGGAATATGTATCATGTATATAAAAAACCTACAGATTTTTTGCCGACATATATATTGCATAAAAAGGATCTTTTAAAATCCAATAAAGATAAAGTGAAAAAAGACGAGATGTTTCATTAGGGAAGCACACACTTGTAAAGATCAAAAACACAATCTTTAATATATTTGTGTCACTAATATTTATTTTTCATGCTTGTTTAATGAAGGAGCAAGTAGACCGCCAAGATATCAACGACATGACAAATGAAAATCTCGTAAGAACCTTATTTTAGTTGATGTTAAAGGAACTGTCGAGATATATGGTTAACATAGAGGTGTTAAAATGGATATGTTGAGTTCAGGATAGTTAATCATGTCTTCAACTTATTGATCCATAATACTTATTCATTATCATTTTAGAGTAAATGTTAGTATAATAACCAAGTTGTCTATGAATTTGAGAAATCGTTAGAACTGACAATAACAAATGAAAATCTTGTAAGAACCTTATTTTATACTTGTTTTCTTTTTACTCATCTCATCATTCTATCGTATTAATATTTACTAATTATGCCTATTAATAACTTATCCCCCATCGTTGTAATTGATGTTAAAGGAGGAGTTAGGGAATCCAGTTGAAAGTCGTTTATGGAACAACCGAAAGGTAATTAATCTTTAAGTTATCTTATCTTATATATTTTATTCTAGGGGATTGGTTCATGTAGGAAGAGAATTTAGTAGAGAAGTGGGAGAAGTCAAACATATGATGACATGTGTCCCCCTTTATAGAAAAAATTAAATAAAATCCTTCAGATTTACTTTTCTTTCATTCTTCATTCAAAGTCTTTTGTCCTCCCTCATTCTTGAACCAGATTCGGCAGCCATCTCCGACCAATCGCCGCTTTCGAACACCACCATTCAACCATCGTCTCCACATATATCACTAATAATGTTTATTACTTATACACTTCAGCTTTTACAAAAAAGAAACCCTCCTCAATGTCAAATAAGATCTTGAAATATCAATTTTTTTGAAACAATTTGTCATAATTTTACTTTATTTATTTAAGAACAAACACTTGGAAACTTTTCAAAATATGTTACTTTCAATTTGAGAACATCCAAAACAACATTATAATTGATGTTTTAATTGGTACATATTTTATTTGAAAACATATGAATTTTGGAGTAGTAGATATAAGTATTAAAATTATAAGATTCAATATCGCTATTGTTATCAATGTATGTTGTTTATTCGTTGTCTCATGGTTGACAGGAAAATAATAAAGAAGGCGACCTCAAGATTTCATTTGAAGATGTAGAACTAGCCACACAAAACTTCAATGATGACAATTGCATTGGTGGAGGAGTCGGGAAGGTACATAAAGGAGAAGTTCCAGAACGTGATGAATTTAATACCATTGTTTCAAAGCAATTGGCTACAAGGGGTGGTCAAGGGGAAATACAAATTCGGTATGAGCTTCAAATTCTCTTCAAGTATAAGCATGATAACTTCATCATTCTTGTAGGTTATTGTGATGAAAAATATGCAAAAATCATTGTTTATGAGTATGCATTAAGAGGAAGTCTTGATAGGTACTTGAATGATAATCGTCTTACTTAGGTACATACAATAGACATAGGGTACAAGTTAGATGCATTTCCAGACACTAATCATTATCCCTTGCATACATACTTGACCTTCAATTTGGAAAATGGTCAAAGATGTAATCGGTTAAAGGTCAAACCGGTAAACAAGTGCATTAAAACACACTTTTTGTAGGTTAAGTGCATTAAAATTGCAAACGTAAGTTAAACACATTTCCAAACAATAATCCCTTTATAATTCAAAGCCCACATGTAGCATACTCTGAACTTCAGTTTCAAATTTTCTATGATCAAATATCAATATCAAGTTGACAATATAAAAATCAAATTTTAATTTCTATTTCAAATTCCCCCCATTTCTCAAAAGCTTTTCCTAAAAAACTTTAACAAAAAAACTTCAAAAAACACTTTAGAACACTACTACACATGATAGGATAAAGTCCGGTCAAATGGGCCTTTAGAGTCCAGTTATTTAGCCGCACTCTATAAGGGGGAGGTATCTATTCTAAATCTATTCCTTAAGAATAGGTTCGGGTGGACCATTTTTACGAACTCTATTCATTTATAAAGAAACGATTTTTTCTATTTCCAACTAGGCTCTATTAATTTATTATAGTTAAATTTGACCAAACTCTTTTGAGGATTCTATTCTAATGTGACTGGACTCTTTTGAGCATTCTCAACCTGCTGCATACAAAATGATATTCTCCAAATCATCTGTATTATATAATCAAAACATAAAATTTTGTATTATATAATCAAAATACAACCAACAAAACTCAAATCTGCTCATTACATATAAAATAGTATCAACCACACATTTGAAATGATTCAACATAGAAATACATAGTTCTCTACTAGTGTACATAGATACATATAGGCACCTTGAAATCTTAAGTACCTTGACACCAATCACATCCTATACTCTCCACACCAAGTTTCTTGACCTTGTAATACCCAATTTAGCTTACTACATTATTCTCTCTTACCTACCAAATTAAAAAGATGCAGTCAAAAATCAATACGCGTACCAAAGTTAAGTAAACCAGAATGCTAACAAAGTTTTTATGAAGTTCAAAAATATACAAACAATTTTTTACATAATTACCTAAATGTTGTTTATGAATTTTTTAATCCACACACCAACGATAAGGTCCAAATTATTTGCAGAGAATGCAATCCGTTTTCGTCCAAGGGATCTATGTGAAAACCAATAAACAACAATGTTTATTCAAATAGTTAAAGGGTTAACTCAGTGTAATAGTTAAACTACAAAAATAATTAAAAAGATACTTACTGTCTTTGGGAAATTAGCTTGTCGAAAGGAGATAAAATCATGCATCCACCTCATCACATAAAATTCACACTCCCAAGAGCTTTCTTGTTGATTGCACTAAATTTAAGTAACACGTAGATAGACAAATTAATACCCAAATGTAACAGCCATATATATATATACATATAGGGTAAGGTTCCAATGAGAACACCTTAAAATGAGAACGCGTGAGAACGCTTCATTTTCGTACATGTATTCCATAAATAAGTAGATTCACATTCATACATCTCAAATGTAGAATCATGTATCAATTGTTTTTCTAAAATTTTATACAGTTCTAGAAATGTGCATTCATTTTTCTATGCACATTCTGAGATGAACGAACGTGAATCTAATGATTTTGTCGAGTATAAGTGCAAATTTGAAGCGTTCTCATTTTAAAAGTGTTCACATTTGATCCATTCTCTCTCTCTCTCTATATATATATATATATATAACTCAACTACAAAAACCTACATAACACATTTAACCCGAATCTTTTTATAAAGTCAAATAACTAGAATACCCCGATGGAAACAAGGCAATTCATACATTGGGATTATATTTGCTTTAAATTTGTAGTCATGCATCATTTTGATCTCCCAATGTAATTAACCCATTGATCTTCTGTTATATCTTTGTTCACAAAAAAGGGACTCAATTACAACTATTTTGGACAAAGTTTGGTCCTAAATGACTATTGGGTTCTTGTGGTTGATATAATTGAGCTAATACATGCCCTTAAACTTGCAATGGTCACAACATGTATCACTTACCTCATGTTCTATTGCAACATTTTAAAAATATTAGATAAGAAAATCAGAAGGGTAATATCAGATAGTAAACATTGTATCACTTACCTCATGTTCTATTGCATTATTTGTGGTATCATATGGTTTAGATCGTGCTAAAGCAACTCTTTTTTTCATCCCTCCAAAAGAATAAATTAGTGAATACCCGATAATTACCTTATAAAATGTTTGGCTCTATCCTAGAATCTTGAAATTTCCAAAAATCAAAACTTACTCTTGAAGTTTAGGTGTAAGAAACCCGGAAGATAAACAAACACCCCCAATTGTGTAGATTAATTATATAATCAACAAAACTGTATCGGGAGGTGAAAAGGAGTTATGTGGAGGTGAAAACTGAAAAGCAAGCCTGATAATGGGGAGTTATATTTTTGATTTCATCTTTTTATGGAACGCCAAATATTAACTCAACCTATCCCGCCAAAATTTTCGTGAATAGAGTCCGGTTATAATAAAGGACCGAACTCTTTGGGTAAAGGGCCGGACTCTAATTAGGAGAAAAAAGTCCGGCTAACTTAAAATAACCGAACTTTTTGGAGAGTCCAGTTATAATAAATGACATAACTCTAAAACGGAGAAAATGGTCCAGTTAAATGATAAGTAACCGGATTTATAAAAAGAGACTACCATATTTTTCTACTAACCGAACTCTATTCTTTTTAAAGCCCAATTTGTTTTTAAGGCATGTAAAACCGGTTTCTATAAGAGATTCCTATTTATATTTGTGTAGTAGTGAAAAGCCTTTGCGATGCTCTAATAACTATAAGCCACCCGTTAATAGAAAAATGACAGATGGTGTCAGACACCCTGTGTGATTATTGTAACATCCCACCTGTTAAACTCGACGTTTCAACCTAATGTATTCATATATTATTATATATACTATGATTTAATATATATATAGATAACCCACTCCTATATATATATATGCATTTGGTTATTCGTATATCTTACCTTCACATTCATTTGTAATCCACTGTTTGAATACTCTTTCATTTGATCAACAGAAATATGGCATCTACAATCACGAAGTTTGGTCACTTACAAATCCCACTTGAAGACGTCCTAGAAGCCACCAATAACTTCAATGATAAAAATGTCATCGGCCAGGGTGGGTTGGGCAAGGTTTATAAAGGAAAGCTCTTGCGGTCCGAGAAGTGGGTGAATATTGCTGCGCGGCGATTAGACAGTAAGCATAAGCGAGGTATCGAGTTCTGGACAGAGATTTCGGTGCTTTCTAGTCTCAAGCATGAAAATATAGTCTCTATTATCGGGTTTTGTGATGAAAAAGGTGAGAAGGTTATCATAAACAAGCATGAGGCTAAAGGAAGTCTCGTGATGTATCTAAGCAAGCCAACCCTCACATGGGTTCACATATTGAAAATATGTGTTGGTGTTGCACGTGCTTTAAGTTACACCCATTATGAGGATGGACGAAGTTACTCTGTCATACATCGTAACATCAACAGCTCCACGATATTATTAGATGCTAATTTTGAGCCCAAGTTATCTGGATTTGAATATTCTATCAACCGTTCAGTAAATCTAGTGGATCAGGTTCTCTTTTCAGAACCTATTGGCACAATAGGGTATATGGACCCATCAATTGAGAAAAGTGGAGGTGAGACCCACAAGTCGGACATCTACTCATTTGGAGTTGTTTTATGGGAAGTATTATGCGGGAGGAAAGCGTTTATTCCAAATGAGGAGAATAGTTTTCTAGCTCCACTGGCCATATATCATTCCGAAAACAATACAGTGGGAGATATAATCCAACGTCACCTAAAGTATCAAATGTGCAGGAAATCAGTCGAAAAATTCTTGGAAATAGCATATTCCTGCTTGAATGATGAGCAAGTACTGCGCCCAGATATGAACTACGTTGTTAATGAACTTGAGGAAGCATTGGAACTTCAGTTGCCATATGAAAGTCTTTTTGTAAGATCCTCCTCTTTTTACTTTTCTTTTGCTATCATCATTTTGTCCTAATGATTTGTTATTTCATAATTAATTCGTTTCCCATTATTGTAATTGATGTTAAAGGAACTGTCGAGATATGTGGTTGACATAGAGGTGTTAAAATGGACATGTTGGGTTCAGGATAGTTAATCATGTCAAAATGTGGTGGGTCAAGATAGGTTAAACAGGTCGTGGGTTCGGTTGGTTTTATTATCAACCTTTTAGGAGTTTTATATTTCTTTTGTTTCTGATGACACAATTTGATTTCAAGTATCAACCTTTTCTTTTTCCTTCCTTGTCAAAATGTTGCAGACAAACAACTTGGAACACTTGAAATTTCGACTAGGTCACTTGAAGATTAGACTTGCTGATATAAAGTTGGCCACAGATAACTTTTCTGAGGCATACCGCAAGCGGGATACCACATTCTATGACGTTTATTTAGCGGAACTTGAGCTTTTTGATAAAGAAAATTTTGCCTCTGTGGAAGAGAAGAGTAAAAGTGAACTATCTAAGAGATGCACCACTGTACTTATAAAACGCATCCGCCCTAGAGAAGACAAACGAGGAGAAAAAGTATTCTTTACAGAAATTGAAATTCTTACATCTTGTAAGCATGACAACATAGTTAGACTACTTGGATTTTGTGATGAAGGTTTTGAGAAGATCCTCGTCATTGAGCATCTTTCTAATGGCTACCTTGATGATTATTTGGTAAACATCAAAAACAAATCTATTCCTACTTGGGCAAAACGTTTGAAAATATGCCTAAATGTTGCATGTGGTTTGAATTACCTGCACTATGAGATGGAAGATCAAAAGACGGTGATAAACCGTAATATAAAGAGCCGCATAATTGCTTTAGATGAGAATTGGAGGGCAAAGATTTCTGATTTTGGACACTCTCTGTTCCTGCCTATGAATCAAGATGACAATGCTCTCCATCTCATGTTAGATGCTGGGACTCCTGTTTACAAGGATCCAGAATATCACGATACGTATAAGTTAAAAAGCGTATCAGATGTCTATAGTTTTGGAGTAGTTTTGTTTGAAGTTTTATGTGGGAGGAAAGCATCTGACCCAATTTACATGAAGGAGAGTAAAAAAGGTCTGGCATTTGTGGCACAACGACGCTTCCACGAGGGAACACTAAATGAAATGATAGATCCTGTAATAATGGAAGATTGTGGTGAAAACACCTTTACCTTAAATAGAGGACCCAACAAAAATTCTTTGGATGCATTCTTAAAAATTGCATTTGAGTGTCTGGAGGAAACCCAAGACCAACGTCCAACAATGAAGGTTGTTGTCAAGGAGCTGAAGAAAGCTTTATTTTTTCAAGTAAGTTCATGTTTTAAAATCTTAACCTTTTCTCTTTCTCATATATATCACTAATGATGTTTATTACTCCTACACTTCAGCTTTTACACAGAAGAAACCCTCTTTAATGTAAAATAAGATCTTGAAACTTAAAATTTATTGAAATAATTTGTCCATAATTTTACTTTACTTATATAGGAACAAACACTTGGAAACTTTTCAAACCATGTTACTTTCAATTTGAGAAGTCCAAAACAACATTTTAATTGGTGCATATTTTATTTGAAAACATATGGATTTTGTAGTAGTTGATATAAGTATTATAATTAAAAGTTTCAAATGTCGCTATTGTTATCAATGTACGTTGTTTATTCGGTGTCTCATGGTTGCAGGAACATAATAAAGACGGTGACCTCACGATTTCACTTGAAGACGTAAGATTAGCCACACAAAACTTCCATGATGACAATTGCGTTGGCGGAGGAGGGTTTGGGAAAGTTTACAAAGGAAAACTTCCACAAGGTGATGATACGATTGTTGCAAAGCAATTGGATACAAGGGGTGGTCAAGGGGAAATACAATTTCGGAATGAGCTTCAAATTCTCTTCGAGTATAAGCATGATAATATCATCAGTCTTGTAGGCTATTGTGATGAAAAAGATGCAAAAATCATTGTTTATGAGTATGCATCAAGAGGAAGTCTTGATAGTTACTTGAATGATACTCGTCTTACTTGGATGAGACGACTTAACATATGCATCGATGTTGCAACCGCATTGGATTTCCTTCATAGAGGAGTCGGAACACAAGCAACTGTGATACATAGAGATATAAAAACAGCTAACATTTTGCTAAATGATGACTGGAATGCAAAACTTGCTGATTTTGGACTTTCCTTGATAAGTGCAATACATGAGGAAACCGACTATGTCATTGATCATGCATGCGGCACACCGGGCTACGTAGATCCACTTTTCCTAAATTCGGGATTCTTAACAAAAGAATCTGATATATATTCATTTGGAGTCGTTTTATTTGAGATCTTGTGTGGAAGATCAACATTTGTGATCCACAAACAGGAAGGTGTGTTTCTACCAAGTTTCGTTAAACACAACTTTGAAAAAGGAAAACAAGAAGAGGTGGTGTTTGAAAAAATAAAAGCACAGATCATGCCTGAAGCATTGACTGAATTTCAAAGGATTGCCTACAAGTGCTTACATGATAATAGAGAAGAACGACCAAAAGCAAAAGAAGTTGTAAAACAACTTAAGAAGGCACTGAAATTTCAAGTAAGTTATTATAGTTTTGCCTAGGCATGGTTTTATAATTGCTTTTATTTATAAGGATTAATACTTTGTTTTAATTTTTACTCATAATAGCATCTCCAGTCTTTGATTTTCTAAATCCTTAACCACAATATAAGAGCTCTGATTTTCGTTTTCTTTTTTAAACTTGACAAGTATGCCCTCCAACTGTATAAGTTAATGATGATAAGCTGGATTTATAATATAAAATTACACTATTTTCTATTGTCTATCAAATTACCAAATATACGTCAACAGATAGTTAAAAAAGTTCAGAATGCGGCTAAGATTTCAATCAAATGATATATGCAATTTACATGATGTCAAGAGGTGATTGAGCTTCTAGCACAACAAGTACTTCGTATCAATTGCAAGATTGGAAGTCAAATGTTGTCCCAGATTCAGGTTGTTTGTGTTACCTTCTATTCAAGCTTCCATAAAATTGTTGGGGATTGCATTATCAGGTGAATGAATGGAAGTTATTGTGTGGAAAATCAACTTAACCATAAGCTTTAATTTATTTGAATTTGAAACTGGTAAGTTATCAAGGAAAGATGTCAATTCTTATTGTAGAAGGCCTTAAGTTTCCACCAATGTAAGAAGAATTCCATCATAAAACAATGGCCATCTTGTGTTTTCAATATTCTTTTGTATCATGTATGAAACTAAAATGGGTCACTGTAGATGTTGTTTAAAGTTCATGATATGAAAATGCTAAGTTCATCATTTTCATTTATTAGATGGTCAACTTCATTCTATGTCAATAGTCCGCCTGTATATAAAAATCGGGGTTAATTTGTCATATTCATCACTTGTCAGTTTATTGTACTTGGTATTGCTAGATAGTCTATTGTCAGTGTTTCTTTTGTTTCATTGGGTCATCTGGTGTTGTTTTTATGGTGTCTAGGTATTTAGTATCGGCGATGGTAAGGTTATATATTTCGGTCGTGGTTCCTTGTTGGTGGTTTGAGTCTACTAATAATTTCTGGTGCATGCTAATTTTCATTTCATGCGTTCGCTATTAAAAATTGTGGACTAAGTTGTCATTTGTCAAATATGTTACTTAATTTGGGCCATCTAATTTGTATCCTGAACCTGAGGCAATTTGTTATATAAACTTCAAGAGATCATCACCAAAACCCACTCATATGTAAACAAAAAAGCTAAAAAAACAAACGATTAAAAACAGACAAATGAAACTTGTTTCCCCAACTGAGATCGTGAACAATCTCCCTTCGTTTCCATCCGAATAGAAATTTCGCAAAACGACATAGAATCTTCATGAAATGAAGTAACGAACTAATCTTAACAAATTTATTCTAAAAGCTAAATTGTTAAGATTAAACGTGTTTTACACTAATATAATTACCAGATCCGACTAGTCCGTGACCTAATCCGCCGGAAATACATAATCCGGCTATGACGTCAACGGCCGGAGACATCGGAAGCAAGGCGAGACGCGATTGCGGAATGATACATGACGTCATGAAAATTCGACGTTTCAATTGTCTTCATCCTCAACTGCTTCGCTTTTTCCTCCGTGAAACAACCTGGAGCAAATCGTGATTTACCGTGATCCGGATCCGACATTTCGGTTACGGATCCTGATACAGCGGTTTCTGGATTGGTAATGTAGTCTGGATCTGATGAAACGCCGAAGATCGGTGTCCACCACTTGCCGGAAGAGGTTGCCGCCGGTGGCTTGATGCGGTTGCTGGATGACGGTTGAGAGATGATAGTAGTGGTGGTTTGGAAACAAGTGGAGAGTGGTGTCGCCATTAATTAGGTCAAAATGGAAGAATACAAAATGTTAGATTGATGGAGATAGAGATATCAATGTCGATGTGAAAGAGGAAAAAAGCGGATGATAAAGAAAGATGAGGAGCGTGTGGGATGGATAAGGTTGCACATGTGGCGCCACGTAACTTAAAAGCTTACTTGTGTTGTAAAACACCGACCTATTTAAAATGATATACAACAACGTAATAATATAAGAACACCACAGATAAGTGAGGAATGCATTTTATTAATATCATCATTCACGTATACAAAGAAGGCTACTATATATACACCTCTAATACAATACAAATAAGTACAACAATAATGAAGATATGTGAAAGGTTACGAGTTTTAGAATGTGGATAGCCACGATAATTATATTCATAACAATTTGTACTTTTTAAACATTGAAAAAGAATTAAAATAGTTATATTTAAAAAAAAAAATTGTACGTATAAAATAAATATGATCAGTTTGTTCTCAAATACACTTGATTATGTTTATTTAATACATTCCTTTCATAAGCACTACGTTCAAAATGCACAAATTCTCTTGTTCATGTGTCGATATACTTTCTATGCAAATATTTCTTTATAGGTCTTCTAATTGTTAGCCGTGTAAAATCTTCACAAAATATTGATCTAATGCAATCTTGGGTAAGAATTATTTTTAATACTTGATCAGATTTTTAACCATATGGTGCTAAAATCAAGGCTTCTTGTTGACAAAGAACGAAAAAGAATGTACTTTTGTTTATCTTTGACCTTTAAAGTAAAGGCCTTGGGTTTGGGTTATACAAGTATATAACCTAGTAAACTACTTGTTATACATACCCAAATCTTACAAACATAAAATTATGCATACTTCATACACTTGTTAACATGTCTTCCATAATTTATTTTCATTGCCTTTGCCAATCAATCTAACATATGCACCAATTATTTTGTTAAACACATTTTTATACATGATTTTAGACCTATTTAGACCGAAGTTTCACGTAACTTTTTTGTTCTAAAACCAGCAATTCAAAATGTAAGATTCAAAATAGGCTTTGCATCAAGTTCACTCAAAGATCCTGAAAACAAGTAATTTTTTGGGCTCTTTCTATGAGAAATCTTTCATTGGGACTTTGGACCAACTTTTAGCATTATCGATACCATGTTTACCGTTACTAATGCATTTACAACAAAACTAACACACAAACCAGATGCATCCTGCTACTTTACAGCCATCATAGTTGGCACAAATGTACACTTAACACTTCAATATGACTTGCATGATAAATTAGTAACAGAAAAAATTAATTCAGAGCAAGCAAAGTCAAACTCCACAAGCAGTGTCTATTTATTTCAAAAGATGAGGTGATGATAACATAGACTTAAAACTTAGCCACACAAAAGTTGAACAGACATATATGTATTTTTTCTAGCTAACAACCCCACCCAATCCCTACTCCCTGCCAACTTTCAAATCTTCCAATTTTGTGCCAATTTCATCAGCTGTTATGGGCTTCACATCCTTGTTAGCCCCATTTGGAGCAGAGCTTTCTTTCTCCTTCGGATTCAAAGGCCCTGTCTGCCATATTCTTATGGTTCCATCTTCGGACCCAGATGCATACGACTCACCTCCAGGTGAGAACCTCACGCAATGGACTGGACCATGGTGTCCCTTGTTGCAACCTGCAATGATTTTCACAGATATCATCCCAGGTGCATGCTTGCGTGTGAATATGATTTGTATTCCAATAACAAAAAAACGGACCACATGGTCTGGTGAGTATGCAACTATGCATGTGCATACCAAAAAAAATATGGTGTAGGAAGATAAATTACAGATTTGACATTATGGCCCATCCTTTAAAAAGTATGTTGCTATAACATATAATTAAAATGCAGCATCGTATATAATAGAAGGCAGCTCAATATTGTTATGTACAGATGCAGCAAAATTAACTTAATCCTCATTAATAGAGTTAGCAAGATGGGTGGGTCCGCTTGCTATCGTTAGACTTGTTCCCCCTTTTAACTAAATTTACTCCTTGACTCATTTGATATTGAAAAAATAAAAACCCAAAGCTATCCATATATAAGCATTTGTGTTGAAATTGTCACCTACTTATCGGTAACATGGAAGTATAATTAGGTTGGACAAGTAACAAAATACGCACCAATTTCTTCGCCATTGTTGAAATCAAATAGACGAATCCACATGTCTTCACCTCCAGCAATAAACTTATCACCAAACTTCGGTTCCAATGACGCCGATTCCACATTGCAGGGCATTTCATAACTTTTCACCAATCCAAAACTACAAAGCAGAGACAGAAAAAACATAAATTACAGTATATGTAGAATATAATATACAGTGATGGCCACAGTCTGAATGATTTTATTTAAAAACATACTGGTTTGCATCCCAGAACTTGACAGAAGATCCATCAGCAGTGGTTATATAACGGCCATCCTTACTGACTTCAGCACTGGTCACAGATGATTTTGTTTCAAGAGTATGGACCATCTTCCCACTTCTAACGTCCCATAGCCTGATAATATATAATCACATATTTTATGTTATTTCCAGTATACACAAATCAAGAAACTAGATTACCACGAGACGTTAACAACAATTAAGAAAAAGAACTGGTAATTACATACCTTACGCCTCCAGAATCAGAGCAAGAACTCAATATTGTCTGGTCACTGTGCAGCCATGCAACAGTCCTGACAGAACCTGGAGAATGCTCAACTTCTACCGGAGGTGCTTCAGGTCGATTTAAATCAAATATGCGAAGTATCTTCTCAAAACCACCAGTTAGCAGACGATGTGTATCCTGTAACATAATGTTGTTTCTATTCATTAAGCATGATGATGAAAATATAATTTAACAAGTTGATCCACAAGTAAAAGTTCTTATTTTCATCCGGTGTTTGTTTGTAGACACTCTAGATTAGTAAGTAAAGATCAAATTTCTGCAAATACATCACATACATAAGAAACAGCAAAAAAATAAAAAATAAATAAATAATTATTAAAGCAATGTTGAGAATAACAAGTCACTTGGAAAGAAAATGGGAACCCTGCAGTAAATGAGTATAAGATGACAACTAGAGCCAGAAACCACACAAGAGCGAAAAGAAACAAATATTGTGTAGCCAATTCAATATGGTATATTTAGTTCAGATCAAAGGTTTCCTGAGCGTTTAGAAAATTATGGGCATTAAAAAGAAACAATTAACTAAAACCAAACTGCAAACCAAATCAATCTGAACGGAAATAGAAGTTAACCGTTAACCACACAAAGCAGTTTGGTACTTCATAATAGTGGATACTCCACTTCTAAGTTACGCACACACACATATACAGATAGATATACATATACATATTATAAATATACTAAAATGTTTCCAATCTCCTCATATCACACATAGATAGATTCCTAGAGACCTAAATCTTCACGATTATATTCACATTCATTTAATATGTTAGAGCCTGCAGTCCCCAACTACTCTTTCACTAAGTGCTAGCCATCAATCATAGCATAGTATCCTAACTAATTTTTCTTTGCAATTTTTTATACATTCAAGCATGAAGATTAGCTTTGGACAAGCAAGATCATTTGTTAAGATTATATTATTTTACTTTACTTTTTTTTGCAAACCAAGATCTCTTCTCGAGATTATGAAATTACATGAAATCAATACAACGGCAATGTACTTTTGTCTGGTGTAATTATGCTAATAATATTGAAATAACCACAAAGAATTTATGTATTGGATTCCGCTTTGTTGGACAAACCACATTTAAGATTACGTTCAAGACTTTAAGGTTTATCAGAAATTTAAGAATAACCAAATAACCACCACCATTAGAAAAATAAGTACTTACAGATGATTATCATCATCATTAATAAAAAAACTTGGCCGTTAACCTGTAATATATTTTCTGTACGAATGTATTCACTCCTAACAAAGGTTGCCCTTCCTTAGTTGGCATAATTAACTTTACGGTAACTTCTCTTTTATTTCAAAACAGTCATTTTTAGAGATAAAAGCTAAGGCATAACCGACAGCATATAAAGAAAGATAAAGCTACCTCAGAAAAGGAACATGCTCGAACAATATGTTTGTGGTCAAAAGAGTGCAGCACGTCCCCGGTTAATGCATCCCACAATTTCCTGCAAATGCGACAGTCATCAGAACATTCAACAGAACAACAAGTGCCAAAAAGAAAACTTGGCGACATCGCATAACTATAAGAAAATAATATCAACAAAACAAAGAACTTACATAACAAACAAAATTATAACTTTTGTATGAATAGAGTTAAAAAAGAATCTTAACCACATACGCTGTGAAATCAGCAGAAGCCGACGCAGCACGTAATGCATTACTATCTAAACAGCAACTCCAAACTGCACCTTTATGTCCCTCAAATGTTCCTATCCAATCTCCAGTTTCTCCATTTCTAAGCATAGGTGTCGAATCTGGATTACAATTATTTATAAGTGTAAGTTACAATACTTCAATTATAAAAAGCACAACCTAATAGCTAAATTACAAATTCATGTACATTTCAAGAATTCATAATAATTACACATCTTCACAGCAATATACTACATTTAAAATCTTTTAACATAATACAAGTTCACATATTTCAGATCAACATAAACATTTAGAATATATAAATAATGATACACATTATATGTATATATAGATATAGATATACCTTTGCTGGCACTGATGAGAAAAAAGCCATCTGGAGTGATAGGGCTATAAAACAAATCAACAACTGGACGAGAATGCCCATGGCAAACAAGAGGAACAGACACCTTCTTCTTATCCATAATCTCTTTGATTTATAAAAATGGAATTACACAAAAACCCTAAAAATCTGATCGTGACAATTGACCCCCAAAAATCGCGCACAATTGCCTCAAACGATAAATCTATCAAATATCAATAATATACTGTATATCATTATAAGGAGTAATAGTATGTGTAAAAAGGAGAATGCGGTAATTAGTCAACAGCTAACCCTAATTGAGATATGCGAAAGAACAACAGACGGGAGGGATTTATGTTGTTTATGTGTGAACCAACAAATTAATCAAAAAAATTGGAAATTATGAAAATACTAGTAAGATAGATAGATATATATTATTAATAGATAGATATAGACTACTGCGTACAGGGCTAAGGTGCAAGGCTGCCATTGATGCATTTTCTTGATTTTTATAGGTCGGATCGACGATGGTTTGCGATTTCATTCTTGTTGGTGGTCCCTCGTGCTTCTTGATGTTTACATTTTCGTCCTTTGAGATTGTGGATTTTTCGAAAAGATGCCCTTATTATAACTTTAAGTTATTTACAACATAAGCTCTTATCATAAAGTTTTCGTTTATATCTTTTAATATTCGGAGTATTACATCTGTTATTAAAAAGTATTGATTATTAATAAACTATGGAATTAATGAAGTTAAAAAATTTATAGCTTGCAGTTTTAATTAATTGATTTTAAGAAATATTTATTCTTTTATAGATTACGATTCTCTCAAATAACTTGATGTATCATATTGTTAGAATGTGAGTGATGAAAATAATAAATAGAATAAATAATATACAAAGGAAATGACTCACTTTATTTCTCTCTCACAAAATACACAACTTGATCGATCATCTTGAATTATAATTTGAGAGGATTCAAATTCCTCTTTTATATGTAAATGAGAATCAACAAATACCACTTTGTGTCAGTTGAAATATGGTGCATGTCTAAATTTTTTGATGTTAACCTGTTAGAGAATGCAATGTTGCGAGTGATTTGAGTCAGACAAGATAAGGCCAAACAAGTCAAGTTGATCGAATTGAACCTTAATCAAATTCAATTGATTGAATTGATCATGATCAAATTTAATCTTTGGATTGACTGTTTTGCCTCTTAGGCACCCACCATATGTTTTGTAATTAGAGCTCGCCTCACTATGTATGAGTTACTCTTTAAGTTTACACATCCATGGTAAGTCAATTAGTAGAAAAGAAACCTGTTAGACTTTTAGTAATTACTCGTTCTAGATTATTACTTAGTAGGTGACCAAGACTTGTGATTCATCTTAATGAGATCCACAAAATCTTAAAATGAAAATATAAGATAAAAGCCTCTGACTCAATTGACTTTTTGAATATTGTTCTTGGCTTTTAACATCTAAGAAACCATCACGGTCATAAAAATGCAACAAAACGATGCATCTTGCAAGTATAGTAAAATAAATAAAATAATCTTAAATATAATATAAGTGACACCTTCATTCTCAAATTCAATCAATTAGAAATTTTAGTTTTAACATAAAAAGTTTTGAAATCTTTAATTTTTGATCATTAAAAAGATAATTTATAAGTTTAAAACCTATTATACTATCATATTGCATCATCCGTGTGTATACATTTATTTAAAAGCTAGTAATAATAATAAAATGAGCCAACTTAACAATGTTTCTGTTTCCTTTTGCTTTTTTAGTAAAGCTTGTCCAATATATACATTTGCAAATAATCGTACTTCTATCCATTTCAATTTGGGTTAGAACATTGAGATGTATTCAAATTATTCCATATCTAGTTAGAAAAGAAGAGATGTATTCAATTGTTCATAAAATATTACTTCTTGGGGCTATGGGTATTTCATATGGCGAGAAAGAAACTGTAGAATCTTTGATCAAGAAATAAACATCTGAGAAAACAAGTATAAAATTTTCTTTTAAACGGTCAATAACCTCCACAACAAAAAACCAAGTACGATGGTTCACAAAGTCGAGTACTTTAGCCAAAATAAAAACGAATCAATCTTCTTGAAAACTTGCAAAAGTGCTCATCCGAAATTATGACATTCAAAATGCTTCTAAACACTCGTGATTAAACATATTTTTGTTATTAAAGTGAAGATCATACAACCACATATGTTGCACAAAAGTGTTTTAATGATGAACAGGGTAAAAAACAGATCAACATGGTAGACCTATAAGCAGTAGAAACAAAAATAATGAATAATTATGCATACAAGATCTCACACATTAGTAGGCCACGTTGCTTGAGCAGACATTATTATCCCCACAATTACTCCAAACAGTCCAAGTGCACTCCCGAAAATTTCAATTACAAGGATCTTTACAAAGAGAGACGAGTTTTGGGCATCTGATAAAGCACAGCTGCTTCCAATAATTCCAACACATAAACTGTGAACCAGAAAATGAAACAAACAAAACTTAAATTGCAGTTAAAATATCACGAACTACTTTAAAAATAAGATTAATTAGAATGAAAACCGCAGATATTTCAGTAAGCAGTCACCCAAATAAAGAGTAGATAGGTAAGGGAACATACCCACAAACAAGGTTTGCAAATCCCACAATTATGCCTGAGGCAAATATTGCATATCCTGCCCTGAGGGATTCAGGTGCATATATCTGTGATGATGGGACACTCTCCAGCTTTGTTTGAAGAATGATCGCCACAATGACTCCATAAATAGCAACAGCCTCGCAGAAAATTACACTGAAAATATATAATACGGATCACTAACGTATTTGAAAAAAGCATGTTTGCCATATACAAAGTATATGTTACTGAATGTTATTCAATCACTGCTGACTCATTTAGTCATTTTACAGATGTAATTCCAAACAAACACTGATTTTCCATGACCAAACACCCTGTAACTCATAATTAGGGAGTTAAGATATAGGCATGCTAACACATATATCTACTTATTTTTACTTTATGGTTTTATAAATCTTGGGTGCCTTTTTTCCTCTGAATTCTCTTTTGAAAGATGAATAAGTAACGCTTAGACAAGAACTATCAACTTGCATAATATATTGTTGATTCTAACACTTACAGTTACTGAAGTGTCAAAATTATGGCAAAATCAAACAAGCATCTTTGAAATGAATTTCAAAGGATCATACTAACACAAGGGAATTTGAAGTTTATGGATTTGTAATTCTTAGTATTGGAGCTCCATAGAATCACAGTTCTCATGTGATACAAGTTCTATATCCAAATGGACCCCAAGTGCAATTGGATCCTAGTTACCAGAAGCTAGACATTAGCAACCCAGGCTACTAGATAGATGAACATAAAACAATTATTTATGGCTTAGGTTAACTAGAGAAATTGATATATCCTTGACAAAAAGCACCTGTCTTGAGACCATTCAAGTAAGAATAGAAAACGAAGATTACTTCAAAATGTGGAACAAGTTACAGAGAGCAAGGAACGACTATTCTATAAAATCTTGGGAATGTTCTGCATAAGAGCCCTTAAAATATGTCAGTAAGTAAAGTGTCAACCCAAAAAATCTGCTTGATAAGTTCCAAAATACAATTTGCAAGCAGCAACATTGGTGACATTATATGCTAGATTACCCTCACTTGCATCACATTTTCAATTTATTTTTCCCCTTATTATCAAATCTAAGTTTATGTTGGATAATGCAGAAAATGAAATCTGTGTAAGGAGCATTTTAAGAACTTATTCGCCATTCCCTAGATACAAACAAATAAATAATTTAATACATTTGTTTTTGGAATCAAACAAGTGATTATCCAACTTCTCAAGCAAGTATATACAATTTGACTCACTTATAACATATGCATGATTTGAAAGTTATTGCTTCTGGTATGTCTTTTGTGTAATGAATTGCTCACCCTCTTAGTTTTATCGGCATCCTTTGTACACTAAAAGATCTAGCAAAGAGAGTATTTAGGAATAAGGATAGACCAAATGACCAATGAACATAGAGACAAGATCTGTGTGCATGTTTGGGCCAGGGGACAGAATGATTGATACAAGTTGATAGTAATTTTGAAACTCAATCCCATATATGTTACTATGAAGACAGCAGAGACCGAGAGAAAGCTTTTGTCTTCAGTGATTAAAGGCAAGCTGTTGTTGATTGATTAAAGGCAAGCAGTGATGGACGTAGGGAGCTTAGCAGGCGTGTTCACCATCACTACAACTTTCGTGATTAAAAGATTAGTTTTAACTATTTTAGCATATAATCGTATATAATAGAAATTTAGAAGAATGTGAAAGAACTCTAGTTCAAGGTAGATCAATGTCAAACACATCAAGTTCACATAAGAATCTGTCAACCGTGGATCTTAAATTCACTTGCGTAAAATTGCTATATGTTATAAATTAAGATCATCACGCAATTGAAATACATCACTTACTGGATATCCTGATACACATATACACTTACATATATATACATATTAGTAATATTACTCTTTGACCTAAAAAAATGCTTATAGATGTAAATTTGTATGTCTAATTTATCAGAGCTACAATTTGTAATATATGTGAACAGTTTCAAAGTATATATGCATCATATATGATCAACATTATCAGTAAACCCTAGGATTGAAAAACATATAAAAAATTCAAAAAAGGGAACCTGATGAGGTTTTTGGAGGTAATCCTTGGAGCTTTGATAGCAGCACCAATTAAACTACTCCCTGTTATATAAATTCCCCTGAAAAACAGCAAAAAAAGCAGATATAAGATCTAATCTACAATGAATTAATTATACACAGTAATAACCCTAACATAACAAATACTATTGAAGAACAGTAGTTAAATTAGGTTCGAACCAAGCAGCACCGAGGACAGAAACACCGATGGAAATAGCAATACCGATTGCGGAAAATGTGTACGGTGAAATTTTAACTAACGCATGAGCCCATGAGCTTGATGCTCCTACAATTATCGCAGTTCCGGACATCTTTTCAG
The DNA here is from genome assembly GCA_963921325.1 of Logfia minima. Taxonomy (NCBI): domain Eukaryota; kingdom Viridiplantae; phylum Streptophyta; class Magnoliopsida; order Asterales; family Asteraceae; genus Logfia; species Logfia minima. The sequence continues at coordinate 2,045,199 of OY992771.1, read as the reverse complement.
ATTCAGAACACGATGGAGTTTTCTTATGAGAGAGAAAGACACAAACACTCGCACAGTCACACACGACGAAAAATAATAGCGGGTTACTTATCTATTGGGTATTTTGTAAATAAACGGGTCGGGTCATAGCATTGAGAGATTTGGGCTGCGTAACGATAGTGTCATAGGGATGTGGAAGTTGTAGGTTATGGAAGTATGGTTTGGGCTTGAGCCCAACTAGTGTTATTTTAGTTTTTTGTGTTAAATCTGTCGGTGAAACTTACTATGTATTCTCGAGGTTTTTTAGTGAAAAAGAGTAGGATAAAAAAGAAGATAATAAAAGTAAATATAATATAAGAAAGTTCAAATGTATTTTCAAATCGAAAGAAAAGTAAAAGAAATAGAAGAAAAATAGTTTGATGAATTGTTTTCTTTCAAAGTCAACTCAAAATTTGAAGGAAACAATTTATAATAAAAAAACTCATCGTAATCCATTCATCTCTATTCCTTTCCTTTCTATAAAAAAAAACTCATTAATGACTTTTATTATTTTTCTCATTAATTTATTTTCTTTTTCACTACAGAACAACTCGAAAATGTAAAGTAAGGTCATCTTCAACCTTGTCTATCAACATCACTTTTTCTTCTAACTTTGAAGTTTAGAGCAAAACTATGATACTCTATATTGATGTTTCATATATGGAGTATCACTATTAACTTCTCCAATTGTTTATTTGGAGTATGATATTTAAAGGTTTTATTTGTAGTCACATATATATAAATTGTTTATAGAATTGTTTGAAGTATGATATATAAAATATATGGCTGAAGATGAATTGTTTTGTAGATAAAAAATGTTTAAAAATGCTTTTTTTTTTTGTATTAAATTGAAGATTTGAAGATGGCCTAAAACAACGGAATTTTTTACAATATAATTTAATTTTTGACAAGTAAACCGGCTCACATCAGAGTGTATATCCATCGTGTTTAAGGTAGATGGATGATGGATCTCACCCCTAACAGCTTGCTAAGAAGGTGGTAACTTAATTATACGGTGGCTCGATGAATTTTTCTATTAAATTAGGTTTGTGTTTCGTGATGAGAGTAAACACGTGTATTTTCAAAGGATCTAATCTTAGAAACTGATTAGATTAGACTAGTAGATACTCAAATTGAAAATACATACATGATTAGGAAATAAACGGCGCGATGATTGTTATAATATTGTTTTAAATTATAAATTAATATAATATTTTTCTTTCTAAACAAATGTATTTATGCGGAAAATATATTGTAAGTTATAGATTTTGTATATACAATATTTGTTATCAAAATTAAAGTAAGATGACTGATGAGAAAAGCAATATTCGTCGTAGTACTTATTACTTGGGAGGTAATACGCATATATTAGATGCTCTCATATTGCAAATACACCTCGTAAAATTACAACTTTTTGATATTTTTAATAGGTAGCACCCGAGTTCAATGCAATTATCTTGAAAAACAAAATAAGTATATATTTAGTGAAGTAGTTGTAAGTTGTAGTTGTAGTTCTAAGTTTTTAGCTTTTCATGAAAAACTACTTCTAGCAACTTTGAAACTTGAGCTCTTCATTGGATTCTAAAGTTACAGCTTGTACATGACAAATAAAATTTCTATCTTTATAAGAGTTTTTTGTTCAAAAACTAAAAAGGTAAAATTTCTAAAAACTTAATGCTAAATAGGCTATAAATTGTTTAAGAAGCAAATGGAGTTATTAAAGATGATAAAAGGTGCAAGTAATAAATTGAACAAGAAAACAAAAATGGAGTTTCAATTCACATAACAAGAAATAGAAGCGTGTCATAGTTATCGAGTTCTTTTAGCAATCCATCGTTTGAAAGATGATCAAAATGAAAGAAGTTTGCACGTTTTGTCAACATGAGCTCATAAAATATCATCATCAAAAATGAAAAAAAATCACCTCAAAAAAGTCTAGTGGAACTCACATGTACACAAAACAAGTCCATATATGTTAACTACACACCATAAATTTCAACGGACACAAAAAAAACAATTAATCATTTTAATATTTACATCATATCTCACTAAAACATGAAGAGATGATGAAAACTAATTGTAAAAGTGATTTTAGTAAAGGATTTAAAAGAAATATCATATAATATTTGTGATACTGAATTTTGAATGTTCACAAAAGTATTTAAGGGACTCGTTGATGGAGCTCGACCATTGAAAGAAAAGGGAACTCATCTCGTGCAACTCAACGTCCTATAAAAGTCCAAATGCACCCTCCCGGCATGTGACACCACACACTTCTTGATATTTCTAGCAACTCAATTCTATTAGAGTATTAAGCTAAGTTACATTAGTAGAGCTCGGTATGTTTGTGGTTTAGAGTTTGTAAGATTACATATTTTCTATATATCGTACATTAATAATAAGTCATCAGCTAAGCATGGTTGAACCGCCTCTGTCGATGACAGTTACCACTTTCAATTGTTCTAACCCCATCAAATCTATCTTCTCTAAAAGCTCTTTCCTTCTCCTTTCTTATACGATTTAAGGTCAGACCCTAACCACCACCGTTGTCTATCAATTCTTTTAATTAAAATCTCCTATTCGTCACCTGCTATCTCTTACTTTTCTTTCTCTCTCTCAGTCTAAAAAATTATTTTCTTTGATTTGACTTTTTAGTCTATTGTGTAGATATACAGGTATTGTCAAAATGTTATAGTCAAACTACTTCCAAGACTATTATTCCTCTTAAATTGTTATCGCCAATCAACTTTCAAATCCGTTTAAAAAATAAATTCATTTGCTTTAGGTTCATTATATTAAAAAAAAAAAAGAAAAAAAGAAAAAAGGGTTATGTTCTTTTTCTAATGTTCCCATCTATTTAATTTTGTAAATTATAAATTTAATAGTAATTTGTATATCATCATTTTTAACCAGTCATGACTAATTTAGTAATTTTTGATCAATATACCCATGTTAATAATATTGTCATGTTTCAGTGAAAATTAAAATAATCAAAATCACTAAGTTAATAGTGAACGACTAAAAAGGATGACATGCAAATTATTACCTTATAATTTAGGGTCATATTCATATTGGTTGACACTATAAATGCTATATGTATTGATCAACTAACAATTGAATAAAGTTTTACATTTTGTATTTTTATCTTAACATTATCACATGGATCTCTCTATCAAACTTAGGTCATGTTAACTTCAACTATTATTTTGTTTTCCAGAGTTATCATGAGTTTTGTTATACAACAAAATCTCATTTAAATTGATTAGGTATTAATCACTTAACATATTTGTTTCACGTTATGTAATTATAAATCATATGATATGAACTTAGTATGTGTTTATTTTAGGTGCAATGCAATTTCAGGCATAAAATGTTTATTCTTCATTTAGTCGACGTTGAATGGTAAGCCAGTTAAATAGTTTAAAAGTGGGTTTATTTTTGAAGTTTATTTGTTATAATCAGTGGCGTAGCCACACAAGTCAAAGGCAGGGCCAAGGCCCACCCTATGATAAATATTTTTAGTACTAATTACATGATTTGCTAGTAATCTTTTTTCTAATATATTATTGTTGGCCCACTTTAAATGCTAAACACAAAAATATTGATAGCCCACCTTAAGTATAAAATTAGAAACGGTCTGGCCTGTTAGTGATCAATTTAATGGGTTTTTTATAGTTGCCAGATTAACAAGGTATTTTAATAAATAAAAATACTTCAATTTCTTTAATTTTCTACACATGCTTGTTGAAAAAAACTTTACGAATTTTGAAACTTTCTACCAATTTATTTTTCCTATTTGCAATTCATCCAACATTAAATAACAAAATTATTATTTTTCTTTAAGAGTTTCAATTATTATAACTTATTATCTGGTTCGAATGAATTTGGTATTGTTATTTAAAAGTTTTGATTATTATATGATAATATTATCATGTCACATTCTATAATTTTACACCGTTGTGTGTGAATTTTGTAGAGTAATGAAGAAAAATAAAAAAATTGTAAATTCTGTTTAATTGATTATTTCGTTTTGGCCTACACAAATTGTAATTTCTAGCTACGCCACTGGTTATAATCAAATTGTGAGGATCGATTATAATGTTGAAACAAACATGGATTTAAACAAGAATTAAATCCGAAATTTTTAATGGAGAAGATTTCTCATTAATCAATAATGAAAGTCTCAAAACATAACTAAATAAAACTCTAACAATCTATTTGTATAAGGAGTCTAAATTGTAAGGCAAAAAGTATAACATCTTAGACAAATCCTACATCGGCTGTGTACATGAGAGATCTTGAGCTTATAAGGTAGATCTCATTCTTACCAGACACAACGCGTTTTGGAGCCACAAGCACAGAAGATCCCGTGAGAACTCTGCAGTTAAGCATGCTCAAGCAGGAGTGGTACTAGAATGGGTGACCTCCTGGATAGTCCTCGTGTGGTCGCCAAAAAAAAGTTGTGAGCCTGCAGGCAAAGTAGACAATATTGTGGTCGTGGTAAGGTGGGATGTTACAAAAAGATCTCATCAAAATTAATAAACACGACATAAAAGCAAAGAAATATAAAGGTTCAAAACTTGATTCGGAAAATAGAACGTCGCTTTCGGCCCCTAACGAAAAACCTTGTTCATTGGACGATTCTTGAATGACCATGCAAATATCGGCCTGATGCGACACCGAAATCAAATTCGAAAAAATAATCACCAAGGGTATTTGACGTACTGACGATGTTGTTGACTTGTTTATTGACCGTACCTGCATCACAAATGAGTTAGAAAGTTGGAGCTTATTTTGAACTTATGAAACTCAATTCACAATAAGCATATAAGTTCAAGTAAATAATCTTATCTAAATATTAACATTTAAACTTTTCATATTTAAAATAAGCAAAGAAGCTTTTAGGAGCTTTAAACTTTTAATTTTGATCAAAAAACTCTTAAGAAAATAAAAGTCTTGTTTGACATGTACAAGATGTAGCTTTAGAATATAATGAAAAGCTCAAAATCGAAAAGTTTTGCTTTTGAAAGTAACTTTCCTCATAAAATTAAGGAGCTTTTAGAGAAGGAAATTACTTAGATGTCATTCTCTAATCAGATAATATCAATTTATTATTATATTAATGTCTTTTTTATGTCATTTTATACTTCAAAACTACAATTATAATTAATTTACTAATTAATTTTATAAAACAATTACATCCTATAATCTATAACTATAATTTATCATATATAGCTTACAATTACAACTATTTCACCATATTTCACTAAACAGAGCTTAAAGACCCTGAATCATATATGAACTTAATCACGTGCTTCATTTCGTTACTTTAGTCAAACATAAATACAAATGTACAACCATTTCTATTTGCCTACTTTCATTTATTCTGTTTTTATTTATATCTGTCCGAATCATTTAGACCAATTTTTGACTGTAATTAAAAGAACGTTCTCTACGTTAGTCTATTACTTTTCAACAAGTCAGATAACATTGCCTCAGCTAATAAAAATTGTCAAATTAACTAACTATTCCTATATAGTGTATATATAAATAAATATAAATTAGGGAAAAGTTTTCTTTAATACATCACTAAATATGATCTTAAAAGTTGGATTAATGACTCAAATATGCTTTTTTATCTATTTTAAATTTCAAGCAGTCTACATGTATGAATTTCCTTATAGCTAGAAACGCATAAATATTGTGCAAAAATTATATGAATAAGAAAATAAATAATGAAAACAATTAAAAAAAAAAAGATGAAAAAGAAAATGAAAATAGTCAGTCAGGTTACCAACTTCGATGCGATATCTGGGAATCGAGTTCACTGTTCCACTACGCAAGCTCTCATAAATATCTTCAAGGGTAATTTCGTCATTTAAGTCTTCCAAATAACTGGGCCCAATGCCCCAATATTCACATCTTCCACCACTCACATGATTCTTTTGCACTTTTCTGATTCTTTTTCTGATTTTTTTCTCAATCTTTGATCTTTCATTTTTCTGCACAAATTTCCAATCTATTGCAGGATTTGAAATATAAATCCAATTTAAGCACAATCACCTTAGTTTCCTCTATATAATTCCATTTTTATTTCAGAGTCTGTTTTCTTTGGTTTTCTTTTTGGCAGTTTTCAGTTCCTTTTCTAATTATTTTTATATTAAATTTCTTTTTTTTGGGACAAAATTCCAAAGTCATTGCATTATTTGTAATAATCTATGTTTTTATTCCATATGAAGTACAGCCACCTCATTTTTATTTTCCTCTATAATTCCAATTTTTATTTCAGGGTTTTTGCTTCTCTTACATAAAAACCTTCCTGTACAGCCACCTCATTTTTATAGTTGCAGCCTCTCTCCACTCACCTTATCTCTCACATTCTCAAATTCAGCTAAAATTTTTTATGTTTCTGTGTTCATAAAAATTTAAGAACTGCAAAAAATGCAAGCAGTCATCATACAAGCAAAAGGGCTTCTTTCCCTCCCTTCAAATCCCAAACCCAGTTCATTCTTGAACCCACAACAACAATCACTTAGAAAAAGATTCAATCTTTCAAATTCAAAACCCAAATCCCCAACTGGGTTATCACTAAATCTTGATGGGTTTACAAAATTTGGAAGCTTTTTGACACCCCCAAGTTTGACTCATTCTAAAAAAGTCAACCTTCATGTCTGCAAGGCTTCGGCCGCCGCCGCCGTCCCTGATGGCGGCGACGGGATTGAGTCCCCAAAGTTTATGGGTGTTGAAGTGGTGACAATAAAAAAGATTGTACCTTTAGGGTTAATGTTTTTTTGTATACTTTTTAATTATACAATTCTTAGAGATACTAAAGACGTTTTGGTTGTAACAGCTAAAGGTTCAAGTGCAGAAATTATACCCTTTTTAAAAACTTGGGTTAATTTGCCTATGGCAATTGGGTTTATGATTTTGTATACAAAGTTGTCTAATGTGTTGTCAAAAAAGGCTCTTTTTTATACTGTAATTCTTCCATTTATTGCTTTCTTTGGGGCTTTTGGGTTTGTTTTTTATCCTCTTAGTGGTTATTTTCACCCAACAGCTCTCGCTGATAGACTTCTTGAGTTCTTGGGACCTCGATTTCTTGGACCGCTTGCGATTTTGAGAATTTGGAGTTTCTGTTTGTTTTATGTCATGGCTGAACTTTGGGGGAGTGTGGTGGTTTCAGTTCTGTTTTGGGGTTTTGCGAATCAGGTAATGAATGTTCTTCCTTTATTGACATATGTTGTCATGTCGGTTATGCTAATGCTTTTCTAAGTATGATATTTGCTATTGTTATTGGATCATGTTTTGATTCGGGATCATGGTTTACTTGCTTGAAATTGCATTGTGTTTAGATTTAAAGTGATGCAAGGAAAGACTAGCACACTCATAGACTATACTTTTGAATGAATTTTCTAGGCATACAAGGAGTATGGTGTTATTGTATGGTGTTATTGTTGGCAGATTTTACCAAAGAGTCAACTCTCAAAATCATACATCATACATGTATGATATAACTTGCAATCTTAAAAATAATACGGGAATCGATTAATGATTTCATGAAATATCCAGTTGACCAATAGAATTATCTAATTTTCTCAAATTGGCTAAAATTAAGGAAAAATTGCCATTACAAATTATGATTTTAAGATTCACTAAAATAATGCAATTATCTTTTAGCAAATATAATAATATTTAATTTAAAATTCATATCTATATCTTTAATATTAAAGTATCGTAACTTATATTTGCTTTCTATCAAAGTTATCTTTAAAACCATATTCTATTTAAGATTTATTATTTATTTTAAAAATAATTTATTAGATTCGTACGTATCCAATGTTGATTGTTTGAGATTCTGCTACATAAAATACGCTTGCTAATTTCTATATGTTATTATCATAACACTAACTTTTGTTAAATTAGCATGGTTGTTTTTATGAATGGATAACATAAATGTTATTGTTTATATCAATAAGTCATTCAATTGTTAGTTTGCTTATTATGTTTTTAATAGTGGATTTTTTTGTTACTTCTTATTTACATAATGTTTCTTCTTTCTTTTCTTATTTATTTTTTTAATAAATTTTTTAAGTTGAAAGTATTATTTTTTAAGTATGAAAATCATGCATCTTAATATTTCTAAATACTTAAATCAATTTAGTTAATACTTTAGTGCTTTTTAATTAGATTATTTACTATTAAACCATATACAACGGAAAGTATAAATCGGTTACTTATGATCGCATCTATTAACTTGCAAAACTACTATAACTAAATTTTATATAAATTGTAGTTTACTATAAATAATTGATGGATGTAAAAATTAAACAACTAATTACATAGCGTCATTCATATGAAATTTATTACACCGTTAATTTATGATGCTTTTCCGGATAGATTTTATGAAACTGGAGCAATTTGAACACTCTTGTATTTTAGCTCATGCAATTGACCGTCGTTAGATACAGTATTAATTTTTACAACTTTAATTTGAATATATAATCACACACACACACACACACTAAAACACATAGCTATGTGTTTTATGTTTGTTATTGTACGTTTAATTAACTTTAATAGAGTTAATTTATCTTTGTAGGTACTATTAAGTTAGTAGTTCAATATATTGATCGTTTAATGATGATGTAACAAGATCTAAAAAGAAGAAAATTTTGGGGGAGAAAGAAAAATTTTAAATAAAAAACAAATATGATTCAACAAAAAGAAAATATGATTTCAAAAAATGCTTTATGTGATTCAATAAATACTTATCTATGATTCAAAAAATATTTTCATTAATAACCACTTTTCTTGAATTAAATGGTTAATTTGATGAATCAAACAGTTAATTTGCTGAATCAAAGGGTTAAAGGAACCTTTCTCCCCTTTCTCCACCAATTTTCTTTCTCTCTTTAACCCACTCCTAATAATGATATTCTTTCTTTTCTGCAAGTGTTTACTTTTCATCAACAAAACAATCTACTTTTTCATTTGACGCAATATTTAGTTTTTTATTTTCATCAACATTATAAGTTTTTTGTTATTGATGTATTTAATTATATAGCCTGAAACAATCAATCATATATTAATGTTTAGTAATATCGTTGGTTTATATGTATTTTTTCCATCATATGATTTGGTAACAAACTTAGAACATAGAAATTCATCATGAATATCATATTTAAAACTTTCATAATTAGTATATTTATGCTGAAGGGATTATTTTAGGCATTTTAGATGTTTCTACTTTTTGTTTTATCACGATCTCAAAAGTCATTTACATTTTAGCGGTGATCAAAGATATTTGATTAATGTTTTTATTAATGACTTTCCAATAGTGAGCTTATTAATTGTTAAACAAAAATCAAAAGCTAACATGTAAAATATAACCATACACAGGTTTAATACTCATAAATCTAACTCTTAGTTAACATCCAATGAAAAAGTCGACTCAATTGGTGTCTTAGTCTCCTCCGCAGTTTGATCACAAAATATGCTGATATTTTTAAACTTCATTGTATATGTTTAAATTCATAAATCTTAAACTTTTACTGCATACATTATTTGCTATTTGCTATAATAATAAAAATTAAAGACATATTTAATGGCCCGTGTGTACACACGAGTTTAAAAGCTAGTTAACTAGATATGAGTTTTCTATTGAAGGAAGCCTTGAACTTCATGTGATTTACATTCAAAGCTAGTAATTTGATCTGAAGATCAAAATGTCTCAATTGACAAGACATGCCTACCACTTTTTTGTCCAATCTCTTTAAATAATGTAAACATGTAATGTATTAAACTCTGTTAACAAAGCCATGCCAATTAAATTATAAATTATTTTTAATTTGATGTAAGCATTTGAATACAAGTTGGGTGGCTTTTTACCCTTTTAAGCCGCTCAACATGCTTAACAGATTTCACTTTCAAACAGTTGAGCAAATTGACATGCTTCCACAAAATGGGTTAATATTTCCATCTTGACGTTTATATTTATAAAGATCACAAGTTATAGTTGATAACGTAATTTTCAGTGTTAGAATTATGTATTTTCCACTTTTACTTATGGTGAAGTATATGCATTTGTTTTAAGATTTTTTTACCCTCATGATGCAGATAACTACGGTAGACGAAGCCAAAAAGTTCTATCCATTATTCGGACTGGGAGCGAATGTGGCTCTGATCTTCTCTGGACGTACAGTGAAGTACTTTTCGAACATGAGAAAACATTTGGGTCCTGGAGTCGATGGATGGGCCATTTCTTTGAAATACATGATGAGCATTGTTGTGCTTATGGGATTTGCCATTTGTGGTCTTTATTGGTGGGTGAACGCATATGTACCCCTTCCTACCCGTAGCAAAAAGAAGAAGGTAACACATTCATTCGATTTCAATTACCTAAGTTGTTTATACGTCACCTATAGAGATGTGCCACATGGCAAAGCCCATGGGGCGGATAGAAACCCGCAGGGGGATGGGGGTGGACGGGCTGGGTAACGTGTCAAACACGTTTGGGTCAAAATGGATATTTTTGGTCCAAGCCTTCGTTTATTTATTTCTATGCAGTTGACCCGTTTTCTCATAATATATTATTTTTAGAAGCATTACCTGTTTGAACCGTTACAAATGAAATATGATATGAATTAACCCATTAATTAGTAAATGGGTTGAAATCGCACCTCTAGTTCCCTACAATGAATCTTGAAAACTTGTGTTGCTTAATTTGCAGGAAAAGCCGAACATGACCACAATGGAGAGTTTAAAGTTCTTAGCATCATCACCGTACATTAGGGATCTAGCGACATTAGTGGTAGCGTACGGTATTAGCATTAATCTTGTTGAGGTTACATGGAAATCAAAGCTCAAAGCCCAGGTAAAACATTAAAGGATCTCCTTAGCGAGGGTTTGACCTTTTAGGAAATATAGTGCTGACACTTGGTTTCAAAGTACTTTATGGTCTTGTACACATCTCAATATAATTTTTTTTTTTCTTTTGGCAAATGACATCCTCTTTTGGTTTCAGTTTCCTAGTCCAAATGAATACTCTGCTTTCATGGGAGATTTCTCAACCGCAACTGGAATAACGACATTCATAATGATGTTGCTAAGTCAATGGATATTCAACAAATACGGATGGGGTGTTGCTGCCAAAATCACACCCACGGTTTTGCTTCTAACAGGAATTGGATTCTTCTCCTTGATCTTGTTCGGTGACCCACTTGGACCAGGTCTGATGAAGTTTGGAATCACTCCGCTTTTAGCGGCCGTTTATGTTGGTGCAATGCAAAACATATTCAGCAAAAGCGCCAAATACAGTCTCTTTGATCCCTGCAAAGAAATGGCTTATATTCCTTTGGATGAAGACACCAAGGTTTGAAAGTTTAAACTCAAAAGTACTAAATATTCAAAATCAAGAATTAAAGATGACCAAATGAGCAGGTTGGGTAATAGGTGAAACATAGTAATTTGTATATCTGAATACAATTTTTTGTCCATTTTTATTTGGGAACTGGGATAACATATATACTATTGACAACATACAAGTTATCTGCAGTAAAAACTAAACTGCAAAGTTGTATATTTAACATTGCAACTTCTTTAAATTCACATAATCCATCCCTAATCTGATCCTTGCTGCACCTAACCATTGAACATTTCCCCTTTTATCAATCATTAATGTGTTAAATATGACTAAACATATTATGTTATTACAATGAGAGCTAATGTTGTAAAATACTCCATATCAACTTATTTGTTCATATGTTTCACCTAGGTGCCTGTATATTTGTGTACATAGCAAGTCATCAAACTTTGAAAGTGTGTCTCGGTCTGGGTACCTTTGTAAAAAATGACCAAAACGGAACATACTTTTATCTTTGTTGATTGGGTGGATAAAAAGAATACAGGGACCTATGTGGTATGTTAGAAGCAGTATGTTTCTACTCTTCAACATTACCACATACAATAATTTTGAGTTTTTAGAATAAATCGATTTTCAATATGTTATAAAATTGAAATATACTTGGGCTACTTTCAACCTGTTTTACTTGTTCATAAGTCAATGTCTCAAATTGTCACCCTGAATTAGTAAATTTACTAACATATCTCGGAATCTTTATCAGGTTAAAGGCAAGGCGGCGATCGATGTAGTATGCAACCCATTAGGAAAATCGGGTGGTGCATTGATCCAACAATTCATGATCTTGACTTTTGGTTCACTTGCTAACTCTACGCCTTATCTTGGTGGGATACTACTAGTGATCGTTTTGGCATGGTTAGGTGCAGCGAGGTCATTAGACACACAATTTACGGCTTTAAGAAAGGAGGAAGAGATTGAGAAGGAGATGGAGAGGACAGCTGTCAAAATCCCAGTGGTGTCTTCAAACGAGGATGAGAACAGATCTCTCGACAGTTCATCGGAAACATCATCTTCTAGTGAATCTTGAAGAACAAAGATTTGAAGGTTTGGGGATTGATGTTATGACTCATTGAAGTGTTCGGTTTTCATAGATACGATGTACTCCTAGTTTGTTTTATAGTTGTATTCATCTAAATCCGTGTAGAAACAGCATTTTGATATTAGTTTCATGGAATGTATTGTTAGTGCAGAAAATATGCAGGCCCACAATGAGGTTTGCAGTGCAGGCAAGTTGTAATAGGCCCGCAAACTTTATAGAACCACATACCCTCAAATAAAAATAAAAATTGCCTTTTTGGGTAAGGTTAGTAGGTTACATTCTATTATGGTTCACTGAACATTTAAGGCAACTTAACAACTCCCAAGTCCTAATGAAAATTAATTCTGAAATTCATGGACAACTTGACTAAATCACGTGCAATTATAATTGCAGAACTAAAGTCTACTGTAAGAGAACTACTATTTTCAAACTCGCGTGTTGCAGTGGGATCTTAAAAAGTTACATTTTTAATAAAACAATTTTAACTAAAGAAGTGGTGTCAATGCATACGTTGAGGGAAGATATATTTTAGATGGTTTATTAATTGCAAATGACACTCTCGACTACTTGAAAGAAACTAAAAAAGCGGTATCTTATATTTAAGGGTGATTTCAAGAAGGCTTTTGATAGTCTTAGTTGGAGCTTCTCGGAAGAAGTAATGAGTTGTATGGGTTTCGGTAGCAAGTGGCGTACATGGAATGATTCATGTATGCATTCAACTTCTATTTCGATACTTGTTAACGGTTCACCAATGGAAGAATTCAACATGGAGAAAGGCGTTTGACCAGGGGATCAACTATCTCCTTTCCTATTTATTTTGGCAGAGTGTTTAAATGCAATGGTTCGTAAAGCAGTGGAGATTAGATTCGTTGAGGAATTAGCGTTGGCGAGGATGGTATCATAGTTTCTCACTTACAGCAGATAATACTAAATTTTTTGGTGAGTGGAGCAAAAGTAATGTTTTTAACCTATTGAAGATACTAAAACGTTTTGAAGCTACTTCAGTTTGAAAGTAAAGTTGCATAAAAGTTGCTTATACGATTTAGGGGTTCCAAACGAAGCAATAAACAACATGGCTAGAAGGCTACAATGTCAAGCGGGTGAGGTACCTTTTAATTATTTGGAGCTACAGATCGGAACAAACATGAGTATCTTCGGTGGTCGAAAAGTTAAAAAAAAAAAAAGTTATCGGAATGGAAGGCTAGAATGATGTCTTTTTCGGTGGTCGCTTGACGTCTGTAAAATTGGTACTTGGTAATTTGACATTGTATTTTTCTCAATTTTTCGAGCCCCGTCTTGTGTGATTAAAAAACTTGCGTGTGTGAGACGTGATTTCTTTTGGGGCTGGTCGGTGAGGGCAAAAAGATGTCGTGGGTTAAATGGGTGGGTTAAATATAGGTAGTTTAAAGGCTAAAAATTGGGCATTGTTTGGTAAATGGTGGTGGAGGTATAAAATTGAAAAACACACTTTTTGGCAAACATTATTACAAGTATTTATGGGGAGCATGAGGATATATCTTACGTGGGAAGGGATCATGGGAGGGCTAAGGCTCTGTTCTAGAGTTCCTTTTTGGATAGAAAGGAATGGATTTTAAAAGAAGTGGAAGGGAGATATGAGTTCTCAAGTTTTTTTATGGCTAGAAAAGGAAAGAAAAGGAAGGTAAATTGTAGCAAATTTTCTTTCCTATGAATCCGTCCAATTTGGCCTGATTTGAGGGGAACATATATTCACGTATCTCTATCTTCTTGGGATTACTATTCTACCCTTAGACCTAGCCCTATTACATGGTTTTCCTCCCACTTTTTTTGTTCTCCCGCCATCTCCAGTGAATATTGTATATATATATATATACACAATAAGCTATTGTATCCATCAAGGGTTCCCATTGTAACCAGTTATTCAGTCGTTCTCAATTGATTTTTGTCATCAACGTGCACCAGGTATTATGATAAAAATTTCTTGTTCACTTACTTCTTATACTTGTTTGATTTATGATTGAATATGCCTGGATGGTGATGATTACACAACGTACAAACTTATATTATTATGATCAGTTTGTAGTTTTTGTAGTTTTAAATACAGATTTGTTTTACCCATCGTGTTTTCGTTTGTCAAAAATAGGCTCTTGAATATTTAATTACGAAAGATGATTAAAACTATGGTTTTGTTCTTTCTGATTATTCATATTGATCTAGAAATTGCATTGTTGGTGTACTAGTTATAACTGCACTTAGTTTTATATCTAATAAAATTGTGTTATTTTGATAATGGTGGAGTTAAAGTCATTTGGTTCGTAGGCTCTGCATATTGTTCAAGTATCTTTTGCTATTCATATTGATCTAGAAACATTATTTATCGTACTTTATGTTTACTTTGTCTAGTTGTAAATGACTTGGTTTTAGATTTTTTGGGTCTCGATGAATTTATCAATTTGCTACCGCACATTTCTACCTATTTTACTTGCTGACGATTTACGTTAGTCAATTAAAACATTACATAGCATTTGATGGCATTACTAAATGATGAAGTCATATGGCAAATTGGTAGCTGTTATGCATTTGTAATTTATTTTTTGTCTTTTGACCCCTTTGATTATGTTAAACGATAGTGTATAAAAATGTACATGTAGTATTTTGATATGCATCAAATCAATTATGTCATAACCTTCCTGCACCTTCTCAAAACTCTCCATATATGTTCATTTTGGAGTCATATAAATTAAGGGTAAAGTTGTAAAATTATTAATTTTCCTTCACTTTCTTTCCGACTCGGGAACACATTTTTTACTTTACTTTCTTTTCCGTTCCTCTCGACTGGGGAACACCAAAAGTGAAACTACAATCAGTTCACTTCTTTTCTATCCTCTACATTTCTTTTCATTTCCTTTCATTTAAAACTCTGGAACAAAGTGTAAAGGTTACACTCGGGGAAATATTACTAAAATTAGGAGGGAGATTGATAATGTGGGTCTTGGTTTTTCGTTAGCATTTACAAATATGGCAGGTGATGGGTCTACAACATAGTTTTGGAAAGACACTTGGTTGGGGGATTTTGAATTAAGCGATAAATATCCTTGGTTGTTTGTTCTTGAGGTCAATAAAGATGTGACAGTTAAGGAAAGAGGTGATTGGGTTAATAAGAATTGGGTTTGGGATTTGGTATGAGATCCAAGGGGTCGAGCCTCTGGGGATCTTGAGAGGCTTAAGTCTACATTGTCTGCTTTTGTTGCGCTTCCTAATTGCATAGATAGATGGCGCTAGAATATCAACAACAGTGGAGAATCTACAGTCAAGACTGTATCATCAAAGAATGATGTGCAAATGCTGCAAAGCAGTAATACGAGACCAGCAACAATTCGCAATAGACTAGTTCCGTTAAAGATTAGCATTTTTGCATGACGAGCAACATTAAAGAGAATACCCATTAGAGAGGAGCTTAACAAGAGAGGGGTGGATCTCCACTCAATTCTTTGTCCGTGTTGTAACGATGGCATTGAAACAGTGGATTGTTCTTTGTTGTTGTGCAAAGACACATGGGCTATTTGAGAATGGGTATTCAAATGGTGGAAAGTTGGACCTGTGAACATTTGTTCTACTTCCGAGGTTAGCAAGTTGGGTTCTCTAATGGTTCAAAGCAAAATGAGAAGTTATGGCAAGCATTTTGTTGGTCCCAAAACAAACAACAAAAGTTATAGAGAGGGAGGGTGAATACAATTTTTCAGCTTAATTCTTAATAAACAAGAACATATAGTATTTTCAATATAATTCTTAATAAACAACATAAGTTAAACGCTAAGTTATAAACAAGAACATATAGTATTTTCAATATAATTCTTTTATTTGAATGAATCAAAGAGTTAAAAATTAGTTGCAAAATAACTAACTAATTGAATAAAGATTAAAGACTTCTTATCAACTGAGAACACACTCTAAGTTGGTTACTAAGGAATGCTAACTGCTAATACATTTGCTCTTAACTTACACCCATTTCACTCTAGGGTTTCACTCTATTGACTTCATCTTAAGTTCGTTGTAATTTCTTCAATCAATCAGAATCTTCAAGATGTTTTCTTCTTCATTGGATGATACTGACATGCTTATTTGTGTGTTCAGACATGTATGGCAAGACAATGTCTGTTGTCTGCATAGTATGTTAGAATGTACATTGCACATTCTTGTTTTATTGGTTGACATTGATAAGTGAACACCATATGCACAAACGGTCATGTTTAGAAGGTATGTACATTTGTACAACCTTTGAAGATGCCATTTGGATAAGGATTATGGTTCTAAAGTGTCGATGAATCATCAACTTGAATCTGCAACAAGTGTGATGTTCTTCATTTTTTGTGATGGCTTCCAATAGACTTCATTCCCACTGTTAGGTCTTCATTCTTCATCTTCAACTCTATATTTGATTTAGTTGAGTGTATTGAAGCATGAGCAGCACAAGAAACAACTTTCAATATGATGGTACTTAAAATGTTGTCCAGGGTTTATATCTCTGTGTTGGTTGGTTGGTCGTGCACATAAACACTTTGGACACAGTTCACTGAACACACTTGTGAGTTGTCTTGACTATCGTCTGCGATCTCCATGTTGGCTATACATAAAATCACTTTAGTGTTACAAACAAGTTATTGTCATCATAAAATCAATGTAGAAGGATCATGCTTCGACAATTAGATGGTCGGTAAGGTATTTCATTTGGACAAAAAACAGTCAGGTGTTCGGGTCAAAGTTTCGGCTATTCCTGTTTTATTTCATGAAATACAGATTCGAACGTATGATTGGATCAATATGAGATGGAAAAGCAGATTTATGTCATGGTAATAATGGTTAATTGTTTAGTTGTGAATGTAAATGAAAAAGAAATGTGATCAAAGTTTTCATGGGTTCCTGAGCTACTGCTTGTGGGATTTTAATAATAAGAGGTAAATTTCATTCAAGTGTGCAGAGTTAGCAGTAGATGGTTGGTGAATGTCAAGGACTTAAAACAAAGATTGAGGTCCCATGGAAGGTGTAGCATGTGCAGAGAAGAGTGTGTGTTCTGACTTAAAACGATGGTAGGAATGCAGGTTATCTGTTAGTGTTATTAGATTAATGTATATGTATCCAACTTTCATGCACTTGTATTTAGTTATGAATGATACATCTTGGCCTTTCGAAAAATTAAAGTTTACTATACAAAAGTTATTATTATAATACTCTCATCATGAAAATAATTAGACCCGGAGAAACAAAATAATTAGACCAAATAAAAATAATTGATACCATGTATATACATTATAATATAATTAGACGAGAAGGCACAAAGTGAAACTCATACATGAAATATAGTTATTTAATAAGATGTTGTCATTCTTGTTAAACATATCAAGCTAATTCTTCTAATATTAAGCTAAACATGTAAAAAAATCTTATGCTTCATACCATGTATCTCTCAGTCCAACTATTAATACATGTTGTCTGAAACATATTTACATTTCATATCTCTCCATTAATCTAATGTATTTGATTAAAATATATTATAACCATATATGTTAGTAATATTCAAATTGAACATGATAATATCAAGTTTTCGACAGTATTAAAAATGGAGATCGTTAATTTTTCTAATGATATTAGAATTATTGTTTTAAAAATCTTTCGGGTTGTCAAAATAATCACTATATAGGTTTCCCTTCTACATGTATTTGATTAAAATATATCATAACCATATATGTTAGTAATATTCAAATTGAACATGATAATATCAAGTTTTTGACAGTATTAAAAATGGAGATCGTTAATTTTTCTAATGATATTAGAATTATTGTTTTAAAAATCCTTCGGGTTGTCAAAATAATCATTATATAGGTTTCCCTTCTACAGTACACTGTGAGTTAGTGACTCATTTACATTAAGCTAATAGTGTAACTTGGGATCAATATGGTTGTCATTTTATTAAAAAATTATACATAATGATAAAAAAAAATGACACTCCGCATTAAATATAACACACCGAATTTTTTTTTTTTTTTTTTTTTATATCGAGTTAAACGATTAATTAAAAGACAACACATTAACCAATCAGGTATTTGAAAGGTAATGCAAGGTAATGTATATGTAATTTACCAAACATAGAATCTAAAGATTATAATAGAATATAGTAATTTATAATTTTTATTTTTGAAAAGTAGAGTAAAACACTAAAATTGTTAACTTAAATGATTTTTATGGTTACGTATATGAACTCTATTTATAATTAAATTATCACATTTAGTCATCTTAAATATCTGTGATCAAATTTAAATTTGTAAAAAAGAAAAGAATTATTCATTTAATACTGCTTCTATATTTACTATCCGATAAATGTAGGAGTTTTTAATGAAGATGCTTGGTTTTTAATAAGAAATGACTGTAGGTATGGCTAAATAAAAAGATGAAATGAGAATCTTTTTAAAACCCATCTATCTTTGGCTTTAGGGTATGCCTAAGTTTGTGAGTTTGAAACCCATTTTGTAAAGCTGTTCCATTTAACCAAACGCTTAACTTGAGGGTGAAATTTGTTCCTTCATTTTTGTTCACGCTAACCAAACACACCCCCTCATGGATATTTTTCACTCAATGTGTCTATCTAAAGATGTTATAATGCATCTGGCGCTCAATAAGAATAATGTGACGCACGTTCTTGCAAGATCACTCATTTTATAATAAAAATATACCTAAGTAAATTTCAACCGAAGAGTTTCACTATAGCTGCCGGTATTACTTGGTTACTTTGATGATATCTACCAAATTAAACAGCAGCAAATTTTGCAGAGCTTATGTTTAGGTTTTTCATTAGATACGCAACATTTCATTTACTCCAAACTTCAGGGTAAAGATTATCATGATGAAAATCTACGAGGATGAATATCAAAATAATGAGTTAGAACAATATAAGGGTGATAATTACATTTTTTTTTACTTTAATATAAGTGTCTGATATATGCATTTCATAATCGTCTCTGAACACTTTTGTTGGTCACCTCAAAGATGTTATTTAGAGAAATTCGAACTTGATACCTCTTGTTAGAACATCAGAACATATTACCATTAGACCACCTTACCGCCGGATGATTTGATACACGCTAATAAGGTCAGTTAAAATACAAAAAAAGTGTACGTGGTAGGCTAAGGAAAAGAACAAATGCAGTAACATCAAAAACACTCATTGCACTGAATGAAATACAAACGGCGATTACACCTCTACGTTATTACTTTTGTTTTATTCCGTTTTCTTTTAATGGTAATTCCTAGGACGTTCACTTATCCTCGGATACCAATAGTTCTCCCTCTGCTGTCTATTCTCAAGATGGATTTTTCAGAAAAATAATTACTTTTTTTTGAAAGTAAGAAATAGTTAGAAAAACTCAAGACCAAGTTCAACAATATATGTAAAACGTGCAATAAATAGAAGTGAGATGTTTTTTAGTTGATTGATGATGTTAAGCTTATAAGTATTCAAGAGTATGAAGAGTATAATCAAGACTAACAAACTAATTTGTAACAAATAAAATTGCTAAAGATAAAAAAATAATAATTTAAAAACATAAAATTGGACTCATATTCTCTTCCACTCGCTGTTTTTTCCATCAAAAACTTTGAACTTATCAAATATAAAGAAAATTACAACTTTGATGCTATTGTGATAAATATTAGAATTTGTGCATGGCAAACTTGAGATTTGTTTTCTTTATCACAAATAAATCTCACATTATATTATATATACAAAGACTTACTATATATATATATACAATCTAAAATAATCATATAATAAATTATAAACATATAATCATATAATCTATCCTACATATATGTACAATCTAAAATAATAAATTATATATAAATGATAGATGATTCTATTTATATTTCTTTGATTTTTTCCCCTTTAGTCAATCTTACACTCTATTTCACTTATATGTACAATTCAAATTAGCAAGGTTAAAATAAAACGTGACAAAGTTAGCAAGGCAATGCAATATGATGCAAGCGCAAATTGACAAATTGTCCGAGAAAAAGAAATGGTTTTTCGATTGGAAGAAATTTGCAACGTCCGAGAAAAAGAAATGGTTTTTCGATTGGAAGAAATTTGCAACGTCAACAACTTTAAGGACGATGAGCGTTGAAGTGGTAGATGAGAAAGTAGAAGGAAAAGGGTATGATTCGGGTAGCAACGGAAAGCAAACTCCTATGAAAGGGAAACTAGGACGAAGCAAGTCCCCGAAAAGATAGACAGTCTACATCTTAAGTGCTTTGTTTTTATTATTTTTTCGGTCTAACGATTTGTGTTATAGAAATGATGTTGTAATGATATATACACGTATTCATATGTAGCATTTTTTCCTTGTAATATCAGTATCAATATCAATATCAATAATAATTCAATATTAATCATCTTAAGGTTGTGTGTGTTCTCGGGTAAAAGGTTGTCACGAGATTCATTGTCTTAATCATTGTTTTTTAATCAATAATATTTCTCATTTTAAATCAAGTAACGGATGGTATTATGGATGTTTATTGTTGTGCCATAGAGTTACATAAAAACACGAATATATTTATCAAAAAAATTATATAACCTAGCTTGGGAGGACTCATTGACGTCACTGGTAGATGTTTTGAGCATAGAATCGACCATGTGATTGTTTATAGTATTATAAGATCGGTCATAAAATCACCATCGTTTTTTAAATTTTCATTAAATTTTGTTATAAATTACTTTTGATATGATATAAATAACAACATACCTATGAAAATACTTCATCAAGGGGAATCTCACGCTCAACATGAAAATGATATTTCGATCTTTAGAATCTTGATACAAACTCCATCTCTGACAGAATTACCATCTTAGTTTTACGTGTTAGTATCAGTCTCATGTAACCATCAGTCCATCAGAACATTTAATTACGTATTTATGCGATGCACGTTATAACGTGATGACCACATAAACGATAAGATAAAAGATTGGATTTGTTTACTCAGTATTTACAATTATGTCCTCGTTGCTCTTAAAATTATCCAAAGTGAACAAAACTGCCGGTTCCAAATCCCAACTCCCAAGATGCAACCTGCCCATGAACCATGGTACCAAGAGCCATCCGACTCTTGAAGCCATCGGGAGCCGTTTGTAAACATCCTTCTAATCATTGAGCTTCTTTAAAGAATATTCCAACAATTTATGTAACTATACAAATTTGGTCAAACTCAAAACTACTTTTACCACAGCACAAAACTTCCCCAACTAACTCTCTGCCGGCAAATATGGACGAAGAATCACCACCACCAACCACCACCACAACACCACTCCTCAACCACCACAACAACAACCGCCGTCAATGGTACCACCAAATCCCAACCAACATAACCGCCTCCCTCCAATTCCAGAAAACCACAATCTTCTCCGAACTCGGCGGTTCAGTCGGCGATCTCGGTACCTACATTCCAATCGTTTTGGCCCTAACTCTCGTCTCAAAACTTGATCTCAGTACAACTCTGATTTTCACCGCTATTTACAACATAATCACCGGTTTATTATTCGGTATCCCGATGCCG
Organism: Logfia minima; assembly: GCA_963921325.1. NCBI lineage: Eukaryota > Viridiplantae > Streptophyta > Magnoliopsida > Asterales > Asteraceae > Logfia > Logfia minima. The sequence goes on along the minus strand of OY992771.1, from coordinate 2,023,144 downwards.
GTTCAACCAATGAAATCAATCGCTTCCGTTGCTATTTCCGAACAACCACTTTTAACTCTTTCACAAATCGCCGCTGCCGGAATCTCCACCGCCACCGTCCTCCTCCTCCTCGGCGCCACCGGCCTCATGTCGATTCTCTACCGATATATCCCGCTTCCCGTCGTTCGCGGTGTTCAGCTTTCGCAAGGGCTGTCTTTCGCGTTCACCGCGATTAAATACGTTCGTTACGAACAGGATTTCGCGGCGAACACGCAAGGTGACGCGCGATCGTGGCTCGGACTCGACGGATTAATAGTCGCCGTTACCGCGATCGCGTTTTTAGTAATTACCACTGGTTCGGGTGAAACGTATCAGACTGACACGGTTCAAGTGAACCGGAGGGTAAAAAAGAGGCTTCAGATTTTATCTTCTATACCTTCAGCTTTAATTGTGTTTTTAATTGGGATTATATTAACTTTCGTTATTGATCCTTCCATATTTAAAGATTTACAATTAGGTCCCTCTAAGTTTCATGTTTTGACTATTACGTGGGACGATTTCAAAACCGGGTTTATCCGAGGCGCGGTCCCACAAATTCCGTTATCCGTGTTGAATTCAGTTATCGCGGTTTGTAAGTTGTCGAATGATTTGTTTCCGGACCGTGAAGCGTCAGTGACTGCAGTGTCAGTGAGTGTAGGGTTGATGAATCTGGTCGGGTGTTGGTTTGGGGCGATGCCGGTTTGTCATGGAGCGGGTGGGTTAGCGGGTCAATATCGGTTCGGTGGGCGAACAGGTGGTTCGGTGGTTTTGTTGGGAGTTGGGAAACTAGTGTTGGGACTTTTGTTTGGGAACTCGTTTATACGGATATTGAATCAATTTCCAGTTGGGATATTGGGGGCGTTACTTTTGTTTGCGGGGATAGAATTGGCAATGGCGTCGAAAGATATGAATACGAAAGAAGAGTCATTTGTGATGTTGGTTTGTGCGGCTGTATCGTTAACAGGGTCGAGTGCAGCGTTGGGGTTTATTTGTGGGATTGTGTTGTTTTTGTTGTTGAAATTGAGAGAGGTTGATGTTGGTTCGGATGCTAGTGAATAAATTGTTGACGTTTGGTATAATTGTAATGTATGATGTATGTTGCAAACAGAACTTTGCTTTTTTGTATATAATATAATGTTTATTTGTTTATAGCAATGAGATTGCAAGATATGTAATGAACTTTGAGTTATTGATCAATATGAAGAATACAATAATTTACTAGTATTGTATTTGTCTTTATATTGAAGAAAACAAACTTCAAATACATTTAGGGATGTTGTGCTGTTCGTGGTTGGTGTTTGGATTATGAGTACTCTGTGAGTGCGTGGTGCTTCTGACTCTTTCTTGTCTTTCTTGTGTGGTAGCAAGTACATGCCCAGAGATTTTTCATTGCTAAACGAGAATCAACTGTCCTCTGGGTCAAACTTGGCCTATAACCTTGCTATTGGGTGTTTTCTTGACTGCTAAGTGATTATTTGTGAAATAGTTGATATTTGTCTTTATTAATTGCTAGTTCTATATTTCTGGCATTATTGATTAACTTGTTGTGAGTGTATTATTTGCTCTTAAGTTGTTGTTGATTGTAGAAGAGAGGGATCTTGATTAAACTTGAACCTGTCACTGGTCACGATCTCTTAGACTCTTAAGATAATGTGTTCTTGATTATTGTTTGTTGTTTGGTGTTAATGGTAAATAGGTTTTTTATACAGAACTTGGGTGCAGTATAAACTTTCAAAAGTAAATTTTTTTTGGCATACAACTAATATTAGATTATGTTTTATTCTTTTCCTTGCCACAGTTTTTTTCTGTTAGGATATGTTTTTCTTATTACTAAGCAGCCTGCTTGTGTCGATTTGATTGTGCTTCTGAATGTTTGATTTGTTTGTCAATTGTCTAAATATTAATGCTTGACACTCGATTTAATAATAATAATAATAATAATAATAATAATAAAGGTATCTTTTGTTCAAGAAAAAAAATTGTATCATCTCTAACATAAATGAAATGATTTTAAGTGTGTAATGTGTATGGGATAATGCTTTTATCTAATGCATATAATTTTACTTGGAGCATCTACTAAATTACATCAAGAAAAGATTTTAGTTGTAGGCACGATAGGTTATCCATTAGACTTGTGTCGAGCGAAGAAGTTAAAAGAGAAGGAAGTAAAAACTTGAAGTAGGCCATAGTTTTCTTATATATGTATTTTTAAAAATCTAAGTGTATGGACCTTTTTGTTTTTCAACTATATTAATTAAAGGTTCTTAAATTCTAGATTCCGTTACAGTATGGACTCATGTTATTGGGCTAATAAACTCTTTAATTGAAAATAAATATGACAACTGGAAAATCTTCAAAGTCATGTTTTAATTTGGCTAGCTTGTTACTTCTACCAAGTAAAACTAGTTAACTGTTTTAAGATCTACTTGACTTCCTCTCTTTTTTTGGTTCACTTATATAACAAAAGGGAATTGCTTTGCTATGTTTCATTGTTAGATTATGGGGGAACAATGAATAATCTAACATGAAACATATATATGTTTGGACGTATTGTATTCGCGATCGGTCTGAGACCAATCTTGATCTTAGTTAAGTTACTCGAGCCCATACCCTTATAACTTTCTTTGATCTCAAGGCTAACGGAATTATTAGCCAACTTTACTGCTTGTGTACCCAATTCTAATATTTGTGCGCAGATCCCAAACGCGACAGGATAAATATCTTTTCTTTTTATATATATATGTGCAACCCCTCATCTTCACCTACTATTCTAATTCTAAATTCAATTATAGATTTGTCACCACGACTATCCAGATTACTACAGTCTAATAAACTTTTTCGGATTTCTAAGATCCCATTTTTGTAGGTCTCAAACTTATCGACATGACAGTCCACATATAAATCAACTGGTGGAAGGTCCACCTCCAGTTCTTGTTTCTTTGTGTGTTTTGATGATCCCAAGTGTCATATTCTATCACGGTGTCATCCCGAGTTGCATGTGTTCCACGAACATTTATAGATCTGTGCATCTATGTACCATATACCAAATATCATTTAGTATAGTGACCACTATGGCGGTGGGGGTAGCACGTGCTACTGGTCATTATTTTTCGCGTAGTGTGAAAAACTTTAAACTTTTTATACTGGATATGAAATTACTCTCAAATTTATAGTAGATGTGAAACTATTACTAGATGTAATATAATCTTTATTCTAATATTCTTTGCTATGCTAGATGTGCAATTCCTTTCAAATTTATAGTACAACCGGTTCAGTTTTCAAAATTTTATAAGTTAAGAAGCTCAAATCCTTTTAATGTTTTATTTTAGTTAATACTAGTTTATAACCCGCGAATTCGCAGATTATCACATAATTTTAATTCAAATTTTACTTTATATTCCTTTTTAGATTTAGCAAAGAAGGCAAGGTAAATCTGATGATACCCATCACCTCATTAGAAAGCGGCATAATTGCCTCATAAAATTTACATGGAAGTGCTAAGTTCCAAGATATATAGTCCATAAATAACTTAATTCCTTATTACTTGTCAATAGATTCATAACTTTTAGAGCACAATCCATCTCTATTCGAACCCCCTTTACTTGTAGGAGTACATCTTGGATTTGTCAATTATGTTATGGCCGGAGTCCTGCTCATGACGACAGCAGGGACGAAAGTTGGCCTTAGTGATCCGACGGTGCCGAGTGGAAGGGCCGTCGCTCAACGGATAAAAGTTACTCTAGGGATAACAGGCTTAGCTTCCCCAAGAGCTCAAAGTTATAGATGATCACTCAAAAAAAAAAATAGGTGTTTTGGTTCAACTATATTATAAGTCTAGTCATTTCTATTCTCTTTTGCTTTAGAAGTTCTATTTTGTATTGTTAAACGAATTATTTTCTTTGACATCACCTCATTATTTAACCATTGCTTTAACCATAAAAAGTTAACTTACTTCAATTTTGTTAGCCCATCAGATGTGTTCTTATACGTTTTTATTTAGTAATAGTATTTCATTACTACTATTTTCAATTTTCGTAATCTTATTATCATTATTATGAAGTTTTAAACGTGTATAGAAGTTGTTATTTTAAGCTAAAATTTGATAATGACGATGGATGTTAGTTTACTGGTTACATAACAATATAATTACGTAATTAATTGTATACCTAATGAATGAAGAAAGATAAAAGGCATATGATTTTTTATTCACTTATAAGAAACTTGAAAGCTAGAATATATAATTGTGTAGGTGGTTGGATACATGTAAATGATGTAGGGTCTATGAAATACACATACATTTAAATCATAGTGTAAGTTACATTTATAAACTATTGTGAAAGATCTGAACAATAGCCTTTCATCAACGGGATGTAGTAAAACAAATACGATTATAATTACATAGATCCAAGAGTAAAAATTAAATTTAAACTCGTTATAGTTCTATGTAATTACCAATTTTCTTCTTTTGTTGATATATTCTTAGAGTGGGACCTATTTGCATACGCACTTCAAGGTGAAAGATCTGAACAATAACATTTCATCAACAGTTTTGACTTTTCTCTAAACCCGTGATAGTGAAGGATATGGAGTTGGAATTGAAGACTAAACAATAAACTTCATCTTCGTTACCATGAAGAAATGGACTACGCAAGAGTGTTCCAAAATTCACTCAAAAGAATGGCAATTTGAGCTAATTAAAGTGCCTTCTCAAGAACAATAATTGATAGTATCTTAAATATTGGCATTTCTAACGTAAACTATCTACATAAGAAGATGAAGTAATGTTTATTTCTTTATTAAGATATATTGTTTATTTATGAACAATAATGCTTACAGGGTAATTCATATATATGTTTTGACACATTAGATAACCTGTATGAACCCATCCATTATACCGCTTTTCAAGCTGCCTGTCATCAAGTAACATCTAAATCAAAATCAGATACATTAACCAAAATATAATATGGTAACATAAATCATTTAAAAACTGTATGTGTTAAATATATTTTACAATCGTATAATATCGTTATAACAATTATAAGAATCTATGACTCGGGCATCATCTCAAACTGTCAAAAAAATAAATAACAGTAAGTTGTAAGAATTAGATCTTCTAGTCTTTTGCAAATTTTGATTATTTGACTTAAAGTTTTGATAATCAAATCATTGGTTTCAGAATGTATTATACCGTAATGAAACTTACAGTCATATCCAGCTGAGCTGACTCCTTTTGGAAACTTTTTATAACTTTAACTTGTTTTGCAGGGGATATTACCTGGAAAATATAATCGATCATTCCCGAAAACATCTATGTCAATATAAGGTTCAAACATTCTTGGATATGCAACATTCAGAAAGGATCCCTAGTGGATTAAGGTATCTTGGCTTAACACGGGGTGGAGTGGTGATAAGATGGCTCAATTTATAGTACGATCAAATCAGGTCTGGCCAAGTCAGAGTGTTCATGGAACAATTATTGGTCAATATTTTATACTTCTATCGACAACTAATTTGTTCTCACTTAATACATAACTTGAACTTTTAAATAAGACATTGAATACTTGCGAATTGTGTATACTAGCCAATATTTGGATGCTTCTAACATATATAGCATTCCCAACTCAGCCATGACATCTCTTTTATATCGTCTTCTGAAACCGCAACTTTTCAGCACACTCACTTCTGGAGATTGTGCTATAAGCAAGCAAAACGCGACCATGAGAAAGTTCGAGTCTCGGGATTCCAGAAGACCAAATATCTGCTGTCTTTTATGCAATAAGTTACCTAATTAATAGATTTTTGAGTAACAATATCAAATAAAGAATAAACACGAGTAATAAACTCCATACAACATGACAATTTCAAGGTGCGACCTTTATTACCCGAGTCTTAGACATTTTGTATGTCAGATTCATCATCCCAAGGCTTCACATTGAACAAAACTAAAGAGTTGCTAGCTGATATATAAGAGGAAAAAAGTAATCAGCAAGCTGATAATTAGAAGCCTGGGATGTCAAATGTCATTTATACATTTGGTATAAGTATCAAATCACCTATATCAATGATTATAAATTATAACCTAATCTAAATATCATACGGAATAAGAATTAGAAAATTCATACCGGGGTGATTGTTACTACAATACTACATACAAAAATTAGAGAAAGAGTCCATAATCGCATTTGTACATTACCTGAACTTGACAGGCATCAACTTAAGATGACCATCTCAAACGGTTATAGATTATTTATAAATCTCATTAAGTTGACCCTAGGGAGTCTCCGACTTCAATGAAAAGCCTGTGAAACATTAGCCGTCTTAAATGATCAGTAAAAGGATATCTAGGAAGTGAGTACACAAATATAAAAAGAAAACATTAGTGTACATCTAATAAGTAACTACCTAGATGTGCAACCGGTCCAGTTTTCAAAATTTTATATTTAAAAAGTTCAAATCCTTTTAAATATTTTATTTTAATTAATATTACATAAAAAATCTACAACCTGTGATATTTGATTTTAGTTTTGGCATCTGGTTTTATTTAGAACGAAATTGATAAGCTTTTCCTCTAACATTTCGCTCTAAACTAATGTGATCAAACAAAATCTTTGATCATTTTAGAGATTGTAGTAGATTTAGTTGATAACAACACATTATTGGTCAAATCCAAAATAGTTAGATCCGACATCAAAAGTCAAGGTAGGGTAAGGTGGCTAGAAAATAATTTAGATCAATATGACCCATACATTTATAAAAGATAAATTTTTGTCGCTTGATCGATATATTCACTTACTAATATTTTACGACATTAAAAAGTTATATACAATCAAAGGATAATTGGTACAACGGTATCGTAGTAACTCTTCAATTATGAGGTAGTGAGTTCAACTCATGAGTTTAAACATATGTATACATTTGTGAAAAATATATATATATATGTTTGTGGTGGGATATGTAATTTCATTGTCTTCTTTTATTATTTATTTTTTAATAGAAAAGTATATATAAAAATTTTCCGGCATGTCTATCTAATACGTGTACCGAGACATATGATAAAATCAAATATAAATATTTGGACGAAGATGAAAATTGTTCAAAACATGCTTTATTAAATGACAATTAAAACCCATCCATGCACTTGCCTGATGTAAAACAAAGAAATTGCAGCAGCCTATCCGTTTTAAGTAACTAACGTGAGTGCATACGTCTTGTTTTTCATATACTTTATCTTTTGTTTTAGTTTTTATTTAAATTTAAATTTAAATAAATTTAAAAGTCGAAATTTGTATTATTTTGAAGATCCTTCTTTTTCCATAATGTTCCCCGTATGGAACAAGTACAACTCACTACAAGTGAAGGAGAAAGGGAATCTTCGATTATTTTAATTTTTCATAATCTTTAATAATGTAAATCAAAATTTATATTTTTCAAGCTATAAATTAAGATTAAGATTTTAAGTTTAAATACGCAATTGCTATTTTTGAACAAAATACGAACATGCGTTATAAATAAAGGTTTTATTAACAAAAAATTATAGTACTGTTATTAGTAAAGGTGGACATTTATAAATTATTTTACACTAATTAATATTAGCGGAAACATAAATTTGGTATGAAATGGGTACAAATAATTATATGTCTTAAGACTTAGTAGCAGTTTTAAATTTGTCGTTATTATTTTATTATTATTCTTTAAATGAATTGTGCCCTATCCAGACGATGTGTCGTATATCGAACCTACAAAAAGATCACTTCAAATTTTTACCAAATTAATAGGGCATTGGAAATCTATTTTGCTTATTGGAAACTTCTACTTATTAAGGCTTCTAGAAACTCGTAGCATAAGGAACGCATTTATGTACCATTGAAGAAAAAGGTGCTATGAGTATTGAATCCCATGATCAATGAGTGTGTCTCCATTCTCCACTTCGGATTCATATATTTATTTGAAAAGCAGGGCAAAAGTAGATCATATATAATAATAAAATAATAAAAATAATATATTTCTATTTAATAAAAATTAATGGTTTATAATGGAGGCTAAGTAAATGTATATAATAATGTTGATGAAGTCATTGATAATGGCTAAGGATAACTGTACATTAAATAATAGTATAACTTCAATTATCCATATATATTCTTACAGATAAATAGATAACTATATAAAGTCCCACATATATATATTTTTATATACAACTATCTCAATAAAATAACTGTTAGAATAATTGTATACATGATTAGCCTTGTTAACCTAATAAAATAATTATTATTTAGGATTATTTTATATAGTTGATACATGAAGTTAGGACATTGGACATGGTAGATAGATTTCCTTTATGTTTGGAAAACATTCAAACCCTTTTCTAGAAGCAGCTAAATAATCAAAGCTTGAAATATATGTTGCAACAAGACCGAACTTTAACGGTAAAACAGAATCCGGTAACTAACAATAATTTTAGTTAAATATAATGTATACAATAATTGTGTATTTTTGTTGGCTACTTCAAATTGTTAATAAATCTATTACATTTTAAGTGTTCATCTTTGGTTTCTGATTATCTAAAATAAATTTCCATTTGTAAAATAACTCTCAAATATACTTTTGTTTATTACTAACGATAACTCATTTATTTCGTATTAATATCTCAAAGTCAAACAAATCCTAAATATTACTCGTATTTATTTACTCCATTTTAATTTTTTTCTTTTTTAGTCCTCTTTTTGAGACGAGGGAAGTAAATTATTGCAAATACACAACTATCACTCCCATCAGTGCACAATCATCATTGAAATATTTCATCGTGAACTTACGTTAAACATAATATTCTTTAACAATGGGGTACATAAAAAGGTTTTAAGGTAATACGTAACGTTTCGAAAATAGAGTGGGATAATTTCTTTATCATTTTATGCTAAATTCTTTGAACGAATTCATCTTCGCTACAAATACAACTTTGTAACATCGTGTAATTCGTGTCTTAATCAAATTCTCAGTTATTTTTTAATGAATTATCACCTTATTTAATTTTGTGTTAATTATATGATTGATTTAATTTTTGATTATACCGTAAGAATAGTCCGCCCGCCTTTAGAAATCAGAAGGATCTGTAGACAACAGACTTGAGCTTACGCGACAAATTGACATTAAAAGAAATAATTAAACAATAAAAATAAAGCAGCCCTGATGGTTGAAGAATTGTAATTGGTCAAAACCGGTCCTCCGCAATTTAATCACATGTCTAAATGAAAGAAGTCTTTTAACTACAGTTAGTCATTAGACTCACCCCTCAAGTATTTTTTTTTTCTTATTTTCTAAACAAAAAACACAATTAAACAAACAGTAGCTACTTAGAAAGTAAAATAAAATAAAATGAAATAAAAAAAACACCATTTGTGTAAACGTAATAACTAGCTCGAGAATTCAAAACACCTAAAAGAGTACAAATATTAGTAACTTCAATAGTTTCTCATGATTTTTTTTCTTTTTCCATTCGAGTTTTTCTTCACTCGAAACTTATATATCTTAATAATTTTTTTTGATTTTCTCTATTATACCTTTCATGTTGGAACCAAGATAACTAAATTTTCACATGAATTTTTTATGATTTATGAAATATAGAGCAAGTTACATTGTTCACCCTCAAGTACGTTTAGTAAGTTGGTTTTACACATAGGTTGACTTTTAATCCTAAACGAGCTTAAGCTTAGCCATTTCTTTTATTAAAGTCAATGAAGAATTGTTATAAATCAGTAGAACACGTAATTTTTCTTTTGAATTCTAGAACCTTGACCCTTTTTTCCATTTTCCATCTTAAATATTTAATTTTTCCAAGAATTTTGTATAATATATATTATAAAAGCTAGTCGTGTTGAAGAACGAGTCTACTACTGTGAAAGTACTATTCAGTATTCATTACACTTTTGAAAGGATACTTTTATTTGTGTATTTTTCTTTGTCCAGTAACAAACATTTAACTGCAAGGACCAAGGGCATAGAAGTTAATTTCAAATTTGACTTAGTAAAGTCAAGGGACTATTGATGACTTTTAGTAATTTCTATGTCTTCTTCTAGAACAGTAAGACATTAAAAAAAAAAAGTGAAAAATAGAAAATCAAATTTGCCACCATAACAGAAGGTGTGTTGCTCTTTCTAATTTCTTTAGGTTGACCACCTTTATTTTGCATATCAAGGTCTTCAAATTCAAACAAGTACATCCGTATTTTCTTCAGTATAAAGATCATATCTTTACAAAGAAAAAGTATATCTGCCAAATACCACTTTACCTCTCTTTCCTGCATTCACAGAGAGATCACATTGTTCTAAAACTTAAGAAAAATAACCCATTTCATTTCACAACTAATCAGTGAAAACCCAAAAAAAAGTTTGATTCTTTTGGGCTAATTCAAGGTTTTCTTGACATAAAGAACAAAACCCATCAAATTTTTTAATTCTTGATCAACATTTTGTAAGGTTTTGATAAGTGTGTTTAGTAAAAATGGATGGAAGTGACATATATAAAGCTGCAAGTAGTATAAGATTAGGGAGTTTAAGAGCTGGTAGTACTAGAGCAGCAAGTTTAAGATCTGGAAGTACTTCTGTATGGAGGAATTCTGGTATGGATGCTTTTTCAAAATCTTCACGTGAAGAAGATGATGAAGAAGCGCTTAAATGGGCTTCACTCGAAAAGCTACCAACTTTCGATCGTTTGAGAAAAGGTTTACTTTTTGGATCAACTGGACCATCTAATGAAGTTGATATAGGCAATCTTGGAATAGATGATAGAAGGCATTTACTTGATAGACTTGTTAAAGTTGCTGATGAAGATAATGAAAAGTTCTTGTTAAAGCTCAGGGCCAGACTTGATCGGTACCAATTGATTATTTTGATTTCATTTCATAATATGTTTTCATTTTATGGGTTGTGATCATTAGTTAATATGGTTAAATAATTTATTATGATTTGTAATTTATAGGGTTGGGATTGATTTGCCAACAATTGAAGTCAAATTTGAGCATCTTAAGGTGGAGGCTGATGTTAATACAGGAAGCCGAGCCTTGCCTAGTTTTATAAACTTTCACATTGATCTTTTTGAGGTAAGAACAAGTAACCTAAGTCAACAGACGTGTTACGTTATTCTTGATCATGTTTTATAGAATTTTCCTAATTTTTCCTCATGTTTATGTCTTTTAGGGGCTATTGAGTTTATTTCATCTACTTCCAAGTACAAAAAGGCATATAACTATCCTTGATGATGTTAGCGGTGTCATTAAGCCTAAAAGGTGAGAAGAAAGAACATAAAACTCCCACGAATATTGCTTTCTTTTATAAGTGACAATTTTGACCGTCCACTTATGAATTCGTCATTTAAGGTTATGTTTCATCTCTAACGGGTCAAACTGGTAAAATAAAAAGGGTTAGCTAAAACCCCCTTGCCAAATGGGTTTAAAAATATTCTATTATTCAAAAGTTGGATGCTTATTGAAATATGGAGTAATATAACTTTAGTAATTGTGTTTGACACACAAATCATAAATAAACGTGTAAATTTTTAACAAAAGGTGTTTTGGTCCACCCAACTCTACCATGCCCGTTCAAGAAATCACCCATTTGCCCCATTACCCAAGCCATCCGACCCACATATTTTTCACACATTTACCTTCTTTGATTCATTTTCCAATTACTAGTACTGATTTTCACCTAAAATTTCTTTGTAGAATGACATTACTTTTGGGTCCTCCAAGTTCTGGGAAGACAACACTCTTGTTGGCCTTGGCCGGATCACTTGCTAAGGAGCTTACGGTAAAATATTTATCCTAAGATAACTTCATATCTTCACCACATATTTGATATTTGTCTCCCAGTTTAGAACTCTAAGTAATCTGTTATTTATTTATTCTTTTAATGCAGACTTTGGGTAAGATAACATATAATGGCCATGAATTACATGAGTTTGTACCTGAGAGAACTTCTGCTTATATAAGTCAAAATGATGTCCATATTGGAGAAATGACTGTTAGGGAAACATTGGCTTTCTCTGCAAGATGTCAAGGCGTTGGATCACGTTACGGTTAGTTTGTGATCATTTCTGTTTCAACGTTTGTTTTGAAGTCACAGAGAGTTTTGTATAACACAATTCTTTTCCAAAAATTCACAGATATGTTAGCAGAGTTGTCAAGAAGAGAAAGAGATGCAAACATAAAACCTGATCCTGATATTGATGTCTTCATGAAGGTAAGAAATCATCTACGTTCAACAATCATCTTAAATCCTTAATGTTCAAAATTTAAAATCTTTATCGTTTTTTTGATGTTATTTACTTGTCCAGGCTGCTGCAACCAAAGGTCAAGAAGCTAGCGTGGTCACAGATTATACTCTCAAGGTATGATGACATAAATGGTCTATGTGTTATATTTTGCTAGCGGCTGCAATATCGACCCGTTTACTTATGAATGGGTCAATTTGGGTTGAATTTCCTCAAACGGGTCATTTATGAGAAAATTATAAAGGTGAAGAGGTTGAAAGCGTTAAAAGGGTTGAAAGTCGCCCAAAGTCTCCGATTTTCATAATTTTGACGCGTAATAAAAAACCCTGACCCGTTTCAATGTGAAGCCGTTTTGAACCATTTCTCAACTTGCTCATCTTGACACTGATATAAACCAATCAAGATCTAATGTAAGTGGTTTCTTGTGCAGCTATTGGGGTTGGACATATGTGCAGATACCATGGTAGGGGATCAAATGATAAGGGGTATCTCTGGTGGACAAAAGAAGCGTGTGACAACCGGTGAAATGATAGTTGGACCATCAAAGGTTCTTCTTATGGACGAGATATCAACAGGGTTGGATAGTTCCACAACTTATCAGATTGTGAATTCACTTAAACAGTTTCTTCACATTCTCGAGGGTACCGCTGTCATTTCACTTCTTCAGCCTGCACCAGAGACGTATGATTTGTTTGATGACATTATACTCTTGACTGATGGTAAGATTGTATATCAAGGCCCGCGTGAAAATGTGCTTGAATTTTTCGAATCAATGGGATTCAAATGTCCAGAAAGGAAAGGTGTTGCTGATTTCTTGCAAGAAGTAAGTATTATCCATATTCATTAATTTTACGTAGTGTTAAGTGTATGAAAATATAAAAACAGGTGTCACGTCACCGATTTACATGTTATAGAAAGTCAGATACATATGGTAGCAATAATTTAAAGTTTGATGCATACAATATAAAGTTTGACATATTGTCAGACACTTATGTCTCAATTTTCTCATCAAGTTATGTTAGGATAATGTCTTTGTGTGTCTGAATATATGTGCGTGTATGTGTTAAGTAAACAGCTGTTTTATTTTTTATGTGTGCTCGGCATATCTGAATGACAGTAAATTACCATTTTGACCCTCTTGAAATCTTGTTACAGGTGACATCAAAGAAAGATCAGCAGCAGTACTGGATGAGAAGAGATGAGCCTTATAGATTCGTGACATCCAAAGAATTTTCAGAAGCCTTCCAATCATCTCATGTTGGAAGAAAACTGCAGAGCGATATCACAACCCCTTACGACAAAAGTAAAAGCCACCCTGCTGCTCTCACGACTGAAAAGTATGGTTTGAGTAATAAAGAAGTCTTGAAAGCTGTCACCGATAGAGAGATATTGCTCATGAAAAGAAACTCTTTCGTCTATTTCTTCAAATTGTTCCAAGTAAGTGTTCAAGCTCTCATCTTTGATAATCCTTTTTTTAACAAATTTCTGTTCAAAGTTGTAATTAGTATCGCTCTTCATTGGTGCATGTTTTCAGCTAACCGCCATGGCGTTCATTGCTTTGACTGTGTTCTTCCGAACTGAGATGCATAAAAATGATCTAGTAGATGGTGGGTTATACAACGGTGCTGTATTCTTCGGTGTTTGTACGATCATGTTTAATGGGTTGGCTGAGATTTCGATGACGATTGCAAAACTTCCTGTTTTCTACAAACAACGGAACTTCCTATTTTACCCCTCATGGGCATACGCTCTTCCATCATGGGTCATCAAGATTCCCGTTTCAGTTCTTGAAGCTGGGGTTTGGACAGTTCTCACTTACTATGTCATAGGATTTGATCCTAACATCTCAAGGTAAGAGACAGTTTGAACTTGCAAATTTGGTATTAATTATCTTATTAGTAGTTACAAGTTTTCTAGTGTTTGGGCAAACAAATTTTGCTTATGGTTGCCGGTTTTCCATACATTTTACAACACTAAAAATAACTGATAGTTTGATACATACAATATAAACATTAAAAGCTAAATACACATGATAGAATTTGAGTAAAATTTGACACATTTTCAGGCACTTAACCCATTTGAAAATACATATCCTGAAACCTCCTAAATGATCGATATATTTATCATCTGTACTAACTTCATTAAAAAATTTGCAGATTCTTCAAACAGTACTTGATACTGTTTCTTGTTAACCAGATGTCTTCTGCATTGTTTCGGTTTATTGGAGCATTGGGTAGGAACATGATTGTTGCAAACACGTTTGGTTCATTTGCACTTCTCCTAGTATTTGCATTGGGTGGTTTTGTTCTGCCACGAGGTATTATATTAACTAGTTTAGAAACATATAACATCATTCTTTTGTTCGTGTTTGTCAACTAACAAACACTTTTTCTTCATTTTAGATGATGTCAAGAGTTGGTGGATATGGGGATACTGGACTTCTCCCATGATGTATGCAATGAATGGAATATCTGTGAACGAGTTTCTTGGGCATAGTTGGAATAAAGTAAGTCACACAAAGCTTGATTTATTCATAAGTAAATGGGTTGAAATTGACGCATCTAGTTTTATGTGTTTATCGTAATTAGTAACAATTAACTAATCAAGCTTACATTTCAAACTGATTTTCGTGTCATTTATAGCCTTTAAATGGAACAACGCTAGGGAAACTAGCTATTACAAGCAGAGGGTTCTTTGCAGAAGCATACTGGTATTGGATTGCAGTCGCAGCCTTACTTGGATTTATTCTCGTCTTCAACATCTGTTATGCTTTGTCTCTCGCCTTCCTAAACAGTGAGTTTTTATCATTGATTTAAGTTAAGATTCAGATGTTACTGAAACCTATTTTCATTTTCTACAACTGACATTCTTTTTTCTGCTTTTACAGATTTCGGAAAAACGCAAGCTAATGTATCAGCAGAGGATGAAAGTGATGCAGCCGTTGAGTTATCGTCTATGAATGAATCCGGAGATGGGAGAAATCAAATCAAGAACAAAGGAATGATTCTTCCATTCGAACCACATTCAATTACCTTTGATGATGTCAAATACTCCGTCGATATGCCACAGGTAATGTGATTGTACTTGTAGATGGTCAAATTTATATAAGAAATGTGAGATTTTAACTTGGAGGTAGCAATATGGGTGGTTCAGATCAGTTTAATTGGCAGGATTGGGTTGATATGACCCGCAAACCCTTTTTGCTCTTTTTAGAGTATTGAATGAGTTATTAATAGGACAAATTATGTATATTGCTAGATGAACCTAAACTTAGGTGTAGCCAAGTGTAACTGATTAATAAGTGTGTATATGCAAGAAAATTGAAGGGTAAAAAAATGTAAATAATTATCTTAAATATTTACATTGGCTGAACCTAACTACAAAGTTACTAGTAGTATATAAATTATCCCTTTATTGATATTCACAAAATATTATTACAATGATAATGTAAATTTATCTGAAAATAACAACAATTTATTAAATTTAGGAAATATTCACCCTATTCGGTCATTTGACCCATTAAAGATAAAACATAACCCAAATCAATCTAGCCCTAAGTAAATGAGTCAAAACTTTCACATCAGTTTTTACTGAGCGTTTATGAAAACGATTGCAGGAAATGAAAGAACAAGGAGTGGTTGAAGACAGATTGCTGCTTCTTAAGGGAGTAAGTGGAGCTTTCAGACCTGGTGTTCTGACAGCTCTAATGGGCGTGAGTGGTGCCGGAAAAACTACTCTTATGGACGTGCTAGCCGGTCGGAAAACGGGTGGGTATATCGAGGGTGATGTTAAGATTTCCGGGTATCCAAAGAAACAAGAAACGTTTGCTCGGATTTCTGGATATTGTGAGCAAAACGACATCCATTCACCTCATGTTACTGTTTACGAGTCTTTGCTTTACTCAGCCTGGCTCAGGTTAGCAGCAGATGTTGACGAAAACAAGCGAAAGGTTAGTCATATACCCATTTTTGCTCATTAGAACATGGGTCAAGAGTCTGAAAATGTTTCAAAGTTTATCCAAAATTCTATAGTATGTTTCCAGCTTTCAAAGTTTTTATTGTATGTGTCAGCTTTCCTTTATTGTTATTGTGTGTATCTGATCTCTTATAACTTGTAAAGCGATGATGTGACACCAGTTTTGATGACGTGGCGGATAATGTGGTAACTTATATAGCTGCCACGTCAGCAGTAAAACCAAGTTCCAAATTATCAGATACATACAATTGATGTAACAAAAATGTGACATGTATAATAGAAAGTTTTAAAGTTGACTACATGCAATATAGTTTAGGTAAAGTTTGATGCATTTCAACGACATAAACCTAAAACATCCCACTTTTTTGTGCTATTTTTTTCTTAATGATTGAACGATATCGCTTTACAGATGTTTGTTGATGAGGTTATGGACCTTGTGGAACTGAACCCAATAAAGGATTCATTAGTTGGATTACCTGGTGTGAATGGTCTATCAACCGAACAACGAAAGAGGTTAACCATAGCAGTTGAGCTCGTTGCTAATCCGTCTATAATATTTATGGATGAGCCAACCTCTGGGTTAGATGCTAGAGCTGCAGCTATCGTAATGCGAACCGTTAGGAACACTGTGGACACAGGAAGAACAGTCGTTTGCACCATTCATCAACCTAGCATTGACATTTTTGAAGCTTTTGATGAGGTACAATTACATGATTGCGCTTCATTAGCCCAGTTCAGTAATTCTCCACATAACATATACATGTATGTATGTATTTATGTGTGTATATCTATAATAATTATCGAATTTGCAGCTGTTCTTGATGAAAAGAGGAGGACAAGAGCTATATGTTGGACCTGTAGGTCGGCATTCTTGCGATATAATCGAGTACTTTGAGGTACAAAATTATCAAATATTTTTAGGCTGAAAATTAGCCGTATAAATGTTCTAGTCAACTTCACCTGAGAGTTTTAGACGTATAAGAAGTATTCATACAATCTTTTGTAATACGGTGTATCCAGTTTTTTAGAAATAAAACATAAATATTTATTTCTGAAACAGGCTATCAATGGTGTAAGTAAGATTACTGATGGATATAACCCTGCGACATGGATGTTGGAAGTCAGTACTTCAGCACAAGAAATAGCCCTTGGAGTTGATTTTACAACAATTTACAGGAATTCTGAACTTTACAGGTGAGTACACGTTACAGACCGATCAATGTTTTGGTGGTGTCTGAAATTGCTTATTTAAGTGGTTATCTGTTTATTTCTTTCTTTTTTTTCTTAAAGAAAGACATATTTGTTTACCCGCTTATTTTCATTTCCAGAGCAGATAAACACTTAAAAATACGAAATCCCGAACACCCGTGTCAATTTCTTTCCTTTATAATCCCTTTTTAAGTTGTCATCTTGTTTACTTTTTTTGGGATCAAAATTTGCAGGAGAAACAAAGCACTAATTGCGGAATTAAGTGTACCACGTCCCGGAACAAAAGATCTGTTCTACCCAACTCAATATTCACAGTCCTTCTTGGTCCAATGTATCGCATGTCTATGGAAACAACGGTGGTCTTACTGGAGAAATCCTCCGTACACTGCTGTACGTTTTGTTTTCACCACCTTCATAGGAATCATGTTTGGTACTATGTTTTGGGATCTCGGCACTAAAAGGTAAATATACTCTCATTAATATATATTAGGAAAAGGATCACATAAAGTGTGTGTTTTGAGGGAAGCACTGATTTTTTCCTATATATTTACATACGATATTTATCAATGAATATTTCAGTTTAACAGAAGTTACTTCTCTGTTTCCCTAGAAAAACATGATCCTCTCATATATCACAGTTAGTCCTTTTGTTTTGTTATAGATGTTTAACCGAGTTATATAATATGTTATTTCAGGAGCACCCAACAAGATCTGAGTAACGCCATGGGTTCCATGTATGCAGCAGTTCTCTTCTTGGGAATTCAAAATGCATCAGCGGTTCAACCGGTTGTCGATATCGAGCGAACCGTTTTTTACCGAGAAAGAGCTGCCGGGATGTATTCCGCTTTACCTTATGCGTTTGCTCAGGTAACATCATTAGCTGTTGTACATTCTATTTGCTACGGGTCAAAACTAGCTAGTTTTGTAGTATAAGTCAGTTTTACGTGTTGAAACTGCAACTAGAAACAGAATATCTATCCATTTGGTATCGTGTTCTAATGTTCTTTCATCTTTTTCTACTTCTTCTTCAGGTTCTGGTTGAAATTCCGTACATTTGGGTGCAAACAATAGTATACAGTGTCATAGTATACGCCATGATTGGATTCGAGTGGACTGCTTCTAAATTCTTTTGGTATGTCTTTTTCCAATTCTGTTGTTTCATGTACATGACCTTCTACGGTATGATGACTGTCGCCATCACCCCCAATGCCAACATCGCTGCCATCATTGCTGCCTCATTCTACGCAATCTTTAATCTGTTTTCAGGATTCATCATTCCACGACCTGTAAGTTTCACTCAATATCACCTTTTCTTTTAGTTAAACATTTCTAACGCCTTTTCTAGTTCTAAAATCTTTTTATATTAAATTGTCACAGAGCATTCCCATCTGGTGGAGATGGTACTACTGGGGAAATCCGTTAGCATGGACTATTTACGGCATGGTTGCTTCACAATTTGGAGATTATAACGATGTACTACCAGACGGTGACACTGTTAAAGAGTACTTGGACAGCTTTTACGGTTACAAGCATAGTTTTCTAGGGGTTGTTGCTGGCGTGCACATTGGTTTGGTTTTGTTATTTGCGTTCATCTTTGCTTACTGCATTCGATCCTTCAACTTCCAAAAGAGATAAATAATTTTTTTATTTTTTTTTCCATTTAATAGATGAAAATACATCAATTTACGTAACTGCTTGTATTAAACTTGTCATTCAAATTCAATATATAAGATAATAAGAGTTTTGCTTCCCAAAAATGTGTATTTGTTATTATAGTAGATGGTGTCTTTGGCATGTAAAATGTAAATTCAACCCCACAGTTTATGGGGCTGGAGAGTATCATACAAAGCCCAACCCGGTTCTAGGCCTGGCCAGAAACTAGTCCTAGTAAGTCCAGCCTGATAAGGTACAGTTCCATTCTTACACGGCCTGGACATGCCTAATTCAGTTCAAAGACAGGTTCAAAGCCTGGCCCGGAAGTATTTCCGTAGAATGTCCCAGACGTGTCATATAATATGTATTAGAGTTGAGCCCAATCCTATAATGGGATTTACGGTTTAGTCTAGCGATCTCTGAGATATACTCAATATAATACATTATTCAAATACACAATAATACAATAATACAATACATACTGCTCCTCGTTATGAATTACAAACTATCGTTGTCATCACCGAGTCCGTAATCAAATTCCGACCAAATCCTGAGATTCTCATTGCCAAAACCACCTCCAAGCACCTCCGCACGCTGCCTAAACCTTTGCTAGAATCTTCAAGATTTCCGGCGAGTGAAGTCTCACCGCCTAGTCAGAGCTTCTTGTCGGTCGATTTCGACCAAAACCCACCTTCTTGTAGTCGCCACACGCCGCTGTAACCCTAACTCCAACGCTGGAATCTGAGATCATATTAGAAAAGAAGTACCAGATCGACGCTAATTGCTGCTTTCACCACCGCTGAGAAAACTTCATCAAATTTCTTTTACATCATCACCACAAACTATAGTTATTGGAAGACAATGATTCAACATTTTCTCGGGACTAATAACATGTTTGGATATGTAGATGGTACAATTGCATGTCCATCCAAATCATGACACCAACCGAAGCAAATGCGGCTCCAAAAGACAACCCTAACTATTCCATCTGGATTTCGAACGTTGCACATGTTCGTATCTTGATTATATCTACCATTTCCGAGGCCTCCTTTAGACATATTCAAGGAGAAACTTCTCGGGATCTTTGGCTTGCCCTTGAACGAGCCTATCCATTTCATACATTATCTAGAACTCCATATGCTTATTTTAACCGCGTGCAACATGCTGTAGATGCTCTCACAGCCATTGGTGAACCTTTCAAATATTATTATGCTTGCAGTTTCCAGTCTTTGTGACGAATATAATGGCCTTAAAGCTGCCATCATTGTACTTCAATTCCCAACTACATTTAGTGAACTACATGGCCTTCTCAGTGATCACGACTATATGCTTGGGAAAACTCGTGCACCTACCCCATCCATTACTCATGCTTTTAACACTACTACTACTACTGGAACTATCGGTAATTCCACTAGTTCATCGCCTAATCCACAACTGCATCAACCTCAATTTTTAGCAGTCCAACAACAATTAGCTGCCCTTGGTTTCCAGATCGTGCCCACTGCACCATCAGGTTCTCAAGCGTATTATGGTTATCGTCAGCCTAACAACAACAATCGTGGTAATTGTCAATGTGGAAAGTCTCGTGGTACCAATAACCGCCGACATGGTGATATCCGCCAATTTAGTTAGGCGTCGAACCAAAACACAGTCAATGGCTCTTGTAATCGATGTGGGATATGTTACATTCCATCACAATGCCCTAACCATGACCACTCTACTATTAGTGTGAGGCCACCAACTAACCTTGTTGATATTCGTGCCTCTTCATTAGCAGCTTCTATTGCCCGGTTTCTAGACACGTGGGCAAACAGTCACGTCACACCTGACTTAGCAAGCATGGATAACTCAGAGGTATATTATGGTAATGACGCACTTCATGTTGGTAATGGTAAGGGACCTCCATTCCTTTATATTGGTTTTTCTAAAATTCACTCACCACGCAAAACATTTCTTCTATATGATATTCTTCATGTACCAGCAATCAAGAAAAACCTTCTTTCCGTTTAAAAGTTCTGCCTTGATGATCATGTATATTTCAAATTTTTCTCTATTTTTTTTTGTTGTGAAGGACAAGTCTACACACACTATACCACTCACGGGCCCTAGTGAAGACGGTCTTTACTCAGTTGGTCTTCCACAATTTCAGTCGGTCAGTAAAGTTGCCTTTTTCGCTGATCGTGCATCCTCTACCATTTTTCATAGGCTGCTCGATCATCCACATCATCCTCTTTTACATTCTATGTTTTCTAGATTTTCAATTCCTATCAAGAATACATCTTTATCGATTTTATGTACATCCCGTGGGAAAATCATCAAAACAATCATTTCCTGTCTCTACGTTTTGAAGTAATAATATTTTAGATTTAGTTTATTGTGAGGTTTGGGGGCCTGCACCTATTTTCTTTTGAGGTCATCAATATTTTTTGTTATGTGATGATCATCATACTCGATATATGTGGATTTATCCTTTAGCTCTAACACCTAATGTCTACAACACCTTCAAAAAACTTTGTAACCATGGTTGAAAGACAATTCTCCACTAAATTAAAACAAGTTCAAACTTATCGGGGTGGTGAATTCCGTAATTTAACTAACTTCTTCTCATCGCTTGGTATTATTCATCGGGGATCCTGTCCTCACACATGTGAGCAAAATGGATTTGTCAAACGTTGCAATCGACATGTCGTTGAAACTGGTCTCACTCTTCTTGCCCAAGGAAATGTTCCTCAATGTTTTTGGCACTATGCATTCGATACGATCGTTGAGGAACATCTTTTTAAACGGACTCCCGATTACTCATTTCTTCGGGTCTTTGAATGCCAATGTTTTCCTCATCTTCGTCCCTATAACTGTCATAAGATGGACTCTCGATCCACCCCGTGGGTCTTTCTTGGGTACAGTTATGTTCATCATGGCTACTATTGTCTTGACCTCTCTACTAAAAGTCTTTACATTTCTCGTCATGTTCATTTCAATGAGGAAAATATTCCTTTTGTCACCCCCAAACAATCAACTTCCATATCATTTAGATCGTGCCCTTATGCCTTATCAACATCACCCTATGTGGCAACCGATACAACACCTCCCGATATAACATCCTCGACAATGACCGACTCACCTAGTCCCACTACTCAATCTTCACCCGTGTCAGATGAGTCATTATCTCCATCATCTCCAACATCTCCTCTATCACCATCACCTACACCGACTCCAACCCAAACTTCACCACTACCTCTACCTCCACTTACTCGTCAACGTCCTCTTAATCTTCGTCCGAACCCGAAACAACGAGTTCCCTTCAACCCCTTAGTGAATCACGTTACCACATCTCCCAATTTCTTGACTGAACCCTCTTCGTTTGCCTTTGCTAACAAATACCCTTAATGGCGCCAAGCCATGGCCAACGGGTACTCCGCTCTTGTTAAAAACGACACGTGGTCTCTGGTTTCTCATGTTCCTAATACTGACGTTGTTATCACTTGTTACAACGCGAGATTTGTTGCCAAATGATTTCGTCAACAACCAGGCGTTGATTTTCATGAAAAATTCAGCCCAGTTGTAAAATCAACAACCATAAGTTTTGTTATGTCTCTTGCAATAACTCAAAAATGGAAACTCAGACAATTAGATGTTAAGATGCGTTTTCTCATGGAAATTTGAAAAGAGACCGTTAATGAGCAACCTCCTGGCTTTGTTCTCTTAGTATGATCCACTCATATTCTATTTCATTCAATCTAATTCAATTCTTCTATTGTGTTTAATCAAAAGCACAAGATTTTAATCATATAAATGTAATGTTAAATACAAGAGTTGTCACTCACTGAAACAAAAATAACATCAATTGAATAAATTAAATAAATCATAATACAAACCGTTCAACGATTATACATCATATTATCATACAAATAACCTCAATCAAAGTATTAATTATTCAACATCTAGGGTTATTAGTATAAATGAACATAAAGAAATTAATTCATAGTTATAGTTCCAACCATATAAAAAGAATATATTTTATTTATTTCAGATGAACAATGAACTATTTTTAAATAAATTATAAACTTATTTAACATACAAAAAGATTAAAAACAATTTTTGCAAATTTACTCTATTCGAAAAAATGCTATGTCAGAAGTGTCATACTTAACTTTCACTCAACTATATAGTATTACTATAACTTCTGATTACATCGTAAAAGATTTTTTTTTAATATTATAAAACAAAATCTATTAATAAAAGTTCAAGAAATACATAACTTGATGGAATGCATGTTATACAGGCCAAATCTAGAAGAGAATAGAGGGATAGTGTTTTTTTTTTGTTTTCTTCTGAAATTCTAAATTAGAAAAGAAAAGAAAATAAATGAAAGTAATTTGTCAAACTTTTGAAATGTTGCTTCTTTAAAATGTTATTTTTTACTGTATCGTATATATTATCTTTGTTTCAAAATAAGTGTTCATCTTTTTATTTTAGTTTGTCCTAAAATAAATGTCTACTTTAAAAAGTAATACGGCCTATATGAACTTTACTAATTTACCATCAATATACGTTTTCTCAAAACTGATACACGAGTATGTGCAAAAAAACTAGTGTAAAAGAGTCATCTTCACTACAAGATAATATAATTTTTTAAACTTTGTGAAAACTGATTGTTGACATTTATTATGAGACGGATGGAGTAATATTTTATCTTCAACGCTAACGTTACGTATATTTAATTTGCTTAAAAAAGTTAGAGTCTAAGAGTCATTTTTACTACCAGACAATATAATTTTTTAAACTTTATGAAAATTGATTGTGAACACTTATTATAGTACACATTAAGTAATATTTTATCTTCGATGATAATGTTACATATACTTAATTTGTTTAAAAATATAGGGCATTCATTTAAAACTTAATCAATTTTAGCTTAAGAACTCTGAAAATTTAGAGACGATTATATTTAAATTAATTTGATTTCAATTATCCGGAAAAGATGCATATCACACAAACCACTGAACATAAACTTTTAAACAAATCTACTAGTTAACCACAAAAATTAGAGAGAAAGACAACCCTTTTATGTCATAATACTCGTGGACAAAAAAATCTGGAGCATCGTGATTTTCTTGTTTTACACGTGACAATTTCTTTTAAACAATTATCATTTAATTACTATCTTTAACTTTAATTGATATTACGTTACTAATAATTTATACATAAATATAAATATTTATATTTATATTAAAAGTATATTATTTATAATCAGTATAAATTTAAATGCCTTCGTATGAATTACTTTATTATTATAAAAATGTAGATAGAAGTTTACATTACGGATGAATAAATTAGTAATAAAAATGCTTTAATAATTGGCGAATTATCATATATTTTAGTGGAATATTATTTTCAACCGGTCAAACTCCGGTCTACAATCGATTGTCACATGCCCCACATATCGAAAAAAGTAAGGTGATGATTATTTTTAATTAAAGTAATAACTACAAACACTCGTCCCTCAACTATCTTTGATATGTTGGTTTTAGTCCTTACAAATTAAGGAGTTTTCATGTTTGCTCGTTTAATTTAATTTTAATGAAACGAACGCATAAAAAAAATCGATTGTGTTGTGTGAAGAAAATAAATGATTTGTATCCATTATATTCATTTTGTAAGATAAAATTATAGGATGTTATACGAACATAAACAGGTATAATCAAAGCAAAACATAAAGGAATGAACATACAAATCAACTTACAAATGTAACATAATATGAAATAAGTATCTAAATTTCTGCAATCTTTTTTGCTCCAAGAAGGCTATAATAATAAAAAGGAATCTTAATAAAACGTTTTAAATAAGATGGTGCGCTGTTATTTATCATTTATTTGGAACAAATTTTGTTTTCACTATCTTTAAGCAAATATATTCATCATATCAGTATCTTTTTCTACATAAAGATTGTGTCCCTACAAAGATCTTAAACTTTCACATGACAGCACCGTGATCTTATACTTTTTCTTGAAAAAAGAAAAGAAAAAGTAAGTGAACTCTTACCAAGTTCTTGATCAGCATTTTGTGAAGTTCTGATTAGTGTTTAGTTATAATGGCCGATGGAAGTGCATTTATCGAGCTGTAAATAGTATAAGATTAGGGAGTTTAAGAAAGGATAGTACACGAATATCAAGTTTTAGATCCGGAAGTAGTTCTGCATGGAGGAATTCGGGTATGGATGCTTTCTCACAATCGTCACGTGAAGAAGATGATGAAGAAGCTCTTAAATGGGCTTCACTTGAAAAGTTACCAACTTTCGATCGTTTGAGAAAAGGTTTAATTTTTGGATCAACCGGGCCATCTAATGAAGTTGATATAGATAATCTTGGAATAGAAGATAGAAAGCATATACTTGATAAACTTGTTAAAGTTGCTGATGAAGATAATGAAAAGTTCTTGCTGAAGCTCAGGGAAAGACTCAATAGGTACTAATTTTATAATATATATAATTTGAACGTAAACTTGTCCCTTGAGACCTGAACCCATAACCACTTGATTTAAGGGCGTCTGCTTGATACTGCTAGACCAAATGTATGAGTGCTAGCGTTTATTTTCATTTTGTATTGTGATTTTCCTTTTGAATTGTAATCGTGGGTTAAATTCACGAGTTGAATGGAAATGTTGATAGGGTTGGGATTGATTTGCCGACAATCGAAGTCAGATATGAGCATGTAACAGTGGAGGCTAATGTTAATACAGGAAGCCGAGCGTTACCTAGTTTTATAAACTTTCACATTGATATATTTGAGGTAAGGTTTCATATTCAATTTTTAGAGGGTCGGTTTTACCCTTTATTTGAGGTAAGAAAAAGAATTTAACTCATAATCAACAGACTAATTTTTGTGAAAATTTGGCTAATTATTGGTTCATGTTTTTGTCTTTTAGGGGCTATTGAGTAAACTCCATCTACTCCTGAATTCGAAGAAGCATATAACAATCCTTGATGATGTTAGTGGTGTCATTAAGCCTAGCAGGTGAAAAAAGTAACATAAAACCCTTTTGAATGTAACTTTTTTCTTTCTCCAATTGCTTTTGCTGAATTTTTTTTCTGTTGTCGTTGTAAAAATGTTTGTAGAATGACATTACTTTTGGGTCCTCCAAGTTCTGGAAAGACATCACTCTTGTTGGCCATGGCGGGGACCCTTGACAAGGCGCTTAAGGTAACATTTTTTATTTTTTATATTTGCCTAAAGGGGAAGGTACAAGGTACCCTAATAGAAGTTTGAATTAAAAAATCCAAAGAAGATATTTAGACACTACTTTGGGCATACCCGAAGGAGATCTTATTGTACATCCCAAACCTTTACATGCCAAATGACCAAAACTACTATGACATTTCTAAATGCAAACTCAACTATACAATATTCCGTATCAAATTGCATTGAATTGCATTTTGACATAAAACAGTCAACCTCCTTTTGAGCTCATCCTTTTGTTCCCAAGCAAACCATATGATATGTTTCCCTAGCACTCTAAACCTTGCATTCTTCCAGTAGTATCATCAAGCTTATTCAAAACAGCATACTACGCATGCATTTCATTTCCAATTTCCTGCACAGTTTGGGCTTAAATAAGTCAAACTGCAACACTATTTTGGAGATCCAAAATCTTCCTGCTCTTCCTTTCTTTTCCAACTATCTTCATATATTCTTGCAGTATTATATTCCATATTACATTGCAATCCATCATCTGCTAACTCTCCATTCAATTCATTGTGGAAACCAGAATTATCCTGTCTGCTTTTTGGTCATTTTGACATGATAAAGTCAATCTGCACCAACTTTATCTCTCCAATCTTCATTTCAAACCAAATCAGACATCTAACTTTTTAGGAACTTATAATTGCAATAAACCTGTCTTCGTCAGATTTCACCCAGATCCTCTTCAAAATCTCCCATAAACTTCAAGATGCAAATTGCTTTTTTGACCCAAAAGGTCAACAACAGGAATAATCTCTTCATCTATAAACTGCAGCAAGCATAACTGCACCAAATTCCTTTCCTGTTTCTTTTACCCTCAATAATATAAATAACCAACCCATTGTACCCATCGCAGCTATTACGAGTTATACCAGTAGAACCATAAACATCTCCAAATTGACAGAAACATCACTTTACTGATCAGTGACCAGGAACCATTATGGCGAAACATATAATACCAAAGATACCAGAAAAAGACACATAATAACTTGACAGCAAACAAAAACCATTGGACTAATAACCAAATCATATATGACGACATCCAATGACTATTTGACCAAAAAATGTGACCAATAGTGACAAATAGCCTAACTCAATTTTGGGTATCATCAATCCCTGAAAACACACCAATATGAAACAGGTTCAACTACTGCACCTGTTATCAGGCAATTTCAACCCAAAATTATTTATAGGATCATCAAAAGCAACGTCTTTTTATCCAGACATTATAAACTGATTTTTTCAAATGAATATCTAAACATCATTCTCGTATCATCATAATCTATTCAGCACTGTTTTCCATTTGATAATTCTACTAAATTTTACTCTATTAATGTAGAGGTCGGGTAAAGTAACATATAACGGCCATGAATTACATGAGTTTGTACCGGAAAGAACTTCTGCTTATATCAGTCAAAATGATGTCATATTGGAGAAATGACTGTTAGAGAAACATTAGGTTTCTCAGCAAGATGTCAAGGCGTTGGATCACGTTACGGTTAGTCTCTGATTTTTGCAACACTTTTTGTTAAAAAGTTAACAATTTTTGTATAGTATTGTTATGTTGTCAAAATATATATATGATTTTTTTTGCAGATATGTTAGTAGAGTTGTCAAGAAGAGAAAGAGAAGCAAACATAAAGCCTGATCCTTATCTTGATGTCTTCATGAAAGTAAGAAATGATATACAACAAACATTTTGAATCCTTTACAATCAAATTTTAAGATCTTAATCACTGTTTTGTTCTTATCAGGCTGCTGCAACTAAAGGTCAAGAAGCTAGCGTGGTTACAGATTATACACTCTAGGTATGTTCATAAATGGTCTCCCTATTATAGATGTAACTTTAAACCCATTTACTAATGAATGGGTCGATTCGGGTAATGTTTAATCTCCAACGTCAAATGGATATAAAGACCCAAAAAGGAAACAAGTCAAAAGGTTGAAAGTCCCCAAGGTGTCTCATACATAAACCTCCGTAATAATTTTATTCAAAAAGCTAGAGTACTACAAGAATAATACAATTTTGGTAACAATATTTGACAACTACTTCTACATAAATAATTTAAAATGTTTACACAGGAAGTGTTTCAGACCAACTCAACCTGTTTAGACCAGAAAAAGACCGTAGTAAGATCTAATGTAAATGTTTTCTTGTGCAGCTATTGGGGTTGGACATTTGTGCAGATATCATGGTAGGGGATCAAATGATAAGGGGGATCTCAGGTGGACAAAAGAAGCGTGTGACAACCGGTGAAATGATAGTTGGACCATCAAAGGTTCTTCTTATGGACGAGATATCAACAGGGTTGGATAGTTCTACTACTTATCAGATTGTGAAATCACTTAAACAACTTCTTCACATTCTAGAGGGTACTGCTGTCATTTCACTTCTTCAGCCTGCTCCAGAAATGTGCGATTTGTTTGATGACATTATACTCTTGACTGATGGTAAGATCGTATATCAAGGCCCACGTGAAAATGTGCTCGAATTTTTTCAATCAATGGGATTCAAATGTCCAGAAAGGAAAGGTGTTGCTGATTTCTTGCAAGAAGTAAGTAATATAGTAGATCTTGTATATCAATAGACCTTATATATATAGTGTCTATGATTTTCTTAATTTTTTTAGTAACAATTGTTTATATGTATACTTAAAATCACCATTTTAAGCCTCATAATGTTGAATGGTGTTAAAGGTGACATCAAAGAAAGATCAGCAGCAATATTGGATGAGAAGAGACGAGCCTTACAGATTCGTGACAGCCAAAGAATTTTCTGAAGCGTACCAATCATTCCATGTTGGACGGAAAATGCAAGACGAACTAGCAGCCTCGTATGATAAAACTAAAAGCCACCCTGCCGCTCTCACGACTGAAAAGTACGGTTTGAATAAGACAGAGCTCTTAAAAGCATGTACCCATCGAGAAATCTTGCTCATGAAATGAAATTCTTTCGTTTATATCTTCAAATTGTTCCAAGTAAGTTTTGTGTCACCCTCAAAGTTTAGATCTTTAATAGTTTTTTAAGAAATTGTTGTTCAACTTTTATTGCTGGTTATTTTCAGCTAATTGTCATGGGATTCATCACTATGACGGTGTTTTTCCGCACTGAGATGAAAAAAAGCAATCTAGAGGAGGGAGGGTTGTATACTGGAGCTTTATTCTTTGGTGTGGTTATGGTCATGTTTAATGGGATGTCTGAGATTTCAATGACAATCGCAAAACTTCCTGTATTCTATAATCAACGGAACTTCCTTTTCTATCCCTCGTGGGCATATGCTATTCCCTCGTGGATCATCAAGATTCCAATTTCATTCCTTGAAGCTGGGGTTTGGACTGTTCTCACTTACTATGTCATAGGATTTGATTCGAACATCTCACGGTAAAACCAAAATAATAAATGCGAGAGTACGTAGTTTGCTGCATATTTCTAACTTAACATAACACTTATTTAAACATCTTCTGTACAAACTTCCTCAAAATCTTGCAGATTCTTCAAACAGTACTTGCTACTGATCCTTGTTAACCAGATGTCTTCTGGATTGTTTCGGTTCATTGGAGCATTGGGTAGGAACATGATCGTTGCAAACACATTTGGTTCATTTGCACTTCTCATAGTGTTTGCATTGGGTGGTTTTGTGCTTTCAAGAGGTATTATATTGACTAACTTAGAGACATATAACATGATTCTAGCTCGTTTTTGTCATTTAATTTACGACATTTTCTCTCATTATAGATGACGTTAAGGGTTGGTGGACATGGGGATATTGGTCATCACCCATGATGTATGCAATGAACGGAATAGCTGTGAACGAGTTTCTTGGTCATAGCTGGAAAAAAGTAAGTTACACAAGTCTTTTTAACATGTGATTATCCTATTTAGTTCACATTGAACACTAAAGCTTACATTTTTAGAATTTTATTCGTGTCACATATAGCCTTTGAACGGTACAGCGCTAGGGAAATGGGTTATCACATCCAGAGGGTTCTTTGCAGAAGCTTACTGGTATTGGCTTGCAGTAGCGGCTTTGTTAGGATATATTCTCGTCTTCAACATCTGTTTTTCCTTTTCTCTCTCTCTCCTCAATCGTGAATTTTCCTATACTTGTTCTTGGTATTGGAATTCATCTTATTAACTTTAACAAGCCCGTCCCTTAAAGATAGAGAAATGAGAAATTTGAATCCTATTCTGTTTCAGATTGAGATTCACAAGTTATTGGGCTAGCCTGATACTCTGGTTTGGTATCACACAATTATTGTCATTTTGTAACATTTCTTTTCTGACTCTACAGCTTTCGGAAAAACTGAAGCTAATGTATCAGTCGACGATGAAAGTGATGCAGCCGTTGAATTATCATCTATAAAGAAGGAATCCGGTAATGAGGGTGGTCAAAACAAGAAAAAAGGAATGATCCTTCCGTTTGAACCACATTCAATTACCTTCGATGATGTCAAATACTCTGTTGATATGACACAGGTACCATATGTAGTTCTACTTGAAATTACGAATTCCCATAAAAGATGAGATTTGTTATTAATCGATTAATGAAATTGGTTGTAGGAAATGAAAGAACAAGGAGTGGCTGAAGACCGATTGCTGCTGCTTAAGGGCGTTAGTGGAGCTTTCAGGCCCGGTGTTCTGACAGCTCTAATGGGTGTGAGTGGTGCTGGAAAAACTACTCTTATGGACGTGTTAGCGGGTCGAAAAACTGGTGGATATATCGAAGGTGATGTTAAGATTTCTGGGTATCCAAAGAAACAAGAAACGTTTGCTCGGATATCTGGATATTGTGAGCAAAACGACATCCATTCGCCCCATGTTACTGTTTACGAATCTTTGCTATATTCAGCCTGGCTCAGATTAGCATCAGATGTTGATGAACACAAGAGGAAGGCTAGTATTATTCTTATGTTCAATGAGTCCATTTTCACTCTTAATTTTTTTATTTTTTTTTGCCGTGTTCTAAATTAATGTTGAACTTTGTTGTAATGCAGATGTTTGTCGATGAGGTTATGGACCTTGTGGAACTAAACCCATTGAAGGATTCATTAGTCGGATTACCTGGTGTTAACGGTCTATCAACGGAACAGAGAAAGAGATTAACGATAGCAGTTGAGCTCGTGGCTAACCCATCCATAATATTTATGGACGAGCCAACCTCTGGGCTAGATGCTAGAGCTGCAGCCATTGTGATGAGAACCGTTAGGAACACTGTGGACACGGGAAGAACAGTCGTTTGCACCATTCATCAACCTAGTATCGACATTTTTGAGGCTTTTGATGAGGTATGAAACTACACTTCGTATGTGATTCATTTCCTTCTACATGACAAACGTAATATCTAAATAGTATCAGTTTTGCAGCTGTTCTTGATGAAAAGAGGAGGACAAGAACTATATGTTAGGACCTGTAGGACGCAATTCTTGTGAATTAATCAGATACTTTGAGGATATCAATGGTGTAAGTAAGATTAAAGAAGGATATAACCCTGCCACGTGGATGTTGGAAGTTAGTACTCCAGCAAAAGAAATCGCTCTCGGGGTTGATTTCTCTGCAATCTACAGGAACTCCGAACTCTACAGGTAAGTACACTTAGATCTTAAGTGTCAATTGTTCCGGTTATAAGTTACCTTTTTGTTTATTGTTGGTTAAATATTGCAGGAGAAACAAATCCCTGATTGCCAAACTAAGTGTACCACGACCTGGAACAACAGATCTATTTTACCCGACTCAATACTCACAGCCATTCCTCATCCAGTGCGCAGCATGTCTATGGAAACAACGTTATTCGTACTGGAGAAACCCGCCTTACACAGCCGTGCGTTTTATTTTCACCACTTTCATAGGGATCATCTTTGGCACCATGTTTTGGGATCTTGGTAGTAAAAGGTATAAATCTTTGTTTCAAATGTATAGCACGATTAAGGTACTTGTTGTCTTGAGGTTTGACCGAGTTTATGCATTTCAGGAAAATGCAAGTAGATTTGCTGAACGCAATGGGCTCAATGTATGCAGCAGTTCTCTTCATAGGAATTCAAAACTCATCAGCAGTACAACCAGTTGTAGATATTGAAAGAACCGTGTTTTATAGAGAAAGAGCTGCCGGAATGTATTCTGCTTTGCCATATGCTTTTGCTCAAGTTCTAGTAGAAATACCGTATGTGTTTGTACAAACAGGAGTATACAGTGTCATAGTGTATGCAATGATTGGATTCGAGTGGACAGCTGCTAAATTCTTTTGGAACCTTTACTTCCAATTCTGTTGTTTTCTCTACATGACCTTCTACGGTATGATGATTGTCGCCATCACCCCCAACGCCAACATTGCCGCCATCATTGCTGCCTCATTTTACGGACTTTACAATCTGTTTTCAGGATTCATCATTCCACGACCTGTAAGTTTCACTCATTATCAAAAGAAAAAAAAATCATTTTTAACACCTTAATTTTCTTGTAATATTTTTTTTATGTTAAATTGAAACAGAGCATTCCTATTTGGTGGAGATGGTACTATTGGGGAAATCAAATTGCTTGGACCATTTACGGCATGGTTGTTTCACAGTTTGGGGACTACACTGATGAACTAAATAACGGTGAAACCGTTAAAGGGTACTTGGACAGATATTTTGGTTTCAAGCATGATTTTCTTGGCGTTATTGCTGGGGTGCACATTGGGTTGGTTGTGCTCTTTGCGTTCATCTTTGCTTACAGCATACGCACCTTCAACTTCCAAAAGAGATAGTTTTTCTTGGTAGATGAATAATGCATCAAATGATGCAACTAGTTGGTATTAGAACTTGATTTGTGCATTTGGTACAATTAAAACCTCTTATACCGGTAAACTTATTGTTTATATTATCTAAGTATGAAATTGGGCTTCATCTCTTAATTACTGTCTAAATTTCTTATTAAACTTCTTTATTTGTATTATAACTTGTTACTTTTCATCCAGACTAGTGTAAACTTCAGGGTGATTTAGACAACAGATTAAAGTAGAAGGGGTAAAGTTTTTAAACCTCTTGTGTGTGTCGTGGTTTTTTTACACGCCTGTGGGCCTGCCGGAGGTCTATTTGAAAGCAGTCTCGCAACCCTCGGGTAGAGGTATGACTGTCTACATCCTACCTCCCCATACCTTGCCTCGTTGGGATTGGCTATTGTTGTTGTATTAAAGTAGAGGGTAAAGTTGTCCATGGTTGTAATCTTCTGATAACCGAATATAACGTACTCATCAGAGTCAAAACTTCAGGGTTAATCCACAACGAAAAACTTAATGAAACTTCAATATTACAAGATAGACGCTCAAATCTCAACACTGTTGGATACTTCTCTCAGTTTTTCTCTCCTATAAAATTATGAAATTCTGCATAAAGTTTTTAAGCAGTGAGCTTAACCAACAACTTAAGCAACAAAAACCAAACAAGTCACTGGACAACTGATCCTTACAAAGTCTAGTTCAAACCAGATGGTCTCGACTCACTATCGGCCATTGGCCCTGCCCATACCTATCCCATTTCTAGTCTTAATCAGATTTGAATAAAAAAATGGGCCTATGTCCAAATCTTGGCATCCACATGAAACCATCACGGTATTATTATCCAATTAGCTATTATTGGCTTTAGCATTTTCCCTTTTGACATTTCAGGAAATTATTGTGTTTTGTGCTCTTCAATAGAAACTTTAAACTATAACATGTTTGGCCTTTTCCTATAGACATATAAGCAATTCTCATGCTATAAATTGATTTATTTGGAGAATGTACGTTGCATCATTCACATACTGAATCAACCAAGATCAGTAAAATTACCACCAAACATGCATAAACTACCTACTATTGACTTCACTAACAAGAGAAACTTGAAGCCTGGTTCAACCTCATGGTTGGCAACTTCCATTGAAACCACCCATGCACTTGAACAATACGGATGTTTCATAGCAGAGTTCGATAAAGTAACTCTGGAGCTTAATGATGCTGTCTTTCAAGGATTACAAGACTTGTTTGATATCCCACTTTAAACCAAATTACAAAACACGTCCACTAAGCCCTTAAATTACAATGTTGGTCAAGTCCCATTTATTCCTCTTTATGAAAGCATGGGGTTTGATTATTACAATACCTTTGATGGAGTAAAAAGTTTCACCGGTGTCATGTGGCCCAACGGAAATGAAGCTTTTAGGTAACCATCGCTCTTAACTTGTCTTTCTTTTCGTATTTATTTATGGGTTTTGTTAATGCATAAATTGATTGTATTTCAACATTCACGGGAGTCAACTAAACTTCAGTGGGAGAGTGAGTTTATTATGGGCTTTAAATGAGTCGACCTGCATTTTGTTTTATCTCAAATGGTCAAATTAAAATTTTTAGCTAAAATGGGAACAGTTCAAAGGTCGTGTACAGGCTATTGTTAATGCATACATGATACAACATCCTAAATCGTTTTATTTCAAGGTTTAGATTCTCATTTGTAATAACATTGTTTTGGTAATCATATTCAATAACTATTTATCTTTTTTTAAAATGAACAAATATGTTGGCGGTCACCCCAAACTGCCCGCTTGCCACCTCTAACAAAAAACTTCTGTTGGACTGACCATAACTTTCCTATTAGCACAAAGGTGCTTGTATACAACAAGCTGGTGGCAGAATTGGAAGAAATGGTGACATGAATGGTGTTTGAAACATATGGTGTGGAGAAGTATTTGGCTGCTCAAAGGAAAATGGTGACATACCTTCAAGGGAATGAAGTACAGAGCACCTGAGGAAAATGAAACTAATGTGGGTCCTGTTCCTCATACTGATAAAGACTTCAGCACTGTTCTGCATCAGAATGGAGTCAACGGTTTAGAGGTCAAAGCAAGGGATGGCAAATGGTTCACTGTGGAGCTCAAGCCTTCATCATACATAGTCATGTCAGGCGATGCAGCCATGGTTAGCCATGCAACTATATGTTCTTGTGAATACCATTTATTGCATTTATAAAGTCTCCAACTTTATTCTAATTTCTCTTTTAGCTAACTATGTATTATTTCTTTAGAAAAAAATAATAAATCAAAGTTTCAAAAATCTTGATAAAATACTTTAAATCACAGTTTTTGAGAGTTTGAGCGATTTTATAGGTGATTACCTTTTTGTGCATTTAACGCTTTGTTCTATAACTGACTACGTCAAATTTGTGAGCAGGCATGGAGCAACGGAAGACTGTATTCACCTTTTCATCGAGTTACTATGAATGGAAGTGAAAATGTATATTCTATAGCTCCATTTTCATCCTTGAAAGGGATAATAGAAACACCAAAAGAGTTTGTTGATGAAGAACACCCGTTGCAATATAAGCCGCTTGATCATCTTAAGTATCATGACTTTTATAACCAGGAGGAAAACAGAAGATTTAGTGTGAGATTTGTAATTGATCTAAATTTCAAAGGAATTAGATTGACTAGTGCGTGATATTTTGAGAGAATAATAACTTGTGCTAACTGCCAATTTACAGAGTTGATTTTAATGATACGTGAAAGGCTTATGAAGTATATTTAATAATCAACTATGACTAGCCTCTATATACTACATTGACTAGACACATGTATTTAGCCCTAGCAATGTTTTCAATCTATAATTCTAGATTCCAACAAGATTTGTGAAGACATGTAATCCTACACGAGTTGATACTGATGTTTAAGTGTATGAAGTATGAAAATTAATTAAGTTTCATATTACCTTTTTAATGTATGTGTGCATAATGTGAAGAGCATTAGAGCCTAAAATGCTAATGTTTCTTTAGTCTCTATGATGAGTTAAGTCTTGTCTAGTGACTTGTGTGATAATGAAAATAACATGCTTGTGAACTCAGTTGCAGATATGAAGTCCAAAAAATCATACAAAAAAGAAAAGAAAAGAAAGTTGTGCCATGTTAACAGACTCGAGTTACAAGGGCAGTTAATGGACCAAAAGATGGTAGAGGAGGCAAAGTGGGCTGGTTAGACTCATATGGGTCAAAATGGGTAATTTTTATTAAGGGTCAAAACAAGACTGATCAGAATGTGTTGATAGTTGACACGGGGCAATTTTTATTCAAATTTTTTAATTTCACAGATCATTAGCATCAAAATTTTATTTTCTCCTTTAAAATCTAAGTTGATATAAAAAATGATTGCAAAAGTCTTCTACTTTCCCCATTTTGACCCATCTCCTTTTATGCTAGTGATTTTATCGTGTACTCGTTTTTCTTGCTAGAGATTAAGTATATCGTGAATTGACCCATTCATAAGTAAAGAGGGTTCAATACCGCTAAAGTATTGATCATTAGGTTCCAGTGAGATCTTTAGTTGATTAACAAACGAGAACAAACTACCAAGTATAGACAATGATGGACACAACAAAGTTTTAATGGAATAATAAACAAGCCTTAATAAATTAAGAGGCAACCAAAAATATTAATTTGATATATTCACAACTAAATACTAAAAGTGAGACAAAATATGTATATGTCAACACAAGATTTAAACTGAAAGGGATGTTATTTTAATTTACTTCATAACACTAAATAATAAATTTTGGCACTAGTTTCCAGTACACACGCTGATGATGTTATTTTAGTTAACTTAATGTCAGTGGTCCCCAAGGATTGTGAGATAACTTAAAATATGCTTTAGATCGATCCATGTCCTTTACCAAGTGTGATTGTTATTATTATTATTATTGTTATTAGATTTTAAATGAGAAAATAAAATTTTGATGCTAATGATCTATGAAATTAAGAAATTTGAATAAAAATTGCCCCGTGTCAACTATCAACACATTCTGATCAGTCTTGTTTTGACCCTTAATAAAAATTACCCATTTTGACCCATATGAGTCTAACCAGCCCACTTTGCCTCCTCTACCATCTTTTGGTCCATTAACTGCCCTTGTAACTCGAGTCTGTTAACATGGCACAACTTTCTTTTCTTTTCTTTTTTGTATGATTTTTTGGACTTCATATCTGCAACTGAGTTCACAAGCATGTTATTTTCATTATCACACAAGTCACTAGACAAGACTTAACTCATCATAGAGACTAAAGAAACATTAGCATCTTAGGCTCTAATGCTCTTCACATTATGCACACATACATTAAAAAGGTAATATGAAACTTAATTAATTTTCATACTTCATACACTTAAGATCGAGACACCTAATAAAATAATTACGTCATTGAATTATAGGCACCATCTTGATTAGAGTAACAAAGCCAAATAACAAGTAGAATGCACAATGCTTCATTAGTGGACAGTCTGAATCAACCTCATTGTTCATGGCTCATGGCTCATTAATAGACCAACTTGATCAGACACAACAAACACTAAACATGCATAAACTTACTAATGTTGACTTCCCTAACAAAAGAGACTTAAATCGTTCGGTTCAACCTCATGGCTCACCTTTCTTGCTAGTTACAAGGTAACTATGTAAGTACTAATTGGGTTTATGTTAGTTTAATCAACATCTGAAATCTCTTTAATCTTGTCATTTAAATTTGTTATTTTGAAAAATAGTATTCACACTTCTTTGAAAAGGTATACACTAGTGTATTATATTTATACCAAAAACATAAAAATCACATTTTTATACTTTTAATAATTTTCAGAGTATGCAAGTGCATACCCTGTGTACCACATAAACCCGCCCCTGTTATAGAAATGTACAACTTAACCTGGAAGTTGGAAACATGATCACCATAACAATGTCATTCTAACCGAATCTACAATGATACAAAAACAAATTTTAAATTCTTGATGTTTTTTTTTTTTTTTTAAAAAGTGACAGGAAAAGGCCATGCACCAACAAAATAAAACAGAAAACTGAAAACCAGGAACACGAAAGCATGCATGATGATAAAATGTTCAATTATTACCGATCCACACTGTACACTTCTGATAAAGACTTTACTTCCAATCAGCATGATCCTATTCCTAACCATGTACCTTTTTTCCTGGAAAAATGAAATTATATAAAAATCATGCATCAATCAGATGAAAATAGGACAATAATTTGGATAAATTAACGACCAACTAATTAATAAGTTCACATCAATAATACTTAAATAATCACTTTAACTATAGAACAACAAGATCATTCCATATTAGGAAATTGTTCTTATTTCTTTTTATGTACTCGTATAATAAAGTACTTGAGAATACAGTTAAGAGACAATATTGGCAGATCCAAAAAAAAAATTTATGGGGGACTATCGGTTATATCTGATAAATAATGGGGATCCTTAGAGTTATTTGTGACAATTTCTAAGTACTATTTGTAAAACATTTCACTAGTGGCTAAAGATCATGGGGTCCACAGCCCCGCTACTTGTTACCCCAATATATAATGATGCGAACCATGTACCCTTTCTTATTATAAATTGAGTAATAAACATGCACCAATCAAAAGGATAAAACTCAACAGTCATTTAAAATTCCAACTAGCTTATATCTCCACATCAAGTCTTATTCTATATAACAAAAAACAACGAGACTATTTGTCATTATACAGTTAAAAATACAATCATTTATCTGTTTCATGGTTCATGTGGTAACCAGTTCTAATGTCTTCACTAAAACGGGTCAGTGTTGATACTGATGTGATACCATATATGTACTTTTATATTTAATCGCATCAGGATACAATATTCTAAAGATAACATTTTTCCAAATTTCAAGTCATAATTGAGTGCTGAACCATCCTGTGCGAGTGGTTTAACAAAAAATGTACAAAAAGGGCTGACCCGTATATAGCCCTGTCCGACTGTCCCCCCTTAAGATTCCAATATTGTTAGAACTTTATAAAGGCGCTGTGAGATAGGTACTCCAATAAGTTTATCATATCCCTTGAAGCTTTTTCATATATATTGCATATAGAACAGAAGATAAATCTTGTAAAATAATTGGATCCTTACCACAACCCAAGCTCCTGTGGTTGACTTTTCTGTAAAAAACTTGACCTCTACTTCAAGTTTTTGGGTCAAAATATGTGATGAAGTAGTGCGTGCACTTGAAGAATACGGATGTTTCATAGCCATTTATGACGGGGTATCTCATGAACTCCATGATGCAATTTTCCGTGCATCACAAGAACTAACTGATCTTCCTACTGAGTGAAAGTCTTAAACACTTCAGATACACCAACTCATGGTTATGTTGGGCAAATACCTATTATTCCTCTTTATGAAGGATTAGGCATTGAAAATGCAACCACTACAGAAGGAGTTGATAAATTCACAAAACTCATGTGGCCATCAGGAAACGAAAGATTCTTGTATGGTTATTAAACTTCAAAAGTCTTACATGTTTGATTATTTATATCCAACATCTACTTATGATTCGTTTGATTATGTTTTAGTGAAAGTACATTGATGTACTCAAAGACTGTAGCAGAGCTAGACCAGATAGTGATGAAAATGGTTGCGAAAAGTTATGGCATAGAGGAACACTATGAGTCACTCCATAGGTCGACTACTTACCTTCTTAAACTCATAAAATATCTAAGTCCTCAAGGGAATGAGAAAACTCTGGGAATTGTTCCACACACGGATAAGAGTTTCATGTCTATTCTTCATCAATTGTGCATATGCACGTGGGAAGTGGATGGGAAGTGCGTGATCTTCCATAGTCATGGCAGGCGACGGTTGTATGACATGTAGTTTAAATATACTAATTGTGCATATGCACGTGGGAACATGAATGTGACGTATGTGAGATTCATGTTGTGTTTTTCTTTTTTAGGCGTCGACAAATGGAAGGATCGAAT
The DNA here is from genome assembly GCA_963921325.1 of Logfia minima. NCBI lineage: Eukaryota > Viridiplantae > Streptophyta > Magnoliopsida > Asterales > Asteraceae > Logfia > Logfia minima. The sequence continues at coordinate 1,983,011 of OY992771.1, read as the reverse complement.
CATCGTGTCACAGGGTGATGATGCTAGGCAACAAAGACAGATATTCATCGGGACTATTTGCATTTATGTGTGATGTTAAGATCGAGACACCTAAAGAACTCGTTGATGAGAACCAATCGCTCCAGTATGAGGCGTTTTATCACTACAAGTATCTTCATTACCATGCAAGTGATGAAGGAAAGAGATCAAAGTTCCCCCTCAAATCTTACTGTGGAGTTTAAAGCACGCATTGTGTATTGTAATAATCCGACGTGCTGCCACATCTTGAATCATATCTATGTTGTTTGTTTCTTGGTTTCCATTGTTCAAGTATTAACTACTGAATAAATGCATAAAATCTGTGTGGAGTGTTGATGTCTTAACAACTTTTTCCACACCGAATACAATTTCTAGTTGCCGAATACCTACAAGGTTAACTATTACCTCGCATTCAAATTTTTGAAAGTTAATCTATTTTTTCTATGTGTGAAAACAAAGATGGTTACCTAAACAGAAATTCCACCACATTGTCTTGCATGCCATTTTTCATAAGAGCAATGCATCACATATACTCATATAATTAAAGGAAAATATTTGCATTGATGAGTCAAAATGATCTTATTCCAGGATCAGAAAATACCCATAAGCATAATGAACATGTGAACCACAACATTTTGCTTGTATTCATTCATATGATTAATCAGAGGCTGATCACATACAAGCTGTTCTTCAAGATATCAATACTTATCTAAAAAAAACCAGAAAAGAAGACCTTAAGTTTAAGCATAATCTTTCCATTTACTGTAAAAATCAAATCTTTCTGAAATTTCCTGTAGTTCTTGAATTTCAATATCAAACAACATTTTGAACAACGCTATAGATCAAAGTCAAACCATTCCGTCTTTGACCAGTTCTTCCAACCCTTTTTTCAACCTCTCGGATGCAAGACGACATTCTTTCTCCACCAGACCACCAAACGAGATCCTAACATGACCTGGACACCCACACGGGGTTCCAGGAATTAGAACCACACCATGCTTATTAGCAAGCCACCGGACCACTTCAAAGTCATCTATAAACTTCTCCGGTAACTTAGCCCAAAGGTAAATGGCCCCTTCTCCACCTTTGACCGCACCCTCCCCTAACGGTGATAATGCATCCACAAGAAGTTCTCGGTTCTTGACTAGATCTTTGACCTGATCGGTAACCCATTGTGAACCCACTTCCATGGAGTGAAGGGCTAGTCGTTGTGAGATTATTGAAGCACAAATGGGTATGTTATCTTGGATTTTAAGAAGTTGTGGTGCAAAACCCTCAACCTCTGAAGGAAATGCTATCTGCAGTTACACGTTTTTAGTGATGATTAAGCCCGTATAAAATTTAAAGGATGGGAATATGATGGGTGCTGTAAGCTGCACCTAAGCTTCAGTACAGCCAAGTGTAAATGAGGGAGTAAGTGTATATATGTAACAAAGTTGAAGGGAAAAATATGTATATCATCTTAAACAATTGTCTTGGCAACACATAAATTAGAAGATTTGTTTAATAACCCTCAATGAAGATAGAAATTTTGAGAGAATCACTTATGAAATGTGTCGATCCGGGCTACCTTTTCTCTCTAAAAGGTCAATGCGTAAAACAAAATTAATTATAGCTAAAACGGAAACAGGTCAAATGGATCAAAGAGGTTAAAAGCTCGGAGTTTATTTCAATGCATGAGACCTCCTAAATCATTTTATTCAAAATATTGGAGTTACTGAGATAATGTGATTTTTTTTAAACATATTCAACACACAAATTGCGGAATTGTTTATTAAAGGTTTAAAGTTTTGGGCAAAGCGTGTTAGGGTGCAAGTCGACCCGTAAAAGCGAACCCAATCTGGCCCATTACCTGTCCTTCCTGACCCGCCGATTTTGCCACTTCTACCCCAGAAGCAACAAATTAAGTTGGATCATAAACTTATATCATGTAATAATAAGATGATACTTACATAGCCAACTCGCCAACCCATCATCCCGTAAGCTTTAGAGAAGGAAAAAATGTTGACAATGTGATTTCCCTCGATGCAAGAGTGCTTCAAACCATCATACATAAAGTACCTGTTCACTGTGATAATTAAATTTCAACAAAATTTATAGGAATGGAGATAAAGATGATTTTTTTATTTAAGCATAGAGATGGTTTAGATGAGGCAATTTCAAGCTATCTGTGTGAGACTGGTAAATTCGGGTTATTTACTGATAACATGTCCAAGGAACAGAAAATGGGTCGAAGCTTTAGAACTCGGTCAAAGTACATTTGGGGGTATACACAACCTTCTAGACTGTTTTATTCGGGAAACTCGGCCCACTCATTTTGCTACCTATGATGAATCAAGGTGAATAGAGACTTATGACTTTCAAATATATTCTTGAACAAATGAAGTTACTTACTCGTATGTGTTATCTACAACAAGCCAACATCCAGCATTTTTGCAGATATCTGATATTCTCTAGCAAACACGAGAAAGAGAGCGGTTTAATATTGTTAGAGATAGGATTGGTAGAAACATTGCGACACACTGACACTCGAGAAAAATATAAATATAAAGAGTGAAAAAGCACCTTTAGAAGGGCTTCTGGGATGTAAGTTCCAGAAGGGTTGCCAGGATTAACAACTGTAACAAGCTTTGGTGTTGGTTTGGTTTCCCGCAAAGTTTTTTCTAGCCAATCTAAAGTTCATTAATTGGGGAAACGAATAAGGCAATGCACAAGTTGAACGATATAAATTATAAAGATAGTACATTTCAAATGATATACAAGCTTTCTTGAATCTTAGATATGCAACATAACAATAAGTGGAATCAAAGCTACATAAATTAATTAATGATAAAGATAATTCGACCTATAATTTGGTGCAAGCGGCATTTTATGTAAGTTTGATTTGGAGACACTATAAAGGACATAGAGGTGGCAATATCGACCCATTTACTTATGAGAAAAGGTCAATTCAGATAACTATTTGATCTACAACAGGTAAGACAAACAAATGTAGCTAGAAATGAAATGGGTCAAACGGGTCAAAGAGAACAAACAGGTTGAAAGTTGCCCAAAGTGTACCCTTAATGCATACAACCTGCTAATCGCTCTACTCAGAAAATTTTGATTATTTACTGTTCTAGTTTAGATTTTATAGTTATATTCATCAGTGAACACACAAACTAATTTAACCATATCTAAACATGGAGCAAAAAGTGAACATAGTCAACCTAACCCGACCCATTTTGGCAAGTACCAAAATCACCCCTCTTGACCCGTTACTCAACCCACCCAATTTTCCGTGTTCTAGTAACTTACATGGCAAATACTTGTTCTACCATTCTACCAAGAATATCGTACATCTTCAACTTTCTTCTAGAATAGTCATAGTAACTCAACTCCTAATAAGGGCAGGATAACAGGAAAAAACAACTTAGTAAAGCTTTAACCTGCATCTGGATGAAGCGTATCTGGATGACCGGGACCCACCAGAATGTCAGTGACACCTGTCATCTGGAATGACATGTAGGCGTTGAAATAGTATGGTGCAAACATAACAACGGAATCCCCAGCATCACACAGAGTAAGAACAATATTCACAAATGCCTGCAAGAAATAATTTTTTAAAAATGTCAAATGTCATTAAATAGATATACATTATTTAAAATCATGCTCGAGAAAATCAACCACATGTACCTGATTTGCACCTGCAGTGACCATCACTGAGGATTTGCATAACTTGTTTTCTTCGCGCAACTGCAAATATAAATAAAGCAATAAGAATATATTGATAATTTGAAATGAAGAGTAAATATCTCAAATTTTTATAAGACCTTTTTAGTCAAAGCTTCCCTAAGCTCGGGAAGACCTTCATCTGCGCCGTAACGACTGATTGAAGGTTCCCAAACGAGCTCTTGCACCTTCTCTAAAGCCGGTTTGGGTGGTTGCCAGTACACAACACCCTATATTAAAAATTAAAAATAATAATAATTAAAAAAAATCAAATCACTCACTAGAATAGTCAAACGTGTCATTTCTTGCAAATTAAATTGCGAAAACAAGCCCGGAAATGTAGATTTCCCAATTTAACAAAATGAGCTTCAATTTTAGTTCTCATTTTCGGATTTTATGCTGCAAAACACTAATTTCTTGAAAAAATAATTCAATTCTTCAAGAATTCTTGGGAGATGTGTTCATCATTATATCAACAACATAGAATCCAATTGCAAATAGAAGAAGTTATAAAACCAAGAGCCCAAATATGTCATTGATGTTAGTAAATTTTAATAATCGGACTTATAAAAGGTTCTCGAAATTAAACATCAATTAAGTGTAGATAATAAACAAGTGGAAACAAAGTAGAAAATAAGCAACCTGAGCTAGAGATATAGCACCCTTGACACCTCTAAGCAATTCTTGTATCTGCAAACATCACATAATTTCACTTTTTAGGAATTATCACACATATCCCCAAAAGATAAAAAGACACGATTTTACACACACAAAACAAGAGATACTACAAACCCAGATCAAAAACACCTTGAATTACAATACCCAAAAGCAAAAACCCCAAAATCCCAATTGGGATTACCAAAATTTAGGGCTAAAAGATTAAAAATTTGACCTGAACCATAACTGGTGTTTCAGTAAGCACAGCCCTTCTTGCCAACATTCCATAAGAACCCATCTTTCAATTCTTCTTAGTCAGCCAAATTCCGTATCTATATATATATATATATATCAAACAAATATATAAAAAGATTCACCTACCACCTCCGAAGGAAAAACATAAATGAGATGACTTTTTTACTCAAAAACTGCCAATATTTTTATAATAAAGATTATAAAACAACACAATTAAAAATCAGATCTTTGATTGGTTGAGTCAGATAAGAGGTCTTGCTATGGAAATTAGGTGACCTTTTTTTCATTTGATTGATGGTTAAATTAAAAGGGTTTTATTAATAAAAAGGTGGTCAGAGAAGTGAAATTAGCTATATGCCAAAAAGATGAACCGCTTTCACAAGTATTTAAAGATGTATATTTAAATTTAAAATATATACTTTTATTTACTTGTACTCCGTAATATACAGTAGATCACAAAAAGAAAAAAGAAAAAAGGAAAAAAAAAAAGAGGGTTTGTGTTTATCTTTTATATTCTTCTCTCTCCTTTTATTAGCTTAAGAAAAGAAAATTATGATGCAAAAGAAATATAAAAATAAATTTGTAGTCAAGTAAGATTGCAGAAAACAGAGTGCAACTGAACAATGGAATCTCCCACAATTGCGCTTCAAAAATTAATTACTAATTTTGTTTTGTGTCAGGTATTTTTTTATTTTTTTTGAGAAAAACAATACGATTAGTTTTAAAAGCCTATTCAATAAGTGTTGAAATAGAAAAGAATGAGGGGTGTTGTTGGTAACATTAAGCGGAGTTATGGCGATGAAGATGAGAATGAAGATGAAAAATATTTTAGAAGCTAGTTTCACAAGATTATCTTTTTAAGAATCTCTATCTTTTATGTATGTCAAACATGGATTGGAACTCGATCTCTAAGAATCCCTTAACATATTGTTGCCAAACACGCTACATAGAAAGTCGTAGAACTAAATTGACCAACAAACTAGGTTTTGTCTCATGTATTACTCTCATTGTGATTTACTTAATACTTGGTATATGATCACGATGATAAATGTTGGTGTTATGGATGATATTTCATATTTCAAGAAATTTAATGGAGTATGATGACAATAAGATCACTTTTAATAAAGGACTGAAAAGTTGAACTGTCAGTTCAACGTCACGTTATCAGTTTTTTATAAAGATCGAACATTATTAATGGTAAACTGAAGAACTGAAATTTTATAGACCCCATTATTTATTCAATTTTTCTTTTTTTCAATTAATACAGCTACACTTACAGTTTTAAAATATAAATTTAAGTAAAACACATTCATTAAAAATAAAAAATTACATTAATTAAATGTATAAGAACATTACATAAATAATAATAATAATAATAATAATAATAATAAATGTTACATTAAACAACTAAAAGTAAATTAATAGTCTAGTCCTCATCCTCGTTTTTAGGTGGTGGTGATTGGAAACGCGAAGCATAATCGCGTTTCACTTGCTCCCTAGCGTTGAAGAGCAGTTTTATCGTCGGGTGGCAAGTTTGTTCGTATTGGTGTAGCGAAAAACTTAAAAGCTTTGAACATTGTTCATTTATCCGCGAGCATTATTCGTTTCTTTGCCTACTCCGCTATTGTTTTCATACTCTTTTGTTCAATTCTTGTGGACGTATAAGTTTTTGTCGGGTGTCCTCACTCGAATAAAGTGACGAAGTAGCATACGACGAACCCGAACTTTTTTTACTTTTTCAACTTTTTGGTCCATCGTTGTGGACGGCAGATCGGGTCGTCTTGAAATAAATTTTGCATCGAAATCTGGTTTTGGTTTTGGTTTGGAGTCGGGGTGTCATAGAAATTTTGGCAAATCACTGAATATAGGTTGGTGATTATTTCATTATTTTTTAGTACTTCAAGACTTCATTTCTACTTCTTTTGATGTGCTTTTGACCTACTTGATGTCTACATGGGTATTATACGCACAAAATTATTTTATTTGTAAGCATCAAAATACTAAATTAGACAATGGTTTAATTGATGACATACGTAAGAATTATTGAGACATATAATTTTGACTTATACAGCCTTTGTATATACACGAGTTTAAAAACTAGTTATGATAATATTATAAAGAGTTAAGCGTCTGAAAATGTATCAAACTTCACCAAAAATTATAACACCCCTCTTTCAATATAAGAATATAATATTAATAAACACGGAAGCATGAATTTAAATACATTAAACAGTTTACAATTCCCAAAAATACACTAATTTCAAACTTTTTAAACTACAAAAGGCGGAGTGTTATAAAATTACAAAACAAGGTTTATTACAAAAACCATATCAGAGAACCAAAAGCGCGGTCAAACATTCCCTTGATCAACCAATCACCTCCCGCACCCACAATAATCAAAACATATCCTGCAGGAAGTAAAGTGAGGGGTTAGCACAAAGCTAAGTGAATAGATTCATCACACTCCATTCAACTTAGCATAACTAGCTAATTACACCAATAAAACGTAAACACACATAATTCAATGAGGATCGGTGGCTCTGGGGATATCATAATACCCGGGGATTCCCCCAAGAACACTTACCGTCAATCCGTATGGCCAATACAGAATAGACCGATAACTACTGGTTATTAAACACATACACAGGTCTCAAACACAACAAATGAATCAAAACCTGTGTAAAACACATAATAACCAGAAGTCCAACTACACGTTGACCTCAATAACATAGTACACATAGTTCACATATCACGTAGATCAATAATCAATAACCAAGACTAAACAGTCTAATACACATCTACGTTTACTTGTTGTAACCAAATAGTTACAACTAAATCAAATGATGAGTTCCGAATCCACTCACCGATACCTCTGACGTCTCCACACTCAGGATTCTAATATCACTGAGTCTTACGTTGATCTGAAACAGAAAATCATACACAAGTCAGAAGTTCGTTCCATAAACATCATTATAGCCTATTTATCAAATCAGGTAATCCCTGAAGTCTAGGCAAACAAAAGTTCAATCAGAAATAAACTCAGAAAAAGCCCGCAATACCGCTTAAAACTGAAAAATGCCATTTTCGGGTCCTAGATGACCCCGGATGGCCAAAAACTGCCTAGGCTATTAGAATATAGCCTTGATTACTAGGTCGTTTCCAATTGACTATGCGAATTTCAATTAAATCCGAGTTAATGAGATTTTCACAAAACCGCGTCTCCAAAATCACTTACGCATTTTCAAAATTTGCAAAACAAAAATCTCTTTTATAAACTTAGCGACACAACCATTGTGTCGCACCACAAACCCTTGCGACACAACCACTGTGTCGCACAACAGAAACCTGCGACACTAACATTGTGTCGCAATACTCAAAATGGCCGCCTTTAGCGACATAACCACTGTGTCGCATGTCGCACCCCCAAGACGCGTGGCAGCGGAAGGTATGGGGTGTCATGGGGGCGGCGACCAAATCAAATATCACAACACAAGAGTTACAACAAACGACCTCTATATGAGACGTTTTCAAAAATCATTACATTACAAACTTAAAAGTGTTTACATAAAAGCTAGGAGTTCGCATCCGATTCGTAGAATCACATAACTATTATTACAAAATATAGTAAATGCAATCTAATTCCTTGGTTGTTTCAAAATATGCGACTCGAGCTATTGCTTCCAAAGCATCCTACTGCGGCTGGTCACCTGAGAATACATACTAAAAGAGTCAACATAAAGTTGGTGAGCTCATAGGTTTGAAAACAATTGATATTATATTATATGGAACGTGTGGAACACAAGATTTCCTGTTTGTATCATCCAACAATGATAGTAATGTATTACAAAAATGTAAAAGAGGTGTATATTGTTGCCATGAGCCCATAGTTCGAGCTTAACTGTGGTGTCGGGTCACAATCAAGTGCCACGATCGTGGTGCCTCCCAGCGAGTGCCTAATCCAACACTCGTAAGAACAAATGATAATGCGTCCGTTTGACCAGTTAGTGCGACTAACCCGGACGGGGGGAGTCAATCCCAAATAGTACTATTCATTAACATTCACGTTATATCGATACTAACAAACTATGTGTGGGGGACTTTCAGGATTAGTTAAATAACTCATGCAACTAATATATCGTGTTTTGTACTTGCGTTCACATAAAATAGCAGTTGTTAAAAGCAGTTGTATGTATTCTCACCCCTGAGTGGAAATAGTAGAAAAAGGGGCTATGAAACTCACCTGAGATAAATAACAAGTAGCAAGCAATTCGTGTTCCCAATAGAAATCTTCTAACGCCCTAGACGTATAAGATTGTGTAAGTAGATGTCTCAAAAGACCATCTATAGTGATTGTATAAGTGGAGGGTTAATGTCCACTTATAAGTTAGTAGTTCACTTAACTAGTATGTCCGTTCTTGTTTACTTATCGAAAGACGTGTACGAAACGTTGGTGAAAGTTTGTGAAAACATAATGTTGCTTAGTGTGGGAAGTGGGTGAAGCCCACGGGGGTCCGAGGGCAGCGCCCCTGGTGGCGGGGTCCAAGGGGTGGCAACCCCTGGTGGGGTCCAAGGGGCAAGGCCCCTGGCTGGGGTCGAGCTGACAGGTCAGCGCGAAAATTTTTTTTATTTCAACTTATATTTATTTTAGTAAAAACGTTTTGATTTTTGGTCATCAGCGACACAAGGCTTGTGTCGCTAATGTGGTGTTGGCGACACAATTTTAGTGTCGCAGAGGTGACAGTTCAATTGTTATAGCGACACAAGGGTTGTGTCGCAAAATGTGACGGTTCAATGCTATAGCGACACAAGGGTTGTGTCGCAAAATGTGACGGTTCAATGCTATAGCGACACAAGGATAGTGTCGCTAATGACTACTGGGCTTCAGCGACACAAGGACCAAAACAGATCAGTTTTTCCAATTTTATTTCGTAATCTAACTTTTCGAGGAAAAATCCAAGAAAAATATATGTTGTTTCTTATTATGTTAGGTACTTAAAATAATTTTTATAGAATTTTTAGACGAGTTTAAGTATTTATAAAAATTATGGATTCTCTCAAGGGTCAAAAAGTAGCCAATCAGGAGACATGCAAGGTGATTGAGTTTCTGGGCAAAATGCGTGCACATTTGGGACAAAGTCATATCTACCACTATTATTCTTAACACAATTTCTGAAGTTTTGGCGTTGGTTTCAAGTCGTTTGGACATGTAAATCTCGAGTTATGACTAAAACAATAAGGGACAAATTTCTGCCTTTTTACCCAGCCCGCCTACATGTTTTTGTAAAAATTATTTCAGGTATCAAACGAGCTCCAAAAATTATGAGACCAGTGGCAAATGAAAGATAACTTCTTAAACTTAATTTTAGCCTTTTGAATCGTTGATTTTGGTCAAGTTTTGAGGTAGATATCACCTCCCAAAGTTGGACAAATTTTCTGGCCGGATTGCATGCAAAGTTCTTGCATGTTTAAAGTTATGAAAAACGATTTTTATGTATTCTTTTGGACATATATTAGTTAAGTGAGCACTTTAACATGTTTATAGGTGAATTACAAGTATTATAAAAGAGTTATATGTTCTTACAAGATTGAAAACGGATTGAAATGGAGAGGAAGGTGAGGAAAGAGCTTGATTTCTTGACTTTTCTTTGAAATTATGGTGGCGGTTTGTGGTGGTGGAGTGGTGGTTGGTGGTGGTGATGAGGTGGTTGATGGTGGTGGAAAGATGGCAGATTTTTAGAGAGAGGGAGAGAGTTGAGAGTGTAGAGAGAAGGAGGAGAGAATTTGGTGTGGGTTGTGTGTGTGAAATGAGGTGTAGGGGAGGTGTTTTGTGGGGTGGGCTTGGGCTTATTTGGGGTGGGCTTCTTGGGTCAGCCCAAGCCGAATTGGGCCTGGCCCAAAAGTGTTTCGGGTTCGTGACTCGTTTTCTAAACTTCGTGTTTCGTTCCCCGTTCGTTTAAACGTTAATTTGCGGTTTAAAAAGTCGATAATTTACGTTGAGCTTTTGTATAAGCTTTTAAATTTGTGAATAATATTCGGGATAAGTAGGTATTCTTAAAATATTAAATTGAGTCACAAAAGTATATTTCGGGTGTCAATTGGGGGTCGGGCTCGGTTTGCGCGTTTTTGTCGCGTTTGATACGTTTTAAACAAAACGTCAAAGTTTTTCGTGTATTATTATTTGAAATAATAATATAAGGTATATAACCACCATTTTAACTATAAATATGATTACGTTATCCATGGAAAGTTTTCACCAACGTCGTATAAATGGTCGGACCACGTCCGGTTGTTTCGCGTAATTACGAAAGTGTAATTCAAACAATTACGTAAGTGTACATACACCCATATACAAATAGTTGCAAATAATCACAAGTACTTAGCCTAATACAGAACTAAATACACGAAATTTGGGTTCTAGTTTAAGGTAATCATTACCCTAAAGGGTCGGGTGTCACATCGCATAACATTTAAGCGACACAACCTGCGACACAAGCCTTGTGTCGCAATGATGAACAGCCCAGTTCCCAGATTCAAAATTCACAAATTCAAACATGTAATAATCAAATTAACCTATTCCAATCGGTGTAATTCACTTATAAACAATAACAACACATAATAATCAAACCCTTACCTCGAAATCACGGATTAAAAGCTCAAATTAAATCAAAACCCAACTTTCTTTTCTTCTCTCTCTAATTCTCTCTAACTCTCTCTCTATAAACGATTTAAGTGTTTGGAAATGGTCTGGAAGTATTTGGGCGGCAATTATATATATATAATTTCAAATTACACTTAAGCTCCTTAATTAATTTCAGTTCAGCCCGTTTTGCGACACAGTCCTGCGACACAACCATTGTGTCGCACAGACAACCTGCGACACAACCCTTGTGTCGCAGAAAATCAAAAACTTACAATTTTGAATCTACTAATATTTCACAATAAAACACATAATATTAAATAGTTTTTCTAAAACAATTAAATAATCAATTAAAATAATAGAAATTACCAAAACGAAAGAGAGGCTGTTACAAAAATAATTTATACAATACAATTTTGTATAAAGTTCGATGAATTTTCTGAAACTCTCAACCTGTTCGGTCTACTTGACCCGCTTCTTTTTAGTTCATTTATTTATTTGTCCCATTTGAGATCACAAATCAACCCTTTTTCATAATTAAGTTAATCGAAATAGCAGTCTACCACATTGTTTCATATTAAGAGTCGTGCTTTTGTGAATTTTTTTTAATTGCAGGTAAGTTTGGAATGTAAGTCGGATCCAGACACAATCTATCTCACGATTTATCTCATTGACTTGTTTCTATCCCAACACTATATTAAACGACAACGACTTCAACTTCTACGCATCACTTGTATGCTAATTGCTTCGTAAGCTCTCACACTTTTTCCTAGAAGTATTTTCCTTATACCTTTTACTATGTTTGATGAAGTTTCCTTTTTTGTTATGTGAAGAAAATATGAAGAACCATGTGTACCAAGTATTGAGGAATTTTGTGTCATCACAGACAATACTTGCACAAAATCAGAGATTTGATATCTACGATATCAATGTTATACAACGTACAAACACATACATTATTTATTGATTTCAGTTAAATAAGCTGTGCAGATTGTGCAAATGGAGGGTCAAGTTCTTAACAATTTGAAGTTTCAACTTTCAGCACCTACAACAATAGCTTTTCTCACTTATATGCAAAAAATAATAATAAAACAATAGCATATATCGCGAACATTTCATGCAAGTAAATTACATTTACGAGTCTTGTATAATGTACAGGAGATTTCTAAGAGCAGCACAAGCTGCTCTCGGGATAATTTTGGTGATGCTCATTATATTATCTGCTTGTAAATTTTCATTCACATGCTTAACTTTTGTATACATTTTGTTATATCTGGAGCGTTGAATTGGAGCATTTGGCGAATTATCTAGCAGAGTTGACTTTAATTGACTATTACTTCTTGGTATTTGGTCCTTCGACTATTGCTGCATCGGCTGTATTTCTTGCCAGATGGATGCTAGATCTTAGAAATTCCTTCGGATCTCTGTCTCTGTGTATTTGTAGGTTTTCTTTGATTTCTCAAGAAGTGGCAAAATGGACGAATTGGGTAACTGGTCTAAATACGATTTATTTTTGTAAGGGGTCGAAAGGGGCCATGCCATGTTGACCCAAGACATCTTTTGTCCAATTGTTATTATTTCTTTATGCTAAATGTGATTACAATAAACATCTGATCATAATAATAATCTGACTTTTTGATTAAAGGCAATTTGGTAAGTTGTGTGCAATGAAGATTAACATTTGGGCAACTTCAATCCTTTCAACCTGTTTCCTTTTAAGCTGTTTTCTTAATCAACCCATTTGACTGCTTGAAAATAGAACATAACCCAAATCAACTCATTCATAAGTTAATGGATTGATACTGCTACCTCTATTTCTCAAAGTTTACAGAGGAAGTTAAAAAGATTTTCTTGAATTTTATGACACGATGATACACTAGAGCATTACACAACTTGCAAGCCATTGGATCTAAAGAATGCAGTTCTCGCACTCCATACTCTACATTCAAGTGACGGTAGTTCTCCTCTGATCGTGATACTATCAATGTACAAGCAAGATAAGGTATTTAACAACAGACCCATTTACTTTTCAAACACCAGCTTAACCATCAATCTCAAAAAGTTCCAAACTTTTTATTTTGCTTTTGTGTTTGCAGTTCAAACATGTTGCAAGTTTGCCCTCTCGTGAACTACCCGAAACACTACTTTAACAGCCCAGAAGGCAATTATCATCGCTTACCATATTTTCTTTTGGTCAGCGTTTTGTTGCTTTGAAAATTGTAAATAAAAATTTAAATTAGAGTGGTGAAATGGGGTTTTGTTTCTTGAAAACCTTTTTCTAATGGTTATAATTTGTGGGATGTGAGTCAGTGTAGCCATTTTTAGCCTTCAGGGTTTGAGTTTGTAAGTTGGCAAGGATGTTCAGAAATTGTAAAAGAAATGATTGTAAATATAACTCAAGAAGGCTCTTTAGGCTTAAACCCACATTTAATGTCATTACTTATCTTTCTGTTCTTAATCTTTTCTCCTGGATTCGTATTTGGTTATTTTATCTATAAGCAATTCGGGCCGAGTTGACAGATTGACGGGTCAAAATTACCCAACCCGACATGATTTGAAAAATGGGTTGTGGATTTCCACCCTATCCTGGTACATACTGCGTATAGTTAACAGGTCAAACAAGTTGACGGGTTGGTTAATGTGTTATATGTTCTTTTACAAGAAAAAAACTTATAAACTATTTACCGTTGGTGGGTTGACCCATTTACCCAAAACCCGGGCTGAAAAGTTAAACGAGTTGGCAGGTTAAGAACCCCAATCCTAACCCAAACATTTCTTGTCAGCTTTTATTTCATGTCGGGTAATTGCCACCCTTACTTAACTTGTTTCTTGAGGTAAAACCATTGCAACAAAAGCTCTCTGCTTCATGGTCACAATAGACACTAAATTGTATCTTGCCCAAATCACATACAAGACCAATATACCACACACTAAACATTAATGCTGATCATATGGAGTAAACCAATCAATAAACTTGCTATTACAAAGTAATCATCATACATAAAGAATAAGTAGAATTACATAGAACTCAAGTAATAATAATTAAGGTGCATAACTGTATGCACAGAACTATCAATAAATAATACTCTTGCGGAGAGAAATGCAAGGAAAAGTCTGATGGTGATCACGACACGTCTCTGCATCAAAATCTTTCTTACACTTCTCTCCGATTAGAGCATTTTTCTACTGTTAAATGACGCTCATGATAAGAACTATAAACTAAAGTCAATACAACATCAATCGAATCTTACTCAATTAAATTTCTCTTCTTTCTTAGCCTTCTCACACTCCTCCAATTCCTTCAACCACAAATCACCAAACTCACAATCCTTCCAAGCTTCAAACCAAGGCCCTCCTAAAGTATAATGTATAGCTTTTGGGTACGTACTGGAATCACCTTCCACAACCTGATTATGCCCCACGAGAAAATTCCAAACAAAAGGAACCGACCCGATCTCATCATCTTCCAACCACGAAAACCGATGCAAAAAAGCACCCGATTCCTTATTAACAATCTCAGGTGTCAAAATCTTATTCTTAACATGCCCACAATTATACAGCACCATAGAAGACCAATTCTTTCGTGGGTAAACCGTTTGAACTACACCGTCCATTTTCGTGGTTTCTTTTGGTGTATAATCATGTTGTACACACATAACAGCATACTTATCATCAACTAAATCAAATAGCTCTTTAATATCACTAAGATAAAGGAAATCACAATCTACAAACATTGCCCAACCTTTGTAATCAGCTAAAAAAGGTGTTAGGAATCGAGTAAACGAAAACTCGGTGCTTTCGAACTTATTTCGTTCCCTCCAGTAGTGATTTTGTTCACGGAGTATTGATTGTTTAATTGGAATTATATCTAACGGCATTGATGAATGTTTGAGAAGTGAGTAACGACATACCTCGTATGCCACGTGTTCTTTTGGATCGTAACCTACGAAGATCTTGTTAATGTGATGATCATTGTTAACAACGTTGTTGGTTTGTTCAGATGCCACCGACATTTTTGAATTGTAAATGTATATCTACTTACTTACTGGAAAATATAAGAAAGAAAGAAAGTGTTATTGATAAACATGAAATGCAAATGCGCATTGAATTGTATGTATGTATATATATTGAATGTATATGTGTATATATACCTGAAGAAGAAGAAGAAAACAGAGATTGTAGATCTAGAATGACGGAAAGGAAACTGAAGGATCAAGAAACGCGTCTAGATGAAGGAAGCATTTATTGATTGATGATGATTTTTAATTTTTATTTTACTTTTTAGATATATATATAAACCTTCAACTATGGATATGTTACAATCAAGCCCTTAAAAATGAACAACTACCTTTTATTATGTTTACTAGTGTCCTAACCCGTGTATACATACGGGTCGTTTCAGCTATTAAAATAAACACCAAATTAAGAAGTAATATTTTTTTTTAACACTACAGTTCAAATGTCACAACGTAATATAAATACATATATAAATACAACTTAATTGATAAAATATTTAACGTTACTTTTATTGATATAAGTACTCTTTAATATTTGTGGACATATATAAATACACGAAATAGATTTTATAAATTTTGATAACGATATGATATTTTCGTTAAGAGTTATATAATTTAAAAGGTTTGGTATTGTAACTTTAAATAGAGCGAAATAAAAGGACTTAATTGATAAAATATTTGAATTAAATGATGATTCATCAAATCTCTAATTTTACTCAATTTAACAAAATTAATGAATTTGATTGGCCAATTGAGTTTTAGATGATATCATCATCCGCTTTTTTTATTATATTTAAGATTTGATTTGATTTCGAAGAAGATGAAGATTAACACAATTCTAATAGTGAATTAATCGTAACTATTATATTTATATGTACCTTTTTAGTGTGATAGCTTATTACTAAATTAGAAAAAAAAGGTCACGGTTAGTTTGAGGAAATAAGCATAGTGATGCGCATTGCAGTGAATAAATATATTATTTTTTTAAAATATAAAATGATTTAAAATATATAGTTGTTTATTGTTAAAAGTTATAACAGTTTAATTATATATAAATTTGTATTATTTTTAATTTAGAGATGAATGTAATTTAATTTACTTTTTAAGAATTATAATTTAATTTGATTACATATATATATAGGGTGGGGATCAATAGGGAAGCAAAAAAATTAGGGAATGAGGGAAGCAAATCTTAACCATTAATTTCATCATAAATGAATTTTAAAAACGTTTTTTAATAAAAAAATCAAGGGCTAAAATTTACTTCCTTCATTCCCAAAATTTGAAGCTTCCCTATGGATCATTCCCCTATATATATATATATCTTTAATATTATAAAGGATGAAAATTAAATATAAGTTGACTTGCAATTTTATTAATTGTATAATTTTAGAAAGATAGTTATTAAAGAGGTGTATTATTAAAAAGGGTATAAATGTATTTTTAATTATTTTTTAAGTATTAAAATTCAATAATGTCAATATGCATTATAAATAGTTATAGATAAAGTGGCAATTTAGTGTAGAATTACTATTGTGACCCTTATAGTACAAAATTCATATATCGAAATTGCAACCCACAATTGTGCCCTCACAATATAACGGAGAATAGTCTTTTAACAATATTTCTGTTCACATCATGAAATTAAGAAACTAAGTAATATAAATTTCAAATTAAGTCCTTAAAAGATATGTACAAACAATGTTGATTCATTGTAAAAAAAAAAATTAAATGTTAATTATGGTAAATCTTAAATTTTTGTGGTCATATTTAATGTATAATTGTTCTCACTATGAGAGTTAACATAATATCCTAGTTACAAGATGAAAATATAAAATCAAAGGGGCTAAGTAGTCATTATGATATTTCACATTCAAGTTACTAAGGAAAAAGTGAGAATGATTCACAAAGGGTTACAATATATATGTGGGATTACAAGTTACAATGATGAACTTTAAGAGAGAAAAATATATTTTTAAAACGATGATTTAGTAAAAAATAAGTATTATTCAATAAAAAATAAATATATTTGTTTAAAAATTGCATTATGTGATTCAATAAACATTCATCTATGATACATAAAACATTGTTATTAATAAACACTTTTCCTGAATCAAAATGATTAATTTGCTAAATCAAAGGGTTAATTGTCCGGATCAAAGAGTTAAAAAACTCTTCTTTCCGTTCTTCACGAAAAAAATTTTCCCTTAAACCCACTCCCATTTATATATAGATATATATATATATATATATTTGTATGTAATATGTTATTACAAATATACACTATGTTTTATTTTTATTATTCATATTACTTTTTTTATTTGTTTTTAAAAAAATTATCTACTTGCAAAAAATAACTATTAAATATTATTAAACTATCTCATTACTCTCATTTATTACTTAACAATTGCAGCCAATTTTTCTAAAATATAAAAATAAAATCCATATTTATTCGACCTATCTTACATACAATAATACTGAAACGAATGCAATATTTATTATTCAGTCATAATAATTTAGTATTCAGTCATATTTATACCCTTAATATAAACAATTTAATAATTACATAAGTTTCGTAACTGTACATAATAATTTATTATGTGAACGAGTTAATGGTGATTATTGATTTGAACATCTATCGATAAACAACGAACCTTTTGTGCAACTTGGCCCAAAGGTAAAGAAGAAAAAGCAATGAAAACTTGTGGCGCACACGTGTTGTGAAGACATATGTTTTGGTGGGCCCACAGTATCTTTTCTTGGTATTCATGGCCAACCGATTTCGATAATATTCTATTCTAATTTCTAAAAGCTTATAATAATAACCAAATATTTCTCGTAAGAAATACAAGGGAAATGATGATATTTTAAGTTTGTTAATGTTTTTTTCTAAACGTTTATGAGTATAAATTATGTTCTAGAACTAAAGCTAAATCAAAGTGTTATATTAAGATATATATATATATATATAAAAGATTTTGAATAATTATTTCATTATTTTTTATGTTCCAATAATTTAATGAACATGATTTTAATTAGAGATAGAAAAACGTTTACTAATTTACATTTGTGAAATGTATGATATATATGTAAAAGATAAAACTATAATAAAAACTGTAATGGACTTAAAGCCCAACTTATTTACCGGGCTAGGCAGAAGGCCCATATGTATTTGATGATTTTGATACTAAACAGGCCTAGCAATTTGACTATTTGATAGCATTTCTGATAATATGAACCTAACAGTCTAACACTTCATTAAAGTTTTTCAAATGATACATGAGTAACTTATCAGAATACGAAGTGGGGTCATCGTGTGCCGTTTACCGTCGAAAATACCGTCAAAATAATGATCTGCCGCTTCAAAACAATATTTCGACCTGGACATTTCACTTGGGACGTTGCTTTGCATGATTTTTTATTTTTTCTCTTGTTTTGACTGTATTTTTATTTAGTTTGTATGTGTTTTGTTGAAGAAGCAGCTCGTATTTTTGTGTTTTATGTTGAAGATGTGTCTGTGTATGTTTTAATTGAAGAAGAAGAAGAGCTACGGGTTTGTATTTGTGTGTTTTGTTGTCACCAAGTTAGGTTATAAAATAGACTTATCTTTTTCAGAATGTGCTATTATTTTAAATTACTTTGATTAGGTTAAACTCATTAAAATAAAAGTAAATTAAATTAAAATGTGCTATGTGTATTTTGTTTACGACTTTTAATATGTAATTTTTATTTTTAATAAATTTATTTCTTTTATTTAATTTATTTTATTATTTAATTCAATTATTAAATTATTTAAATTTTCTATAAAACACCAAAAAATAAAGTCTAAAATATTGTTCGACCTATTCACCTGAATTATTACCGTTTGTGTTCTAACGAACTCTTTTTAAATATAATAATAATATAATAAATAATAATAATAAAATATAAAATAAAAAAAATTGGAAGGCTGCAAATGGATCTTTGGGCCTCGCCAAAATTATATTTGCAAATCTGAAAATAATTCCAAAAGCATTTGATTTACATTTCACGTGCATTAATGAGAGCTTCATTATTTTTCTTAATAATCGAACAAATAGACATTTCTTAGTTAGGCAAAATTATTGGAAACTTATACACATAACTTTCCTCTATACACAGCTACACTTCTTCCAAATCTAACCATCAACACTTCTTCAACAACTCTGCATCATTCATAACAATAAACAAAATAAATAAATAAATATATATATATATATGTATATAGTAATAATTGTACATCAGAAATTAGTCTCACATATTATTCGTCCACAAAATTTACTTAAAAGGTTATGAATATATATATATATATATACCTGATCTGTTATAATGGCGTCTGAGTTCTTCATTAATCTTATTCGTTTGCATGATTCCACAAACATCCTGCAAAATTATACAAAAATACAATTAAAAATCGTTCTTTAACATTCATGTTAAATAACTTAAATTCGGTAATAATTTATGTACATGTAGATCGATCGACTTACTTCCAAGGAACATCACCAACTAACATCCAATCTCCGTCTTTATCTTCATAAGTTGAAACGTATTCGATTCCGTTTACAGGATCCATTAATTTCATCTCGTTTAATACATGTCCTATAACCATTGTACGCTCAACACGTTAATTAAGTGAATGCTGAGTTAATTGTGAAATAATGCGATTTAATTATATACGGAGAATTATAGTTCCTTACTTATGGTGAAACATGATGAGAATAAATGTTGAAAAGCACAAAAAAGTTGTTGATAGCCAGTGTATAATTGTAGATCTAGTTTTCGCAGATATGGTGCTCCATCAACCGCCACCTTTACATACTTGCAATCGTTTTTCGTCATGTTTTTTCTGTAACATCTAACCGGCGGCCATCCTACTATTGGTTCCCTGTATTTGTTCCATCATATCAATCAATCAATTCAAGTAATTAATCATGCTGCTTGTTTTTCAATTGGCAGCGTGTAGTACATCGTACTACAGATGTCTTAGCATAACAACGTACTTTCAATATATTTTTTAAAATTTCAAACAGCACGCACCCATTTTGTTAAAATTGAAAAGCTATGATCGATTGACAATATGGTCCGTTTTAATATGTCCATTAAACTTTCTTACAACGTGCTACTATGGTCATCATGCGGTGACCATACTATATATAACAAGTAATTTGAAAGCTTAATAGACATATTAAAACGAAAAAATTAGGTAAGCTTTATAGAAGTATAAATAAAAATATATTGTTATTTTATGACATTAGCTAATTATATTATATACTCGAACTTACTTGGATAGAGAAGATTCAGTAACAACCGAGCATTCTGTCATGTCATATTGATCATTCCCTCCCAATTTAAGATCAATCATATCAGAAGACTTTCGTTTTGCTTCTAATTTTCGAGATTCGCCCGGTAACCCTAAGGTGAGCTCGGTATCACTGAAATTAAGGATTCTAGTGCTGACAGTGGCAGCGGTAGAAGGTGGCTCCGACGTGATGTTAGAAGTTTCTGATGACATTATTGTGTTTGGTAAGATTGGATCTTTCGATGATACTTCTCTTTTAGAGAAAGAAAGTTGGTTGTTTTGAGATTTAAGGAATAGGAAATTTGATTAAACGCATTTGTGGGATGCTTTTTACGAAGTTATATAAATAGGGACAATAAAGTATGAAACCAGACGTAGTACGTTGACACGTGTTATTTGATGAGTGCTCAACATTCTTCCATGATAGTTGAGGACTTAAGGGTGCATCCTGAGGGTTGTGTTTGCTACCGCATTCGTATAGTTGATCGATCTATGAAAATATCTTCGATACATTAAAAAGTTAAGATCATGAGGAAATTATATATATGGAGTCTTATTTATTTTTAGTTTTATTTAACTAAAGTCGATTTCAAGGTACTTTATGCATAGTCGTAGTGCTTTATGAGATTTGTACATCTTTGTAACCATGTTGCTCTTACATTTTATGATGCAAATGTTATTAAAAAGTTAGTTAACAGGGAAATAAAGAAAAAGATATAAGAGCGGATTAATTAAGGAGGTCATATTTACAATAATAAGAATAAGATTGATGCTTACATCATTATTATAAGAATCAAAGTATATGGTACAACCATATCATACTCTCTGATATCTATATTAATATATAAAATGTATTTAAATTTTTGTTTTAAAATTCAATTTAAAAACTAAAAGTGATTATATTACTTTTATGTAATTATTATTCTTATATTTCAATTATCTAAACAATTACTCTGTATATATCATATTAAGAATTACTAATTTATTAATATGTATATAAATTTAATTTCTTAATATTAGTATTATATTATGTGTTAATAAATATTATATTCAAGATAAGATATATACAATTATACAATACAATAAATCTTTAAAAGATACAAACATATTTTCATCATTTTATCACGTGGAGTAAGATTCATACACCCCTCATTAATGGGGTGTATGAATCTCAATTTAAGGATTGAAAATGTGTCACATCAGCACTATCTATTTTAATTATTAGCATTAATTTTGAACATATTTGATTTTTCTTTTGTATCTTTTAAAATATAATTTATTATAAAATTTCAAATATACTGTTGTAATATGCGTATTTTTATTTGCGTTTCGATGTAAATTTTATTCAAAACTGAGTCGGGTAAAAAATAATTTATTTTTTTAAAAAAAAACTTTAGTATTTTTATTTTTATCTTATAACTTTTAAAATATTTTGTCTTGCGAACTATTTTGCGAAAAGTCTCGTGAAAAGTCCTTTCGCATTTTTGAACTCATGAGAAAAGTCTCATGCGAACAGTCATTAAATATATAAAAAATGCGTTATTTTTTACCCGACTCAGTTTTGAATAAAATTTACATCGAAAATCAAATAAAAATAAGCATGTTACTACAATATATTTGAAATTTTATAATAAATTATATTTTAAAAGATATAAGAGAAAAACGAATTATATCCAAAATTATAAAAATATTTTGATCCGAGTCAGTGTTGAATAAAATTTACATCGAAACATAGATAAAAATAAGCATGTCAGAACAGTATATTCAAAATTTGTAAATCATTATATTATAAAAGATATAAGAGAAAAACGAATTATATCCAAAATTAATTAGAAGATTTTGACCTGACTCAGTTTTGAATAAAATTTACATCGAAATGTAGATAAAAATAAGCACGTCACAATGTTATATTTGAAATTTTATAAAACATTATATTCAAAAGATATAAGAGAAAAACCAAATATGTTTAAAATTAATTTTTTCTATAATTCTAATATATTGTAATAATTGGCTATAATAGGGGGCATGAGATATTTCTTCAGACAATGTTACTTTTCATGCATGAAATAATTGGATAAACTTTTGTCAAAGAATCAAATTGTAAATAGATGCCAAAGGTCTTTGTAATTTATCGGTAAATTATTAACGCATATTCATGCATCTGACGAAGAACATTTAAATATCTTCAAAAACGCAGGAAAAAATGTGATTATAAAGGACGTGCATGGCAGTAGAGTTATTTCAATTTCATACACCAATTCTATCTTTACCACCAATAATTAGTGTTCACATAAACCTTCGTTCATTATTTTATACAAATATAACATTTACAATGTCACCATTTTACAATGACCATGTGTTCGGGACTCGTGAGGAGCTGATGGATTGGGTGAAAACGACAGCTCACAATCTTGGATACATTATTGTCACACAAAGAACGAAAAAGACTGTTCTCGGCTTCGTAAAAAAGGTTTATCTTATGTGTGATCGTGGTGGTGAATACAAGTCAACATCGCAGTCAACAACACCTTCAGGTACAAAGAAATCTATATTGTGCTTATACAGCTAGCTTCATTCACTTGTACTATAAACTATACTTTATAATTTCTTGAAACCTTTATAGATGTTGTAATTGTACGATTATTCCCAAAGACTCCAATTCCCTTAATGTGAATATTAACATGTAAACAATTGTACTTCTTAAACTCTTTGTCTAGCTTTCCTTTTTATAATTTGTAATAATAATAGAGATAATATCCCTTTTTAACTTCTTGAAAGTACATTTTATATAGTACTTGTTAAGTGATTAGTCATCAACCTAATAATTAATTATATTTGCCACAAGAACACTAATATAACATGTGTCATCTCGTAGTTAATCTTAATCATCTAAAAATGTTTAGTCATTAAGCTAGACTTGCCACTTAAGTTCCTTGCATGCCAACACACTAATTTAGATGTTCTAGATGTAATCTTTTAAGCAATTGATATTGTAATTAGTAGTACAGTAAGCAAATTTCACTATTTATTTCTTATATACTTTAGCTAGTTGTAAACTCTCTATAAAAATAAGTACATTAGTTCATTACATCTAAGTTAACTATTAAAGTATTATAATTCAGACACAAGTACATCATTTATTATAACAAAATAATCTTCAAGACTTATATTTGTTTAAAAGTTGGGGTGTTACAAATAATATTGTTCTTTTATAAAATGATTGAAAATTGAGGTGTTACATGTTTAGTACTCCGTAACTCATTACGATAAATAATTTATTTAAATAAAATTAATGAAAATTTAATACATGTAAGAGAAATATGTTCGACAAAGTTGCATCATTTCGATGAGCCCACAATATCAATCAATGCTTGTGAAAATTCCAATCAAGTAAAAGTGTTTTTTTTTAATAGTTAAAAACATCCTGAAAAAATTTTATTAGTGTTTTTCACATATTTTTTTTGATATTGTTGTTATCAATTTTCAGGTACAAAGAAATGTGGATTTCCGTTTCAACTTATGGCAAAATCTAATCATGAACCAACACGTTCAGGTTGGAAAATTAATGTTATATGTGACGAACATAATCATGATCCAACTATATTCTTTGAGGGGCATGCTTTTGCAAAGAGGTTGTCCGAAAAAGAGTTTGAAATAGTGGAGGATATAACCAAAAACAATATGGTTCCACGAGATATTCTTACTCAATTAAAAAAAAAATGACGATCAAAATGTCTCCACAAGTCAAACCGTATATGATGCACGACAAAAAATACGTAAAGCCGAAAGAGTTGGCCAGACCCCTAAGCAATCAATGGTGAAAGCTTTACACACGGGTGAGTACGTCTATCATATTCGTCAAGAACCTGATTCCAATCAAGTACAAGATTTATTCTTCATAAATCCAATTGCAATGATGATGTGGCGCGCATTCCCCCATGTGCTCATTTTAGATCCCACGTACAAGACCAACAGGTATCACCTACCTTTTCTTCAGATTGTTGGATTAACTTCAACAAATAAGACCTTTTGTATAGCTTTTGCGTTCATAAGAAATGAGAAGACCGACAATTTCAAGTGGGTGTTACACTGTCTTAGACAGACACTAGATGGCTATATGCTGCCACGTGTCATAGTCACAGATAGGGATTTGGCTCTAATGGAGGCATGCCGATATGTCTTTCCGGAGGCAAGCCGGTTGCTTTGCAGATATCACATTTATGAAAATATTAGAAAGCACTGCAGACCATCATTTGGTTCCAAGAATGACTGGGATAAATTCACTTCTTGGTGGAATCGCGTAGTTAATTCTCCAACTGTTAACGAGTATGACCAAAATCGAACGTGGTTACAGTTAAAGTTGATAGACAAGCAAAGTATTATTCTTATCTTTTAAATTCACTCTTAAGTTTATCAAAATGTACATCTATTTAAACTAACCTGTTTTTATCAACGCTTCAGATGTGTTTACCTACTTGGATGCAAATTGGTTACAAAAGTATAAAGAGATGTTTGTGTCGAGCTGGATTGATCAATATCTCAATTTCGGAGAACGAACAACGAATAGGGTAGAGAGCCAACACTCTTTATTGAAAATACATTTGGTTAATGAAAAGTCACATTTAGATAAATTTGTAGGAATTATAGATGACATAGTTCGAATACAATACACAGAAATAAAGGCAAGCTTCGGAGAAAGCAAGAATAAGATAAAGCATTTACACAGGAATAGTACATTTAGTTTATTGCTAACAAAAGTTTCTATTGAAGCAATAGATGTACTAACAGGGGAGATGAAGCGGGTTAAATCTTTAAAGCAAAAAGAGGAATCATGTGGCTGTCAAATTCGTACAAGTTGCGGTTTACCATGTGCATGTGAAATCTCTCAATATGTCGATGCAGATATATCGATTCCACTGCAAACGATAAATGTGTTTTGGAAGAATCTTGATTTCGAACCGGCACTGTTGAACCAGGGAGAACCAAATGAACCTGATGATCGAGATACTAACCTTGGTGAACAACTTCATGCCTTTGAAGAGGCTTACAACAAAGAGAAAAGAGCAGTGGTGAAAAAGAGTTGGCGTCAAAAGATGAAAGCTATATGGGATCCTAGTAGTACGAGTTATGATGAGCCTGCGGTGCAAACAAAAGCTCGTGGACAGCCAACTACAAAATCCAAAGACATGAAAAAACCGGACCTTGCAACTGCTAAACCTCCCCCTTCAGCGAAGCTACTCCCAAAAGCCTCCGAGGCATAGTTCATATGTACCCTCCGTAGAACGTGATTATGTCCGAGAGCCTACAAGGCACAGTTCGTTCAGATACTCCCAAGACCAAGAACATCCAACACCATCTTCATTAAGGGACTATGACGATTCTCCCGGTTACAACAGTGCCTACGTGAACTACCAAACACCTGGTGAACCGAGTCCATTCATGAACAAGGATACTTTCGGGTATCTAGAGCCTACTACACAAGATTTATTCGGGGACTATGACGATTATCTTGGTTACAATAGTGCATACGTGAACTACCAGGTGCCTAGTGAACCGAGCATCTTCATGAATCAAGATGCCGCCGGGCAGAGTTATTTCCCCAACCCTTCAACCGCAATAGATGATCTCTTCAAGTTTAACGAGAATACTGCCGAACAAACTTATTTCACCAACACTTCAGGTGCAACAGAATATGATTTTATGGGGTTGAGACAACACAATGTTACAGATCAAAAATCACAGGACTATCACAAATTTATTGATTAAATTCCAACAGTCTTTCATTCATATGTGAAGGATATAAAAAACGTGTTAGGTGATGGAAATTGTGGGTTTCGGGCGACAGCTTCTGCACTTGGGTACGGTGAAGATCAATGGCTATTAATCAGGAGGTTACTAATTGAGGAGATGGTGTAGTTTGAAACACATTACAAAAAGGCTTTCAATTACAGAAACAATGAGGTGGACGAAAACAATGAGGTAGACGAATACAAGAAGGTGTTTTTATCCTTACAATGGTCGGGGCCTGTTTTGCGCCACCAGAATATTGGATGATTATGCCAGAGACAGGGTTTTTGATTGCGAACAAGTTTAACGTAGTTTTTCATTTCATATCTAAAGAAGGTAATAATAGTTCGACATTGTTTCCGCTATGGAGAGGCCCTGACCAGTTCTTAGATAAAAATATAATCACAATTGCACTGGTGAATTCAAATCATTATGTAATGGTGGAAATGCAAGGCGAGTTTCCAATGAGTTTCACACACAACTTATGGAGACTAAGGAGAGAAAGAGAAGCAACTGAGTGGAAAAACCTATTTAAATCACGTCAAAAGCTTTATAAAGATTGGGTAGCAAAACCTACTGCTTATGAAGTTATAGATTAATTTTTTTTATTTATCAATTGTTGTTATTTATTTGTTTTAAATTATTAATCCATTGTTCTTAGTTTTTATTTTGTAATTTTATTGCTGTATTTTTTAATTTTCAAATTTTAAATGACTGTTTGCATGAGTTAAACAATGTGAAAGGATTTTTCATTTCACTAGACTTTTCACAAAATAGTTCGCAAGATAAAATATTTTAAAAGTAATAAGTAAAAAAAAAATATGTTTAAAAAATTATACTAAATTTTTAAAAAATACATTATTTTTGACCAGACTCAGTTTTGAATAAAATTTACATCGAAACGTAAATAAAAATAAGCACGTTACAACGGTACATATGAAATTTTATAAAAAATTATATTTCAAAAGATATAAAAGAAAAATTTAATATGTTCAAAATTAATTATAAAAATAAAAGTAGATGTGTGATGTGACAAGGTGACAAACCTTAAAAGGATGTATGGATCTTAAAAATGGTATATAAATCTCAAACCCCTTTTATCACTCTCACATCAATATCAACATTAACATTAACATTATCATTTTCTCTTCAACATAACATCTACCGTCATTCCACGCGGATACTATGGTATAATTGTAATATATCGATCAATTTTGTTGTTATAAATATATCACCTGTTAACTAATGGGACCAGAGACAAGCATGTGAGCTTGTTTGTTTGTCAGATTTAAAAGCTCTGAATGTTTTGATTACTTCGTACCGACTCGTGCGTGTTCTAAATAAATTACACTGTTTCTTTATTTCCTAAAACTAAATACGTAGTATAAGTTTCTTCAAACAAAGATATTTTGCATAGACTCTTATATACATATATTACTTATCATGAAAAGTAACATTTTCACTTATATTTCTATTTAGAATTAGAGTGTTACATTTATAGATTTAATCACTCATTATAAAGACGTAAAAAACCAAAAAATTGATCGTCGTCAATGTTATATTAGCAGAACTAAAAACTTATTAATAGTGTTCTACATTTATCAATAATATTATGATTACTTTAATTATATATAAAAAGAAAAGAAGAAATGGTCCACATTATTTTCATTCCCTTTTGTTGCTATTTCCATCCGTTCGTTCAAGTGAAACGGGCCAAAAGGACGATTCTGCATTTCTGATCCTATAACTACAAAAACATAGTACGTGTTATCCAAAGGGGCTCCAAAAACAAAGTAATCAGAAAATAATTTAAATCTATTAAAAAATATGCTGTATCTAAATTGCTCTTCATTGTTAGGTAGTTATTAACAGAACATTTGACTGTACATGTACATCATTAGCAATATTTTGATAGCATATGCCTCCTAAAATGGGAGAGGTTAACAAAATTAACCTCATTCAATGTGATTAATTCGGATAATTACAAATGTTCAAAATAAAATAAATGGCTTGCATGAACGCTGCAGTCATACTAAAATAGAAGTAAATATTGGTGTCGTCGTTTGGACATTAGCGCGCGAAAATGAAATCTGATTTTAAAAAACATTAACTAAATATTTATTCAATTTGTGTTTAGTTTGTTCTTCTTGATTTAGTAGTTTTGTTAATGTTTTGAATGATCGAAAATATCTTTTACATTAACTAAACATCATGTTTCGGGGCTTTAATAATAGAGTTAGTTTATTAGCGTCATTGGAATGGAAACTCAATAGTCATACGTTTAGTAATATTAGACTCAAGTATTTACTTGATCATCATAACCAAACGATTTCGAATGGGTTCTGTACGTGAGGAATTGAAGAAGATGACTCATTATGGAGTCAAATTACTATTTTTATTTTATCCCTACAAGAATATGCTTTCTAAATTAATCTTAACATTATTTAAAACGTACTTTTAGTCCTTGACTTTACATCCATTTTAGAGTTTTACCCTTAAAACAAGTATGTGACTATAAATATTTGTTAAGCATTTATGTACGTAAACTGTTTGAATTTTATATTAAGAGAATTGAGTAGTTAAATCACTTTCTGTTAGTGGTCATCATAAAGTACTTTTGGATATTTAATATAGTTTTCTTAGTTACATCAGTTAACTAAATTAAAATAGTAGCTTTGGTTCAACTTAGTAAATAGCTGAGGAGTTAACTTTAACCTCGAGTAACAGAGGTATAAAATATAGGAATGGGTACGCGAAATAAGAATTGGGATATAGAAAAAAACCGCATTGTACTCTAATATGTAGTTTTATTACTTGTCGATGTAGATTACGTTCAGAGTGTTGAATACAAACTTTTAAAAGGTATTTCAAGTACAGATTATCATCTTATTTATAAAATGTCATTCGATTATTTATATGGATATCTAACTCTTTTAATAAAAGTTTCTTTATATCTATAATTTTGTGTGAATAGCACTCTTTCCTTTGATATAAAATAGTAATATTATTTGGTGTTGCTTCATATTAAATGACCATAAATTGATGTGTTACTTTGATTGGTCTTCCTATATTTATTGACATTCTAATTGACTTATTGTGATAACCTTATTAATTTTGATCCATTGCCATTGCTTGCAATTTGCTATTGGCTATTGGCCTATGATTTGTGACTCTTTGATTTGTTGTTAGAACTTTTTTGCTATAGGTCATTTGTTCTTTTAGCGACCTTTCTTCTACTCTGGGCATGCGAGCTATTTCTATCTATAGAGGTACCATAGGCATGTTATTGTGGCACCGATGGCATGACACTTCTGTAGCCGTGTGATTAGTTACGGTGTCTCTGTGGTGTGATAAGTGATTTTTAGGAGGCGTATTGGTTAATCATAATTTTGTTTTGTGTTGGATTGTGGATAGAGGTGTAGTGCCCAACACCTCATCCACCTTTATGGGTAAATTGAATCTGCATGTTCATGTACCTTTTGGTTTTGTTTTAGAATCTCAGTTTGATGTACCCATTTGAAATCTTTGAATGAATGTTCTAATCTCATACATAAATCTTTGCAACATCAATTATTCGTGTAGTTTGTTTGTATATGTGCACTGGGTTTTTGACTTAGCCCTATCTTATTTTCATGCGGTAGGTGATCGAGTGACAAAAGGAAGAAATCGGGAGCAAGGATCCGTGCAGTGAGAGATGTTAATTCCAGCAAGCATTTCAATTACTATTAATTTATTTCATTTCTATTGAACTATTTTGTATGAGAACCTTGTAATATATTTCGGTTGGTAATTTTAAAGACTATGTTAATATTTCGTTATTAGAAAAATTCCATTATGAATTTACTCTTTTGTATAACGTTTATGTAACCTTTGATTTTAACCTTCAAAAATGAGATGTTACATCCACTTAACTAAACCAGAATAACATTGTTAAGCATGCTAATTATCTTCCATGAAATAAAAATACCACAATAACATTGTTAAGCATGCTAATTATCGTCCATGTAATAAAAAATGAATATTATGGTCGATAAACTTGATTAATTCCATTTATTGAATATATTGTTAAAATGTCAATCTTCAATCATCGTATTGCTTGATAGCAATCCATTTCCATTCATATCCGATCCGCCCTTCTCTTAATCCTGAGTCTTTTGCATGTTTCTGTAAACATCCTGCAACAAAATGTGGAAATTAATCTATTTTTACTTAATTAATCAGGTATTAGTTAAAATAATGAAAAAATTGGTGTCCATTTAGTTACGCAAACTCTTTCTGGGAATTTTTTAAAGACAATTGAAAAACTAGAACACATATTTAAATTGGTATTTTCTATTTTCCTAGAAATATAAAATCCTTTTTTGCTCTTTTAGAACTAAAAGTAATGTGGAATTAGTGTCTATTAAGTTGCTTTATGATTTATGGTTTTCTACATTTCTAGTCTGAAAAAAAAAATCTTCATCTCGTGTTATGAAAGTTTTTCTCAGTTTTCAAGGGACACAAAATACTTTCAAAACTTCAGAAAAAAAGATGAAGATATTTTTATGTAACTATGCAAATGTAAGTTTTAAGTACGTTGATCTCGGTTCCTTATAAAATTTTTTAAAGTTCATTGACTCTTGTTACATACTCGGTGACTTTATTTTTATCGAAGATACATACATCCAGGTCATATTTATAACCACGGTATATATATTATTTTATTACACATTTTATTTCAATTGATACTTGAACTAATAATTACGAGTGTTTGTTAGATTAACTAAATACGACTAGGTTATAAGCGCTTTAATATATTTAATACTCTGCATGAGGAAATTGTAAGTCGGGATATATCAACATATATAGGGACAAATTGTCATTTTAGTCTAATTTTCATCTAAATTTCCCCTTCGTCGGTAACAGGTAATGCTCATAAAGACTTGAACTAAAAAGAAGTGGTAGAATTGACATTAATAATTAGAGCCACCATATTTATATGCTCTTCATACCCTAACATATAGTTTTATACAACCAACCACTTTATTAGTTTAGGATTACTTGGTACTTAAATAAGACTTTAGTCACCTTTTATTTATTTTATTTATCCTCGAATTAGCTCTAAACACACATATATATTTACTAAAGTATTTTATTCAAAAAAGAAGCTTGTTAATTAGTGTATATCATAGTGTTAAAATCATAGTCAACAAATTAAATACTATCCGATTTCATTTTATCGTTCAGGATACTATTTTGTTTGTTCTAAAAAGTTGTCTATATACAAATAATAACTATTAAAAATTATTAAACAATTTACTTTTTTTCTTAAAATTTCTATTTAAATTTGCTTTGAATATATAAACAAAACTGACGTATATTCAAAATATCTTAAATTTAAAAGAAAATGTTGATAGATAGTACGGGTGAAACGGAGAAAGTATTTAAAAAGTCACGTATCTAAATCAAATCATAATTTGAGATTTGATCCTCCATACTAATTTTAAGATTTATGTAGTTGGTTCGTACTCATTTTGATCCAGTTCATCTAATTCGTCCATTCTAATCTGAAATCCCTAGATTTATCTACTGAAACTGTAGTGGTCGTTAAGGATTTTAACGGTTGGAATCTTATATGAAATTAAAGTGGGAGTGAGACGGTTTTGGAAGTGGAAATATTGAGAACGAAAAACAATGATTAATTTATTTTTAATTTAGAAAGAAAAAGAGAGTATGAATTGATAAAGAAATGAACTTACAACCAAGGGACATCTCCAACAAGCATCCAGTCCCCATCTTTGTCTTCATATATTGCTAAGTATTCACATCCATCACTTTCTTCATTCATTGCTTTACCTACGTTATTTTTCATTTTAATATATTTATATATATTTAAATATTAATATTAATATTATTAGCTAAAACAAAACCATCTAGAAAACCTTGAATTTTTTTTATTATATTGTTTTAAGATTAATTAATTTTTAAGTTTCTTAATATTGCATGCTTCTTCAACTCGATTGCTAACTTCTAGTGAAGGAAAGCATGGTTTGTATAAGATATTATAACTAGCTAGGACATAATTATGCATTGATGGTAAATTTATTTTATTTTGAAATGTACTGCATAGAACTGTAGAACCTTACACGTGGAATGAAATTTCGTTTAACTTTTGAGGAATGCTACATTCACTAAAAATTTACAAACAAACTTTCATAAAATGACATGGCATAAGAGCACAAGGAGTGGTGACCTCCTCGTCACAGTGTTCAGCAACAGTGTTCTCCGGGAACACTATTGTTGAAAAAGGAGGGAGTGAGAGCAGTGTTCATGACAGTGTTCAGAAATTTATTTTTGATTTTTTTATTTTTTAAAAACTTTAAAAAATTTAACAAATAATTTTTTTAATTTAATCTATTTTAACTTTAATGGATTTAATCCAATTAAAATAATTTAATAGTTCATTTAAAAAAATAAGCCCATCTAAAAAAGGAGCCCATTTAAAAAATAAACTCATTTAAATATAAATGGGCCCAATTTTAAATTGACCCATTTTAAAGAACCTAAACCTAACTATATCTGTCTTCTTCTTCTTTGCTGCACACGCACAGGCACAACACATACACACAAACACACACAACACACATACATAGCACACACTACACAAACTTTTACTCTTTTAAAAAAGGAGAAGAACAACAAAAGAAAAGAAAAAAAATAATAATACGGGAACACAACGTTCAGGGGGAGACGATGTGGCCGGAACACCAACGAGAACGGCATCTGGAACGCTGCTCGGGAGTGGAGGAACGGTGTTCCCGACAGAGAACGTGCACGTTCCGTGTCACTCCCTATGCTCTAAGTGTTGGATGAAAAGTCATTGTGAGGAACATACAAGCTAGGGTTTGAAAACACACTCTAGATGTCAAGCAAGAAAATTTATACATAATAAAGTTGATATGATGACCATCTTTTTGTTAACGATAGCTTTTAGGATATTCACTAGTAATATGTTTGAACATTAATAAATTGTCGTATTTTAACTGAATATTGATATTCACTAGTAATATGTGAATATTAATTTACACATATTTTTAATGGGGTTATTGTTTTCACATCCTTACACACACATACATATACAAAGGGCCACAATAAGGGGTGTTCAAATAAATTTTTTGAAGATAACTAATAGAAAAATCAATTTTTAGTACTTAATGACAGTACTAAAAGGGTAATCTTGACCATTATAGTTGTCTTTTCAAAAAACAAATATGTTCCGTAAACCTAATGAAATATGAAAGAGTGTAGTACATACCAATTCCATAACAATCAAAGAGCTTTTCAAGTGCCACTCCAAGTTCCAAATACCCTTTGCAACAACTCAAATCAACTTTTCGAAGAATTGGTGCACCATCCATACTCACTTTCACATACACTTTTATCACGTCACATACACTCTTTTTTCTATACAAGCATACCGGTGGCCACCCTACCACCAACTCCATATTTATATTCTTCGTTTCACCGACATTATCTTCATCAATACTAGAAAACGTCCTTTTTTTCTTACTTCTCTCACTACCATCACCATTGCCACCGGCACCTGGTAACCCTAGCCGAAGTTCAGTTATCTCAAGTCCTAGCCCTTGAGGTCCCATTTTTTTCTTTTAGGGTTTTCTTTTTTGCTTTCCTATATTCAAAGAAACAAGTAAAATATGAGTTAATAGTTGTTCCATGTGGTAGTACTTGTGTAGTATATATACACAGACAAATAAAGACATGGAAAGACAAAGAGGGGTCAAATGTGGCTAAATTGAAACCAACAACACATTAATACTAACTAAAAGCCGGCCAAGATAGATAAAAGAGTTTGAGATATTAGGCAAGATTAGAAGTAGGGTTTCTTATTGATTTTCTTGATCTTTGTTGAGTAGCATTTGTGACCGTTGGATTGTTGTAGATTTATGGAGATAAATCATGTGATATTTGCCTTCTTCAACACTACGTTTCTAACAAAATCTTGTAACCTCTTATTACTCAATTATTAAATGCACTATAATAACATTAGGTAATTAATTAATTAATTACACTGCACGTTAAACTAGAATTCTCCTTACTAATTTATACATTTTTGTAGATTATACGATATATTAAACTTGATGGTAAGTTTAATATTGATAGCAATAATATTGGAGAATCAATTTCTCTTACTATATAGCTTAGTAATAAATTTTTTATTATTAACTATTATAAAAGTAATGGTATGTAAACTATGTTCGATAGTTACAATTGAAGTTTGAAGAGTGAAATATAACTAGCAATGTAAAACAAAATACAATGATTTCATCAAAAGAAAACAAAAGCAAATCATATAGGAAACAAATCATATATGTCTTGTAGCTTACCAAGTCATTCCAATCACATCTCAGTTAACAATAGACAAAATCATATACTGTAGTTCCAGAATCCTCTTATTAAGTCACTTTATAAATATCATGTATTGGTAAGGTTCATAGTTTTTAAACTCTTACGAGTTATGAATTTACTCTTACGAGTTAAGTTAAATATTACAAAAACGAGATGACTCAAATCATGACTTTTAAATGGTTTTGACTTTAACAAGTCATCTATTGAGTCGTGTTGACTTGTGACTCTTACCAGTTAGAAAATAAGCAAACTTTAGTGTAATATTGAAAAAAAAAAGGAGAAAATAGTAAAATAAATGACTAGAGTTTGTTTAGAATTAAGAAGTGGTAGTACTTTTGTCAATGAATGATGCGACCATCGACCCTCATATTGTTCTATTTCTTTTGAAAATAAATATCTTACACAATAATTGTCCCTTTAAATGATATTTTAAAAATGTGATGATATTTCCACCATTGTTTTTGATAAGTCCACCAAAATAGTGCATTAAAAATTTGTACTGTACACATAAGTAATGCACAAATTTAGTGGATTTATCAAAAAAAATGTTGAAAATATCATCACCCATTTTAAAAACACTGTGAAAATTATAAAAAGTTGTGATTAAAGAAATGGTTGGGAGTTAATGGCTGATCAAGTAGTCAAGTTTTTTACAATAGTGTCACTCACTCAATTATCATGTTTAATCTCCAATTTCAACCCTTTAAATGTTCATAATAAATACAATATATTCTTGTTAGTTTATAATAATACTTTTATTCAATTTTATAAATTTAATCTAATTTTTTAGAATTTTTAGATTATGTAAATCTACTTATTAATTTCGATCTAAAACTAAATAAGATACGTTGATACTTATTGGTGTCTAATTTATATATATGTCTACGAGTTATGACTCTTACGAGTAAAGTTATGAGTCAAAATTTATAATTTCAAGTCACGAGTCGAGTCACAAGTTAACAACTCTAATAAAATTTAGTTTTAGATCTATTTAAGCAGTTAGATCTATACATCATTTTTTTATTAGATTCATTTATCATTTTTCGTATTGAAAATTGAAATGGTAACCTAAATTTTGCATCTAATAGTTTGGAGATCTTGACAATAAATTAAGCCTACATTGCCAATGTTTGAAATAAAAGTCGTCAATAATATTTTAACATTTGACTGGCAGTATTAACAGTATAGACAAAAGTGCTAGTGTAAAATGTGTTTGTATTTAAAAAAAATAACACAGACTAATAGTTTACAACAAAAAATATATAATCGTTGTTTTTGCAACTTATTTAAAGAATTGAAACTTTTCGGTAAGGAAATAAAAGGCTTCAAAATAACTACATTATGTTAATCTCAGATTCTTCACTAATGTTATAATAATAGTAAATATCCATTATTTATTTTACTTAATCAAGTTTATCATAAAGCTGAAACATTTGTGCCATCCACAACTTATTTGTTTGTTATAGATTAATATGACGATGATGATAACGACAAAGAAGCACCTTTTCATCATACAGTAACATACATACATCCTTAGATTGTCAAAAAAACACAGCAGTTTAATCTAATTTATCGGATTCCACCCATTTTTCGTCAAATTATATAGTAGAGCAATAAGGGGGGTGCCAACCATCCGTCTTTACGTGCATCTTTCATCCATCTTTCGAAAACTCCATTAGTTCACTCCGTTTTTTATTGTGTTTTTGGATTAAGCATTCTACTACAGACGGGAAACGACGAAAATGGTGTGGATCAGCTTCTTCTATTGAGTCTTTATTTTTTTGTATCGGGTATATAATAAAGGGTAAATGCAACAGATACGTAACGTACTGTCACTCATTGTTCTATGTATGTAATTTACTCTATTTATTGTCTAGGTACGCAACAAATCGAAAGAAATTGAGTCGATATCATTGCAAAGTTGATATTTACCATATAATACTTGAAATTGTTGACTAGGCAGCCACATATAATGTCACGACGACCTTTTGGACCATGTCATTTATTTCCTTTTTTGTGATTTGATTTTCTTTGAGATGAGATAATTAAAGACGGGAACTTTCAAGTTATCTTTTTGCTTAATTCGTGGTAATTGTTATTCTAATTGAGACTAAGTTAATGTAGGTAGTTTGAAATTAATTAGCTATGAAGTCTTGTTAATTTGTTAGTAGGGTGTAAAAGAAAAAGAAGATGATGATGTTATGAAGATGATTTAATTCGTATATCTATATAGGTATAATTTATTTACGTCACATTTTAAAAAAATTGTAAAATGTTTACAAATACAATTTTATCGGATTAACAAGTTATTGGTTACCATATTGCGTATTTAGACAAGTTTTTTTCTAGTTTGTTGCATAGCTAGACAATAAAAATGGTAAGTTACGTACATAGAACAATAAGTGACCCTGTACATTACGTATTTGTTACATTTACTCTATAATAAATGTATTATTGATAAATATAAAAGTTAAAAATTTAACTTTTCAATTTTTCAATCACTGTACGGTCTTTATTCTATATATTTTTTTAAATACTGACATAGCACTTCAATTTTTCAGCCGGATATCAAAAGCGGGGTAAATGAACATTTTCCCTTTTTCATTTCCAAAATCAAAACGTGTCTTTTGCCGTGACATGTAGGGCCATTAAGCTAGCATAGTCACGTGAAAATCACGTGATGCCATTCATCGCTTGTAGGCCCAATTAAATTATATGACCCAAGCCCAAAACACTGTGCTCTTCTATGATAAGTCGGAATCAATGCTTTTTATTTTCCAAAAATAAGGTTAATATTTTTTCCTAACAAAATTTTATATTGTCAATTTTCCATTATTAGAAGATTATTAATTATTAATATCCCATCAACTAAGTTAGGAAGATGTCGAAATCTCAAATTGATATACAAACATGCTACTTATGATTTTCTAGTTTTTAATGAATGAATATTTTTATGCCTTTAAAATTATAAATAAATAAATAAATGGTGATGACAATCATTCAAATATTGATGGTTCACGGGTCATAATTAATGACTAGATTGTAATAAGAATACAAAACTGAAGTTGAGAATATAAATCGTTGATTTAAAACTATTTGAAATGAGTCACTTATGTTCAAAGGACTTTCTAGATGTCTTTGTTCACGTGTTCATTTATATTCCATAAATGTCTTTTTAAACTTCATCCGATGGTAACAATACAATGACAAAAGGAATATGAGGTGAAGAATCCAACCAAATATAATACAACAATTTTAAATCCTTCTAATAACTAAATGATATTACATGACGAAAACTATAGTTTACGTTGACTCTTTCCTAGCATAAAACCTTTTGGACTAAGAAGTGAACCAAATATAATATAACAATTTAATGTTCATCGTTATCAACATTTTACAAGAATATAGTACATCAAATTCGCTCTAATGACAAGACGATACATTGATATTGTCAGGAGATATGCACCACCAAAAATTAGCTATAAAACACTAATCATGTACATGTATAGCACAATTAATAACATGTAGAATACCACTAAAGCATGTATAATAGTATATGACTGATTTTTAATAGTGTATAAATCATCATCACTTGAAAAAAAAATATCTTCGTTTACTCTATCTCAAAAGAAAAAAAGAATCATAAGTATGATCATGTAATAAAAATAAATAAATAAATAAATGAGAAAGATTGTTGATGTTGCTAGCATCATCTGACTCTAGATGCTACAACAATAGTTGGATTATGTTAGTATTCTAAGAGTTCAAAGGCTAAAAGTGTAAATATTCTTTAGAAAATTGATTTATCAGCACCTACTTGGGTATTGTGAGTTATGATAATCCAAAAGTAAGTTTATATAGAAAAGAATAGACGATTATTAGTTAAAATTGTTGATGCACATAGTTAATTTGTTTTATTACTTGAATCATGACATATCATCGTAAAGGTGTATTTTTTAAAACAATTAAGATATATGTGAAAAAAGAATAGACGATTATTTGTTTATCATTCCATACACCTAAACCATATGCGAATCTTAAATTCTTCTAAGTTCTGACCTATTGGCTATTACACGTAAATCAGCATAAATAATTCAAGAACATGGACATACTTGGTGGGCCATGTGCCGATTGGTACGGGCCTTGAAGACGCGTAATGCACCAAAACAAATATATGTTCCGTATAACCTCAACAAAACTACGAGTCTATAAACAATGGTCCCTACTTTGGCTCAGCCTGATTGTCGTTGATTAGTAGGGATCAATACTTGATAAATGGACGGTATCTCGTAAGCGTGTACATACCCATGTCCATGGATACATATATATTAAACGTATGAATAAAATATATTACACGTGGATAAATGTAGTTTCTATGGGCCATAAATAGGCCTGTTACATAAATGACATGTTTTTATTTGTCAAGTTCCCTTAAACAAATTACTGACAGATTTCGTAATGATTGTTTATTCTCAATGAAAATCCTTCTCTTAGCTAGAAACTGTCGGTAGGGATTAGCTACGTGTCTTGAAATATGAATAGATGCTTGTTTCAGTTTTAAATTATAGTAACACAAAAATTGCATGTAAATATCAAACACCTGACAATTTATAACCATCAAAACTTTATCATACACTGCTGTTTAACAATATATAAAGTATACTAAGACATATGTGCAGTCCCACTAAAAGTAAGTCGTGATGTATGTCAAGTTTATAGTGTACGAATCATCACTAATATCTATAAAAGTGGCATTAAAAAAATATGCTCGAAATATAAAGACACCCATGGTCAATGAACAGTCACCGCATTCACGTTCATCTTTTGCTCTTTACACATAAATTGTTGAATGGTAGTCCCAACATGGTACTTGACACCACCCCCATGTGGTCTTCACCATCGGCATAACTCCCAAATACCCCACACATTTATAAAGACAGACATTTGATCCAGACAAATTAAAACACGGGAATTAATTTTGAAAAGTTGAATTTATAGAAATAAAAAGGATTCAATGCCAAAATTTTCATAGCATTTGTACATGATAAACTAAAATAAGAAAGTACAACATACTAATGAGGTATTCTCAACTATCTCTCTTCATCTCAGCGCCTTTCATCTATCAAATAAAAATACTTGCACAAAACGACACTAAAACAAAGATATTTTCAGTAATCTGCTGAGAACACAACGGAAGTATACACATTTTCGAAGGAATCATCCCATAAACAAATGAATGATGGTTTTTAAGGACAAAACTGGAGAGTACTTATGGTTTTGTTATTCTTTATCTTTACCTGGGTCAGCAGCCATGTTCTTTAATGGTTTTGTCCCTTTAATCGATCAAATTTGTCATTTAAGTTTATACCCCACGAGATGATCCATAAGCCTGTGTTATTATTTAGATAGCGAGATTCTTCAAAGCATCGAGATTTTCTACCTTTCCATTTGAAGAAAGGAATTCAATAGATCCATTTTGGGCATGTGCTTGTTTGGAATCTTTGTTTGCAGCAAGAGTAGAGCAGTGGCGACCTTCAAAATAGGTCGAGTATGGAAAGTATTCTGCACATTGGACTTTCCATCCTACATAACCGCCAAGTTAGAAAACAAAACAATGGTGTTATGTAATGCATATAGAGAGCTAAGATCCAATTTATTTTCACTACAGGTTATAATTTTTATCAACTTACCTAAAAATGGAACTATTTGATATTTTACATTTAACGGGTTAAACAGACCAACTTTAAAACGTTGGTTAAAAAGGAAACAGGTCAAGCAGGTCAAAAGTGGTCTAAAATATATTCAAATGATTACAATTTACGATATCCTCTTGTATCTCTTTAGTGTAAATAATGAAATTAATATCTTAGTTGTGTATACACATGATCATATTTAATGCATTAGTTATATACAAAAAACTCTTGAAAAAAAGTAATAACATTGTTAACTGGTCAAGCCAACTGCATTAACAAATTACCCGTTTGGACCCATTGGTCGCCTATACCCAACCCAGCCTAACAGTTGCCACTTTAGATGGAATAATGAGAAGCAAGCCTAGCATGGGCAGCTACTCGATAAGAAAGAAGTAAGGAACTTACTTAATGCGGCATCGTGATCGTTGAATACAGCTGCCAATGTTTTGTGCACTGAAACACAATCTTTCAGCTTCCATTCTCTAACCGGTCCAAGTGAGCCATTACTGATTCAAAACCAAAGCAGCCTTTAAACATACATTGACAGCAATTTTAACCAAGAGGTTGGCCCTTCTCTTGAACCAAATGAAATGCATAACAATAAAATTCGTGTCGGAAAGAACAAATAAAATTAAAAATAAAAATAAAAAAATGAACTTTAATCTTCACTAACAAATATCATGCATTTTATTAGTGAGACTCACCTAGACACGAGGTTATTGGGTGATTCTTCAATCAATTTGATCGCATCCTCCTTCTTGTTTGGTTCTAAACAATAGATCATCTCAGCCACCGCAGCTCTGTGCATCAATGAATCTGCATAATCACCATCAAAGTCTCTTAGAGATAAACAATCATCATAAACGTAGGCCCGTATTATCAAGAATATAAAAGTATCTATAAAAACCTTTATGTTGCTCGAGGAAAACAGTATTTGCTTCCATCAGAGATTTGCCATGCAACTGACTACAAAAGACAAGACGGAGATTTCACAATAAGTAAAGAAACAACCAGCATGCACTTGAATTTCTTTCTGAGTAACGAGATTAGACATAAAGATAACTAAATGAAAATAATGTAACATCAAAACTTAAATATCTCCAATGTTTACACAAGCTATAAATCTCTATCATATCCCATATATAATGTTTCTTAGCAGTGTGAAAGATAACCTGAACGTTGGGCGTTCTGCTTCTACAACTCCCGAAATCAGTTTTTCACCATCAGTGGAGGGAGCTGATCTTGATGCCACTTTATGGAAGAACCGTATCTGTATAACGATACTAAAAAATTAACAATCTCAAACATAGAAGAGCTCAAGATAAAACGTATACCCGTATTCACAATGAAGAGTTGCAGCAATCAGAAAATGCATACACAAAGTAATAACTTAATTGGCCTTCTAAGTAAAAATGGCATACCAAACATCGATGAAAGTCTGGGTTTTCAGAATCCAATTGTTGTAGCTGCTTCAGGGCCTGATTAAAGAGGAGGAATTTAAAGTTATCATCCAAGTCCAATCAAATAAAACTAATATACAAAATATGATACATAGAAAATCACTGTTATACGGCACATGATAAATTTTAAAGAGATTCCTATTACAAAATTAGGTAGATTAGAAACCAAACTAAAAATAAAAATTAGCAAACATAGAGGCAGAGCTTACTACAACTGCAGTATGTTTGCTATCATAGTTTCACTCTAAAATGAAAATAATAATAATAATAATAATAATAATAATAATAACAATAATAATAATAATAATAATAATTAATAATAATAATAACAATAATAACAACAACAACAACAATTATAATATTATTTTATTATAATAATAATAATAATAACAATAATAATAATAAATGAAGCTTCCCATATTTACCTGCAATGCAAGAAGGATCTTTTGCTTTCTCATATTTACTTCAAAAGAAAGCAAGTGAGTCTCCATGAAATCAGATGAATGCTTCTGCAGTAACTTCAGGTACTTTCCCACTTCCATTAATGGATCTTCAGTCTAACATCAAGAAGATTACAATAACAACGCAATGATATTGTTATACATGCAACAACGTTCATAGCAGCAAAAAAAGATTAATTAACACAAGATTGAAACTTGAAATATATAAGTGCACCTGTAGTAGCTTCTCTCCATGTGGATCTGGATCAACTGGCTTTACCTGTCGCTTCCCAGACTTAGAAACAGCACCAACGTTTGCTTCCTCACTCTTCACTTCGGCCTCCTAAGAGAACAAAAATTGCATAAAATAGAATTGATACCAAGATTTCAAAGACTCACATTTTTTAACCCTAGATGTAAATAGATCATACTTTTTTAGCTCGTGCTTCAGCCTTCCTCTGTTTTTGCCTCAATTTCTTCTTTTGAGAAGCAGGCAATTTCGCTAGTTCATCATCTTCTTCAGTAGATGACTTTGGAGGAGAATCATACAGCTTGACGTAACATCTGGATAAAAAGTTGGTAGTAAACAATAAGAAAACCATTATGTCAAAAAGGATAAACAAAAAAGGAAATTATTCAGGGGAGATGTATTTCATACTTTATAATACCAGAGGCTGCCTTCCGAAAGTAAGGATGTGCATGGAGTCGATCTTGAAATCTTAACATTTCAAAATAGGCACGTAGAGTCATTTTTCTTAAGCAATATGAATGGAAGTCGAACTGGTCTTCTGTAATGTCAGCATAATGTTTCTCTACAGCCAAAAATTTCTTCAAAGCACGTCCAAGGTCACCCTGTCGGAAATAACTATCTCCAGAAGCAAGTTCGTACCTACAAACGGAAAACATCTCAAATAAGATTCGTAAACGTTCTATTTACATTTATTTAATAGTGGTGATAAAATTGAGTGTATCGAGTAACTGGACAAAACAAATAACTTTTGTACACACCGAGAAGGGCTGAGTTGGATTGGCCCGAAA
The DNA here is from genome assembly GCA_963921325.1 of Logfia minima. Classification (NCBI taxonomy): domain Eukaryota; kingdom Viridiplantae; phylum Streptophyta; class Magnoliopsida; order Asterales; family Asteraceae; genus Logfia; species Logfia minima. The sequence continues at coordinate 1,939,576 of OY992771.1, read as the reverse complement.
CATTTGTCATCCTATATTTTGAAAAAAGAATTTATATATAATTAGTGTGTCAATTACGATTACAACCCTATATTATATCAATGACTATCTAGCTTTTAAAAATGATATTCTTTAGAAGATTTCATTTATACCAGTAAAATAGACTAAGGTTTATGAATGACTTTAGACCCACTTGTCATGGTTCCTATTTAGCTGATCTTTTTTTAATTTACCCTGACTGCTAGAGATCATAATCCGTATCCAATCATATATAAGCAGAGTAGTTGAAATTGCCACTACTAATATAGCCAAGCTTGTGACCAACACTTACCACATGCACTGCATGTCATGAAGGCTGTTGTGCTGATCGCCATCTTTTGTGAACAATACAGCTGTCTTTTCCGCAAGTGGAACCTATAAAAAATGATGTATCATGTGGAATCAACGTTAGTATAGAGTTGTGATGGAAAAAAGTTCAACAACTATATCAAAGATCATAGACATATATATGAAGTGGAAAAAAGATCTATCATTTGGTGGTCTCAACCTGATCAGCCTGTAACATTCGCTTGACACATTGGCTATTAACATATCGATCTGCAAGATCCATGCACCTAGCTTCATCTGCCAATGCAGCAGCAGCTTCAAAGTCCCCACCATGTTTTAATAATTTGCTCTGAACAAAACAATAAAATTATATTCCTCACAGATTAACCTTCATACAATCAATAAACAATGTGTAAAAAAGATGATAAAAACAGACCTTGACAGAGTATAAATCAATAACAGTTGGAGTGTGTTGCATAGCCTCGTCAACTTTAGCAAGAGCAATATCATACAAGCCTCGTCTGTCATAATGCTATCAAAGCAGAACTTCACGAAATGAGCAACAACAAAAAAAAAAAAAAACAGAAAACAAAGAGAAAAGAATCTAATGATTCAAGCAGCGAGAACAAACCTGAGACAAATAAAACAAGATCCACATAAGCGTTGAGGGGGGCTCTTTTTCTGAACTGCATATTCAGCACAAAAATTTAGTCGTATTAATTTTTTTTGAAAAAACAGTAGTCAGTATATAACCACTAAACTACCTTCCAGGGTATCGACCAGTTGTCTTGACTGATTCCTCAAAATCAAGAAGTAATTTTTCCAAAATATCGGCCTACAGAAAAATCTTAAGCTTCGTCATTGAATGTATTAGACTTTACACCTTTTACCATTGTATAGGTGAACCTCCAAAATTCCTATTGCATGTATTTAAGTTTTATAAACATCTATTATATGCATTTAACTTACTATTGTATGTATAGAACTTACCCAAAAAACATCTTTTTATATCGCCAAAAACATACAAATATACATTTTTAGAATTAAAATGGTAAAATGTGTAAAGTTCCATCTACTTTGAAGCAATAAACCCATTAAAGAAAGCATGAAATGAAAATTTTAGAAGTTTCCGCATGGTAGCTAGCACAAACCTTGTCAGGGTGATCATATAGAGGAGAAAGATCAGAGAACAGTGATGGAACTCCCTACATTTGCCATTAGTGAAAGTAAGCATTTGTAACAGAAGAAGGGTCATCAAAGCAATAAACAACAAAAATAAAAATAAAAAAATACAGTACCTTCGTTAGGAGTGGCTTAATATAGTTATCTGCTGCATCCCGGAATTTTCCATTCTTCAGAAAATCTAATGGAATCCTCTAAATACAAAGAGAAACAGTATTTAGAAACCAGAACTCTAAAAAAAAGAAAAAACACTTGCATTTGTAGGACGGACTATAAGAAAACTGACAACTTAACACATTGTTAAATACAAGTTAGCTAAAATGACCGTCGATGCAATCTTAAAATAGGAAGGGTATTTTACAAAATCAAACTTATCTTATTGCCAAAGGTTGGAGAAAAAAAAGGTTTTCTATTGAGAAAAAACAAAAAAGAAATGGCATATTTGTCCACAGGAGATATATTTGAGTAAATCAAGAAAGAAACACTTTCCTTTTAGAGATTAACAAAAACTTCAGTCTCAAGTTAAGTAAGAAAGGGCATCAGCACAGAAAAAACATATCACCTTAACAGCAGAAGACCAAGTGTATTGCTGCCCAAGTGATTTGTATAACGCATCCAACTGATCAATCTCTTCCGAAGAATATTGACCATTCTTTGAATATAGTCCAACACACTTTTGCAATCCTTCATAGTATCTAACAAAGTAAGAACCCAATAAGCATCACTTTCATTTACAACGAGGCTCCAAGCACCGAGTGATAACAAAAAATTGAAACATAACATACTACCTGTAGTTGTCAGGATTCATTGATAGCAGAACTCGATATAACTGTTCACCTTCTTCTAGGCGATTAAGCTTCACAAGAAGAGAAACCTCCTCTTCCTTGTAGGATACTTTATCAACCTATAATGAAATTCACGGAAGGTGACAAATTAAGCCAATTGTTTCATTTAATACATAGAACTGCATAGCAACCAGACAAGGAACCTACGATCTTGGATTCTCTCTTGTGCAACTCCTGAAGAGCTTTCTCAAGCAATCCACATTCCTCCAATAGAGATACCTGGAGGACAAAGCATGCACATAAAAGATGTATTGTTCAGATCTACACAGGTTCCACGTTTAACTACCATATTGCTTGAAGACCCTGTCCACTCCAGCGAGGACAATTTTTTGTATCAATCAACTATTGTTTCAATATGCATATTTATATTAACTCAATTAATAAAACAGATTTATGTACAGTAATCTCATTATGGTGCTAGCTATTACAACATTACCTTGTATAACAGCATTTCCCCATGCTCACACCGTTCATTATCGGGAGGATAATCATCCTCAAGAGTCCCTTCATATGCTTCTAGAATATCAATGGCTTTGGCAGCACTGGAAGAAGAGGATTAGATGGTAATGTTAGAGAAAGAGAAGAAACGATATATATATATCATAACCAACTGCTAGCAGTAATAAACTTTCCCCTCATGAGACTCTAGACGACAGTTCACTGGTATATATGAATACCCCCTAAGCAAAACAACATATGGTTGTATAAAGAAGTATTAGAATATTCAGGAAACACAAACATTCAAATCGTACTAATTGTAATATGATAGAATATAATAAATTACTTTGAGTTCAAATGTTGAGAAACTGCAAAACCAATCCAATTCATTCTATGATTCGGTTTCAATGTCAGCAACTGTTGTCTAGTTTCAACGAACCCTGACAAGTCTCGCATTTGTGCCTGCAAGTAGAGAAGGAAAAACACCATTAATTACCATAAATAAAACTACAACATGGACGAGACAAAAGGATGTTACACACGAATTATAACACCAAAACAGAGCAGGGGAAAAAAACTTATGATTCAAAAATAGTATCCATTAATTACATAAAATCTACCAATCAAAATGCAGCCTCTTAAAAATAAAATAGTACAACCTACAACAGTACTACTAACTCCGAATTCATAATCAGAAAACATATTCACCTAGATCACTTTGCTCACAATCAAAAATTCATCTCTAACTTTCACAGGTTGGATTGACTCTCAATTACTTCACCCACGATCCGCCTCTCCACAAAGTATTATACTAGGGTTTAGGGTGTTTTGTCTAAAACATCATAATTATTATTGTACAAGTATAAACTTGAGCCTTATGTCATGCAGCTGTAACCACCTTACAAATAATAGAAATTTAACCCATTACAAAAAAACTAACTCTATAAAAACTGGGTATCATACCCTAAACAATTTTGTACATGAAAATCACACAAGCAAGGCTATCACTAAACATTCAATATGACATCCCCAAAATCCTTAAAGGATGAAGTGTCAAATTTAGAATTCTTGACATTCAATCAAAATGTTACCAAGCTAAAATCTCAAGAACACATGTTCATAAAATTATATGAAAAAATCCACCCCACTTAGGAGAACTGGGTCCTCCAAATTCATAAACTTAATTTTTTGACATGATACTATAAACTTAACCTCAGCACATATATAAAACATCACAGTCATTTTTAGTAGTAGCTAGACCGCAAGAAAAGCATGTCACTTATGTAAAATAAACTTAATTTTTTGACATGATACTATAAACTTAACCTCAGTTCATAAACTTAATTTTTTGACATGATACTATAAACTTAACCTCAGCACATATATAAAACATCACAATCATTTTTAGTAGTAGCTAAACCGCAAGAAAAGCATGTCACTTATGTAAAATATATATAGAAATTCATGGTATCCATCAAGATAACCATGTTCTAAATATGATTCACCTTAGTCAAACAGCAAAAACACATTACGAATATACATGCTAGTCAAATCTTAATCCAAAGCCGAACTTATAAGTAACATCTCTTTATAATACACATATAAATCAAACAGCCATTTCTGAAAGTCAATTTTCATTGGTCAATTTTGTTATATAACTATTGTCAATGATCAATTTTCTCATCATTCCTAATGTCTAAAAGTCATCGTAATATAAAAAAATGTTGCAAAGTAACATCTTCTATTACATAATTATCAATGCTCTATTTACATTCTTGTGATCACCCTGCTACTCGCGTTCAATACACGTCTATAGAATTGATTCCCACTTTGAATTCCCTACCAAATTAGCCATATTGTGATTAAGCATTATTACGGGCTTCCATCATTTAAGAACAAGATTATGACCTAGTTAATATACATCATATCTATAGTTGATTTTACAAGTTCCAGCTCAAACAAAGTCAAGTTGTCCTAAGATCACAAATGATTACAACCTTACATACTGCAATACCATATCAGATCATCATGTCAATAATTATCAAAGCATCATCCTCCTATTTGCCTTAAATCCTAATCACCTAAGATTACTAGTATAATGAAGCCAATCTTTTACACTTGTTTTCCAAGTTAAAAGAACCTACAATGGTTTAAAGATATCCACCTATTTCACTTTTAACATCATGTAAAAATTTGGATATCAAATAATCTACCATATATAAGATTTCATCCACAAAATTCGATCAACTTATGTTATCACTTAAAAATGAACATTTTTAACTAACGGACTTCAAAGCCACTTGAGACCAAAAGGGTTGACCACCAAGCTTCTGTTCCACAACTCAGATATCAAATGTTAAACTACAAGCGAAGGAAATAAGTCAAATAACCAAAGGACGAAACACAGAGAACCATCGCTAAGATCAATAAAAAATAAATATATAATAAAGTAAACAAGAATCCTCTCCCGTGGTTTACCCAAACTTCACACAAATCTGATATATAACACCACCACCATAAATCTATAAGGCCATAACGCCATAACAAAGCTTAAAGAAATCACATGATTCAGAAATAATACACATAGATTACAAAATACCCATCGACAAAATGCAACCTTTTCTATATAAATTAAAGTAGTATTAACAATGAAGGTCCTGCTAGATCTTAATCCATGATCAGAAAACAGATCTGCATTAATCACTCTGCCCACGGTCAATTGTCATATCTAACTTTGCACAATTGAATTTACTCTTAATTACTTTTCCCAGGATTCGCATCTTCAGATATATGATTTTAGGATTTATAGTTTTACATATAACATCATATTTATACTTCTGCGCGTGGCAAATTAACTTGTACATCTAATTTAGAGACAATCAAAACCTCAAACTGGCAAAAAAAACTGGGTATTAGACAAACACTGAGCAGCATACTAACAGAAACAAATATAGTTAAGTTAACCAAAGAGGGTAGTGCAGCAGAATTTAGTGCAGAAAAAAGCTGGGTGCAAAACATGTAATCAGCTTCAAACACAAATTGTAGTGTCAATAGTGTGAACAAAAATGCTAAAGGCCCAGTTATTCTAAGAGTTTCAACTAGACTCATAATCATTCCAAACAAAACGAAAGGTTCTGTGAAGGAAGAATAATCAGAGTGAGACAAGTGTCGTACAATATAAGAATATCTACCTGTAGAAGGGATAGGTCCCGCAGAATTTCAATGTTGTCCGGATCTATCCGCAGAGCATTCCGGTAACATTTAATTGCCTCCCTATACTCTCTGTCTGACCGATACAGAAGACCATACACATGCCAACAAACATGGCTTTTCAAGTCATTCTACATTGGAATAAGCCATTTCAAAATCTACATCATATCACAAAAGTTATGCAAACTTTATCGAAAAAGACGAGAAAAAATTTCCTAACCTTTAATCCCAACCGAACTAGCTCGTATGCCTCTGGCTTACGATCCATACAGTTCAGCGTTAATCCTTTCATCGAAAGAGTTTCTAGAAACCAAGTATCAAAATGAAAGAATTTTAAAAATTGGAAGGCAAACAAAATATTAATCATGAGAATACAACTATAAGTTATAGTCTATAACCATTCTACCAATAACCTTATTTGCACTACAATAGATATATGCATGTCTGAGGGTCCTAACTCCTAGCGACAAACAATAACTTAAGGGTTCAGGATAACCAAGTTGAGAAGTATTTTAGAGAAAATGGCTCGGACCATAGCGTACAGGACTAGTAGTCACGATAAGTATTAAAACAGCCACCCTAAACTTTTAAATCATATAAAGTGGGACATCACTCTCTTCGTACTAGAGTGGCCACTTAACTATACTTCCACTTCTAGTTACTTTAGGTGATAGGACTAGCTTGATCACTGTCTCAGAACACTTGTTGAGTTATATTAAGTGCAGCTCAAGACAAATCCTTTTCATTCATACAAATATTAAGTATTACAACCCATTCCTACCTATTTATACGCTTGACTGAATGCCCAGTCAACCATCAACCAACTAACATTTACTTACAGACCAATATTCTAATGCCATGTATTTGAGCAATTGAGCCAGTGACAAACTGACAAGTGTCAATAAAAAGTCCTGCCCTTACTTACAATTATAGAATAGAATGTCTCTAAAGCCCTGTATCACTAGGTTGGGACTTGGGGGCGGACAACACTCTCCAAATGGTACTGTAGATTCAAATGGATTCAATACTCGACACCAATTCATATTAACATACCTTGCATCCAATTTAAGGAACTTTAGTTCATGCAACAAACATGACTATTTCATAAAAAACAAACGCATGTTCCACTTTTTCATCTACATAATGATTTCTACTCTGGTACGCACCATATATAAAAATTATTATGCTGACTGACCTCCATGATCTGGAAACTTCTTCAATATAGTGTCTGCAGCCTTCAGCCCCTTCTTATACTGTTTTGTTTCATAAGATTTCTACAAAACATATAATCATTCAATCAGATAACAATGCTACATATTAAAAGTATTGGCAGCATCCAGACAGAACAAAACAGTACGATTTAGAAATCGCAAAACTGAAACACACGTGCATTCATATATTATAAACACCTATATATAATATATGAAGTTCAATGTCAAAAGCAATTCAATATGATAACAAATGCATGAGCAATAATAAAAGAAAAATGTTCGCAGTGTTACATATAACTTGTATATATACTTCAATTCATGGCAAAATAAAATAGTTAACAACTAGAATTAACGATACAAATTCATCAATTACACGAGATAAACAGTCAAAGTGGAAAGCTACATATACTATACAAAAGCCTAGGGTTTGTTACATACAATAACAAATTGAGACAGTAATCAAATCTGTGACGAATGACGATTGAAGAACTTACGACGATGAGCTTAAAGAGGTTGGCCTCTTTGGGAGGTAGCGAAGCGCCCATTGTTATCGTTGAAATTAGAGACCTATAGAGATAGAAAAGAGTATGTATAGTTTAGTTAGGGCGAGAAAGAGATGAAAGCGGTGAGTGGTGGCGTTTATCTGCTGCAACCCTACTCGGAAGAGAAAACGAAAGGTGAATACTATTTTGTTTGGAAGACTTCGAGGGTTGTTTTTGTAATTTTATTAATCTTGAGTTAACTTTTTCTTCTTTTTATTTTCTTTTTTCTAATCAAATCTAATAATCAAACTACCAGAGTAAAAAGCTGATTATGAAATTTGGCGACTGATCTTTGGAGATTGTAACTAACTCTAAGTTTTGTTTACATCTTAAAACTTTTATAATATATTTGATTATAAAATTTAATATTTAGAATTGAAAAGTCATAAATCACATTAATACCCCTTTCAATAATATAATACTAAATATATAAATTAAAAATCAAATTAATCTATATTTAATTGGCTTTTTAATTTATACATTACATAATTATCTTTTTTTAAATATAAAATAAATAAAAATATAAAGTATAAATAAAATTGAAACAAAAATTTATAATTATTATTATTAACATAATTATCATTGTCAATTACTATTGTATTTTTTATTTATAGCTATCGCATTGCGCTTTACTTCTAGTTTAAAATAATAAATACTCGGTACATTGTTGAGATATGAACTTATCAAATCGTTTATGTTGATTCAAATATAGAAATAATGAAATCCCAGATGTAAAAAACAGAATTCTGGATACTTCATGAGTTTTGATTCATACCCTAAAATTTCATATCAGTTATTATTAAGCTTACTTGAATAAGTAAATATATAATTTTAAGATGCACATTTTGGTAGGTTTGTGCAAACATAGTCATAGTTGTCCTTTTCAAAACTTGAGATATATTATGCATGATAGTGGATTATCAAACGGAACCTTTTCTTTTTCGTAGTTGTGATACTTTCGACTAACTTGATCCCCATAGCGTTTGTAGCTTTTTCGCTTTGGGAGAGCAATCATTGGTGCTAGAAAAAAGTCACAAACAACCTAACTAAACGAAGTTAACCTCCAAAACAATCTGGTCACCTGACAAAAAAAAAGAGTATCGAACATAGAACTATCATCTATGAGCTAAGTGATTATCATTTACAATGCTATCAAATGCTTCCCTAACTTCATCTTCTGTCATCTCAATTGTATCATCACTTTCGTCATCTTTTGTTTCTCCATCTTTTTCATCAATCTTGCGTCGTCTCTTCTTATCCGTTGTGTCATCTTCTAAATTACCAAGTTCAAATACGTAAATATGTTTCCAGGTGACAGCTTGCTGGTAAATGTCTTTTTTAGAAGTGGAAACAGGACCAACTTTAGCTCTGTCAAGCTTGTTCAGCTTCTCAATGACCCGCGGGACAAAACTCCATTCCTCCATTATTTTTTCCATGCCCTATAAACAACAAATTGAAAGACCAGAAAACAGTGTCATGACATAATGAGGAAATAGTGAATATATTATGGTTACAAGTGACTGAAAAAAGATATAAGTTACAGATTATAGATTGATCATGTGCAACTATGCAATTTGTATGTTTTCCACCAATTTGGAAATGTGATATTTGAAGTTGAAAAGGGGCAAAATTGCATAAAAAGACTACTACTTCATTCTATTAATTTGTTCTAGCTCAAAAGAGCATATACACTTTGGTCTAATTTCTATTTGGGGTAACAAACTTTATTTTCCCCCTCAAACAGGTAACATACTTTAGAAAGTTGACAATTGATGTGTCAGAAACTTTGACCAAAGCAACTTTTATTTCAAGATGTCAGCATATTAAAACAAGATAACTTACAAGCACTAAATAAAAACATTTGAAAGTTCTTTACTTTTCTTGTGGCTAAACAAAGTTTGTTATGCCAGATAGAAATCAGATTAATATATGTACCATTCTATGTGTTTTGGCCTTGGAAAAACTATAACTTAGGTTCATCAGTTCTTTATAAGTTAACTACCAGCAGTAAGGAAAAAGTGCATACCTTCCCCTCCTTGAGAGAAACGATGGCATCCTGCAAGCACGTCAAGATTCCTTCAGCTGCTATTTTCTCTATCTCATTTGGATCAGGCTGTGTAAATACACAAAACAGAATGGACATTTGATCTCTTTTATTTGGGTGTTGGGGGTTAGCTCAGTCTCAAACAACACAACTTAATATTATAACTATGTCCTTACCTTTTCGTCTTGACTGTTCAGCCATGATATTGTCTTCTTCATGTCATATATTGCCCATTTCTTCACTTCAGAAGTTGAAAACTCATTTTTAGCATGCTTATCGGCTGTCTGCTTCAGATATTATATTAATAAAAAACCTTAAAGTGATACTGCAGATAGACTCTAAAATTAGATATCAAAATTATAAACCTTGCTCGAGGAAGAAGCCCCTGGTTTTGAATTGGCGGGCTTATCTACTGGCTTAGGAGATTTCTTCGATGAAGATGGTTTGGGATCTGCAAGCACCAACTAAACCAGAAGTGCATAATATACTCACTAAAAACACGTAAAACATAATCAATTTTGCAAAACCTTAATATTATGAAAGATGACAAATAAAACCTAACGAGAAATAAAATATAAAAAATCACGAAACCAAATTATCTATCACGTGAGAAAGAAACAAACACCTTGGCTTGGTCCAGCAGAGCTACTTTGATATCTCAACGGTTTACCAGCGTATAGAAGGTAAGGTTCAATGCCAACAAACTCTTTCTGTTCGTAACACTCAGTTATCCAAACCTACAATAAAATAATATCTTTAACACGTAACAACTAACAAGAATGGTTAAGTGTTTTTATTTTTTTAAACGTATCCAACTTTAATCGAACATATATTGTATGCATCACATTTTAAAACTTGTGCTTGTATGGATCATCAAACTTTTGATTAATTGCTATTATATGTATCTAGTGACTTATTTATTTAACCGATATTTTTGCTGACATGGCAGCCATATAAGTTGTCACATAAATCATAAGAGGTCGGATACATCAACCGGTAAAGAATGTTTTTTAGTGGGCAACAAAAAATAGATTTTCACATAAAATTTCATACATTGAATAAACTAAACCAAAACAAGAATGAATAAATATTCTTTAATGAAAACTAGAACAAAGTAATAAGATATGAAGTTAAACCTTGGAAACAACGGTTCCATTATCAGCCTCAACTTTTCGAAACTTTGGGGTATCACGAAATGCACAAACCAGCAGGGTGCAATTAGCTTTCCGGTCAGCTTCATACTTGGCCCGCATTTCCAATGCTTGAGACCGTAATGTGCTGCGTTCAGGGTTAACAAACCCTGAAAGTACAAATACTACCCCATCTTATAAGCATCTAAATATAGTCAAATAATTTACAAGAAGGAAAAGTTAATACGGATATAGATTATAGACCATCCTGGTACCAGGAGTTTGGTACTTGATTCATGAGATGGTGCGGTTCGACTGGCTTGCGGTTTATCTTTGTCATTAGAGGGATCCTTATGGTCAGGCGTTTTATCTGCATCCCTTGAGCTCATCCATGATGGGAGACTTCGGCCTTTGCCCTTATGACTTCCAGAATCAGGCATTTCAAGACACCTACTAGCACCAACTTTTACCTACGTGATCATGTACCATCCAGCCGGTAATAGTCATAATTATATATACACATATATATATACTCTTAAATTCTACACACGCACACACATACACATACATTAGATATAGAGTCAGGATCAGATAAAAGCATAAATAATGGTAAGAACCATTCAAATTTTACGATTTGTGACAAATAAGTTAACAAATTTACAAACTTGACAATTGTATATCACACTTTACGTATCTGATTGCACAAATGCATCTTGCGCATCCGCTAATTTATTGACTTTTTCACCAGAAAATGTTTCGAGACATTATCAAACACTTTAATAGATATACATACAACTGTCAAGTTTCTGACTAGTTGACCTACATGATTCATATAGTGAAATTCAGTTAGTTCTTACGGTTTCTTACCAATATGTGAGTTCTTTACAAAATTACTAGTACCTCCAGAGTCCAGCCCCTAACATTTTGCAGCAATTGACTATACATGCAACTCAATACAAGTACTTTACTATTTACATAAAATGCCTAAAACTCCGTTCAATAAAGACAGAAATAAATTGCATTTAGCATTTTAGCCTAAAAGGCAATACAATCAGTAATTGGACTACAGGTGATTTTGAATTAGAATTGAACGAAACTGATATTGCAATAAAATGATTCATAGTCAATTGATTAACGATCAAAACCTAGTGCAGACTATTATTTATACACAGTAGAACATTGAATCGATTGAAAGTTACGGAGAATTGCATACTTACCTGTAGCTCCGATAACTATCCGGTGATGGTGGGAGTGGGGCTTCTCCAGGTACAAGTCGACCTAATGACGTGGCTACGGGTTAATCAATGATCCGTACCCGTCCATATTAAAACGGATCTTCTCTATATATTTGTTTCCTAATCGGTAGTCAAAATCCATTTAGACCGCTCTCGGGGAAAACCGAAAAACTAACTGTCGGATTAGCGCCGGTATTAATACTTTTTTATAAAGATAGAATTATATTAGATTAGATAGATTATAACTCGAGAATTTGTTAGATAACAAGTTAAGTTTTGTACATAGTTTGTATTATAGTTTTTATATTATTAGATAATTTATGAGATAATATATTTGTGCGAGATAATATATTTGTGCGGTATACGTTTTACAAATGTTCTGAATGGTAAGAGAAATATATATATCTTAAAAGATTTTATAAATATCGGGTTGTACTTTTTATATCATTACAACTGATTAATTGTCAAATGTTGGATAAATAAAAAATTGGAGCATATATTTGTTTATATCTGAATTTTTTATGTTTAAATCTTAAAATATAGTTACATATTAGAATCGCTCGCATGATAAGATTGGCCACCAATCATATTTGTTTAGATGATTGAATGATAATATTATTAAATATTTATATTAATAGAGATATAGTTAAACTTATATAGCTTTTATATACAAAATGCAAAACGAGAAGTAATTGAATCATAAAATCAGTAATGTTTTTAAGAAAATAAACTCAATATAAGTTTTTTTAACTCAACACCATCTTCTATAATTTTTAATATTATTGGTTCTTCTTAAAGTGTCATTCTTTATATATTTATGTGATAAATGTTTTCCACATTGGCATAGTCAATAACCTGGTACAAATATTAGAAAGATTTGTTCTCGTGTCAATCTCGAGGCCTTGCAAGTCAAAGGGTACTTAAAGTTTGAAGTCTAGTCAAGTAGTCATTTATTGCAAGCAATATAAGTGCATATTGTCGTGTAGTAATTTTATGATGAATTGCTTATAATGTCTTCTCGCAAAGCTGATCAGCCTGCCATGTATTTACAACATTTAAAAAATGGTTTTGGTTATAAGTAGGGTCAAACCAATACTTTAATAAATTGTAACTATAAAAAGGAATAAAAATAACTAATGTGATTGACAATGTTAGTTGTACAATACCAATAGTACAAATAATATTGGCATATCGTACTTAGTGTAGAAAATTTTCTAGTGCTTATAACTTCCCTATAGCTATACCCATGTGACTCATGTAATTAGCCAAATTTGATGATTCAACTGACACATTCATAGCACCACTAACCATCGAATCCACCACCGATTGTTGCAATTTTTCTATGCCCTTTAATATAACTTGTTCCTCATTTATTATTGTTTTTTCAATTCTAATTTTTTTCATTTGCAATTCAATTAGCTCTTTTCATTTGCAATTCAATTAGCTCGACTTGGTTATCAATTAACTGCATCAATATTAAAAGTAAAATCATAGTAACTCACTTAGAAATATTTTTTGGTACCATTTAGAGTAAGTGACTTACATGTATATACTTAAGTGATCTATTATGAACTAATAATAAATATAATATTTTTGTAAGTTGGTAACATATATTTTATAAACATGAATACATAAATATATAATAAAATATTTATGATATCTTAATTATATATCTTACCTTAATTATATGAGATTGACGGAAAGCCACTAACTCACATAGTACAACATTCAGCCGAGGATGTCCACATGCCATATAAGATTAGGAAGACGTGATCCTTAGCTGCTGATATTTTTATTTTAAATAATTTATTGTAATGTAGAGTTGATTTTAGCATCAGTGGTTGAATCTCATCATTTGTCTTATTTTTATAAATTGATGTCCTTAGTTCTGACGTATATATACATTGAACCTTCAACCATTATGCATGATTTTCTTCGAATGATATTGTCTCTGATCATTTTCCAAGCAATGAAAGTAATAAAACGTTACTCAAATAATAATAAAAAAAATTACAATAAATAATTTAAGGTTAATAATAATAATAATAATAATAATAATAATAATAATACAAAATAGTTATGTATGTGATGGAGAGCAAAGTAACTACATAGTCAGTAATGTATCTAGTTTAACACACCTTTGTTTATGTTGTTGACTTTCTTCAACCAATTGTATAGAAAAATAACCTTACACAGATAAAGGACCGGATTTTAAGAAAAAGTAATATCTCTAATTTTTGTCTATATACAAATCTAAAACTAACGTATTTTAAAATTTTTACCTTATTTCGAGCTTCATGGATCTCAATATTTTAGAGATAAAAACTAAACACGAATGGAAGATTGAGACTGGATTTTTCTGGACTCTACTTTTTATTTATTTTTTCTTTTTTATTTCAATGAATACATAGTTTAAAAAACTCACTTTAAAAAACTACATTCATTCGTTTAGAAATAACATTACATTACCTAAAAATAAAAAACGATTACATTAAATATTTCAAACACGGAAATCCGACGGGAGGTTGCATATATGTTCGATAAGAGCATTTCGAAGTTGATGATGCACCCTCGAATCTCGTAAGTCTCTGTCCATACAAAGTTGCACTTCAACCCTCTTCGACCATGATCGCCACGAAAGATTATTTAGGTTTGAGTGGTAGTCTTCCTCAAATTGGCATATTGCACGTCTGTTGTCTTTGGTTATCATGTTGTGTAAAAGCACACAAGTGTACATGATTCTTGGTATCTTATTGACGCTTTATGGTATTTTCAAGTTTTTAATGATTGCCCAATGATCTTGAAGCACACAAAAACTCGTTCAACATCCTTTATTGGAATATCTTGATTTTCATAGTCTTTTCCTCAATGGTACATTTAAATGACTTCACAAGAATCGCCTATTCCAGATAAATTCCGTCGGCGAGGTAATATCCTTTCTTGAATTCGAACTCATTCACATTATACACTACCTCAGGAGCTCTATCTTGGAGTAAATTCTTGAACAAATCTGATTGATTAAGAACATTGATGTTGTTGTTAGAATCCCAGAGACCAAAGTAAGTGTGTCAACGTTTCAACAATATCGAGCATAACAATCGGATTGAAACAAGCATTGAGTGCGTTGATATCTTCAATATAGAAATTTTTGACTTAATTTTCCTTGAGATTCATTACGATATTAAATTGTGTTTGAATTAAATAGTTATAGATAATATTTGAAAGAAAATATAAATATGTTAAGAAAAGTGTGTGAAAAAAGAGTTAGTAGTATGTATATATAATGTGTTTGAGATTTAAAAAAGGCAAAAATCATGTATTTAAAAAAACAAATATATTACCATCTTAAAAAATTTAATTTTTTTATTTGTTTGTTATCATTGAAAAAGAAGAAAAATAAATCTTTAATACACAAACGAGACACACGTCTTATGTCTTTTCCTCCGTTCTCACTCCAACACTCGCTACAAGACGTCACCAAAGACTCTTCGATACCAATGGCGGTTTTAGCCGGATCCCCCAAGATGTACCAAAGGCGGCTGTTAGTATTGGCCTTACCAGATGTTTGTTCAAAAAACAACTACTAATAAACAGAATTAATACTCCGTACTATTAATGATTGTAAATATATTTGTTTTTCTAGAGGTTTTGCTCGCATCTCAGCTGTTAGTTTTTCGTGTTGGAGTTACTAACATGTTTCTTAACCTTTTATTTTAAAGTATATGTGCTTTTAAAGTACAAAATTTCAAATGAATGTATGTTTTTACTCATAATAAGATTATCATTTATTTTTTATTTGTTTGGTTTCATGGAGATATGATTGACAAAGTTGAAGAGAATAAATAATTTTAATTGATTAATTAAATAAATAGTAACGTTATTGAACCGGTTCTTAAATAGTAGATAAATATAACATCTGTAATTAAATATTTTAAATATTTGTATTTATTTATTTACTAAGGTTCCATTTCTTTGTTTTTAAGTTCTAAATATATACACTATGTGATTAGATATATATTGTATGTTCGTTTTATAAATAATTTATGGATAATAAATAATTTCTGTTTGTTTTATGTGTTGAACAAATTGTCTGAATACTTTAAATTACCACTTTAACCCTATGACCAAATACATTTTTATTTATTTATAGAAATTGACCTTTAGAAACAATAAAAAGAAAATTATTAGGTTTCATGCAAAACATTTATAACGTTCTTATAAAAAAAATTGGGTTAAAATTAAAATTTTGTATTATAAAGTATAATACGTATATATCATACTATTCATTTCATAGATGCTGTGGATGCAAAATATAAGTCATGATCTAAAACATTCATGCTGATAATAGTATTATACTTATATTCAGTACTAGGTAACATCTTAAAGGGTTACATGTGATAAGAATGGTGTCCCTAACAAGTTCTCATATCTACTGTAAAGTTTACTTGCACGACTTAATACATAAGGCCTTTTTTACTTTCAAACCGTTAAGCTCGAAACAAGCAGGGTGTTTGCTCTTCTGTGTTGGCCATAAAGTTGGTCAATAGAAACTACGTTGACTGTCCTTATTTTGAAAGTTTGACTTTTAACATTGTCGTTTCCATTTCATTACCAATTACTAAAAAGATTCATTTATCGATCATAGATAAATGGAGAGGGCAAAAAAGTTATGTTACAATGTTCCCAAAGATATTTATCTAGTTGCAGTTTTGTTGATTGACTTTTTGGTTATGTTGTCACTAACCTGAAATCGTAAATAAATGATATGTCACTGTTAAGGATTTAATTTCGTCAAGTACATTATTTGAACTTTGAAGGTATACTTAATAGGCGGCTAAATACTTTTTCTTGTCAATTTGTACGTAAGATTCGATAAACAAATAAGACCTTAAACACGTATCTTAAAAGTATGTTAATTCAATAATGACATACGGAGTATAATATTTGAAATAATAATTATGATGTTTCATACGTTTGAATATGTTTGTCCGTATCTTTCAAATGTAATCATTTGTTTATTCACCAATTCCTTTTGATTTATTTCCATTTATTTTTTAAAAAATAGTTACTACAAGAAACTTTTTTGATGGCGTCAAAAAAATGTACCAAATATATATATATTTGAAACAGTTTTCGATGTTGTGCCAAATACCGGGATATTTGGAATCACAATTAAAAAGTCGACCCAAACAAATAGGTATTTGGAATCATTAAAAAAATCGTGGCAAATAACTTGGTATTTAAGATGGTTTTAAGAAGCCATGCCAAATACATGTGTATTTGGAGCCACAAGTAAAGAGGCGAACCAAACACATAGGTAATTGGAAATGGTTAGAAAAAGTGATACCGAATAACTTGGTCTTTGAGACGGTTTTAAGAAGTCGTACCAAATGTATTTGGAACCACAATTAAATAGCCGATCCAAATAAATATGTATTTGGAACGGTTAGCCAAATACGTACCTAGTAACTTGGTATTTGAAACGGTTTTAAGAAGTTGTACTAAATATGTGTATTTGAGACTCTTTTTAATAATCGGTCCAAATGCTAGTTTTTGTGATTTTATATTTTGTTCTTAGGTTTGATTGTTTTAGTTAATTAATTCTTAACACAAATTACTTATTTATGTAGTGTCTTATTAAAAGGGCTAAATATTAGTTATTTGATTTTAGATAATTCTTTATTTAGTTGTTCATATTTTTTTTATGATAAAACAAAAACCTTTTTTCAATTACGCCAATAAAATATAAATTTTTTTATATAATTCATTTAAATAAATGAACTATAATATCATTTTAGTTTTTATCTTGTCGCTCCATATATATAATTATAAAGAATAGGGAAAATAACTATTAGGAGACTATGCAAATTCATTGACTTATGAATACGTACTGTGGGTTAAGATTTTAATAAAATGTCAAGTGTGGTGTTTAAATTACTAGATATTTAAAATAGTGGTGTCTAAAAGTACAAATAAGCAAACTCTAATAGAAATAGGGTTTTAATAACCCACCCTCATTCTATTGTCATTCACGTTGTCGAAAAGAGCGGAAAGAGAGAGTTTCAAAATAGTCCTAAAGCAAGCCATCAGGCGAACGATTGACTTGTGTACGAGAGGTAACTATTCTATTATCGTGTCTTAGTTTAATCGTTTATAGCATTCACGTAGATACATGTCTGGGTTATTAAACATAAAACTAATCCTTGCATATATATATATATATATATGGCATTTATAGCATTTTCTCGATGGATCCAAATCGCGAGAAGAGGGCTCGTGCAGATGTATACTGAATACCCTGGACGATATCCGGACGCATTGGGTAGTACTTGGTCAAAAAGCAATCACATATGGTACTTGCTCCGGGGATGAGCTAATGTGAGAGATGACCCATTTCTAAACGACAATAGTGGTTTGCATTTGTTGTACTCCTCTAAGTCAGTATTTCGTCTTTGATGAACAGAGGAAAATATAACAAATGAATTATCGAAAAGACAAAGATGATAGATGAATATATGGTAACTAGTTAAGAAAGATGAAATAGAACAACTTTAGGATTTTGTCTGGTGATTCCTTGCTATGCTTTCCCGAGGTGCATGAATCCTTATAACTTATATGTTATGCTAGTTTTAAATGATTTTATAATTGATGTTTTAATTGGACTAGTTTTATAACTAACTCGTTATCTTACTTATTTTTAAAAAGCTAACACTTGTTTTCTACTTGCTCGATTGTGTACACCTTGCATGTTAGAAACTTTTGGAGGATAGATAATTGAGGTAGGTAGCTAATAAGAATAGACAAGATTGTCTATAATGCCTTAGCTAATTGTTTATTAGATAATTTTGCGTGTAATGCAAACAATTGATATTTGAGTTTTCTTTATCATTGTGATGATAAGACAAGTGAACTCTGATGAGTCAAATCATTTGGTTGATAATTATTATTATTAATTGGGACATTTTTGCATTTATGATTTTATATTAAATAAATTTTATCAAAACCCATATTTTGAGATTTAGGGTGTTATACTAATTATTCAAATATTGTTTAGAACTCTAATAATCAATCATTAGTCATATATGTTGTTAAAATCAAATTTTTTAACAATTATTTAAATGCATTTAAAGTTTTCAAAGAATTATACATTCTAAAATAAAAATGACAAAATTTAATAAATATATCTACTAAAATTGCATTTGGGATTTATTAATATATTTATAAATTTCTCGATTATTTTCAACTTACAGTGGTTCACTACTTTAACAAACACATTAATTAAGATTAACAAAAATACTTTAACTTGCAATTTGCTTAAACGAATCGAGGACTTCACCATGCATTATATGGAGGTATTTACGATCTTAACTAATTAATCAACTTTTTATTACAAACAAAAAATGGATAATATTCAAAAAAATGGTGACGCACTTAAGGCGAGTTTCTTTTTCAGGTAGCAAACTTTGTTTTCAACGATATAAAAGTTATGGTTTCATTTTTTTTTATTTAAGGTAACCAACTTGCAAAAGTTTTTATTTAGGGTAATCTGACCTAGTTAGTCAGCTACTCATTCAAAAAGATGACTGGAAGCTGAAGTGACAGTAGTAACTTTGATGATGCTGATCTTTTTTCCTGATGTGACATTGCCGTTGCGCTGATATGACATCTGAAAACCGGTCAGTTTATAAGATTGCGCTTTGTAAAAAGTAAAAACTTTTGAAAGTTCGTTACCTCTTTGTGGGTAACCAAAGCTAGTTCCCCAAAATGGAAATACAACTGAAGCACATTACTTTTTTCTGCAATTTTCCACTTTAAAAAATTCCAAATGACAATAGCGTTATGTGATGATAGGTTAATGCTCACGTGAAGGCATTCAGAACATTGTGCAAAGGGAAGGCTAAAGACCCAGAGGAGGCTGATACCCTTGTGATCAAGTGGGTGCATCAGCTACTTTCAAAAGCTTCCAAAACTCTTGAATACATGACAAAAATACTCGAAAGTTAACATAGATAGTAGCTTATTTACACCTCTAAGTGGGACCCAAAAGGGTAATAGATCATCAACAACCACGTCAAGATTATTAGTTCAAGCTGTTAGTGCTGTTTACACCATTGGATCACTTGTTATTGTTTGCCCTTCGTCTGATTTGAAAACCACTGTCCACGTTTTACATAACATCATCACATCAGGGAGTTCTATTTCTGACCCAAAACTTAAAAAGATATCAGGGGTATCAGTGTCAATTAAGCAGACGGCCCCTTCATTATACAATCAAGCTTGGTTAACACTGGGCAAAATTTGTCTTGCTGACGACAATCTTGCAAAACGCTGTGTACCGTTGTTTGTTATAATTGTATTCTTTCAATTTTTTTTGTTTTATTTCAACATTCTTGCTGCAGGAAATTAAAAAAGTGACAGCGCAGTGGTTCGTAACAGTATTGTTGTAACGATGACTTATTATTGTGTACGATATATGCCTTGGTTGATTGAGCCGCTCATATACATTCATTTTTTACGAGATGTGGCTATTATAATCCATTCACTTATAAATGGGTTGATTTGGATTGTATTCTATCTCAAACGAGTCAGATAAAAAAAGGTAGCAAATTTAGAAGGGAAACTGGTCAAGCTGTTTAGAAGTCCCCCAAAGTCTATTCTTAATGCATACAACCTTAGACATTAAGTATTCATAAAGAACTTTATAAAATAGACAAAAAGTGCCTGTGGGTCAACCCAACCCGATCTGGCCTTTTTAATGGCTTACTAATAAATGGACGATTTCAACCCATACCTGTTCTGACCCTTTCTTTACCAACCCGCCCGACCTGTCACCTGTCCATTTTGTCACTTCTATCTACTACAAGTCTACAGCCAACAAATGGATTCTGTGTGCGTATTGTGAAACACTCATGCATGTTTTCTCAATTCTATAGTTATATACCAAACATCACTAAATGTCTTTATGAAACTGGTTAGAAGACAGACTTTCACGCTTCTCTCTATATTATTACAGGTACACTTAATTTCACATGTTATGGTAAATATTGAATCTTTCAAGGACAATCACCAATGACAAGACAATCAACAACTTTGACTTGTTTCTTATGTTTAGCGAGACTATGTGAAATGGAGAAATGTGCTCTTTCTTCGATTTCTGTTATTGCTTGTTGATGAGTCAGAGAAAATACGACAACTTTCCGATTTTCTGTTCGGGAATATATTAAAAGGTGAACTTTTTAGTAAATCATTAATTATGCTACTTATGGTCAAACTCTGGCGCTTAACATGTTTATGAATCTTATCATGGTCAAGGCACCACTTTTAGCTTATAGCAGCTTTGTTGAGGCAATCTTTCTGCTGAATGACTGTAATGCCCATACTGGACAGAGTAACTCTGGGAGTTCTCGAAAAGAAACAGTTCTTTTTTCCATCCGGTAACAATTCCAGATCACCTGAATTACCATATGTCAAGTCAATCTTCAAATTCTTTTGCTTTCTGCTACATAGCTTCACATATTAATTTTTAATTTTTTTTTTTAACATTATAGAGGTAATGATGAGAAGTCGAGGTCACAAAGAATGCACATATATGTTTCCTTACTGAAACAAATGGCTCCAGAGCATCTTTTGGCTACATTTGCTAAGGTATGTGCAGAGAGTCTAGGCTCTGCGTCCGACGGTATGCTCAAAATTGAGGATGTTACCTGCCAGTCTGTTCTACAGGTATTCTTTATTTTTGTTTTGTTGTCTTGACAAAGCTGCAACATTGATAATTATTACATGCTTTTGTTGTTTGTTTCTTTATTAAATAAATATATCCTTATTCCTTTTAGTCACTTCTACATTCTAGAGTGGAGACAATATGGGATACTAATTTGAGTTTATCCAGCAAGGTAGTCTGCGATTCAGCGTCATGGTTGCTGCTGTTAGGAGGGTGGTGGTTTGGGTGTAGTTTGGGAGGACCAGTTACAATTTTAGTAATTAATAAAAATCATATAATAACGATAATATGTTCAGAAATGTTTATATTTAAAATCACAATTCGTTTCAACAGTTTTAGTCAATCATTAGGTCCATGTTAGCAATTTTGTACAACTACAATGCTATGTCAGGGTCGTTAATTACGTATGTGAGACAAAAAAATAGTTTAGGGACTGAATCCAGACAAAAAAAGATTATTGTTTTTGTTCACAAGATCAAAGGGTGTTTTCATGCATGAAGATTTCTGGTGTTATATATATACCTTGACGTGTTGTTATCTTTAAATTCCAGGACGCATTTCAGATACTTTCTTGTAAAGAAATCAAAATTCCAACTAACAAAGGACAATCACTGGAATCCTCTGAAATGGAAGAAGAACTTGCAGAAAATGCTGTAAGAGGACGAGTTATAACTCAAGTTGTGAAGAAAGGCTTAATCCAAAACACAATCCCGATCTTCATAGAACTAAAATGTCTACTGGAGAGCAAAAACAGCCCTCTTACAGGATCTCTCATGGAATGTCTTAAAATCCTTCTTAAAGATTACAAAAAACGAGATTAAGGAGATGCTTGTTGGTGATAAACAACTGCAGAAAGTAATTATTTACGACATACAAAAGTACGAGTCACTCAATGCTATATCCACTGCTGCCAAGGCTGTTGGTAAGGGCGTAAACGTAAATACTATCCACACGAGTTCAAAAGTCAGTTGAACCAAGGATGGTGCATTGGTGGAAGTCACGGCTAAGTCGGTTTTGAGGGATGTTAACCAGGATGCAGGGACCTTGTCTCTTAGGGCCATGAACGTGCCTAAACTCAAGTCGTCAACGGGTGTTGGGATGAAGCACAAGGTGAGATCGGCTGCCTTGCTCGAGTCTAAGGAGAAAACAGTCTTTTGATTTGGATGATAAAAACTGACCGAGTATTTCGTAGGATTATTAGTTATTATGTAATAATGGAAGTAGTTATAACACGAAATAGTAAGAAACACAACAACGCATTAAACAACTTTTATAAAAAGCCTGCTGCAAACTTTTGCTTAACTTATTAACTTTTGCCCAACTTATGTATGTTTCAACAAGACAAAAACAAGATTTAGAGGGTGGATTGACACAACAAAGAAGATTTAGAATTCTACTTTGTCGTAAATATAATTTGTTTTTTGGTACAAACTTTATTAAAGAAAACATCATAAGAGGTCAAAGTGTGAACTTAGTTTGATGCTTTTATTCTTTTCTAACTTTAATATATATTTGTCATGCCATATGTGTCACGATTTTACGACATTTTAAATTTGTATTAATCTTTGATACCCATTAATCGAGTGATGTGTGGGTCCCTTGGGATTTAATTTATCAATAAGTATAAATTAACAACCTATTTTGAAATTCGAATGTCTTAATCATCTACAAGATTCTATTATTAGAAGCTTCTTTTAAACAATATTTATTTATTTATTAATTTATTTAATAAAAATCAACTGATTAGGCCATTGTTCGACAAAATGCTGGCCAGCATCCAAATAATTACCCGTTTTGGAATTTGTTGATTGAGACATATTTTATTTATATTATCAACTTTTTTTCCTTTTTTTTAAGGCATCAATTTTTTTTATATACTCAAAAATATCAGTTGATTCACAAATTTACTAAGAATTTTAGAAAAAGAATAAGATATAGAAAATAATAAAAAAGTGCTTTATGTATAGAAAAATGATAGACATGTCCGATTAAATATGTTAAAAAATAGACGTAATAAGAAGAGTACAACATATAACATAATCAATGAATAAGATAAAGAGAGAAAAAAATATAGCAATCAATATGTGAATTTGGTCTAACTTCATTGCTACGTAATTAGACCTATATATACTTACTCATATAGAAAGATGAATGAGTCATTTAGGTCAAATGTATACCAATTATACATAGTAGTATACCAAAAGGTTTTTTTTAGGGCAATATAAGTTTCGATTTTGGAAAAACAGAGATAGCAATTGGTTCTTGTTATAAAGTAATTTGGTCCCGAACAAATTGTATCCGGTATGCTGGTATCAATTAATTAGATTAAAAAGGTATTCCGGTATTATTGTGCCAGTAGTAATAGTGGTGATAGTAGTAATGGTGATGTTTGCATAAGAGAAGGAAACAAATGATGATAGCGTTGGTTGGTGTATTTATGGGGTACAATATAAGTTTTTGTATTTAAGATGTATAATATATGTTTTTATATTATATATTTGTTTATATAAAGTATATATAAGAGGCTACAAAGTAGCGATTTTAATAATTTAACCAAGTTACTATCGGGCTTCTGGTCCAATGGTATGGAGGTTTTACCCTCCTAGACAAGGTTTCAAGTTCGAGCATTGTTTAGGACGATAAGGGGTTTCCTTCCGCGTGTGTAAAGGGAAGGGTATCATTGCCTTCTGGGCTGGACCCAACCTGATTGTGTGGGCTCGCTACGCCTTCTGGGTTAGGGGCCATGTAGTCACAATTGCCGTTTTAAAAAAAAAAAAAATAATAATTTAACCAAGTTTGTTTATATATAATAGTAGATAATTAGGATAAATTGTGACATTCTACGGTTTTATATATAATATTTATCGTAACAGAGGTGTAATTTCTTCCAAGACAAATACAATTACACAAACACGTAACCTACGTATTGTTGATACGTTTCACACATTATTTATTACTATTTATATCTATATATTTTATATATTTAATACTTAACGAGATTTGAACTTGCAATTTTTCATTTGATGAGTTATCATAATTCCCTTAGGATTAAGTAGTTAAGTAACATATTTGTGATTTTATTGTAACGTTTGATGATTTAACAAATTAGGTTTAAAATTAAGATTCGTTAAATCACTTAAATGCTTTAAAGAACACGGTTATATTAATATTAGGGATAATCACAAATTTGATCCGTTGACCAAATATAATTAACAAATTAAACATTTGACCAAGTGTTTAACTAAACTAATCCACCCTTGATCAAAAAACGTTTGATCTGTTCGATCATCAACCTTTTTTCAATATGTAACCGTTAATTACTTAGTCAAATAGTAATTTAATTCAATTATTCATTAATCCTAAAGTCAATTGAAAAGGACAAAAATAATAATAATGAGATCGAACAAGGGCAGAGTTCGATCAAAGACTCTCACCAATAACATTCTGACACGTCGACATGCCAGATCGAATTTCGATCAAGCATGATCGAAATTTTAAAAATCAAAAATTAAATCGAACTTGATCGAAAAGTTATTATGTAATAGATGATGATCGAAAATAATAATTGTAACATCCTCTTCTGCGGTCTGGTAAATTCTATTATTTTAAACGATTATCTAAATGTTTTAGAAATTATTTAATATTATGTGTTTCATTCTGAAACGTAGATAAATAAGTCCTTTGACTTATTGTGACTAGTGAAATATTAATCGTTTTAAATTATTATAGATGACGGTAAAATAAAATAATATTTCTTGCAAACGGTTTTCAGGTTCCAGACAAAAGATTTGGGACGGGTATAAAATTATACCATTTGATTGTGTTAGCCGACCTTGTAAATCATATATTCTTATTTCTTCTTCTTCCTTCCATTTTTAGTAACTTGAAAACTCAATTCCATAACTTGCAAACTCAATTCAAGAAACTAAAATCCAATATTGATTCAACTTGTTCCTGTGAAATCGAAATCAAAACATCAGAATCATCATCATCATCATCATCTAATTCGTTCATATCAGATTAGAACAACCAATTCAGTTTGTAGTTAAAAAGAAAAGAAAGTAAGTTTGGGTTTTGAGTGATTAAATCGAATTGATGATTGATTTGTTGTTATTTGGTGTTGTTTGATGTTACTTGATGTATTAGAACCCTTAGAATTAAGTTTTATGAAGTTTTGGTGAATTTTGGTTCGAAAAACTGGTAACAGCGGCTCAACTCGCAGTTTTCAGTTCGTCCTGCGAGTTGACTCTGCGAGCCGAGTTGACTTGCGAGTTGACTTGCGGTGCGAGTTGACTTGCGAGTTGAGTTGGCTTGCGAGTTGACTTGCGAGCCGAGTTGACCTGCGAGCCAAGTTGCGAACCGAGATTTTAGACCTGCGAACTGAAATGTGCGGTGCGAGTTGAAACCTGCGAACCGAACTGAGACTGCGAACCGAGATTGTTGACCTGCGAACTGAGATGTTGACTTTTTGTCTTTTTGTGCAAATTTTGAAAATGCATAAGTGTTACTAACTTTTGTGAAAATCTTAGGCAAAATTAGATTTTGATGAAATTCGCATGGTCACTTGGAAACGACCTAATACACAAGACTATTTATGTAATAGCCCCCCAGTTTTGGCCATTCGGGGTCATTTAGGGCCCGAAAACGGCGTTTTTCAGGGTTTTAAACGTTATGACGGAATTTTCTGATTTCATTTCCGATTGAACTATTATTTGCCTAGACTTCAGGGATTACCTGATTTGATAAATAGGCTATAATGATATTTATGGAACGAACTTCTGACTTGTATTTGATTTCCTGTTTCAGATCAACGTAAGACTCAGTGATATAAGAATCCTGAGTGTGGAGACGTCAGAGGTATCGGTGAGTGGATTCAGAACTCATCATTTGATTTAGTTGTAACTATTTGGTTACAACGAGTAAACGTAGATGTGTATTAGACTGTTAGTCTTGATTATTGATTATTGATCTACGTGATATGTGAACCAATGTGTACTATGTTATTGAGGTCAACGTGTAGTTGGACTTCTGGTTATTATGTGTTTTACACAGGTTTTAATTCATTTGTTGTGTTTGAGACCTGTGTATGTGTTTAATAACCAGTAGTTATCGGTCTATTCTGTATTGGCCATACGGATTGACGGTAAGTGTTCTTGGGGGAATCCCCGGGTATTATGATATCCCCAGAGCCACCGATCCTCATTGAATTATGTGTGTTTACGATTATTTGGTGTAAACTGCTAGTTATGCTAAGTTGAATGGAGTGTGATGAATCTATTCACTTAGCTTTGTGCTAACCCCTCATTTTACTTCCTGCAGGATATGTTTTGTTTAAGTGTGGGTGCAGGGAGTAATGATTTGATCGTGAATGTTTGACTGTGCCTGAAGCCTCTGATATGGTTTTGTAATAAACCTTGTTTTTCTGGATTTTATAATCCCCCGTCTGTTGTGGTTTAAACAAAGTAAACGTTGAAAATTGTACTCTGTTTCAGTATAATGTTTTATATATAACGAGTAAATGTATTTTATATTCATGCTTCCGTGTTTATTAATATAATATTCTTATATTTAAAGAGGGGTGTTATAATAATAATTATACATAAGTTTTATACTCCGCATTTATTATGCATTGAGATAGAAAAATGTTAATAATGATCGAAAATAATAATAATTATTAAAGTTACGATCCAACTTGATCGAACTTACGATCCAAAAAGTTACAATACCTATTTCAATTGGGGGACAGGAGCTTTCGATCATTATTATATTATTTTTCAATTTGATCGAACTCCATATTTATTTAATTTTCTTTTCAATTGTTTGACTTTAGATCAAGAATGATTGAAACTTCGACCAGACATGTTGACGTGTCACAATTTGAGTGGTTCTCTGGTTTGATCGAACCCTGACCTACTTCGATCTTATATTTTTTTTATTTCTTTTTCTTAATTGTTTAATGTTGATTGTGTGTTTAAAATGAGATAATTAGTATTTAACTTTGTAATTAACGGCTTGATTTCGAAAATTAGTTGACAATCGAATATATCGAAGATTTTGACGATCAAAGATGGATTAGTTTGTTAAATGTCTTAATCAAATGATTAATATGTTAATTATGATTGGTCAATGAATCAAATTTTGTGATTGTACTTTAATATTAATACATGTTATAAGAATTCTATTAAAGTACATGAAGCAAAATGAAATCCGTCTCAAACAAATGTATAAAGTCATGTCATATGAAATCAAATTAAGTTCTAAGTTGACAACTCTAATCAAAATGTGTTTTAAATGCAATTAATGTTCCTAATTAACTCAACCAACTTACGTTTGTAATTAGACAAAATAGTTCAGATGAAAAACATGTAGAAAATATTGTTACATTTATAGAAAAAAGGATAAGTTTTGAAAATAATAGCATAAGTTCCAAACTCTTTCTTAGTTTAATTAATCGAATAGTAGCATTTAGTATATTAATTAGTATAAGTTTAATTTGTTTAACAAAAGGTTAAACATAAAATCAAAATATTACTAACAAAAACAGATTTCATTTCCTAATTTCAGTAACTAAACTTTCGATTTATCATACCCCGCTGATAATAAAATGAAATTTTACTTATATTTCTTAATCAAATTGGACTTACAATTACTTTATCAAGCGAACGGATATTCGATTTTGTGTTAGATATGAAATTTATCAAACAAAAAGTTACTCAAAAATTTACTTATAATGAAATTATCTAATAAAAAGGCATTTGTATTGTATTATTGAATTAATTAATTAATTAATTAAAAATACTTTATTCGATTGGTTGTTGCAAAGTAAAATAAAATAGGGACTCATCACTTAAAATAGTTAAAGAAACTAAAATGATCTCCACTACAAACTTTTATCTTATAATACGAATTTATTTTAATGTACTAACATAATTTTATTATTATTTCATTATTTTACTTTACACACTATTTATAAGTTTTTAATTTATGTAGCGTTACGTATAAGATCCACTGTTCTATATAATGGAAGCTTCCAAAGTGTGGGAAACCTACTATCCTATAGTTGGAGATATTCGTTGTATATAAATATCTCATCCTACACAATCATGACAAAATATACGATAAAAGAAACAATTAAGAGCAAATGCAACGTAAAGTACTCATTTATTTTATTTTATTTTAATTTTATTTCTTGTAACGTCAATAGACGTTTATGTATTGTTGGTAACTTGGTATGGTTGAAAAGAGACGTTAGCTAAAAATATAAAAAGGACGGTAAGGATATGACTATACAACACTTATGACTAAAAGAATGGTTTTCTACTTCTCTTAATGTGTTTGAGACTTTTATTAAGTAACGTAAATGCAATTCTATTACATTATATTAGAAGTACATTGCATGGTCACTATTAATATTTTTGAATTATTGTAGACAATAGTACATCGCATGATGGTACATTACTATTACAAATTTTCAATTATGGTAGTCAATAGTACATTGCATGAAGATACATTACTACTCCTATTACTATTACTATATTTGCATTATGGTAGTCAATAGTAAATTGCATGAAGGCACAATATATTGCTATTGACGAAGAGGAAATTGTTTTATCTTATAAGATTTGATTTCCATATAGTTATAAAAAGATATTCTTTTATGGATGAATATAAATGAAGACAACTCATTTACTAGTAGCATAAGTTTAGGAAAATTTATAAAAAAATTCATATTAGTAAATTATGAAAATATATTTTAGTCATTGTGCAACAATTTATATGAGATTGATAATTCGTATCGTGTACAAGTTCTTATGTTTGAATTGAATTATAGACGAGTTTATATATTTCAACTCTAACTAATCCAACCCGTTTAAACTGAATTGTAGACGAGTTCATATATTTTAACCCTAACTAACCCAACCCATTTAGTTTACTAATTGTGTATTCAATCCCAACTACTCTAATATATTTTGAACTAGTTAGTCATGTCAATTCGTTTTGCACTATTAATAATTACAATTAAGTAAATAAATGATAACTATATGTTAGATGATGAATTTGGAATATTTTGTAAGGCTATATGATAATATCATTGATGCAATAAATATTAAGATGTAAACATTAACTGTAAAATATATTGTAGTAAATTTTGACAAATTAAATTGAACTTTATGAACGAATCATAATGGTCAACTCGTACAAAGATGATCATATAAGTTTCAATCAATTGGTAATAGAGTTATTGATTACAGGTTAAGAGTTTTAAATTTACTTGTTCACATGTATTATAAACCCATATAAAATTAGAGATGGTTATCAAACCAGTTCATAAAATGGAACTGGTTTGGCTCAAATCTTTTTAAGTCAAAGTGGTTTGGATTGATTCGAAACTGGTTTGGACTTTTTTCGGATCAAACCAATTTCAAATCAAACCAGTTTGGGTCCAAATTAATTTTAACCGAAGTTGATCCAAACCGTTTCGATTTCAAAATTGATTCGATTTAAACTCAAACTGATTTTTGCCCACTCTATATACGATCCTTACATTTTATTTTATTGATTTTGTGGAAGCATTTATAATCATACTCCGTTTATATTTATTTTTAACTCGTTTCTTTTCGCTAGTCGTGTTAGAAATTACTACCCGTAATTTTAAGAGGACGTGTGCTAATAAAGTAGATAGTTTTAGTCAAACAATTACTTTTTCCCCTTTGTTTGTTTGTTAATTGAAGCAAAACTTTAGAGTTAGAAGTTCACGTTTTTATGTTGTTAAAAGATGTAACGGCAAGTTAGGCGAGGAATAAAAACAAGAATGATAATGAGATGCCTTTTTGTTGGACTCCATCTCACGCCTCCTATAAGCTACACAAACTAAATTTTAAACCCGTTTATTATAAATTAGAATTAAGATTAAGATTAGAACTAGGATTAGGATAATATATATATATATATATATGTATATGTATAATATCGATTCTCATGTATCGCATACAATATTGTGATTGTGGTTGAAGATACACATAAATAAACAACGAAAATATAGCAAATGATAGAATGTAGAGTAATCTGTCTAGAAATAGGCCATTCTAATCCATTTAGATAAAACAACTATTCATCAATCTAATCTTATAGATAAAAAAACAATTGAAATATTTACTCTTTTATTCTATCACACTGAGCACTTTGATATTTATATTTATTGTCTATCACCTTATGTTATCTTCAAATTAAATTATACCTTTCATTATCCTACTTATCGCAAGATATCATCCAATAATACAATAACAATACATACAATGGTTTCATGTGTATATATATATATATTATTATTATTATTATATATATTAAAAAGAAAAGAAAAGGAAAACCGTCAAATGAAAGAAACCAAAACCAAATACGGCCGATGTAATAAAACTCACCATTTTTCTTATATTATTATTTCCATTATTATTATTATTATTATTATTTTATTTTTTATCTTTATCTTTTTTATAATTCCAAACATCCAATTGGCCATCTCTCCGTTATTACGTTTCTTTCAGCTGATCACACTCACTCTCTCACACACACATATACATATATATTTATCTGTATCTATACATACATACCTTCTAGAAGCAGTCGCACTTTATTATATAAAGCTCTATTCCTTCGCTCTCACTCATTCATCGATTCCCCAAATATTTCCCCCTTTCAATTTCTCAATTTTCCCCCAATACTTTCATATCCCAATTTCATGGATCTTATACCGGGTTTACCCGATGATGTCGGGTTAGATTGTTTAGTTCGTCTTCCGTACAACGACTTCTCGTCCGCCACTTCCGTTTGCCGGAGCTGGAAGTCGCAAATTGAGCTCCCGTCGTTCCGGTCTCACCGAAAAGCCGCCGGAGTCAGCCGTCGGATCATCGTCATGGTTCAGTCGCAAATTGACCCGACACGAAAACACGGGTTACGTAAATATTCTTCTACACCAGTTTACCGTCTTACCGTTTACGAGCCGGAAACGGGTAATTGGGCCGGGTTACCGCCAATTCCCGGATTTTCCGACGGGTTGCCGTTATTTTGTCAGATTGCTCCGGTCGGGTATAATCTTGTGGTAATGGGCGGGTTAAACCCGGATAACTGGGAAGCTTCTAATTTTGTTTTTTATTATAACTTCGTATCTGCCACGTGGCGGCGTGGGCCCGATATGCCAGGGTGTACAAGGTCTTTTTTTGGGTGTGCGTCGGATAATGATCGGAGAGTTTTCGTTGCCGGCGGACATGATAATGAGAAAAATGCACTTCGGTCAGCGATGGTGTATGACGTGGCAGAAGGTGTATGGACCCCTCTTGATGACATGGCAAATGAAAGAGATGAATGTAGAGGTGTTTTCCACCGTGGCAAGTTTTATGTGATTGGTGGCTACAATACAGTAATGCAAGGACAGTTTGGTAAAAGTGCAGAAGCGTTTGATGTTTCCACGTGGCGGTGGGATGTAACGGAAGATGAGTTTTTAGGAAGTGACACGTGTCCCAGGACTTGTGTGGACGGTGGAGATGGAGTGATGTATATGTATCAAGATGGTGGGGTTGTAGCTTTGGATCATAGCTCGAGAATAAGGATACCAAGTGATATGGATAGTGTGCCGTGTATAATTGGGTGGGAAGGGCGGTTGTTAGCCGTTGGATCTGTTGGATTTGGTGGGGCCCATGGGGTGTATGTGTTGGATTTGAAAAGCTCCACGTGGACAAAGGCAGATGTGCCGGAAGCATATTCCGGCCATGTACAGTCCGGTTGCTGTTTGGAAATATGAAATCACTACCACTATTAGCTATATATACTCATTTCCTTCCGCTTATTTTATTGGAACGAAAGTTAGTTAGCGTTATCAGTAATTAACGTTTTACGATCTATATCGATGTATGGAAAATTGAAATTGTCATGTAATACGATAAAAGTTTTTGATTGACAATTGATGAAATTTAACACTTGTTATTGTTCTTTAACAAACAAAGATTTAAATAAAAACTTTTGAGTAACTGATAAAGTACAAAAGATTGAAGATTATAAATAGTTAATAATAAAATCGAACGAACAGTTTAAATGTTGTATGTCTTTTTGTATCGATGTTGGACGTTGCTCACTGCCGCCGTCATTTCTCTCTATGATATATAGCTGAACACACGAAAATCATGAGCAGTAGTAACTAGTAAGCATATTTACTTCACTTTCATGGTGTTGTAGAGAACCTGCCAAAAGATCTTGTACATGTGCTTTTTCAAGTACATTTTCTTCACTTTTTCTCTACCTTCGAGTCCAAAACGCCGTCGTTCTGATGGGTTTTTGAGCAAATATTGAAGGTTTTTGGTAAGAACGGGAGTTCCTGCATGCCCTGTAGGATGTAGAAGACCACTCACATTGTGTTCTACAATCTCTTTCGTGCCCCCTGCATCTGTTCCGAGCACCTAATAATTTATAACAGGAACTTTAGAAAATCTAGTGCTAACAGAGAATAACCAGATTGAATATCTGTAACCAAATTATTTTTGTTTGATTGAAAAGCGTATTACCGGAATACCAAATGCCATAGCTTCAATTGTAACTCTTCCAAATGTTTCTCCAAGTCCCTGTGGTCAATCAGTTGGTCAAATTTCCGTCGTGTTAATTGAACAATCATGTATAAGCTTCTGGAGAAATATAGCAGAACATATAACTAAATAAATTTTTAGAAATTAATCTCCTAGATTAGTAGCATTTCATAAAAATACAAATGACATGGTACAAATGTATCATCTCTGGACAACATATTTGATGGCTACTATGAATCCATGGCCCGCTGTCACTTTAATAAAGTAAAAAGTGTAAGGGTCAAACTCTTTTCAAGCAACTTGGTGCCCTATAATAAAGTAAAAGGCCAAACTCATTTCATGTCAGTTGGTGCCTTTTGAAGCAAGTATACAAGATTCCATATCTATGGTTAAAGAGATAGTAGATTTGCTTATGGTAGCCAGAACATAATGAATGGCTCATTGTGGATGTGGAAATTATAAACCATCTACTTATGAATGAGGGGATTTGGGTTATGTGTTATCTCTAACACGTCAAATGGGTATTATATAAGAATTAGCTAAAAAGAAAGCGGGTCAAATGGGTTGTGAACGGATCGAAACCCAAAGGGTATTTTATATGCATACATGATACAACCTCATAAATCGTTCCATTAAAAAAGATTAGATCAAATAAAAAAAAAAAACATATGTTGGAGATGAACTGATGGAAAAAAGAAATATACTCTTAATAAGGCCTTGATTGGAGGTGGCAATCTTGACCCATTACCTATGGATGGGCAAAATTGGGTAATGTTTAATCTCTAACAGATTGTGGCCAAAGTGTATTTCTTAAATCTACTACACAAAACTCCTAAATCATTTTATCCGTGTTCTTATATTATTCAAAAATATAACTTTGCTACAACATTTGACGTACAGATAATTTATACAAAAACTCAGAACTTCGGACAAAAGCGTCTAGGGTCAACCCAACCCTCCCATCCCGTTCATAACATACAGAAGAAGTATCCCGTTACCCAAGCTGGCCGACCCGACATTCTGCCACATCTACTTAGAGGGGTGCCTATCGGCCTCTTGTCACCATAGGCACGCAACTATTGTGGGCAAGTCATGGTGGGGTGCGGTGTGCCAATGATGGGGTTCAGTTTCTTTTTCTTTGTTTTGTTTTCTTTTGTATCTAGAA
This sequence comes from Logfia minima, assembly GCA_963921325.1. Taxonomy (NCBI): domain Eukaryota; kingdom Viridiplantae; phylum Streptophyta; class Magnoliopsida; order Asterales; family Asteraceae; genus Logfia; species Logfia minima. The sequence continues at coordinate 1,904,977 of OY992771.1, read as the reverse complement.
CAATGGTATTTAATAATAATTGTGGGTCCTCGTTGGTAAGTAGTGGGTAAGTTACCTGCAGAGTGTTTTGTTGTATTTGAGTTGTGGGTGAGTGGTGGTGATGTGACGCTAAGGTGGAACCCACTACTCAAGTGGTGTATGTTACCATAGGGAGTGCTCTTAAGGTATAAGAAGTACAGTAGCATGTAATGCGGAGAACCGGTACCTGGGAATTAATAACATAAACATCTGCTGCCGAGTAAAGTGAGGCAACACGTGTAGTTGCGGGAGTCCACAGCACTGACGTTGGTAAATCTGAATGATTAGATAATAAACTAAGAAGTTCTTTGACATAAACCACCTTATTGCTCTTGGACCCAACTGAACCAATCAGAAGCTTAATATCTTGTCCCTGCTTTTCTTTGCTCCCTCTCAACATTTTTCTTAAACTTTCACCATCATCAACCAATCCTCCTTGCTTCTTACCAGTGGCTAAATGTATCGATTCAAGAAGCAAAAAATGGCCCTTTCCAGGATTTATACTGCTTAAAGCCATCACGAGCATATCGCTATCTTTAACTCCCATTTCTTCTCTAACCGATTTTCTTAACAACAATCTTTTTTCCAGCATTTTCTCAGTGCTGAATGCAGGGGTATTTAGGGAACAAGATATGCCAGCTACAAAAGCTAGTTCATCATTGACAGAAAGTGGAACCAGAGAGGGTGCAGATTTGAACTGAATATTTTCTTCTTCGCACCAAGCTAGCCATTGCTTGGATTGAGATTCGGAAAGAAAAACCAACATTTTTACACGATTTAGAACAAGTTTAGAGCGATCAAAGTACTCTCGTCGGTTCTCCATGATCCACCAAACCAATTGACGTGTTCCAGCAACAGAGTGGTCAAGATATTGTTCTGTGATCATTTAAAGAATTGTCATTAGAGTTACTGATATCACAGAAATGTATACAAAACTATAATTTACCAATTTTATTAATATTTGCACAATTCTTGATTTCCTACACATAGAGTATTAGAGTCTACAATTTAACATGACCAAGAGCTCTCACCAATCCATGATGCGCAGACAGCTGAACCTGCTATGACAAGATCTGCTTTCATGGCAGCTTTGAAGCTGAGCTTATCTTTATCTTCAAGAACTTTGATCTTTTTCCTAGCAAGTTCTGGCAGTAATCCACCTTTTCTGCTAAGAGCAACTACAGAAACTGTGGCCCCACAGCTCAAAAGCTCTGATGCCAACTCCATCATCGAAAGTGGAGCTCCAGTCATCGAAAGCTCGTGAAATATCAGCACAAATTTTCGAGACCAAACAAGACGAGCAAACTGACTCTTCCTATCACATGTTCCCGATCGCTTCACAGGACTCCATTCTAAAATACTATCCTCTAAAGAACCAAATGGGCCGACTAACACCCCATAGGTAGCATTCGTTTGAGGAAGTTCTTCTTCTTGGACTTCAATACCATTGCTATGAACAGTTTCCACAACCTTTTTCTGATTACCACGTCTTGAACGAGAACTACGTCTTGATCTTTTACTCTTTTTCTTTATACTTACATTGCTTTGTAACACACTGCCCGTACCATTATTTGTCAATACCACATCAATCTTCTTCACATCAGACTGATTGACATTCATATCAACTTCATCTATCAACGATTCATTACTCACACTCAAATCCCTCCTATGAACTTGCTCGGGCTCAGAACTCTCTTCACTTTCATCATTCCCCCCAAAAATCCCTTCCTTGTTATCGCCATGAGCCCACCTTGATTGTACATAAAATCCAGCATAAGCCCAAAGAGTGATCAAAAGCAACCAAAGCACTATCCGATTGCTTCTGAAACAATTAGAATTAAATCCACCACTTCTCCCATCCCTTCTAGGTGTCCGACTAGAGTTTAATCTCCTAAATGAAGGAGAACCTGTAGGTGTCGTTTTACCTGATAATATAGACTTCAATACGGGCCGTGATTGTCTACTTGAGTTTCTCTGCACATCCATTCGATTATATTCGTCCGTATTCCCTTTTAATCAATATTGCTCAGCATAGCTCATAACGGATCATTCCTAAGATTGTGACAATATACATTGATTCCAATTAAAAAATCTCCAAATATATCACTCATCTTACTCGGGTCCAAGAGTTGCATCCTAAAAAATTCAATATACATTGTTTCAGATGTAAATTTTCAAATTAACTATATAAGTAAATAGTTAAATTAACTTCTAATCATCATTAGGCAAAATTTTCTTACAAATTCAAATACTTTAAACAGACATTACAATTAAAATGAACACAATATATCATGTTTCACACAAACATAGGCTTCCAGAAAGGCAGAAAGACCTCTGGATTTTCACACAAATTACATAGAAATTCAATAAACATGAAGGACTAACTAATAACTGAATGTATGTTGATTTGATTGAGTACATATTGTTTCAGTTATAAGCAACATAGAACTGCATAAACATATACTCGTTACTCATAAACTATTAACTGCAGAATCTCATATTAAAATTTCACTATTCATAAAATACTGATAAAATGACTGAATGAGCATAATATATCATGTTTCACATGAAATACTGATAAATTCAATACATACGAGAAACAAACTAATAACCGAATACATGTTGATTTGATTAATTACACATTGTTTTAGGTACAAATTATCATGAAAGTATACAATTTTATGGTTAAATGGCTTCTAATCATCATTAGGCAACATTTGCGTACAGATTCAAATTAATCAAATACACCTTACTTCTAAACTATCAACTGCAGCATCTCACTGCGAAGTGCAATATCTATGAATAACAAACTAATGAAGTGATCACAAAATCAAAATATATCATGTCTCAAATAAAATACATATAAATTTAAATACAATATACACAAAGAAAAAAATAATTTAACTGAATATGATGTGTTGACTCAATTGTACGGACCATTGAAAACTTCAGGCAGATCGAGACATGAATTCTGAAGCTGAGTAATTAGATCGATCTTCACATGTAATGATTCCTGTTCGTTTAATCTTCGTTAATTTGAATTTAATTTGTACAGATCGATTGAATATATAATAACTGTTCAATCGTCTGATAAGCAGAAAAAGGTGATGACGTCAGCTTTACAAGTTTCTGCAGCTCGTAACTTCATGAGCGATAGTATATAGATACAAGCAAATGTATATATGTCTGATGTCTGAAATTGGAGAGTGAGTAACACGTGCAGACAGGCTCTGACGGAAGAAGAAGATTGGGAAATTTTACAATTTACATTTTACCTCCTTTTACATTTTTATTAGCATATATGGTCCTTGTACATGAATTAGATGCAATCAAGTATTTGAATATAGTAAATAATATTTGATTAAGTTGAAATCATAATCATTTTTAACCCTTTGATTTAAATGTTATTTAAATCAGTTGAAATCATATTTAATTTTTATTGAATTATACTTATTTTTTGTTGAATCATAGTTTTAAATATATATTTCTTCTTCTTCTCCTTCAAATTTTTTTTTCTTTTTAGATCGTGATACTATATATATATATTACTTTGTTACTTTTTATATTAAAACTTATGCTGAATAATGAACTCGAAACCTTAACCAAACAACAATCTAAATGAAGTATGGTTGTATGTTTGAAATATTTACCATATTATCATGAATATTAAATTATCAAACTTTTAAAACTGAATAACGATTGATATATATTTCAACTATTTTCTTTTTTTCTTTGTTAATAAATTATGTTAAAGTAGATTATAAGTATAATATTTATTATTTAAAATTGCAGACGTTACTTAAAAATAACTACTTAAAAATTGAAATTAGTAAGTTTGCTTCTAATTAATTGAAGTTTAATTTAACTCATTATTCAAATATTTTATTTTTATTAAATTAAGCTAAAATGAAATATCAAATATAAAGGCTTTTTAGTAGTTTATATTAACATGTGAGCCTAAGAAAAATAAGTCAAGATGTAAGAAATATCATCATGTGAATTCTATTACATGGTTTGAGATGTTTCATGCAAAATCAAAAGTTTAGGGACTAAAAGTGAAGGCTGATAATAGTTGAGTGACACTTTAGTTGAAAAAAAGATGATGTCCAACAAAAGAATCTTACAGTTGGTACTGTAACAGTCTATATCGAAAGCAGTAACCCTTAATCAATGCATAACTGTATTTATGTTAAATTAACAAATATATACTGTTATTAACTTTTTATTATTATTATTCTATTATTATTTTTAAAGGCATACAATGCTATTATCATTATCAAAGTAACTTAACGAATGACGTTTTAATATTCTTTCAAAAATATTTCAATTTTAAACCTTATAACTACACATTTTATAGTAATAAAAAAAGTTAAAATAATTCTAAAAATATTCAATTAGACCGCATACATTTTAATAACGAATCTACGTTCAACATAAACAGCAGTACAAAAATTAATATTTTGTTTAATATTAAGTGGATGGAAGTAGATTTATTAGAGAATGCGTACCCTATTGAAAAGTGGTGAACACCCTCTCCATCAATTCTATTCTAATGTTCTTCAAATAATGGAGTCATAAATTAAACTCTACATGAAAAAGAATACGTACAAAGTATCAATAAATCATCCCTCAACAAGGACAAGAATTATATACCAAGTGATAAGTAAGTAATTTATAGCGTTTAATTACTGTAACTCAGTTATTATTATTCATCAATATCATATATCATTAAAAAAAGTTACTCCGTATTAAATACCCTATAATTAATTGAACACAAAACTTTTAAATCAACTCTCAACTAATCGTGATACTCATTGTTTTGTCTCATGAACTAATTATATAATGAACTCCGATTATACAAATTTCAATAAATCTTATATAAATTTATCTTACACCGGTCTTCATGAACAGACGGTGAATTCCAATTAGGATTATAAGCTTGACATTGCGGCTAAGATGAATTCAATGTTAAGTTGGTTTAGCTCAATCCATAAATGATTTAGTTCAATTTTAATTAACTCGATTGAAAATTTCAATTAAAATTTGAATTAAATAACTCGAAAGCCTACTTGACAAACACCTTTAGTTTTGCACCCTTTCAAACAAATTTTTTTTGTCCGTACTACCTAGTGCATACCTGATCTCACATTTCGTAGATCCATCACTAATACATTTAAGTATAAATACTTATTCTCTTCAAATAATCTACACAAAAAGAAAGCTTTATCCGTTTATACCGTTATTAATGCAATGGTTTGTGACTTTAATTTAGAGTAAACCCCAATTTTCGTTCATGTGATTCCATTTTGTTGTTAGTTGTTCATTTTCTTGTTATCAAGAGTATCTTTTACAAAAAGGTTCTTTAACTTAATGATATTCTCTCTTCTCTTTTATCTATTAAAAGAAAATTATAATAATGTTATAATTATTTTCATAAGTTAATCTTAGTCCTTAAATGTATTTTCTTGATTGTAATCTTCCATTAATTCTAATTAATCAAATTGATGATGTCATTGATAACCCATTAAATGATAAGAGTTAAAATGAGAATATGCTTTTTTTAAGAATAAGAGACCCAATAAAAAAGTTTCATTTGGCAAAAACTCACTTTCTTCCCACGTTCTTTAAAATTAAATATCTCAAAAAATGTTAGTCTAAAAATTACACCAAAAAAATTGACTTTTTTTCTCTTCGATTAGACATCTCACATGATATATTTTCGAAGATTTTTTTTCATTTTTTGGTGGCTTTTGAAAACGACTAATTACCTATAAACAATAAAAATCTAAGTGTTTTAATATGAATAACTCAATTACTAAAAATTATATTATTTCCGTCTCAGGAAATAGTTTTTTTTTTCTACAAGGAATTGTGATGTCTTTCTATGGTATCCCGGGTCTTTTTATTAGTTACAATTTGTGGTGCACAATTTCGTAGAGGTAGCGGTTATGATCGATTTGATACGAAAAATGGAATAGTGTGTATCTTTCTTATAAAAGACATTCAGTCCGTCAGAATTGAAGTTAAAGAGGGTATTTTTACTCGTCGTGTCCTATATATGGATATCAGATGCCAAGGAGCCATTCCATTGACTCGTACTAATGAGAATTTTACTCCACAGAAAATGGAACAATCGCGTAATCGCAGTGTAAATAAACTAATAATAATAATAATTAACATTTTTAAAAAAGTATTTATTATTGGAGAAAATAGTTTTTTTCAAATAACATGAAATTTATCAAGTTTTTGATTAAAGACCTATCTATTGATTTTATTGTTTGTCTAGAAAAATATTTAAAAATTTAATTATGAAAAATAAGACTCTTCCTTATATTTCATTATCCATATTTTATGTGGTGAGACATAAATATTCTACCTATTATGATATGAATTGTCAAAGTCTTTATACTTCTCGATTGTTCGAATCAGATCTAAAAAATGAGAAAGAAATCAAAAGTCAGTAGATCTGAATTGAATCATGACTATTAAGCCGTTCTTAAGAGATTAAATATAAATGAAATATATCATTACAACGTTACTATTAAAAATCTAATTATGAAAAAACTAAGATTATACTATATTACAACATAGCTGAGTTTTATATCATCCTTAAAATAGAAAAACAATGACAACATTAATGGGAACTATCATACTTATTGTTTCGTTGTGTTTGTATTTAACTTTTTTTATGAACACTTGAATATGTTTAATTAACAAGGTTTGAATATAAAACTTATTGTGAGAGCATATCCCATTTTTCCATTAAGTCAGCCATAATAGTTATTTTTATCTATACTTCTCTGTTACGGTATAAAGTTTACATTTGACTTATTCATGCTTAGTTTGTCCTTTTTCTCTTAATGTACATTTAATGTGGTAATCAATACATTTATGTGTTCAAATCTAACTTAAAAAATAATTTGTATATTTCTTTAAGCTGAATATTTTATAGAAATCAATTGGTCAATAAATTTGTATTAAGAAATTTCTCTACTTTATGTACATGAGAAAAGTAAATTTTAATTATTTGAATACTGAAAGTATAATTTATTGGATCTTTTTATAAAAATAAAAAGATAATAATTCTAAATATATAATTTTTATATTTTTTTAGTCATATCATTAGTGAGGTATTTAATTTTAAAAAATTAAATGAAAATAAAATTTTGACTCATATGATACAATCTTAATTTTTTTTACTTTTTCCATTCTTCGTAGAGCCCATCTTTTACATACATTTTTTTTATGAAAAAGATTTGACTTACTAATAAAGTTAATACCTATATATGTATGGCTTTCAGAGAAACTCAACATCATATGTTATACACAATCAATGAATATATATTACATTAACATATATAACATATATGACATTAAATAGTATATATATCTTTTTGTAACGAGTCCATATGTTATACACAATCAATGGAATATATATTACATTAACATATATAACATATATGACATTAAATCGTATATACATCTTTTTGTAACGAGTTCTTATTTATATAATATATATATATATATGTGTATGTGTATGTGTGTGTGTTAATAATAAGTGGGATGATCCAACCAAACAAACACAAGACCTTTAATTTGAGAACGAAAATGGAGAGTAAAAAAATGATGATAATGGTCGCGATGATGATTATGGGGATGAGGATGACACTGGTTGTAGCGCAAACACCTTCTCCAGTTCCTTTCACTAGTTGTTATGCCAGATGCTTCTTTTTTTGTTCGATCGAACCTCAAAATATGTGTACATGTACTTCCTTATGTCTCAAAAAATGTCTTGATATACCCGCAGCTTCTACAACTATGGCTATAGATGAACATACACAAAATCATCAAAATCTTGGCTATTGTAAGCTTGGTTGTGCTACTTCTTTGTGTGCTAACATTAGCAAACTACACAATCCTGGTATGTGTTCTTTATAACCATATACGTTTTTAAGTAAAATAATTTTAAGTGTGCTAATAACATTACACAAGGTGACCTAGTCAAAATCTTGTGTAATGTTATTATATTTTGTTGTGTTGCTTTATTTCTGTTTGTAACTTGAAGGCAGATGTTGGGTCACAAAGGTCATGCTTTTTATGGTTTTCTAAATGTGTTAATCAATAAGGATTTTTGAGTTTGGTTTCATATGATAATTTTTTAATTTTTAATTTTTTCAGATGCAGAAAACATGGGAAGATGTGTGGATTCCTGTTCTAGCAAGTGCAAAATCAGCTGTGTTTTGTCACCTTAATTGGTCGAGAATCGAATCTTCTATTGATGATTAATTGGAATGGTAGATTTTGAACTCATTGACTATGCCTTAAGAAATAAATCAATATTAACTTTTGTTTGTTATATATTATGAATATGAATTATGATGCATATTTATGGTAGAGGATTGTTTTGGATTCAGTTATTAAGCAAAATAATGTTATGATGGTGACTTTTTAGCACCGTTTTATATTATAATGGTCTTTCCTTATCATTTCACTCGTTATTTTTACTGAGTAATTGGGAAAAAAGTTATATGATTAAGTTTATATTTTATATATTCAAGCTAATTAATTATATCTTATAGTAAATTGGCAAACAACATGACTAATTTATCATGATATTCATAAGGGTAATTATGAACTTTACTATAATATCATGATAATTTAAATTCTCTTGATACTTTTAAGGATATAAATAACATTTATGTTCAGTAGAAAAGTTCAAATGAGAATGGGTATTTTTGTAAGAATGGAAGAATCAATTTCAACATTCAATTTTCATCAAAATCTCAACATTTTTAAAATTGAATATCTTAAAAACAGCTAACTAAAAAATTATAAAAATTGCACCATAAAAATCAGTATTTTTTTCTCTTCGATTAGACATTTCACATGACATACTTTCGACGAACTTTTTTTTTTCATTTTCTGGTGGGTTTTGAAAACTGATAACACGTGTGATAGTTATCGGTAACACATGTGTTAGTTGTTGGTAACACATGTGTTATGTTACTAGTTTTCAAAACTCATCGAAAAACGTAAAAAAAAAAGAAAAAAAAAATTCGTCTAATGTGTATCATGTGATACTTCTAATCGAAAAAGAAAAAATGTTAATTTTTATAATTTTTTGACTAACCATTTTTGAAATATTTAATTTTAAAAAACATTAAAGAAAGTAAAGTTTTGTCAAATTGAGTCATCTCATTAGTTATCTCATTCTAAAAAAAATTCATTCTTATTTAAACTCCTCTCTTAAGTTCAATTCAGCGTTATGTTTAACATGTGTCTTACTTAGCTAAATTTCTATAGATAACTATTTTTACTTATAATATCCTTAATCCTTATTTATGGTACTTCTAGAGTCTAGATCAAGATACAAGATATGAAAATAAAAGGTCCTTTGCTATTAGATCTTCATTCTTCTTTTTTTCCTATAGGAAATAATGTTCAAAAGAGTATCAAGTTTTATTGACGTGTTTGATATCTTAATAAAAACATAAAATTTCAAATTAATTCTTAAACTTTTCTACACAACTATTTTATTAGTACATGTTTGATATATATATATATATATATATCTCCCTTTTGATCTCTCAAAATTTTATAAAAATCCACACCAATATAACAAAATTTCAAATCATTCATACAAATAATATAATAATACCAACGATAACAATAAAATATTTTTTCACTACGCACTAATAAAAAAGTTAATAGATCATGTCTTTCCCATAACGAAATTGAAATATATTAAATTCAATTTAGTGCGTTATTTCATTCCCGGGGCAAATAATTACTCGTTTATGACAATCATCAAACTTAGTCAAATGCATTTAATTTAATTATCTATAAAAGAAATGAATATATAATAGTAGGGGCAATTACATTCAGATTATGTCGGTGGCTATACTCAACGCTGGTTACATAGCGCACAACTCGGCCCCTCATTTAGTCAACTTTTCTTGTCATTTAGTTACAATAAAATCTGTAGAAAAATAATTCATGTCAATAAATAGTATAGCAAAATGTTTCATACATGTGAAGTGACTAATGAAGACAGTAATATAAGAGAAAACTTACCTTCTAGTACAATAATAATTAATAATAATAATAATAATAACAATAATAATAATAATAGTACTAGTACTGTTTTGGCTTGTAGGTGTAACAACGCTATAAACAATTGAATCATATTACATAATAATTTCCAAATAGTAACGATATTGTCTACTCATTGATATGAAACAAATCAATACAATTTGTATTATAGAAGTCAAAATATAAATTAATATAAATTAATTTTTTTGGAAACGACAAATAATATTATAATAATAATAACTGTTACATAGTAAGAAACTAAGAGCGGTGAGGGAACAAAAGAATACAAAAACGAAGAATACAAGATTAAAAAGGATGATTATTCCAATCAACCCAATTACAAGGAACCTTACTCCTATTCTTAATCCATAATAGAGAGGTAGACATGATATCACTCGTGATGGCCGAGGAGGACTTTCGAATGTTGTTAAACACCATTTCGTTTCTTGCTTTCCAAATGTACCATATTGAGCATTGAAGAATAGCGATTAAGATCTTTCTATTCTTCGATCAATTTCCCCAATTAGCACCAAACTCAATTAAATCTACTACTGAAGATAGATTAGGGAAAGTAATTCCACACCAACGAAAAATCATCTTTAACGATTCCAAAGCTCTTGAACACAAGACTAGCGCGTGATTCGTACCTTCAATTTCCAGCCCGCATACTTTGCATTGACCCGAACCAATGTTAATGCCTCGATCTAGTAGTCCTTTAGCCACTGGAATTTTTTCCATATAAGCCTGCCATACGAAACAATTCACCTTTAATGGAACCCATTTGAGCCAAGGTATGTTTACACTACCAGATGATGTGATTGCTAAATCAATGAATCGCCTGACATTGCATACGTTATAGTGGCCATCGATGGATAGTTTACACGCCAAAGTATCATCCGAATGCTTTGGAACATATGAGGAAATGATATGCCATAAAGCACAGAATTCATCCACAAGCGATTGGTTATTGAAGCTACTTAGCCAATTCCAAACGAATCTATCAGGGTGTAATACGATCTCTAATACAATAATCCTTGAGCTTTTCAACCGCGAATAAGGATGGAAATTTCTCTTGAAAAGACATATCACCAATCCATACATCTTTCCAAAAGCGAACTTTCATGCCATTACCAACGACACACGGAAAAAAGTCTGAGAAATTTAAACCAAGCCCGATGAATTCCTTTGAAATATTACCAATATTTTTCCAGATACCCGATGTATTGGCTTTGTACATTCGGTTAAGAGGCTTATTTTCTAATCCATGGATTGCAAAAATTACGTCTTTCCAAATCGATTATGATCTCTTAGCCTCGACCACCACTTCATCAATAGGGCAAGATTATGAGATTTAAGAGATCCGATACCAAGGCCACCTCTCTCTTTTGAGGCTAAAACAACTTTCCACGCCACCCAACTTATCATTTTCTCATTTGCATGACTGCCCCAGAGAAACCGCCTTCGAATCTGTTCAAGCCGATTAATGATGCATATAGGAGCCTTAAATAAATAGAAGAAATAGATAGGAAGATTGCAAAGAATAGACTTAACAAGAGTAAGCCTACCACCAAACGAAAGATTCTTCGCTTTCCAACCAGATAACCTGCGTTCAAAACGTACCACAATCGGAGACCAATGCTTTTTAAGGTTCGTATTTGCGCCCACAGGAACCCCAAGATAATTAAAAGGAGTTGATCCCATGACACAACCAAGGTCCGACGCTAGATCAGTGAGTAAACCGTCAGGAACACCAATGCCGAATAATTTAGACTTATGGAAGTTGACTTTCAGTCCAGATGAAGCATGGAAGCAGCGCAATAACCTAGCAAGATTCAACATGTTTGTCTTGGAGATTTCACCAACAAAGATAGCGTCGTCGGCGTAAAATAAATGCGATATCAGAGGCCCATTAACACCGATTCTTTTGCCATGAAAAATGCCCTTGCTACATGCAGTTTTTAACGCCACATTTAAACCTTCCATAGCAATTATAAATATAAATGGTGAGAGAAGATCACCTTGTCTAACACCCTTCGAAATGTGGAATTCTTTTGTTGGCGAACCGTTTATTAAGACCGATGCGAAAGAAGAATTCAAGCAACCAAGGATCCATTTACGCCACTTAGCCCCAAAATTCATTTGTTCCATTATCGAATCCAAATAATTCCAATTAATGGAATCGAAAGCCTTCTCAAAATCGACTTTAAACATAACCAATTTGTCCTTAGAACGTTTAGCCCACGATATGATTTCGTTAATGATCATAGGACCTTCAAGGATATTTCGATTATGAACATAAGCAGATTGAGTAGTGTCGATTACCGAACCAATAACATCCTTTAAACGAGATGTTAAAGCTTTAGCCACAATCTTATATAAACAGCCTATGAGGGATATAGGACGGAAGTCAGCAAGGTTAACGGGATCTTTAATCTTTGGGAGAAGTGTAATAAACGAGGAGTTACAACCCCTAGATAAAAAACCTGAAGCTTCAAAATGCTTTACATAACGCATTACATCCGGAATAATAATCTCATAGTGGGCCTTTAAGAATTTAAACGTAAAACCATCGGGCCCGGGGGATTTGTCACTGCCACAGGCCCATATCGAAGCCTTAATCTCATCAATGGAGAAAGGCCGCTCAAGGTGATCACGGTTAATATCAGAGAGCTTAGCAAAGAGGTTATTGATAAAAGAAGGTCTCACCAACCATTTCTCATGAAACTTTAATGAAAAGAATCGAAATGCCTCTTCCTTGATTAACATTGGATCCGAAACCCATGAGCCTCCAATCGATAAGTCGTGGATACGGTTACACCTGTTTTTATTTTTTAAAACGCCATGAAAGAACGAGGTGTTTTCATCACCATCTACTGCCCACTTAACCCGCGATCTTTGTTTCAAATCGAGCTTGCGAAGTTGTTGTAATTCCAACAGTCTTGACTTACCCGCAATTAACTCATTTGATTCGAAGTCGGTGAGAGGCCTCGACTCCACTATTGAATCAAGCTCATTGATTTTCTCCTGTAAAACCACAATCTCTTTGTTTTCTTTGGTGAATTCTTCATTCCTCCAACATTTAATTTGATTCTTAACAAACTTCAGTTTGGCCGATAGAAATTGATCTGGATATCCATAACCTTGAAAGATTGCCCATGCCATCCTTACAACGGCATCACATCCGTCCGATCTTAGCCATGAATTATAAAACCTAAAAGGTTGTGGTCCGAAGTCCACGATCGAGTTACACAAGGTTATGGGTGAATGATCAGAGTGTAATCGAGGATGATCCGTTACAACAGATCTAGGTTGAAATGCCATAAAGTTATGGCAAACAAGAAATCGATCAAGTTTACTCAGTTTACGACTATCCGGGCTTAAAAACGTATATCTCCTGCCCCCCATGCTGAATTCTTTCAAACCAAATGAGTTAATGAAATCATTGAAATCAATAGCCGAAGATCGACAAAATACAAAATTTAACCTTTATAAAACATCAAAGGAAATGAGAGTAGTGGTCAAAGATTTTAAAGGTCACCCAAAAATGTAACTGCTATAAAGATTAATGTAAAACGCATTGAATTGAATATAACTTTAAATCACATTTAATTATTTCAGACCACAGAACCTCATTTCCTTCAGTAGCAGTTTATTAGAAAATTGAGCATCAAGTGAAAGCAGAACTCTAGAAGCAAAAAAAATAAAAATCTGAACCCTATAACCATTATAAGATCAACCATAATAACATACTAACTATCAAGGATGAAAATTATCGCCTCAAAAAGAATATTGGTAACCACCCTCTACAAATGTAACTAAACTCAAATCTATCAAACTGAAGCTCAAGTCTATATATTATGTCTCCGACGCGGCTACAAAATTACACCACACTATGATTAGACGGCAGATCCCACATTCGATTTGTCCCTTCTCCATTTCCCATTTAAAGCTACCTATAAGAAAGAGGTATATAGGTTTTGTTATTCATTCATTTTATCAGTAAAAAGGAAACATCAACCAAAAGATTAAAAGAAAGGAAGTTTTTTTTTTGCAGTTAAATCACAAGTCTCATGTGAATGTGAGCATCGACACATGATATATAAGTAATAGACCCAACAATTTGCAACTGATAATAAAATTTAATTTTACCTGAGGAAGGAGTTCCATAAAGCAGGAAACGACGTCTTGACTCTTGAGTGAACTTAGTGACACAGTATAAGCACTGCCATTTAAAGAAGTGGCAATTTAAACTCTGTCCAAATATAAACAAGACAAAAGATGGCAAATAAAAACTATAAGATTGTTAGACAAAGATCATACATATAAAAGGTAGTAGTATTTTTTAAATTTTACTAATCTGGGGAATATTACTAACTTTACCAAAAAATTTAACAAAAACCCTCACAAGAAAATAAGAAATATTCAATAGAAAGGAAAAAAGTTAGATGGCAAAATTGGGAATCACAGAAGACAATCGAAAAGATTAAATTAGTCACCAGCAATAAGATTAGAATGTTCACATTCTCCCGACCAATTAATCACTCTTCATCAGCTTCATGACCATTAACGAGTACAGCACCATCAGACGAATCATTATCCTTAGCTGCAGCTACCTCTTGGCTTTCTTCTTGACCCATTTCTTGACTAACTTCTTGATCCTCTTCTTCACCATCAACAAATTCCTCCTCCTTTGTATTGTGTTCTACACCCTGTGTCAAGAAAGCCATGAGAAGAACCATACATATCAGTAAAAACAAGTCTATTTTCAAATAGTTGAGCCATGAAAAACCCTAATGTGAACAAATATAGATTTCTACCAGAATTTCACTTCTAATAAGTCAATCATAAAGCTTATGTGCAATCAGAAAACTAGATTCATTCATAATGAGATTTTAGAAGACCTTCCCGCCAGCAGCAGTTTTTGGTTATTAGTAGATCATAAAATTGATTCCTTGTAGAAACTAATTATTAGTTGAATTAAGAACTTTGAATTCAATCACAAGTTTGTTACAGAATACCCCATGCTTTCCCAAACAACGAAATTCACAAAAGTTTTTTTTTTTTGGAAAATTTCGAACAAACTATTCTTTTTTTTTTTCATTTTTTGGAAAATTTAGCAAAAAAACTGGAGCTTTGAAAAAACCGGGTTAAAAGAAATAAAATATTAAATAATTCTTCACGAAAAATGGACTGTTAAAAAGTATAGCAAAACAGTCTTTTTTTTGGAACATTCGCAAAAACGAGTTTGCAGATTTTTGCAAAATTATCCAAAACAAACCCGTTGTTGGGAAATTTGTATGTACATATTGCTTGATCGTCGAGAGTGTGATTCCCCATATGTACTCATTGCTTGATCGTCGAGAAGAATTTCAATAGGAAGACAGAAATGTACCTCATGATCCAAACCTCCATTTTCAAGTGGTTCCTCAACCTCCAATTGCATGTGTTTGAAAGCTTCGACTAGGTTGATATGTGATCTATCAACATGATTCACATATTCTGCTGCTGGAGGGTAATGACCCCTACAAAATAATTTGGAAGAAAAGGTATTTGTTGATGTTAGAAGCAATTCCAGAAATTCATTTTATATTTGTACATGTATTCATCATACTATGCTACCAGAGGAAAAACTAATTATACAGAAACATACAAAATTCCTGTCCAATTTCAGTTAAGGTGGCAATTTTGACCCATTTACTAATTAAATCACAGGTAAGTATATTTCCAGTGCAATAAATCCTGAATCATTTTATTCAGATAATATATTAGCTTTGAAATGATACAGTTTCTTGATCAAAAGAGTAGACATAGAGCTTTTAGACAAAAAGATGTTTCGGGTCAACACAAACAACACTGCAATTATCCAATTTGACTCATTACCCAAAATCACACGCCCCGCCCAGTCCCCCCTTCACCCACTCCCCCTTGCACAATTTACTTGTTTTTCAGCCTAGACTATAAATGTAGTGTGTTCCACCACCAGAGCAGGGAGAAGTGTCCTAAAAATGGAAACAAAGATGAGGAATCAACCTTGTTTCTGAAGCTCTTGCTTCAACTTCTAGTGCAAGTTGCCAGTCCTCAAACATGTTCGGATACTCTTCAGGATCTGCTAAAGATTCAGCAGCCTTCTGGTTAATCTGCAGTCAGATCATGAAACGTAATGCCCATGATTATAAACTGAAAGATTGGGCTGTGCAAGTATTGGTGTAGCTGACAAGGAAAGAAAAGAACGTTAAGACTAGGAAATTCATTTACCTTGTTGAGGTCTTTTCTCCAAAGGGCCACTATTTCTGAAACCTTGCTTGGAAGGTAAGATCGTGCCATTAGTGCAGCCTCAGGAATCCTATTGCTGTAAAGAGAGTGAATTCAGAATACCGCCAACTTTATGTGTCTGTTGGATCTATGTATGAAATGACTAACCTGTCAACCAACAACTGCAAGCAGTCTTCTAATTTACCTAACATAAAAAGACAAGCGAATGCAACATTATTCTTTCCATTCTCTTTTGCAAGAGATGCAAGTTTCGTGATCTCTTCAGCATCTCCTAAAGAAGAATAGAGCAGCAACAGCCCACTCAAATCATTCGCTTGTTTCAAACAATCCTCGGCCATTTCCAACTGCATTATGCCAAATATAGTTATAAATAGGCAAATAGAATAAGCATAAGGAAAACAGACAGCAAGATGGGCAGGTCAGGCGGGATCGGTAATAGGTCAAATAGAGTTCAAGTGGAAACGGAGACCGGTCATCTTTGTCCACGATCAAGCTTTAAGATCATATTTAAGGCTTTCAACCTCAAAAGGTGTCCTGTTAAAATGGTTGGGATTGGCTTGTAAACATGTTTTGTCCATTTTTAATAGAGTAAAGTAGCTAATAAGTTAAATTCTGACTACAAAAACGATATTAACATAAAAATCATCTAGAACTTAAATAAAAAGGGTGTAAGAGGTTGTATAGACTCTGGGCGACTTACAACTTATTCAACCCGTTCCCCTTCAACTAAATTTCTTACTTGACCAGTTTGAGATAGAAACAAAACCCAAATCCACCCATTTATAAGTTAACGGGTCAAAACTGCCACCTCTAATAAGAAAGGTTGTAATACATGTTACTGGCGACATGAATCCAACAGATACATATTAAGATTTCTATAATTAGTTTACGTGGTCAAAAAATTATTAGCAGCACTAAGATTTTCTTGACCAGAAATATGTTTCATTCTTCTCAAATAAAAAGAGGTTTCTTGTAGGTTGTTCTATCTGACCTTCCAAGAAGTCAAGAACACAACAATTTCATATCTGACTAAGACGGAAAATACCATTCCAGTAGACATAGCCAATTCACCTAACTGCTTCCATTTTGACTCACTCTGAACTCCTAGTGCAATATCCTACATAAAACAGAACAAAAGTTGTCATCAGGATCACAAATAAATCAGGATGTACATATATTTCTGATAACTTATACTAGAAAAGGCCGAAAGGCAAGGTCCAGCGGTTCTTTCATATTTAAGCAGTCTAAAACTATTATCTCTTCCTTGCAACAGTTGAGAGCTATCACCTTTGCAATCTCTAGTTTACCAAGCTGTATGGCTAGCTCAAATCTATAGTCAGGATCTGTAGCAACCTCCAAGGCCTCTTCTATCATCCCTCGTGATTCCAGAAAACGACCAACACTAGAAAAGAAACCATATATCTGATAAATATTCAAGAACTATGTTATACAAGAGCATGAATCATTCTATATCCGCAGAGTTCATATCTCAGAATATATAAAGATGGTGTAAACAAAAAAAATATGATTAACAGAAGGCACTACGGCAGGTAGCAGGAAATATCATAGTACAGTTTCCATCTAATGCGTAGGAGAATTCTAAATATTCTAATACCTTTACCGTCATAAAACATAGCTAATACTTATCGATTTCTAACAAATACAAGTCCTCCATGTATATAATGACAGAAACCAATCATAATGCTGACTGGCTTACATAAACTGAACTAATAGCATGATTGTGAAGTACAAGCACCTGGATTGTGAGTCAAAGGTATCACATGAACATTCCTCCTCATGAACAATATTCAGATTAGACCAACAACTCATATAAAGCAAGATATTTACAATTCACCTATTATGGTGTTCCTTTGGAATTGATGGTAGAAGTCCACTAGCTTGTTCAAGCTCTCCACGCATCACAAGTGTCTTATACTCAATCAAGGTGAGAAGCAAGGTGTATCCAATGACACTAAAATTGTAAATAGTTAATATAAATGGTCAATATGGATGCTTAGTTAATTAGTATCTACAACAATAACACCCCGAAACCCACTCACTTGAATTCCTTATCAATGAGATAAACCCTGCTCTGATTAGCCAAATATCCTAAAAGATACATCGGCCGATCCAAATGAAACATAGTGGTTACCTGAAAAGTATATCACATATGTGACAACTCATAAAATTTAACGAATCTGTGTAATAATTTTTTTTTCCAATTACTAAATTGATGATGGACCCTACCTCACCACCGACACAATAATTTAGCCTCCATGAAGAATTATTGTAGATAAAGCAGTCCCCGACCCATAATCCAGTTCTAACTCTTTCGCTTACTTCATAGAGAATTTCAAAGGAATCCTCAACACCTTGCTCATCAACAGATCTTCCACTATCTAAATGAGCAGACACTAAATCCCGCTGCAAGATAATCAGAATTATTATCTTAATCAGAATTTTCATGAAAATATATCTACAGAGTAAAACGACTAAATAAACTCATGAGATTGCAGAAGTAGAAGAATGTATGAAGAGAAAGATCTTACATTGTACTTTAGTATGTAGAACGATGAATCACTGGCAATTGTCACCATATCACCACTATCAGCCCAGTAAATGTTCTGAAAGGGAGAACGAAAATTAGGTAGATCATAAACTGAAGCTAACATACAAGGTGTAACACATATCCATAAATAATGAAAAACCTAGGTAGGTATTGTTTACTTTGACATTGACATCAATCCGTTGAATCAATCTACACTCAGCCCAGTCATAGAAACAGATAAAATCATTTGAGCATATAGCCACCAAAGATCCTCCAAATATCCGCTCAGCTGAAAATGTTGGCCTGATACTCCTCTTTTCCTAAATAATTAATAAAAACATCCAATTTATAAATTGTGATCTAAAAAAAAAGACCGACAGTTAGATTATGCCAGAAACATATAAAAAGGCCAGACAATCATAAGCAAGATTCCCAATATTAAAAGGGTAGGTTCTGCCACAACACGACAGAACGCAAGATACAGAAGATGGAAGATGAGAGCAATCGAAGGAGGAAGTAGATTGTACCAGGTCATAGGTATATTCTAAAAAGATACACAATAATTTAAACACCAATTACTGGTCTAACTAAAAATTTAGAAAGTATACAAACCTGAAAAGATTTATTGAAAATCTTAATCTTGGATGTACTTTCCCTGACGGCATATTCACCATCAGATGACCAAACAATCTCCAATGCAGAGCCAAAAGATCTATTTCTCCATGCCAAAGCGGTATATATGATGTATTCACCATCACCACATACGACGACAAACCTCCCATTGGGATTGTGCCTCAAGCTCTGCACAAACGAACGCAAACAAGAAAGATCAACGGTCAGAAACTAGTGAAAATCAGTTAACATTGCCAAAACTAACTGCAACACTACCGAGCTTTCAAGGTGTCCTGCCCTAATACCGTTACAATGACAAAAGAATATTTCTATAAAATGATGCACACATGGGTACACAACAAACCCCAAATTAATGCAAAATAGCTCAAGTAAGTGATGCACACAAAGCCCTTTAAATTCCATATCTATTTTCAGTTCTGAGGAAGGTATAAACTAAACAAGCACAACTCACTTGAGGGTAGAGGTCACATGTTCCCAGCTCTCTAACTGCTAAGGGTAACCTCTCTCCATCAGAAACCTGCAAAGTAGAGCCATAAAGGAATGAAAAATGTGTAGTGTCTTCCTGACAGAAAAAGGGAAAGAAGAAATAACATTCTTATTCCACTTAATCATGGACAGGACAAGATGCATATCGGCCCAAACCTCATAATCAGCTCCCACACTCCTAATGTTAACGGTCTGAATTTCATTATGCTTAGCCCATATAATTTTTCCACTGTTGTCCATGCTAGCTACAGGCTCTTCCCGTCCAATTTTCACCATTATCGTCCCTTCATCATAGCCAATAACAATCCTGTAGCGCAAAGTAATGAATTGCAAAAGCATTGATCCTGATAATGACGTAATAAGAATATTCCGAGGATAGCATGAAGTATCGTCACAAATGTGTTAATTTGCTTAGATCTACAAGCAAGTTTCTTGCTCCAAATATCCACTCAAACGCTTTCAATTCCATAGTTCAACAATAAACAGAAAGAATCTCAAATTACATATTGATAAAATCGGGTTGATTTAAAATGTAGCAAACAAGTGCTAAAATATGTGCTATATAAACACACAGCAAACTTACCGTCGTGAACTTTTCATATATGCAACAGCCCAAACCCTTTCAAGTCCATAGTTCAAGGTGTTCTCCAGTCTGCATACAAATGGGAAGCACTAGTGAACTTTCAAATAAAAAATATTTAAAAAAAGAAGAAAAGTGGCATAAGATCGATAAGATGTGAATTGTGAAGTCCAACCTTTCTTACGATGTTATAATATTTTTTAATCGCTTATGACCTTAGCTGATAATCAATCACAACTTAAATAGTTGGTAATATGCTCTACCCTCTAAAGTAATGCAGCTAAAAGTATAAAACATCATTATCAAATAAAGCCAGAAAATCACAAGACACATAAAGGACACTTTGATTTCCAACTTAATGTCATAAACGACAGGATACCCTCTATTGATGTATCAATTACTTCACAAAATCCTTTAGGTTAGTCATCATATTGTGGGATGCAGCAACTGAATGCACATGGAGATACTGCATGTGAAACAAGCCACATACCATTAATGTTGCACATTTTCAAGTATTTATCCAGCAAAAGGTTCAGATAGCTATAATCTGAGATAGGAAGAGGCATGCCCATGAAATGAACACTCAAAATCAGGACCCACCTGTAAGTGGTTGAATGCCATATACGTACAGTACCATCCTCAGAACCTGTAATTATTATCGGAAGCTCGGGATGGAAGCATACGGCAGAAACATTGTGTGTGTGACCTTCTAGAGTCTGGACACAGGTTTTAGTTTGATAATCCCAAACCTGTTTCAAATTATGTAAATTGTAAGATACATATTGCAGAAATTTATAAGCATAACAGTGGCAAAAGTAGACGCCCACAGACCTTGGCAGTGTGATCATCTGATCCAGTAATAAGATAAGGTTTATCGCCACCAGTAAAGTAATCCACACAATTCACTCCTTTGAGATGGGCATCCAGTGTGAAGTTAGGATCGGGTGAACCGAGATTCCAAATCTATAATATGAAAGATAATGATGCATAAACCACCCTTGTAGAATGATAAATGATCAACGTCAGTTACTTTACTCCTTTGACTTTGCAAAATTACCTTTATAGTGCGATCAAGTGACGCACTTGCGAAAGTATTAGTGTCTTTAGGATTGATTGTCACTTGCATGACGTAATGAGAATGACCCTCAAAGGTTTGAGTACAATACCAACTCTTTTCCCAGTCCCAAAGCCTTATAAGCATGTCGTCAGATGATGACAATACATATGGTAGTGTAGGGTGGACAGCCACACACCGGATGTAATCAGTATGTGCCTCGAATACTTTGACTTTATCCATTGTATTGTAATTGTATACCCGAATAAACATATCATCCGCCCCAGCAACAACCCACTGCTTGCGTGCTATGAACTTTGCTGATCTAACTGAAAAGATGTTGTGTTGTGTAATCATCAGAAATAAAGTAAACTTTCCATCGGGATGAAACCATGCCCAAGATCACATGAGTGACAAAAGAAACTCTGATAACAAACCTGGTAACTCGGTAACCTCAAAGGATTTTACCATAATCTGCAATTAAGAATATGAGGCTAACGTCAGTCACTAATTGGATTTCTATCACAAGAAATAAATACTGCGATCTACAAATGTAAATGAAAAGTTAGATTGGCGAACACTTATCTTCACAAGGTAAAGTGAAGCAAAGTCAAGGCTCTGAAACATGAAATTTTTATCCAACATATATTTTACTAATCAAAAGCGTCATTAAGAATATCAATTACCATGAGAATTAAAAGATGTACCCCATATGTAGTTTAAGTAGATATCAACTAAACTGCTCTTCTCAGGATCTCACAAGGTCAATAAATGTAGAATAGATATAACTAACTTGAGCTGACCAACTTTCATCAGTTCAGAACAAAAACGGTATCACGACATAAACTTTATATGTTCCTTGATAAGCCACACAGACGCTTTCAGGCTAAACTTTCTAGTTAGACAGAAGTCTAATAACATTCCAAACTCCAGGCATATTAAATAGAAGTTCTGCTTCAAGTTGGAATAGGCTGCTCTGAACAGGAAAACTATTTAAGCTACCAAATGCATTCAAGCTGGTTATTTGCTAGTCATCTAGCTTTTCTGCAAGCAAAAAACAATGAAACCGGTTTCTAGTCCTAGTGACACTCTTTCCTAACTAGCCATGGTATGAGGAGGATGAATGCAGCAGCCTATCTGTTCTTTCGAACCTTACTAGCTACAAAAATCTTGCCAGTTTATATGGAGAATTTAATTGTCATCTATAGTAGCATAAAAAGGTCATGCCACCCATTCTATTCTACAGAGGATGTATATAAGAAAGAAGAAAAGGATATGTCAAACTTATTCTTACATCTGTGATCGTACAACTGGAATACGCAAGCATGAGACAAAAGCAAGGGTGCTCCCATATCTTGCTAGACTAATCATCACTCACACTATTTACAGGAGTTCAGTGGTGTAGTTTCACCCTATAGTATTCAATGTTATTCACTTTATAATATGTGAAGGAACACTGCAGGAAGTCAACATGTCCTACTTTCCATATGTACACTTTGTTCATAATACGGCTATCTACTTATCAATCATTAAGGTAAAAGGCTCAACCCTCATCCCATTTATAATGTTAATTACCTACTTGAAACTATTTAGACAACTAAAATTGGAGTACTATATTTCCTTCTGATAACTATTGGGTCAGCTTACAAGTATACTATCCTATCCTATACCTAGTATACTGTATATAATAGGTGAGATTAGTTGCTTCCATTAATATATTATGAAGTTGCAGGAAGTTCAATGATAATTGTATTCTGGACCTCTGGTTGGTTTTGCGGAGCATTTATTAGTCCAGCACTTTAAAAGGATGCTAGATTCACATCAAAACATTTCTGCTCCGTGCAGTTACCATCTTATTGCCAACAATTTGACCGTATTGCTAATCAAAATGCATTAGCATCACTGCATTTTCAATACTACACATTGGAAATTCTCCCTTCACAACATGCACGATATACATCCTAAAAGGAAAAGTGCCCCAAATACTGTGCTTCTCTGCTGGACCATTGATATTCCATTGAGAAGTATACATTAAGAAAAACACATATGTATAAGTATCGATCAAATTCAGTGAATACTTAAATATCCTAATATTCGCTAAACTACTCTTGTACCTGTGTCTGGTAGTTCCAAATGCAGACTGTCCCTGAATACAAACTTGCTAGAATCCTGTAAAAAAACAAAAGAACCTTTACAATTAATACATATGTATTTAGGTAGCTTATGCTTATTAACTTTTTAGCTTATAACCTTGAAAATCTATTTTGAAAAAGGCCCAAGTTTATGGCTTCACAAAATGGGCTTATCCCTAATAAGCTAAAAAGCTATAAGCTTTTTAGCATGTAAAAATGGCTTACTGCATTTAGATAATGCAATAAGCTAAAAAGCCCACTTAAAAAGCTAATCCAAACACCACCTGATATTAGTTCATGAATGAACTTCTCAGTGCTAACAATGTACATCAATTTCATAAATACAAATACAGCAGTCACTATGTATAATTACCATGGCTCGGTAGGATGCAGATCCACCGACTTTACTCTTTCTGATCTTTGAGCAAGTTTCCTCTATCAAAAATACCCATAATTAGCATTAATAACAAGTATACAACTTTACTTAATCACGACAACAATAATGAGTATACTCAATTCTAAAATAAAAAGTACCTTGATCTCAAGTCTGAGAGGCTATTACAAAGTGATGCAAAAACAAAACAAAGTGAAGCGTCAGTTAGCAGAACAGATCCCAATAGTTCATAAAAATTCGATAAACGGCAAATTAAATCGATTATAATGTGATTGAGCTAATTGTGATTTGTGAACCAAAACGAAATTAGGTTTAACGGATCCAAAATAGAACAAAATCCGAATGCGAATCAAATAGAATTGTGAGCTCACCATAGTTAGAGATTAAATTAAAGCGGTTTGATAGAGAAACTGAAAATTGATATGAAACCCTAGGATCCGAATGAAAGATCCGATCAGATAACCGAATCTCCGTCCGAATTGAGCGAATTCTGGAGTGTTAGGGCATATATAGATTGATCGAATCGGGTAACACGCCTACGTGAACGGGAAAAAAGGGGTGCGATTGAAGAAGTACAATAAGGTGTTAGTATTTTAGGACACTGTTACTAAGGTGCAGACTGCAACGACCAAACTTGCGACTCTGTTTTCTCAATGTCAATTGGATTTTTTCTTTTTTTTTCTATAATCATATACAAACTTCTTTAAGTTGAAATGAGAATTAGTTAAGTCGATGAGAATGAGGAAATGAATAGTATTTTGTGAATCTATCAAATTAAAAGTTCAAATTAATTTATAAAAAATTTAAAATATAATTAAACTTTTTAATATAATTTAAGCGTAGGGTAATATTGTAAATTTATGCAAAATGAAAGCATCGGTATCTACTTAGTTCAAGTCAAAAGAATAATGTTTCAATATCTATTTCCCTTGCTCTCTCTTGCACAAACCCTTACTCAGGAAAATCACAAACTGTCGATTTCGTGCTTGATTCTTCCAATTCCTTCTGTTAATCAACATCTTCTTCAATCACAGTTGCTCGATTAGTCATCTTCACGGTTTATTTTTATGTATTTCGTCAGTCGTAAACCCTAACTTTCAAATTGCACATTATAACCAGATAAACTTGATTCGTTTGTTCTAATGGATATTCGAGAAGAGATTGCACTTTTCGTATGATCAAAATCACTTATTCAAGCGGTTCCACTTAAATCGATTACGCTTGGTAAGTTTTTTTAAACATTTGGTTTATTTTTATACTAGTCATGTAGTGATTGTATTTGAACCATTTGGATGTTTGTATAAGAGTATGTATTTGTGTGTTAGTGTTGTGTTTGGTAGATTGATTCAGATGTTATAAA
The DNA here is from genome assembly GCA_963921325.1 of Logfia minima. NCBI lineage: Eukaryota > Viridiplantae > Streptophyta > Magnoliopsida > Asterales > Asteraceae > Logfia > Logfia minima. Next base: position 1,879,407 of record OY992771.1, on the reverse strand, counting down.
ATCACTTGAAGGCTTTTTCGATTTATTAATAATGAATTAAAACTTGAGAAATTTGATAATGCACATAATGTGTTAGATAAAATGTCAATCACATGTTACACTACAAATTTGTTTTTATATGTATAAGAGTATGTATGTATTTGGGTGTTAGTGTTGTATTTGGTAGGTTGATAATTTTATATTTTCGACTAGAATAAGTTGTGTAAAGTATGTATTTTGTTTATTTTTAAAATGTGATTACTTGTATAGTTTCACATGTTCTAACATGATTGTTCTCAGTACCACATGTGTTAGTAGCTACTAACACAAGCTACTAACACATTTGTTAATAGCCACAAACACATATGTTTGTAACCAGTAACATATGTGTTAATAGCCACTATGTGTTTGTAACCGGTAACACATATATTAATAGCCACTAACACATGTTTGTAACTAGTAATACATGTGTTTGTAGCCAGTAACACATGTATAGTATCCAGTATCACATCATGTGATAATGTACTATATGTTCATACTATTTTATGATTATGCTTGATTATCATTATATATTTGATGTTTTCTTTTTATGTTTTTCCAGTAAATAAAGAAGGTACTTCTGTTGTACCTAACATAACAAGTCCAACAGTTGCTGAGAGACTCATTGAAATCAAGAAAGATGCGAAGAAATTTTCACATGCACACACGCAAGTAGATATTAAGAAGATGATCATATTTGCAATTAAGAACCACATATATCACATTCAAGTCCTTGTTGAATAGTAGATTGCACAGTTAATGTTGAAGAAATTTGAAACTATTTTATGTATTTGTTACATTTTGATCTATATTGTTTTAATTAGGTCTCTGCATGTTTTTATAACATTTTCATTAGAATTTGCTCATTTAAAATGTTAAATATATAGTTTCTTTAGATCTATTCAAGTTATATTTGTCTTTGAAAGTTTTCAAAACATTTATGTTGATATTTTTCTTGTTCAAATGCTCATGTTTGCTTTTAAGAAACAATAAGAGTCGATAAAAGTAACGCATGTGTTACCAGGGAATATACTGTCCAGTAACATATGTAAAACCAGAAAGTAACATATGTGTTACTAGCTAGTAACACATGCGTCACCAGTGAGTATACTACCAAGTGAGATATGTGACACTAGCAAGTAACATATGTGTTATCTGTGAGCAACATGTGTTACCGGTGAGTATACTACAAGTAACAAATGTGACCCCATCAAGTAACACATGTGATACCAATAAGTAACATATGTGATACCAGCAATTGTTAAGAACAAGATATCTGGAAAAATAATATGAATCATATAATTTGTTTGTAGTTACATTGTCTTTTCAATCCAATAATATGTGATCGTACAAAAAAGAAAACATAACACTTTACTATTATAGTATAAAAAAATTGCACACTTCTCATTTTTCTTGTTGCCCTGCTTGTGCTTCTGCTTTCACCATTTCCTTTGCTTCGGCACTTGCCTTAGCCTATACTTTCATCTTATCACGTGTACGCCTTTTGTGGTCATTTATCATTTCTTCACACTTTTTTAATCGATTTACTCACTTCAAATCCACCACACACTTCGTATTTTACATAATAGGCATAGGCTTGTTGTAGGTTATCAAATACTTGTCCCACATATGGTGTGTAGCTCCATGTGGTGTTTCAATCTCATTTGAAATGTATGAAATTTGATTTGGTGTAACTTGTGAACCTTTAAAACAGTTATTAAAAAACTTAATAATGTAGAGTATCACATGTGATAGTACCATAGATATCACATGATTATTATATTATTATTTTTTAGTTCAAGTTTTACTAAAACAAAAAGACCTTTTAAAAAAACCATCGACAGTTACAATTATTATATAAAAAAATTGAAAATCAACCATTATATCCAACTGTTTCAAACTTCTTTGTAGTAGTGTGTAGTGGTGGGACTTACCACTACGAGTAATCATCACACGATACGTAGTGCAGGATGATGTGGCTCGTAGTGGTGTCTCCACTACAAATGACCATTGTAAATGATCTAATGTCAGTGCATTATTTCCCTCTTCGTATTACAATTATCTTTTAGTTTAAAACTAATCGTTTTTATATTACAATATATTTTTTTAGTTTTAGAATTAACTAAGCAACAACAAACATGTGACTTAATATTAGTTCTTACTATTTCTATTTTTATTTGAAATTTTTTCAATAGAAATTAAGATTGATCTCCTTTAATTTTGTAGTTATTACGAAAATACTTTAATTAGGTTAAAGTTGTAAGAGAAGATTTCAAACCACGGTTAATGTTTTAACTACATACTGTTGGTTTTCTGTATATCCTAAGGTGTGTTTCTGAATCTAGATTACTTCACGAATCGTGTTGGAACACTTTCTGAATTTGATATTTTGACCATATATGTCGGGGTTACACGAAATTCAAATTATGTGGATAATTTGCGAAAAACCAAACAAGATTTTGACATAAAATCGTGTTCAAAGTTTTTGATGATTGAGAGAATATTTGTATGATGTTATGTGTATCAATGCAATATGTTTTCAGTTAGTTGAAACCCAGAAGAAGTTGGTTGGCTGTTGGAAATGATATTTCCATAAATGGTCCCTTAACTAAAATCGTTTTGCTTCAGGGCACTGCCCCTTGGAGCCCACAAGGGGGCGCTTCCCTTTGACCCCGTCATTTCAGTCGAATCGGGAGCAACCTAGACTAGCGCAAGTGTGCACTCCGCACATCCTAATTTGTACTGTAACTAAATCGAATCTCATTGATATATATATATATTGTTTTCATTATACTAAAACGATTAGGTGATACTAAAAAATTTCTAACACATATTTATTATTACGGTGGCTAATTGGCTATTGTTATTCATCATCATCGTCATATCTATAACTTTCAATATTTCATGTCAACCACATGTTTTTACTAATTGTAATAATGATATGAGCATTGACAAATAGGCTTTTATGTACTTATAAGAAGATGATAAATGAAAATCATTTATACATTCTCTTCCTATAACATATTCATGAGAAGTATGAAAATTGATGGCTGTTACACCATATTTAAATGTTTCCTATTTTTATTTTTGATTGACGAAATGAATTAACTTTTACATGTCATAGTGATTTTATCTCTTAATACTTTAGTCAAAGTATAATAGAACAAACTCAAAATTATAGTCATTAAAAAATGTTATGGTATCATAACAGGAATAGAAAGCATAAGATTTATTGGGTTGAGTGGCTTAAAAACCCTCTTCTTTTTATGCAATTTTTCTGGTGGCTCCGATTGAATTCTTTTCAAAGGGTTCTTTTTTATAAAATTCTTCAGCTGTTAAAAAAAAAAATGTTAATAGTCCTATTATGAACGAACGCCACTTAAACACTTTAATCAATTACAAGGTGGATGGAAGAACAACGATCGATCGCAAAAACTAAAAAATGACCACAAATAAAGACTAAATATCATGGAGAAAGCACAAAGAATGGTCCTAACATATTATCTTGTCACTGAAATTAATAAAAAGTGTTGAAATAAAACGTCCTCGTACATAACTGAATTGATAATGACATCACGCACTAATTTAGAAAGGCCATTCCCTATTAATGGAAGCCTTCAATGAAGAAGGTAAGTAAATACTACTTAAGAAGCATAAGCACCTTTCTTTTATTCACTAAGAATGAGATAGTGCAAGAGCAGTCATAAACTTTTACAAAACATTGTGAAAAGATAGAGATTTTAAGTTAATAAAATATTATCTTCAAATTAAGTATGATAATTAAAGTATTAATTTTATGAAAATAATGTAAAAGTAAATAAATAAAAGTTATAATTAAATTAATATTTAAAAAGTTAATTGAATATAAAAGTAAGTGGATTTAAGTAAAGTAAAATACAAATAAAGTTTATGATGTAATATGTGAAGTTGAATTTTTTTTTATTGGGACTAAATTGAATGCAATATTTAGTAAAAGAAAATTCTTTTTAAGCCTAAAAATGTATGTTTCAGATGGATATAATAGAATGATTGATAGAAGAAATGAGAGATAATAAGTGGAATTCATGTGTTATAAAATATATGAATTAAGCATAAACTTAGACAGATATTTTAGACACATATAGTATTACTCTATTTAATGTGTACGTTATGAATGCCTTTATCAACCATGATAAAATAAATATTTTTTGTTTCATAAGCTAAAAAAGATAAGAAAATATTAACATACAAAACCAAACAACACACTAAGGCAAACCAGTTATACGTATATTATCATAATGTCGCTTTGACAGACATTTTACTCCTGTCACAGAAAAAATAAAAATGTATATAGCAACCTTCATGACTATCAATAAAAAAAATAATAAATATTTACTAAACGTAAAATTATTTATAAATTGAATATCTCATTTAATACATATTAAATAAAATAAAATTTATAATGCATCAAATGTAAACATCTAGTATATTAAATGTAATTTTGAATTAAAAGGAAAATTAGATTTAATAAATACAGATGATTTATACATGATGTGTTTTTGTTAGACAATCGTTTGGTTTGTCATTCTCAAAACCCAGAAAAGAAAACTACTTTCGGTTAATTAATTGTCGATTTTCAATGAAAGTTCATTCCCATATATATATATATATATATACTAGTGTCCAAATCCGATATATATATATATATACTAGTGTCCAAATCCGTATATATACACGGGTTGTTTAAGCTATTAAAATAAACATTAAATTAAGAAGTCATATTTTTTTACACAACACTTCAAATTTCATAACGTAATATAAATACATATATAAATACAGCTTAACTGATAAAATATTTAACGTAACTTTTATTAATATAAGTACTTATTTATGTTTGTGGACATATATAAATATATGGAATATATTTTATATTTTATGATAACAATATGATATTTCCGTTAAGAGTTATATAATTTAAAAAGTTTGGTACTGTAATTTTGAATAAAGCGAAATAAAAGGATTTAATTGATAATATATTTAAATTAAATGATGATATTATCAAATCTCTAATTTTACTCAATTCTACAAAATTAAACAATTCAATTAATTAATTGAGTTTTTGATGATGTCATCGTTATTCATTCCCATCTATATATAGAGGTCCTAAAAGATAACCTTATACGACGTTAATTATGTGATGATCATGCCATCATGTGATGCTAAATGATTGCTTGTAATCGATTGCCATAATGAAAAGCCTTTCCCAAAATTGGATGGCCCAAGTGTTCGTTATAAGTCAATTATTATAAAAGCTTTTCTCAAAGCAATATGATAATAATAATTAGTCACTTGTAATGGTCCTTATAATTCGAGGATTTTTTTATACTTGTTCAACAAAAATTATAATACAAACGTCACAAAAGTCAACAACTAAAAGTTTCGATTTATAAAGTGACTTATGCATATGTATGTGTATGCAAACCACTAGCATAAATACAATGATTAATGACAGTATTTAAACAAGTCCCATGATAGGGTTTGTGAAACAAAGATGAATATATCATAATTAAAATATTAAAATGCTTGTGGGCATGGATATTGATACCGAATCAAACAATCAATGTTTTAGAAATCATAATTCAAGAGCAAAGTGACACGTAACATATATGCAACTAATATCATACATTTTGTACCCGTAACTATGTCTCAAATAATAGGATCCTGACACATGATAAAACCACCCAACCAAATGTAAAGAAAAATAAAGAGAAAATATTTAAGCTACGTGTCAAAGGAGAAATAGAGTTAACAAAATTTATCATTGCGAGTAACTAATGACATTTAAGTTTTATCCACACGAGTTTCTTTCTCTTTTAACTAATAACAATAATATTTAAATTGTTATTAAAGAGTTAATAGAAATACTCTCTCTTAGAGACACGTCTTCCCATACACAAACATATAAATATATTCATTCAAACACTTATTAAATCGTTAAGATATGTATCAACACTTGTATTTGAATAAATACAAATTTAATGTCTCTTTATACATATTATTTGAAGTACAACAATCTATACATATTCAAATTTATTAACGACAACCACACAAAATTTCACCAACAAAACTTTTTTTTTTTCAATATTTCTTTCTTCCGGATAGGATCATTAGTTGAGTTAATGGTGTAGAATGTCGGAATAATAATAGCCTATAATAATATTTGAACAAGAGACATAAGAATCTATATTCACATTTAATTTGTTTGTGGGAGAATAAAGCAATATCACTTTTTCCATGTCTTAAAATATTTAGGCCATTCAATAATTTTTGCTTTTGTGGGTGGGGTGGTCTCTTATATGACACCCACAATCAAAATGGTTTAATGTGAATAGTTGAATATCATCCTAATAGTAAGTAAATCCAAGATCACGTATTATTATTATTACTACTGTTAGAGTAAATCACATTGTGTTGTACGAATAGAGTCCCTTGACCTGAGTTTGTGTTTCATCGTAAGTCTTTAGTCTTAATAAGTGTTTAATTTGTCCGTTATCTCATAATCAAATATACATGATCTAAGATAACGAATAAAAATAATACTCATTAGTGATAGAGATTTGCTAAGAAACATAAAACCATGTCAAAAGAACTATATTCATACAATATCCGATCAAAAACTGAATATATAATATAGCAACAATTACAAAGAGTGATAATAATTTACTCTTACTCTTACTCTTACTATTATCATTAATATTATATATTATATTATTATTATTTATTATTATTTATTATTATTATTATACGTTGTACTCCGTAACGATTACCATCCATTGATCATTACATGCATGTCTTTTAATCGAAAATTAATTACTGCATATTTATACAAACATTATTGATAGATTATGATGCGACATATATTGTTCGCCACATTTGAAATGATGTTCGGCTGGATGCATGTCTATTTACTAAATAAATTACGTCAAGATGTAGTAGTGATATTAACACATTCGATTGAGAAGTACACAAATTGGAGTATTAATTAGTTATAGATTCCTCGTTTCCATTATCCAAAATTATGACACACAACATGTAAACCCATATACTAGCTACTAATTAACTAATTTTTGCAAGCCAATTTATTTTAGGGATGTTCCCACACAATTGGACTTTTTGGAAGTGTTGTGAATAGGCATTTGCCAACTTTCGGTTTAGTAGTAGAACAAATGTGGCACGTTTCTACAGGATCTAAGTGGAGGTCAACTGAAGTCTACACACAAGGATTGCACCATCTACAAGTCAATACATTTTTAAGATTCAATTAAATTATGTCTAATGTTTTACCATGAAATTAGAGTAAATTTAAGTTCCTGTAGTGATTTCTATATTACATTCACAGTTTTCAAATCAAGTATTGTGCGTATTCAGTCCTTTGAATTGCAATTTTTTTTATCACAAGTCCTTCACACATAAGAAACGTTAATTTTGTTCATTATTTCATATCACATGTGTCGCATGCTTCGAAAATGTAATATAGAAACAACTACTGAGACTGTGAATGTAATTTATCTAGAAATTAAGATATATGAGTTCATAGAAGGTAAAAATAAAAAGAGATAAATATTTTTTAATTCGTATCTCAAAAGCGGTATGAATTAAACTTCTTATTAATTATAAAGTTTTTAAACATAAAAGAGTTTTTGACTAGACACGTATCTTTAAAAAACATATTTACTAAATACATGTTACATGAAAAATATATCCCTAACCAAGTTATTTACTATTATCTTTAATTTTTAGTTTTAATAAATTATTTTTTCTTTTTCTTATCACGGTTTCTTTTCATCAAATAACCTCATCCCAAAATCTTGAGCAGAGCCGCCATGGTACCTGGATACCCATGCAAAACCAAAATTTCATTTTCAATCTATTTATTTCTTTTATAATCATATTTATAATTTCTAATATTTATGATTATGAAAAGGGTCAAATACAATCAACCCCATCGTCTTCATTTATGATTAACATTCTCCGTCTCCTTATTCTTCTACTAAACATTCCTCTCCCTCAACCTGCAAATAGCATTGTCCACACCTCTTCATAAACGGGAAGTTGGTCGTGATGATGTGACCAGCGGAGGTGATGTACATGCGATGTCGGTGTTACAACGTACAACAAGCGTCAACGGTATCATCGAATATGGGTTTGTGTTTGATCTTCATGTGTAAGCAATTAGCATCTTGAAGTGTAAGTGGATTTGATCTGGGTAATGGAGGTTGAGATCAATATTTTCAATGGAAGGAAGTCTTTCATTCGATTGAGGTTTTGTGATTGAAAAACTATGAAATTATATAATCTGAAAGTGTAATAGTGATTTTAAGGTTCAAAAAGAAATTAAGAGTGGAGTAAAAGATACATATGTTGCCTACGTTACTTAAGGATTTAGTTTTTAAAAGACTATTTATCAGTAAATATGTTTTCTAGAGACATGCTTTTAGTCAAAAACTCAACATAAAGACTAGTTTTGACTACCGAGTTTGTACTTTATAACTTGTGATTGACTTCGTATTAATTACTACAAGTTAATACAACTTCTTAACATTTGACAAAATTTAATGTAAATGGTACCAATTAAGAAGTTGTATTCGATACTCTCTAAGTCTATATATCATGACTATCCCACTATTTGTAGAAGACGAGTAGTTGTGTTATGAATGTGCCTAGGGATTGACCTTAGTTGAAAACTCGATGAAAACATTGAAAGATTGACCAAAAAGTAGAAAATAGTCAAAATAAGCATGATTAAGCGGTCGCCGTTGTATGAAAAGAAAGGAATATTCTAGGAATACACCTCCACTTCAAAACTCCCTCGTCGGTTTTTCTGTTTTCATGGGTCTCACCAACCACTCATTAATGGACTCTTAAGGCCAAGCCCAAAAGGCTAAACTCTAGCCATCAACACCATTCAAGACCTATGTGAATAAAAAATTTAAAATTGCACATGTAGAAGTTCGAAAGTCATACGTATGGTGATTACTTATTATTCACACGTGCACTCATGTTTATGACTATGCAAAAACCGTTAACAAAATTCATCAACACTGATAAATCGTGACACTGTTATAACAATTTTTATTCATTTTCAATGAGAATGAATTTTAAGTAAATGATTCATAATTCTTACAGAGTGAAATCGTACAGTACCATATACAAGATAGATCTTTCAGAGAACAAGACCTTTACTTCTTTGGTAGCTCAACACATGTACTCTTTACCCAATAAATTAGTCATGACTATGAACCAGTGATATTAAAATGCTCGATGAATCGTCTAAATTAATTGATGTAATGAAACAGCTGGAAATAAATATTGAGTTTTGAAAACTACTCTTAAATTTTTTCTAAAAATGAAGGTGGAAATGTTTTATATTTTAGTATAAATATTAAAAATAAATTATTATTTTAACATTAAAATGATTTTATCTGCAACTCAATGTATATACTAAACAATGAGTGGCTAAATCTCATGCTTAAATAGACTGATTAGGACAATTAAGTACGAAATACATGGAAAACAACTCACTAACATATACACAAAAGAAAAGCTTAACATGTATAATGATGACTTGTATACTATTTTTTTTTTTTTCCATTCATAAGTAGACATGTATAATGATATTGTAATGTACAATATGAAACATGAATAATGATAGATTGATAGCAATCGTTTGATAAGGTTGGAATGATTGTCTAACCAATTGTTCAATGTCAGAATAATAATAATGACTATTAAATCGTAAATAATTTCTTTTAATAATAATTGGTGCAATTGTATGATATTGGAACTCAGACTTGTTTTGGAACTCACTTTACATAAACGTGGATGAAAGTAATAGAGTAGACCCGATTTGAAATGGGCATAGAAAAAGCAAGTGGGTAAGGGGTATAATCGTCATACAAACATGACAAACGAAGCACGAAGGTGACCCGATTTGACTTCGATTTTATCCGTTTCCATTATTGAATTTTTATTTTTTTATTTTATATAAAAAGTTACCCAATTTCTTTTTTGTTTAGTTGTTGTCCTGTTGAAAGGAATTTGAAGCTTTTATTAGTATTGATTTATCTAAACTCTTGTTTAACGTTCTTTTCTTTAGCAACTTTAACTTCATGACTTGATTAAACATTAACATCTTTAAATACGAAAAATAAAAGTTGGTTTATGACTAAGAGCGATTGTGAATACACGTTTTCATTGCTTCAATTTGTCGCGAAGCTATCGCGACATTACATTGAGATGCAACAACATCTATTAGCAATTATATCTACATTTCAAAATAGTTCAAAGGTCAAGTCTCGTTCTAATGCTTTTCTACTTGTTAACGATATAAAATTCAGATGGATAAGCAGACACCATTAGATGACAATCGAACTCCATCTTGAGCTTACAGCTTTACATACTAATTGATGAATATTTCATTAAATATTATACAATTTTTAATGTAGGTTAGAAAATTATATTTATCAAATAATATTATGGCTAAAAATGAATGTCTTTTCTCGTTAAAAAATTGCTAAAACATAGTTAAATAATTTTTAATGTCATTTTTCTCTAATTTTTTTTAAAAGAATTTAATGTAGCGATGGTGAAAACAAAACTGATTTATTTTTTAAGAATGTATAACTATCGTTAGAAATTTAAAGAACGGTTGGACCATCATTGCTATCACGACCACGAATCGTCGCATCGCCTTTTACTTGCCTTGTTGACAAACAAATCGACAAGACGAAAAATATATTCTCATAGTTTTTGGCAGCAAAATGACTCCTGATATTTGAGTTGGAACAATACGAATCATCAATATTATTAACACCTCAAAAAGTTTATTTGACCATCTATCTTCCATAAATTATTCCTTCTCCACTTGTTATACGATTGTCCTTTATTTTTTTCACATGCTTTTTAAAGTTTTTAAAATTCATTTCACATAAACTTTAATGTACGAACGGATCCATGTAATTGTCATGAAAACGGTTAAAGTTGGTCGGTTTTGATATTAAATTGCAAACTCGAACTATTAACAATGAGAATATATAGAGTTAACAGAAATGAAAACATTGATATCCTTTTAAATCGTCGTTGTTTTATTTTATTTTATTATTCTTCTTTTTTTTTACTTTTTCTTACAAGAGTTTTATACGTTGTACACAAGAGCTTTATACGTTGTACAATCTTACCTTCTAAAACTAGATACATACCAAAGATGGTGATACAAATTGGTTCATAAATGCTTTCGATCAATTTATTTTTTCTATATTTAGCAAAAGTAATTATTTATATATATGTATTTTCTGTATTGGAGAAACGTTTTACTAGTTTTTGTCAATTTCCTCAACAATTTATCCAATATGCCATCTCGATATTACATTGATCAAAGCCAATGAGTAATGTTAATGGTTAAATATGCCTAAAAATATAAATATAAATTTTTAAGTAATTATATATTTTTGGTACATGGATTTTATTTATTTTTTCTTCTTATATTCATAATTAATTTAACATATATTTATACACTAATTAAATCTTTAACTCTAGATTTGGAATCTTTAGTGATAGTTGCCTACATTTCTTTAGTATAGATTTTCATGGGTCTAAGTACCATATTTATAAAGGGGATATAATATGGTTATGTCAACAACACTTACAATATATTGATCAAAGCCAATCTTTTATATATTATAACCAACTTTCCCTTTAATCTTTTCATGTTTTACAATTTGTATATACCTACAATCATATTTTTATTTGAAACTTCAAACATGTAACAGGACAAACTTCAAAGTTTTCTAAACTTATACTTTTCCACTTGGGTAACTTATAGCTACCTTATACAAAAATTTACCAATAACAAGTTAGAGTTACGTAATAAATAGAGGTGAATGTACAAAGAGGTAGGACGGTAACCACCTCCCTCAACAAGTTTATATTATGTACAAATATTTCTATAAAGGATGTTAATGACATTTTTCATTTCTTGCCCTCTTTTAAATGAATAGACATTTGTATTCGATTAACACATAACATAGTGGTAATTACTATAAGATACGGTCTATTTTTTACTACGTCTTCGTAAAAAGTTTTAGCTTTACGTCTTATCTTATAATAAGACCCTATTTATTTTTATTTTTTAGAAAAGATAAATACAATTATAAGAACACTTTTAGGTTAGTAATAAACTGTTATAACATCATCCATATGTTTTCTTATCTCTAATCTCTAATCTCTAATCTCTAACTACATATAATGCATCTTTATCATTATCTTAAAATTAGTCTCAACACAAGGAAATGTCTAAATTACTCTTAACTCATTTATAATATTTCCATTAATAAAACTATTCCTTATTCAGAATTCATAATCTATTATTATATATAAATACATAATATGTAAGTACAACTCTTTGTTATATAAAATAAGATAATATTCCATACAAAACACATAAAACAATTAAACAATTAATAATATTTCATTACGATCACCATTACCTACCATTTTTATTTCTACCGCCATATTACACGAGTATCATTCTAGTTTAATTAATTAATCTTCATTTTGTCTCCATAAAGGTAGAGTTTTTATACGGTTGAATAATTTTCGAAATAGGTGAAATATTTTGGCTGGTGCAAAGAGCTTCGTTGACTTGATGCCAGCTCTCTCACAAGGCACATTCTGTGGCACATTCTTGGTTTACAAACTTCTACCATACACCAAATGGTTACCTTTTCTTTTTTCAATTAAGTTATTTGATTTTCTAAAATGATGACAACAAATATAATCTGAAACTTATTTAGTAAATAAGTTTGAACTCGAACTTCTTATAGTGAAAGTGAAAATATATAAATTTGTGAGCTTAAATGAGCCTTACGCTTATGTACATTAGTTCTTTTTGTATAATATATAATCACGTAATATGATAACAACTATTATAATATAATACTTAAAAATAATATTAGTAAATCTTATTATACATAATTAAATTAAATATTATATTAAAAATAAAATTATATTGTAGAACAATAAAATAATAATGTTAATATTATGTAACTAACAAGTTGAGCATGAGCTGGTTCGAACTTGTCCAATATCAAACGTGTTGAGCTCGAGTTTTATGTAGTATGCTCAAAATGAATTCGAATTCGAGCTCCTTAAGTTTTAAACGAGTCAAGTTAAATTTGACTCGACTCATCTGCACCCGATAAATATGTATCTAATTACGACTTAAAACCTATTATACAATATTGTATATTGAATTTTCAGTTATTATTATACAAAGTGATTTGCAGAACCTCGAAGCCCACTAACGTTGCGACGAACAGCGCCAATTGTCAACTAGTGACCCAGGACCAACATTATCACCATCAAACTTGATCCACCACATCAACCGATATGCTATCACTAAATTTTTTGTATATCACCGCTCTCCTCATTTACTCAAAATAAATTAAAAAATAAATCATTCTTCATCATAGACATTCATGGATTTGTTTTTATGTTATTTATTACCAGGTATAAGGTTAGAGGTTTTTATGCCTAGCTATTTATTACATTAATTTTACCATTTTTCAAATGTTACACGTATTCTTGCGTGCTTACTCTACCTTTTAATAAATGAATGAAAAAAAACTAATATACCTTTTATTTTTATCTGTCCTTTCTATTTTATTTAAAAAGAAAAAGAAATAAAAAGTCGTCATTGTTACTTAACAGTAAATGAGAATTGAATGAATGGATACGAAAATTTCCCGAAACATTTGTGCCACGCACCATACGTGAATTCCCGAGACTACTAAAAATAAAATAATATATTTAAGTAAATAAAATAATCTAAGTTTAAATATATTTCTAACCACTAGATTGGTGTATTTAACAAGGGTCAATTTGGATTATTTTTAACTATAACATGTCAAACACTTTACATAAAAATAGTTACTCCGTACTCAAAATAAAAAATAGATCAAATGAGTCCAATAAGTCAAATGTCGGTCAAAATATAATCATTTTGTCGAAAATCTAGATATTATCTTAACAATAATCCTTTATTAACATATTTGATTTGATAATTGATAATCTATTAAAAAAAAAAATTTAGTTTTATTTGGTCAACCGAAATTGCAGATACAATTTCCCTATTTGACCTCGTACCAAATATGTCCAGCTCAACCATTACAAAAGATAAATGGTAAAATTGATAGATAGTAAACTGTTAATTCTTATGTGATTTAGTTTCTTTCCACAAAATTTATGCAAGTTTGAACACATGCTTATGCATAATGTAAGTACGTTTTACCTACTTTTATGATAATGACGTATATCTCGATCAAAAGTGGGGTGCATATTTTAGCTTAAAAGTTGAAAATTGAACCGTTTTAGTATAAATTGTTTAGGACTTCAATCCATTTTAATGTCTATAGATATCCAATCACAAAGCTTAATAGAAAGAGACAAATGAAGACTATCAACAAGTTAGTTGATAAGGTCAGGAAGGTTTAGGAATGTCGTTGATGTATAAAGTGATGATAATAATTGTATGTTAATGAATAGAGTAATTATATAAGATCTTATTAATGCGTGTAGCTAGATACACATAATTCAGGTGCAACAAAATATAATGAACTGATAACCGTGTGTTATTTGTATGTAACCTTAGAAGTACAAAACATACATGTTGCCGCTAACGATACATAATTACATATATTATCCCTTGTTTCTAATACATAAAATCCTAAGGAATGATAGTCTTTAAAACTGCCACATATTATATTTTTACTTAATTATTTAATATGTGAACCGTCTAAATTACCTTTGGTTAGTTGAATAGAACAATATAAATTCAGGCACATCTTGAAAGGTCTTCTAACTTTAACGGTCTCATATTGTTGTCGCAAAACACGAAAATCAACTAGAACCCAATACAACGTCCTTCCATGTGGATGTGACAAAATGATTCGTGTAGAATCACACACGTACATCACACCCACAATCACACATAAATTTGCATTTTGAGAAAGAAAAAAAGTAGTTAAACTAATGTGCTTTCTTTCGATCTTAAAAGAAAAAAAGTTGCCTACTAATCAATATCAACAGAGAATATATGCGAGATGAATATTGATCGGCCGACCAGATTATTTGATTATATTTTCATTAAGTAATTAACATCTTATCAACACATACAAGCAAATAAGGTAATAACAAAACGTATATATTATAGAGATTAGCGTAATACTCGTGCTATGTAGCGTATTATACTATTTTATTATAAAATATAACTTAACGATAATCATATATTATGTTTGTTCTTCACGAATTATCTAATAATGGTGAGTGAGTCTTACTAAATAAAAATTATATAACTTATATTTAAAAATATTAACTTTTACTTTTAACAGTTCATATATATATAACACCAAAATACTTTATATATTAGTATAGATATCGTAAAAAAAAGATATAACTTTAATTGGGCCAAAGCTTACAAGGCCGCAGTTTGGAGCATTTTTGAATTCCGTCTTCAAACATTTTTCCATTATACTAGCATGATATTCTCATAAATGATGTAACTAGATTGATTAGTTTGTACATACATAACCCTAAATTATGTAGGAACACACGGAATGGGACTCACTTTTTGCCGCCATTCAACATCTTGAATGTCGGAGAGTCGGCGTTCACTATTGTCGGTATTTAAGTTCGACGTAAAATTACGACGTGCAAAATTGAACGATGTGTTCTGTAATTTTTTTAGACCTTTCCCAGACTCTAAAAATACACATACAATTCACACACAAAAAAAATACACCTCAAACTATTATTTCTCTCCAACATCAATAAAAAAAAAAATACAAAAATGCGAGTTCATTCGACGAAGATGTTGAAATTTTACAACTTCTTCATCAAGTTCATCAATACCGTGGTGAAGTTTTAAATCCTCGAGAAGAAAGGAAAAGTTCCAACTGACAAAATTTTAAAAATGGTTACATACACAATGATTAGTTTACCGCAAAAAAGTCAAATGAACAATTACCTTGCCTATGATCGGAAATACCCAATCGAATATTTCAAATGTCAATTTCGTATGAGCAAGTGACTATTTTTCCGAATAGCGGAAGGTAATCTACATACTTTGAAACACCTATACCCGATTATATTTTGTATTCTCGACAAAAAAATGATGCACATGGTGTACCGGGGTCTACCACAATTCAAATAGTGATTTTCATTGTACGTCAATTGGCATATGGTACGACATCGGATGCATTTGACAAATATTTACAAATGGCGGAAAGAACATCACATGAATGTTTAATTAATTTTACAAAGTGCATAATAGATTTATATGCAAATGTCTACATGAGAAAATCAACTGTCGATGACATATGTCGATTGTATACAAAACATGAAAAGATTCATAGTTTTAAAGAATTGCTCGGAAGGATCGATTAAATGCGTGGAGAATGGGCAAACTGTCTTAACGCATGGAAAGGGTAATACATACGTGGTGATCACGGGTATCCAACGATCATGCTTGAAGTTGTTGCCTCGTACAACATGTGAATTTGGCATGCATGTTTCGGTGTTGCGGGGTCCAACAACGACTTAAATATTCTTAATTCTTCCGCATTATTCGACGACATGTTGTTGGTCCACTTAGTATGTATTAACTCAACTACTAACAAAAATGTAATTGTAGAACGATGTTAAATACATTTTTTTCAAGTTTATAGTTTGATTTGATCAAAAAATAACTTTACAATTGTTTACCGTGAAATTAAGACAAGTAAACTAGTCAAAATAAACAATACTTTATGAAAAAACTTAACTTTGATAAGCCATTTAGCTTAGGGACGCTGATGACTATCAGTGATTCAACACTTACATAAAAATATTGACACAATGCTCACCGAAAAACAGGAGTGACTACTCAAATCTAATATCGAAGTTAATACAATCTCTGGACATTCAATACGGTTGTTGATGTGGATATTTATAGTGTGATAAACTATATTGGTGAAGGTTGAACGTAACTTCCAATGTCTTGGATATGACATTACATATTAAGAATAATATTACTGTTAACTTTATTCCTATGATGAGAAAAAGTAATTTTTTTTTTGTAAAGGTAATATAAGTGGTTATACATATCTTTGCACATGATATATACAACCGTTAAATATCTTTACGTATTAACCTTTTCAAGTACATTGGGCATTTGTCAAACCCTTGTACTTGTTGGATAATAACCTGATCCGCTGGTCATACATATGAGAACACCAGATTCCACTTCAGTGTTGACTTTTCGCTCTTTATCTTTAGTATTTGACTTGAACAAATGTTTTAGACACTCTTTATCAGCTTCAGACTAAATATCTATATTTAGATAAAAGGTAAAGAAAAAAAAAACAAGTTGTAGTTTTTAAAATGTACAGGGACTAATATATTTTGTATATACTTAACATGCACCACGGACTTTCAAATTTTATTCTAAAATGCTTAACATACAATTCATAGAACATAAAGTTCAAACAAGATTAGACACGATAAAAATGTAAAAAATTTTATTTTTATATTTTACCGATTATACGTTATGGGTAGAGTTCCAATAAGAACACCTTAAAAATAAGAACGGGTAAGAACGCTAGATATCCACAAATGTATCTCATAAATCAATAGATTTACATTCATACATCTCAAATATGTGGAGAAAAATAGATGCGCATTCTTATAGATGCATAAAAATCGAAAAAACGATCGATGCACGATTTTAGATGAAAAATGTAGAATTGTGCATCAATCGTTTTTCTCAAATTTTATACATTTTTAGAAATGTGCATTCCTTTTTCTTTTCATATTTGAGATATACAAATGTGAATCCAATGATTTTGTCGAGTATAAATGCAAATTTGAAACGTTTTTACCGTTCTTATTTTTGAAGTGTTCTTATTTGATCCATACTTTATACGTTATTACGTTAAAATAATTTTTAAAGTATGTTGCACACTTTTTAATATCTACAAAATATACCCACATTGTACATCTTACCCTTATCTTTTGATAGATATCCATCCGTTACATGGTTTATTTAATTGATTGTAATAACTGGTAAGTTCTGTTGTCGCATTCCACTTTCTTTTATTTTCTTTAATGAATCTTGTTACAATTTACTACAAGAAATCAATACTGATATCAACAAGTCTGACTTTAGTTTCCTCAACTTTATTTTATTTAATAATATAAAATAACTTTATATATACATTTACTACACATAACTTTCTGTGATATTACGTCCAGAAAATAAAATTAAGTCAAATGAAATAACATTTTTAGTGCATGGTATTAATTATTAAAAAAGCTAAAATTCGACAAGTGTATGTTCCGTTGCACAGTATCAGAAATAAGTATTACTCAAATCCCCAAAATACCCCTAAATAGCCACATCTATTTAAACCCCAAACCTCCCCTCATTTCACAATTACAAAAAATCTCTCTCCACCACCTTCTTACTAAACAAAAATGGGTTTAAATTCGAACCGAGTGGATCATTATTCGGGTTCGGGTAATACAAATACAACTCCAACAGATACACCGCCTGTAACTATAAACATCTCATCAGGTGAAACAATGACGTCATCAGTATTTCAGTTACATAATGTTTGTTTACCGCCTCAAAAAACAACTTTACAGAAACTCCGGCACCGATTATCGGAAGTTTTCTTCCCCGATGATCCTCTTCATGGATTTAAAAATCAATCGCGTTTTCGGAAACTTATTCTCGCTCTTCAGTTCTTCTTTCCGGTTTTCGAATGGGCGCCAAATTATAATCTGACGTTACTCCGATCCGACGTCGTTTCCGGTCTCACCATTGCTAGTCTCGCTATCCCTCAGGTATATAGATAACTATATATATGTATATATAAGTATATATAATGCGTATATATATACAATTATGACAATTACACCGCCTATTATCAGGTTACGCGTCTGAGAATGTATCAAAATTTATGTAACCTATTCAGTTATCGTTATGTATTGCTATGATATATTACGAGTTGTAAACGGATTAATGACGTGGCAGATGTGTCAACTGATAATATTACATAAGTGATATTATTACATGCTAATGAAAAATATCGATTAATTAAAGAAATTAATCAAATGCATACAATAAATATATCTAATTGAAAATTTGATAAATAAACACTAAATCACTAATACGAGTTATTTGAAAAAAGTGATAAAATACTACTATAATTGAAGGTTTTAGACGTAATCATTCACGGTTTAACGTTTGTATGATTTTCATGATACATTTAATTGCGTGTGTTAACTTTTTTGTTATGCTATCATGCATCGTGGTTTGTACCTTGTGCTTGAATGGTAGTGAGGTAAACAATTGAGTTATGATGTTGAGGAACACGATGGTTCAAATTTTATTTTTTAAAGAGTTAAATATCTTGACTTTTTTTAATGATACTCGTTCATATAATATTTTATATAAATTAATTTTACAACTAACCTACTTCACATAATAATATATATTTCATATAATTAGCAACGTTTTAGTTAATAGACGTTTTACATACATATCTTTTTTATTTTATTCAAAATTTATGAAACGTTTGTTGTAGAAGATAAATATTTTATATCGATGTATTTATGTAACCGCTAAATAAATTGTGATAAATACTTACTATTTATACACAGATAAATATAATATGTGCTAGAAAATAAAATGGTAGAAGACAAATAAAATTCGTATAGTATTAATAAGTTGGAAAATTAATTAATAAGTTTTATCTAAGTATCATTTTTATTTCTCGAGTAAGACACCGTCCAATATAGTAGAAATAAATACATGATTGTGAGTTAATTTTAACCTTAATTAGTTGGACCAATATTAATTGTTATCCTATGATGTGGTAGAATAAATTCCTTTGATAATCAATACCAAGATAGATTAATCTTATCATCTATTTTTCTCTTTTTTCCCCTTTAAGGACTCTTCTTCATAAATAAGGAAGAAATTTGGTACACAGTTATTCCATTTTAACACATATGTTTTGAACTTATGTGGTTCTAAATTAACTCATTTTATTACATGGAAAAAAAATATTAGTGATCGATTAAAAGGAAAGGTGCTTAATTCGATAATTCTTTTCACATAAAGAGGTTAAGAACATATGATATCTATATAAATAAGTGATTATATATAAGTTATAATTATCTAAGAATTATATCTACGGAAATGATCAGGATGATATGTGACGAGTATTAGGAATTTTGTATAGAAAAGGCTTTGTAATTTTTTATTGAAAATAATCAAACTAGAATAGTAATAAAAATTTAAGGAGGAGTGGAGCACAGTTGTTAGACTTTTACGTGTTGTGAGTCGCCTCTTACGAGTCGAGTAAAAAATTCAAAAAACAAAGCGATGCGGACTTCGACTTTTAAGTGACTTTGACTCTTATGTGTCATTTATTGACTATTTCAAATCGTATGTGACTTTTACGAGTTAGGAAATTAAACACACTTTTAGTGTAATACAATATATTAGTACCGGGGTCTATAAAATATATAGCTATTTATTGGTTTTTACTTTGATAGATAGATGTGTCTATATCTCCATACGCGGGCTTTATGAATCTTAGAAGTTTAGTTACAAAAAGAATTATGAGTTAAGATTTGTGGTTTCAAGTCGACGAGTACATAGCGAAACAGTTATTATTGCTTTTTAGGTAGAATAGAGTAATTTGTATGAAAGTCAACATGGAATTACTGTTAAACCTAGAACTCAGTGACAGTTTTCGTTATTTGTAGCTTCTATTTGCGGTATCATAATTTCACGTGGACATAAATACAGTCTTATTTATGATAAAATGAATAAATATGATACTTTTATAGAAATGGATGCTTAAATTAAAAGTGTTTAATTCATTCACTTGATGTTATGCGTGTTGGTCATTTCCTATTTAGTTTATTTTATTTTTCCAACTTCTTTTTTTCATTTTAATTTTTGAGTTTTTTAATTTTTTTTATTAGCCTTGCTCTTGTACGTACATTTCTTTTTACATACAAGTACAAAATAAACTCACGGTATTATTTATGTTTTTCTTTCTATTTTTCCTTTATTAAATTATTTTAATTTTAATTTAATTTAAGATGACTTCGTTCCCTTGGATTTGCAGGGAATTAGCTATGCTAAACTCGCAAACTTGCCCCCAATAATTGGTCTATGTGAGTTTCCCCTTACTATTTGTTTTTTTTATTTTATTTTATTTTATTTTTTGTTTTTAAAATCATGCAAAATATATGCAAGCACAAACTTTATCAGTTACTTTGGTACACTAGTTAATTTGACTCTTAAAATGACCCATGGTTCAAACTTATCAGACTCGAGCTTTGTGCCACCATTGATCTACTCGGTGCTTGGGAGTTCAAAACATCTGGCCGTTGGCCCAGTGTCGATAGCCTCATTGGTTATGGGAACAATGCTAAACGAAGCAGTTCCATACACCCAAGATCCGGTTCTCTACCTTAAGTTGGCTTTCACTGCAACATTTTTTGCAGGCGTCTTTCAAGCAACTCTAGGGCTTTTAAGGTACTTACTGTTCACGATTACTTATACAACACAACTTAACGACACATTAGATTATTCTTAATTACCCTGCAACATTGCTTATAGTCTTATATGATCGTTAGGACTTAAGAGTTGGTCGAAAGTAAAGTCAAGACTTTTAGCTCATTGGTTGTATTATGTTGAACTTGTAGGTTACATTTGTACCGGTTTCTGTTATGGAACCACACACGAAGCTGAATACGTTCTTTTAGCATATATAATTTGCATTAAAAGTTATAAATCGTCTTCCAAAAACACCTTTTTTCCATGTAGTAGTGATAAAGGTTGGTTCCTTAGTGATGAGAAAAACATGATTTGAACTTTTTGTAATGGGCACAAAACTTTAAAATGGAATATCCTTTGGAACTAATAAAGTTGGCACCTGTTTACGAAAAGTGTTTATTATACAAATGTTTTCTTCTTGTGCTTTATTGACTTTACTCTGTAGGTACAATTTATAATCCATTAGTAGTGGGAAATAATTTAAATAGTAACACCTTCCATTCATAATATCTTAAGGGTCCACAACCATATGTCTGTTCAATATTCATTAGATATTTGAAAGATTGCATTCTGTAGCAAGATTGGAAGAGAAAAGTAACAGTTAATACAATTTTTTACTGAAAATGTTACGAAAAATATATATTTTTACAGGTTAGGGTTCGTGATAGATTTCTTATCAAAAGCGACACTTGTTGGTTTCATGGCCGGGGCAGCAGTTATCGTATCTTTGCAACAACTGAAAGGACTACTAGGGATTGTTCATTTCACCACCAAAATGCAAATAATCCCTGTTCTAGTGTCAACCATTCAGCACAGAAACGAGGTATGTGACAAATGTATATTCATAATAAATATAAATATGCTATATTAATAGTACTCGTGTTTTTTTTAAGACTAATTTGTATTTGTGCAGTGGGTTTGGCAAACAATTGTAATGGGCTTTTGCTTTTTGGCATTTTTACTGACTACAAGACATGTTGTAAGTACAGCAATCTAAACGCGAATAACATACAAGTTATAAGATACAAGTGGCTGATGCATGTAAGTTACAACTAACTAATGTAGGCCATGCGAAAACCGAAGCTTTTCTGGGTATCGGCAGCAGCTCCATTGGCATCAGTCATCATCTCGACCCTTTTAGTCACTCTCTTCAAATCAAAACTTCATGTCATTGCAACTGTAAGCATCATTATTTCACTTTATTTGAGATTCACGTGCTTAGTTCACATTCTAATACCATAAAGTTTACATTTTTATTGTTCAATTCGACAGATTGGTCACTTGGAGAAGGGTTTGAATCCACCATCATCAAACATGCTCTATTTTCATGGTAAATTTCTAGGTGTTGCTATTAAAACTGGCATCATTACTGGAATACTATCTCTCACGGTAAGTTTCAAACGTTGTAAGGTTGTACTGTAGAACTCCATAATTGGAAACTGATTATATGGACAACTTACAGGAAGGGATTGCAGTAGGAAGAACTTTTGCTGCATTGAATGATTATCAAGTTGATGGAAACAAAGAAATGATAGCGATTGGCCTTATGAACATGGCTGGCTCTTGCTCATCTTGCTATGTCACCACAGGTTATAAGCATTTTATAAAAAGTGATCATCATGTACTCCATCAAAATTATTACTAGCAGTATTGATAAACTCTAAACAATTTTTGCAGGTTCATTTTCTCGGTCTGCTGTGAATGCCAATGCTGGGGCAAAAACAGTGGTGTCAAACGTTATAATGGCATCGACAGTGCTCGTAACACTGCTGTTCTTGATGCCTCTTTTTCACTACACCCCTAACCTCATTTTGGCTGCAATTATCATAACTGCTGTGATTGGGTTAATCGACTATCAGAGCGCAATTCGACTTTGGAAAGTCGACAAATTAGATTTTGTGGCATGTTTATCTTCGTTCTTTGGTGTTCTCATGATTTCAGTGCCTATCGGTCTTGCAATCGCTGTAAGTTTTCATACGTAAACATTTTTAAATCAGAGCAAATTGCAAGATAAGACAGTGTGCTATTACCTTTTTTTACCAATATAAGCAGCCTACCTTTCTAACCATGTAATTCAACATATTTATCCTTCTCATAGTATTTTATTTGTTGTATTTAACTGTTACAAATCAAATAGTGTTAAAAGATGACTACGCTGCATGTTATATACCTATTAAGAAGATACCTATTAAGAAGAGATAGTATATTGCATTTTCTTGCAGTTTGCTCTCTTAAGTATAGCTTATTTTCATCGATTTAGTCTAACACAGTTCTTTGTTTCCCATAGGTTGGGGTGTCAGTTTTCAAGATCTTGTTGCATGTCACAAGACCGAACACCGGTGTTTTAGGAAACATCCCTGGAACACAGATCTACCAAAATGTCACTCGATACCGAGAAGCAAGAAGGGTTCCTTGTTTTGTAATACTTGGTATTGAGGCCCCTATCTACTTTGCGAATTCTACTTATCTACAAGAAAGGTACGTGGTATAACTCGTTATTTCACAGAGTTACAAGTTGGAACACATTTCAGATTATTGAAATTTGTTTTCTCTTTTGCAGGATATTGAGATGGATAAGGGAAGAGGAAGAGTGGTTATCAGCAAACAATGGCAATTCTTTAAAATGTGTAATTGTTGACATGACTGGTAAGTTGTGAATTTGGAAGTAGAGTTTCCAGCACCCAAAACGGAATGAAACTTATTCATATGCTAGTTTTCATCTTGTGAAATTTGCAGCTGTGACAGGCATTGACACAAGTGGTCTTGCAATGTTGAAAGAGCTTAAAAAGATGCTAGAGAAGCGATCGCTTCAGGTTAACTAAAACAATTTCTAATATCCTACTATTTGTGATTCTATTTCAACCGAATTATTTCTAAATAGGATGATTTGGGTGGTGTTTTACTTAAGAATGGTCGAATCAAAAAGTTTGGCAGAAAGGCAAGCGGGTCAAATGGTTTGAACGTGTCAAACAGGTTGAAAATGACCTAAAGTCCACTTTCATATATATACAACCACGGTTTTCAAAGATTCAGATTATTATTATAACTATATATAAGAGCTCCATAATCATAATCAAAACGTCAATTGTTTATTCATAATAGCAATGAAGTGTTAACAGGTCAACCCAACGTGACGAATTTTGACCAATACAGAAAATGACTTGACTCAACCTGTTACCCAACCCACCACCCTGCCCTTGTGGCAACATTTAGAAAGACTTCATACAAAGACTTTCAAGGATTCTCGATGATAAATATATGGATTTTTTAAAACTGCAGCTAGTGTTAGCAAATCCTGGAGGAAGTGTGATGGAAAAGCTACACCAATCGAACATATTGGAGTTATTTGGGTTGGAAGGTGTCTACCTGACAGTTGATGAAGCCGTCACAGACATATCATCACCATGGAAAACTCAGCCATGATCATGAAATCTAGAAGAGGATATTAGCAGCAGCCTCGATAGTTTCTTTAATTTTAGTTTGCAGGGTAGGTAGAGAGAGTCGGCAAGTGGGGTGTAAACCCAGAGAGTAACAGCTTAGTGCTCAAGTGATATGTAGAAGTCACAAGCTACAAGCTTTTTTTTATATGAACAAAAACTATCATCCTATCCTCACTTGCATCCATCTTTAATAGACGTAGTAACTTCGATCCATTTACTTATAAAATGTGAGGTCTGTATGGGTTGTTTTGATGTCAATCGGGTCAAACAAACAAAAATAGCTAAAAGAAAATGAATCAAAAAATCTTGAAACTCACCCAAGATCTATCCGTAAAGACATCCAACATCTTTTTTCTCAAAGATGTACCTTTTATTGTAATAATACTATCATCGTTAATGCATTAAAGATATAAATGGAGTAGAAGATTTTGTAACAGACAAAAAACTGTTTGCAGAACAACGATCGTTCAATCTTGACCCGGCCCATTTCAAAACTTACTAAAAGCGATTTGTTTTGCCCATCTTGCTACCTCTAATCTTCAATTAATGCTGTGAAACCTATAGCACCCATCAAGTCGACCAGACTTGTAGAAGCATGTGTATATATTATGTGTTATCTCTAAACAATTTTGAACTCCATGTGTGACAGTATGATGGAACAGAGAAAGTAAGAACAAAATGTAATATTATAAACCATGTTTTGCTTACCAGATAACAACAAACTTAAAAATGCATCAAACTATGAATGTTAAATAGCACAACTATACGTGCTGTGCATCAGCATTTAATACATCTAAGGAATGAACTTTGTCTCTATGTCAGAATTCAAAACCTAACATTTAAATGTGGTTCTATTAAATGAATAGTTCTCCTTTCTTTTCTTTTTTCTTTTTTCATTTTTTTAATTGATTATAAATTTATTTATATACTTGATATAGTGTATTCATTTTGGATGGTGATTTCTCTCCACTGCTCATGCTTAAGGGTTGTACATATGGCTTAGACTCCTTTCTTTTCTTTTTTTCTTTCTATTCTTTTTATTGATTATAAATTTATTTATATACTTTTGATATAGTGTATTCATTTCGGATGGTGATTTTAAGGGTATGGCTTGGACTATGTTGTATATATTGGCAAATAATGGTATAAGATAAAAATTTTATGATATACAAATTATTACATATTCATTTAGATGGCTAAAGATCTAAAATGTAATGATTAGTTATTACTAAAATTCATATGCATAAAAAAAATCATTTTAGTTAGAACTTTGATTTACCTTACCATCTGAAAATAAAGATTATAAACTATTATAATTTATTTTAGTTATAATTGTCAAATTGTATGTTTTGTATATGGATATCCATTACCATACATAAAATGTCAAATACCTAATTGGTTAATGTAAGTCTTTTAGTTAATAATTTAACTTGCTATAAGTAAAAGACATAACTTCAGTGTGTTTATTTAATGTAGACCGTGATTTTCAATTGATATTTTTTACAATTTAAATATTTGTTGCTATAAAGTGTGATATATGATAATCTGAAATGTATCCCTTTCTAACATGTGACATAATTATCTTTAATTAATATTATTATCATTATTTATATTATATTATTAATATATGTTATCATGCTTGAACTATGATTATTGAGTTACTTATGAACACCCATAACCGCCTATAACCAGATTTAAAATATATTAACTAATATTATCTTATTTATGATAAAAATTCATATCGAACCTAAATGAAATCCAGTTTCATTATTATGAATCCTAACATCATATGTTGAGCATTTTAACTAGAAGATACAAGATCACGATATTTCTTTTTGGATATAAACAAATCAATGAAATGAAATGTAATCCAATAATGAGAATTATATCATGTATTTAGAAATGTATGCGTCTAATTTCTGCCGCAACACGCGGGTAAAAAATACTCGTTAGATACATTGGCAAGTGTAATATACAAATTACGCTCACCCCATTCTAATTCCTCACATCACCTTCTTTAGTCGACCCTGCAAACTGCTATGCTTCATACTGTGCGAAACAAAAAAGCTGTGCATTCATCCCTGCACAACACTAAGCCATGAGTAGAGCTCGTAATTAATCCTGGTTCAATGCCTTCCTGAGTTACTGTCTGTCAAACACCTGCATGACAACATTAAACTAATTATCCACGTTGTGTGATTGCAGTATTAAAAAACTCTCTTTCTAATCCTTGTTTAATCTATAATATTTTATAACGGTAAATTAATAGATTGTAGTATATCATTCAAGATTGGCCCTCATAATAAAAAGTACAAAATTTTGGCCCCTCCAATATAATAATTCGAGTTCCGCCATTGTCACCCGCCCAACCCAATTTGCCACATCTAGTAAATAGCAAGGGCCAAAGAATATAACAAAAAGCAGAAGGGAGTTGATAAACTTGATTAATCCCTCCATTCTAATGAGGATTTATTCTTAAGGGAAAGGAAATAGCCTTTGCATCTTACTTTACATGGTTATGCTTATGGGAATCTATAAATGGAGCGATTTTATAATATACGTTAGTGTTTATAAGTTGATTTTCCATATATAGTGGGGCCAAACTACCTTTTCTCTAAACCTCATAGCCAGTCACGTGTTGCACCAATTTAACGACAGAATAATGTCCACTACATTATATTAATTTCCACCTTCTTAGCTTTTCGTTTCTAGAAAGAGACGTTGCAAACTAAACCCAAACACAGAATGATTTGATTAATAGTTGGAAGTTCAAATCTTTATGTTCAGATTATTATAATCATAATTCCTCAATAAGTAAACAAGAACAATATATGATAACTACTTCATTGGAATTTGTAGTAACTTTCATTTTGTGGTGTCGTAGTATATCAATGGGAATATTTCCTTTTTAGGCACATTTATAGTTATTGTCCACTGTCTTCTTGCAATCATTGATAGTAATTCTCCTACCAAGTCACTGTTGTAGTATATGTTATAGTATTCACTAATACCGAGCATTTTCACTAAACTAAGTATCAAGTCAATTTCTCAAAATTCCATGAAATGAAGCATTTATTAATACAGATAAACTGCTCAAATTAAAACCCCTCCACCTCAAAAAAAAATTTAACACCGACAATAATACAAATTAGTAGCTGATCTAATAAGTGTCAAAACACCTTTGCAAAATATTGGTATATTGAGAATAAAGGTCAATCCTGTTGACTAGATTGACAGGCTTTGGTACAGATGGTGCAAAGACAATGGAGGAAATAACCAATTGACCTTGTAAAACATTCCAGTAATTGGAAATAACCAATTGACCTTGTAAAACATTCCAGTAATTGGAAATAACCAATTGACCTTGTAAAAGGATGATAAAGAGATATGGTTAGGCCTCTACTGAATTTTCATTTATCAGTTCTATGTGTAGATTAAAAAAGTTCACTTACTTGATCGGAGTCTTGATATAGGAATTTCTCGCAATTCACGTTTTATGCACAAATATTCTCCTAGCAAAGCCATTACTGCAAATCCAGTACCATTAACAATCCACCATGTTACTGATGAAGGCCAACCTCCATATAAGATGCATATGCATAGGTGAATGATGTAAAGGGTGGCTGCAAAATCTAGGCACTTCTTTGCTCTCTCAATCAAATAAAGCAAGAAACCAGCTCTGTTTAACATTAGATACAGATAAAAGTTACAAGTTCTTAAAAAGAATTAATAATTTCACATTAAGATTTCATGTAATGATTTTAATAGCAAAATAACATATATTATTCCAACATGCATTTTAGTATGCAACTTTACCAAGATTTGAGCAGAATTTGGGTTGCATATGACATTATGATATCGGTGCAAATCATTGATATAGTGAGGTTAACCAACATAGATCATATTACAAAAAATCATATGTGTGTCTTCAATATTAAAACAGAAGAAAGCATATGGGAACAAGTAATACCAAAACTTACTATTTTAACAGAATGCATGACATGTAAGCCCTGCCGACAAATAAAAAAAACCACAGATATTATGTAGAAAACACTAATAGTTCCACTGTATTGATTAATTCTTTCTTATGGCAATGTTAGTAGCAGTACAAAAAAAAAAATAGACATCTACAAGAACCAACTACGGTAACAGCTGTGTTATAAGTCGGATTCGGAAACAAGTCCACAGGGAGAAATATTACCATAAAATTAAAGATAGGAAAACCAATAATATAGATCACCTATTGACAAGTAAACCAAAATTGGACAAAGTCATATAAGTAGTTTCATCAAAATATTACTATGTTATACCCTTGTACTAAGCAGTACCTACAGCGGTAAGAAGGCCTAAATAGCTAGCTAAAATTTCCAACTGTTCATTAAACTAGTGTACAATGAAACCAATTGAAAACAAAAGTCCCTGAAAATAATAATATATGATATACAAGACTAAAGACGCATAGATCTATAACTACAGTGAAGATTGAATATGTAATATAGTCCAAACATAATAAGGTTCGGCCAAATATGACCAAAAATATAAAATTGATTAGATAGAAGACGAGCAAACCAAACATGGAACGAGAAAGGTAAATACAGCGAATTTTTAGCATAGTAGTTATGCAATTCGGACATAAAAGACAAGCAACAGGTTAGATAAACCCACCTAAATACAGGCTTCAAGAATGCCAAATGTGACTACTTTCTAACACTATTCATAATGATAAATAATAAACTCATACATCATTTTTATATAATTCGTTCTAACAAAATAATAATAAGAAGAAAAAATAAAGTACATTGCATTAAAAGTAATAATCAAGTTAAGCACAAGAATGTGAAAATAATAATTCAAAAAAAAGAAAAAGAAAAACTCACCCTGCTATAGAACTGAGAAGGAAAGAAGCTATGACACACCATCCAGTAACAGTAGAAAGAGTAATTGTAGCATAATCAAAAAAGTAAACAAGACTCATTCTTGAAACCCTAGTTCCGACAAGAATAGCCATGAGAACCCCTAAAGTGAGATAATACAAACACTGAATGCATACAATTTGAGCTACAATTAGCCATGGATCCCATACCACTGAACCATAGAACATGACTACCGATTCACTTCCCCAATTTTACAATAAAAATATTAAAAACAACAAAACAATAAAAATTCAACTAATTTCCTTAATAAACTATCGGAAAAGTTGATTAAACCTTAATCATTGAGTTTGACGAATATTGAAGTCAATGAAACGAAGGAATCGGATGAAATTGAAAATTTAAGGTTTACGAATTAAAATTGGGGAAAGGATTTAAAGCAAAATGGTAGCGATCGAATATGAGAGATGGAGGGAGATCGGTAATAGACGAAGAATTCTAGAATTGGCAGAAAATAAATTGATTTTGTAATTGGATTAATTGCTAAACGAACGAACGGAAAGAACCCTAATTTCAATGATGAGAATAAATAAAATGCGGGATATACTTTTATTTGGTCCGACGTTGGTAAAAAATAGGGTTAAAGCATTTTGTTATCAACATATTCTTCTTTATTTTCTGAGATCACTATCTTATTAATTTTAATACTAATGTAACAAATATATTTGTTAGTTAATTGTTGAGGTCATCAACGTTAATAATTAATTCGCAATCATAATTGTGTAAATACATGAAGATTAGTTCCAAAAGTTACCAAAAATTATTGAAACTTTTGTAGAGTGTTATTTACTGATATAAACACCTCATAAAAAGTTTCAATAATTTTTTGGCCTTCGAAACTAATTTTTATAATTAAACACTCCATTTTAGTAATAGTTTTGTATTAAATTGAGAATAAATAAAATACAATTATAAAAATTCTCAAATTTTTACAGAAAGTTTATATCCAATATTATGTTATGAAAATAAAGTTTGGTAATTTTTGGAACTAATCTTCATGTGTTTACACAATTATGATTGCAAATTAATCATTAACCTTGGTGATCTCAACAATTAAATAACAAGTATGTTGGTGACATTAGTATTAAAATGAGTAGGATGGTGATCTCGAAAAATGAAGGAGAGTACGTTGATGACAAAATGCTTTAACCCTAAAAAATAATATGATTTGAAACAAATTAAATCATTAGAAAACCATGGTTTACCTATAAAATATAAATATCCATATAACGGTGAGTTGATTATTAATCATAATTTATAAGTATAAATATCTATGGTTTACCTATAAAATATTTTATATAATTCTTTTTAAAAGTTAAAATTTTAAAATAAAAATTTAATCAAACTATCTAATATTATAATAATATATAAAGTATTTAAAATTTTAAGAAAAATTAAAATAACTAATATATCCTTACAATATTAGTTAGTTTTTTAAAAAATCAACAAAAAATACTAACATACGACCACATTTATTAAATTCTCATTAAAGTTATCATAGTTACATCGTAACCGTTAGGGGAAGGTAGGAATGACACGAACGTGTTTAAAATTTGTCATAGGCAGTTTGCCCACAATTCAGAGTCAAATTTTTCCTCTAAAATCTTTTAATATATTTTTAAGTTTTTTTTTTAAAAAACAAAAAACAAATCCTTAAATTTGTTTTGTTTGGAATTATTATTTTTACACCTTTATTTACATGCTTAATTTCGTTTTATATTGTCTATTTTTATATTCTCGAATTTTAATTTTTTGATCAAATTTTAGGATTACAATTTATAAATTTCACATGATGCTTCATACCAGTTACTTTTTTCATAAGATTTAATATCAAAATAATAATAAAAAATAGTCGACGAAAGTCAAAACTTGTGACTGGACCAACGAATCTACATCTTGCAACCAAACACTCACAATTCGGTCATCGATTTTGCAATATGTATATGTATATATATATATATATATAGGAGTTGGATCAAGAGAGTGATGAATATTTATCGATGAATATGAGTTTATATAGTATATTTATTAATGAATATTGATAAATCAATATTTAGTGATGAATATTTAGTGTAAAATGGAGAGTTTTTTGGTTCCCTCTATATTTGTGGTTCTCCATGGATCGTTTGTTTATAAATAATAAATATATATATATATATATAACGTACGGTTCCAATAAGTACACCTTAAAAATAAGAACAGGTAAGAACACTCCATATGTTCACATGTATTCCACAAATAAGTAGATTCACATTTATACATTTCAAATACGTAGATAAAAATAATTGATGTACGATTTTAGATGAAAAATGTAGAATTGTTCATCAATCGTTTTTCTCAAATTGTATACATTTCTAGAAATGTGCGCTCATTTTTCTTTACATATTTGAGATGTACGAGTGTAAATTCAATTTTTGTCGAATATAAGTGCAAATTTGAAGCGTTTTCCCGTTTTTATTTTTAAAGTGTTCTTATTTGATCCATACTATATAATATATATATATACATACATATTTGTATATTTTGTTTTAACATTATTCGAAAAACATAAAAAGTGAATCTCCCTTTCAAAAAACTATAGGTCATTGTTTTGATACATAATTCTTTTCTAAAAATATTACAAAAAATTAATATAATAAATCGAATGAATGTTAAACAAATAAATTTTTCCTTACTATGGCACAGATAGCACATATATTATGCTAATTTATCATTGATTAGTTAGTTCATTTAAATTGATTAGTTAGTTCATTTAGTTGAAACTAAAAATCCTTATAAGATACTCTAGAGTTTCATTTTTGTAGTGGCCGATTTTATATGAAAGTGTCTCTATTATACCATGACAGCTCGAAGAATTCTCCATGTATGTGCATTTTGGATTATTTACCTATATTAACATTTAGCTCCGGCTAAATGAAATAGAGAATAACTAGTAGGTTACTGGAGCAATGGGGGAAAATAGAATTTAAAAATTAAAAATAGAAAATAAGTGAT
The DNA here is from genome assembly GCA_963921325.1 of Logfia minima. Classification (NCBI taxonomy): domain Eukaryota; kingdom Viridiplantae; phylum Streptophyta; class Magnoliopsida; order Asterales; family Asteraceae; genus Logfia; species Logfia minima. The sequence goes on along the minus strand of OY992771.1, from coordinate 1,846,372 downwards.
TAATCGTTACTAAACTGATTCGGTTGATATGTCTTGAATCAAACATATAATAATAAATATGACATAATATTATGGAACAACATTTGAAATATATAGAATATATACAATTATAAACATATAGGATGTCAATATATATAAGCACATTATATTAAATCCTATAAAATTGCAAGAAACTTTTTTGCCATGACTGTTTTATGAACAACGCAGTTCACACTATAAGATAATGAATGTCATAAAAGGTACAAAAAATGTTCATGAGAAAACTTAAATTATAATCATATTTAAATAAGCATTTATGTACATGATAACTAAAAAGCTTTTAGTCGAATAATTTGTAGATCCAATTAACATCATACGGTAATATGACATTAATGATATGATATATTCTCAGTAAGTTTCTATCTTTAAAATTTTTAATTTTAAAAGAGAACGTAATATATTTTATAGAAGATTATAGATAAAATTTTTCTTAAATATAATCTTTAATGGTATGATTAAAAGTTTAATCTACGTATAGGAACTGTCTACTTTTATGAAACATTATCAATTTCCATAAGACTATAAATTATCAGCCACTTGTGGATAACAATTGAAGGTTAACAATAAGTTTGACTTTTAATCATGTCTCAATCACTCATGCATTCTTACATAGCTTGTTTATGAAAACCTAAAATTATAAACCTTTTCTGGTTTGGGTCACACCATCCCATAAGTGTACAAATAATTTTCATAGAAAAACGTACAGTATAAGACCGCATAGCGCAGTGGATTAGCGCGTTTGACTTCGGATCAAAAGGTCGTGGGTTCGACTCCCACTGTGGTCGTTTCTTTTTTCCTTTCCAATATTCTAATTTCCAATAATAAGTAGATAAAAATGATCTTCTTTAATTAAACTTTATTAGTTTCACATCATTTAATTCAAGGTAAAATAATGTGGACTTCAACACTATATAGTAACAATGTCTTATTTTCTTAATGCATTAATTTCTACTTATACATTTGGATCTTAAAACGCATCATAATCGTCCTTAAAACTTTTCTTTTGTAAAACATATTTTTATCAAATTCTTCCGTCATGGAGTTATGCCGCAAACAATTAATTTTAATTTTTATGTTTTATTTTTAAGAAAATTGTGCGGAAAGTTGACAATGCTACAACTGCTATCTCTATGATTTACCTTCTAAAAAATCAAATATTACAAGTACCTCCCCTCAACTTCCAATCAATCCTCAAAAACTCACCATTCTTCAAGGTTCTTTCTGTTGTGATACAATCTTCTTCCTTCTCACAACTTTCTTAACAGGAACTGCTGCATTTTCATCTTCACTATTATTCTTGTTCACTTTTTCCGCATTTGAACTTGTTGAAGTTCTTATTCTTAAAATCTCGCCTTTAGCAGCAGCTAATTCCTTCTCAAGTTTGTTTCCTTTTTTCTCCAAATGTTCGCGTTCTTTTCCCAGTTGCACAATGACACTATGAGCATCTTCCATGTTTTCTCGAGCTTCTTGAATAGCCCGTTTCTGTTCATCAACCGATTTGTACAAAATCTCTTTTTCATCTTCAAGCTCTGAAATCTTACTCTTTGAAATCTCCAATTCTTGTGATAAAACTATAGCATTCTTATTCATTTCATCAAGTGATTTTCTTGCTTCTTCTAAATCCAACTCCATTGACTTTCTTGACTCTTTGACTTCCAAAATCTCAGATTCCAAATCATTGACCTTTTGAGTCAAACAAGCGACATTCTTTTTCTCTTCCTCAAACTCGTGAGTTGCATTTTCGAGCTTCTTACACGTCTCCAACAGTTCTTTACTGAGATAATCACGGTTTTCTGTTATTTCTTGGATTTCAACTGAGACACGTGTCAATTCTTCTTTTGTTTTCTCAAAATCGTCTTTAGTTGAGATGAGCTCGTTGGTCAACATTTCAACAGTTTGTTTCAATCTATCGATGTTGTATTGTAATGCGGTTTTCGTTTCAGAATACTCAGCTTGAACCCTAGAAAGTTCTTTCTCGAGGTTATTGCATGTATTCTGGGAATGTTCTAGACGTCCCACCAGCTCAGCAGCCTCATTCCTTGTATCCTCTAACGTTTTCTGGACAACCCGAAGCTCGTCTTCAAGACTTTTGGCTTTTCCCATTTCAACATCCAGCGTCTTCTTCAAATCGTTTCTTTCAATAGTCAACTCATTGACTAATTTTTCACTTTTATTGAGTTCAGTCAAAGTTGACTCGAGCTTTTCCTTAAGCTCGTTGAGTTTCTTTCCACTTTCTTCCAAAAGCTTAGCATCGGAGTCCGCTTGCTTTTGTGAAACGAGCTTTAATTCAGCATACTCCTTCCTAAATGAATCCAATTCCGAACTAACAATGTTTTTTGTTTCACACAAGGAAATAATTTCAGCATTCAAGTCATCAATTTTTGAACTTTTCAAATCTAATTCTTTTTCAAGTGTCAAGATTTCTTCTTTTAGTCCTTCGATCTCTGACTTTGACCCAATCAACTCGGCCTGTGTTTCCTCAAACATGGAACTCAGTTTCTTGAAGTCGGATTCTTTAACAGCAAGTTCTGAAGCGAGATTTGCAAGATTGTCTTCTTTATCTTTAATCTCATTATTAAGAAAGCTTATTCGTTCTTGAAGGAGTTCAATGGAGAAAACCTTATCTTTGACTTGCATTTGAAGGTCTTCCTTATCATCTGATGCTTTTTTTAGGCCAACCGTAAGACGGTCAATCTCGTTTTCGAGATCTTGGATGACTTTTTTCTCTTTTCGTAGCTCTTGTCCTAACCCACTTACTGTGTTATTTGCTGAACTTAATTGGGTCACTAAAGATTCTTTTTCTTGATTCACCTTTTTAATCTGCTCGTTTCTTTTTTCCTTCTCATTCTGTAATTTTGAATCGAAGCTTTTCTGCATTGAAAGAATCGCAGCATCCTTTTCCACTAGCTTGGTTTTCATCTGCATTATAATATTACCATCATCAGATAAAAGTTTCATGTTTAAAAAATGGAAATCTGTGTGGCGGTGGCTTTGGTCCCCGTGCAATAGTGGCCCCCCAAAAGGTGATGTCGAAACTAGGGCTAAAAGAAAAAGTAGAAGTCCACCTAGACCTTTGAGATCAAACATATTGTTTTACTTTGCAACTTTATAGGTGTGTCAAGATGGCCACTTTCGGGTGGGTGGGTGGGTGGGTTGGGTTGACCAGCTAATACTCTACGAGTAATATCCTTTTTTATAATAAATAATGAATGTTTCTAACTATGATTACAAAAGCAATATTATTATAATCACGACCCAAATCTTTAAATAAAACACTTTAGGTTGTATGCATTGAGAAATACTATTAGCCTGTCGAGCCATTCCCCTTTTTAGCTCCTTTCTATTGACCCCTTTGAGATAAACACAACCCAGTCATGGTGTTCGGACGTGCATTTTCAAAGTGATTATTGCGACTTAAAGTTCCTACTTCAAAATTCAAGGACTTCTTTAGTTCACATTTCACAGTCTGAAAGAAAGTTGCACATTCTTTAACAAAACGATTACTTTTGTTCCATGAAGTCTTGCACAAAACCCTGATATAACAACGATCTTCTCGTGGGTATTTATCATAGCATATAAGAAGGCCTTCTCATTCGCTACGGATGAGTTGTAAGTTTGTTTTTACATTAATTTCACCCATAGATATTAGAACTTTTTTTCCTTTTTTAATGAAAGTTAACTTGCATAAAGTTTTCTAAATCAGAAGATGCGAGAATCTAAGGCTTACAGATTCTATCATTGCAACGTCGGCTGACTTTTCCTTCTGAGCCAACGCATAAAAAGCACCAAGCACGCCTGAAGTAATTATTCCAAGTCCATTCGAAAGAGTAAGAAAGGGGTTTGATGATGCATTTCCCTAAGAGACAAAAAAAAGAGAATCACTTGAAACTGTTTTAACATTCTATAACACTTTTACAGTAAGATTAAGTAAGTGCATGTATGCACATATCAACATTGAACTAGCATAGTTTCGCACCTCTGATATTTGATTAAGCTCGTGTGCCCTTGCAGAACTTTCTGAATAACATAATAAAAAAATGATTAGTACAAATTTCGATAAGCCTTTGGGTATAACTGCATGAATTATTTCTCGCTATAATGTAAGGGGAATTTTAGGTATTTGACTTGTAGGAAGCTAGTTTAGTACGTAATTTACATGTATGATCAAACGTTGCAGTCATTGCACAAAGTTTAACTGAATCACAAAGTGAAACATGATTCGCCAAATTAAATGGACACAATATCTACTCTTGTAAGTGTTGGAGTATACTGCTAAATGGAAACAACACATAAAAATTCAACCTCAAGTATTATATGATTCAAGTTCCATGTTCCTATTTTCAATACATCGAATAATAAACAAAACAACACAATAATTATTTTTTTTGGTAATCTGCACGCAATAAATTTTACATAGCAAAACCATTCCAGGTTTAACAGAAAACTAATGATCCTTGATACTATTTCTTTTGCCTTTTGTTTACTTGTTTATTTCTTTTTCTTTCAGAAGAAGCTAATTATTTTCTTAACTTGCCTATGGCTTATGTCAACTTGTTTTTATTAATATTAACCATAATGTCAGCCTTCAAGCTACACCAATCTAAAGTCCAAACTAGTAACATCAAAGATCCAACTATTTTTTAACAACAGGTATGTAACTAAAAACTCTCAAGCAAGTTAAGAGGAAACTGAAATAGCTTGTTTTGAGCAACAACACCAATCAAACCACCTAATTGAGCATTTCATATTCCTATTAACTATCCATTAAAAAAATGTAGAATTTTATGTCGTCTCCAATCGTATCTCGTCTCGGCTTGTTGAGATCGAAAGGGGTCCCATTTCAATGCCTCCAAATCTAATATACAAATACAACATCTAAAGATAATAATTAGGGAGTTTTTTTAGGGTAATTAAGATTAATAACACCATAAAAGAGTAGATATAAAATAATCTTACCCAATACGAAATTTACTATATTTCCTATCTTAAATAATGCTAATATATACAAAACCCTAGATACATTTCACAACTAAATTAAGGTAAAAGCAAATAACTTTACTAAAACCTTGAAAAGAGATTATGAAATCAAACATACCCAATTCATCAGAAGCAAAATTTTCAAAAGCTTCTGCTTTCAAAGTCAAGAACGGAAGAACAGAAATACCCATGAAGAGAATAGCTCTTCTTTGACATAAAACGTCCTCGTTGGGTTCAGATTGTTGTATAGAAGCATACAATTTCCTTCTTTTACTGAAATCAAGTGGTTTTTTATGGTAAGAACAGAAAAATAAGGGTTGTGAAGAAGAAGAAGGTGATATAAGAGACTGATAAGGTAAAGAAGGCGAAGAAGAATGTAAAGGGGAAGAAGATGAGCTTCCTATTGCAAACCCCATCATCATTTCACAGCTTATGATGATGATGCTACAGATTTGGTATTTGTGTTTTGATTTTGTACGACGGGAATGGGATTTTTGCACTTCACTCAATGACCAAATTGCCCTCTGTTAGTTTCAACAAATATAGACTTGGGAAAAGCTTTTTACCTTTTAGGATGTGTTTATCTCAAGTATTGGGGGTTAAAATGTAGGTATGTTGGTAGTAACAAACAAACGAAGAATGTGCTAATAAGGTAATTAAAAAATATTATAAAATACTTCATGTGTTTACTTATTCATGTGTTTACTTAATGCCTCTATGATAATAAGTCACGTGAATATTTCAGTTAAATCGTGTATATTTTAATAAAAATACTTTTTTTTTATAAGTAATTTGAACAATAAAAACTTATTTATTTATTTATTTTTTTTGTTTAAAATGTAATTTGAAAAAAATTGCCCTTAATACTTGAACATATTTATGCTTAGTTTTGCATAATCATAATCATTTTACATATGACTGCAAGTTTTACAAAATTTTTAATAAAGTTTCCATTTCAAAAGGAAAAAAAGAAAAAGAAAGATGCGTTTAAGGTAAAATCAAGCAATTGAAATGTATAATTCGTCTTGGATCATAATCTCATTTAGCTTTAAAAGACTACAATTTAGACGTATATTTATCTCTTTCATCTTTGTTTTTGATTAAAAGTTAAAATGATATTTTTTTAATGGCATAATAGACAAAGTGGCATTATCGTTATTTAATGTGATCTTAGAAGTGATTTTTATAAAAGTCACACAAACTCTATCGGTTGCTTTTCCGACCAATTATATACCTCAAGCAAGTAAATGCCCCTTTTATCCACATTGTGCGTTTGCTAGATTGCCATCTGTCTTTACATCATCTGTCTTTTTCCTTTATTTATTTGACAAATAATAATAATAATAATAATAATAATAATAATAATAATAATAAAACACATTTTGTTTATATTTGCTACATATGAATTTAATAAGGAAATTCATATATATGTCCCTTATTAATTAAGAATTTGTTAAACATATCATAATCCTAGTTAAGAGAATAACTTTTATGCAAAATAGTAAAGTGTAATAAAACTCTCTAACTGTAACAGTCTAACTTTAAACTTATTAGTCTTGAAAATAATGTTAAATTGTTATGACAAATAATATATGCAAATAAAAGTTTATACTGTCTGTGTGTAAAGTTTATGTTTATAATGTGCAAGTTAAATCATAAAAGTCCTTTGACATGCTTAAAATGCCATCAAATGTGTTCTTTTAAAGCCACCTTAATACTCCATAATGGAGTGAAAAAACTTATCTAAGATAGACTAATGACTAGATACATTCCAAAGCATGACACACGTATATATTAGATTAATGTGACAAGTCTAGCTTGCATTAGACAAATGACTAAGTTAAGGTAAATAAATAAGTTAGTTGCTTTTATTTCTCTACTTTAAGGAAATACAAAGTAACATATGAGAGTTTCATGTATGAATTAAAAGAGAGTTTTTATTTTTATTTTTATTATTGTTATGTAAGAATTAAAAGGAAGAAGTTTATGAAAATGGTACAAGTAAAGAGAACTTGTAGTAGAAGTTTATGAAGCATGAATCACACTTTTAGTATATGAAGTTAGTTGTACAAGCGCAAGATATATGGATCAATTTCTTGTTCAGATGCCGTTATATATTTTAAAGCAATGTGAATACCCGTGTTGTTTACGAAAACTGAGATATATGCTACGTACGTGCTTAATGTGTGCTACATGTTGCATAATAAATGTTATAATTGTATGCATGCATTTATGTTCAGGTTTTAAGCATGCGATTTTAGGTATATATTATGTGTGGTTAATGTGTAACGGGCGTAAAATACATTATTCACAGTTTAACACGGGTTAGCGTGAAGCCTCCCGCTGTTCAGTTAATGGGATCCATAGCTTTAAGATTGGATCCAAAGATAAAATGAAAAGTTACCGCTCGATTACACATTAAAGAAGAGATCTCGATATGTATTTTCTATAGAGAGCATTGTCATGGCATGATTGTATGTCTTATTTTAATATAAAAACGCACGTACTCATTAAGCCATTAGACTTACGCATTTATTGCATATATCTCAGGTTTAATCGGATAGAGTTGCTCAGGAAATAAAATGAAAGAGGAGCATTAACAATGTTAAAAGATAGAAATTGAGTGTTTATAGAGATATTTATGTTGAAAATGTAATTAGTATAACTTCCGTTGTAAAAAGATGCTTAAATCATGAGGTAAATATGACGGACGCTACATTAACCATTTGAAAATGGATATAATTAAAGGAATAATAAAATGAACTAACCAAATTGATTTTTTAACTAACATAAACTCACCATTCTTTAAAAGTTGATTGTTAATTATAACATAATTGATTGTTAATCATAACTCTAAGAGTTATAGTCAGGATAATCTTATAAAATGAAAATGAAAATGAAAAAGAAAGAGATTTATACTTGAAATAAACCATAAAATAAAAAACGGGTTGAGTTGAATGCATTAAATTTTTTCTCAAAATAAGTTAACTTTTTCCATTTCATCGATAATGAGTGATCACGATTAACTATAGTTCAACAAACACAATTAAGAGTGAAAAGATTTTATTTTTAACCATTTTCTAATGATCTAATTAAAACACGAGTACTTTGCAAATAAGTATGCGCAAATTGAACCTAGACAACTGATTTCATACCATGACCTTAAAATAGAAAGTAAAAACAATTGTAATCTAAATGAAAACTCATCATCCAAGCTACAAAACATCATTCTACTTGTAACTTCATGGAAATTATTTTCAAAACCTCTTACTTCTTGTTTTCCTTGGTCTTGTTTCTTGCCTCGATCTCATTGTTGTCGCTTCCGTTGTCATCAAGAGCTCGATCCCTGTTTTTCATATTTTGAATTGGTCAAAAGGATCATGTTTTGAAGTATAAGTTAAAATTTATAAAATTCTTACTTTTTCATGAAGATGTCATTCGTTTCCTTATAAGTTTTCCTACAAATGTAGCAATTCTTCATGGATTCATCCGAAGATTCTCCACTAGATATACGGTGGTGGTCACCATTGCTGAGGGTTGTTGACGTCATAGATGCCGGTATAAGGTGGCTATCAACAATTGTATTACCATAAAAATGTGTCATTTTAGAGTGACCATCTTTAGTGGATATGACACAAGTGTATTCTTCCGAGCGAGTGATGTCATTAGGGTTAGTAGGAATTAAGATTCCATCACGAGCACTAATGGTGTGATTAGCATGAAAATCTTTAGGCTTGGGATGACTCCAGTTCCAAAGCTCGCCTGGAGCGGAATACAGAATGTCAAGGGCGAGAAGAGTCTCAGGAAATACAATGTAACTGGAAATGGTGTTCAAATGACGATTGTCATGAAAGGCGACTGTCAGACCAACTCCTGATGAGTTTTTTGGGATGAAAATGGACTTTTGGTTGAAAAAACCGTACGTGTGTTTGTTGTCCGAATAGGAAAAGTAAAAATCCAAACCTGTCGCGGATGGTGAGTTGACTCGCTGACTCATTGAGTTTCCCATTTCCCTCTTAAACCTGCGACAATCGATTTTAAATGTCAAAACTTTTTTTTTATGATACTAATTATACCTAAAACAGAAATCTCTAAAATACATATAACTCTATGGAATGATCATTGATATAAATAATCAACTCCAAAATGGAAAATAATAGCACATTGTAAAATGGATTTGTTTATGGATAAAGAATATAATAAAATGAAATTTGTATCAAACCTGTTAGATTGTGAGCTTGAATTTTTACATTGTTCATAACTACATAACATATAAGTTCTATATGTTCTATACTATAACATAAAATTCATTACAAATTTAAAATTAATTTAAGAAATATAACAACCACACTTGACACTACCGTGTCACATATAAAAACATACACATACACATACACATGACACTGTTGTTAGAGAAAACATCTTTTACTCTTGTTCTTCTAGACTTCTAGTAAATTTATGTGTGCATATTTGTAAATGCAAGAATTGATGCTGATATTAGATACGGAATGCTTCATGAAAACTGTGTTTGCTAAAAAAATCCAAAATATATGCAAGACAGATTGAATAATAAAGGAATTAGAAGCTGCATAATTTGTACCTGCCCTCTTTGCTATTGCTCTTGAAATGGATACAAATGCAAGTTTTAGTGCACAATATATATAAGATAAAATTTCAAAAGAGTATTTTAATATGATGACATGTTTGAAAAACCTCATGATTTTGCTCATAAGTTGAAGTGGTTCACGATTTACATAAGGCTGTGTCATGTTTTTTTATCTCTTTCTTTCACATTTTACTTGTACAAATTCGTAATCTTATTCTTAAAAATGAATACTTTTTCCTAAAATTTGATAAAGAAATAAATAGGAAATGTCACAAGAAACGTGTGACTGTTTTAAATCATGAAAAAACCTATGATCAAAAATAAAATAATCATGATTTAACCAAGTTAAAAAACAGGTTTGTTTTGCATTACAAATAATGTGACAATTGTTGCATATATACTTCCAAATCTACCATCTTGTCCTTATATGTCATGCGAAAAAGCGTTGCTTATTCTTGTTTTACCCTTTTTCTCCTAGTCACATCTTATGTCATTTAAGTTCTTATTGTTTTTAAACCGTTACATTTTTACTTGATCACTAATTTGTCGTTTACTTCCAGTCCCTCGAGTAGTTAATTAATTATTTTTATTGCCGCTTAGATTGATTTTTGAAAGACACTAATTTAATCAAACTTTTAAACATAGATTACGTATTTTGGCATCTTTAATCTTGTGTTGTAGGTTCTTATTTGTAAACGTATTCGCAATTTGGTGTCGTTTTGGAAATATATCTATCGAACTATACAATGTGCCTATGTTTATCATTGATTTTGTTGACGCCTAGGATACACTTAAATTGTATGGAAGTTCGAAATATAAAGTTAATCATACGCGTTGATAGTATTTTGTAGAGTAAACAAACAACAATAACGAGTTATAACTTAAATCTACAACACACATTTGTTTTAAGAAAGTAAAAGATGCTGTTATCGTTTTGCTCGGACAGGTCATATAATCTTTAACCGATAGACGTTCATGAAATGTATGTTTTTAAAGAAAATACAGGACCTTAAAGTCCATATTTATAAGTTCGGAGACTAATTATGTAAATTATACTAGCATATTAGTTGGCTTTAAGCTGGTATATTCACTCCTCAATTCCGCTTTCGATACCTTATGTAATTAGGTTAGTCACATACATCACTTGTTAGTTCGTGTCACTTGATTAATACCTTCTAAAAACGAAAATGATTCAAATACTTGGTTTAGATCTATGTTCTAACCAACCATCGTTATATAGCTAAGGAAAATCGAACAAATAGCTAGTCATTTCGAACATATAGCAGTCCACTTTTCAAATAGCACGTATTTATTGATGATACATCTGAACTTCATATACCGCTGCTAAGTATATCCAATTTTTAACTTTCTGACACTTGAAAAGAATATAGCCCCCAAAAATGATGGCTTAGAAGTCTTATAAGTTTCTAAAACCTAAAAATTGTTACTTTGCTACTTTCTAAACATGTAATAATAGTGAAGTTCATACATAATGTTTCGAAAATATATGAAAATTTTATTTCTGGCACGTACCCAAATACATTTTATACTGATTATAAATAATACATGTAGCACGATTTTTTAAAGAGTAGTATATATATATATATCATAATCATAAGGGAAAATGAGATATGTGGCTGTTATTTACCCAAGTTGGTTATAGAACCCACCAAAAACAGCGGCGTATGGTTTATTACGTGACAAAATGTTGCATCTCCTCCAAAATCAGTCACCTGCTCGTCTTCTTCAAAAATAACCTGCTTTTCATGGTGACCTTCTCTTCAAAATCAACTTACCTACTCACTTCTTAAAAAAATAAACAAAAAGCGTTGTTTATCACTATTCTCTTCCATCGTAACACTCTTTTCAAAATGAGTGTTGTTATATAGACCTAAAAATGTTAATATAAAAACATACCCAATTCATACAATTATTAATATACGGTCCAACTAATTTTCTTTCTTTATATTTACCGATCATATTTTTCATATACACCAATTATCAAAATCTTTGGCATCTTCTATGTCTATCTAAGTGTATAACTAATTATGAAGTTTATCAATTGTGCATCTTCGTAACGCATTGTATAACTTTATCCAACTTTACTAGTTATATTAGCTCTTAAAATTCAACTTTCATTCTTTTATTTCTAAATTTTATTTGTGATATTTCATCTCAAAGTTACATTATGTCGATTCTTTCTCATAAAATTGAATTGCTTGATTCCATTTTAATTCTATAAATTTTGAAGGTGAGACAATGTTTCATCATGTAAGAGTAAAGGGAGGGGTCACTTGTCCTCTCCGAAAAAAATTAGACACGCTATTACCATATTATTTTCATATTAAAATTACATTTCAATCAATTTTTATTCATACTCATTATTTTATCACGTAATAAACCAAACAACGATATTTTTAGTAGGTTAAATACTCAACTTGCATACATGACATTTACATATTATCTTTTTCTAACATACATCACCATCAAAACCTGTGCTGCATCTTTCTTTCCTATAAGAAGGATTTTTACATAAGTGGCAGTTTTTACTGTTACGGCTTTTTGTCCCTTACTATCAAATCGCAAACAACAATAAAAAGTAAAATTTTGTCGCCTATTTAAAATAACTTTAATAATCGGGATAACAAATGGTTTGATTGCTGGATGGCTTGTACTCTGTCTCACTTCCCTGCGTGCGTAGCTTCGAATCTTGAGTAGTCAAAATGGATGGTTACATTTTTTTTTTGTTCCTTTCCCTTCTCAACCTTGTCTCTTTTTTTTCTACTTATTATTTGTTAGTATATTATCATTATATTATTGTTAGTATATATATATTTTTTCTACGTACAATTCAATCCCGATGCAAACAAAATCCTCGTTTGATATTAACTAATAATGGTAATGATAATAATTGATAATAATAATAATAATAATAATAATAATAATAATAATAATAATAATAATAATAATATTGTTTTACGTCCATTATTTCGGACCATCCAGAGTGGACAGATGTGACCCACATTCTCATACGGGTAGCGCGCCGGAACATTACATCCTCTTCACGGCCTCAATCAGACCACCCCTGATTATTTCCCACTGAAAAACTTGAAACCTAACCTAGGGTTTTCAATTTCATTCCCAATCAACGTTCTTTTCTATTTCGTTTTCAAATTCGCGGTTTCTATATAAACAATTTTATTTAATCCAGGTAAAACGTCATTTATTAGCTTGTTTATTTATTAATATACTGAAATTGAATGATGTTTATATTTACTTGTTTACATTTTTCAGTAATTATATTTGATAAATGTTGTTCCTTTTTTAGCCCTAGATTCTGTTTGTTACTTAAACTGTTTGTTTCGTGATTTTGAGGGAAATATTTGCGTCAATTGAAATTCAATTGTGCATTTGTTGGTTTAACTGCATGTTTTTGTTAGGTGTGATAAATTGTAATTATCCAGGTTTATATGGAATTATTGGTAATTATTTTTCTGTTTATTGGTGCAGTTTGATTTCTTGCTGAATACTTTTGGATATGTTATTTTGATCTGTTGTGATTTGATGGATGATACCCGTCATTATTCTAAGTACCTGACGAATTATGATTACAGTTCGTCACAGCTTCGTAAAGTGCCTGTTAATAACGTAATTTACACGAGTAGTCAATTCGTTGGGAAGTATGTTGATGAAGATGATGATGAAGTAGAGATGTCGATGATGAAGAACCAGAACAAGAAGAAACATATATCGATAATAATGAAATTAATGGTTCAACTAAGCAGAATGATCATGATAATGAGGATGAGGAGGAGGATGATGATGATGAGGAAGACAATGGTGAAGATCCCAGTGGAAGAAAGGGAAATGATAGTGTTAATATGCAGAGGCATCCAAAAAAGAGAAAGTTAAAGAGTTTGCTATTAAGTTATGAATTTGCACCTCGAGTGCCACCTCCTACCTCTGCACGTAAACCGTCATTAGGTGGAAGAAATACACTTAAAGATTGGAGTGAACACGAGACGTTTGTGCTATTAGAAGCTTGGGGCAATCGGATTCTTCAATGTGGAAGAAAGAGTCTTAGATCTGAAGAATGGCAAGAAGTTGCAAACCGAGTATCTCAGGTGTCAAAGATGGAAAGAACGGACTCTCAATGTAGAAACCGTCTAGATACGCTGAAGAAAAAGTACAAACAAGAGAAATCTGATTTAGTAAAGGAAACAAAAGTGGAAGTACTAAATGGGTATATTTTAAGAAAATGAATATGTTATTGTCACCAAATTCCCAACAGCCAGGCAGAGCAGTTTCGCGTGTTAATGTTCTCGTAAACCCTAGTGTTAATCCGAATAGAACAAATGGAGTGTTACAACAAATGATAGAGCTGGAGATAAATGAGGATGGAATTTCAAAAAGATTTAGAATTGCAGAAAAGACATATACTTGATAGAGCGCAAGCTGAGATCGGGAAAGTAGGACAAGGAGATTACGAAGATAATGATGCGTCTGCTGAAAACGTTAGCGGGTGATGTATCTTTTGTCTAAATTTTATTTAAAAATTTCTATTAGCATGTTGACTTGTTGTGTAATATTTAGGATGCAACTCTCTTTTAATTCTCTATGCAATAAAAGGATGTATTTAAATGCATTAGTTGGTACATAACTTTGTTCTTGTTACTATCCTATTTTGTTAAGATTCACGTTTCGGTAATTCAATTTATAGTTTTTTGTTTATCATTATATGATATGTCACGTTAATGGAAAAGTCTTTCACACGTGTAACTCAGTTGGCCTTTGTCCATATGGTGCTTGAATCGGCTTATACTTGCTTGCTGCATTTCTAAATAGTTTTGGTTTTTGAAGGCTTGATATGGTGAGGTCAGACGTGTGTATGGAGTGATTTCTTCGTCGCATATGGTGGTCAGAGTCATTGTGATAGTGATTTCTTGGTACCAATGATGTTACTCCACTTTTATAATCGTTAACTTTTGTTGAAGTTGCATCTTTCTAATTAATTTTATTTGATTGATTCTATGTAAAAGAAAAAAGTTGTAACATTCAGTCTATTAAGCCTGAAGTAAACAACCACCAAGCGTTTGTCTTTGAAGAAGTTAGATTTTAAAGTGTTGGCTGTGATGGGCTATCTAGATGATTAATAATTTCTATTATGTAAAGTTTCATGCAGAACTTGGTATCTTTGAAGAGTTTCTAGAAGTCGACTTCCTCGTATGAGTTCTAACGACTTGTAGCCTAAACCGATTTTTGCAGCATAGAGATTTACATGATATTCTCGTCATTGCAGCCAAAGCGCTATGAAGCAAGTCAAAGAGTACTCAGGGCCCAGACCTAGAGAAATAGTCATATTGTAAACAATGCAAGTGTTGATTGTTAGAGTTGTAAGTATTATATGCATATGCTGTAATGTATTTTCTCGCGATTTGCAAAAATCTTTAAGTACGATAATGACATTTGAGGTTAGCATTGAAAAGCATCGATCTTTTAGGTTAACATGCTAAAATTTTACAGTTGAGGTCAAATACCCTGAATTTTTATAGCTAGCTATGTAATCATAAACAAAGTGTAGTCAACGATAATTCATAGAAGAGCTATTGTTGCTTTTT
This sequence comes from Logfia minima, assembly GCA_963921325.1. Taxonomy (NCBI): domain Eukaryota; kingdom Viridiplantae; phylum Streptophyta; class Magnoliopsida; order Asterales; family Asteraceae; genus Logfia; species Logfia minima. The sequence goes on along the minus strand of OY992771.1, from coordinate 1,831,132 downwards.
TTTTTCTGTATCAACAATTTTATCGATTGACTGTGAATAATGTGATGCTAAAAGGAATTAAGTATAGAAATCACAATTTACCTGCCGTAAAAGATTTTCAATTAAGCCCAATTTCTGTATGATGTTTTCATGGTAAATGATGGATGCTTGCGAACATATATATAAACAAGTTTCCAAACATTTAAGCAATTTTAGAAGTGGCTACAACGACAATCTATAATTGTGAGAAAATAATTTAATTGTATAAAATGCATTTAAGGAGTGTCTCGATGTAAATTTAAGGTGATAATCAGCTTTGCTTATATGCAATGAGAAGTTGTTATAAGAAAATCAACCAATGAAGTGTAAGTTGGTTATCGAACTTGGCCTCTTAAAGTCAAGGTAATTCCTCACAAAAGACACAAATCTCATCTAGCCATTTCTCAAATCATCTATAAGGGCATTTTAGGTAACTGATATGATTCTCAATTCGGCAATTTTAGTGAGTCAAAAGGTGTACACCTATTCTTCAGGAGGAGCGAATAACTAGAGTGGAGATTTCTCATAATCCCGAATTCTAAGGTACTCTCATTATTTTCATCATATTATAATTTTAACAGATAAGATATTAACACTAAATATTTTCTCATATATAAGTTTGTATAAGTCTTACAGTCTTGGTCCATCTGATGCCCAACTACACAATTCTGATGCTCAAACATACAATTGTTCATCTCTAAATCAAACATCTAAAATACTATAAAGATGAAGTTCTTGATAATAAATAATACTAATAAATGCCTTTTTAAATAATTGTAGTTCTAATATTATTACTATCATTAGGATAAGATTATGGTAGCTATGATTTTAATAAAAGATGAATAATTTTACACCCTTATAAATTTTTTAACCCTTTTTTTTTAATAAGTTCAATTTTTAAAGAACGGAAATGACACAAATATCCTTACCTAATTTTAAAAATGACATAGACATTAATTAAATTAAATGTAATTTAGTCCATAAATAAACAAGTGTATATTTAAAATACATATTTATAAAATTAATAAATAAATTAAATATTCTGCTACTTTTCGCAGATTTCCTAATAAATAATAAAGACACAGTTCTTTCTACAAACAATCTTTGATTTTAGTCGTAAATAAATTTGTGTGGCTATTAATTAATATCATGTGATCCATCAGTCTACATCTATGCATTAATTTTTGTTCACTTCTCGTTTTGTAAGTATATTAAATTTTTTCATCAGTTTACAAATAATTTTAACTTTTGAATTTTTCTAACGTGTTTTCCTAGTACACGATAAGATTTCAATGAAGTCGAAAATTTTTTAAATGTTAATATTTATATTTAATATTTATAGTTAATATTTATTTTTTAAATGTTAATATTTAAATTTGGCTAACAATACTTACTCTGTTGACATTAGTTAATAACTAAATCTTTTATTTACAAGGGTTGCGTATGAGAAAGATAGAAAATGGAAAGGGTAAAATATAATGTAAATTATACACGTATATATATATATGTATAATTGTAAAGTTATTATTTAATTAATTCAAATAAAATTTAAACTTGAAAAATAATTATATTCAACCTCTTTCTACAATTACATTAGTTGTTAAAAAATATATTAAAAAAAATATATTAATATGTTATTGTGGACCAACAATGACTTCATTCAAGTTTTTCATAAGGATTGCAACTTGCTAGAAAGCCAAGTCTTGTTACCACGTAATGCACTTTAAGGCCCAGAGTCTGAGCAATTTCATGAAGTTGTAAGGGTCTTGGATGTGCTTCTAAAGAAACATGCTGCTAAGCAGTAAGTTTAGATAATTTCTTAACAATGATTTTAACTTACAATGTTTTCTACTCATAAACCTTATTCGATTTTTTTTTGTGTACACTTCTAGTGGCTGACTTCTGGCTCGACAATAATCCATCATAATGATTGGAGAAACTCAATATGCATTGGAGGTGGGGTTATGGGCTGTAGAGGTATTCATTCCTTTTCAGGTCACTTAAGGTGGTTTTAATTTTTGTTGGTGATTTTAGAATAATTAAGATTACAAAGATTAAAAGGATTTTAAGTTACGTTATAATACAAGTTAGGAGGTACGGGGTGCACACTTGTATAAACTAACTTGATCTTAAGTTTGATGAATGACAAAGATTGTGAAAGGAAATTAAAAGATGTGGTTGTTAGCTTTAGTGACAGAAATAAATGTCGCTGATGTAGTGTCGCTAATAAACATACACACGTGTTCAAAGGATGCTATTAGTGACACTTAAGGAGAAACTGTCACTAAATTCGTTACTATTTACCTTGAAAGGGTATTGTGACTATTCACAAAAGGTTATGTCTATTCATGAAAAGTTGTGACTTTTCATCGATTGTCACTTTGTTTATATATAAGTATAAACATGATTTGGTCTTTACTAATAAGATAATCACATTAACAAATACAAAAATCGTTTCTATGTTTTGCTCTAGAATTTCATTGCCTAAATCTAGAATGTGGACTTTGTTTTATTCGATTATGGATTTCGTGTAACCCGAGGCAATAATGGGTCGAAATACTACAATATGAAAGTGTTCTGTACACGACTCCGTACACGATTCAAAATCTTATCCAAGTTATTCATGATTATCACCTTACCCAAACCAACAAATATTTCCAACAGTTTTAACATGATTTAGAAAGTAAACTACAATATTTAATCTTAAGGAGATTGAAAGGACGTTCATTTTGTTACAAATGTGTAGGTTGGTTGGCAACCTGCCTGCCAAATTAACATTAGTCACATAATTATATTATCGTTATTAACCATTTCAAAGTTAAAATAAGAGTGATGATTTGTAAGCTACTAATCTTTAGTCTTATATAATTAAATATATTTAAAATGTTTTAATGTATAATATCTTAAAGCACCTTTAGTAGTGCATGACTAAAAATTTATAATGTATAAGTCATTTCCTTTAAAATAACACTCGATTCATATTGTATCGTATAATCATGAAAATTTAATCTCTTTTAGTTTTAATCAATTTGTGTACAAAAAATATGATATTCAGTCAATTAAGTTAAGTAAACAACCCCTAAACTTTTAATACAAACTTAAACTTTGTCAGATTTCATCGCTTTGCAGCTTAGGTCAGATAATTTTAGTATTTCAACTCATCCTAGCAAACAACAAATCTATTTTTCATCTCACAGTTAAGCCAACTTATATTTTCTAGAAATACGAATAACAAAATATATTCCATTAATTAAATACATTTGTAACATTTACTTGATTAATTAATACAATTTCAGTAACAAAAATATTTAAAACTGTTTAACACCAAGTTAAGATCTTGATGTCTTATTCAATGTTGAGATTACTAGGATCAACCATTTTCAGGATGATGAACAAACAACTTATGAGTGTATTTATGTTGACTACACGTAGTACTTGAAGATCAAATAAGAACTTATATGATCATACGCTCGATAAGCAAAGATCTGATATGTTCAATTAGTTCTTCTCCGACTTGTGTGAAACTATCTTTAGATTTATATAAAACATCCATCACCCTTGCCAAGTTAATCACACGCATTATTAGAGTCATTGGAACATCATTACACACGAGCGACTCGTAGGTTATGTTTTTCCATGCATCTTCGATTTTCTTGTCAAATAATTCATGGACGTATTCCTCTGTGACATCGTATTCCTTCATGTAACTTTCAACACTAGATGCGACATGCTTTCTTTCTTTCTCCTCCTGGAATTTTAAAAATTATATAGTAGCAATGGTCAAAACTAGGGGAAAAAACCCATAAAAGCCACCTAGTATTTCATTGTAAAAGTGTTATATTAATCTCCTATTAAAGTAATAACACATGATTGATTTCTTAGTAGTGAATATAGTTACTACAAGAAATGGGCTTGAGCCAGTAAACTAAGACATCTTTACGACGATTACCAATAAATTAGTGACGAATACCTTTTCCTCGAAGTACCGTCGATAATAACAATGGTTAGTGATATATTTTCAAAGGATTAACGCTTACCTAGTAAGCCGTCTGTAATTTCTTGGAAATATTCCTTTTGGCATTAAATTTTGTTGAGTAAATTAGAAAAAGGGTAGCGTGGTTTACACTGATTTATAATACAGTTAATTGTTTTTTTATATATTTAACTTTACATTTTTTAATGTTATATGTAATCATCTTTTAAAAGTGTTATTGTACATATTGAACTTTACAATTTCGTATATTGTATGTAACGTGTGATCGGATGAGTAGGTAATCGGTTTTTTACGCTAGAAAAAACGTCTATCGTATGTATCGAACTTTGTAAAAATGCCTATTATATGTATCGAAACCGGTGATTTCCGATCATCCAGTCACCCGTTACATACTATATACGAAATTGTAAAGTTCGATATATACACTAGCAAGTTTTAAATGTGGTTACATACAATAGTAAAAAACGTAAAGTTAGATACATAAGGAAATAGTTAACCCTTTATAATAACCATCCCTAAACTTTTTTTTTCACGTTTTCAGTCCAATAAATTTACAATTTGCTCGAAGATAGTCTATCGTCCACCTAAAATGATTAATACTTTTTTTCTCTAATCTATTAAAACATATAAAAACTAAAGAAATAATAAGAAAAATAAGTATTTTAGTCATTTTAGGTGGACGAGAGACTATATTCGAGTAGATTGTAAACTTATTGGATTAAAAATGTGAAAAAAAAGTTAGAGATGATTTTTGTAAATTGATAAATCATTTATGAAATTTACTCAATTTTCTTTTATAAATTAACAAAAACTGTCGTAAAGTAGTTGAACATAAAATAGTTTTTCTAATAATTTCCAACGAAAGATAGAACTAAATTTTGATTTTCTTAAAAAATACTCCGTATAAAACTGGGGATTCCACGTAAGTTCCATGAAAAGCTAAATTATCTACCAACAGATTTGCAACGGGACACTTTCGCAAAATGAGCCAAATAACCTGACATATTTTTGTTTCAAATTCATCGGAAGGTAGTAAGTTAAAACATACTTCTGACAAATTTTCAAATGAACTATGTGTCGCTAATACTCATTTCGGACGTTCAATTAGTAATAATTATAAAACCTTTTTATCTGTCTGAAAACACCCTTTAGGTGAAAAGTTTTGCCGAAAACAAAAAGAATATATTAAAATTTCGTGTGAAATTTATTTCGATCAGATGTTTCAGACGGATTAGTTTTCTTGGAAATTTGTCGCTGCCCAATTTTCTAGTAGTGTGTATCGGTGTACCTTTTGGGGGACTATATCATCCATGAGTCTAGCAATTGCACACGATGCTTTAACAAGAGGAGGTTTCTTGAGAACCCATTTAAATGACTCGTCAGTGACCATATCACCCATGCCAACGAAACACGTCGCTGCAAGCATCCCATACCCACTGCTCACAAATGCAACTGACATATGTTCTTCCGTTGTTGGAATGTACCCATCATTTGCCCATTTAGCTTCCATCATATAACTTCCAATAAACTCTTTCATCTGTACATGACAACATATGCAGTCACATACATGTGGACTATTTTAATTGTATATAAAAACTACAAATCAAAGGTGTCAAAACTTACAGACTCTTTAGCATAACTAAGATGATACTCTTTTCCCTCCTTTCGTATGATATCTTCCATTTCGTTGTAAATATCCATGAGTCCTTGGTATATTAGTTTCATGTAGTTTGGAAGTTCATCTATGCATAAAATCGACCACCTATTAATTTTCACGATTAATTAGTTTGATTTTGAAGTTTCTCAATGTGTTCATTAGTCAAAGTCCATGTTCATAGAGTGCAACTAGATAGTGTGCTAGCTCATAAATACCTTTGAATTGCTTCAGTAAAGATCTTAAGTTCTTCATAAGTACCATAAGCATCATAAGTATCGTCAAGAATGGTTGCCATTGAAATCACTTTTGTTAAGAACATTCTAGAATTAGAGTATTGTGGCTCAAAGTACACACCAAGTGCCCAAAAGTAACACTCGATCAATCGATCTCTTGCATAAGGCAACTTGTTAGGGACATCAAGATCCTTCCACCACCTACAATAACATAATATGTATGTAGAAAGTAGGTCTAAGAATTCAAATATTCCGTAAGATAAGTGATATTTAAACGTTAATTTTTTATAAATGCACTAAAACTTTGCATTGTTATTTATGTATACAATACAACTTCTTGATGCACAATTTTAGTGTATTTATCAAAATTGCAAATTGATGGTTCACGTTTATAATTGATAAACTTTCAACCAGGTGAATGATAATGGAGAGAGGGAAGGGGTGAGAGAGTATATGAGCATACCTAGAAAGTTGGCTTAGCTCCTTCCTATGAAACGACTGAAGCAAGTTGAATTCTAACTTGGCGAGTCGTAGCAAAGATTCGTTATGAGAAGCTTGTTGTTGGTAAAAAGAAACGTAGTGCAACGCCTCTAGCCTTGGCAACCTTTTGCGTATAGGTTGCTTTAGTACCTCAAGTATATGGGTAGACAATGTATAATCACTCTGAATAAGATCCTTTGCTATTTCATGAAGACGAGTTTGTGTAAAAACAAGAGCATTGTCTAGTACAACTTCGCCTTGCACCCTCAAATACGTTGCCTCGTACAACTCAAGCAAGCCTTGGACATCATTGATTAATGATTCCTTGAAAGACCCATTTTCTTCCTTATAGTTATTGAACACGTCTATTTAAATCCATGAAACATGTTAGATTAACTATATAGTAGGATTGTTATATTGATATATTCAAGCATACTAACCACAAGAAACATAAAAGCCATGTTGTCGCATGAGTCGAAACCAAAGGAAAGGACTACCACCATTCCACTCGTCACCATGAGCATCACGAATATGTTGCAACGCTTGATTAATCTCCTCCTCGAAATGATAAGCTATACCAAGACGTTCCATTGTATCAATCGTCTTTAACAAATTTGTATGTTGCATTTGAACATCTATTGATGCCACTATATATGTTCTCACATCTTCTCTCAAACATTTGACTATTTGCTTTATGTTTACTTGCTCTTCTTGCTGTATTCAAACATGAATCAACAATAAAGTTACGGTTAATGGTTTCGTTATTTATATAAAATTACCCTTTTTGCTATTGTATGTCTCCACTTTACAAATGTTATATTGTATGTATCGAACTCGTAAATATGTCTATTGTATGTAGCGGATGACCTGAAACATATCTGGTGCTTGCTTGGCACTGGTCAACATGACGTGTCGGTACATACAATATACATATTTACAAAGTTTGATACATACAACAGACATATTTACAAAAGGACTAAACCGAATTACTTGCTTTTAAGGTCATCTAATACATACAATACATATATTTACAAGTTCGATACATACAATTGGACATTTGAAAAGTGAACACATACGATAGTAAAGAAGGTAAAGTTAGATACATAACGAAATAATTAATCCTTAAATTATCATTACGCATTTATTATTTACGTACCTCATCGTAAATGAGAAATTGATCTCCCCAAACACTAGGAGGAAAGTTGGTAACAGGACGAATTACTTCATCATGTTTGGCACTCATTTTCTTTGAGAAGTTTAGATCTGTTTATTATGAATCGATTTGCTATAAGCATGGATATTGAGTTGAAGTATATATAGTGGTTTCAAATGACTAATTTAGAAAGACATTTAATAGCACCCACAATAATTATTTCTTTGTAAACGTTAACCATGTGATGTATTTGTCTTTCACAGTCATAAATTAAAGTGTAACGAAAGTTCTTAAAAAGCTTAATAAGTGTAATATAAGTTAGTTTGCGTGTACGATTAAAGCTACTCCATTTTACTTATAAAAAATGAGTGAATGATCAATGTTATCAAACTAAAAAGGTAAGATATTTAGTTGGTACGTTGAGTTTTTCATTTTATGTTACCTTTATACGAGTAAAACTGAACATTCACTGATTCACCCATTTTATCGTGCAAATATACTTGTGTCCTCTTTTCATGGTTTTATGGATTTTTGGTTCCTTCTTTTGATATTTGCCCAAATTAAACACCGATTGTGTTTTGGACGTAATCAAGCAGAACATCCTCGTACATATGTCCAAATATCATCGTGACCAACATGATTCATGTTTCGTTTAACCTCAATTTTTTAAAAATTCTGTGGTCCAAGAGAAGCGATCAGGATATTGATGAATGGTTAAAAAGTGTTCATTTCAACCCGTTTATCACCACAAAAACTATAAAACATGTTTCTTCTGATTCATCACTAAAACTATGGAACATGTTTTCCTTTTGATTCATATTGCTCTTATTGTATTATATCTGAAAGCTGTATTAAATTTCACGATCACCGGCCACTAATAAAAAATGCACTCATGTTGTGACATGAAAAGGTTAATACTAATTGGGCAATTCACAAGTATTGATTTCGATCCAATATTTGTTAACTAGAACGTACATATATTATATGATGATGGTTGTTGACAACAGTTTATTAATTCACGTTTTAATAACTAACTTGTATTTTATATTTGTTTGTTACCAAAAGAAATTAGTTAGGAATTCAAATGAAGTTACACTCGATCTCTAAAGAGTATATTATGGAACTTTCCTTTCTAACTCAACCCTCATAACAAACAAGAAATCAAAATTTGACGATTAAATATAGATCAAATGTGAAAAACATGATGATAAATATTACATACATGTCTAAATGTACCGCATATATCTTTATATATATATATATATATAAGGGAAGGATCTATAGGGAAGTTTCAAATTTTGGGGAAGGAGGGAAGCAAATCTTAACCCTTGATTTTTTCATAAAAAAACGTTTTTAACATTCATTTGTGATGAATGTTAAATTTTGATTAACATTAACATTCATCACAAATGAATGTTAACAATATTCATTTATAATGAAATCAAGGGTTGAGATTTGCTTCCCTCCTTCCCTAATTTTTTTGCTTCCCTCTTGATCCAACCCCTATATAAATATAAATATATATATATATATGTTTTAAACAGAATTTGATCGGATGACCTTTTTTATTTTGAATTATACTAATACCGGTAAGTTATAAGTCTTTTGATACTTTTAAAAAAATATTTTATCAGAAACTTTCTGTAAATAATAAAAATATCTAATATTACCAAGTGTTTAAATTTGGACAATAATATCGTTCACAAATTCATAATTATGTTTTATTTTATTGCAAACTCTATTTAAAAGTGTATTGAAGTTGAAAAAAATAAATATAAACAACTAAACATAACCTCTGGAGTTGGTTCTAACACACCTATTTTTAATCCATACACATCATCTAATATCAGAAGCAGCTTAATGTTTCATGATGTCTAAAACAAACTTAAAATATGGGGCCTTAATAATTTAATATAATTACTATTTTTCTATCATATTTTATGACAAATTCAATAAAATTTGTTCGATAACAAAAATCTATTTTTTCCACATCAAAAAAAGTCAGTCCATCCATTTTGTTGTGATATAATACGCTACCTTTATAAGTTTATTACTAATTTAGTATGTTTTGATAACAAAAAGGTATAAGAAATGCTACCAAAGCAAGTGTTATTTGAAATAAATCATATTTAATCTTTTACTTATATAAATATTAAGTTTTGAAGTTTTAAAAGGAATAAAGTTAACAACTAATTATTGATTTAGGGATTTACATTTTTTTACTCTTAATTTATATAAAGGTTTGATCGAAGTTTATAGCTTCTTATAGAATTACAACAATGAATTCATGTGTAACCTATAAATATTTTACTAAATTTAATTGTATATATATCATATATGTCTTGCTTTCATCTTTAAAAACAGTACATGATATACTAAATGTGGAGTTTTATGTGACATTTAACAACTATATACTAAGTAAAAGATTAGATTAAACTCAATATGCAATTCAAAATAAGTCATCCAGTAAAGCGAGTCATGTTTGAAATGATTGAGTTGCTTATTTGAGCAATACGATGAATGAACATGTGTAAAAATATGATTGGGTAATTTAATCACGAAACATATAGATTATGAGAAAATCACTTTGATGATAGATAATTTAAAAAATAATATTGAAATTAAAGACGCAAAATCACTTAGAAGTAACTAACAGAAAATAAGTCTAGTCATCTTTTCACGTAAAATTGTTTTAATATTATAGATTTGAACTCTTTTGAGGCCTTACAATGTCGATTTTTCATATATAATGGATCTAATCTCTTTAACATTATATTATTTAAGGCTTGAAGGCTAAAATATCTTGAAAATCGTTATTGTTATTCTATATCTAATATATAACATAAAAAATTTCAAGCCTTATAAAATTAGGGCCTAAAGCACTTGTTTCATTAGTTTTACCTTTGAACCAACCAGGTCTAATATCTATCGACAACTTTACGTCTGAATTAATTACTCAATTCTATTACGGCATTACAGACAGAGTTTCCATCTAAACAACACATTCATATCGCTTGAATAATTACATACTAGTAGACACCCGCGCAAAGCAGCGGAATACTTATTTTATTTAGTGATTTTATAAACATGTATTTCAAATGTACACTTGTTTATTTATGGACTAAATTATATTTAATTTAATTAATATCTATGTCGTTTCCAAAATTAAGTAAGGGTATTTATGTCATTTCTATTCTTTAAAAATTGAACTTATTGAAGAAAAAGATTAACAAATTATAAGGGTGTAAGATAACAATTTTAAGATTTCTAAGTTTTTACTCATTTCACATCACCGATCACCCCACACAGTGTTTACACCTCCGTACACCACCCTAAAATAGTTTGGCAAACCACTGTAAACAGTCCCATCTCACAGGCCATCGGCCCATTGCCTTCTCCCATCACAGCGACCACCCTAAAAAGGAATGATAAAAGTATCATGGTTGGTACGTGAGGTGTATCTGAGGTAAAAAGGGTGTCAATCGGAAAAAATAACAGCGGAGATCGTATTTACCGTACCGGTTGGGATTAATGAGGTTTTATATCAATTTGAACAGTGGTGTGAGCAAGAACGTACACCCTTTTCTAAGTTGAAGTACTAGTGATGTTTTATGTCTACAAAATTTGTTCCATTAAGTTGAAAGTGTTTTTTTATTTATTCATTTATAGCATCAAAATTAGGCTTCTAATGGGCATCGAAAGGAAGCTGCTTGTAGATTCAACTGAGTTTGTGAGCAGCCAATTAACTTGTTTAATCGTATATTGTTTATTTATTAGAAAAAAAAAAATTCACATATATTAACACAACAAATACATAGAAGATGTTGTGGGAGTGTGAAACAAAGAAGAAGGAGATGGTGAATTTGTGTTGGGAAGAAAACAATAGTGAGAGGGAAGGACGGCTAGATTAGAGAGGGGGTATGTAATTACATTATAAGAGTATTAATTGTATATGGGTAAAATTATCAATTAATAGTATTTGGGGTGTATGGACCGAAAAGGCCTCGCGTAACATTCTCAAGATTTTATATATTAAAAAGGAAATGAAAATAACAGAAAAAATAATAAAAAATCATTTTTAAATTTTTTTAAAAAGAAAAAAAATGGAAAAAGATTGATTTTTGATATAAATATTTTCTTTCTAATCTTGAGGTCATTGTGAGAAAAAGCAATCAATTTAATTATTTTCCTTCTTTGGGAGGCTCATTACTTCAATTGCGATGATGAATAATCATTTCAAATTGCAATAATGAAATTTTTTAGTTTGAATATTTGGTAGTTTTCTCTTTCACTTTCTTTCCGACTCGAGAATACATGTATGTTATCTAATATTACATTGCTTTTTATAATTTTTTTCTCTTTCTTTTTCATCTAATTCTTTTCACTAAAAACAAAACTCGAAAATACAGCAAATTTCAAAATTAATCTTTTAACACCTTAATATTTTTTCTTACTTACTTAATTAATGAAAACATGTCGATTATGTATATGATTTTAGTAATTGTAGAGTCTACATAGGTTTGATCATGACAAAAAGATAGTAGAATCTTGGTCTAATTCGATTTAGCTTGGTTTGAGTTAATCAACTAAAATTTATAGAGAGATTAACTTTGTTTACTACGTACAGGAAGTGGGATAAGCGTCTCAGCAATTTCAAAGAAAAAATGTATTCAATTTTTTAATTTCAATAATTCAGAACTTGAAGTCAGAACTTTTATTAACAAATTAAGTAACTCGTCAAATTCTCAAAGTTACACAATTGTAAATCTCAATTGAAGTGTTTGCTAGTGTTTTCAAACATTTTATAGTGAAAAAAAATCAATGAATTAGCAGATGCACAACCATAAACTTGTGAATTCGCTGATTTTGATGCATCGAAGCTGTATCAAACAAGATTTACGATTGTTCATAAACTTTGTATATTTGATAGACGAGTCAAGAATTTCTTTCACTGATAGCACAAACTCGAAAATAAATTAAGTTAATTTGAGTCGAGTCAAAACATGTCGACTGAAAACGAATCGTTTTAAAATGGAATGGTCTACATTTTAATTTAATCATATACAGTAATAGTAATTAATAATTCGCCTAGTTAGACCTAATAGGTGATACTCCTAATAAAATGAGAAAACGTAAGCTAGAAAGTTTCTTTTTCTTTTCTAAAAGTTAGTAAGAATTTTAATTTTTATAGTTGTTTCATTATTTAATTAGTATATGCAACAAACAGAAAACACATTTTTTTATATATACAAACAAGAAAAAATTTCAAATGAAAATAATTTTTTTTTAAGAATAGAGAAATCAATCTCAACTCTCCGTTTTCACCAAAATAACAAAACTTCTAAATTTTTTAAAATTGAATCTCTCAAAATGGCTAGTCAAAAAATTATAAAAATTGCATCATAGAAATCAACAGTTTTTTTTCCCTTCAATTAGACATCCACATGATACTTTCGACGAACTTTTTATTTTGTTTTTGATGAATTTTAAAAACTACTATCACATATGATAGTCGTCAATGTTAAATGTGATACTCAGCAGTATCAAATGACATTAGTTTAGGCGTCTATGTGTCCAAATATTAAAATTGTGGTCTTCCTTATAATAATAACAAATAAGTCATAATATATATATATATATATATATATATATAATATGAGAAGTGATCAATGGGGAAGGAGAAAGTAAATCTAAGCTGTCAGTTAACATTATTTAGGAGGAGTTAATATTCATAAATAAAAATATGTGTCCAAATATTAGGATTGTGGTCTTCCTTAGGAGGAGTTAACATTCATGAATGTTAACTCCTCTTAAATAATGTTAACGGGCGGACCAGATTTACTTCCCTTTAAATAATGCCACATGACAAGTTTTTTAAATTTTTTATTAAAATAAATAAATTTAATTTAAATAGTTTACATAATCATTCAAATTAAAACATAACAATTACTTATATAAGATGTGTCCAACTAATTAGTAATATTTAACAATAAGTAATAATATTTTTATTAATTTCTATTAAAAAAATTATATTACAAATTATCGTGCATCACACGGGTTTAAATATAGTATATATCTATATATATATATAAATAAATAGTTGCTCCATATTTTGCCACGTAGGCAAAAATGACACGTGGCGACTTCTCGTTATTTAAAAATCAATAATTATTTAAATTTAAAAGATAAACTAAAAAATAAATTAGATAGAATTAGATAATATTTGAATATAATAATTAATTAAAAAAATCTATAAATCCTTCTCAAATACTAATTGCAAAATAATATTAAACTATTAAACTTATAAAAATTATGAATATAAAAATTACTTAACTTAAATTGCCGTGCATCATACGGTTTAAATCTAGTATATAATATATATATTACAGGGGAATTTGCAATTACTTTCGTACTAATGTCAATGTTGTATATGCAGCTACTTGATTCATGCCTGAAATCACCTCTTCTTCCCGCTTATCTGGCTGCTTCATTTGCTAAAAAGTTAAGTAGGCTTTCCCTTATGGTCCCTCCTTCTGGAGGCCTTGTCACTATTGCTTTAGTCCATAATCTCCTGCGAAGACATCCTTCAGTCAACTGCTTAGTGAACCAGGTAACAGCACAAGAACTTAATTATTGTTTGAATTTTGATATCTCTTTCAAACTATACATATCTTCCATTTAACATGATTTCGTAATATGCAATTTTTTCAGGACTGATGAAAAGGCCAACGATGTGTCCAACATCAAATTAGGCATTGATCATTTTAATAAGGAAACTGATCTTAAAAAAACCAATGCTATGAGTAAGTTTTTGCATTTCTTCACTCAAAATATTTTAAATAAGTGTACATAAATTATTGTAATGAAGCCCCCAGTATGTCCTTAATAGAGGTCAGTATGATTTACAGTTGCACATTTTACACATTAGAAGCTCGAATAAGTCTCCTACTTGTGCATTGTAAATTTACGTAGGATTATTGCTTTTGTACCTGATGACTTGTTTATCAGGTAACTGGTATCTTTTTGCTGACGTGACAAATATATAAGTTGCCATGTCATCAAAACCGGTGCCGTATCACCAGTTTCCAAGTCATAAGTGATAAAATACATATAATAGCAATAATCCTTTTTTAATATGCAATTATTGTTATCATCATATAACACTTGTGAAGGTCTTGCAGGAAGTTCTCTGTGGGAAATTAATACCCTGCGTCATCACTACCTTCCCCCAGTATCTAGGTATGTATGAACCCCTGGCTGTATTTGTGTGTTAATTTTTACGTATGTACTCACATGCGGTATTTGTAGATTTGTTTTGTCATTGGAGAATGATTTGACAGTCAGATCCAAGACAACTAAAGTTGCTGTAAAAGACTTCAGTTCAGGTTCATACGCAACAATATTTAGAGAGGAGGTAATAGATCTTTATGTTGTAGATTTGATAACCATGATATATAAGTTTGTGCATGTTATAGTAAGTAGCATTTTTTGTTCGTATGTTAATGCAGACGAGACAACGGCATGTTATAGTAAGTAGCATTTTTTGTTCGTATGTTAATGCAGACGAGACAACGGGTCAACATAGGTTCCATTGGCTTTCTACAAGTCGATGCCTACTTCATTATTTTCAGAGAGAGATTTCGCTGGCTGGACTTTTCAGTCTGATAATAGCAACGTAGAAATCCTGGAAAATGAACAATGTGAAGGGACCTCACTTGCCCAATCATGATGCTTCTTTCTTTGTTATTTCTTGCTTTTTTACTTTTACTCGTGAAGAAAATGGTGGTTTTTTGAACAAGAGGAGAGGGATACTTTGCCAACTATCAATTTTGCTTGCTGTATTAATATGTTTCAATGTAGTTTTTATCAATCAAATATATATTTTTATTGTGTACGTCGATTTGATTGTTTCTATTTCAATCCGAGAAAGGTCTTGATCTTCTTACTTGATTGTTGATTTAACCTGGTTAGCATGGATTTCGATGTGATAATTACTCTTTTAGCTTTTTATTCCAACACACAATTTAAATCCAACTTCAATAAAAATCAACGTATAAGAAATTAAGAAGGCAATGTTAAGAGAACGATGCCCAAAAACATATAGTGTTCTCACGTACAAATCGTCCCCAACAATTATAATAGAATGATCGAATAGAGCTCTGATACCATGTGAACTTACAATCATAGATCTAGATTCTCATATTATTAACCAAGTAAATGATACAAAAAGGCATTACATCTAGCTAAAGGATGTCTTGAGTATATGAAATACAATTAGATTAACCTTAGCTAAATGGGTTAAACATAAGGCCCAGTACCAAAAAAATCCCCAATAGATTAATAGGCTAACACTAGCATAGTAAATTCTGGGGCTAAAACCGTTCAAATATTGTCTACTGTTTAGGCCACTCTCTGCACAAGAACTTTGATTGTAAGCCTATCAGTTGAGTCACTGTGTTTGATCTCACAGGACCTTCATCTGTCACTCCACTTGCATTGTCTATACAGTCACGGTTGACAAATGAACTTGAAGCAAGTCTTTTTCTGATGCGGGCCCAAGTGTGGAGGATCGGGCTCTTGTGTTTCTTGAGGCCCAGGATCGCGTATCAAAAGGGGGCTCACGAAAAAGGCCGTAACTTGGGCTAGGAGTGTTCATTTGAGGCCCATGACCAGGCGAAAGAAAGCTTGGGCCGAGCCCAACGTCGTGACTAACAGTCGTAGGCGGTTAGCCCAACTTTCGGGCCCAAATTCGCTGTATTTTATGAGTTATAGACATTTTTATGTTTTTTTCCTATTTTGGTGGACTTTGTTTTTGGGCTAGAGTCCGGCCCGTTTATCTGTTTTGGCCCATTCGAATTTCTGGTTGTTGTTTAGGGTTTGGAAAACATTCTGGAGGATCTACTTTTGATTTTTATGAAATTTCAATTTTCTCTCAATTTTGAGTTGAATTTACCCTAATTTTCGGTATTCTTTTTGAATCAACGAATATTGGAAGAATTGTTCCTGGTATTCATTTGAATCAACATGTCCAATTTGTGTTATCTCAATTTCAGTCTACATCATTTTCTTAAAGTTCCACTTCGGGCTCGAGAAAACCAGGCCGCAATTACCAAGTTTAATGCTCACTCAGCCCAATGATCACATTCAAAGCTGTGAGGAACTGGAGTCCCATTAAGCAACTGGTTTAAATATGTGTCCATCTCACATCTCTACCTATATAAACAGAGAAAAAGAAACACTATAAATTAGTAAGAACAATCCATTTTGCCTATTAGAGGTGCGAGGGTTAGGTAACATGTCAAAATGGGTAATGTTATATCAGTGGTTTAGTAAGGGTCAAAACAGTCGGATAAGGTTCAGCTAGCCAGCAAATCATTTTGGTCTCTTTTTTGACTTGTGAATGATGAATGTGTTAAAGTGTGATCACGAATATTATATTGGCAACTTTCAACCCACCTGATTTGACCCCTTTCCATTTTTGCTAATTTTAAATGTTTACCCATTTGACTCAAAACAACCCATTTACTCACGAATTGATCAAAATTATCATCTGTAGTTTAACAAGTAGAAGAAAAAGCTGAGTAGAGATTGTAAACAAGAAGCCAATATATATATGACACATGAATATCAGATAGAAAGCATTTAAAACAAACGCATATTACATAAATCTGCAACTTAGGAGGATTTTGTGTGGAGATGATTATGGGCAGTGGGCACCTTCACTTTTAAACACACGTACACATTGCATATATATGTGCCACAGGCCACAAAAGAAAGACACCAGGAAAGTACAAGATACCAACTTCTAGTTATCAGGAAAACTTAAAAAGTAATTTTGATGGAGCTTGATGTGCAGGATCTTCATCGATCTTGCCGACTGCATCAAGTATGGAAGAATACGTAATAGCATCGTATTCAAAACGAAATGACCTCATCTCTCTTATTAATTTTCCAGCCTCTTCAAACAATCCCGCATGACTAAGACATCCAAGAAGAGTATTATAAGTGACACCATCCGGCTTAATTTTCGAAGGTTTCATTTTTTCAAACATAACCATTTCCCGTTGCGGGCCACTACTCTTAACTAATCCATTTAGAATTATATTATGCGAGTTTATATCAGCAACAACACCATTTTCTTCCAAAATAAGTTTCATTTTCTTTGCACATCATTGTTTTGTCAAGACCTGTCATTAGTGGTTAGAATGTGAATGTTTTGAATAGAACCAAACTGCAAATGATCAAAGTTGCTATCGAAGTAGGATTCACGAGAAATCGATATACATACAAGAGCTTCAGATAGGAACACAAGTTGTTTGATTGTAAATTTGCATTGAAAGTTTCACTCATGTACATTCACATTTTTGGATAGGTCAATTCATCAAGTACTTGTAAAAAATCTTTGGTATTCATATTACTCCACGTACTGATTTATTACCCAAACCAAGTGAAGTCTTCATATATGAAAGGGACAGATATGATTTTTCCACAACGGACATGATAGATTTCTTAATTTCTTGTATAAGTAAATTGCTACGTAAATATACGAAGCTAATAAATAATCATTTCAATGTCACATCACTAATGTAGCAAGTTTATAATGGTTTTCATTTTCACTCTTATCATTCATAAATTATTACATGGTTATTTTTATAGAACTTATTTTGTAAAAAAGTAATTTCCATAAAACAAACGTGATAATAATACGAATCTCTGATATAAAAGGTTATAACTTAGGTCGACCGTCGACATAAAATGCTTTTGGTCGGTTAACGTGAAAAATACAGTTTACGTAAACTAATAATATATATATATATAGAATATTGTCGATAACGCATTTTAAAAAGAGTTCAAAACAATAAAATATCTGCACTAAGAAAACAACAACATATAGAAAACAAACAAGAAAATTTGAACCTTTGGTTGTCGCGTCATCATAAGCAACTCTCTTTATAAGCCATGTGTACATGCTTCAATTATAAAATATTTAGTATCATAAAAACCATATTTTTTGCTTATTTTGATCCTATCATATCAATCCCATATTCCAATATTATATCCACATAATAATAGTAATATGTGTTATCCGGCTACTAGTGTTTCCTCATGTGATGAAAATAGTAATAAATATGAGTTGGAAGTTAGAATCAGGGGGTTGGCAGCTCTTGCCACGGGGCCGGAGGTTATGGTGGTGGCAGCACGGCAGCAAGTGGTGGTGGTAGATGGTGGTGAAGAAGAAGAAGTGATTATTACAAAACAACAAAAAAAGTGTTTGTGTTCACCAACTGTCCATCCAGGTTCATTTAGGTGCAGACATCATCATACTGAGTATGTGTGGGTTGGTGCCGGACTATTTGCTCCAACAACCGGGTCGGGTCGGGCCAGGTCAGGACATGAAGAATTATAATATATGGTTTTAAGTTTTAATAAAGTAAAGGTATAACAGTCTCATATTTTATATATTTTATTTTTATACGTAAAAGGACTTTGTTCATGTATCTATCTTAATTAGTATTGGTTTATAAATCCATTATTGTACTTGTAATATATTTCTATATTTGTCACGTTTTGATGATTTGATCATTTACCTATTAACAGGTTGTGTAATTATTTGATATGGCTCTAAATTTTGTAAAACTTTAAATGATTTTAATAATTAAATAGTAAATTATTTGGTCTACATTGATGAGATACTTTATAAGTTTCGTTATTATTTGTGAATCCCATTTATAATTCCGGAAGTTGAGGCTCAAGCTTACTGGGCATAACATATGCGGAATTTGATTGGTTACTTTTCTGTGGTCATAATTTATCCACAAAATGTTAAGAGTCCAATCAACTACAAGGTTAGAAAAGTAATTTATTAATCATGTGAAATATTGCGAAAGAATAGTTGATTGGTCATGGTTTACTCGTTATCTTTGTTCTAGACAACATGAGATAACATATATGTTTTAGTAACAATGACATATATATCCTCAGTAAGATTACATTCAACTACGAATGTATGATCTGCGGTCTAATAACAACTCAAGTTATAGCAGTCTTTTCTTTTTAAACAAACACATGTTCAATAGGTTGTGAATTATGACTTTAGATGAAATAGTTGATTTAAAACTGGTGAACAACTAGAATATTTGTATATTAATGAAATTGTTGATAAACTAATAATATGAAATTGCCGCATATTCTTTCTGGTGTGGACTTTTGGGTCATTATAATACTATTGATAATCATAGAAATGTTCCAATGAATCTTTCTTGATTTCTACTCTTTCTATAAAACAAACTTATATCACTAGCGAGAAATCAATTAAGAATAATTCAGTTAATATAAGAAAATAAACTTGATAAAACAACAAAAGGGCTTTGTTAACCATTTTGACCTTGCATAACAAGCATAATACTTTAACAACTTCTGATAAATCCTTAGGGTCGATAATAACTAATTGCCGAACCATTTCTTGAATGATCTTCCACGTCTCCCAAACAACTCACAATCCGTCAAACAACATATCAAAGCCATACAAGTAGTTGCATCATGTTTAAAATGGCGTCTTTTTTCAGCCCATTTGAAAAACTGCATTTTGACATTAATGTCTACATCTATATTCAAAACCTCGCGAACTAATCGATGATCAATTCTTAATTTAAGTACCTCTAAAGCCTTTTCTGCATCAGGGCCCCACTTAAATATCTTCAAAATCCTAATAAGCCTCTCATCTAACATCCTTGAAGCACCGCCTTTACGTGATGTTCTTTGATTAATCGGTGAATTTCTTGTATCTTGTTTGGGAGCCGATAACCAGAACATTTGAACAATTTCATTTTCCATGAAAAACACAAACAAAAATGCCCCATTTTCAAAAAAGATTGAAAAGTTTTTTCTTTTCATTTAAATCAACAACATGCCCAACTCAAATTCACATTTGGGAACATTTCAAATATAAGAAAATGAACCAATATCAAATAAAAATGGTGGGTTGTGTTCAAAGATGTAAAGCAATAAGAACAACAAGAAGAATGCAGAATACCTGTTTGTTTAATTTTGTCAAAGAGAGTTGGCATAGTAGAAATTGATCGTCGTAAAGCAATTGACTTTACTATCATCTTTATTACGTATAACTTCATAATAACATCATAATTTCAAAATGAGTAATACAGGGAATACTTAACGACCGAAATAAGCCCTTCGTCGGCGTCGCATAAGTTTATCACCGACAATAAAAAATAAAGGACTAGCCGCTTTCAATCGCTAAGCCTCACAATACTTTTAGGTTTCCCAATTTTTTACATCTTACTTTTATCCTATTTTTATATTGGATGTTCGAAAATATAATTATATATTTATATAAAAAATAATCGGGGAATTTCCTATATTGTGTTTTTAAATTCAATTAATATGGTCCTTTTATTTTCTTTCATCTATAAGATAATACATAAAATAAATCTTTTTAATTTATAGTTATATAGTTTACAAACTAAGAATTTAATAATGTATAAATAATTATATAAATGCATCCAACTCTAACGCCATGAACATAGTCCATGTTTTTCAGTCCATTATTAAATTATTTCTACCCCAGATAGACTTCCTCTTCGCCAAAGGTATATAATGCTATGAGCTAAAGTCTAAAGACGTGAAATGGTTGGGTTGGGTAACGGGTTAAAACAATATGGTTAACTCAAAATTCATTTTTTTTTTAAAAAAAATTAATGTTTAATAATTCATACGGTATCAATTACAATTTAACTGTGTAAAAATGACAGCAAGATGCTGATACAAGTAAACAATGCTAGCGAAATACCAAGAAACCTATATGAAACATGACACTATGAACTTGATCTAAGTTCTGCTAATTGTGCTAGAATACAACTGCGTAAAAATGACAGCAAGATGCTGATACAACTAAACAATGCTAGCGAAGTACAAAGAAAATAATCCTATGTGAAACATGAGACTATGAACATGCTCTAAGAGCTGCTAATCGTGCTACAAAATCATCATAATCAGATAGTTTGGGATGTACATGACCTTGTGGACTCCAGGATATCTAGGTATGTATGAACCCCTGGCTTTATTTGTGTGTTAAGTTTTATGTATGTACTCACCTGCGGTATTTGTAGGGTTGTTTTGTCATTGGAGAATGATTTGACAGTCAGATCCAAGATAACTGAAGTTGCTGTAAAAGACTTCAGTTCAGGTTCATATGCAACAATATTTAGAGAGGAGGTAATAGATCTTTATGTTGTAGATTTGATAACCATGATATATAAGTTTGTGCATGTTATATAAGTAGCATTTTTTGTTCTTATGTTAATGCAGACGAGACGACGGGTCAACACAGGTTCCATTGGCTTTCTACAAGTCGATGCCTATTTCATTATTTTCAGAGAGTGATTTCGCTGGCTGGACTTTTCAGTCTGATAATAGCAAAGTAGAAATCCTGGAAACTGAACAATACGAAGAGACCTCACTTGCCCAATCATGATGCTTTCTTTGTTATTTCTTGATTTTTACTTTTACTGATGAAGAAAATGGTGGTTTTTTGAACAAGAGGAGAGATACTTTGCCAACTATCAATTTTGCATGTTGTATTAATATGTTTCAATTTAGTTTTTATCAATCAAATATATCGTTTTATTTTGTAAGTCGATTTGTTTGTTTCTATTTCAATCCGAGAAAGGTCTTGATCTTCTTACTTGATTGTTGATTTAACCTGGTTAGCATGGATTTCGATGTGATAATTACTCTTTTAGCTTTTTATTCCAACACACAATTTAAATCCAACTTCAATAAAAATCAACGTATAAGAAATTAAGAAGGCAATGTTAAGAGAACGTTGCCCAAAAAAATTGTGTTGTCTTTATTTTGAACATATAAAAACAAGTTTACAAGTTAGCTTTACAGATGTTTGCAAAAATCTTGTGAACCAATATCTGTTATAGAAGATTTCAAAAAATGCAAAGTAAAGATCTCTATCATATTTTACATTTTTAAACGAACTAGCCACTGAACTAGCATAGTATATTTTGGGACTAAAACCGTTCAAATATAGTCTATCATTTAGGCCACTCTCTGCAAAAGAAGACTGTAAGCCCGTCAGTTGACTCACTGTCTTTGATCACACAGGACCTTCATCTATCACTCCACTTGCGTTGTCTATACATTCACGGTTGACAAATGAACTTGAAGCAAGTCTTTTTCTTAAAGTTCCACTTCAGGCTCGAGAAAACCAGACCGCAATTACCAAGTTTAATGCTCACTCAACCCAATGATCACATTCAAAATTGTGCAGAACTGGAGTCCCATTGAGCAACTGGTTTAAATATGTGTCCATCTCCACCTATAAAAACAGAGAAAAAGCAACACTATAAATTTGTAAGAACAATTCATTTTGCCTATTAGAGGTGCAAGGGTTAGGTAACATGTCAAAATGGGTAATGTTATATCAGTAGTTTAGTAAGGGTCAAAACAGTCGGATAAGGTTCGGCTAGCCAGCAAATCATTTTGGTCTCTTTTTTGACTTATGAATGATGAATGTGTTAAAGTGTGATCACGAATATTATATTGGCAACTTTCAACCCACCTGACCTGATCCCTTTCCATTTTTGCTAATTTTAAATGTTTACCCATTTGACTCAAAACAACCCATTTACTCACGAGTTGATCAAAATTATCATCTGTAGTTTAACAAGTAGAAGAAAAAGCTGAGTAGAGATTGTAAACAAGAAGCCAATATATACATGACATATGAATATCAGATAGAAAGCATTTAAAACAAAGGCATATTACATAAATCTGCAACTTAGGAGAATTTTGTGTGGAGATGATTATGGGCAGTGGGCACCTTCACTTTTAAACACACGTACACATTGTATATATATGAGCCTCAGGCCCACAAAAGAAAGACACCAGGAGAGTACAAGATACCAACTTCTAGTTATCAGGAAAACTTACAAAGTAATTTTTATGGAGCTTGATGTGCAGGATCTTCATCGATCTTACCGACTGCATCAAGTATGGATGAATACGTAATAGCATCGTATTCAAAACCATATGACCTCATCTCTCTCATTAATTTTGCAGCCTCTTCAAACAATCCCGCATGACTAAGACATCCAAGAAGAGTATTATAAGTGACACCATCCGGCTTAATTTTCGAACGTTTCATTTTTTCAAACATAACCATTGCCCGTTGCGGGCCACTACTCTTAGCTAATCCATTTAGAATTATATTATGCGAGTTTATATCAGCAACAACACCATTTTCTTCCATATCCCTCATCAACGAATACGCTTCATCTATCAACCCCTCCCTTACCATGCCAGACATGAGCGCGTTGTACGCATAAACATCCGGAACCGAGCCTGTTTTCATGATCTCGTCAAAAAGAGCCATTGCTTCAGCCAAACGCCCACATTTTCCAAAGTTTCTAATCATGACAGCATAAACCCGAGACGTAGAAGACCCACAATTCTCCCTTAATTCTTGAAACAACTCGTTTGCAGCTTCATAACGCTTTGCTTTTCCAAGACTATTAATCAAGCTACAATACGCAGCTGGGCAAGGCGGAAAACCCTTTTCGTCCATTTCTTCAAGAAGCAACAACGCCTTTTCAACTCTGTTTGTTTTAGAAAAACCGTCAATGAGAATAGAATACGTGAATGAGCTAGGGACAATCCCGTTCTCCTTCATTTTCTCAAATAACAAAGAAGCTTCATATGACGAAGATTTAGAGTCAAAAAGAGCCTTAATCATAGTGTTGTATGTCACTACATTCGGTTCACAATGAACCAACTTCATCTCCTCAAAGACCTTTTTAGCATCCACTAAACGACCCGCTCGGCCCAATATGTTAATCACATTGTTTATAAGAACAACATCTGGCTTACAGCCTTGTTTTAGCATATCAACATAGATACTGTATGCTTCTTCTACCTTTCCGACTTTCGCAAGCCCTCTTATTAACTCCGTATAAGTGTAAACAGTCGGTGCACAACCTTTATCTTTCATCTCTGCAACTAAATCTAACGCCTTCCCTACCCTACCCGCTTTAAAATGTATAGCTAATAACGTCGTGTAGATTTTAGCATTCGGATAAAACCCATTCTCCTTCATTTCTTCGAATAATCTTATAGCAGGGTCATCATGACCTAATTTGGCAAAAGCCGACATTAAAGCACTATATGTCACCGTATCAGGATAGCAATTACCTTCATTACACATCTCGTTATAAAGATCGTACACTTTATCAGGATGATTCTCTTTCATTAACATCAAGATAATTGAGTTATACGTACTGGCAGTCGGCTTGCACTTCCGACCTTTAACTTGATAAAACAACGAAAGGGCTTTGTTAACCATTTTAGCCTTGCCTAATAGTTTAACAACTTCCGATAAATCCTTAGGATCGATAATAACTAATTGTCGTACCATTTCTTGAATCATCTTCCACATCTCCCCAAACAACCCACAATCTGCCAAACAACATATCAAAGCCATATAAGTAGTTGCATCATGTTCAAAATGGCGTCTTTTTCCAGCCCATTTGAAAAACTGCATCTTGACATTAATGTCTACATCTATATTCAAAACCTCGCGAACTAATCGATGATCAACTCTTAATTTAAGTACCTCTAAAGCCTTTTCTGCATCAGGGCCCCACTTAAATATCTTCAAAATCCTAATAAACCTCTCATCTAACATCCTTGAAGCACCGCCTTTACGTGATGTTCTTTGATTAACAGGTAAATTTCTTGTATCTTCTCTGGGAGCCGATAACCGGAACATTTGAACAATTTCATTTTCTGTGAAAAACACCAACAAGAATGCTCCATTTTCAATAAAGATTGAAACTTTTTTTCTTTTCATTTTAGATTAACAACATGCCCAGCTCAAATTAGGATTTGGGAAGAGTTCAAATATAATAAAATGAACAAATATCAAATAAAATTGATGGGTTGTAAAGCAATAAGAAAAAGAAGAATGCAGAGTACCTGTTTGTTTAATTCTGTCAGAGAGAGATGGCATAGTAGAAATTGATCGTCGTAAAGCAATTGACTTTACTATCATCTTTATTAGGTATTAGGTATAACTTCACAATAACATCTGAATTTCAAAATGAGTAATACAGGGGAATATTTAACGACTGAAATAATCCCTTCGCTGACGTTGCAAAAGTTGGGGTTTTGGATATTAATTTTTAAATCATTGCGTGTTTGCAATGCAATTAAAGTGTTGTTTAACTGCACTTGTAGCTAGTCATGCGCTTCTGCAACAGGGGAACCCTGAGTTCAATGCCAAGAGAAATGAGTTATTAAGAAACCCTAAATAATTTGGTGAAATTGGAATTAAGAAACCCTAAATAACGTAATCAGATGGTTTTATGAATACTAACTGAAATGGTAACAAAGGTTAGCCTTAATTTGGTGAAATTGAAGCAGATTTGATTATACAAACGATTGAAATATGGAAACAAATTATTATACCCCGAGAACTTTGTATTCAAAAAAGTTGAAAACCTTCGCACTTGGGTATCTGGACGCTGTAAATTTGAAACTTAGAACTAAATATTGTATTTATAGCGTTTTGGTACGATCGGGTAAGATTTCAAGCGGTTTAAAGTTTGGGTTAATGTGTAGGTCAGAAGAATTCAAGAAATGAAATTTAAGCAGAAATGAGTTGATACTTTGACCTTTCTTTTAAAAATGATGGGTTGTGTTCAAAGATGTAAAGCAATAAAAACAAGAAGAATGCAGAGTACCTGTTTGTTTAATTCTTTCACAGAGAGAAGGCATAGTAGAAAACCATATGTTTGTGTTCAAGTGGTGGTGGTGGTGAAGAAGAAGTGATTATTTCAAAACAACAAAAAAAGTGTTGTGTTCACCAACTGTCCATCCAGGTTCATTTAGGTGCAGACATCGTCATACTGAGTATGTGTGGGTTGGTGCCGGACTATTTGCTCCAACAACCGGGTCGGGTAAGATTCATTATTATTTGTGAATTTCATTTATAATTCTGGAGTTGAGGCTCAAGCTTATTGGGCCTAAAGTATGCGGAATTTGATTGGTTACTTTTCTGTGGTCATATAATTTATCCACAAAATGTTACAATATCCAATCAATTTCAAGGTTAGAAAAGTAATTACTAATCATGTGAAATATTTCGAAAGAATAGTTGATTGGTCATGGTTTACTCGTTATCTTTGTTCTATTTTAAGAGACGAACATGAGATAGCAATCTTTTCTTTTTAACCAAACAAAATGTTCGATCAGTTGTGAATTATGACTTTAGACGAAATAGTTGATTTAAAACTGGTGAACAACTAGAATATTTGAATATTAATGAAATTGTTGATAAACTAATGATAAGAAATTGCCACATAATCTTTCTCGTGTGGACTTTTGGGTCATTAGAATATTATTGATAATCATAGAAATGTTCCAATAAATCTTTCTTGATTGCTAGTTTTCTATAAAATGAACTTATATCACTAGCGAGAAATCAATTAAGAATAATTCAGTTAATATAAAAAAATAAACTTGATAAAACAACGAAACGGCTTTTTTAATCATTTAAGCCTTGCCTAATAACTTAACAATTTCCGATAAATCTTTAGAATCGATAATAACTAATTGTCGTACCATTTCTTGAATCATCTTTCACATCTCCCCAAACAACTCACAATCCGTCAAAAGCCATATAAGTAGTTGCATCATGTTCAAAATGGCGTCTTTTTTCAGCCCATTTGAAAAATTGCATCTTGACATTAATGTCTACATCAATATTCAAAACCTCGCAAACTAATCGATGATCAACTCTTAATTTAAGTACCTTTAAAGCCTTTTCTGCATCAGGGCCCTACTTAAATATCTTCAAACTCCTAATAAACCTCTCATCTAACATCCTTGAAGCACCGCCTTTACGTGATGTTCTTTGATTAATTGATAAATTTCTTGTATCTTCTCTGGGAGCCGATAACAAGAACATTTGAATAATTTCGTTTTCTGTGAAAAACACAAACAAAAATGCTCCATTTATCAATAAAGATTGAAACTTTTTTTCTTTTCATTTTAGATTAACAACATGCCCAGCTCATATTAGCATTTGGGAACAGTTCAAATATAAGAAAATGAACAAATATCAAATAAAAATGATGGGTTGTGTTCAATGATGTAAAGCAATAAGAACAAGAAAAATGCAGAGTACCTTTTTGTTTAATTCTGTCATAGAGAGATGGCATAGTAAAAATTGATCGTCGTAAAGCAATTGACTTTACTATCATCTTTATTACGTATAACTTCACAATACAATGACATCATAATTTCAAAATGAGTAATATAGGGAATACTTAACGACTGAAATAGTCCCTTCGTCGGCATCGCATAAGTTTATCAACGACAATTAAAAAAAATAAAGGACCAGCCGCTTTCAATCGCTAAGCCTCACAAGGCTTTTAGGCTTTCCCAATTTTTCACATACAACTTTTTATCCTGTTTTTATATTAGGTGTTCGAAAATATAATTATGTATTTATATAAAAAATAATCTGGGAATTTCTTATATTATGTTTTTAAAATGAATTAACATGGTCCTTTTATTTTCTTTTACCTGTATAAGATAATACATAAAATAAATCTTTTAATTTATAGTCATATAATTTACAAAGTAAGAATTTAATAATAAATAAATAATTATATAAATGCATCCAAGTCTAACGTCATGAACATAGTTCATATTTTAATCTATTATTAAATTATTTCTACCTCAGATAGACTCCCTCTTCGCCAAATGTATATAATGAATCTTTCTTGATTGCTAGTCTTTCTATAAAATAAACTTACATCACTAGCGAGAAATCAACTAAGAATAATTCAGTTAGTATACTACTTACAGTCCAACAATAATCTAGTTCAGGAACTTGAAAAAAAAAAAAAAAACCACTTAAATACTTAAAATACTTTTTCCCTTTTCTAGCTTGTTGGCCTCCAGGATAGCTTTCATGGCATCCAGTTGACATCTAGCTGGTTAAATGATCATAACAATAGTTCCTTAGTCTGCCGCAGAATTAGCTTAAACATTGCCGTCCAGCATTTACGAAAAAACAAAAAAAATCATCCACGTTTTAACTAATATCATGCTCAATCATTAATGAACCTCATACGGTATCAATTACAATATAACTGTGTAAAAATGACAGCAAGATGCTGATACAAGTAAACAATGCTAGCGAAATACCAAGAAACCTATATGAAACATGACACTATGAACTTGGTCTAAGTTCTGCTAATTGTGCTACAATACAACTGCGTAAAAATGACAGCAAGATGCTGATACAACTAAACAATGCTAGCAAAGTACAAAGAAAATACACCTATGTGAAACATGAGACTATGAACATGCTCTAAGAGCTGCTAATCGTGCTACAAAATCATCATAATCAGGAAGTTTGGGATGTACATGACCTTGTGGACTCAAAGCAGAATCCGGTTGATAAGTAGCAGCTCTTGCAAGCCCTTTTCTTTCTTCTGATGCCAATCGAGTATTCAAAGGTTGAGGAGGAAGTGATTCTGTTCGTGTTGGAGCAGGAAAATGTGTCGGTTTTCTGCTGTAATGTGTCAGAAGTCTGTCCATCTTTCTTTCTTCATCATCTCCATGATCATGATCAAGATTTTCACCATTTGGATTCTTAGGACTTGGTTTTGGAACATCATTGTTTCCACGAGAAGAACCTGCTACCGGCTTAAATGGCCTACGATTGCGCATTGACCTTGGTACCTGCTTACTAATATTTTCAGTCTCTTTTTCACGTCTGATATCACCATCTTTAAATTTCAATCCAGGTATTTTTTCTTCATCTGAAGTTGTTGGCTTTTTGCTTAAATCTGCTTTGATGTATGGAGGACCCATTGACCTTAACCCATAAACCTTCCTTCCTTCGGGAGTATCACGGTGAAGATTATTGTCATCCCTGCCAGAACTCGAAGCTGAATTTGAATTTGTTGACTTTTTGGTTGACTCTGTTTTGATATAAGGAGGAGCCATTGACCTGAAAGTATTAAACTTTCTTCCTTCTGATATATCTTCAGAAGCACTATCATCCGGGCCCGTGCTATATTCAGGACTAGTTATAGTGTCACTGCTAGAACTAGTGTTGCTTGACCAATAAGGGGATACACGGCCGGGATCATGTTTTTCTTCCTTTTTCGTTTCAACTTCAGCACTTGAGTTGTAAGGTAACCTGCTTACAACAGTCGGGTCCTTATGCTTTGCCTCTCTTTTTTCAACTTCAATCCTTAATTTGTAAGGCAAGCTGTTTACGACAGCCGGATTCTTGTGCTTGTCATCTTTCTTTTCAACTTCATCCCTTGGTTTATAGGGCAAACCTTTTTTAGGGGTTGGGTCCTTATTTGCAACTTCAGTTTGCATATTGCTAGTCTTCTGTTTCATTTCTTTTCTGTTTGTTTCCTGACCATTATGATGGTGGGTCTTAAGTGGTTCATTTCCATTGGCATATAGAGAGCGATCCTGAAATAATTGTATGTTAAGAGATGCTTATTTGGTAGAGGTGACAAGATGGACAAAATATCAGTTCATTTCTAGTAAAAGCGGAAATGGGCCATTTTGGGTTGGGTTGACCCAAAACACTCTTGTGTCCAATATTTAGAGGTTTTCATAAATAATATAAACCTTAGTTATGATTACAAAAACAATGTCATATCATTACCAAATCGGAAAATCCAAATCCAAATAAAGGATGTTGCATTACAATTTTTGGCTAGAGTGCTAGACACATTTGACCCGTTTTGGCTAACTTTTTGTTTGACCCATTTGGAACACAACCGAAATTACCCATTTGAAACACAACAAAAATGGTCTACCTGTACAGGCGGAGGTGGTTTGTACAGTTTTAGTTCCAAAGGCTTGCAATCCCACTGTATACCAGTATCCAGTGCAATATCTTGAAGCATTTGAAGCTTAAGTTCCTTACTGGGAGGGTCAGCTTTCAAGTTCCTGACAAACTAATAACATAAAAGTTTCCACTTAGTTTTACTCATAGAACGCTACCACGAAATAAAATATAATGTTTTGATGAGGCTGATATATGAAGTACCTCTTGGTTGACATAAGGTTCAAAATAATTCCCATATCTTTCAGCAAATATACTTCTGACTTCTCGCAATTCAGGCAAATCCGCAAACCTTGCAGCAGCAAACATTAACGTTGAAATAGCTTCCTTGCACTCATCAGGGCATTCCCTATTGGCAACAGAAGAATCAATTTAATACTCAAAAGATCAAATTAATAATTGATATACCTACGAATCTAAAAGAAGAAATTATTTTACCTCTGTTTATTCATGGTTGATAGTTGACTTAAGATGAACGAGCATGATAGTTCCACAAATTCATAACATGATGAAAGAATCTGGTCAGCGTACAATTGTTCAACCTGTTACATACAAATTATACACATCAAATTATCAATCTTGAATTTTTGCAATCATTATACATAAGTCTTTCAATTAAGTTTCAATATAGTATTTTGCTAATAAAAGAATCTTTGTCCCATCTTTACATAATCGGTGATCAATATATCTAATGATCTAAATCCACCTACAACTTTAATTACATGTTACAAATTCACATGTTAACTTTCATCATCCAATATGAAATGAAACCATGTTCCTAAATTCAAATGTTGGACCACAAATGCCTACTTTTTTAACCATTACACATAATACAGATGAAACTATTTATTGTCAAAAAATGGTCCACCTATATTCCCAGCTTTTCTTACCAACTTTCAACAATATTCTTGTTAATAGCTAAACTAACTTTAACACAATCATCAATACTCCAATTAAATCACTGTTAAAGATATCAATATTGTTCATACACAATCAAGAACAATATATATATAAATACAATGAAGAAATTATATTACCCTGCCATAAGCATTGGATTCAAGACCAGTTTGAAGAAGATCAGCAACATCATTCTTCAAAAACTTCTGCATTGCGTTCCGTTTCCTCTTTATCATCTCGATTCGTTTCAACGTCATCTTGATTTCCGACTTGCTATAATCACAATTAACAAATAACGCATTTACGAACAACAAATTAACATGAAAAAAAACAAAACAAAATTCTCAAAAATAACAGATAATTCCTTACCATCTAGCATAAAACTTGCTTTTCAATAATGCGTCTAACATCTTTACGTTTGTTTTAATTCCTCAAACCCTAACTTAGTAGCGTCAATCAAAATTTCTTCGAATGTGCAACAATTAATGAACTGAATCTTCAATCAATCAGAGATTGACAGAAAATGAAACGGTTGATTTTAAAATCTAAGAGAAATATCGCATATATATAATGGATATATATATGTATATACAGATATACGAAAATATATAGATATATATTTTGTGTATGTATAGGTGCAGGAAATGTAAAATTTGGAGGGAATGAGGGCAGCTATCGAAGGAAAAAGGAGAGTGAAATCAGGTGAGCTGTACAATACATTTTTTTTGTCTATTTTTTATATTTTAATTCTCTTTAAATGTGGGACCAGGTAAAAAGAATAAGACCTTCTTTTATGCGAGATCAACGGTGGGATTAGTTTATGAGGTAGTGGGGTACCGATTATACGGTGTGCGTGTGTTACACGAGATATTTACTCCGCCGAATATACGATTGGAGTGGGTTGACACGTAGGAATTCACTTGGACGAATTACGGTAGTACCCTTGAAGCCAGTAACCGTCGAGTTCGATTCTCGTATAACTTTTATTGTTAAGTTTCTTTACTATTCGTTTAAATTTGATTTCACTAGTAAACAGTCCAAAACGAATCGGTTTAAATGAAACCCGAAGCTTAATTCAAATATTCTTTTCAATTAGTCCAACACTCATCTAATTTCTCTCAATTAACTTAGTATAAAATATACTCCATAGTTTCAATTATATACTTATGACTATGACTATTATGATGAAGTCCGATGAATGCAATAAGCCAATAACGTTTTAACTTTGAAAAGCACTAGATACTTTTTAAAAGCTTAAACGTATGATAATGTAGGGAATAACTACATACTTTTGTCAACTAAAAAAACGTATAATTAAAAAAATGGATAGCTTTAAACAAAGTAGTTATGACAAAGATTTGGAATCGTATGCCAAATGTGTGGCTAAAAGAGAGCAAGTGATGGAAAAGGATTGAGAAAAGAAAAGGTCCATACATATCTAGACTTCATAGCTTATTTAGTCTCAACTCAAATGACATATGACATAGATACATTTGACCAAGTGCGGTGAATATTACAAGGCTAAATTCCAATAACAAAAATAATGTTCAAAACGACATGGGAAGCATTCCAATATCATTGGACTTAATTTAAGTGTCAACCTATTGATTTCTTAGTAACCAGAAACGGTCAAAAGGTTATCTAATTAAGTAAATGCATAACTTTTGGGTATTGCCTTATACGAGTGGGATCATTTATGATGTCTAAATTTTTTGAGAATAGATGAAATGAATCTGGTCATGTATCAAGAAAGATGAAAAAATGGACAGTGCATACCAACTAAAATCATATCATTTTTTTGTTAATAAATTATATTATATATATATATAATTATATGTAATTTAAAACGTAATTAGTAACACAATTGACTACTTTATCATGTGTGATTAGAGTCTATTAAAATTCAACTCTGTGATTTGTTGTACAAAATATGAGAACTTCATTCGGGATTTCCTCCCTTTTTTTTTCTTTTGTGTGTGTACATTTTAGGTTGGATAAGCCTTTTAGCTCATTTAGTCACTGATGAAATAGGCTTAACATAAGAAATGAAATATTATTGGCCAGTTTTATTTTGATTTTGCTGATGTGATATTGAAATGACAGTTAATTTTTCAATTTATTTAGTCCCATAATGAGTACTCTAGTTACAGTTATTTTGCAAACTAAATTGCAATATTTTTTTTCTTCTCTTTCTTTTCATCGCCTCAAGCTCTCTCCACCCATAAATTTATCTCTATCTCTGAATATAAAGAAAATATACAATCTTTTCATTATATTATTTTTTTTAATAAAAACTCTACTCCAACCATCTACTCTAAAAACACAACTATATACCTTTTTATCATATTTAATTTATTTTTATACAATATTTTAAGACTTAAGTTTTCTTTATTTGTTTAAAATCATTTTAGAGTATTGCTACGATATATTTATTTTTCATTAATTTTATTTTATTTATTTACTAATAATAATTAATAAACAATACTCTTTATTATTAAGAATCTAACAATATTTTTAGTATTTTTTAAGAGGATTGGTAGTGTTTCTTTAGCATAGAAGAAGTTAACTTCTTCTAAACATTTATCTAAATATCAAAGAACTGTTAAAAGATATTTTCCTCTTTATTATCTGTATATTTTCTTTTCTATATTTAAATATGGGAATAGAAGAATCATCCCAAAGTACTCTTAGAAATGCTCTCAAGACTCTAGTGATAATAGATAGATAAGGAAGTAGAAAAGTTTTCTACAAATCAATAATAGAGCCACGTCACTGTTGAGTCAAACAGCTGCTAAATTTGAAAAAGGTTGGCATCATATCATGTGATAGTGCTCCTATTAGTCTATTGCCCGATAACTTACAAATGGACCAGCTGTTGTCTATTCATAATCCTTGGCCACCACTCAACCTGTTGCTTGCTTTCCAAGACTTCATTACAACCTATACATACATTACAAGTCACAACTCAAATACTTACCAATTTCTGATTGGAGTGTTTCTTTTACTAATCAAAAGGAAGGATTGAAAATGGTTAGTTACTAGGTTGCGTACGTAACAAAATGTCGTACCCAATGTTATTTTACTACTGTATATTATCCGGCCACCAGTTTGTCCAGTCAGCCATACCCTTTTTCATGCTCTTTATGCTTCTACAATTATACCTTTCTTTTCACTCGGAATATATTCCAAAACATATGCTTCAGATCTTGTGGGTTTTTTACTTTTTTACTTTGTAATAACAATAACTATAGTTTAACCTACTTTACTTTGTTGTATTGGATAAGACTGATAGTTTTTCATCATAAAGATCAACTT
This sequence comes from Logfia minima, assembly GCA_963921325.1. Lineage (NCBI taxonomy): Eukaryota > Viridiplantae > Streptophyta > Magnoliopsida > Asterales > Asteraceae > Logfia > Logfia minima. Next base: position 1,796,473 of record OY992771.1, on the reverse strand, counting down.
AATCATTCTAACAACATACTATACAATACAATTAATTATTAAAGCATTATAGTATTTCAGTTAGGAACTACCCATTCAACTATGAGGGTTTATCAAAATGTAACATTTTCTTTGTGAACTGAACAAATTTCTTTTATAATAAACAAAATAAGTTATATTAACAATTAATAAAGTGAACAGAGGGAGTAATGCATATGAGTAATAAAGTTTTGTGTCATTATAAAATGGACTCTGTATTTAAATGAAACAAGTCAGCTAGGGCTTCGAAAAATACAAGAACAAGATGGTAGGAGTTAAGGAAAGTTCATTTTAAGCGGCGAAATATGGGAATGGACAGTTAAAGTCCAAATATAAATGACTTGTTGATCGGGATAACTCTTTTATAACTAAAGTTTTATATCGCCTTATGATATATATAATTTATATTTTATTGATACGTCAACTTTTTTTTTATTCTAGTAAGTGTCAAAGATTCTACTTAAATATTTTTTTACCTGAGTTAGGTTCAAATGAGAATGGATATTATTTGTGAGAATGAAGGAATCAATTTCAACTATCCATCTCATTAAAAAAATAATAACCCCAACACTTTTAAAAAGTGAATATCTCACAAACGGTTAGTCAAAAAAATATAAAAATTGCACCATAAAAATCAGCATTTTTTTCTCTTCGATTAGACATCTCACAAGGTATACTTTCGACGAATTTTTTTTTTTTTCATATTTTGGTGGGTTTCGAAATCGGTAACACATGTGTTAGGTGCGGTAACACATGTGTTAGTTGCAGTAACACATGTGTTAGTAGTTAGTAACACATGCCACTAACACATGTGTTACCGAAACTAGTACATGTGTTACCAACCACTAACACATATGTTACTGGTTTTCAACCCAAAAAAAAAAAAAAAAGATTTTTTTACCGAAAATATGTCATGAGTGATCTCTAATCGTAGAGAAAAGAACGCTGATTTCAATGGTGCAATTTTTATAATTTTGTGATTAGCCGTTTGTGAGATATTTAACTTTAGGGGAAAATTGGGTTTTATAAAATGGATGGTCAGGATTCATTCCTTCATTCTCACTAAAATTTTCGTTCTCATTTCAACTTCCCTCTTTTTTACCTTTGTTGTTATAAGTTTTAAAATTAAAAAAAAGGTTAATATGCATAAATATAATATAAATATTAAAATATAATTAATAAATATGAAAAATTGATTGAATGAAATTAAAAAAAATAGAAAATTAAGTATAAAGTTTTGAGGACCGACTATCACTCTGCTCCCCTTCTAAATCTCCGTTATAATGTATCTTAAAAAACTAAATTAATATATTAAACTACGTTAAGTCACATGCAATATTATTTAAAACAGCAAACCCAACTACTTGATATCTAAGAATGAGGAGAGCTAGAATATTTATAGGATAATCGTTGATTGAATTGAATATTATAATTATTATTTATTAAACTACTTTTATATTTATGTCAAAACTTTGCATATAGAAAGTGTTCAGACTTATAAAATACTACATAAAAGTTAAACTCATAAAATAATCAAACAATCATAAAAATATTTTTTCTCAAACGGAATAAAAACAATTCAAAAGCTCTTTTTTTTAACACAATACAATCACAAACTCATAAAAAAAAACTTAAACATTCTCATTAAAGATGTTCTTATTGTAATTAATATAATAATTTGATTTAATTTGTTAGTATCGCCGTTTGACTATATATCATTTCATATCTTCGATATCGTTAAATCCCATTTATACGTTATAATATCAATAGCATGAAATTTATATATAAAGATAACATACTCGAACAAAATAAAGGATATAGAAAGAAATTACTCCTGTATACAACATAAAATATTGATATAAGAAAATTATTTTATATACGTTATAAGTTGTAGAATCGCAAAAAAAAAAAAAAAAAAAAAAAAAAAAAAAAAAAAAAAAAAAGATAGATATAAGACGAAATTGCTACAGTTAATTGCATCTTGTAAATGTATGTATATATTAAATTGTATATAAAACTAACAAATTCGAACAAAGAAAATACTATATAAAGACCATGTTTTGTGCTTTTTATAAATACCGAATATGAAAATTGACAAAAATGAAAGTGTTTATATGTAAATCGATACAAAATGAGTAGGAAAAAAAGTAAGATGATGATTTATTGATCAGCTTGAATATTATTAATTGAATAAGGTGGCATCATGTTGTGTGGTGAATAAATTGAATTGGTGATGGAGTTGGTTTAACTTAATAATGCAAGCTAGCGAAAGCAGTTGATGAGTTGCCAATTGGCATCCTTATTTGCGTATAAGTTTCACCGAATAACATTTCTTTTCATGGTGTCGTTGGCTAGCTGTTATGGCCCCTCACATGTTTTTAGGTATACTTACGTCTTTATTTCATCAACGCATTCATAAGGTCAAAAGGGGTAAAAAGTAATACTACAAAACCAACCAAACACTAGAGGTCATTTTATGTTCTAAAAAGTAGTTACACGTCTTGAAAGCTTTTTTTAATATGATCGGTTGTGTTTTTAACTTTCTTATGATTTTTGTAATTTTAAATCACATGCTTAAAAGTTGATATTGTAAAATAAGTAATATAAGTTGAACCGAAAATATAAGAAGTATTCGTACCCAAGATTGATGTCGTAAGAATTAGTCAAATTTTGTATAGTAAACCATAAAAGTTGAATCTTAGATTAAAGAGCAATTGACGTAGCATTGTCGATGTAACTTTTCAATTGAGATTGGTGGTTTAAGTCCTGAGAGTGAGATAACTATAAACATTCGTAGGTAATATTCGTGTGTTAATTGATTTGTTTTTCTAAAAAAAAAAAAAAAAAGAAATTGAATCCATCTTATATTTTTAAATGAAGGCTTTTACTAAAAAAAAGTTATCCAAAAAAGTTTTTTAAAAACTTTTGTTTATTGAAACGAAAAAATTTTATAATTAAAAATTTGAGATCTCTTAAACTTTTAATATAAAACTTTTTTACTAAAGAATTTTCATTTTACATTGAAGTTAAAAAGCTTTTTGAAAAGTCTTTTTCAAGAAATATGATATACGGTACGTGAAAGAGATTTTAGAAGTTTTTTTTGTCATTCCTTGTAAACATAATTCTAACTTTCAAATTATATATGATATTCATTTGTAAGAAATTTTCATATGAAAAAAAAAACATGAAAAGTAAAATTTGTGTCTGTATGTATATCTATACAATCTATCTATATATATATATATATTAAAGGAGTATAAATAGTTACTTCATATTTTGTTACGTACACAATAATATAATGTGGCGACCTCTCATAATTTAAAAATAATTAATTAATTAAATATCAGAGTTATATGATATTTAAATATAATATTAATTAGTTAAAGAATCAATTAATACTACTCAAAAACTAATTTAGAAAATAATATTAAATTGTTAAACTTATTAATATTAATAATATTAATATTAATATTATTATTTAATTCCTAAAAAATAGTCACTGGATTTTTATCGGTCAAACTCTAAGAATTTAAAAATAATTAATTATATTAAATTTAATAATATTCGTATTATTTAATTTCTTAAAAATAGGAATTGGATTGTGTGGTCCATTTTGTAGTTTCAAGTTATGACTACCTATTTTTTTAATGATGAATAAACATTATATTATAAATATTGTATTATTTAAATTGTTGTACATCGTACGAATTAATAACTAATATATATATATATATATATGAGTTGGAGATGTTATTTTTTAAATGTTTTGATTGATTGATTATACATAAATGAATGTTAATGGAAAATTTAAACGGGATAAAAGTAAAAATTTGAAATGTCACCAAATGCCAATTTTATGTACAACTGTAAAATAGACGGAGAGATTAAAATACTTAAATTTTTATCGATCGATAATTAGATTTATTTTAAATCTATTTAAGTTGAGGGTATTTATTTATTAAAGTCCATGAACATTCATTTACTTGGATTTCCTGTCATGTGACTGATTGAACACATAAAAATAACAGTGGGCATTGGGCTTAAAGCCCAATTAGTTGATTCATTCGAGTTTCTTTTTTTAATTAATCAATAAGTACTCAGCTTTTGTAGGTTTTTGTTTTTCTTTTCTTTTCTTTTTTTGAACAAAACGAGTTGGGTTATTCTTAACCTTTTGGATCTTTTTTCTTACAACTTTCTCATGTGAATTTTGATGAATCTTTTTGATAGTATACCAAACAATTACAAATTCGCAATGATTCATCCGTTTATGAGCTGTTAACTTAAAAGGGTGGAGTGTTACCAACTATTTGGAAATTATAAGTGCACAAAAATGGTTGTTAGACAAAAAAAAATGAGCATAAAAATATATTTCTTAGTAAAGAGATTGTTACCTATGACAAAACTAGTGATAAAGATGGGCAAATAAAAAGCAAGTTTGTAAGAGAATTTTTAGTTTTTATTCATTCTACAAAAATCACTTTTGAATATATAAAAGAAAATAATATTGAGGAATATTAATCTTAGATTAAGTTCTTTCTTTTTGATCGGACGATTGTGATTATTTTCTATATTAAATTCTGATCTTTAAAGGCGTACCAAGAACTTTGTCCAATAATCCGCTTTAGTCCTTCCTCTTTCTATAGCAATCCTTTAAGTCTAAGTTTCATGATATTTTATAACATGAAACTTATAATTAAATCATTTTATCTTTCAAACATTTGACTTTAACGTTACTTAATTAACATGATATTATTTACATTCACTAATATTATTCTTTTTGAGTTTTAAAATCTTTAAACGTATTGAATGCACCAGAAAAGTTATATTAATTATTGATTCTTTAAAATTACCAAAAATTATTAACTGTAGATTGTTAATAAAATGAGTACATAAGATCTAGATATATATATATATACATGTATATATATTCCCTACATTATATAACATTACAAGTTATTAAATTTAACAAGATTTTAAAGACTACAAAACTTTATTCTTAGAGAATTCAAGGTATTCTTGATATATGTTTTCATACTACTTTTTAGCTAAAGTTGTTTGTTGCAAATATAAGCTAATCATAAGTTAATTGAGGTAATGTCATAATAACATTGCGTAACTTAGTCGATATAGATTATAAGTCATATGTAAAATATCTTATGTAAGTTAATTAATTTAAGTAAACATTATAAGCTATTGTTATATTTTTGTAAATATAATAATCATTATAAAGAGATAGTATGTATATTTAATCACAAACCGAGTCTCTAAAATTCATTTGTACTATAAAAATTTATTCTTAAACAATTCAAGGTATTCTAGATATATATTATAATACTATTTTTTAACTAAAGTTGTTTGTTGCAGATATAAGCTAAGTAAAAGTTAATTGGGGTAATTTCATTATAACATTTCGTAACTTAGATAGTATAGATTATAAGTTATATGTAAAATATGTAATGTAAGCTAGTTAATGTAAGTAAACATTATAAGTTGTTGTAATAAATCCGTAAACATAAAAATCATTATAAAGAGATAAAATGTAAAATTTAAGTATATGATAACAAAATGATTGTATTCTCATTTGACCTTTTATACATTTCATCAAAAAAAAAATATGAAAGCAAATAGTAATGAAAAAGTTAATGAAATTCTATATTACCTTTTAAATTAAATTTGATGCAAGACTTCCCTTTATTTATTCAATCACAAACTAAGTCTCTAAAATTCATTTGTATGTTTACATGTCCTCCTTAAGATCAATGTTTTTTTTTAATCAAAACCAATGGAGATATGAACTTTAGAATATTTTTCATATTAATAAATTTGACCAAAAGTTCTAATTCGATATGGACAGTTATAAATAAGTACGCATAGAGTTATCCATTATGTATCCACTTAATCGTACTTTTTGATTTTTATTATAGTACGTCATTTATTACATAAATAGACATGACAATCCATATTTTAAAAATAAATTATTGTTCTTAACTAATATACATACTAATGATTTACACATAACTATTTATTAGCACATTAACCGCGCAATGCGACGGTAACAACTATGTTCGTTAAATATAAGATTATCTTTGAATATTATTATAACACTTTCTACCATTGTTTAATAAATAATGACTCAATTGTGTTGATCCTAATAATCACTTATAAACTAAATGATTTGGAGTCATAATGTATAACTGTAATTGTAGAGGGTGGTGAATGTAATCTCTTACTTAAGTTGTGTATTTAAAACTTTAATTGATTATTTATAGTTTAAAACACTTTTTTCAATATACATAGAGTATGGATTGTTAGTACATAAACAAACAACTGAGAGTACAAGATCAATAACGTAAATGATGAATCTATTAATCATAATTTACACCGAGTATTGAATGCGAAATGATCTAGCCAAAACTAAGATCAATTCAATTCAAATCTACTATCACACTCGCTTAAGTATATAGATTAGCTGACAAACAAACTAATATATTACTCGCTGACAAAAATTTGTATTTAGAAAAACTTAATCACTGACATACAAGTGATTAATACAAAAACGGTTAATTTCAAGTACAATATGTCACTCTATTATAGTTAAGATATTGCCATAAATATCTTGAATCTTAGACAATAAAATACATGTCTCGTTGTGTGAATGACTTCGCTTTAACATATAAACAGTTAAAGGAATATTTTTTGGTCCCCATTTTTGACCATGCTTTTTGCATGTGTTGGATTTTCATTAATCACAATCAAGCTTGATGATGTATTTTGATCAGGGACCTCGCATCAATTTGTTTAATACTTAGTGAGTCTTGAAACTTGCTTATTTTTTAAGTCGCTGGAGGATTAATTATCTTCTTCACTCACTGCGATTTAACGTGCTCTTGTAGAGTGATTTGTCTTGTTATCTTAAGTTGAACTCATTTTATTTGATAACAACGACTGTTGTGTTTATTAATAAGATGAGTGACTGAATCTCGCTGCATCACCAGTGAGCAGTATACAAAAATTGAGATTTATTTACTCCACTAAACACTCTGACAAACACAAGTGACAACAATGATCTTCTACTTATGTAATAGAAGTTTGTCTTCATCATTTCAAGTAATAGAAGTGATATGAACATACAATGACAACATCACTAGTGATTGAGTTGGCCAGCGACCAGTGATCCAATTTAAGAGTTTGATTTCATCATTTCTAATGACATTATCTCCAACAATTAAGTTGGTCAACGACTAGTAACCCAACAAATTGGTTTAATAACATGTCAAATGCTTTATAAATAAAATAGATATGTAGCACCGATTATGCTTAAGTCAATGATCTTTTTATTTATTTTTTATGTAGAACATAACTTTAATAACAATTTTGTAAATAGATAATATAAGTTAAAAAGGTAATATTAGTAACCTTATTGTAATAAAACAAAAATGTAAATTAGTAATTTTGAAATAAAAACGTTTGTGTTTAAAGTAATTTTAATTATCATTTGAGATTTAAGACTCAACAATGGAAATATATTTTATACGTAGTTAAGGTAAAAAAAAAAAGATAAAAATACAAACTTAAGTTACAGTTAATAAAACTTGTACCCACATTTGTTCACTCACTATCCAAACTTACCCTTATATTCTATTAACTATTTAGCAAGAAATCTTTAGGAAAAAATATATACGTTAAAAGATGTTCCAACTTTGTATAAAAAGAATATTCAAGTTCAATTTTGGAAGAAAATGTTTTGACAGAAACTAAAAGTTACTATAATACATAAGAGACGAGATGACATAATCCTTAATGATAAACATGAGTTCCATGTGAGACCCATCAGATTTAGCAACCAATTGGTTGAATTGATTTCTTTACCAAACCAATATATTCTTACCTACTTATTTTCCTTTTTGTTTGTATAGTAATATCTTCTTGTCTTCCATCATCATCATCATGATCTTTTGTTAAAGCACTACTGCTTCTAGGTTTTAAAATTGATTATATGAAATTAGTATATCACTCGTACCATACAGTAATAAGAAAATGATACAAATTACGTTGTAACGTAACATGAGTAACCTTTCTAGACTAAAGAGATCGTGTTAATTACGATGATAATAATAAATGACCTCAATATTCTTTTTATAGACCTCAATGTTCTTTTTATCTATTTTTATTTTTGACGATAATTAATACATATATAGTACTATAAATACTATTTAAAAAATATAATGAGTGTATTACAAACTCTTTGATAGATATTGATTTATAGTTGAATGAATGCTTTAGACATTTACTAGCCGGTAATCCGTGCGATGCGACGGAAATGCAGTAAAAAAATAATGAATAACCGTTAAAAAATTGAATCGAAATATACGTTTTAATTCATATTATAACAAAAAGGTTTTTTAATTTTTCTTAAGTTGATTTTTCTTAATTCACATTTAATACCCGATTCATTACCCGATTTAGCAATATATTAATTCCAATATTCTTAAGTTGACTTTTAAGGGCATAATAGATTTTTCCTATCTCCCCTTTTTAAGTTTTAAGGTAAAAATGATAAATGCTTAATAAGGAATTAAAATTATAGTCAATTTGTCATAATTTTTACATCATAATTTGAATTAATTATTTTCCAATTATATAAACTAATGGATAGTTTACAAATAGAAAGGGTAATATGGTAATTTCAAATATTAGATTTGTAAGTTTTAAGAAGGATTCGTAGATTATACATTAAATTAAGGTAAACAAAGGCTATGAAAGACCAATAGATTTTACTACTAGTTTTCAAACTTGTTGGATGAAGATGAGACATACAAATACAAGTAGTATGATTAAAATAAACAAATCTTGGAATCGAGTCATCAGACCACTTAACTTTCCATCTTTCCATTATCTTATAACCAAATATCTTAAACAATAAAATCCTTAAAAACACGATAAACAAACATTTTTAACATTAATATATTAAAAAAGAAAAAAAAATGATTAACCTTCTAAGGTAACTGAAAAATACGATGCATATATTTTTAGGATACAAGTGGACTACACAATTAATGTTAAATGTTATAAAAGATATGTCAAAAAAGATAAAAAATACAGTTATATTCTTCAAGATTTACTAATTACGAGATCAGTCCATAACCTATGCTTCAGCACACAAACCGTAAGAATCTTTTTTTTTCGAACAATAAAATGCTTTATAACCTACGAACGAATCGTAAAAATAATTCTTTCCTTTAATTAAAATAAAATGCTTTATAACGTATCAAAATGTGAAAGAACCATAAGCTCGTGATTCAAAATCATGGTCCACATGACATAACAGCCAACTTCATTTTTTCCTATCAAAATTTTGGTTGTATTTTAAAACATAAGCCACGTATAAATAACCAACAAAATAGCTTAGGGTGGTACTTTGTACCCACATCACAACACACTCAACACCACCCCACTTCTACTAATTTTGTTGCTTTCAATTCTAAAACAAAAAGAGTGAAACATAAGGTACTAATTATACTTCAAATATAGTCATCATATTCTACTTTCAATTACTTCAATCACAAGAACTCTTAGAACAAAAACGTGTCATTTTCAACCTTTTATTTTGTTTTATTGTCTTTTTTATTTATTTATTTATTGTAAACAAATATAGTAACAGAGAAAGAAAACAGAATACAAAATCAGAATTGCGTGAGTAGTTTATAAATAACAGAAAAAAAGAATTAAATTCTGTTTCTGATATGGGTATGTTTTTTAATTCATAGAAAACAAGAATCCCATTATTGTTGAATTTGTGGCCTATCTACACCTGAATGGATATTCTATATATCCATCTAAAAGTTTAAAAAGAAAAGTGGGATCTTGCATGATTCCAAAAGGGTGTCCTTGATTTGCTTCCTTTTATTCTTTGGTTCATCAAGTGTGAATCTTTATAGTATTTTGCTTGAAAAAAAAAAAGAGAAAAAGAAAAAAGAAATATTTTTTCATAGGAAGGATGGATTTCTGGCCAGAGTTTCTTGCAAGCAGTTGGGGTAAAGAATTTGTGGCCGGAGGATTTGGTGGAACAGCCGGAATTATGGCTGGATATCCGCTTGATAGTATTCGAGTCCGGCAACAGAGCTCGCAAAGCGGTTCGGCTTTTAGTATACTCAAGAATGTTGCAACCAAAGAAGGACCACTTGCTCTTTATAGAGGCATGGGTGCACCTCTTGCTTCTGTTACTTTCCAGGTTATCATTCTTGTTTTAGCTTCATGTTGTTGTAAATTACTATTTGCTTACAAATTTGTTATGTTTCTTATATTTAGGGACTTATTTGGTGTTATTGTTAACAAATAGAAGAGATTGAGTTAGATGTTTTTTCAGGACTTGATGTAACATGTATCAGTAGCTAGGTGTTTGGACGTGCATTTTGAAAGTGAGTATATGATACAGAATAATCCCTACAGTTAGAAGGAAATATGATTATTGGATTTTTGTATTACCAATCAGCGAAAATTAGGCTAACCAAATACTCAAAATTGATTATTAAGACATAAAGTTAGCGTGTTAACATCCTCATTGCAATGAAAGTGATCATTGAAAATATGTTAACACCCTTATTGCAATGAAAGTGATTGTTGCAAATAATAAGATGATTACTTTCACGATGCACTTCTAATTTTTAACACACGAACACCATATCGAGATGCCCATTTGATCATAAATTGTTAGACCCCAGAGCCCAAAGTTATATTTTGGCCAAACAACTTGGTATTTAATTAATTTTGTGACTTATAAGAGACTCAAACTTCTTATCTTTTACTTGTGTGGGACTAGTTCTTACATAAATAATCATATATGATATCTTTAAAAAGTGATTGTTAACGACTTCAAGTTGTGATAGGTGATTATGAGATTATATATATATATATAACATAACTTCACAAATGTTTATTGCAGAATGCGATGGTTTTCCAAATCTACGCAATCTTGTCAAGAGCATTTGACTCATCTTGTTGCTCAAACGAACCACCGTCTTACAAAGGTGTTGCTTTAGGAGGTGTAGGAGCCGGGGCTATACAAAGTTTGATGCTTTCCCCTATTGAATTAATCAAGATTCGACTACAATTACAAACCCAACTCCAACGTGAACACACAGAAAAAGGTCCTTTAAATGTGGCAAAAAACATACTAAGAATAGAAGGTTGGCGAGGACTTTACAGAGGCTTAACAATTACTGCTTTAAGAGATGCACCTTCACATGGTTTCTATTTTTGGACATATGAATTCATGAGAGAAAAACTTCATCCGGGGTGTAGGAGAACTGGTGAAGAAAGCTTTAACACAATGCTTGTTGCTGGTGGTCTTGCGGGGGTCGCTAGTTGGGTTTGTTGCTACCCTTTAGACGTCGTTAAAACAAGACTTCAAGCACAAACACCTACTTCCACGATAAAGTATAATGGAATTGTGGATTGTTTACGTAAAAGTGTCAGAAATGATGGATACGGTGTGTTGTTTAGAGGATTGGGGACTGCAGTTTCTAGAGCTTTTGTGGTTAATGGAGCGATTTTTACAGCGTATGAAACTGCGTTACGAGTGTTTTTCAACAACAATGGTAATCATGAAACCCTTCAAACAGATGGTGCGATATAATAAACGTATTAAAAGAAACACATTATTGGAATTCTGAACTTAATCTTGAAAGTTTAGAAATTTGAATTGTATTGTGTCAATTCATAGTTGTAGTCATGTAAAGAATTTAAGAAAGGATGCTTCAATTCAATCAACTTTGGAATCATATTGTACACATGAATTTATCATTTCAATGTAAGTTTTCGTGTTATGTTCATAACAAAATGCTGTCATATAACAGAAATATGAGAAAACACATGATATTTGCACCAAGATTTTAAATCTTGAAACTGTTTTCTGTCATTTCATACTTATAGTGATGTCAAGAATTTAAAAAATCATGCTTCAATTACAATTGGAATCACATTTTAAACATGAATGCATCACCTTTTACTGTAAATTTTCATGTTATATCACAACAAATCAAATAACATAAAGTTTCAATTTTTAAAATTTTAGTAGCTACCTTTTGTATCTCTAAGACTTAGCCCTGTTAATACATGAACATCATTATAAATTATTCAAGTATGCTTCAATTCAAATTCAATGATTATCACATTTTACCCATGAATTCATCATTTTACAGTGTAACTTTCCCTCTTGTATCACAAAACAACGAATCAAATTACAAAAAGTTTTGATCTTTAAACTTAGTAACTACCTTCTGTGTCTTGACTATTTAGCCCTGTCAACATATCAACATCATTATCGTACTTCATAACAGCCTGCACAATCGTTCTAACATCTTTATACAGATTTGAAACTTTTTGGCCAAGTATAAAAATTTTAAATAACTAGTAAACAGTTTGTATTATCAAGTGGTCTAATTTTTTTTGGCCAAATCCACCTAAAGTTTGTATTATAAATTGCTTATGAAAGGGCTTTTGGGGTTACATGCTCCCAGGCTTTGGTTTTCTTTCGGGCTAAGAAACATGCTCTTATGAATATAATTTTGGCTCAAATTAGGCTCCGGGCTCATCTAGGCTTAGAACTGGGGTTTTGCTGGGAGCATCAGAAGTCAGAACTACAGAAAGCAACTCATGATCTTTCAGATAATAATTGCCATATTTATAAATAAAAAGGTAAATTATGTTATTTAGAAAAAATAATAACTTTCATATTCATGCATACCCAAAAATGTATTATATTATTTATATTTATTATGATAGTATATCTTTATATAATCTTTATCTTTCGTTATATTAGATATAAGATTAAGATTCTTGGATTACCCTGTTCTTTAGGAATTTGAAAAGTGGCCTTTTCTTGATCGCATGAAGTGAAACTATAAAATCTAAATCTTGTTTCATGGGCTTACCATCATTAAACAAGTAGCCTCAGATGTTAATTTCAACTTTCTTGCGAGATTTTAGACTCTAAGCGAAATTTTAGGATTTTTTGCGATTTTTAAACTTGTGCAGTTGTGCTAGATTCTCTAACCTCTGCAAAATTCTTAACTTCATGCGAAATTTTGAATTTAATGAATTATTTTATATTTACATTTTTTTAGATCTTATCACTTATAATGCTATTAATTTTTGGTTTTTCTATTCCTTGCAGATGACATTCGTAGTTCCATCATGCAGTCAGTACAAAGAAGCAAACAGGGCAGCAATTGTTTTCTCAAAGTAAGCAGTTGTATATTGTTTTATAAAACACTCGAAACAAACCTCATTGTGTGTAAATATGTAGCTACATGATAAACAACGATCCATATCAATGATTGAATGGAAAATCAAGAAAACACACGAACACTCAAATCTTCACGCTAAAGTACTCAACTTATACATTGTGGTAAGAGCTGTGATCACACAAGTAACATAGCATCATCTAGATGCTCAAAGGGCCTAGTCTCCTTATCGAACTATTAAGACTATTACTTCTTATCGGTGGTTGTGGAACACTGAATTCGGCGTACATATCTGTGAAAAACTTATCAACAAGATCTTGATAAATCGGACTTTTTAGTAGAGAATAATAATGTAGAACTTCTTCTATATCTAACACATGCTCTTCATCCTTCATATCCATCATCTCCAATTCTCTCATTTTTTGCTCTAATACATTGCTTTGGCTCCCACCATTAACATATTTAGAGCACCCCACATCTTTATCTTCTTCAAACCCGCTAATTATCAATGATTTTTGATCTTGTGAGTTGATCATGCTTTCGTTTGATGCAATGTCTTGGTTCTCTGAAGCTTTCATATTTTTGTTGATGTTGTTGTCATTGGAATCCATCTGGTTACAGAACTCTTTGTAGAAATTGTCTAACTGTTGCATCTTTGGGTTGTTGACGCTGAAAAGATTCAAAGAGGGGGCTCTGGTTAGCTTTTTATACCCTCCAAAGATGAAGGACTTGAAATCTTGGATGGTTTTGGTGAAAAACTTTTTGGTTTTGTGTATGGTTTTTCTGAGCAGCATCTGTACTGCCTGTTATCTCTCCTCAATTACAACTCAAAATGCATACGCAGTTATGAGTGTGTGTATGTGTGTGTGTGTGTGTGTGTGTGAGAGAGAGAGAGAGAGAGAGAGAGAGAGAGAGAAGATGAAAGGCGTAAGAAATGATATTTAAGGCGACGATCGGCACCATATGTTACTCTGGTTAGTCCAAGAAAGAAAATTCATAATACTTTTTGAGCGTTTAGCAAGTTGCTTTGAAAATGGAAAAACTACAAGATTTGTCTGATTAGATTAAAAGGATTGAGATATTAAACTATAAAATACTATGATACTAATGTACAACTGATGCTAAAAGGACTAAAACATTGGATGTCAAATTTATTTTAAATATGCAGCCGGCTTGAAATTTCAAATTAAAAATCAGAATCTGTAGTTGGGACAGCATGTATTTTATAACTTACCTATTTCTTTCTGTTTGCACACTAATAAAAAGTAGGGGTGACTGGTTGTGTAAGGATATGAAATGGAATATAGTTTTAAGGAGAAAAAGGGGTGTGTAATCATAATGGACACTTGAATATTTGACCATATGTTGTCCAAAGTGCATTGCCACTGATTAAGGAGCAAAGTTAAAGGTGATGAGTAGGTCAAAATCCAAATTTGACTACATAGTACCTGGTAAACTTGCCAAATTCACAAAAATCTAAATATTATTTTCGTCCTTTTGGACAATGCAACATACAACGAACGGTTGCTATTTTAATAGAAAAATTGTTATCTATACTAGGAGGGATGCTAAAAATAATAAAAAATAATGATGTCGATAGAAATGGAAAAAATGGTGCTTTTTACTTATTGTATTTATGAGGAGCTTAGCTGTATGGACCCTATGACAATCTTCAAATAAAGTGGTAGTGGTACCACTGTGTTGGTGAAAAAACTGGATAAATGAACAAAATGCATTGAAAGCAAGGCACATAGCATATGGGGATTGGATATCAAGTCATTTTCCACTGGCTCATTCAAGTCTAAAAATTGCAAACCAGTTTTGATTTAAGGAGACATACTTTAAAGAGGGTTAAAATACGTGACACGGGAATTGATATTCAGCCAATGTAAGAATGACACGTGTCATATTTTTAATCAATAATTTAGTGTAAACAACTAAGAAGGGGAGATGTACACACTTTATATGTACCATAAGGGTCTAAATTTCTATGACTTACTTTTGTGAAATTTGAAGAATTGATGAAGAGATCTGTGGACTTCTCCATAATTAGCTGTTTTAGAAATGAGACGGTCTCTAATCCAATGTGGAAGCTTGTTGGTTGGGTGAGAGTTCTTTTTTGAGCAATCAGATGTGTAACGAGTGTCCACTAATAAGATTGCTGCATAATCATTTATGTGTCTAACTGCTCTGCCTGATAAACAAGAAATCCAAAAAGAAGCAAAAGACATTAGAAATCAGTTAATATGACAGTACCAGCCCTAGATTGCTGCATAATCATCAGAAAGTATTTGACAAATACAGATTCGTTAAAAATTATTATAAAACATGACCAAAAAGGGAGAAACATTAGATTCATCTTTTGAGATGATAGTAAAAGTGTTTAAATGTAATAATTGGTTTTATTGCAGTTGGTACTTAAATAATCCAGCTAATCAGAAGAAAAATTTCTTAATCTGGCTAAAAGAAACTAGCACTTACCGATTGACTGATTTACAGCCTTCATGCAAAGGTTTTCATAGTACTCCCTTCCTCTATGCTTGCAACTTCTTAAAATGTCAAATCCCGCTTGAGCATCCCCATTGAAACATGAGCCATTAGCGTTTCCTGACGGGTCTCCAAGACCATCAATATGCTTGACCCGCTCCATCAACTCGATGTCAGATGGACTTGGATATGGCAATCCAACCATTACTATGCACCGGCCCATCCCGTCACTAAAATTGATACCTTCTGATATCTTTCCTCCAACTACAGCAAGAAGCATTGCACCATTATGAGCTACTAGTGAATCTTTAGAATTTGCAGTAGATGATGCATCAATTGATTCTTTGTATTCTTTAAGAATGATTTCTACTTCTGTGCTTTTTCTTGGTTCTCTGAATACACGTTTCTTTTTCGTTATCCTACTAAGGACGCCTGAAGCTTTCCACGCATTGTAGACACATTCTTCATAATCAAATGAAGAAAAGAATACAACAATACCTCCAGGAACTACTGTGACCAGATTGCAAAGTAGAAGCCCTAGCTCCCCAACCTATCATTTTATGCAAGTAAGTCAGCAAGCATCATTGATGCTGCACGTAAAAGGTGGCAAAATAGGTGAATCAGGTTCCGGGTAACAGGCCAAAATGAGTAATTATGAACGGGTTGAGACGGGTCAGGTCGGGTTGACCTGAAACACTTTGTCAGAAAACTTCAAACATTCTAAACATAACTATAACTAGATGTCTAACATGACTACAGAAAATAAGAGAAATTCAGTGATACTCCAAATGATTTAGGAAGTTTTATGCATTGGAAATACAGTTCAAACAACTTTGAATTCCAAGCTATTCTTTCTTTACCCAACATAATCTGAATCAATCCAATCATACGTAAATGGGTCGAAAATTGCCATCTCTACTGTAGATAGATAAAAAAAGTTGAAAATAAATTGTGAAAGTGAGGTGAAATTTACTGACCATGGCTGACGTACTTCTAGAGCTATAGCTAAAATCGAGTGATTGACCAGAGGGTCCATGTGAAACGGATATGGGTAAAATATTGTCTGACGAGATTATATGACCACAGGAAAAGAACAGCAGCTGATCTGGCGGTAACCAAGGAAAGAGCCTCGCCCGTGTTTCTTCAATAGGTTGGAGAGTTCCACCAGCCAATATAACAGCATGGGCTTCATTGACGATCTATCAAAGGTTCACTGTAACTTTATTTGAAATCTAAGAACAAATCATGAATCAAAATGTTTTTTACAAACCTCATGAAAGATCTTTTCCCCTGTGAGCATAACATATTTTAGGTATCCTCCTTGTTGACCAGAGTCTGACGGTCTTCTCCTCGATAATATTATCCTCCCATCACTATCATGATTTGTTAGTGAGAGTAATATTCCAGCTAACGCACGAAAACCTGATAAAATGCTTGTAGAATCATTTTGCGAGCTAATTACTTTATCTCCATACCCACTGACCTAAGAGACAAAAACGAGAGACCATGAGCAACTTTGCAAGAGCGTGTAGGTAATCACAAAAAGCAACAGTGTTACGCACCTTGTGAATCATATTGCTGTCTTTCATATATTGTAGCAATTTCACTAAGTTTATGTTGTCAATGTTTAGAGAAAACACAAACTCGTTGATGCGCAAAGAGAATTCAGAGCCACTTTTTGCTGCAGGAACCAAATTAACATCATCCTGGTTGCATATGGTTTTCATAAATGCTTGAGTGAGAACCATCAGTGTTTGAATGTGTCTTCGATTGCCTGGTCCTAACAGATTGCGAAACCGTTGAAAGTAACCCTCTAAGCTAGAATTAACATGTTCCAACTGTAATATGATTTGGATCAACAGGTTACAAACTTACAAGAAGATTCACTTCCATAAACTTCTAGAAGATAAGACACAAGACCCATTAAGTATTTATGATATAAAAGCTACAATTTTTACCTGTGACAAAGTAATTTTAGAGTCATACATGCTGATGAGAGAGTCAGCAAGGTTGTGAGCCTCATCTATGATAACAACACTATTCTTCAAGCCTAAACCAAGTGATTCTCTTGAAGATTTAGAAAGAAGAGATTGATAAGGAAGGACTACAAGATCTGCAGCAGGGACCATGCTTCTGGATCCGTAGTATGGGCAAGTTCCTAAATTTCCCCCAAGGCGAACAAGATCTTCAATATCTAGGGGTCCTTGGTCACTTACCTCATTTTTAAACTGCTTCTGTAGCTTATGTTTTCTAAGCATCCCACATCCACTTGAGACCTTTGTCTTGCGTACTCTTCCCCCACCACTCGAATTCTGCAAATTAGCATAAAAAAAGCTGCATCATACTCTGATGAATTAACAAAATGACCGCATAAAACTTCAAAAAATATTCAAACTGTATCCCAATATATCAAAATCTTCTTCATATGCTATCTAAAATACACTGATATCCGCAACACTTTATTAGCTTCGGATGATCCAGAAAGCATCCTAACATAGACTATAGTAGCAGGTAACTAGTTGAATTGTAGTAACTGAATATAAGCAAAGATTACCATATACCTTCAGTTTAGAAACTTGGATTTTCTTATTCTTTTGAAGATCCAAACATCGCTCGTTAATTAAAGTGGAGTTCCCAAGCTTCAATACCTCTACAGAGTTTCGTTAATTTAAATTTGATCATTATATCATATGTTCATTTACTAGCAATAAAACGGTATTAGTTTACCTTCATTTATGCAGAAGTTCTTCCTAGAGCCCAAACTCACAACCTTTAACTCATTACTGAAAACAGTCTTTCTCAATTCTTTAACAAACTGCGATAACTGCGAATGAGTCCTGCTACAAAAATAAATCTTGAAATCCGCTTCTTCCTCATCATCACTATTTTCATCCCCTTCCCCTTCATCTTCACTCGACGAACAAGTTTCTCCTCCCTTTCTCTTTGATACCCCCCTCTTCTCATCTTCACTCTCATATTCTTCCACCAAAAACTCCTTATCATCCACCTTATCTCCATCACATTTCACTATCGAATTCTTTCCTTCATTCTCATATAAATTATAATCAACTTCAATCTCTCTAAAATGATTAAACAAATCCCTAAAACTCTCCTCAATTCCAGTCTTATCACCTGTTTTAGTTCGAAAACCGTATCGTTTCTTTAACTTAACCTTTTTTTTAGGGCTTTCCACCTCTTTACGCCCTAAAACATTCTTTAGCCAATCAGGCTCATCATCATCAGATCCAGTATTACCTCCACTTGTTTCATTCCTCTGTTTATCAAACAAACATTTATTATTAAACCGCTGTTTTCGATCAATGAGCCATTGCATAGCACTGCAGATTATACTTAGGGTTTTTCCAGTACCTGTAAGCAATTATACATTTTTATAAGCTTACTTATAAAAACATAAATGACATAATTTACAGAAGCTGAGTTATTGTTTTCAAGTACATATTACAATTATTAATTTCCATAAGCTTAACGAGTATATCAATAGCTTAATTTTGATAATAAAATTACGTCATTAACAATTTTTGACCTATAAAATAATTCAATTTACACAAATGGAGATAGAATGATAAGTGAAATCACCGGTAGGGCTTTCGAGCATTGCAATTCCTCCTTTATCGAGTGAATCGTACAGTGCGTTCATGAAATCGATTTGAATCGAGTAGGGTTTGAAAGGAAAACCCCCAAATTTCTGCTTCATCTGTTCTTCCATTTCACCGTTCTTTGCTATCAGTATTTTCCCGCCTGATTGCATTACAGAGATTTATATAGTTGAGGTTTAGGCTTAATGCAGTATAAATAGTTTGGGCTTAAATAGGCCCATTTTGCATACGCTTAGTCGCTTATTATCACCATCACCAGCTAATGATATAGTTGGGCTCAATGATCCCAAAAATGGGTTTGTAAGTAAAATCATTTTCCAAACCAAGTCATGTTAGTTTGCAATTTACATATTTTTGGGTCTTTACAAAAGTTATAATAATAAATGGTCTTTTTTCTGTTAGTTTCAAGTTAAAAAGTTTGTAGCCATTTGTATTAGTGTATTACAAAAATGGTACAAATTATGCATCACATTTGATCTTTTATGCATCAAAAGAGAATACTCATCATCTTGTAGCACATGGCTATCTGCACAAACCAACAAAAAGTGAAAAATATGAACCAAATAAAAATGCCAAAAACACAAAAACGTAGCTGCCCAATACACCTTTATTACATAAATTAGAGTAAGTAAGTATCAAAATCCTAACTTTTACTATTTGATTATTTTTATTTTTTATATATAATTAAAAGAGAATATGATAAAGGAATCTGAGTCCTTTATTATTTTTTACCATTTACAATTTAACGATCTTAATTTCTTTCGTATAATTATACTTTTAGCCTCTTAAGTATTTAATATATTTATTTAAATTAAAAATTTTGATCAAATATTTTATTCATTTATAAAAATTAAAGAGTCTATAAATATATAAGAAAATCGACCATAATATTTTATTCGTTATATTAAAATTAAATTTGTCCCGCATTGTAATGGGTATATAAACCATATAAAAAAATTCGATCAAATAAAAATTAAATTCAACGCGCGTCATAACGGGTCTATAAACTATATAAAAAATCGGTTACAATATTTTATTCATTTATAAAAATTAATTTCGTCCGGCGTTATAGCAGGTCTCTAGGTAGTTTAAAAAAATCGACCAGATATTTTATTCATTTATAAAAATTAAATTATTCCAACGTTATCACGGGTCTATAATCTATATAAAAAAGATCAACATTTTATTCATTTATAAAAATTAAATCCGTCGGACCTTATCGCGGGTCTATATATTGTATATAAAGTTTGACTTAATAAAAATTAAATTCGACTCGCGTTATCGCGGGTTTATAACCTAATCTTTATATATAATTAAAAGATGATACAATGGAGGATTTTAAGACTTTCATTATTTTTCACTCTTTATGATTCAACGATCTTAAATTTTTTCGTATAATTATACTTTTGACTCTTTTAAATATTTGATGTATTTATTTAAATTAAAAAAATAGACCAAATATTTTATTCATTTATAAAAATTAAAGAGTCTATAGACTATTTAAAAAATTTAGCTACAATAATTTATTCATTTTATTAAAATTAATTCCATCCCGCGTTATAGCGGATTTATAAACTATATAATTATATATAAGTGTATTTAATAAATTACACTTTTAACCTTTAAATATTTGATATATTTGTTTAAATTATAAAAGTCAATTACAATATAAATAAATCGATTAAATATTGTATTCATTTATAAAAATTAAATTCGTTGCATCTTATTGCGAGTCTATAAATTATATTAAAAAGTCAACTATAAAAAATTTATAACATTTTATTTATTTATAAAAATTAAATTCATCCTAGTTTATTCTAAAAACACGATAAACCTTGTAAAAATAAGTTTACCCAAACACTTCGGATGGACTTGTTGCTAGCTTATAAAATAAGCTCAAATAAAACCATCCACACACCTCAATATTTATTTTGTTGGAACATGAAAACTGAAGATCGACTTCAAGGGTACAAGTACTAGACTACTATTTAGTTTACCTTGTTGATTAATTGATCGATTTACTTATTTCAAGTTGGAAGCCCTCTGCCGCCGGTGTAATCTAACGGAACGCCGACAAGTTACAAACCCTAGATACAACTACTGTAAGCACATTCAATTAAATTCTACTTATTTTCATGCCAATTATTATTCAGAGAGTATATGTATATATGTATATGTATTTATAGCAAGCATCATTAACATAAAGATTTCAGATGGGTGATATTAGATTAAAATTGTCATATTTGAATATAATTTTTTTTATTTTTTCTTTAGATTCTATTTGACCTAACTGATAAATATAAATCAATCATAATAATATCTACATACACATACATTAAAAGGTTTTATTAGAGATACAAGCTTATTATTTTTGAGATTCTATAATAGAGGCTTAAGATTCAAATTTTAAGAGATACTGTACAAGCTTATAGATCTGCACAAAAATCATTATGTTGCTTTATTATAAAAAAACTTCGGATATTTTTGCGCTGCGAAGTTGAGAAAATATTAAATGTATTGTAGATGTGTGCCTAATGTTACAAATCGTGGTCGTGTTATGATTAAATTGCTTTAGTCAATGTAGATTGTTTGTTTAAATTGTTAGCGAGTTCTGTAAATGTCGAGGGTAACATTTTTGTAACATGTTTTACTTTATAATTTAGTGGAAAATTATTATAGTTTGTTAATGATTGTGGACACCCATTGAAAATAGTGTGCACTGTTCCTAGTAGTTTGCTTATTGAAAATTATCTGGGATTAAGCTAGTTTATTCATGTCAAGTGAAGTGCTTGCTAGTGTTTCTT
The DNA here is from genome assembly GCA_963921325.1 of Logfia minima. Classification (NCBI taxonomy): domain Eukaryota; kingdom Viridiplantae; phylum Streptophyta; class Magnoliopsida; order Asterales; family Asteraceae; genus Logfia; species Logfia minima. The sequence continues at coordinate 1,774,303 of OY992771.1, read as the reverse complement.
TTTTATTGTCCATTATTTCAGACCATCGGTGGACAGATGTGACCCACATTCTCATACAGGTAGGGCCCGGAACATTACATCCTCCTCACGGCCACAATCAGACCACCCCTGATCATTTCCCACTTAAAAACTTGAAACATAACCTAGGGTTTTCAATTTCATTCCCAATCAATGTTCTTTTCCATTTCGTTTTCAAATTCGTGGTTTCTATATAAACAATTTCATTTAATCCAGGTAAAGTATCATTTATTAGCTTGTTTATTTATTAATGTACTGAAATTGAATGATGTTTACATTTACTTGTTTACATTTTGCAGTAATTATATTTGATAAATGTTGTTCCTTTTCTAGCCCTAGATTCTGTTTGTTACTAAAACTGTCTGATTCGTGATTTTGAGTGAAATATTTGCGTCAATTGAAATTCAATTGTGCATTTGTTGTTTCAACTACATGTTTTTGTTACGTGTGATAAATTGTAATTATTCAGGTTTATATGGAATTATTGGTGAATTATTTTTTGTTTATTGGTGCAGTTTGATTTCTTGCTAAATACTTTTGGATCTGTTATTTTGATCTGTTGTGATTTGATGGATGATACTCGTCATGATTCTAAGTACCTGACGAATTATGATTACGGTTCGTCGCAGCTTGGTAAAGTGCCCGTTAATAACGTAAATTACACGAGTAGTCAATTCGTTGAGAAGTATGTTGATGAAGATGATGATGAAGTAGATGATGTCGATGATGAAGAACCAGAACAAGAAGAAACCGATATCGATAATAATGAAATTAATGGTTCAACTAAGCAGAATGATCATGATAATGAGGATGAGGAGGAGGATGATGATGATGAGGATGACGATGGTGAAGATCCTAGTGGAAGAAAGGGAAACGATAGTGTTAATATGCAGAGGCATCCTAAAAAGAGGAAGTTAAAGAGTTTGCTATTAAGTTATGAATTTGCACCTCGAGTGCCACCTCCTACCTCTGCCCGAAAACCGTCATTAGGTGGAAGAAATACACATACAGATTGGAGTGAACACGAGACGTTTGTGCTATTAGAAGCTTGGGGCAATCGGTTTCTTCAATGTGGAAGAAAGAGTCTTAGATCTGAAGAATGGCAAGAAGTTGCAAACCAAGTATCTCAGGTGTCAAAGATGGAAAGAACAGACTCTCAATGTAGAAACCGTCTAGATACGCTGAAGAAAAAGTACAAAAAAGAGAAATCTGATTTGGTAAAAGGAAACAAAAGTGGAAGTACTAAATGGGTATATTTTAAGAACATGGATATGTTATTGTCACCAAATTCCCAACAGACAGGCAGAGCAGATTCGCGTGTTAATGTTCTCGTAAACCCTAGTGTTAATCCAAATAGAACAAATGGAGTGGATGAAACGAGGGGTATTTATGGTAATTCAGACTCTTTAGAAGGCGACGACAATTCGGATTTGCTTCCGCCGAAGAAATTAAAGTCGAGAATGGATGGAAATGGTGGAGGTTCATTTAAAATGCTTGCTGATTCTATTAATAAATTTAGCGAGATATATGAGAAGATTGAAAATAACAAGATACAACAAATGATAGAGCTGGAGAAAATGAGGATGGAATTTCATAAAGATTTAGAAATGCAGAAAAGACAGATACTTGATAGAGCGCAAGCTGAGATCGGGAAAGTAGGACAAGGAGATTACGAAGATAATGATGTGTCTGCTGAAAACGTTAGCGGGTGATGTATCTTTTGTCTAAATTTTATTTAAAAATTTCTATTAGCATGTTGACTTGTTGTGTAATATTTAGGATGCAACTCTCTTTTAATTCTCTATGCAATAAAAGGATGTATTTAAAGGCATTAGTTGGTACATAACTTTGTTCTTATTACTATCCTATTTTGTTAAGATTCACGTTTCGGTAATTCTGTTTATAGTATTTTGTTTATAATTATATATTCAGTTAACTATGTGTCACTCCATTCAGAAGGAATTTTGTGTTTTAGGCTTGAATTGGTTTGGTAGCGTGCTATGAGATATGATGTCACGTTAATGGAAAAGTCTTTCACACGTGCAACTCAGTTGGCCTTTGTCCATATGGTGCTTGAATCGGCTTATACTTGCTTGTTGCATTTGTATATAGTTTTGGTTTTTGAAGGCTTGATATGGTGGGGTCAGAGGTGTGTAGAGAGTATTTCTTCGTGGTCAGAGTCATTGTGATGGTGAATTCTTGGTACCAATGATGTTACTCCACTTTTGTAATCGTTAACTGTCGTTAAAGTTGCATCTTTTTAATTAATTTTATTTGAATGATTTTATGTACAAGAAAATAGTTGTAACATTCGGTCTATTAAGCCTCGAGTAAACAACCACCAAGTGTTTCTCTTTGAAGAAGTTAGGTTTTAAAGTGTTGGCTGTGATGGGCTATCTAGAATGATTAATAATTTCTATTATGTAAAGTTTCATGCAGGACTTGGCATCTTTGAAGAGTTTCTAGAAGTCGACTTCCTCGTATGATAAGTTATCTAACGACTTGTAGCATAAACCAATATTTGCAGCATAGAGATTTACATGATATTCTCATCATTGCAGCCAAAGAAATTTTTTAGCTTGTAATTAGCAACTTGGACTTATAAAATCAAAAAGTTCAAGCGTCTTTAATCCCCATAAACACAAAAAAGTAGCTGACAAATACACCCTTCTTACATAAATTAGAGTAAATAAGTATCAAAATCCTAACTTTACTATTTGCTTATTTATTCTAAAACACAATAAACTTTGTCAAAATAAGGTCACTTCCTGACTAACTAAGATTGCAAGACTGATCTCCACGTCAGCACTAAGACTGAGGACTAACCCAAGACTGAATGCTCCCTATGGTGATTGTAAGACTGAACTTTTCAACGTCACGTTATTTCTTAAATATCAATACAAATACATTTTTTTTATTAATAATAAAAATTACAAAAATTAAAAAACTATGTTACACTAATAATTAAAATATTACAATAATTAAAAAAAGCCTTCGTTACATTAATAATAAAAACATTACAATAATTAAAAGAAAAACTACGTTACAATTACTCGTCGTCCGTGTCTTCGCTCGTGGGTTCGTTAGGCGTAACATTAGGATGATGTAAATAAGTAGAAATTGGAAGAATTGTGTGTGATAATTGTTGATATAATTTGTATGAAATAAAGTAAGAAATGTGAGAATTGTGTGTGAAAAATGTAGTATAATGTAGGTGTATTTATAGTATTTGAGAATAATTAAAAAATGTTTTTTTTTCCACCGCCGGTCGTTGGGCCCAACATTCACTGGGTTTCTTTCCATTCTCACGTCCTGCATTCGTGCTGCACAAGATGAATGACTATAGAACGGTCCTCAAGACGGGATCGTATCTACGGTAACAACGCTGAGACGTAACAAGGTGACAACCGGATAAGACTAAAACGAGGACGAAGAGTAACATAGTCACTTACCGAAACACTTCGGATTGACTTGTTGCTAGCTTGTAAAATAAGCTCAAATAAAACCATCCAAACACCTCCATATTTATTTTGTTGGAACATGAAAACTGAAGATCGACTTCAAGGGTACAAGTACTACTGTACTAGACTACTATCTAATTTACCCTGTTAATTAATTGAGCGATTTGCCGATTTCAAGTTGGAAGCCCTCTGCCGCCGGTGTAATCTAACGTAACGTAACGCAACGCAACGCCGACAAGTTACAAGCCCTAGATACAACCACTGTAAGCACATTCAATTAAATTCTACTTATTTTCATGTCAATTATTATTCAGTGGTATATGTATATTGTATATGTATTTATAGCAAACATCATTAACATAAAGATTTCAGATGGGTGATATTAGATTAAAATTGTCATATTTGAATATATTTTTTTTTATTTTTTCTTTGGATTCTATTTGACCTAACTGATAAATATAAATCAATCATAATAATATCTACATACACATACATTAAAAGGTTTTATTAGAGCTACAAGCTTATTAATTTTGAGATTCTATAATAGAGGCTTAAGAGTCAAATTTTAAGAGATACTGTACAAGCTTATAAATCTGCACAAAAATCACTATGTTGCTTAATTAGAAAAAAAACTTCCGATATTTTCGCTTATTGAAAATTATCTGGGATTAAGCTAGTTTATTCATGTCAAGTGAAGTGCTTGCAAGTGTTTCTTTTTTATTGTCTGTTAAATTTTCAAACATTTTCCAGTTTTGAGTATAGATACAAACTCTTGTATAAGCAAGAACATTCACACAAGGTGTAAGATATAGCTTTTCATTTTAATAAACTAGTTATGGATGATGCTGAATCATTATGCCTAAGTCATTAGCAAGTGAGTAATACTAGTTTATGAATGAGACGAGACTTCTATATTGAGGGTTGTAGAGACTTGCTGATGCCATTAGGCCTAAGACCAACAGTGGCAGATCTAGGAATATGTATCAGGAATATCGGTTTGAGTTTGGGTTGCTGATTCGGTTTCTTAATTTTTTCGATAAATTACTCGGTCACATACTCAATAAATAGATTAAAACAAATCAAGTACTCTGTCACATAAAAAAGAATGAACATAAGGGCACATATATATGAAATATGTCGAGATAATTCAAAGTATAAGTATAAATATTATAATTTACAATACAAATTTCTTTAGAGGAGAAGTTGTCTATTTAGTGAAGGGCATGCATTGAATTTCTTTAGGGTAGACTTTCGTAATAGTTTAATTAAGGGTATGTTTGGTGAAGTAGCTGTAGGCTGTAGCTGTAAGCTGTAGGCTGTAGCTGTAGCTTTACGTTTGGAGCTTTTCGCGAAAAGCTACTTCTAGTAGCTTTGAAAATCCGAGCTTTTCGTTGGATTCTAAAGCTACAGCTTGTACATGACAAACAGAGCTTTTATTTTCATAGGAGCTTTTTGTTCAAAAATTAAAAGCTAAAGCTCCGAAAAGCTCCTAAAAGCTCCATGCCAAACAGACCCTAAAAGTAAGTTTTTTTCTAATTTTTAACACTAGTAAATTTTTTCAAAGGGTATGCAATTGCATACCTTACTCATCACATAGGTCCGCCACTGAATGCCACTGCTAGTTATTCATGAAGATCCCAATTACTATACTTAGTGAAGAGTTGGCACACATAGGTGTTTTCATTGGTTAAAAGGCACAATGCTCTCATATATACTTTACCAGTGGAACTTGGTAGGATCGGTCCTGTAAATATTGCATGAATGCATGCTACTTATCTGGTGACATAAGCTCTGTTGGTATCTACCAAAAATAATGTACTGTTTTTGTTAAGCCAAAGGCCACATTTTACTTTACCTAAACATGTTTTCTGGTTTTCCATTTTTCTTAGAAAAATAATTCGGAAAATAGTAGGAGTTTTTTGTAACTAAACGCACCGTAAGCTTTTCAAAAATACTAACATATTTTCTTGTCGTAAGCAGGGTTTCCACATACAAACAACTAAGAAAGATAAATTTTTGTGTGCAATCAAAGTCATCTACTTTGAATGGCATTGGTTGTAGTTTGTGGTCAACCATGCAGTGGGAAGTCAAAGGCCGCTCTTTGTCTGTCCGAAGCTTTGAAGGAAAAAGAATCTAAAATTAATGTTAGAATCATAGACGAAACCTCCTTTCATCTTGATCGTAATAAAACCTATGCAGAGATGACATCAGAAAAGAACTTAAGAGGAGTACTTAGATCAGAAGTCGATCGATCCTTATCAAAAGATAGCATCATTATAGTGGATTCATTAAATAGCATTAAAGGTTACAGATATGAGTTATGGTGTCTAGCACGTGCAGCAGGAATTAGGCATTGTGTTCTTTACTGTGATGTTGAAGAAACCAACTGTAGGAATTGGAATAAAGAACGCAGGAAGAAAGATGGAATTTCATATGATGATGGTATATTTGAAGATTTAGTAAGAAGATTTGAGAGACCTGATAGTAGGAACCGATGGGATTCACCTTTATTTGAGTTATGGCCATTTAAAGATGGGATGGATAAATCTTCTCCTGCTATTATAGATCTTCTATCTTACTTGACCAAAAAAGTGGACTCAAAGACTCGAGATGTTAAAATCTTGCAGCCAACAATAGCAACACAGAGTGCTCGATTTTCAGAGGCTAATTCCCTTTATGAAATGGACCGAGCTACACAAGAAGTCACAAGTGCCATTGTTGAGGCTCAGTCTTTAGCTATGGGTGGACCGGTAACTGGACTCTCGCTTAGCCATGATTTGCCAACTATTAACATTTCAAGGTCAGTTGGGTTACCTGAGCTTCGGAGGCTAAGAAAGACTTTCATAAAGTTGACTGGTCAATCTAGTTTAAGTGGGCCACCACCACCTTCGGATGCTGAAAGTGCAAAGAGAATGTTCATTGACTACTTGAACAGAGAAATTGGAAGTGGATAAGGTTTCCTGCTGTTTTGACATCAAATTTTGTTCTTGATCCCTGTATTACAATCAAGGCCGGTTTTGTGGTAAAACTTTAAGTTTTTTATATTATACTTCTTACGAGTGATTTTGACTTTCGTTGCAATTTAGCCACTTTTCTTGCGCAACAAAAGATTATTGTCTACCAAATGAGCGACGTTATGCAAATTCTGCAAAAATGTAATAGCATAAAAGATCATATGGAACATTTAGTATCCAATTTTTCCAGTCTTGCGAATTGTGAGCATTGTAGTATCTTTACTGAAGGAGTAGCATTATTTGCAGCATGTTTTTTTTCAAATTGCCATTTGTACTGCTCAAAACAGACATGGAGATAACATTTTAGGGGTTCAACTTAGAAATGCAATAATGTTTAGTCTCAATACCTGACATACAACTATGTTTAATGACAATTTAAATGTGTAAAGCTGTAAATTGTTGACATTCTTCAGTCTTCAAAGTTATCCATCTGATCTTTCGGTGAGTCAAAGCAATCCAAATTGATGGCATTGTATTTTTCATTCGCAACTAGGTTAATAAAGTCAAACTGTTAAAAAGAAATTACAAAGCAACACTATGACATTCTTAATAAAATTAAAGCAATGATAAAATGTAGCATGGAAGTACTTTTTCTTCTATATTATAACATTTATTATAATACGTTTTTTAGTGAATGATAATACAACAATTGTAACATGATAATAGCAAGCATACAAATTCTGATAGCAGCATTATTTGGGTTACAACACATCACCTGAAACCCGAACCTTATTTACTATCAAATACCATTTCTTTGTAAATATTTTTCAACTATTTTTGATGTTTATAATTAGTTAATTTCAAAATTTAAAGACAATACAATTACAATAAAATAAAAGAAGAATGTACATTTTCTTTTATTTATAAGACAGAAATTACAAAAACATTGTAAAAATTTCTAAAAATAAACAAAAAAAATTTGTTCATATTATCTGGTTTGGATAAAATAAATGGAAATTGAATGTTAATCATTGTTCGGTATACATGTTAAATTATGAATTTGAAAACCCCGAATAACACCCCCACTAGAAATGGACCACATTTTGCCAGCTGCCCATAAGAGTCGATTTATGAACAGAAAAGAGAAATGCCAATACTGATTTAATAGAATATACCCAACTTTCATTGTTAAATAACAACAAATGCAAAGGGAGTAAACCATACAATGGTCTAACCCTACAATTTCAGCATTAACTATAATATGTAACCAACTCTGTATCCTCCCCCAAAATCCCAACTCATAAAACATATTTACAGTTGTGATCCACTGCAAACCTCGATTATCTTTAGATCCTATACGCTTATAAAAAGGTATAAAAAGAATATAGAGTCTTAGGAGGGCGGAACAAGGACCAAAAATGCAGTGCCCTGAGAAGGGGAACACTCGGTGAAAAAGATCACTCTGAGCTGAATCGAACTCTACAATGCTACTGTTCAAGAACTCCAAACTTATGCTTTTCGTCATGCAATTTTTGGAAGACAAAATCCATCTCCGGGAAAGCAGACATTAGCAGCAGTTCAAGAAGGTCAAAAGCGAATTGCTTTAGGCAAACGGAAGACTGGCAAAACACAGGAAGAAAATATAAGAAATTTGTTAAAACTTTTAGCTGAGATTAATTGCAGAAAAATTCATGTAAAGATGCAGGTAAACAATGAAACACAATGAAGTTATGACTTATTAGTATAGCGACAAACGTCACCTGAATAAAGTAATAGACATCTTTCGCAGACTGTTCATACTCCTTTCGACCAAAAAGACTTACAACAGCTGCCGGTGCTTTATCTGTGCAGTCAGAAATTCCATTCATAAGATCAGCCAGAAATTTCTATGCAACCAAGCTATAAATAGTGAAAGGAGTAGGGTCCTTTATCTTTGTCCATTTCATTTTGATAGAGGAGGCAAGTTCGACCCATTAACTTAAATATTGGGTAGATTTGGGTTGTCATATATCTCAAATGGGTCAAATAAAGAATTAGCTTATAGGGAGGAAACGGGGATGAGTCAAATGGGTTGAATGTCGCCAAAGCCTATTATTCATGTGTATTGCATACAACCTCCTAAGTCATTTTATTCAAAGATTGAGACTATAATTTAATAAGTTAATAACAGTTGATATTTATAAAAATTAACAAAAAGTATTTGCAGGTCTACCTGACCCAAATCGTTTCGAGCTTTACCAAAATCTACCTATTTCAAGTTGAGCCCGTTTTGACTCATTACCCACCTCCCGACCAACCCATTTTGCCACCTCTATACAAAATGGAGACGAGTAACGGAGGGAAATGGCTAGCAGATGGAACCTATATACATGAGAAAATCATTACCAATCATTAGCTCATAAACTAGTTTAGAACGTCTCTGAGCTTCCCGTTCTTGAAGCTCTTCTCTTGTCAGTGTTTCCTCATCACTAGGTGGATTTCCTGGTGATGTAGGTTGGCAGTTGGATGAATCCTGTGACACCCTCAGGGAGGGGGTTGGCTGTTGCTTCTTTGGGTGCTTTGTTATAAATATCCCATCCGGCCAGAGTATCTAATAAGCAAAACAAAAGGAATAAATTAAAAGTAAAGCATAGATTAGTAAATTATTAACTGAAAAATACTTAACTTACTAAAAGGATGAGTAAGACACATTAATCATCAATTTAGGTTCTACCATTTGTATAAGGCATCTTCATTTACTAAAGTTCAAAGCAGATGCTTACACATTCATCCCCAAAATGTGAGTCAAAAGCAGATGCTTACTAAAGTTCTAACCGTAGCAACTTTCAATAGTTCTAAGCAGAGCAAAATGTGAAGGTGAGTCAAAACGAGTATATTTAATGGATGTTACTTTTTTAACTTATTAATTAATGCGCTAAACATGATCACAAAGAGAATACAGTTGCAGCAATAATTTCATATAGCCCAGTTTGGGAGAATAGGAGGTATGCATTAAATACATTTTGGATGACTTCCAGCCTGTTCCCTTTGTAATGCGTTACACATTTGACCCGTTAAAAAGTATAACATGTATACATAAGAAAAGGAACTAAACATTGATTATCCCAATTCAACAGTTTATCATGTATAACCTGCTCAAGCCGCTTGATTCCTGAAGCAACAATAGAGCCCCTACGCAGGAGTTGGATTTTAGCAATCAGCCAATCATCAAAGGCATCAGACATGCCCAGCTGTAGAACCTGCTTAGCCACCCAGAAGGCCTTCCTCCTGGTAAAACAAAAAAAAAAATAAAAAAAAATTGGGATTTAAGCTGAGAATCAAAGAAGAAAGATGTGGGATAATAGGAAACGGATCCAACTTTCAAAATTGTAAATGACACACATGTTTACTACCTGACCCAACCACCATCCTGAAGCTGGAACACAACATCAACGAGATCCAATATTGGGATACTCAAATTTGGTGGCACCCACTGCAGCATAACACACAAGATAAGGAATGTTATTCTGCATGAACAGAATACAAAATAGAGGTGACGGTTTTGCATCTACTTATGAATAGCTCGAGTTGGGCTATGTTTTACCTCTAACAATAACGAAATAGCTTGAAAGGAAGCAGGTCAAATGCTTGAACGGGTTGGTCAAAATTCACCCAATGTGTATATTTAATTCATAAAACATCCTAAATAATCTTATTCACGTTTTATAAATACTACAGTTTTTGTACATCATATTGGACACAATCAATATTACTTACGCATTACCCAAATCACCCGACCTGCCCTCTTTGCCACCTCTAACACAAACCATATGTGGAGAAAAGAAAAGTACAACAATTGCTCACATGACATAATAAAGCTGATGAGATATGAAATTTAACGGTGATTACCTCGCCAGGGAGTACTGAATCACCATCATCTGTAACCATCACAGATGGTGCATGTAAAGATTTGTCTTCCAATCCCTTTAAAGACTGGCCTGACTTCCCAGTTGAAGATATAATACTTGAGACGACAATTTCAGGGTCACTATCAGAATCCTCTGATGGTTTTCCAAGAGAAAAAGCCACATTTTTCTTAAATACTTTTGACCCATCAGTCACAGAATTTTGTCTAATTTCAGATAACGAATTCCTTGTCACAGCATCTGACAGTTCTCTTCTGGAATTTAAGGGATCCCCTACAAACCTGACACCAGTAGTACTGGCATCTGTACTCTTTTCACGAACATTTATGGCTGTATTAACTATATAAATAAAACAAGTATAAACGGTAAATGCGAGAAAGCGCACTGATAGATATGAACAGAACTTGCTGGAACTTTAGTTTCACCTGATAGAGTTTCAATGATTGATATAGAATTTGAGAAACTATATGTCTGCATCCGGCAACATGTATAAGTAAGAAATAATCATTGAAAGAAAATAAAGAAACAGATAAACCACAAATTAAACCTGAGAATCAACACTAAGAAAGTCCCAGACTTCAATTGATCCAGATATAGATGAAATCTGCATAAGTTGCTGCAAATAGATAGGAGAAAAAAATGAAGTGTGCACCAGATAAGTTCAAATAGTTAAACCAGTAGATAGTGTATACATTAAGTCCAGAAAGGATTCTTTATCCCCCTATGGCCCTATATGAGTACTTCTATGATAGAACTAGCATACTTAAGCCCTAACTGCAGAAAATTGAATAGTATTTTGGGTAGAAGTATTTGGATTTATATGGAAAACGCTAACATCACATAGGACCTTCTCAATTTTGTTCTTTTGTCATTACGACCTTTGATTATGTAACATCCAGAAACAATATTGACTATTCTACCTTGATTTATTTAAGATGCTCTAAAATTATAGTAAATCGGGTGAAGTAATCCTCAAAGAAAATGTGTCACCTTCAAATATATATCAAGAAGTTTATAACGTTCTAGAATGACATCCACATCGAGTCCTGTTGACAGAAAGTGCTTTGGTGGGAGATGAAGATTATACTCTGGATACTCTTTGAGACGCCGGTGTAACTCCTCAAAATGTCGAAACCTGTATATAGGTTATAATTCAGTTAGAGGAACCAAATTTGATATGTTATTCAAAGGAACCAACATTAGTAGTTCAACCTGGTTATCTGATTGTGATTGTTTAAAAATCAGTCACTTTCAAAATGCACAACATCTAAAACACCCCCTAAATTTAATGAAGTCAAGAATGTGCACACAAAAACACAAAGAGGCTAAGAATTAGGAAACAGAGAATGAATCCAAATATCACAGTACATATGCAGGACCTTCTTTTGATAGACCAGCTAACATTATTCACGTCTGCAACAGAGATAGGATAAACAGCAAATGTCTTAGAGCCGCTCTTTACAATATTGGCACCTAACACCTGCAATAGAATATGATCTCTCAATTTTTCATTTTCTCCATGAGTGTCAAAAAATGATACAGCATTAGTTGTGGCAATTCGCAATTTTGATGCATTTATTTATAAATCAGTCAATCTGGGATGTGTTTTATCTCAAAGGGGTCCAACAGTAAAATTAAAAAAGTAAAAATAAATAAACAAAAAAGAAACAGGTTGAAAGTCACCCAAAGTGTACTTTTTATGCATGAAATCTCCCAAAACCAATTTTAATCAAAAACTAGATTATTAAATAGTATGACTTTCACAACCATATTTGACACACCAACTATTCAAAAAATAATAAAAAATAATAATAAAAGAAAATTAATTTAGGACAAAAAAATGCTCTAAGTTAATCCAACCTGGACCCGTACAAATAAACTACCACTTTGACTAGTTACCTAACCCACCCATTTTGACACCTCTATACAAAAATGAAGAGAAATAACAGAAATATAACTAACTTACCTCACATCTTAGTCTAAAAAATGAATCATCCAATGGTGCACACTTTTGGGCATTCATAGCTGAAATCGGAGGGTAAGAAGATGTAGCACTCGTCCCGCTATTGGTTCTTGCTAATGACTCTCCTCCCTCAGAGTCACCACTAGAGTCCCCGGATTTCGAATGTCCTCTAGAAGAACCCAAAATATCTGAACTGTCACCCAATAGGAAACTCTTTCTTTCAATCTCCTGCCACACATCCTTCTGATTGCTTACTCTTGACCTTTTTCTGCCAGTGGAATTTCCTTTTCCTGTTTTTCTCATCTTCTGGCCTTCATAACTTTCAAGCGGATGATGAATGTGAGTAACAGAATGGTTCCGATTACTTCTACCGTCCCATACTTTAGTTCCCGGGGAATCTAAACCCGTGATGTCACTGTTTTCTTCATCTTCACTAGAATAAACACTGCCATTTCTGTATACTTCATCCTCTTCATCTTCATCTTCCTCATAGGAAATTTCCAAAGGAGGCCATGATTTGTTATGATCACCTTTGGTGGGGCCATATGTCTCTTTGTGTGAAGTCAATGGTTTCGAGTGATTGACAAGGTTTGCTGACCTAGAGGAAGAAGGTCGTTGGACTGGCTCTTTTAAATAGTTCACAGTTTCTTTTGTTTTGTAGTTTCTACCTTTAGCCCACATATTCTCGAAATTCTCAGGAGCCAATGCTTCGGTTTTTCTGCGAGAAATTATGTCATACTTATCACCCCATTCTCCACCTGAAAGGTCTTTTCGGGGTTCGACGGAAAGCAATGGGTCTTTTGAATTAAGAGAGGTGGTAACATTGTCTACGGCAGAAACGGGGTTATCTTTTTTCAACTGTGTGAGCTCAACACCCTTGACAGAAGGATCTATATACATAGAAAATTGACGAGATAAATCCGGAGATCCGTTTGATTTTGCCTGCGAGTCTACTTGTTCTTTGTTAGATCCTTTATCAGACTTTCTTGCCGAAATGATCACGTTCTCGATCCTCTCATTAATAAATCTAAAGCCAAAAAGGAAAGAAAAATAAAGAACATGATAGAATTAACTAGAGGTTCTAAAACGGGCGAGGCAGGTAACAGGCCAAAAAGGGTAATTATTGTTTGAATTCAAAAAACTCAGGTTGGGTTGACATGGAACACTTTTTGCCCAATATTTTTGATTTAATGAGAAACTACCGAGTCAGATATGATAAATAGAAAAGTTATATTATTTCAGTATAATCCAGTCTTCAAAATAAAGTGGTTTTATGCATTAGAAACACACTTTGGACAACTATTGACTACCTTTTTCTTTTTCTTTTACCCGTTATAAATAAAACATTACCTGAGTCTGTCTATTTATAAGTTAATGATTTGGGATTGCCTACACTAGGATTAACCAAACAAAAGAGCTAAATGAACTGAATTAATAACCTTGGGTTAGCTAAATTCACAACAGGTCGTATTACTGCACAGGCAAGAATTTCCCTGACGATGTATCGGAATAGAGAGCAATTTAAATCCTCGGCCCTGAATGTTAAGGAGATGAAACCATCCATAAGATGTTGTAGCACCTACAAGGAATAAAACAAATAGTAAATAATAGCTTCATCCATGTGCTTGAACTTTTAAGGATCAAATCCATGAACTTTAACACAAAATATGGGTCCACAAAGGTTTTAAAAGCACAATCAGATCCAAAATCAATCATGTGCACGGCACGTGGAGTGGAAGAGCAAATTATCATCATGACCTTCAATCTCTATTCTCTGTTTGACTTTTATTTCTATTTAACTATATTTATAAAGCTCAGATACACATAAACATCAAATGCTAAACTAGAAATATTTCAATACGGACAATACATCATATGAACATCAAATGATGAAGTGCAAGAAAACCTTATACTCAGCTCCAGCAGAAAATAAAGCAGGGTGCAACTTATTCTCAGCATAGAGCACAGCTTTAAGTTCCACGTCTCGTTGGGCAATTGTCAGAGACTGCTGCTTCATTATCTTCATCTGACATGCGCGAAAAAGTTCCAAGTGGGTGCAGAAAAGCTTGATTATGTCCCTACAACGATTCATAACAAACAAAATATAAGTATTACTAATAAAAGATCCTTTGTCTAATCAATAAGTAGAATTTGTAGCATGTCAACCTTGTCAAAAGGTCAATGAGGTTGATGTTTCTCATGCGGCTAGAGAACTCCCCCAGCACACCATTTATGATCAGCACCAGCTCATCTGGGCCTTGTTTGTCAGGGGTAACTTTGGAATACCACAGGTCAGTGACCCACTCGGAAACTATATGTTTTGTAAACTGATCTATAGCATCCTCAACAACAGGAGAGTTGACTTTTCTTCTCCACTCAGACCTTCCCGAGAGGAGCTTAGGCTCTACGACAGGTTCCTTTCGAGATAAAACATTGCTCGAGGATGGTTTACTGTTATACAATGCAGCTTTCCTCTTCATGTCATATTCCAACATAAAATAACGAAGAAGAACAATTAAGAGAAGCGCAGCAGGCAGGTTTATCAACACCGAGGCGCTGGTCACTGAAATAAATTGCAAAACCAATATGTGTGATCATGTCATCAAAATCAGAGAGGTACAATAAAAATTATCTAAGAAAATCATAACAATAATAAGCAATTGATGCTAATTCACATCTTTTTACTTTCCATAAATAAGGGTTAAGGATATGTAAGGAAATTAATATGATTTCTTTTAGGCTTTATCTAGTACATCCATGAACTGAATCATGGAAACAAACATGATAACGAGTTTAGGATTTGGAAAAAGACTTTAATATATGATGCATTATACAAAATAAAAAGTTGAAAAACGTATGATTCGGTAAAAAAGAAAATCAATATGCACGGACGCAATAACAAGGAATCGCCAATACACTTCCGGGAACAGAATCTCAATTTAATACACAAGTCCGTAAATGTGCATTTAGAGTGTTGACGACCACCAATATAATTTCAGGATAACATTTTGTAACTGACAATTGGATCCTTATGAACTTCAGTATCAATATATTTATATTTTTGGCAAGATAATGGAGTACGTGTTTGTGCATCGAGAGAGATCGATAGGAGTAAGAGATTATAAAAAATATATTCTTGTAATAATTCTTAATCATCACAACCATGCAAAAGGACAAGAACATGATTCTTATGACTCATATCAAACTATTTAACACACCAAAAGCATCCGAAAAAGACAATATCAAATAGTAAGTAAATATATACAAAAAAGATCAATAATAGCATAACTAGTTTACATCATCTGTCAGTATTTAAAAGACGATTATGTAGTGGTATACGTCTTATATACGCGTGGAAGTCACCTGAGAAACCAAAAAGGAATGCAAAAGATGCATCCCATCTTGGTGTAAAAACTTGCCATCCTAGAAAAGAGCTTCTCTTTTGACTTTCCTTTCTACATCACTATATGACCATGACTTATAGAATCTTCATAGTCAGAAGATTAATTTTTCTACGGCTGCTCAGAGTTTGTGTCGTAAACCATTTATGACCTTAGCGTCTATATACGCAATTATGTACAATATAAATCTACTTGTTACCTGGTTCATTAGTGTTTCCCAATTCTTAGTGAGATGAACAGCACAAAAACGTCACATAAAAAATACAAACTCAAAAATGAGCATTTACCTATCTAAAATGCAACCAGCATTCAATGTCCGAAGTTTATTCTGTTTGTTACCAATAGATTCGCATAACCATATGAGCATTTACCTATCTAGATTAAGTAAAAATCGATAATGACTAATGACGATACAATAAAGCGAAGATTAAAATTCAATGTCTATATTTCTCCATTTATAGACATATAGGTTTAACTAAGGACATTTTCTACAAACTCCACCCTATGCTAAAATGCAGAGCTTCAAACTAAGTCTATACAATACAAGCACCAATATTCGAGCTTAGACAGCACCTATTAATGGTTATACAAAATGTTAAGAATCAATAAACTCATACATGCTGAAGTGAATTCATGAGATAAACCACTGACTGCAATCTCATATCTCGATTCGTATTCCGAACAAAACTAGAAACCCTAACTATATGATTAACGAGCAAACATACTAACATTTGATAGATTAATAACTAACACATTCAGTAAAAATAATACTCCGTAAAAAAGTAAATTCACAATTTTTGAGCAGAATTCTAAAAAAGGAAACTTACGAGACATGAGATATGAGAGTCCAAGAGCGCACATAGACAGGAAAACAATTCGTTTCTTAGCTTCATCGATTAGGTCACGACTCGTAACTGTTTGCCTGCCTGTGCTCATTTTCAATGTAGGACTCTGAATCCAATCAATCAATCAATCAATCAATTTTCACCTCATTACATTCAATTCAGAAAAATCGATACTCAAATCTTTCGATTCGATTAATTGCTTCAAGGAATTCACTAATTCGGAAACGATCCTATCACAAAAAGTAAGTGCGATCAATTGAATTGATATGATCGCGACAGAAGCTTGGAAACAACACTGATTCAATTATCAATTGTCAAGAATTGAGTAAAATTAAGGTTTCGAGTAATTTGATTGATTGAAGAAGTGAAATTTAGGTTGTGAGAGTGTACCGTTATTCACCCTCTTTTTCAACTTGGCTTCGAAAAATTGGGTGAATTGCCGGCCTCCCTGACAGTATTTTAGGTTTTTTTTTTCTTCTTAAATTGATTTTACTTAAAGCAGAAGTAGTATAATTTCCGGGCGGTACACCAGGTAAAACTGTTTTCTGATAAGTAAAGAATCATTTCTATAGTTATTTGTGTCAACGTACCGATTTGGTTATTGTGAAATTTGACAATACGCTAAATATTATAAGATGAAACCTGTTCTTATAAGCGTACACTTTATATTTTGAAAAAGTATACTTTTAAATTGATGTAAGCAATTAAAGCACATATGATTTTAGTTTGTGAATGACCATAAGTTAAACATTTCTGACAAAAAGATACTCATTCATCTCCGTTTCAATTTAATTGTTCATTACAATTTGCACACAGTTTTAGAAAAGTAAAATAATCGTATTACTGACCAATAAGAATTTATTATTCTCCACTTAAACACTTTTTGATAGGTTATAATTGATAGTGGACAATTATTTTAAAACATTCCAAAAAGAAAACATAGACAGTAAAATTGGTATCGAATTCGTAACAAATTACATACTTACAAAGGTCAAGTTGATCTCACATTTCCTTACGCAACTTGCACCAACATTTCCAAATATTAACATCTCAACATGACGAACCAAAACTAACCAGCATCGATAAAGCACATCGAGAGTATTATCACCAACTATGTGCATTGCGCAGACGAGAATGCAACAACATAAAAAAATTATCTAAAAGAAATGTTTTATTCTCTTGTATACATCTTCTCTGAAAACCCTAGCTTGTTTTAGTTTCGTTCCAGTATATCATTCATCATCTGTAAATGATTTTGTAAGGCATTCGATCACGAATGATTGGTCTGTCTCATATCATTTCTTAGTTTGTTTGTATTTTCAGCACTTGTTTTGTGTCTTGGATTGTAAAGTATGCGGTTATTATCGAGAATCCTTAGTAATAAATCATTTAGTTTTTAGTTTTTTCACATGGTATATATCATCATCATTACTTATGAATAAATAAAGAATACTAAAAGATTTTTAAAAGCAAATACTTAAAAAAATATAAGACATAAAACAAACTTTTAGAACCTAGGCCTTCCTGTACGAGTAGTGAAGAACTAAACGAGAACTTTTGTTGGTTGTTGACCAACGGAAAGAAATGGGATTGTGTCAACAGGGCCCTATTCCGACAAAAAACAGCCCCTATTCTTTTTGTTCATCTCTCTTTACCCTTCTGCTTACTGAAGAACTGGATAACTCATTCCCCTTTGAAAGAAGTAAAAAAAAGGGAAATGTTCATACTTTAAAGTTATGCATGGGCTTCTCGCATAAGACTTTAATTAGTAGGCCATGTTTGTTAAAACTTTAAAATACATAGGCTATCGACATGTCCGGGATCGAAGAGGAACACAAAAGTTATCCATCACAAGTTTTTAGATAAATAATTAGGGAACAAATCGTTGGATTTTCACTAATTACGCCTCTTTTAAGTTCCAAATAAGAAAAGCCTAGTTTCCACTCTTCGATCTCCTCTTTTTAAGAAAAATAAAACTCTAAAAAGAAAATAAATATCGTGTTTATTTTTTCTTTTTTTGTCGTGTTTTTTGACCTCCATTTTTTTGCTTTTATACACATTTAGGTGCAATGTACATTATGCCTATAGTCATGGTGTTAGACTTTCATTTCGGGCTCATGGCATTAAAATGTTAGGTTGGTTGTTTTGAACCCACTTTTTTGAGATACAACTATTTTTTGTCTTTTTTTATTTAAACTAATTGCCGATACATCAATTCAGTTTCGGTCACGAAGTACCTATCGATAGTGACATTGTATAGATATCCAGAGTGGCGAAAACAACCGTAGGAGGTTATTTGTTGCACCTTCAGAAGAAGATTTTTGGCGCAGGCTTTATGAGGTATATATATAAAAATACAGTTGATTATATTCTGCAACTTGTGGTCTCAAAATCACGGTTTAACTGTTTTAGCAGATTCCTGGAATCCAGATAATTTGTATAAATGGAACTCGTCTCTTTTTACAGCAACCGTACAAGTATCAAGAGGAGATGACGAAGCAAAGGGGACAACAACATTACCATTTCCAGATGAGACCGAACTCTCAAATCATGACATCGGGTTTCACAAACCATTTCCAGACTCACTTCATCCATTTAGTATATAGATTTAGATTTATGCTGTAATATGACATTTATATGTTCATTAATTGAATGTTAAACGTATAGATAAGTTTTTTTTATTTGATTTTGTTTGTTCGTTAATTGCGATTTTAACATATAGATTTACGATTCTTGTAATTATATGACATCTATATGTTCACAAATCGAATGTTAAACGTATAGATAAGTTATTTAATTTGGTTCTGTTTGTTTATCAATTGCGATTTTAATATCTAAATTTACGATTTTTGTTGTGTTATTAAATCTATATGTTCATCAATCTTACCTTAAACTTCATAAGGTTCAATATGTGTTTTTTATTACGAATTTGTAGATATCTAACTGTTTAGATTGTTTTACGTATGATGATTCGATAAGCTTTGCAATGTTTATACTTTATAAGGTTTGTTGTGTTCTTTTGGTTTATTTGAGTTTATTTATTTTACTATATCAGTTTGTAATATGCTTAGGATAACATTCATATTAGCTTCTAGCAACACGTGCTTGTTTTGCAAGGAGAAGCTGAGTTTTAAAACTGAATTCTAAGGTGGCTTTAGTTATGTTGTTATCTCTAAATCCTTTCTTTTGATACATACTAGTACTAATATAGATGATAGATCACTGACTCTTGTAAGTGCATCATATCTTAATTTATAACACCCCTCATTCTACATAAAAATATAATATTAATAAACTCGGAAGTATGAATTTGAAATACATCAACTTAATATATATTAAAGTATTATACATAAACAGTTCACATTTTTACGATTTACATCCTGTTCAAACTGTTTAAAACTACAAAAGACGGGGTATTATAAAATTAACAAAACAAGGTTTATTACAAAAACCATATCAGAGTCTTTAAGCGCAGTCAAACATTCCTTGATCAACCATTCACCTCCTGCACCCACAATCAATCAAAACATATCCTGCAGGAAGTAAAATGAGGGGGTTAGCACGAAGCTAAGTGAATAGATTCATCACACTCCATTCAACTTAGCATAACCAGCTGTTTACACCAAATAATTGTAAACACACATAATTCAATGAGGATCGGTGGCTCTGGGGATATCATAATACCCGGGGATTCCCCCAAGAACACTTACCGTCAATCCGTATGGCCAATACAGAATAGACCGATAACTACTGGTTATTAAACTCATACACAGGTTTCAAACACAACAGATGAATCAAAACCTGTGTAAAACACATAATAACCAGAAGTCCAACTACACGTTGACCTCAATAACATAATACACATAGTTCACATATCACGTAGATCAATAATCAATAATCAAGACTAAACAATCTAATACACATCTACGTTTACTTGTTGTAACCAAATAGTTACAACTAAATCAAATGATGAGTTCTGAATCCACTCACCGATACCTCTGACGTCTCCACACTCAGGATTCTTATATCACTAAGTCTTACGTTGATCTGAAACAGAAAATCATATACAAGTTAGAAATTCGTTCCATAATTATCATTATAGCCCATTTATCAAATCAGGTAATCCCTGAAGTCTAGGCAAACAAAAGTTCAATAAGAAATGAACTTAAAAAATCTTGCAATGACGTTTAAAACTGAAAAATGTCATTTTCGGGCCCTAGATGACCCCGAATGGCCAAAAACTGCCTAGGCTATAAGATATAGTCTTGATTACTAGGTCGTTTCCAAGTGACCATGCAATTTTCAACTAAATCCGAGTTAGTGAGATTTTTACAAAACCGCGTCTCAAAAACACTTTACGCATTTTCAAAATTTGCAAAACAAAATTTAGCGACACATCCATTGTGTCGCACAATAAGAATCCTGCGACACTAACATTGTGTCGCAATACTCAATATGGCCGCCTTTAGCGACATAACCAACTGTGTCGCAGAACATTCATGCGACACAACCTGCGACACAAACCTTGTGTCGCAATGAAGAACAGACCAGTTCCCAGATTCGAAATTCTTGAATTCAAACATGTAATACTCAAATTAACTTATTACAATCCGTGTAATTCACTTATAAACAACTATAACACATAATAATTGGAACCTTACCTCGAATTCACAGCTAATTGCTCAAATTTGATTCAAAACCCAACTTCTCACTTCTTTCTCTCTTTTCTCTTTATTTTTTCACTTTAAAACTAGATTAGAACGTCTGGAAACTATCTGGAAATGTTTGGGCGGCGTATTAATATATATATCTTCGAATTACACTTAAGCTCCTTAATTAATTTCAGTTCAGCCCGTTTTGCGACACAGTCCTGCGACACAACCGTTGTGTCGCACAGACACCACCTGCGACACTACCCTTATGTCGCAGAAAATCAAAACTTTCAAATTTTGAAACGACTAATATTTCACTAGTCACAATAAGTCAAATGGCTTATTTATCTACGTTTCACAAGGAAATACATAATATTAAATATTTTCTAAAACAATTAGATAATCAATTAAAATAATAGAAATTACCAGACCGCGGGAGAGGATGTTATATAATTGAACATTGACCTTTGTTGAGCCCGTTATTTCCTTGTAATATTATTATGAAATAAATGTTTTTCCACGGTTGATGAACGAGAGCACCGTCATTGGATTCATTTTGAAGTTCCAATGAGGAGTTTAATGAAGTTTCTGAATACACAGGAATACATCTTTCAGTTGTGTTGTATTTTACAAGTTGTACCCTTTTCAGAATTTGCTTATAGTTTTCTTCTTTTATAAATTTAATACAACTGCAAGAGAAAAAAGAAGTTGAGGAAGTTAGCCTGGGAGTTGGAGAGAGTAAGGTAATCCTTAAGTTCATGTTATTCTTCAAGTTTTACTCGGATTATAATCGGTTAACATATCCGCCCTATTTAATTTTTGGAGATTTTTTATTCAAGAAGAAAGTGAGAGTATAGAAACCATGCTCTAAAAAAAGGTTAATTGGTCTGACCACTGATTCTCGGTTGAATTAGTCGAATTGGATGATTCGGTCCGATTTAATTGCTCTAAATAAAGAGCACATGCAAACACATGTAGGGGCGGAAGAATGAAGATCATGGGAAGGGGAGTTCTGGCCTCCTAAAGTTGTAGGTAGAAATAACACAAATGTATATAGTAGGAGGATTTGAAGCTACCATATCATACATATTTACAAAATGGCCCCTCCAGGAAAATAAAGATCAATTTTGTACGAACTTCTGGACTTCAATTATATCATGTATATTTATAAATTGACCCCTTCAAAAAATAGAAACTAACAAACAGGTCTTATATGAGATAATTATTATAGTTTGATAACCTATTTTACTAATTCCATCGGTAAGATATTAAAAAACCTTGATTCCAAACTTTAATGTTCTTTGGGATTCTTCAATAAATCTGTGTCATCTCTCTAAATAGTAGGTTTTTTTATTATTGATTTGTTTGTGAATTTTAGTTGTTGAGAAAAAAACAATTTAATTAGTCTCGGTCGATAAGTTGGTATATTTAAGAAACTAATTTGACTTAGGTTAATGGTAATTTAGTTTCAATAGGAATGGTGGATCATTTTATGATGTTTTTCTTATTCGCATTGCTCTTATTTACAAAGGCTTCTTAAACATAAAAAAATATATAATTTAGGATATATAAATTTCGTCCTCCAATAACGTTTAAGTTATACCACTAAACATATACATTATATTTTATTTTGAAAATAAGATATGATGCATGTTATATTAAACGTGTTTCATATGTATAGATTATGATAATATCTACTTTGATATGGTCATTAATTACATGTGTTCACTAAAGTAGTTTAGGTTAAGCATAATACCGCATTTCTACTTTTCTAGAATGTCTATATATGATTTAAGGGGATAATATATGCGCAGTTGACTACATAAATATCACGTGTCGTTGAAAACATTTATTTAAATAAAAGTTATAATTTCAGTACTCAAAATTTATTAATATTTACAAAAGTAATTTTCATTTTACTTTTACCGCACACAAAATTCGTAGAATTTTACTATATAGATGAGTTCCCTGTGATTTAATGTAATATAGGTTAATACATATTAGTTAAATTTATCTGATGTAGAAATATGATTTATTCTAGTTATTTCTTTTATTTGATTTCATATATGACTAATTTAATCCCTTCGTAACCTTAAATATTTGGTAAACTTATGCTTCCATCTTTAAGTTGGACTGTCGTTACTTGTAAGTGTTTTTTATCTTAACAAAAACTATCTAACATTTTAAAAGCGTAAACTATCAATTTAAGTGATTAGTCAAAGGTAAGATTGAAGAGAACGAAACGCTTTTCGAGATTTTTTTTTCAATAATGTTAAATGGATGTTGACGTTTTTAATCTAACATAATAGTTGTTTATGTTATGCTTACACTTTTAGTTTTGGTTGTTTTTCATACTTAGGTTTGACTTTTGTTTTGAATGGTCGTCATTAATAAAATTCTAGTGTTCTGTTCTAACCTTGATGTTATGATATGAATGTTGTGTTTGGTTCATGAACCCGACTGGTGGAGGACAAAGTGTCTATCGGGATTATTAGTTCAATTTTTTCCATTTTGCGAACTCATGGCATAAGGGACGCATGTAATGTGAATGTTCGTTGAAGAATCATGTCTTGTCTTGCTAGTACAGCTCTGCCAGTTGAGAAGAAACTGTCACTAAGCTCTAGCCCACCAACTAAAAGAAAATAGATTGCACATATACTTTTCTTCAAAGTTAAAGGATGGACATACTAGCGCAAGTACTATGTGTGAGTATCTAGCAATGCTATTCATTTTGTGAATAATTTTATGTGTACATCGAGAAAGTTATAACTGAATAAATTAGTTTTGTTAATTTTAGTGTCCAAAAGTTAAAAGTGATTAAATGTTCTAAAGTGTAACTATTAAAGTTAAAATAAAGCTAATGGATCGTCATGACCGTTGACACAATCCGTTTTGACTCGAACATCTTTTTCCCGCTTAAAAGGGAACGCTAACCGACTGACTCTCAATCCAACCTGCTGAATATTAAGATCACACAACAAAAGTTTCACCATAATCAAAAAAGGAAACATGAAAATCAACAATTATTAAGGACAATATATGAACTTTAGTTAATTATAAAATAGGGATAATATAGAGACCTTAGTTATACCACCTATTTTTGAAAGTGAACAATTAATTTGAAATCTTTACAAAAAGAATTAAAAAAGAAACGTGGATTATAAATATGGAACGTAGTGAGTAATTTTGAAACTTAAGATATTTAAGTTTCTTTATTTTTTCAGTTTACAAGTATTCACTTTTTGATGTTGAAAAAAAGAAAAATATAGTACCACAACCGTACAAGAAACATTTTGTGAGTGCTCTGATACTGCAAAAGGTATAAAACTAAAAATCTCTTTTGTAGTAAAAAAACTTAAAACCTTTAGCTGATAAAAAAACATAAGCGCTCGAAATAATAAAATTTGTACCATTTATACAAAAACAAATATGACTGGAATGGAAAGATGATAATGTCAACATGCCAAAATCGAGTCATATTTTCAACTTTTATATAAAATGAATATACCAAGTGGTATTTATGTTGCAAGTAGCAAGGACATCATAATCTAGAAATCTATTGGAACATTGTTTAGTTGTCATAAGTTTTCATGTTAACACTCGAAACCAATTTATAGCTAGTTATACATGTGGGAGGGTCAATAATCAACAACCATGCTAACCCGTAATCTAAAATGGTAATCCTCTTCCCTGATGTCGGGTTTTCAGAAAATTACCCTTTTAAGTGTCTGCAGTCTATAATCTCATCCTAATCATTCTAAAGCTCGTCTTTCTCCACATGTTGCTCATCATGTGTCTGTTCTTTTAAATATTTGTTGATCAATATCGCCAATTCCTTCGAGCTAGACTTTGTAGGCAGCTTGATCTGCACAAAATTAATAACATTTGAGCGCAAAGTTAGCCATAAAAACAATCTTTGAGACCAGATATAGTGTTGTGAAGCAAATGACTCACTGGCTTCGACTTGTTGCTCACTGGGTAGAACAGAAGAGTTGGATAGTCATCCGCCTGCAGAACAGTAATGCATACCAAATCATGACCTTGTTTGGTACCTTTTTTTTGTGTGCAACTTTTTATTCTTAAACATCTAACATTTTATCTCTAATGGGTCAAATGGGTGATATTTTAAATATTAGCTAAAAGGGATGTTGAAATGATCAGAGATTGTAATGCTAACCTGAAACACTTGTTAGTTTGTGTTGTATTATTTGTTTTTGTCTTATGCAGGTTGCTAGGAGGACTTAAAGGTAAGATTTATTATAAACTTGTATGTGCAGGAAAAGTAACAAAATAAAGGGTGCTGGATGTAAATATTAGTTTAGTTGAAAAATATAAATAGACCTTTTCTTCATTTGTTACAGTAACTCGTTTATTTTTTCTGAATATTATTTCATTATCTCTCTGTTTTGTATACGAATCCTAGTTCTGATCTTCTTCAATTATTCATCTGTTCTTGATGAATGATTTAGATTGTTACGTGTGAGGTCGAGTGTATTTTTCTTGTAGAGAGTTTTTTGTCTTGTTTTTGGGATTGATCCCGGTTTGGTTGTGAATGAAATTATGTTTTGGTATTTCTCTTGTTCTTGATCTGTTCTGAAAATTTCTTCAAGGGAACAGGCCGAAAATCACCTACAGTGTAATTGTTATACATAAAACCTCTAAAATCATTTATAAAAAACAACACATAACTAAAAATAATAATATAATTTTGGTAATCAAACTAAATATTTATGAAAACTTTAAGGTGTCTCACAATCCAACCCGACCCATTCCAAAAAAATAATCCCCGCTTTGACCCATTACCACCTCTAAGTTTTAAAAAGCACTGACCTCCAGTTTCGGGTGCTCGTTTACAGAAGCATCTATCCTCGCAAAAACCAAATTATCCAACCCCTTGAAGTGTTTTGCCAACTTCTCCACTTGTTTGCTTGTGGTTTCACAGTTCAAACACCATGGTGTGTGTATCTTGAATATGATCAACATAAAAAGTAAAAATAAAATATAAAATCAAGAACCTTTAATAAGTAGAATGAAGAAAAAGAAAAGAGAGCGGAAACTGAAGACACACGACGTGTCTCGTCTTGATCATTTGTAAAACTGAAGAATGATACTTTTCAAGTTGTGCTAAAAACACATACGAACCTCTAGAATGATGTTCTTGGAGCTGCTAAGAACCAAGTCATCAAATGACTTTCCAACAACTGTTAGAATGTCTGCACCTTTCTGCGATTTCACAATCAAGATAATGATTGTTAGTAGGACGAGAAAAGATGATTATGAATGTAAAACACCGTGTGTAAATAGACAGACCCAAATATATAACTATGTTAATAATGTTATAATTTATTAGTAGTTCACTACTAAGGATTTAGGTGGGACCTACATAAGAGAGAATATGGGTCAATATGGGTTATAACTTATGTCTAACAGGTCATATAAGTGAAATTAGTAATACTAACCACAAATGAGACGTGGAACAGTTTAGAAGTTGCTTATAGCATACTCAAATGTTTACACCCTTGTAATTTACTTTAGCCAAAAGAATTGGATCATATTTAAATATTAGTTTTTTAAATCATATTTAATATAATACGGAGTAGTTATATGTTTACACCCTTGTAATTTACTTTAGCCAAAAAAATTGGATCATATTTAAATATTAGCTTTTTCAATCATATTTAATATAATACGGAGTAGTTATTATGATAATTAAAGAAAAAAATCGTACACGGATCAACCCAATTTGACCCGACCCACCCTTAAATCAAAATCCGACCCCGTTTTGACCCATTACACAAACCATCTTAACCACCCATTTTGCTACCTAAAGAACAATATATAAGAATCTCACATTTTCTGGTATTTCTTGGGATTTGTAAAACGGAGGCCAAGTACCCTTTAGAAGCCCCAAACCAAATTCCTAGAGAAAAAAAATGCAAAAATAGAGTCAGAATCAAACAATCACTTTCATATAAATAATAAGTAAAAATGAGCCAAGTGCTTTATTTAGTACATCTATTCGTCCTGGTGTTGGGCCCGATTCCAACAAGTACTTGGCACCACTTTTGTAATCAAAAGCAGTTACCTATCAAACACAATAAAAAATCATTATGAGAAAAATACAGTTGATGTTGAACTAATTTAGAGAAAATGACATATAATTTATTATGTTAGATGTTGAGAGACAACTAACAAGAGTGTCTTCTGAATCTTCGAGCCCGAATAAAGTTAAGAAAGGCTTAGCAAGATTGTCGTCTTTGATGTCTACAAATACAAACATTATCTGCATCAACAAAATGTGATCAAGAAATGTGGTGATAATATGAGGTCTATGATTAGTTGAATGTAATAATTGATTCTAAGTTGTCAACCTTTGATATAAACTTTCTTGCAGCATCTTGAAATGGCTCTAGTAATTTCTTGAAATCGTCGGCTTCTGCAAAGACATAAACCTGGAACACATTCACAATTTATTTCCTACATGACACATCATTTCAAATAAATATCTGATTTTGATTATTTGATAATCCATATCGCATAATCACTTTCAAATGACATCTGAACACCTTGTATATAGTGTACTAACATCATTTATAAGATTCAACAATGTTAAAGAAGATAGTGAAATTTCAGTTCATACTTGAAAATTGATGGATACCTGGAGTTTATCACTGGCGTAAACTTTGATGGAATTTAACTCAGTTAGAATAGTGACCAATGGGAACTTGTTATCGTTCAAAAATTGCAGAATCTTGTCCTTCTCGAAAGCATCTTCTACAAAAGATAAAGTGAATAACATTATTAAATAGATAGAGAGCTAAAAGATTGTAGAAGTTGCCATTTTCTGTGTGGAGTTTTCTTCAAGTTGTTTAGTTCACTTGAACATGAAAAGGAAAAAAAGAAACATGTATATAAAGTATAGAGAAAATATTCCATCAACAATGGCACTAATTTAGAGGTGCCAAGATGGGCGACTAGGTGGATTGGCAACAAGTCATAATGGGTATGGGTGAAACGGCCAAGTCGGGTTGGGTTGACCCGCAAACATTTTATGTGCATTTTTTAAATTAAAAAATTGTAAATAATTATGGGGTTCACTGTGATTCCAAAAAAAAATTTATCACAATGATAATGTGAATCTTTGAATAAAACGATTTAGGAGGTTGTATGAATTAAAAGTAGACTTCGGGCGACTTTCAACCCGTTCGACCCATTTGACTCGTTGCCCTGATAACTAATTATTTGACCTGAATCACCCGATAGAGATAAAAGAGAGCCCAAATCGACCCATCCATACTTATATAGGTCAAAACTGTCACCTCTATACTTACTGTATGCAATCCATGTATATCAAATAAATGAATATCAGACTACCAAATCGTCAACTTACCATATGAAGTATATCTTTCTGGCTCGCTTTTAACAATACCAAGAAATAGTTTACTAAACTCAACATCTGGAAATAGAACACTAGCAATTTGGGGGTTGTTAGTCTCAACAAATTGAATCTCATTATCAGTAGTTGCTGCATTTACAAATTCTTCATAATCAGGCCCCTAGCAAAATTTTAAGCATTTTTAACAGTTAGACATAGGTGATTAGTTTTGCTTACCAATGTATGTGCAAATATAGAATTCTATGGAAAATTGAGAAACACATACCTCATATTTATCAAATAAACCAACTGCAAACATAGCATGTTTCTTGAGGAAATCGTTTGCTTCAACGATAGAGTTGATTCTGATAATGGGCATACCCGTCTTCTTCCTCACCCATAGCACAATTTCTTCCCTAATTTACAAGAAACCCCCAAACATAAAACTAAAACAAACTTTTTACACATAATTTACTTCTTGGGATGCATGCCACGTTGGATAACATTTACCTAAGGGGGTGTTTGGATGTGCATTTTGAAATCGATTATTGCAGCTTCAATAAATAGAATCACATAACTAGTTGAGTATAAGTTACAGATAGGTAGGTAATGTTATATTTATAAGATGACACAATCAGTTTTCTTACGGCACCTACCTGTTCCTCCAAGTTCCATTACTTTTTCTCTAAATCAACAAAAAGACATAATCACGGTCATAATCATAATCACTTTTACCCAAAACTCAAAAGTACTAACTATGCTGAATTTAATATGTCCACTTTCACAAAACAAATCCAAATACCCTAAATTTTCACAAAACATTGATAACTGGCGACACTGACCGGTCTACATGTCCTGGCCCAAGGACAGTATGAGGAAGCCAATGTTTAGACCGACTTAATGGCCGGCAAGGTAGAGTGTCTACCTATATTTTTCACAAAAATTTCTCTGCAGCTCTGGAACCAACGGAGCTGCATGCCTGAGTGTTGACCCCAAAATTGCAGCCTCACGGGATTGAACTTAACTTGGGTCTCCACCAGAACCCAAGCCTCCAACCAGTAGGCTACTACCCTTTTGGGGTTCCAACACTTTCAAAACCATAATTCAATATCATACAGTAACTTTCAAACCCACATCGAAATACCCTCAAAAACAAAAGAAACAATTGAATTAAAACGAAATCTTACGTCGAAAAGCCACCGGTATAAGGCTGAGAAGTGCCATTAACAAAAAGAAGCAAAGTTGGATACCCTTTAATCCCAAGATTTGAAGCTACTTTTGGATACCTCTCAGCATCGATCTTAGCCATCAAAAGTGGACTTCTTATTTCTTTCAAAGAACTAGCAGCCTCAGCAAACCTAGGCATAAGTTCAGCACTTCTAACGCACCAAGGTGCATAACCCAATACTAAAACATACTCATTTCCACTAATTGCTTTTTGGGTATTATCATTATTTAGTTCAAGAACAATTCTTTGAGCTTTGGTTAATACCTCTGCTTCAGATGATGGTTTTTGTGATGAATTTTCATCATCTTGCTCTTGGTCTAATGCTATAAGATCCTCAATGTCATCAGAATCTTCATTGGCTATTGAATTTATCAAGAAATTGAACGAAATCAGAAGAACTAGTATAAGATAGATGAATCGTGAAGTGGGTTTTGAAGTAAACATTGAAAGATTTGTGGGTTTGGAAGGATTTGTGAAAAGGTGCAATGTGAATTGTGATCAAGATCTGTATCGAAATGGGTTTTGATCAAGATTCAAGCTTTATGTATTGAGGTTTAGTAAGGGGTGTTCAAGAATCAAGATCTCTGTGTGAAATTGAAAGTAAAGAGTAATACCAGTAATAATATTAAAAAGAAAATAAATTATGAAGTGGGGAAGCAGTACTTGCTTTTTGGTTCCCGTGAGACGTGCAGTGACTAACGGGATTCAGGTTGGATATGTCCCCTTTTGGGCTTTTTCTTCCTTTGTGTTGTGTAAACTTTAGGTTTTAGAAGTTTAAATTGTCATTACATTTGACTTTAATTTCTTTTCTATCATTTTTTTTCCTATTTTTAAAAGAAAAGGCTTATTAACATCAATTGTTTATTATGTATCCCCGTGATTTGGCTATGTTGAAATTACAACCATGAACGCTTACACGGAGCTCTTATCTATGTAAGACACTATAACACAACACAACTAAAAAAGTTGTATGAAATTTTTAACGTTTTTTGGTAGTCTCTTTTGAAACCTTTCACAAACATTAGTGGCATCAATTTACATTTGAGAAAATTCGTCCATAGTGCTAGCAGTATACAAGCTTGCATAATGTTAAGGATTAATAATATGTAAGTATGTTTAAGTCGAAAATTTAGAAGGTTTTCTTGTTCATTTGGATAAAAAATAAAAACAGTTTCTACTAAAATAAAGAGAATTTAATGGATATTCTAACCAAAAACAAGCTCGTCCATCAACGCTATATCTAAAGAACTATGGCTATATAATACATTAAACATTTAATTTTATCAAAATATAAATAAATTGGAGGTTATAAATGTAAATAATTAAAATTTTGGCTTTGCAATTAAATGACGGTACGAATGCTTTCCCCCGTATTATCTCGAAATTAAATATCCACAACCAAAATTAAATGAGATACTTTATTATATTATATCTATATCTATATTAATATTAATATATAAAGCTTTTGAGTTAATTTTTTTTTTAAAAATTATTATTTTACCCATAAAATTATTATTGGTATTAAAAAACCTACTTTAAATTACTAATATTTTCTTACATATATTAAATTATAATTAATACACTTCTCATTAAACCTTAAACTAATAAACGTATGTCATTAAATTCTAATTAATGAAAACTTTTTTATGTCTCTACTAATATATAAAATATTTGAGATATTTTTATATAAGAGAAAAATTATTATATTATCCCTAAAATTACTATTAGTATTTGTAAAACCTACTTGAAATTATTAACGTATTCTTACATATATTAAATTCATATTAGTACTCTCATCAATAAATCTTAAACTAATATATATGTGACATTAAATTATAATTAATTATAATTTTTCTATATCTATAGTAATACAATTACTGTAAAGCATTTGAGATGTTTTATTACTAAAATTACTATTAGTATTTGAAAATTTTACTTAAACTACTAACATATCCTTGCATATATTAAATTCTAATTAACATTTTCATTATTAAATTTTAAAGTACTAAATATTTGACAATAAATTTTAATTAAATTAAAACTTTTCTATATTTATACTAATATATAGCATTTGAAGTGTTTTCTTGTCAAAGGAAACTACTATTTTACTCTTAAAATTACTATAAGTATTAAATATATGTGAAAGTGTGAAAGAACAAATGGCGTGCGGAGCTCGCAAGCAAAGTATGGAGAGTGAGGTGCAGTTTTAGTGCCTATTAGTTTAGGTATTAGTTATGAAGAATCTCACATTTTTGTGAACATTCTGCTCAAGCATGTTTTTAAAGTCGAGCAATTTATATATTTATAATATGTTTGGTTTATTTTGGTTTGGCTGCAATTCTGTTTCTCTATTGTTGCGACACAAGATGATGTAACATCTCACTCGAAAGGTCCAACCTAGTAAAGCAGGATAAACGACCGACATGGTGAATGTCATTCGGACTTTACTATAATGTTGAACTTATTTGTAAACCACGTATCATCTAATCTTGTTTATCTTGGGCCAAGTCCCTTTTAGATATATTTTTGCGTTTGCGATCTGATTATGCTTCTCTTTGTTTTCGTTTCCACCTATGGTTGATACTGCGGTTCTCCAAACAGCAATGGCCATGGTGGTATCAGGGATTAAGAGCACCAGTTGTTATATTGGTATAATAGTACACAATTTGGTCAACCTCGTTAGACGATGATGCTTATCAGACTACGTCTACAATCAACTGTGCTTTACATACATGTGGGCAGAGCGTTATCTTATCAATCATCTTGCGGTTTAAATCTATTTTGTAAATTATCGGACCGCACACCCCACTTAATGGCCGCTACTTGTAGCGTCTTATGTGTTTATCATTTAATAGCTCCATTTGAAGTTTTGGTCAGATCGCCTGTGTGACCTGCAGTTATCAGTCAATTAACATAGAAGGTAATTATGTGTAAATATAGAAGGTTTTTTTTTCGTCTTTGAGTACAGAGAACGGTACCCGACAAACTTCTATTCAAAAAATAAGAAAGGTATTTACAGGAATACTTTAGTCATACCTAAAGAGAATTTAATGGATATCTCAACCAAAAACAAGCTCATTCATCAACGCTATATCTAAAGAACTATGGCTATACAATGCATTGAACATCTAATCTAATATATCTATACTCCCTTATAAAGCATTTTCACCTTTTGACTTAAAAGTTGAAATTTGGAAGATCGGAAATGTCAATTTTACCTCTATTAACTTAACT
Organism: Logfia minima; assembly: GCA_963921325.1. Lineage (NCBI taxonomy): Eukaryota > Viridiplantae > Streptophyta > Magnoliopsida > Asterales > Asteraceae > Logfia > Logfia minima. The sequence goes on along the minus strand of OY992771.1, from coordinate 1,741,267 downwards.
AATATGTCAACTCTATTAAATTCATTATTCAATCAATAAAAATGGAAAGTGTATAATATCCTACACAAAACACTCATCTATCACAATTGAAAAGTCAAACATAGTTTATAACATTTAAAATCAATAAATTAAACAAATAAATATTTGCAAATAATTTACATGTTTTGTGTTTTTAATAAAGTAGATACGTCAAATATTATAAACACATTAAAATTGACTTTACAATTGTGACAAACCAATTATATAGATATTATTTAAATGGCAAAACATGATATATTATAATAGTATAAAAAATGATATAAACAACCAAGTTAAAAAAAACTATTCATAATAACTTCATCTAAATAAGCATCACACATATATTAATTTACATCTGATGAACACAAATCAGTTTACGTACCCGTCATTTTGTAATTACATTTGAAGATATTTCGCTAATTACAATAATCAATATAGATTTTAAAATTTTCTTATTCTGGTAGACACATATTTTTATATCATTTCACTACATGTAAATTAAACTGTCTCTTATTATTGTAGATAATTATATGGTTGACGATGTGAAACCAATCTCTTCATGTGTGTTTGGATTTTCCTATTTGAAGTATAATTTTATTCTCAACTATCATTTTATGTACTTTTTATTAATTCAGTATATATAATGTACTCATATATATTGACATGTGACATTTTTTAAATGTTACATGATTTTTTGTTCAAGTATTGTTTATTATATTACTTCATATTATTTGTTTGATATAAAACCTACTATTTAAAATTAACTGATACCTTATTAAATATACAGTTGAATAATATTATTTATGTCGTCGCATTGCGCGGGTACTAGACTAGTTCTATGAAATAAGAAATTTAGAAGGATATAAATGTAAATAATTAAAATATTTGGCTTTGCGGTTAAATAGTGGTACGAATGCTTTCCCCCATATTATCTCTAAATTAAATATCCACAACCAAAATTAAATGGGACCTTGTTCGTATTCGTATCTTAGTTATAAGAGACATAATTTGAAATGCAAGTAGGTAACTAGTTGAATGTTTCTCTGTTCAACGACATATGTATATGAAATTAAATGTTCTCACTATTGCAACTAAAAGATTCATGTTAAGTTGGTACTTCTTTGATTATCGATTTCAAGTAAGTCACATGTTTGATTTGAAGTATTCAGTTTTACAGGAAGTTTTATTATTAAATAAAGATAAACATGTATTATATATTGTAGACAACAATTAACATCTCGATTACAATCGTAAAATATACAACTTCGAATAAGAGTTTATAAACTTGACAAATTGACGTTATGATATCTACATCTACATCTACATATACTAATAAACAGAAACTATGTGAACCCATAATGTACTTGAGCTCAACCAAGGGAGTTCGAAAGCTCAAACATGACACATGTATGACTTGGTTTCAACATGCCAAATTCGAACACAATGAGGTAAATTGGAAGGGCTAATATGTGCAGTCCCTCCTCCTTCATACTTTAATTTTTGTAACTAATATAAGTACTTTAGTACTGTCAGAAAGTTATAATTTCGTAATTTATAGATTCTCAAACTAGTTTAATATTCGACCATGTTTGCTGTTTCGCTTGAATCGAATGAAGTTCAGACACAGTCTGATTAAAAAACACACACCCTTAACAAAAAAACTATACTATCATATATATATGAATGATGTTTCTTGGTCTAATGAAGATGATAAAGCCACTTATAAGGACACTTTATTACCACACCAACCAGCATTTACACGTTTTTCAACATACTAAAAGAAGGAAAGTCTTGACTATAAGAATTCAAAAGACACGCTTTTGTGCAAATTTTAAGAGAGAAAGAACACATATTTGATCAAAACTCTTACCATTTTTACATATTTCTCTGTCAAAGGACCACTCATTTGTAGATGCAAGAACTCTCTCTGAATCTGAGTGGCTTGATTGTATTCGAAGTCAAGTTCATATTGCAGGAAATTTGCCTTCGGTGCTTTGTGGTTACCAATTTACCAACAACTTCCCCTTTTGATTTTACCTCAAATTCTAACCTCAACGGTATTTCGAAAACTCCAGTATTAGATACCACCAGATTCGAACCGGCACCATATAAGGGTACTTTGGTTGCTTGCAAATTCACAATGGCCGTCCTTCTACTCTTTCGTTGCTGATAATAACTTTTCAACTGAAATCACCATAACAAAATTAGTAAATGTGTCAACTTCAAACCTAACTACTTATTAATGGTCTATTTGAGTTGTGATTTATCTCAAACAGGTGAAATAAAAAAATAAGCTAAAAGGGAAACGGGTAGTTTTTGGAAAGTATAATCAACACAATAATTATATATTATACAAAAATGGACAAAAATGTTTGCCGATCAATCAACCCAACCCCACATGCATAAACCCATTTTGACCCGTTACCCAACCTGCCCATATTGCCACTTATACAAATTATGAGTATCCCATGGTTCAATGTTTTTTTATATAACAGGTGAATATTGGTCCTAACCTGACCAGTTGCAATCACAATCTCTGAATAGATTAGGTTCACCGGGGTGGAGCTAACATGAATCCCAAAGAACGTAGCCGGGTTATGAACACCTAGCCGCAATGTACCATTGATTGTCAGCAGCTTGGTTATGACACCAGATGAGTCTGAACCTTCCCCAATGTAGAGACTATTCAGAGCCAAACTCTGCAACGAATACATCACCAAATAAGAATCAAATTGAAGCTCAATTCAGGTTCCAATATATCTAAAGATTAGTAAATACAGTAATCTTAATGACACGGGTGTAGACTAGATGAATCTTTTAACAACATGATCCTCAACTTAAAACTCAAACTCTGAAACAAATCGATACCATTTATCACCATCTAAGAATCAAACTGTAACTCAATTCAAGATTCTAATAGTTTAAAAATCAACAATCTGTCATCTTAATGATATGGGTTTGAAAAAGATCCAATCTTTAAGCATTCTAACACTCAAACTTTGCAACAAATGCATACCGTGTATCACCAATTTTCATGCATTTTAACAACATAAGTCCATAACATTTATCACCATCTAAGAATAAAATTGAAACACGATTCAAAATTATAAAGAGTAACAGACTTTATAATGTTAATGGCATGGCTATGAAAAAGATTCAATTTCTATGCATTGTAACACCATAATCTTCATATCAAATATTCAAACTAAATCCATTAGCAAATTTATAAAATTCAAGTGAATTTAACCAACCTTAACAGTGATCTCAGCTTTAAATGGCCTTGCAGCACCCCATATAATCAAGCATAAAACAGTGAACAAAACAATAAAACTCAAAAGAGCCATCAAAGCTTGTAATCTTCTGGTAAGCCTCTTTTCATCATCATATTCATCATACTTTCCTTCTTCCACAATCACATTACACTCAGGCCAACCTTTATCATTCCTCTTTCGGTGAACTTTTCGACCCGAATGTGACCGGAAAATTCCAGAAAACCGACTCGATGATGAGTTTCTTGAATGCCTACCCACAGAAGGGTGTGAAGGTGATTCCATTGGACTCCTAAAATTAGGTGTTGCTTGTATTGATGATGATTTATCACCATCTTGTGAGTCCCTTGATGGACTTTGCACGTAATAAACCGGACGTTTTGGTGATCTTGATGGTGATGATGGAGCTAAACTAGTTATATCAGACTCTGATTTTGTATGCAGCATTTCTTTTTTAATTTCAAGAAATAAAATTGTACAAGATAAAGTTCAAGCTTTACTCCATAAAAGTTAAAGATATTTTGCAGAAGATATGGAATTACAAATCTTAAATAACCCACAAATTATTATATCAAGTATAACCAAATAATTCTGTATCAAAAAGTATAATATCAAGTGAATTTAGTACCAAAATGAGTAACACTCAAGAATTATGAAAAAACAAGAACAAGAACTAACTAAGGTTTATCTTGCACACACAAAACACACACTATGTGTGTGTTATCTTATTTTTTCAAGGTATGTAATGGAATTGTGGTGTGTATTTGCAAGTGAAAATTGATGAGTGTAATGGGGTTGTATTTGCAATATGCATGGGTAGGACCCAACCAATGAGCTGTGAGCAGGGGTTTAAAGGAAGCAGAAGTGACCATCACCAAACAAATAATCACCGAACCTAAATCCGAGCCTAATTCCAGGCCTAGTAGGATTCGAGCCTCCAAATACCCAATCTACTTTGTCGGTGGCCAACCTTTTTTAACATTATTAATTATTCATGTTCATGTAATTATTTAAAGGAAAATTGCTAACAACAGCTATTAGAACTTTCATTAAGAATTTTATAGGTGTAATAATAATTGTAATAAGACAATAACAAATTCTTTTATCTCCCTTTAAATTTATAGTGACTCCAAAAATATTAGTTAAAAGTACAATAAATTATATATATAATTTTCTTATTGAGAGTCTTAACAACTTTCGTTATTATAAAATTCTTATTCAAATAAGACTATGGTCAACGTGGCGTATGCATTTCCAATCAAAGTATAAATCTTATCAACCATAACTTGGCTTGTGAGTTTAAAGCATAAATCTACTACAATAAAGTCTATGTTTTAGTATTATTTAACTTAATTAATCGCTTTCAAATAATTAAGGATGATTTATTAATAGTAAGCTTATATATCATCCTTGATGGTTGTTGGAAATATTGTAGCATGGATATACAAATATTTAGTTTAATGTTATAGGTACAAGTACGTTGATGATTTTATTATTATTTGGTGGCAACGTATATGAATGTGTGTGTGTATATATATATATATAGAGTATGGATTAAATAAGAACATTTCAAAAATAAAAATGGTAAGAACGTTTTAAATTTGCACTTATACTCGATAAAATTATTGGATTCACAATTATATATTTCAAATATCCAAAGAAAAATAAATGCATATTTCTAAAAATGTATACAATTTGAGAAAAATGATTGATGCACAATTCTACATTTTTCATTTAAAATTGTGCATCGATCGTTTTTTCGATTTTAATGCATTTATAAGAATGCATAACTATTTTTCTCCACATATGTGAGATGTATGAATGTGAATCTATTGATTTCTGGGATACATTTGCGGATATTAAACATTCTTACTAGTTCTTATTTTTAAAGTGTTCTTATTGAAACTCTAACATATATATATATATATATATATATATAGGGGGATGATCCAGAAGGAAAGAGTAATCTTGGGGGAAGGGGGAAGCAAATATGAGCCCGTCCGTTAATATTCATCACGGTGAATGTTAATTGACATTCATCACGATGAATGTTAATTTTGGTCACATTGAATGTTAATTTGGTCATGATGAATGTTAACGGACGGCCTAGATTTGCTTCCCCCCTTCCTCTAAGATTACCGCTTCCCTTGGAGAAGAAGATAAGCAAATCTAAGCCCTTAATTTTTTCATAGAAAAACGTTTTTAAAATTCATTTATGATGAATGTTAAATTTTGATTAACATTCATCACATATGAATGTTAACAACATTCATTTATGATGAAATCAAGGGTTGAGATTTGTTTCTCTCTTTCCGTAATTTTTTTGCTTCTCTCGTTATCCCCACCATATATATATATATATATATATTTATCAGTTCAAATAAGAAAGGTGATTTTTGTAAGAAAGGAGATAAGCCAATAAAAAGGGAACAAGTGTCCTTATCTTTTCTTCCTCATTTCTCTCTATTTCTTCCCCCCTCTCATTTCTCCACCCTCTAAATAAAAAATGAAACTATAAACAAAAGGTGGAGAAATAAGGAGGAATGAGAAATGGAGAGAAATGAAGAGGACGCTTCCGTCGTCATTGACTTTCTCACTGCTTACAAAAATACCCCTTATCTTATAAACCACATTCACACACACACACACACATATAGGGGCTGTTATCGTAAAACAAACCTTAACGTAAAACAAATAAGACAACATATCAATCGTCGGATGAGAGTTGATGAAATTAATTTTTCAAAATAGTTAAAGATTCATTAAATATTTCTGAAGGGTAAAAGAGTCATTTAAAGTTCCGGTGGTGCACAATCAGAAATCAAAGTTCTGGTGGTGCATAGTATTTTTCGGTGATGCACAATAAGAATTTCGTTGGTGCACAATAAATGGGGGAGGAAGAGAGAGAGAGGTTATTAGCTAAAATGATGGGGATGTTTTAATTTTAATTTAATGGTTATAATTATGCAAACAAAATTACTAGTTCAACCTTTGACTAAAATGTTATTTTATTTGTTTTACATAAGGATTATCGTATTTTATCCAACCCCGCCTCATGTATATATATATATATATATTTATATGGGAGTGGTTTCAAGAGAGAAGGAAAAATTGGTGGAGAAGGAGAAGAAGAATTTTTGAACCATTTGATTCAGCAAATTTATCCTTTGATTCAGTTTGAAATCATATTTACTTTTTATTGAATTATATTTACTTTTCACTAAATTATAATTTTAAATATATATTTTTTCATCTTCTCTCTAAATTCTCTTATTTTTGAATCCTGATATATAAATTGCTACAGTTAATAAAATCTATCTTGTTTGGTATTGAGAGATATACAGTCACTCTGTTATATTTATAAACTAAAGTTGTATTTGTTCAATAATCAAATTAAAATCAACACGACGTCTTTAAAAGACAAAAAGAAAATAAATGCTTACATTATCTTTGTCCACAAAATGCTGCATCAATAATTGAGGACGGCTTTTCGATGTTAAATCAAAGATATGGCAAGCATCATATTCAATGATTTGAAAAGAAAAACAAAATATTTCTTAACTACTTAACTTTATACATGAATATAGGTGATAAAAAAAAATTAAAAATATATAAAGTTTGGATATCAGTTTAAAATGAATTTGTAAAATCTAATGGATGTAAAAAAGGGATGGATCAATTGATCAAATCCTTTACACATTTTTTACATAGCCTTTTTAGTTTCGAAACAAATCAATGTAGAAAAAGTATTCGAAACTATATTATTACAATATATGGCAATCTAATTAATCAGCATGTATTTGGATACATAATGAATGATCTTTTGACTCACTTCATTTTGATCCTAGATTTTAAGTGTTAGTCATTCGAACCATTGAAAACAATAAATTACTCAAAATCACTTTTGTATCAATGTATACGAGTAAACTTGATCACATTTAAGTATACTGAAATATTTGAATTTGAATAGAGTAAATTAGTCGTGCTCTTCGAGTCGGGTACTTGAATTGTAGGTAGCTAGGTATATGTAACAGGACGATTAGCCACGTTCCAAGTTATCGCTACTCACTTGTAACGATTTAACTGAATCGAGCTAACTTTTTACTATTTGGTTATTAGGTTTTATATATTGGAGCTCTAAGCCTTTTTTACTTATATATAGTGAATACTTTTTACTTGCAAAATCAAACTCATAGGATGCCCTATTGTCGCTTTGTGAGTTTGTTCGCTGTCATATATACATGTATCTTCTTTTGCTTACTAATATGTTTCTGGTCAATTGTTTAGCGTCTTTTTTCACCGTACTAATTACTCGTTATTAGCACCAACAACGTTCTCGCTAAATCGCATTTTTAACATATGCTTCCATTAGAAGACAAAGCAACGTCACTTAAGAACCATTGGATATAAGATTCTAAAGCATGCTAATGTTTTATTTTAGAAGAGACATTCATTTCATTCATAAAGTAAGTTAAAACTTATATATTACTATATAAAATAACATTTATATGATAGAAGAAAATTAGATAATATATGGTGAACTCTTAGAAGTATGTTAATGTTTGTATATCAAATAAGTTTTTTCCATCTACGCGTTGCTGCGGGATTCAAAGACGTGCATTTTTTAAGATTAAATTAACAAATAAATTATATAGCCAACAACATTATGTAATTAGGGCCATATATTGGTGCGATCTGTGTTCAATTAATAATCGAGTACATTCCAAAATATAAATCGAGTTCACGCAAAACTACCTCAATCATCCTCGCGGTTAATCGTCACGCAGAGCACGAAATCAGCATGAAAAGTGTGGGTCCACTTAAATCTTTTATTCTTTTTTCCCTTTTATTCAATTTAAACGAAAAAAAGGTACAACAAATAAAACACACAAAGTACAACTTACTTGAAGAAATTTTAATGTCTAACTATTAGTCATGAGTAATCATGGAAACGTCACTGTGATTAGTCGTGAGATAATTTTTAATGGTGCTGACGTGACACCCACGACGGACCATCACCACTGCAGATGGTGTAAGAGAAAAATCTCAAATTCAGATGTACGTGCAATTATACTATGAGTGATTGATGTAACAATCAGAACTATCAAATATCGAGTTTGAAAATATCAACCACAAATGCCTCAATTGAAGGAAAAACGATAACAAAAGGTTATTTTACGTTAAGAAGCGTTTATAAAACCATAATATGGAGTACAAAATAACACTAACATGTTTATTTATCTTTCTCAAGTAAAGTAAAATATGTTCACTTTTAGTCGCTCAACAACATACTTCGACATCAAAAGCCAGTTGGTAAACTAATCCCTAAAATTCAACATATAAAAATAAAGAACATGGTCATAAATCAACTTTACAATTATTGTAGCTCGAAAGCCATTAGGGTTTTACGGTAAGTTGGTAACTTTGCTCCCTGTTTTTCTTCCCATAGCCTATCTCAGGTGTTGTTCATTTGTCTGTGTTTATATAGAAAGATGCAAGTGATTAGGTATATAAAAATGGAATAAGCTCATAAATGTTTTTTAATGTTTAGGAAATTCTACCTTAAAGGTCAAAAGCATAAGCTATCATTCTGTGTTCACCAATGAGAAGCTAAATAGAGAAGCATACAACTACAACACCATCATCATCATCAAGAACCCGCATCAACAGGATAGAAGGAAAAAATGCGCAAACCATCTAGAGTTAAAGAGGCTAACATTGTTCTAAGATATATGCCACATTTACCATATCATCACATAAAAGGCATAGAAATTAAGCTTTTGGCAAATCTTAAAATAAAAATAATAATGAAGACTAGAACATATGAATCCAAGTACCAATTTCATGAAACAAACATAACAGTAAGCCATACCTTGTTGAAAAAGCACTTTATCTGCAATAATCAAATGATCTATAAGCTACAAATAACACATTATTATGAAGCAAAGGCAAACGATTGATGCTGTTACCGACACCAAGTGCCTGAATCTCCAAACAAATTATAGAGTAAAGATCCAGCCATGAAATATAAAGGAATGAAATCAAAATCAGTAATAGATGGTGTTGCATGGAACCTGTATCATTAAAGTACATGGGAATTGGTAGGAAGCCGTTTAGATAAATGCAATCGCTGAGATGAGTAATCAAATTACATGAAGAATTAGAAGGTGATTGAATTAAGGTGTGGAGATATATGTGTTATCAACATACCTGTGTGTATCATTATTTTTCAACCATGCATGATGACAAGATTTATCCCATACCTTGAAATTGTACCTTCCAAGATATTTGTCTGAAATCCCAGTTTATCAGGGGTGTGTCGATTTTTCAATTTTCGAAAGGCAGTTCTTTTAGTAAGTAAAAACATGCCCAGTTTCGAGCCATTGACCTGACACACAAAGATAAATTTTGTATATGCATCTGGGTATTGTGAATCTTCAAAAAGAATGAAATATTTTTCAAGGGTTTGATATGAGATTGCTAATTTTAAGTGCTTATAGTGAAGTTATATTTAGTTCATATATACAATAGCAAAATTGGTAAATTGGATACATATTGATGTAATTTGTCCCTCAAATGAACACCACTTCACTCGAAAATGCATTTTTCAATTTACAGAATAATCTAAACAACAACAATAACTAGTAATAATGATAACTCCAATAATAATAATTAATAATAATTTATATATTATGATTGTCAAATTGATTTAATATAACTTTTTCTTTTTTGAACATTTATTTAGTATATGAATGTAATAACAGACGTTAAATATATAACAAATATATAACAAATAAATAACAATATATGTACATTTAACATTAAAGCGTGGATGGTTAGAAAAGAAAAATAAATACAAAGATGTATTGGTTGAAGTAAGCTAACATCAAAAACTTCATACAACACATTTTTTCTTAACGTTTTGCATAAATCAAATCATAATGAGTAACTTTATATCTTTTATTCGTCGGTTATAAACCAAATAAGTAACGAGACACAAAAGTCTTATAGTGTCTCCAAATATTAAACTTCTTAGAAACTATGAATAATTCACTTTATTTCGATGGAGGCCTATAAGTTGGGAACAATATTTGATCTTAAAAAAATAAAATTTGGCCAAACAGAAGAAGCGTCTTTGATTTTTTCTAACCATATGAAGGAGTTGGTTAATGCTCTCATAGAAATAACGATAGATTACCAGAAAGATGTCGCAAATGTTTACGAAAGACACATGACTATCGACACATTGATTATGTCCTCTTGCGTTCCTAGATTTGTCAAGCTATTTGTTTGAGGCTCTTATATATAATAGGGCATGCATCTCCATATAGTTTCTTGCAATAAAATGTATTAACTCAAGTTCTATTGAATAGTGTTTGATTATGGAGTCATGTGAAACCTTTAATTGGTTCTTCTATAGTTTTCATTGTTTATATTTGTGTCCAATAAGTATAGGAAAGCGTTTTGCTATCAATCCTTCTTTGAGATGGAAGGGGTACTTGATTTTTGTATGCCTCCAATTTTGGTTGTTTCACGATTTGATTCCTTTATCAATTTCCCTTTTGTATTCTATTAGAAATTTGTATGATAATTATATGGTGTTATTATTCATAATTGTTCATCTTTATAGTTTGATTTTAAATTTTCATTATTAAAAATTTATGTTGTTCACTATAGCTACAAGCAAAATGACTAAGAAAGATAGTGATCAAATTCAACGGCGATTTCTAATGGTAATAGTTATTTCAATATTACGGAAGCAAGCTATAAGCATTATGTATGTTTCTGAATGTGGAAGCGAAACTACAAACATTTTTCCCGTATGGTACTGAATTACTTTACATCCTCTAATATTACCTATATTAAATTAATATTTACTAAAGTAGATGGTCCTGTTCATTCGATAGTTGATGTTACTAATGTAGATGATGATATCCATTCGATAGTTTATAAATACTTTTTTTATTTGTCGATCAACCATCTTAAATGTAAATGATTTTTTTTATGAAAAATCAAATAAAATATTTACATGCTTACTTTCCATATTATCGTAGCATAATGTTAGAATATAAACCCTTTCCTATTTTAGATATTAATATAATCATATATAGAGTTCAAGAACTATTAAAATTTTAATTTATATATGGTAAGTGCAAAAAAATGTATTAAGATATAGAATTTTAAGAAACTAATGATGATCATATATTTATATTACTTGAAAAAACTATTTAACTAAATTGTATGAATATTTTTTTTAACTATAAAAAGAAAATATATAATTGTCAAGAAATGAAATAGTGTATATTAGTAAGCATAAAATACAACTGAACTGTACATAAAAACATTTGATAAACAAGAGTAAGTATAGTCAAAGTTGACACAAATAATTGATATGACAGAAGAGGTTTAATGCTAGACCGTTAAGATGATGCAAATACATGATATGTATAAAGGGTTCATTAGTTCCCTCTATATTTGTGAAATTGTGATTAGTCATAGATCCAAACGCTATTTATATAAACATAATATAAATTAGAATATTGCTACACTGGCTTTTATATTTCAATATTAATTTATAAGTTTATTCATTCAAAAATATATATATATATATATATATATAGATTTCATCGCAACACGCGAGTTAGAAAACCTTTTTATAATAATAATAATACTATTTATAAGGGTTTGTGATTTTAAAATGTATTTAAATTTACACATTTTACTAATGTATGACACGAACTTTGGAAATCACTATTATATGTATTTAACATCGAAATAACGTCTACTGTATGTATTTTGGCTGCTTTTTGATACATAAGTGTTTGGGAATGCATCCAACTTGTACCCAATGTCTATTGTGTGTACCCAACTTACGTTTGATCTTTTTACTGGATCCAACTTTCTAAAAGTGTGTTTTAATGTATTATGTAGTACTTTTGATGATGTGTCAACCTCTACGTATGCCACGTGGCACCTTACACATAAGACACATAAGCAAAATACATTAAAACACACTTTTTGAAAGTTGGACGCATTGAAAATAGCAAACCTAAGTTAGGTACACAAAATAGACATCGGATACAAGTTGGGAGCATTCCTAGACACTTATCCCTACATAAAAAGACATTTTTTTTTTGTAATTTGTTACATACAATAGTAACTTAAATATATACAATATAAATTTCTATAACTTTAATACATACAATATAAATTTTCAAAGTTCACCTCATACAATAATAAAAAATGTAAAGGTTCCTACTACTACTACACAAATAGACATTTAAGGCGATACTGAAAGGCGGTCTAAAAGGAAATAACGTTGCATGGTTAAAATGGGCGGGGGTCCTAATTGAATATAACATGGTCTTTTAGTACTTAAAAAAGCAATGACAGTAAATCGTCTTATATATAATATAACGTGGCGGTTTCCTTTATTCGTCTTATTTGTTTCAGGTGGTGCGAAATTGTTCCGCAATAAATGTCTGTTTTTGTGGCAATTTAGCAACCAAATTTCCAATATGTCACTACAAGAAAAAGGTGATATTCGATGTCGTCGCTAAAGAGATACAAAACGACAAAAATTCCACCTACTTTGATCAAAACAGCATTTCGTCGCTAATTGTCGTCGCTAAAGGTTATTTTAATTTCCTTTCCTTTTTTAATTTACGCGGCAAAGAAGAAAAAATTCTCGAGCAAATTTTAGCGACAACATTGATGGTGTGTCGTCGCTGTAGGTTATTTAATAATATTTTTTTCAGTGTCGTCGCTAAAGGTCTACTGCGACGACTATTTAAAAATTAAATAATTTAATTGCAGAGTTTAATTTTAGTTTTTTAATTAATTAAACCCTAATATATTTTAGTTTTAGTTAATTAAAAAATAATTATAAACAAATTATTTATATTTATTATTTTTAGTTAATTAAACAATCATTTAATTGAACTTCTCACGATTTCTTGAAACGCAAATAAATTAAGGTCTAATCAAACGCCTTATGATTTCTTAAAACGTTAAACGCGTTAGAGTTTGATCAAACGTTAAACGTCTTAGGATGAAATGCTAAACGCCCTAAGGTTTGATTAAACGTCAAACCTCTTAAGGTATGATCAAACGGCTTAGGGTTTGAGGAAACGCCTTATGGTTTTAATCAAACGCCTTAGGGTTTCGTCAAACTTCTTATGGGTTTAATCTAACGCCTTAGGATTTCTTCAAACGCTAAACGCCTCAGGGTTTGATGAAACGCTTTGGGGTTTGATGAAACGCCAAACGCCTTAGAGTTTCCTCAAATGCCTTGTAGTTTGATGAAACGTCAAATACCTTAGGGTTTCCTCAAACACCTTGGGGTTTGATGAAACATCAAACGCCTTAGGGTTACAATGGCTTACAACTTTTTTTAAGTTAATAAGCCTAAATATATAATCTTAAAGAGTTAAAGATTTGATTAATAATATAATTAGGGACAAAATGAAAAATGAATATTAAAAATAGAAATAATATGTAACACGTGTTAAACACTAAATGAATTAGACCCGTTTTTAAATATATATTGTTAGAAATAAATGTACCGCTATACAAAATTGGTATCTTTGACAACAAACCGACTATATTCTTTTAGGCCTTTCATCGAGCGCATAGTTAAAGTATGATTCTAAAATGAATAATGATATATATGTCTATTTAGACGGACCTATAAGTAGACATGACTCTTATTGATTAATAACTTCTTTTTTCTAATTTTATAGGTTGAACATGACACATGCAACTCTCATATTGTTAAGCTTACTATAAATGCATCTAAGTAGGTCCATTTATCATTTTTTCTTCTAATAAGTTTCAAATTTATATATGATCCATGTCAGTGTTTTGGTTTTAAGCCCAGGCAGAGACAAAGTAAATTCAAAAAGACCATGAAAGCTACAAAAATAAAAGTATGATCAATGAGTACATTTATAACTAAGGAATATGTTCGTGCTGTGAGCTACGTGGAGAGATAAACAAATGGGATAACTCATGTTCTATATTATTAATAACTCTAGGATTGAACATATATGACCCGTATTACAATTTCACAGTATTTATTTTTGAGTAAATTACATAAATGATCCCCGTGGTATACTCTTCGTTTCACTTCCTTACCGCAGCACAAACTTCCTGTTTTTACTTGTCTTTTAGAAAAACTAGACTGGAGTTCAAGTTCTTGGGTGAAAAAGTGTGATGAAGTTACACGTGCACTCGAAGAGTATTATGGTTGTTTCATAGCCATGTATGATGGGGTGTCTCAGGAGTCAGGAACTTGACGATGCAAGTGTGGTTGCATCACAAGACCTATTCGAACCTCATATTGAGATTAAGCAACCACACTTGAAAGATTAAGCATTGAAAGTGCAACCACTGAAGAAGAAACTGAAAGATTCATAAAACTCATGTGGCCCTCGGAAAATGAAAATTTCCAACATGGACTGTTTTTATGTAAATATCACCTTTTTAACGTAAATACTTATAAACACTTATTCTTGTTGAGACTTAAATACACGATCTCGTGATTGTGGGTTCAAGACTCGTTCCAAGCAATGTATAAGTACGTGTGAATGTACATAATTTGTGGGGTAGGCCGTAGGTTTTGAGTTTCTCTTTTCTAAATAAAAGGCGTCTATTGGTGTTATTGTGCATTTTAGTTAATGATAATACTTAACAAGATATCTTTTAGAGGTGGCAAAACGGGTTGGTATTGTCGGATTGAGTAACGGGTAAAAATGGCTTTGGGTTATAACGAGTTCGGGTCAAAATGCGTAAAACAGTTGATGAGGAAAAATCAAATATAAAACATCCTTACAAATAATGTGACTTTCACTTTTGACCAAATTTACAGTGAAATATGGATTTTCATTTCAAATATTAAATTCTTTATAAAAACACAAAAACCTTGTTACAAGACTAATTCATCCCACTGATTCGTTTCAATAACTTGGTTTCTTCTTTCTCTCACTCACAGTCAAATGGAGTCCAAGTGTACGAGTAACAAACAAATTAAAACAATACAGTATAAAATTTACTTAGTAGATTTTAACATAAGCAGTTTGGGTACTATAAAAATCCCAAGCAGTAGAGTTACAAAGTAAGCAGTTTACTACTAATCAGCACGTTCCAAAACTGAACAAAAAACATTCACACGCAACACATAAATGTTTAAAGAAATTTCTCAAAAATTCTTTAAGCCCAAAATCACCAGCAATGTTGTTATAAAAGTCAAGAATAACGCATAATTTAGCTTATGGGTCCATTTTGCCACCCCTAAATGTTTGTGTGTGTGTGTATCTATCTACTTATGGTCGATTTGCATGTGCCTGAATGTTACAGTGGAAGTTGTTTGATGCTCTCGATCAAAGGCTTTAGCAAAACTTGAGGAGATAACGATGAGAATGTGGGAAAAATTATGAGATATCGAGAGACTATGAATTGTTCCTTGGGTCGACAACTTATATTCTTAAATACAATAAATACCGAGTCCCTCAAGGGAATGGGGGAAAATCTAGGAGCTTCTCCTCACACGGATAATGGTCTGATGACCATTATTCATCAACACGAAGATGTAAAAGGTCTTGAGGTAAAGGCCAAAGATGGGAGTGGATTGAAGTTGCTCTTTCACCCTCATCTTTCATAGTCATGGCAGGGGATATTTGCATGGTATGTAACAATGAATAGTATATATATATCTCCTCCGTCTCATTCTTATTGTCCATATTACTATTTTTCTTTGTCTAAAAAAAAATGTCTACTTATAAAATCTAACTATTAAAAATTATCAAACTCCCTATTTTATCTTGATTTATTACCCTTAATTATTTATTTCTTAAAAATCTCAAGTCATATTTGACTTGAATATAAAGGGCAAAAGTGCAATTTTTCTAACATTTCTTAAACTTAAAAAACATAATTCTCGGTGGACAATAAAAGTAGGACACGGGAAGTATATGCTAGTCGATCACACTATGACTACATGAAAATGTATGTATGTGTAAAATGTGAGATTAATTTTAGTGTTCTTTTTCAATAATTTTGTTAGGCATGGTAAAATGGAAGAATTAAAGCACCGTATCATAAGGTGATGATGCATGGGAATAAAGGTATAATTTCGCTAGTGCTATCTTCGTTTATCCGGGATCTCAAGGTACAGGTATGTCAAGAACTCGTTGATGAAGACCACCTTCTAAAATTTAAGCCATTTGATCACTACGAGTATATTCAGTACCATACTGCTAAAACCACCGATAGGATCAACATACCAACTATCAAATCCTACTGCCGAATTTGAACCACCCTTCAATAATCTCTATCTATATGCAATTGTTTATTGTTGGATTCCATTGTGTTTGTTCATGTGCAACCATATGCTTTATCATATGGGCAATTTAGAAACCAAATTTCAAATATGTGCATTGCTATAAACGTCTAAATATAAATCATGATATGAATTTATCTACTTAATGTGTGTATCATCTTTTCTTTTTATACTTATTAACTCTCACTATGTATATTTTCTCCTTATATTCATTTACTACATATTTGCCCTTCTCTTTGTAATAGCATAGAAGTTAGTATTTTTTAATAAAATCAATTAAAAGTTAGTTTCATTTTCATAAAATCATTTATACATGATGAAACTCATAGGTATATGGATATTTAAACATAAAACTTTCTTTTACCAACATTTATGATGCATATTTTTACCATCATTTATTTATTTAGTATAGTAATTAATTAAATATTTTATTTTTTACCGTCATTTATTCTGGTGGTTAATCACTCGTAATCATACTAAGACCACTCATTATAGTGAAACCAAGAACTGGAGAATTAACTACTACCTTAGCATCACATCAGCACAAGAGCTGAAAAACTGAACCAGAACCGAATCCTGCCTATAATAATTGAAGAACTGATTTTTTCAGCAATACATCATTTATTAACTATTAATATAAATACATTTATATTTTAAAAATACAATAATAATAATAATAATAATAATAATAATAATAATAATAATAATAATAATAAAATACATTACACTAATAAAAAGTTACATTAATTAAAAAAAAGTACGTTAAACTAATAATAAAAATTACATTAATTAATAAAAAAAAACGTTACACTAATAAAAATTACTTTTGGCTAAGTTTTCTTCATTTTCTTCCTACGTTTCAAGAATATTGAACATAGCATTCAGATCATAACAATCAATACTTGCTTTGTGATCTTCCATATCGGATTCTTCGTTGAAAATGTAGAAATGATCCATTCACAATTTGATAAAAAAAAAGGTGTTTGAATTGTATATATTATATGTACATATAGTTGATGTATAGTAGTAATA
The DNA here is from genome assembly GCA_963921325.1 of Logfia minima. Classification (NCBI taxonomy): domain Eukaryota; kingdom Viridiplantae; phylum Streptophyta; class Magnoliopsida; order Asterales; family Asteraceae; genus Logfia; species Logfia minima. Next base: position 1,723,609 of record OY992771.1, on the reverse strand, counting down.
AAAAAAGAAGGTGAGAATTGTGTGTGAAAAAAGAATAGTAATTATTTGATATAATGCGTGTGTAAAATAATTAGAGATGGTGAGAGTTATGTTTGAAAAATAGTGATAGTTGTATGTATCTATATTAGAAAAAATTATTAACTTTTCTTATTAAACCATTGCACACTAGCCGTTTGAGCGTGGCCCACACACGCTCCCGTTCTTCATCCGTCTGTGCGAAAACGAAACCACCAAGGAAGGTCCCCAGAATGAAGTAGTGTCTACGATGTTCTTGGGAGAATGAAGCCAGCTAGAACAAGAATGGAGGAAGAACGGCTCCATATTGAGAGGTCTAAGACTCAACTTTATCTAGGACGAGAATGTAGGAAGAACGGCTCCATATTGAGAGGTCTAAGACTCAACTTTATTGTATTTTAGATGCTCTGATGTTTGTTTATAAGGGTAGGTGTTTTAACAAGTCCTACATGAAACCCCAGAACAAAACCAGAAGTCTCAATCCTTTAAATAACATTGTTAAATTTCATAACAAGTTAAATAAGAATTAAAAGGTAACAATGACAATAACTATTAGTAGTTATTTGTATACAATCAAATTATCGTATATAATGTTGTCTTTTGTTTAACCGTCTGCTTTTTCTATTTTATCATGTGGTATGTGAGTAATTGCTATAAAAGAACCATCTAGGATATGGTTTTCACTCTTTATCATTAAACACTAGATCAATAAGATTATTCAGCCACCATACGTGTTCTGGAGAACAGACCAATCAAAAAGTATACAACGTGACTGTAAATTAAACAAAATCAAAGAGTTTTACAAACTTAAAGTTTATTAGCTTCTCGTCTTCATTAGCATCTTGTCTTCCCAGATTAAAAACCATCTTTGGGATCCACCAAATATTTACTTGCACAAAGACTTCTTCACCTAATATTTGGAAAAAGCCGAACTTTGAGGTAAAAGCAACACTATCTGTGATCGATATATAATGTTTTGATATCAGTACATATAAATTATAGCAGTAATCACTGATCTTCACATTGTAAACCAGCTTTAATATTGTGCAGCGTGCTCGAAATAAGTGTATTGACTAACTCCACGGATTCCATACTAAGTTTAGATGTTGGGGAGTCACTTGTAAGAATCTGAAAACCAACTGTTAACAAGGACCCACCTTCTGAAATCTGATTCACTGGGTTGGATGTGATAACCAAAGGCCTTGTTTCCACCCCATCGGGCAGAATTGAGAAACCTGAGGGTAATATGGCGATGCTGCTAGAGTCGCAGCCAGCCATTACGGATTGCATGCTGGTCACACCCACTGGTGCACAGACCACCATGGACTCATATGTGTTTGTGCAACTATCCTGGACCATCCACATGTTCTTCGACTTCATTGTCTGGATTCAAGAAAAAAATAAAAAAAAATGGTGTGAGATAAAGGATGTTGAGTGTTGACTACATAGTGGGTCGGGCGGTTTGGGTAACGTGTCGAAATGGGTCATTTTTCATGAGTTGAAATTAGATGGGGTTGGCCTGAAACAATTTCGTCGAATTGTTTTTCATAGATAAACGTCTCAACAGTGATTACAAAACTATATTATTTCAACAGTTATATAGTTTTCTGCATAGTGATGTACATTTTGCATTAAGAAGACACTTACAGTGACTTTTGACCCTTGTGGCCCATTTGATCCTTTTCAACCAACTTTTTGTTTCAACCCATTTGACCCGTTAGATAAACATATAACCCGAATTGACCCGTTCATAAAGACATCGGGCAGGTTGGGTAAAAAATGTCATTTTTATATGGATAGAAAAGGGTCCAAGATTAGTTTATCAATTGTGCTACAAGTTATACTTTTTCAATACTAATCCACATTTCTAACAAACTTTTAGCATGTTTTGAAAACAAAACAAACTTTAGGTGATTTTTGACACATTTGAGCCATTTGTTTTCTAGCCAACGTTTTATTCACCCAGTAGACCAAATAGAGAAAGCATAACACAAATCAACCCATTCACTAGTTAATTGGGTAGAAGTTTGAGCCTCTGCTGAAAAGAAATAAATCTTACATGGATGGAGACAGCATTTCCTTTATCTTGTCCTTTTGACAAGTTAGCTATAGATTGCACTGGTCCGCCATTTGACACGATATCCCACTGAATGTTCACACGATAATATGTATTAATTTGAATATAAGAATGTTTTATGCGGCTTTTGTTTAACAATATTCATAGAATATAGAAATCCCTAAAAAGATGTTTATTTTTACCTCATTTCTTCGAGTTTCATCTCTTAGGAAATCAAAAAGAAGAGTGTGAGATACGGGCAACCATATAGATGATACTGCACATAGTATTACCCCTAAGGGTTCACCAGGATCATTTAGGTTCTTCCTCGAAGCCACCCTTATGTCATATCCTTTCTTACTTGGTATCTTCTTCCATGTGTGATAGCTTGATGCTCCTAGTGCTCGACTGAAACTCCATGTCATTCTCTGTGCTAATTTCAAAATGCTTTTCCTACCAGCCAGTGTACTAATGCCTGATTGGATGACCATATGTCATAGGTGGTTGGGTAACCGTTTAAAATGCGTTTGCACAGAAACAGGTAATTTTTAGTATAGGTCAATGGCCTAGGTTGACCCACAACTACCTTTTTGCCCGTTAATTATTTTCTTTATTTTATATTTTTATACATAATTATTGTGTTAATTATGATTACAAAAACAATATTATTACAATGATACATGAGTCCTTAAAAATTATGATTTTGGAGTTTGTATGCATTAAATTTAGACTTTTGATCGGCTTGGACCCCGTTCGACCCATTTGACTCGTTTTTTTAGCTAAAGCTTTTGTCCGAACCATTTGAGCTGTTTGGATAAAACACAACCCAAATTGACCTATTCATATGTAAACATGTTGTAATTGCTAAGTCTACAATATATGAAAGTAGAGTACGAATAAATATAAATTAAAGTACCACTAGAATCCTTAGTAGGAACATTTGTTGCTAGGAAGAACACAAGATGCTCGCATTGTTGCTGCAATGTTGCCATCCAATGCCTTGCTCCAAAAGCTAGGCCACTATTGATGATTGCACGATACATAGAAGGTGCTATACTTTTTTGGCATATTAAATGCTCTATCCACGTCACCTGAAAGAACAAATTGGATATATGAGTATATCTTCAAAAACAAACATTTGATATTTAAATTTTTTCTTGCATCTTCATTCTTTGATGCGGTACTTACCTATTTCAATTCAACCTAAATTAATTTGAAGGAACTTAGTCCAGCTAAGAAATGATTCTTTGAACAACTCTTGAGGTTCCTTGATAATGCTTACCTCACAATGACCGTTGGATTTGTCCTCAATGATGCAACCAGATGGACGTTTTCTACATCTTGCAAGTGATGCATCAATGTTTTTTTCTACATTGTCAATAGAAACATCAACAATTGCCCACTTATCAGCATTCAATTGCTTAGCGTATCTCACGAAATACACTTCTCTTGTTGCCACCAAAGGAGTTAGCATTTGCAACTCTGAAAACATCTGCAACCAATGAACAAAATGAACCAACTTTTCCCAAGTTTATGTTGGGAACAATAATGAGTATACAATTGATTGTTTCACTTGAAGTATGTTACACACCAATTGAACCGCGCCATTTCTGTTAGCACCTTCCCCATTGCAGATAACATCAAGAGTAGCTGCTTTCGAGATCATGCATGGAAACATCTCTTCATATTGTTTCTGCAATAACAAATAGAACAAACGAAATCGACAATCACAACCTATCCAAACAGAACTCTACCATCATATAATTTCATGTCAATATTTAAGTGAGCAATACGTTACATGCAACCCCGTTTTCATCTACAATAGAAACATGATGCTGCAAAATGCAGCTAGATCATGTGGTTGAAAATTAGGACTGCAAGTGGAGATGGCAAGATGAGCGGGTCCGACAGGTCAGGTAACGGCTCATCTAGGTTGGAACAAGCATGGTCGGGTTGACCCATAAACTCTTTGTTGTCCACTTATAACTTCTTAATAAATAATTAATGTGCCAATTTTAATCGCAAAAACAATATTATTAGAATAATAAATTTTCAAATAATACAATTGAGGAGGTGGAATGCATTAATAACAGATTTTCGTCAACGAACAACCCATTTAAAACTTTTGCTATTTGACCCATTTGAGTTAAACAAAAAAACCCAAATTGACCCATCAATAAGTAAATGGGTCGGACTCTAGATATCAGTCATGAAGTTACAGATGCATACCACATCCATGAAACCTTGAACTAGCCGCGGGAGATCCGCAAAGACAATGCCACTATCTCTAGATGCCTCAATGCATCTCTGTTGATCAATGCTTGAATTCTCGATGGGGAACTTGACCAAGTATTCATCATAATTTAGTAGTTCTCTACCTGTCTCAACGCTACGAACCCACAGTGGTTCACCAGCACAAGCAATCTTTACGAGCTCTTCTATAGCTAGATTGACAATCTCCATTATTCTAGATTTTTCTAGCCCAAATACCCCACTACACAAATCCAACGAGCTTCTGTTTTCATGGTCATTTCCCGCAGAATATGAATTTGTTGGTGATGTTCCCCGTGGATATTTCCAAATTGATGTCTTCAGCTTCTCAATCTACATATAATCACAATTTAATTATAAGCCTGAGGTGCATAGCTTCATGAAAATTAATGATAACGACCATGAAGAATTGATAACTGTACAACCTCGGCTTTAAGTTTGGCATTTTCAACCCGAAGTTGTTGTCCATCAGTGTACGACGTGGCATCCTTGCTAGAACTACCAAAGCCACAGTTAGCACACGTACCCTTCTTGATTGTCTCCCTCAACAACTTATTATCGTCTCGTAGCTTATCCATTTCTGATTTTAACAACGAATTTTCATGGCGCTCCTGTATGGCCTGCAACAGCAACACAGTTTCACTGTCACGTTTTGTGCAACCTCAATATATATAACAGGTTCCTTCAAAAATAAATATAACCAACAAATTTTTGTTGGCATGCATCTAATGAGGATGACACCCTAAATTATGAAGAAGAATCTGATAATAACATAAAATTTCATTTCATGAAAACAAATATGAAATACCTTGATTTGGGTACGACGATTTTGAAACCAAAACTTCACTTGTCTGGGATAAAGGCCTAACCGCTTGCTCAACTGTTGTCTTTGCTTCTCATCCGGGTGAGGTGACTCCTTAAATAGCCTGTAAATGGAAGGTTAACAATCGAACTATAACACAACCTATTCATGTTGAGCTGCTAAAACCGTATATCATCCAAATTTGCAAGAATAATAAAAGAACTTTCGGTCTTAAGCAATTGGGTTAGACAAGGCTTAATTCAACTGTAACGTATTTTAATTAAGTGTAACAATGTCACAACTCACAAGTACTTGTTGCATATTCACTACTCATCTAAACTAACAAAATGATTCTTCTAGATTTATTTTTGTATGTATTATGCAAACTCGCCTCGTATATGAATGAATAACTTTATGTCTTCAGAGACTAGTATTAATTGCGGGTTATCAAACCAAAAGATAAAAAGGAACTAAATACAATAATTCCGAAATATGAATGATGGTATCGCCTAAATTCCATTATTTTTACACAAAAATACACATATGATTAATGGAAAAATTATATATGCTTGTGAGTTGTGAAGATTATTCAACATCAAGTGATGATAAATAACCAATTTGGATATGTTTTAACAAGATACGCTGATAAGATTAAGAAGATTTAGGATTAAGATCCTATCACGTTAAAAATCCCTCAAGTTAGACATGAACCAAATCAAAACACATTAAGAAGTATAAGGGCCCACTACTAATTAAAACAAAGGGGCCCAATATTTTTTTCGGCTTGCAACTTAACAACTTGAAAAAACTATAACTTAAGAAGATCCTAATCCGACGAGTTGATATTAATTTCGACATGTAATTATTTGATACTAGAGATGTCAGAGAGTGAGGTAGAGTTAGTGACTTGACACTTCTCATAAATTATTTGGCCAACAGTAATAACAAAAATCTTTAATGCTTCTGAATAAGTTGAGTCATATCTAATAAACTCAAAGGACCAAATTTGACATTAAGCCCAAAGACATTGAATATTTATATTATTTCATATCAAATATTAAATATATTAAATATATACGCATGTGACAATATTGAACCAAGGTTAATCTCATCACCTTTAAAATAAGGCAAATGGCCTAAAAAGGTAACAAGTTTGTTAAAATTTGACATTGAAAGAATATGACTTTTGTCGCTGTTCTAAAAGGACCCACATTTTAAGATCCCGCCATAAAAGAATTTAAGTTGCCAAAAAGTTAAATCAAAGGTAAAAATTAATGTTTCATTTTGAAATCATGTCGTAAAAGGATTTAGGATTTTGAAATCGTGTCATAAAAGGATTTAACACTCAAAATGAAATTAGGGTTTAAACACTAAAAAAGTAAAATTAATGTTTATATAATATGTTTGTTAGGTCAACAATGTCAATATTAATTGAATATTTTATATTTAAGTCCCACATCAGCTAAAACGGTCAAAAATTGATAGAAAAAAATCAAACGACAATTTTACCTTTAATTGAACTTTTTGACAACTAAATCCTTTTAAGGCACAATTTTAATATTTGAGTCCTTTTAGAGCACCCTCAAAAATTATATTCCTTTTATAATCAAATTTTGATAAATACATTATCTGTCGGGCCATTTACCCTTTAAAATATACCAACACACCATGTTGTGGGTAGTTGTTACCTTGCCTTTCGTGATTTTAAGTGTTACACTTTATATAATATTATAAAATTATAAGAGAAGAAATAGCTTTACATGATGACCTTTAGTTCTATAATATTTTAATCTATATTTATAGATATTAAACTAACAATTAACAGTAGCTTTATCTTTTTTTCTTCTTGTTTCTTAAAGCTGAACTAGTGATCCTATTCAATGCATCTCTAACTAATTTGATAAAATGTCCACCTCTCACTCATTATCTACCGCGTCACCGAAACCAACTCAGTCTCTTCTTATAATTAGCCCGAGTTACAAGCTAAGCTACCGACTAATCGCCTATAAAATGATTTCTATTATGCCCGGTAAAATTAACTGCTAATTATTTAAGTTTTATATTAGGTCACTCCTTATCCATATCTTGATAATCAGTGTTAATTAATTCGATTCATAACATTTGTTAACCATAGTTTATGCAATTAATGCAATTTGTACAACCATGCATCAAATTACACCTTCTATCATTTCCTCTATAGCTATATGATCTTAATGAGGTGCGATGCTTTGCATATATTGACGCTTTTGTGCAATAAACAGGACGAGGGGACGAGAAACTAGTGGTAGGTGGTTTCATAGAATTTAAGATATACATAGGTAGATAATTATATAACACGAGAAACTATCTCAGATTAATCAAAAACTAGTGGTAGGTGGTCCCGATAATACTGAATGATGTACTACGAGAAATTAATCACGGATTAATTTTGGCGTGATCAAGTGCATGTTAACTTCTAGGTGTGTAATGGTGTGTTAGGGCAAATAATAACTATAAATATAATACTAACAATAATTAAATTAAATAATTAGTAAACGGAAAAGAAAAAGGGAAGATGAGTGACGTACGCTTCCATTTCACGAATTTGTTCAGCGGTGTGGCGGTGATACTTTTTCCTCTTTTTATTTTTGTTTTTATTATTATCGTCGTCACCGTCATCGACGTCAGGATCAACATCAAAATCATCATCCGATCGTGATCTCGCGGCACCTGAATTCTCACTACTGATTTCCGTCACCGTCGTCGTCGTATTAACAGCAACACCGTCTTCTTTTCGATCATCATCCACCGCTTCCTCTCCGTCACGAAAAAATCCCTATCAAAATCAAAAAACATATACACATATGTATATTCACATACAGACATACTAAAATTAATTAACAAATTATTCACAACTAGACTTACGAGAGTAAGAGCGAGAGATGTAGAAGGAAAAAACTGTTTAGTAGATGAAGAAGAAGTCGGTTGATTATTAATATTATTAATATTATCGTTATTATCATTAGAAGACGACATGACCAATATATAAATATATGTTAGCAGTATAAGTGATGAATTCTGCAATATGTATATATTTCTGTATTATGTGTTATGAATTAGGCATGACGGCGACGGAGTAATGGTTGTTGTAGTGATGAATGGTGTGTGTACTGTTCGAGTAATATGGTGTGGTGGGAGTGTGGGGTCCAGGAAATGGAGTCGCAACGTTTTCTTTGTTTTTTGTTTATTTATTTATTTATTATTCTTTTTCCTTTTTGTTTGAGAGAAGAGAGGAAGAAAAACGCAATAACGGGGGAGGAAGTGAGTGAGTAGTGGGGGCTGGTAGGGGTTGACCGTTAGATATAGTTGGACCAGTAGACCCTCCTCAGTCCTCAGTCCTCTAGTTTCCCGTTACTTCCAACTAACTTCCTTTCTTCATTTTAACCACGGTTACCCGAATGGATTAACCTTTTACCATATACTCTCTCCGTCTCAAATTAAGTGTCCTGTATCAGATTTTACAGAGTTTAAAAAATTGCTTTGTCTGTTAGTGAAGATGACTTTTTTACCCTTACTTTTTGCACAGACTCCCATGTATCAGTTTTGAGAAAGGGTAAAATGGTAAAGTTAATTTGCTACTTTTGAAAATGGACATTTATTTTAAGAAAAAAAAAAGGAAAGCAAGACACTTAATTTGAGACGGAAGGAGTATCATTTTCAAAACCAAACTAATGTACATTTGTGGTATGGATATAAAATAAAATGCAAAGGTACATGTTATGTTACTAACTTACATCATAAATAACTATTTAATGTATAATTTCAGTATATGAATATATAAGCATGATGTATTAAGCTATTTTGATTATGAGAGAGTAGTCTTGAAGTCACGTAAAGATGACTACAACTATTAAATTATCTTTGTTTTTTCGTATGTTCATTCTCAAAATGCTTTTTTGTTATCATAGAATAACACAACTAACACATGACACAAACTGCATATCTAAATAACGTACACTTCACTTTTTTTTTTCTCTCAACAAAACCATCTCCTCTCGCTATCAAATATCAGGGCCGACCCTGGGTGTCAGGTGTATGTATGATCGCACAAAATCTTTAAAAAAATAAAGCTTGAAATTTAGCTAATATATATAGTATATATGTTAATATATATCATGTTATATAAAATGGAACATAATCCATCGCACTATCGTTTTTTTACTTTGATTACTTTTATAACAATTATCGACTTATTATAATTTTAATGAATTTTATTTATATATTAAAAGAAAATTAAATATTCATTTTCAATTTTCGTAGAGAAATCTTAAAATCAACATACCGACCTTCAAATATTAACCATATGTGGCCTTCCCTGTGACGCATAAATGGAAGGCGAAGAAGGCTTCCTAATAGGAGGTCCAAAAAGGAAGCTGGTGCATGTACGTACTAGTCAATGATGGTAGTGAGTAATAACGGTTATAAAGTAGCAATTTTTTATATCGTCGTTGTTTTGATCAATAAGCTAACATCGATACCAATTAAAACCCCAACCATTTTGTTATTGTACTCGTCACATTATGTGGATACGAGATTAGTGATACACGTATGATCAAACATTTAAGATAAAAATATAACCATGAGAGAATAAAATGTGCAACAATTGCAATTAATTATTTATTCGCATTATAATAGTATAATGTATTTAATAATATTGGTAGCTGTAATTGATCCGTTCTTAAAATAACACTTCAATCTACTTTTGGTAAAAATGCACCATCGTTTCTGAGTATCGGCACACAGATAGATAGACTAACATGTACGGAGTTTAAACATGAGCTGATAATATGTGTAACAAATAGCGCATACGCTTAGCTACAGTACGTAAGACTGCTTGCAATATGAGAAAACTAAACGTTTGATTTTTTTAAGAATTGTTAAAAAAAATACATCAAGAAATATTCCGCATATTCGCCAACTTTCGGGTTGCGAACTATGATTCCGCGTAACGAAGCCAAGTTGTGAGCTTGCAATGTCTACGTTATTTGAGTTGCGTCGTCTGGCGTTTTCCCGATAATGACATGGTCATTGGCCGGTTTGTGTAGTTGCGTAGTTACATAGTTCGGATAATCGGTGGTTATAGGATAAATCAATCAAACTTCTTTATAATTTGAGCCATTAGTATTTACTGAACTTATCAATTGTAGACAAAAAGGTTGAGAAAAGATGAATGTCTTGACAAACCGCCTCCATCTTTCAGAGTCAAACTCATCTTCACAGTCCTTCAACTTCAACCTTTTTTATGTTAAGAATAAAAATGAACTCCTAAACGTGTATTTTTAGAAAATTAATTTTTTTACATCTTTATTTACATGTTTAATTTCGTTGTTATATGGTCAATTTTTATATTCGAGAATTTTAAATTTTTGATCGAATTTTAGAATTACAACTTAATGTATTATAAAGTGTTAATAGACAAATTTGTACTTTGCAATAAATGTTCATATACGCTACTATACTGTAAAAATGTGTAATTAAATTAATGTACATTGCTAAAAGATGTTCATATGAGTTACTATTCATCTAATTAACATATGTGTTTGACAATTTCAAAATAAATTCACTTTATAAATATAGTTTACGTCCCACAACAACTAATACTAAGAAGAAAACAAAGTGATAGTACAACAAGACACATCTTTTCATTGATAGTTTTTAGACTAATAACCACACGAATATATTTAAGTTCAAGTCTTATCACGCTTTCAGTTTCACATATACTTTGTGTGATTATTAGTTTAAAAACTATCAAAGAAAAATGTCCTATTGTACTATTGATTTGTTTCCCTCTTATACTTATAAAGTGAATTTATTTTGAAATTTTAAAACAAATATATTAATTAGATGTACAATAACTCATATTAACGTTCTTGTGAAGTACAATAATTTAATTGCACATTTTATCTATAGTAACCCATATGAGTACTTTCGCAAAGTACAGTAATTCAATTGCACATTTTTAAAATATAATAATTTATATGAACATTTTCGTAAACCATAATAACGAATTTATTTATTAATCGTATTAATTTGTACCTCAAATATTTCATACGATTTTCATTTTATATAATACTTAATATCACATCACACAATAAATAAAGAAAATAACTAAAAAGTCAATTTTTTCAATTGCCGGTTGTGACTACACAACCCGACTAAGGTTCGGGTATCCGGACTTCGCAAAGGCCCATATGTTTGCAACCTCGACATATTTCTTTTTTTGAGGAATGTTACATTCACTCAAATTTTACAAAAATATATTTACAAAATGACATGGCAAGTAAAGTTTACCAATCACATTAATTTTTTATTTCTCTCTCATATTTCTCCGTCTTCATTTTATTGAAACAAGACATTTTGTGATGAAAATTTTTTAAACATTATGTGAACTTATTATTTCTCTTTTTTAAATAATTTTTTTTAAGTATCCCTTTTAATGACTTTAAAAAAATAGCATAAATGTGATTTTCCCTTTTAATAATTGATGTTTTACATGATGAATACTTAAGTGATAACGCGAAATAGTATACTTTTTTACCTTTGCGGTATATATATATATATAGCTACCATTATTACATTTGCGATATGTAGCGGAGTATAATATATTATTATATTTTATAACTTATCGATAGTCGTAAATAGTGTTTATTATTTGATGATGCATTACCTATGAGACTCTATGCAATCGTACACACCACACATGTTCATATTCGGGCATGATGAAGATGCTTTATATGTAACGTAGAAATAGATTAAGTTTAGACAAAGTATCAATAGTTTAGCTGTTTTTCAACTTTGTATTTAATTGTTTGTATTCTTGACCCATGTATCAATATTGAACCTTAGCTGTGTATAGTATTTATTAATTTGTACTATTTGCATGAAAATGTATTTGGTTGCTTGAGTTTTGACGTGTGCCAAATGAATGTGGTTTTAACAGAAAACGGATTATATATTCACACCAACAGTTTATTTCTTATGTCATATTAAAACAAATAGTTAATAAATATTATTTATTTTATTATAACAATAATAGTTTAATCAAAAAATTGATGGTCCATGGTGCCATCCATAGTGGGAATGAAGAATTCCAATATTTGGAGGTTACCAAATAAAAGGTTGGGGGGCCCTTTTTAGCATGTTGGCTTCCAGCAGAGGTAGGTGCATTTATTGTAGATGCCGACCGGTGAATGTCGTAGTTTCTTGTAATAAAAAATCTCATGAAAATAATAAGATAAATTTTAATCATTATTTACGAACTATATTTGTAGGATTAAGTTTTCGTTTATTGTTGTTATTAATATTAATTAATATCAATTAAAGTCATAGTGTACTAATTAGTATATGATGGATTTGATCATCCGATGAAATGCGATGACTTCTTTATTAACAGACAAGCATATATATTGTAAGGAGTTTTCTTTGCTTTTTATTTTTATTTTTTTATTTTTATATAAATATAAAATAACAAGAATGCATTACTTGGAATAGAATAACTGAATTATTTTATTATTGTTTGTTTAACAAAAAGTAAACAAAATATAAATTGAAATTAGTATAAATATAATGAGACGATAGAATTTATGACACATTTGAATTTCCAAAGAACATAAATAATGAAGAAAAGAACAACTAATAAGTGGACAAAATTCATAAATGAGTCGTGCAGCATTTTTTCATTTTCAATATGCGACTGATAGATTTTTTAATACACTATTTACAGTTGTCAACTCGTGATATAATTTGTAATTTGAAATTTTAATTTTCAGTTTCAAATTCATAATTTGAATCGACTCATAAATTATTATTATATAATATATATATATTTATATGTATATATATTATTTTCTAAAATTTTTATTATTAAAATAAGTAAAAGATGATGAGAAGTCGTTAGCCGACAATCAACACAAAGACTTAATTAAAATGGATTATAGTCATTTATTTTTCTATTTTGTCCTTTTATTTTTTGTATCAGCTTACAATAAATGTTTGTCTGATTTTTTAACTCAGTAGAATCACACACGACATGAAAGAGTCAATAAATGATTCAGAAGAGTCAAAGTCATTTAAAAATTGGAGTCTGAGTCGCTTCATTTTTTTTTTTTAACTCGATTCGTAGAAATTGACTCGTGTTTTGTAAAAGTATAACAACTATGATAGTGATAGTAACTTTTGTACTTAAACACAATTTATTTGTTAAAAATTAAAAGAATTGAAGATTTTTACTGTAATATAAATATTTCATTGCCGTAATTTTTATAGTTGTAAGTTTTAAGGAGTACTTTGCAATAAAATTACCAAGAAAATATGTATTCAAACTTTAGCTAAAATAGGAACTATATGCAAAAACCATCGAAAAGGAATAAAATAAAGTCCACATATTTTTGTACTTTATAAACTACACATCGAAAGGACGTTTTCATTAATACAGACATATTAATGAAATGAATATGAAATAGAATAGATTGATGGATATATTGCTAGAATATACAAGAACACACATCATAATCCATAGTACAACGTTAGAAAAGTCAAGCGAACATTAAAATTTCATTATGTCGTGTAGAATAACAACAATTGGTTCATTAGCCAAATTAATTGAAAATAGAAAACATGAATAGTTGTTCTGAATGTAATAAAGTACAGGGTGCAATAGTCAAATTATTCGAGAGCTATAAGAAATATTCGAGCTTAACTCATTCAAAATTTATTTTGAACTTTTAAATAAGTTTGAGTTCGAGTTCAAATTTGAACATGTTTTGAGACTCGTTTAATAAAAGAGCTAGAATTTCTTATATTGAACTCGAACAAGTTCAAGAATCGATCTAAACGAGTCTTTTATTTATATACATTCGTTATTTACTATATAATAATATAAATTACATAATAAGAGCTATTATATATAATGCATTACAATAATAATATGAAGTAGTAATTATTGTTATATACAGCTAAAAAGTATACAAAATATAAATTAATAAATATTGAAGATAAATAAAATAATAATAAGATATAAAGTACTATGTAATAAACAGGGCGAAACTAATCTAATTTGGTCGAGTTTTATATACTAAGTTCGAAACAGATAAAGGTCCACTTAAACTCAACTTTACTAGTTTACGCCACTAAAAAGATGTATTAAACATACAAATCTTATATCAACAGGTGACAAATTAAATATTATCTAAGTGATCCACTAATAAATATATAAAGTTCTGTATTAAAATCTTATATAAAATGTCGGTGTATATAATTACCACATATAAGAAGAATGTGGCGGATAACATTGAATACAAAGTTGAACCTTAAAGAGTGGGGGACACTGTTAGACTATTGAAGGATGTATGTGATTCTCAATATTTTGGTCTTCTTTTTTTTTTTTTCAATCTCATTTGTCTAGATATAATTTTTTGGTGAAAATTTACTTTTATGCTAAGTTTAACACTTTATTACTATTTTAATTATTATTATGTTTTTGATAAAAACTCGATAAACTCCAAATTCAACATCAAATCTCTACTTATATGTTATAAAACTCTATATGTTTGTTTGAAAAAACATGTGCTAATACATAAACAATTAGTAGGATACACTTGCGATATGATAGTAATATTATGAATAAGAAACGGTAATAGTTTACAGCGCTAATCATCGTGAATTATGATAAATGTTAAAGTAAATTTCATAATGATCACATGGTGGTCAAGTGGTGGCGTCCTGATACCCTTACAAAGTGACATATAAAGTTACCAATTAAAGATTACTGATTCTGAAAGATACACACTAACACTTAAAATTTTCTAATCTTGAGCTTTATTAATTGAAAAATTAAATTGTGGAATATATAAATTGACAAAATAAACACAAAATTAAATATGTGAATAAACGTGATAAATTTATAATTCAGAAAAACATATTTAAGGGTTAATTTTTTGTTTTATTATAATTTTAAAAATGTATAAACTTAGAGGAAAATAAAAATAAAATGCTTTTGAAACGCAATTTGAGCATAAAGAACGAACGACCTTTGGTTAAGTCACATAAAACTGAACAACTTCTTTCACTTTGGGATCTCTAATTGATCTAAAAGCAGTGTTTTTAAACCCGAGTCAGAGCGGCTCAACTATACCCGACTTAACTACCTGTTTTGACTCGAAGCGAACCGACCCGTTCACCGGTCGAACCGGTTGACCCCGACCAATTTAAACCTTTTTTATTATTATTTTCCGACCGGAACCGCATAGGCCAACCATGGTTAGGTTGAAATTATTTGTGTGCTTGACTTGAAATATATAGTAGATATAGTAGGTTGTGGTTTGCGTTATCACCGATGTGGGACAACTTCAATATCAAAGGAAAATAAAATACTATAAAAATGTCTACCCAATTTTTCGAACATGAGACCTCATGCTTGTTGGATGGGTTGATTGTCAATTTCTAGCCATGACTTTGTGACGGTTTTATATTTATAAATATTTATTACTAGTTTGTAAATGATTATTATAATTTTTCTAATAGTTTTTTTAATGATTATTTTGACAATTCTATAATAAGTTAATAGTCATCATATATTTCATTAAGATATTATAATTTATAATTGTAGTTTTAAAAGTTTAAGCGTATAAGTTCAAGTAAAAAGTCTAAAAAAATCAAAAAGTCAAGAAAAATCAAAGACCGGTTTGACCAGACCCGGAGGCTCGATCGGGTCAATGATTGACCCGGGTTTCGAAACATTGTCTAAAAGTGATCAAAAAGCTAACTCACATAAAACAAAACTCAAATACATTATACAAAACTATACCAATATGTCCTCTTCTTTGATGTGGCAAGTAAGACCCCTCCCATCGGTCGCGTTAGTTTGGGAACCGATGCACGTCGATCGACTGTCACTATCAGCATCGGCGCGTTGGTTGATTTGAACCGGTTTTCCGACGCAAGAGAGAGTGTGTGTTGGTTTTTTTTCTTGTTTTTTGGTTTTTGTTTAGTGTATATAAATAAAAGTATATTGGTAAATGTGTGACCTAAAAATTAAAGTGACACATCTACGGCTGGTACGGGTGTGTCGGTTTTGTATCGGTTTGAAAAGTGATGCGGTGACGCTGAAGTGATACAACTGACACGATAATGGTTGAAAGTGATCTAACTTATCTACTTTCGATCATACAACATATTACAACTACTTAAAATCAATTAGCAGAAGCATTCGTATGAACTAAAAAGCTTAAAGGAATTTCAGTATCTACGGGAGTACCACAAACAACTTTTGTTGCATCGAAAAGAAGGTCAATATTAGGTAGTCAAGAAAAGTCACGTAGTATACAACACAATCATCAAAAACATTTAACTGCTAATCTTCTATTCAGAGAAGAAAGGCCGATGAGAAGGTATATATAACATAAGGAGTAAATAAAATAGTTTCTATACTATTGAAGTTAAAAGGAAGGGTATTATCGTACTTTTCGATCTTGAAAATGTAAAACCCAAGGAGAATGAGTGTAAATTCTTTATAATGTACTGTATTAAAGATTATGGATTATTAAATGAAGTAAAGTGTATTCTTCTAAAATGCATCCTCCTAGTTTGATATCGTATCGATATAGACCCTGATATTTGAGATTTGAGCACCTTTTCGATTTATATGGTCACCGACAAATCGCACCCGTGCTTAAATGATAAACGTCAACATCCCTGTCTGGTGCATTTTTTCTAGTCCTGAGGGGCGGCTTCTCATTCTAATACTTTATTTAAACCTTAGACTTTTGTTGTCTTAGTTTTAATTATTTTAAATTAAATAACTAACTAAATTTCTATAACATCTCTTGATTCGTAAATATAGTCCTTAAGAATTTAAAAGCATTATACAGCTGATTGGCAGATTTATAGAACTTAAGATTTAATATTCTTGACTAAATTAGTATATGGTATTCACATACGATATTACGTTATCTAATATGTTATTACGCAATAAATAAATACAATAGTAAAAAATGTTCAGTTAGATACATTAGTTCTGAAAGTTTGTGCGTTCTTACCAAACTTATTTGAATGATTGAAACTTATTTATGATCACTTAAAAGTCATTTTTGAATAATATATATTAGTAGACATATGATATCTTGTTTACTTTGAATTAACGGATAATTATCATTATCATCAGAGCTTAAAACTGAAATTATAAGTACAATCAATGAATTGTGTTTCCCTGGTAATTGTAATGTCCAAATGGTTCAAAATTCAAAAACAAAACAAAAAAAAAGAATATTTTTATGCTGTCGATCATATTTTTCTAAAGATGTTTATTTTTTTAAAATAAATCCGAAACTACACTAAATTCAGCTAAGAAACGAATATCTCGAATTCATGATTATTTCAAATGCTAGTCATAATGTTAGTTTGCATAGCCATATTATGAAAAGATCGGATTTTTTTTTAATTAATCAATAAACAAATTAATCTTATATCTTACTAGGATTTTAACATATAATATATTGAGCGGTTGAAATAAGAATAATAAAAAAGTAGATAATGAGAGAATTAATACGATTTTTTATTTTATTACAAAACTCATTTTTACTTTAAGTTTTAAAATTAAATATTTCACAAACTGTAAGTCAATAAATTATAACGGAATCAGCGTTTTTGTATCTTTAATTGGAGATCTCACAAACTATATTTCAGACAAATGTTTTTTTTATAAGGTATTAAAAATATAATCACATGTGATTTATGATAAAAAGTTAATATTGGTACACAATTATTTATTCATGGTATACTTTTATTAACATATGATTACTACTTAATAACTATTCACATTAATATTATAAATAAAATTTAAAAATTACGTTTGTTTTAAGCAAAAATCACATGTGATTGCTAGTTTAATATTTAATCATATATGATTTGATATATAATCACATGTGATGTTCAATTAAAAATTGATCTTTGATAGTTAACTTATCGATATATGATAATTCATATGTGATTATTATTTAAAATCACTTATGATTGAAGATATAATCGTGAGTGATTATTATTTAGTGTTTAAATCACATGTGATTTAATATTACGAACCTTTAAAACTCATTAAAAATAGAATTCTTTTTTGTCGAAAGTATATCATATGACATCTCTAATTAATGATAAAATGACGCTGATTCTAATAGTATAATTTTTATAATTTATTGATGTACAGTTTGTCAGATATTTAATTCCAAAAAAAAATATAAAAATGAGTATTTAAAATGAAACAATCTTATTAGTTTTTTCATTTTCAACTTTTTAGCAATTTTTTTTTAACTTTCGTCTGTTCAACTGTTCATATATAAATAAATTGTTGGTATATATACGATACAACTTTTTTCTTGCGAAAGGTTCTATGTTTAACATGGGCCATGCTATAAGCTATTGGGCCAGACTATAAGCTATTGGGCTTTATCCTAATCCTGATCAACTATGTTTAAGTTTAAGGTTCTACTATTTCCGTTTTTATTTTTTTATTTTTTAGAGTAACGTGTCCTTGAGTTAAAAGCGTTAGAAATGTAAAAGTCGGAGTTTTTACTTTTTAAAATGAAATGGGATCAAAAGAGAAGGAAAGTTAGGGAGAGAAGAGTGATCAACTAATTCTATCCATTTATTTCTTAATTAATGGTTAATAATTGTGATATTTTTGTAATTAATTATAACTATTAGGTTAGAAGTTAAGGAAAATAAACATAACATAAAATTTTCATATACACATCTTCCACCTTTTTACAACTTTCTTTTTTTCCCCTCTCACTTTTTAACTATCTCACTCCCTCCCTTCCACTTCTCCACCTCCACCCCCTCCCCCAACCGCCAACTGCCAAAGCAGTCGCCGCCGAATTTATTTTATTTTTTCAAAATTTCTCTTAAAAACTTTTTATTTTGAAATTTTACTTTTATGCTAAGTTTAACACTTTATTACTATTTTAACTATTATTATGTTTTTGATAAAAACTCGATAAACTCCAAAATCAAACACCAAATCTCTACTTAGATGTTATAAAACTCTATATGTTTGTTTGAAAAAACATGTGCTAATACATAAAAAATTAGTACTCTATATGTTTGTTTGAAAAAAACATGTGCTAATACATAAACAATTAATAGGATACCCTTGCGATATGATGTAATATTATGAATAAGAAACGGTGATAATTTACAGTGGTAGTCATCGTGAATTATGATAAACTTTACAGTACCAAATTGATAACCCGAAGGGGTTCACTCGACCCAACCCGAATTGCCACTCCTATGTCAATATTATAGTTGGACCATCCACCTTGAATAGAAACATTGTCCACTAATTAATCAAACTCATCACCATCCTGAAAATATTTGACAATAGGATTGGTTATATCTTTAATAACTTAGCAAAATGATATAATTTTAATTATTACATACTAAATTAGTAGATTGATAATATTACTAACCCTTTCATGTTTCTCACGGATGTCACATGCTTGCTTGTGGATTAACTTGAGACATCTCAATCAAACAACATAAAAAATTACTACTAGTAGCATCTTGGACTCTAACTTGAATTTTAAAACTGTCATTAATATGTATATATATATACATATATATAAGGTGGGTTCAAGGGAGAAGAAAAAATTGGTGAAGAAGGAGGAGAAGAGTTTTTTAACCCTTTGATTCAGCAAATTAATCATTTTGATTCAGGAAAAGTGTTTATTAATAACAGTGTTTTTTGAATCATAGATGGATGTTTGTTGAATCACATAATGCAATTTTTGAAATCATATTTAGTTTTTATTGAATCATATTTATTTTTTGCTGAATCATAGTTTTAAATATATATTCCTTCTCATTCTCCTTAAAAATTTCATTCTTTTTAAATCTAGGTACTACATATCTATCTATCTTTATATATATATATAGAGGGTGGGGATCAAGAGGGAAACAAAAAAATTAGAGAATGAGAGAAGCAAATCCCAACCCTTGATTTCATCATAAATGAATTTTAAAAATCACAAATAATTTCAAAATTTAACATTCTTCACAAATGAATGGAATCGCATCTGCCAGATGTGGTTTCGGGACCTGGCGTGTAACTTCGATAGCATGTGCCCTAGCCACCCAAGCCTATTAGTCGCTTTGATAAAGAAGGAAGCCCTTCGGGATGTTAAAAACATTTATTTATGAAAAATTCAAGGGCTAAGATTTGCTTCCCTTCTTCCTCAAGATTTGAAACTTCCCTGTGGATTCTTTCCCCGTGTATGTTAGTAAACAAATACACACAAACAAATAAATGGAAGAAAACATAAGATAAATAACAGTAACAAAACCTTGGAAAGACAGAAGTTATTAGCTCCTTGCATTTACAATAAATTTACCATCATCAACATATTATTCACTACTAGCATCAATATCTTCAAAATCAACCATATAAGACTTCTTATCAATCTTCTTGTTACATCTCCTGCACGCCACATAGAACCATCCATGATCCACCTCAAGAGACCCGAGTGTAGCAAGTACAACACAAACTATAGCCTGCATTGGCTCTAGCCCTAGACTGCCGTGACCGCATGGGCTAACCTTTAGAGTTCGGAAAGCTAGCCCCTTTTCTCTTGATTTATTCTGACACAATCTTTTTATCTTGAATTTTGCTGACAATTTATTGAAATATGACCCGTTCCTCTCTTATTGAGATGAGTAATTGGTACAATTCATACGGAAGAAAGTGGTTATCGCAATATGATTGTTATGCTGCTAAGTTGATCTTAATAACACCTGCTTAAAGGCTCTTTATCCTTACTTTCTATTGTAGCTAATTCGTGATGAAATAAGATCTGGAAAAAGTGACAAAGATATCTATAAGAACCTTGGAGAAGAATACGGGGAGACAATACTTTACGCTCCAAAGTTCGATTGGCAGACTGCAGGCTTGTGGCTGTCACCCATCAGTTTAATAGCCCATTCAAAATTACATTGCATTAATCTTTGATTATTAAGGATTACAATTATAATTATTATTATTTGTCGATTTATTTGAACAAGTTCTGATTGTTGCAACTGCTGGAGCCTTGAGGAATATGGGTGTATGGTAGGCATAGGCAAAGGATGAATGTCCGCTTACTGGTAATGAACCTTACTAGAGGTGTCCCATTAACTCGTAAAGAAAAGGAAACCATGATCGAGATCCTTACACCTCCACCTTCTCAAGGAATTCTTCCTTCATCACCATGGTGGAGACAGTGGCTTCAAAGAGAATAAGAACCATTGCACTTGGATGATTTCAAACCATTTTTGTGATGATCTTAGTGATTATTTTGTGTCCTATCTAAAATGAGTATTTAAAATGATCATAGTGTTCGGGTTTCTGTTCACGTAACTTGCTTATGTGAGTACTTAAATTTGCTTATGTAACTTGCTTTAGGTGTAGCAGTACCGCTTGCACTCGGCTACCCAGATGTATAACTCTTACATGTCATGACTGACTTGGTATGCTCTGAAAACAATTTGTACCTTCCTGTCGTTTTCTTAGTTTCTTACATTGTATTTGTGACGTTTTTTTCCCTGTTAAGTGTGTGAAAATGTAAACATTTTCACCATTTCAAACCAGCTCCTTCTACATGTACCACAGTTGAAGCAACTAAAGGAGAATTTGGTGTCTTACTCAAAATTCTATTGTATGTTTCAATCTTTATAAGTTTCTATTTTATGTATCTAATGACTTCTTCATAGGTAACCGGTATTTTTTTTGCCAACGCAGCAACTATATAAGTTGTCACGTCTCTGGTTTACAGGTTATAAATGTCAGATAAATACAAAAATAATAATTGGAAGTTTGATACATACAATAAAATTTAAGTAAGATTCGATACATTTTCATACACTTAACATATTTTTTCCTGTGTTTAACTAATATCCTGTTTGTAGGATGTATCATGATTTTTAGTACCGAGGATCATAGTGAGCTATGCGGAAAGTTGCTGAAAAAACTGCAGGTCAGTTTTCTCTGATACCTGATGTTCCTAATAGTGATATCAATAAATCAAAATTGAAAGTTTGATACACACAATAGATCAAAATGAAGTTGAATACATATTATAGAGTTTGGGTCATAGTTAGATACATTCACACGGACTAATCCAGTATAATTTATATCACCTAATCATGAAAAACACAATTTCATATTCTTCCTCATGATTACAATGGCTTGGGGTTTGCTTAGATTTGCATATGTGAATTGCAAACACCTAATGGATATATTGTTTGTAAAGTTAGGTGAACAAAAAGGAGTGGAAGACGAAGTTGGCTGCTGAAGAACAATAATTTAGTTCAGTAATAGTCTAAAGATGCAACATAATGTTTGGATTCATGTTTTCAGCAAAATTGGTGTTCTTGTCCATGGTATCCTCCAATGTTCAACTTCAACATGTTGAGATTGTTGTAAGAGGTAAAAAAGATAGGTCCTTATAAAGGTCTATTAATCTATTTCTATTATCTTGTTAAAAATGAAAGAAAGAAAAAAAGAAACTGTCTCTCACAACCATCTAATATAATTTATCATGCAAGTTGTATGTAGCGTTAGACTCTGATAACATGTTGAAATGAAAATAGTTGTACAATGAATATACACAAAGATGTGTACAAATCTCAAATCAAGCTCTATTGATCTATACGCCGACAGATACATATTTACCTTCTAGCACAAGTGTCACGACAGAATAAGAATTGTACATTTATTTTGTTATTATGATATTAATATTAATAATTAATTAATAGTATATATCTGTACATTGTTATATACTAATCATTATTTAATCGATGTTAAACCTTTTTTAATTTTGGTGTACTATGATTCAAGCTCATACCCTTTACGTCTAAGTTGAGTATATGACTTTTTGTGCTCCATTTTTAATGTTTCTTTTAGACGATGGTCCCATTCATGTACTATAGAATTATTTATTTCAAAAGTTGTTTTACATAATATATTATAGCCAACACCCTAAATAAAAGAATCCTACACTTACAATATACATATCTTATGAATGCACAGTTATTTTTACAAGCATACACTCTAATCTTCTTCTTTTTTTCCTTTTTCTAGATACACTTTAACCTTCCCTAATATTGTCAAACTTTGAAGTGAAGCAGCCATAGAAATGTACACTTGCAAGATTTTTGTAGAATATAATAAATAAAATCACAAACACTCAAACTCAACTTAGGAAAAAATGTTTTCTTTCTATTTGGACAACAAGAAGTGGGATTAAACAATTCCCCATATTTAGTGAATTGGTTACAATTATTATCATAGCATCGAATGGAATTTAGCTCCTACTCAGCATTTCAATCATTAAGGATGCATTAATTTATTCACTTTTTAGATATTATTTCTATTTTTATTTCTATAAGTATGACACTTGATATAATTTATTTGTCCAAACAATGTTTCAATGTTTCATTATAAGATAAGGTAATTACTAAGATAACTTATATTCTCTTTTAAAAATAAAGAATAACTTATATTCTTTCAAATTATCACATGTATTAAAGTCCATTTGCTAATTAAAAATACAACAATTCGGTGTATTAAGACCAAATTTAAAAGCCAAAGTTTCTAAGCAGTTGTTATATCCTAATTTTATGGGAACAAATTTAGCCTTGATGCCCTTTCTTTTACATAAAGAACCATGCCCCTCTGTCAAACCCACAATTTTTGCATATGGTATGGATTGTTGTTTTTGTTTCTGTCCACTTTATATTGTTTTTGATGCCTTTTAAAATAAGTAATTATTACTACTTTTCTTACAGTTTAATGATTATGTTTAGTTAGCTCATTATCAATAAGATATAAGGTAATATGATACAATCCATAACTTGATAAATATTGCAACTTCAACATCAACAACATGGTACTAACAAAAACCTCAAACACACTTAATATTTTGTTTACTTTTTTTAATACCTTTTGATACATTCAATAATTAATATCTCTTTTCATACAAACTAGTAATTTTGTTTAACTAATTAGCTTGTTATCAATAAGAGTTAAGATAATATGATACAAGACATAAGTTGATAAATATTTGCAACTTCAAACATCAACAACATGACCTCAAAAACACTTAATATTATGTTTGTGCCCAATTCAAATTGTTTTTGATACAATTCAAATAATTAATTAGCTTGTTATCAATGAGATATAAGAATAATAAAATATGATACAATCCATAACTTGATAAACATTTGCAACTTCAAACATCATCAACATGGTACAAACAAAACCCTTAAACACGCTTAATATGTATGTTTACATGTATATTTTCAAGTTCGAACCCTATTACGACATCCATTAATACAAGACTAAACGAAAATCTCTATTTATCGACACCCATCACGCCCACCATCTATCGTCACACATCAAACCAAACGAAGCTAAACAACACCCCACATCGAGCCATTCGATCACTTTCTTGATTCACCAATACTCGTTTTTTTCTTTCCTCAGTCGGGTTAAAGTTGATCATTTTCTACTAAAACATATTTCGTTCGCCAACAATAATATGAACCTTTCTTGAAAAAAGAACGCCTAATATTTTCAAGATTTCCCAAGAAGTTGATTATGATGGCAAACTTTTGAAAAGACTTGTCCTTTCATCGGCTACTGATCTTGCTCGTCGTAACTCTTCACTAGGATCTGCATTATCACTAGTTTTAGCGTCGTTTTTCACCGTTTCGTCAAAACAAGGACCATAAGCCCAACTACACACCAAAAAATAAAACAAGTTCACGAAGCTCATGATAGCAAGAACCCAATAGTAACTATCGTAACGCCCTTGGTTAATGTTAGTAGCGATCCACCCTTCTTTATTGTCACCTTTTGTTACTCGCTCAACCGTGCTTAAAATAAGACTAGCCAATAAGTTAGCAACCGCCATTCCTAACAAGAAAAGTGAAGCTGCAATGCTTGACATACTCTTAGGGAACTCCGAATAGTAAAACTCATTTTGACTAATTGCACTAAACGCTTCGGCTAATCCATGTAAGCAGTATTGTGGGACCAACCACATTGCTGACATGGCAACAACACCTTGTGGATTGTTCAGTAGTCCTTGTTTAAATGCTTGTTTTCTTCTAGCATGTTCAACAATCGCAGAAACCACCACAGCCATAGTAGAGATAATTAGCCCAATTCCCATTCTTAACTTAACACCAATATGAACCGGTTTACCTCTGATCTTTGATGCTAATGGGATTACAACACGGTCATATAGAAGGACCCAAAGGGCTAAAACCGCAATCGTGAAGAAAGCAAATGAGCCTGCTGGAATTTGGAAACTTGATCCCAAGTGTCTATCCATGGTGCTTGCTTGGATTACTGGAAATGAAGATTGACTAACGTTTATTGACATCATAATTCCTGATGACCACAATGGTAGAACTCTGATTAGTGCTTTTAGTTCTTCGATTTGCTCTACTGTGCATAAACTCCAGGGGTCTAAAGCAATTCCGTCTGATGTCAAGTCTTTGGGGTTCTGAATGATGCAAGCTTTGTTCAAGAACCTACATAAACAATTAAAAAGCATCCTTTAGTAAAATTTGCATGAATGTAATCAGAAGTGGTGCAATTTCGGTTCAGCTTATGTTTTTATTGCCAAGGTCAAACAGGTAAAAATAGATAAATTAGGTTATAAGTAAGAAAGTAAAATGGGTCAAACGGGTTGCCAAAATTGCACCGTTAATGCAAAAACTCCCAAATCGTTCTATTAACGAGTGAATTTATATGCAACTAAACATTATAGATGTAATAATACAACAAAAGAAGAAGAATGTTAAATTATTTATTTAATAATAACTATTATAAATTAGATTACCTTACGTAATTATCTATATTTGTGTTATATTGGTTAAATAATTAATGTATTCAATACCATCAATTATTACAAAACTCAAATATATTTAGTTATAACTGATATAAAAATAAAATATATTGTTAGTATTAAATTTTTTATATAATGTATTTAATACTATCATTTATATATAAATACTCAACTTTTATAGTATTGTAGATTATATATATATATATATATATTAAATTAACATTATTTTGGTAATTGTATTTGACATACTAATCATTTATAAAAATTGGATAAATTAAAATAATCAAAATATGACAACTACAAGCAGTGCTTTGTGCAAACCAATCAGGCCCATTTTGACATGTACCAAGCAAGTCGAATAGAGAAATTAGTTCAACAGTAACCAGGTCGAATGGGTCAATGGTCACCATATGTCTTCCAAATTGATTATATGAAAATTTAGAATACTATTGGAATAACAATTATGTCTGTGATTATATTTGACACATTAGTTAGAATAAGAAAAAAGTGGTCAAAACCAACCCATCTCAACCTGTACCAATAAATTATCCGTTTTGACCTGTACCCAACTTGCCTGACCCGTTCAGTTTTTCACCTTCAATTTTTGATCTATTAATAATAATAATAATAATAAAGTAACCACAATCAAAACAAAAATGGTACCTTAGTCTCTTGGTGGGCAGTGCATCCAGTGAATCCTTGTGATAATGCCACCCATCAGCGTTCGGAGGTTGGGAAGGAAGTGTTCGGTTCTTATAAGCAACCATAATCACTTGCAAAAAGCTAGTGAATAAGCTTTTTTTAACTTTCATTTTCACATAAAGTGAAGAAGCCACAAAAAATAAGACTGTTGATAATAACATAAGTATTGCAGGAACCCCAAATCCTACTCTCCATCCAGCATGATCTTGAATATAAACAATACCCGTGAACGCAATTAGAACTCCGGCTGCACCCGCTGCATAATACCACCCGAAAAAGCTTTCTAAGGCTCTTTCATTGTCGAGATTTTTTTTATTGTCAATTTGTTCAGCCCCAAATGCTAATGAACATGGTCTTACACCACCAGATCCCATCGAGATAAATATGAAGGCAAAGATCAAGAAAGCAAACTGAGAATGTGTAGACTGTTTGCATGTTTCAGTTAGTTGATTGCATGGAGGTGGTTTTAGTTCTGGAACCATTGTCGTTAGCCATAGCAAGAACATTCCCTATTATCACAATATAATTTATTAAAAAATAAATATTTTTAGCTCTATATCTATGATTAATATAGTTTACAATAGCAACAATCTTGAGTTGATACATAAAACACATTGAATAACAATCTTAAATGTTTCAAATGAGCATAAGTGTTTAACTTTTTTGTATGAAGGCACCTACAGTCTATTATTTGGGGGTCCATTAAATTTTCTCCCAATTTCAAGATTTTTGTGAAATTGAGGAATTCATTCTATTGCAGTCAATCATAAGTAGGAAAGTTCAATAATTTAGGCAAAAGTTTTGAACTTTAACCTATAAGAGTAACAAAATTATATACAGAGGATGTTTTTTTTCCCTTGAAAATGGGAACTACAATAATTTCATTAAAAGTCAACAAGTTAAAAGAACTGCTGTAAAAGATAATTAAAGGCAGGAACTTTAAAACAGAGTGCAGGATATTATTCCATGTGATTTGTAAGCAAATCATTTGACTATTTCAACATAATTTTACAAAGGTAGGGGCTGGGCTTCTTTCAAGAATTATGAGGTAGGGCATGTGAACCATAACTGCACTGAATGTTTATGACTTGATTAATTAAGTTCCCTCTTGGTCTTATTGATTCAGCAACCTAGTCCAGCTAAATTCTTTTTGTAAAAGGTCAAGATTGTTCAACGTCACAAATACTGTTCAAAGATCATAAAGGTAACAACAACGTAGGATATACTTTTTATTAATGCAAGATTTCAATGTATTCACCATATCCAAAAAAAGGTAACAAATTGATGGGGTTTTTCTTTTATCATTTATGTTCTTACTACAATTTCAGATTTGCAATTAAAATAAAAAAAGTTGAAAATATTACCAGAAGTGAAAAGAGTGAGCCAAAACCAATGGTGAGAAACCGGCCCAAATATGAATCTGAAAGAAATGCACCCAAAACAGGGGCAAAATTGGAAGCTGCAACCCAAAGAAAGAGTATATTTGTGCCTTTAGCTACACTAATCTTGTAATCACTTATCAAATAAAGTATCATATTTGGCACCAATCCATAACTAGCCACCTTCTCAAATGCTTCATTTGCTGCAAAATAAAGATCCAATTTTTAACAAAATTACAAACACCCCAGATCAAATTAAACCCAAAATTTTAAGATTCAAGATACCCATGATGAAATTTCAATTTTTACGAGATTCAGGAAAACCCATGATGTAAAATTACAATCTTTTCAAGATTCAAGAATGTTACATACCTATGATGAAAGGCATGGTGACTAAACCACCTTTCTTTCTTGTTGAAAGCTGTCTTTCATGGTTTAATTCCTCAACTTGCTCCCCCATTTTGTTTATGTTTCTTATTAGTTTTTTTCCTCTCACTTGCAAGACAAAGAATAAGGTGGGTTTTCTCTTTATATACTGGTGCTAGATATAGGTTAATTTTTAATGGTTAAAAAAAGTGAAAATAAATGTTTTTATTTTGGATATGAAATTGCTCAAAATTGGAAACTAGTCTGAGTCAGAGTGAATTTTTTAACAATGAAAACACGTGGGGTTTGGTTTTCAACCAAAAGTCCAATCTTTACACTGCTACTTCTCAGAGTTAGTGAGTGATAAGAAAGTTGCAAGATTTTTATTTTTTATTTTTATATAATAAGAAATAATAAAAATGAAAAGTCATTTTAATTTTAATTTCCGGTAAATAAGCTGCATTTTACTATGGTGGGGTTGCCTATGGGCTTGAATCCATGTGCATGTACGTAGACTCCAGTCGCCACCAACTCATGCCTCGAACTCAAACAAAAATATACTCCGATTTATTTAAATACTAATCATTTTATGTATATTTTAGGCTTACTTTCTGTAACTTGTACTTAAACTAATTGGTTTTTTTAATAATTTAAACTTCAAATAAGCTCATTTTTTATATTAGTTGATTAAAACTTAGTAGTTTTCTTATGTTACTAGAAACTCTTCTTGCATAGACTATATTATGATAATGGAAATATAATGTAAGAAGTAAAAAAATTAGTTTTAATTATATATAAGTAGTATTAGTTTTATCTACTCTTTTGTTCTCTTTTGCAAACAAACACCTCCTCAGGCTTTTTGGGATCCGAGTTTCTAATGTCTCATCCATCAAAGTTAGGACAAGATCTTGCTTCCAATCCATTTTTACACACTTCCAAGATTTTTGAAGTTTTTTTATTAGATTTAATTTGTCACCGAAATATATTGTCTTTTAACTTTTACCAATTGCTACTTTAGAGAGAGATGTATAACAAGGAAAGGAAAAGACGTTAATTCTGTTAGCGGCAAGCCATAAACTTGATGCCACTTGTTTTAATAGACTTTAACTAGATCATTGGTTGTTCGTGTTTATTACTATCACGATCGTGATTTTGATTTCTTGATATAAGTTAAATATTAAAGTACTGTCGATTAAAAAGATGTGTGAGGTTTTTAAAATACTAATTTTGTACTCTGTGTAATGTGATAGTGATCGTTGTGGGACTGTGATGTGTTATAACCAGCAGCAGTGATAGTGAGGCAAGAGAGTTGAAGAAATTATAAGAAATTTCATGCTATTTTAAAGGTATAAAACAAAAATATATGTTTTGTGTCTGCTTATACAGTAAAAGACGGGAACTTATTAAAAGTAAGAGTGAAATTTTTAAGAAGTTCGTCAAATTTTAAAAGTTAGATAAATAAAATGACTACAATTCTAAAACATAAATAATGATCAACTATTTATAACATACAACATGGAAAATGATTGAATAAACACTCAACTACGGGTAAGAACCATAATAATCATCATGTACCAATCGTTTTCAAATGTATACGTGAAAGTTAGATGCACTGCATCTGGTTATACATCTAAATTATAAGTATATCTCATTTTATGCAGTGATTATGCTTTGTACATATGTTATTGGCAGGGTTCGAGTTAGAATATATGGTTGTGTGGGTAAAAAATATTCTTTTGTTATTTTTCATTTTTGAAAAGTAGAAGTTATAAAATATCAATAGTACTTTTAAAAGAATTATTTCTAACATAATTTAAAAAAATTTAAGAGGTCATATATCTACACTATCCCAATCCTATTTTTCACTACTGGTTAATGGAATGGTTTTTAATCAAGCATTTAAACTGTTGACAATATTTATAAAATAAAATACATCAATAACATATTAGCATCAGACTCCACGCATAATAATGGGTGAAAATTTTGCATGTTGATATTGAAAGATAAATGGTTAATAGTACCTGAATGCAAAAATGATTGTTACTTCTTTAATGAAAGTGATTTTTTATAATAGTTTAAATTATTATAATTATAAATTTAAAAATGTGATATAAAAGAAGAACGAAGATCTTTAAATATGTTATGTGAAATATTATATTAATTGAATAATTTATATATTTAATAAGTGGAAGGATAAAATGATATTTTTTAATAATTATTTAAAGAATAAGAAAAAAAGTTAAAAACTCTTTATAATAATTTTAAATACAAAATTTCACCTGAATTTTGAGAAGAATCAAATAAATTTAGTAAATTTAGGAATTCGTTGAAAGGTCAACGCTTGGTTAATGCAATCATTAATACTAATAGTTTTGGTGTAATTAAACTGCAGCTAATATTATTGATTTGCTTTGGTCTTTGCCCCCTTCTTATTGTCATAAACTCACAATGCGGGCACTCAAATCAATAAGAGTTTTGTGGTCCTCCGAGGATACAAAATTTGGTGTATTTCTTAATTGTTTGACTTCCAGTAATCATATACTATTATCTCTTTGGTTAGTCCTTCATTAATTACATCTGGCCCTTTTAATTATAGGTTTTATGTAATCAAGTTAACCTTGTATCCGGCCTAAACATAATTGGGTTTCCGTCAAAGTTTAGCAGTCAACCAAATAGGCCTAGCTTCCACACCATAATCAACAAAGGTTTAAGGTCAAAGTTTCCGTCTTCTTTTAATTTTACGTTTACAAGAAATTTATTTAGATTATATGTCTGTCCGATGTTGTATACATGTGCTTTAGTATCTTTTTGTCAATAAATATATTGGGTTGAATGGCAAATGTTCTTTACCCATTTTTTATTCAAGTTATATGAATTAAAAATATGTAAACAATAAAACACAATATGAAGTACTTTTGACTAATGTGACTTATAGTTTGACATGTTTCTCATTTAATTTTTTATTTAGTTTGTGGTAAAATATTAAAAAGAAATAATAGGACAAAGGGATGTTACATTGTGGAAAGGGCAATTGAAATGTGACAAAATTGCCAAAATGCAATAAGGCAAAGACTGAAAATGAAAAAGGAAACCAAACACATAGATACAAATGCAAACATACTAAGGTATAAGGTAAAATGTCACCTCTTATTTGGAGTGTTAGGATTCATTGTGGTCAATTATAGCATTATTGTGACCTTACCAATCCTTGGATCAAATGAAGTCCTATCCTTTTTCAAGGATCCCACTTCTTTTCAGGGTTTTTGTTAGCACATAGACATACACCTCGATGGCTTGAGAATGATGCATCGCACGTGAAAACGTATTCTCATTCACGCCAAAGAACATCGAATTTACGCTCGTGTATTTGTATTGTTTGCATCTACGTTGATATCGCGTTAGATGATGAGCTGACATTGCCTTTTTGTTTTAAATTTAGATTTATGTTAGTAAGTGTTGTTTATTTTGGATCAACTATAAGGTTAAATCCCTTATGCTTGTTACTATTTGTCCTTTTATTTTATTTTCCAATTTGCAAGAGCTTAAGTAAATTAATAGCGTCACATCCAAACCAAACCAGTCTTAGACATTATTAAACCGGCAAATATTTAGTCTTTGTCACCTAGCCTCGGAACTTAGAGTTCGGACCTAATCACTTTTGGATCTCAGAGAAGATTGCTAGTATCGTGGTGACCCAGGTCCGAAGAGCTCCACTAACGTGGCATAACTCGTATCCAGAGCTCAGCCATCCCGAGCTCGAATAACACACGTTTTTCATGTTTCGCCAACAAAGTCTGACAAAAGTACTAGGGAATATTCACGTGGACGTTATTTGCATGGTCACTCCATTATCTTGGTCGGTCCACCTGATTTGACCACATTAGCACATATCCCAGAGAATGTTTGTATTTTTATACCCTAAATTGACATCCTTCTAGAAGGTAGGGTTTCACTATAAATAATAGTGTTTGCCCTCATTCACACCAAACACCTCCTATAATTGAATAATATCTCCGCATATTCTTCGATGATTAATTATTAGCCACCTTCAATCGATTTAATTTCAAACAAAATTTGAATGTTAATCAGAGTGTTAGAATTAATCATTCATAAATCCTAATCTATTTGCACTTAAAAAGATGAAAAAACACTTGATCATAGACTATAAGTTATAAAATAAATGCTAGCTACCATACTTATTCATGACGTACGTATGACTACATGCATCAAAAGAAAATGAATGTATATAACTTGACACAAACATCCAATTTCAAGAAGGCTATAGTAATATTTTATTATTATTATATAATTAAAATTGCGTAAAATCTTTACCTATTGCTACAACATATTTACTTTGATTCCATTATATGAAAAACGAAAGTGAATCAAAAGTTTGTGGATTAACTTAAGAAATGAAGTACGAGTAATGATAAGCTTTCGTTAGGATTTATTTTGATTTAATATTGGGTTAACTTGCTAATAACCTTAGAGCATCCACTATGTTATACACGATCACTTTTACTGTTAGCATCAGTTTTCATTTCCAACTACTTTCTGATTTCTTTTACCCAACTATGGTGGTTGCTGCCAATTCCTGACCATTTTTTGTGATTTTGAAATGTTAGTGTTAAACGTTGAAAATAAAAAAAAAAACATTTTTTATGTCGTATGACGTACGGATGCCGATACCCTAACGCGGATGAAGCCACAATGGGATGCCCGACAATATAATGGGGGTACCTAAGTGTGGCAGGGTGGGTCGCTGCTCACACAAAGATTTTAGTAATTTTCGTTATACACATATTAAGTCAAAATAAATGAAGATCTACCCGGATAGATTACTGGTCCGTCGTGAAAAAAAATGATGATAAGCCCACACAGCTTAGTGGTCTGTCCAGATTCCTCGTTTATTCTTTCTCCTTGGTTGTATTTTTCTATCTTATTTCCCTTCCTTTCCATTCTGTATTATTCTTCCATATTCTTTAACAAGTTATAAGAAAATGTTCCATTACAAGAACAATTACTAAACTCTATGTTAAAGGTGCTAGTTTTTCTTTTATTTGTTCCCCCATAATACAAGTCTATAAAAATATCTATAAGTAAATGCATTATAGTTCATAAACAAAATAAGTAGAAAAGTTTGAAACTCCAAGAGAGATAAATTTGCGAAATAAACACAAGGTAGCCCAGGGTTGTTCACATTGATAAATTTATGAACCTATGGTATGGTTTTTCACGTTGAGAATCGAATTAAACCAAATTCTTTTTTAGTTCGGTTGTACTCATACTAACATAAGTTTGACTTGGTTTAGTTTACGTTACGTGAAAAAAAAAATCTCAATCTGTAACCCAAAACTTAACATGAGGATCCTAAAATATCCCGCCGCTAAAAAAATTATTCTAGTACCGCCCCTAGACGCCAACACCCCATGCCGAGCGTATGCCGAGCCATGGCTATACTTTTGAAACAAAATGATGAACAACTCGAGTTGTATAAATGTATAATAAATAAATAACGAAATGAAAGAGAAGGAATCTAATCGAGTTGGTTACCATGTTCAAGAGGACCGAAAGACATACATGAAATACTATGAGAATGAATCCATCATCGTTATCTATATGACAGTATGGTTTCTATATTATTTGAACTTTAGTTAATTATTGTATAGTCAAAGATCACTGATTAAGATTTATGAACAAACAAATATGCTCAAAGTGACTGATGGGTCCAAGTAATCCAACCATGATATGTAGAGATCCTTTCAATTAAAAAGCAAAAGTCTTTACCTTTTTTTTGAAATAACATATATATGCATTTATTTAGGGTTTAGTGATTTTATCCAAATTTAGATGATCATTGATTGATGATAACTTAGGTTGTGCTTTCATATGATATGTATCCTAACAAATTGATACGTATGTGTTGATAATGGAATGGAAATTTAGAAATTTAACTCAAAGGCATTCATATACCTCTAAATATCATCATCATATCATATCATATCTATATATATACCATAAAAATAGAAACGAAAGCTCCAAAATTTATTACATAGATAAATATGTCACATGACAATTTTTAAAACTTTTAAATTAAATTAAATAAATAATTAAGTTATATAATATTTGAATATTATATTAATTAATTAAAAAATTTATGAGTCATACTCAAACACTAATTAAAAATTAATATTAAACTATTAAAAATAATTAATTATATTAAATTTAATACAATTACTATTATAAATTAATTCCTTAAAGGTAGCAATTTAAGAAATTAAAAATAATTAACTATATTAAATTTAATAATATTTAATTTCTTAAAAGTAACAATTAAATTTTTTTGATCGATTTTGTAGTTTCAAGCTACGACCACCTATTTTAATAAAATTACCACTGTTAATTAACTCCTTAAAGGTAGCAATTTAAGAATTTAAAATAATTAACAATATTTAATTTAATAATATTTAATTTCTTAAAATAGCAATTATATTTTTTTGATTGATTTTGTAGTTTTAAGTTACGACCAACTATTTTAATAAAATTACCATTGTTAATTAACTTTTTAAAGGTAGCAATATAAGAATTTAAAAATAATTAATTATATTAAATGTAATAATATTTAATTTCTTAAAAGTAGCAATTGGATTTGCCTTTTTATTGATTTTGTAGTTTTAAGTTACAACTGCCTATTTATTTTTGATGAATAAACATAAAGATTATATTATTTAGATTGACATGCATTGCACGGGTTTATTACTAGTATATACATATATATATATATATGAATGACATACATGATATATATATATATATATATATGTATAAGAAACAATGAAATCGACAATCTTCTAATAGATTTTTTATCATTAAAAGTTATAACTAGTTAATAAGATTAATGGCCTGACCCTAAAATGATGGAAAACTGTTAGAAACAATAAATATTCAATCTATATATCATTCACGATTTCATTAAAAACTGTTAGATCATTTATATCAGTGACATCTTCATTGTAAACATTAAGATCAACGGTTTTCAATGAAGATGTCACTGATATAAATGATCAGTGGTTTTCAATGACATCTTACATCATCTTTCTACAAGTTTAAGAAGAGTTATTGCTTTGAGGGAGATCAGATTTAGACATTAAGGAATCAATTTGATCTATAGTTGATAAAGCTCCAGAAGAAGAAGATCAGATTGAGGGGGAACGTATATGAGATAAAAGAAGTTTCAATGTTATCAATGAAAGTTCAAAATTTACAGATCAATACATTATGGTCGAATAGTTAATGAGGTTTCTTCGACAACAAATTATTTGGAATATCTTTCAGAACCAAGATCATTAGAGGTGCTTTTAAAATTCGAGCTTCAAAAAGAAATATTCCAACAATATATTTTGTTCAAGAATAAAAGATATCGTTGAAGATTGAGGATTGAAGACAAAGATAAAGGCGGAGTTACATTATCAAAAAGTGCGTTTCAACGTGTGGTTTTCAGCTTTCAAGCTTTAAAGATATACATTTGAATTAAAGACAATCCGAGAAACGCTTACAAACATGGGAGATTGTTAAGAACAATAAATAGATTGTAAACATTGTTTGTGAAGTGATCATGTGGCTGGTCTATACAGCATAAATAGTTAGCTATAGTTTAGCATTTGTAAGTTTCAGTGTACAATTAAAGCTTAATGGAAAACAATTGAAAAAAGAAAATACTCTCAAATTCTCTCATCGATCATCCATATTTATATCGATTATTCGTATGATATTGAACATACAAAAACTTCGTGCCTAACATGTTTATCGAGTTAATTGTAAAAGTTAACTGACAATGACATTGATAAATAGCTCATTAGTATTCAACCAAATCTTTTATAGCACAATTATATATAGATGTATTCAGATATGTTATGAAATTCAATCCGATTGTGGCGACCTAAGGTCACTGTAGCTACACTTTAGTTGTTAAGGAAACGTACACTTTTTGGATTAGTTGATAATTACGGATGATAACGGGTAGGGTTTAGAACGAGTTTTAGAGTATACATGTATACTTAAATCGTTTATAACATTTGTACTCATACACGACGAGCACTCAGTTAGTATTGCTTATCAATTTTTCGAGGTTACCCAATATATTGCAACCAATTATTTGATTTTAATTATTTTAGCCAAATTCAATAGAGGACATTTTACTGAATGAGTAGTTATTAACATCCCTATCAAAACGTTAATGTTAGTATGATTTTTTATTTTTTCCATTGTTTAAACAGCTTAAACTTAACAAAAATTGTCAAAGGTGAATTTATGAAAGCTGCTAGCAAATGGGAACAAATGTTAAACAAATAAAAACTGTAAAATGGAAAGTTGTCCACACACTAAAGATAGAGGGTACAAAAAGGGTAAAGTAGAAGTTAATTTCCCTGGTTTTCACACTGTGACAAATCTTCAATTATTTCAAAAATCTGCCCCTGCTCTATTCCAATTTGTCAGAGTTTACACCCTCAAATTCATTGAAATATTTTGTCTTCTGACAGTCTCTTGGAAATTAGCTCAGGGCTTTCGTACACGCTTTTTGTAGGGTTCAACAAGACCTTCCACCAACTCAATTTAATAACCCTTTAAAAATAAACTTTTTATTCTTGTATTAAATTTATAAGGAAGACTCTTGTGAACAAAATATTCTTGGTTTGAAAAAGATTGTTTCATGTTAATTTTATATTACATATTGATCTAGCACATGAATCAATAATTCTTAAAGTGAAATACTTAGTATATTAGGGATTTGATCTTTTGTTAATTTGTTATAAGAAGTTAATGTTAATAAAACGTTGATAATTGATAATGTTGACCAATTTACATTGTTTGTCATTTCTTAAGTGTACTACGTAAAAGATAATATTTAAACTGATTTATCAAAGTTTAATGTTTATCGTTTATATACACTAGTTATGTTGATTTTAAAAAATGAAGAACTTTGTACATTCTCTATATATTATTAACATTAAGCAAACTTTGGAGATATTATTCATTCAATGTTTCTAACAATTTTCTTTTTTGCTTTCTTTTACTAGTTTCTTTTCCGATCAACATTTACCATCTTTTTTTAATAGTTTTTTCTCAATCAACATTTACCACATGTTAGTAAGTGTAAGAAAATCTATTAACGATATAGAATTTAAAAAACTAACAATGATCATATATTTATATTAACAAGAAAACATATTCAAATTAATTGTATGAATATTTATTTTAATTATAAAAATAAAATAGAGAATTATCAACAAATGATATAGTACATATCAGTAAGCATAAAATACAATTAAATTATGTATATAAACAATTGATAAACAATAATAAGTATAATCAAAGTTGACGTTAATAGTTGATATTGCAGGAGAGTGTTAAAGCTAGAAAGTGTAAGAAAATCTATTAAAGATATAAAATTTAAGAAACTAACAATGATCATATATTTAATTTACTGAGAAAAACTGTTCAAATTAATTGTATGAATATTTATTTTATTAAAAGAAATTAAGTAGAGAATTGTCAAGAAATAATATACTACATATTACTAAGCATAAAATACAATTGAATTGTGTATGTAAACACTTGATAAATAAGAGTAAGCATAATCAAAGTTAACGTTAATAATTAATATTGTAGGGGAGGGTTAAAGTTAGATGATTAAGATAAAATACAGTATGTATAAGAGTTAATTAGTTTTCTCTATATTTGTGGAATTGTGATTAATCATAAATCTAAATCGTATTTATATAAATATAATATAATATAATAAAACTTAGAATATTAATACATTGAATGTTATATTCTAATATTAATTTATAAATTTATTAATTTAAAAATATATATATAATTAGCTCTCGTCGCAAAACGTGAGTTAAAAAACCTGATTTGAAATATATTTTGAAGATTACTAAATGTCGTAACATGGTTTTTTTTTTCTTAATTAATTTTATTATTTTTCTAATGTTTAAAACATTAAAAAAAAATTGAATTGAGGACAATCCCATACCCCATATAAAATGATGTATCAACTTTACCTGTTTGATCTTCTCCCCACGTTACCTTTTTAATCTGAGTTTAGTGCATTCCAAGCCTACTCTACCCTCCTCCACCCTTTCCCTGTTTATCTTCTTTAAATTTTTAATTTTTTATATTATTTTTATTTTTATACTACAGTATCCTTATCCAAGCTTTTATATCACCCATGCATTATTAACCCAACTTATTGTCTATTGTATCATTTATTGACGCACCAATAAATAAATCACACATAAGTTACTTAGAGCACAAAAAGAGGTGTTAATTTGGTGTTGAATTCGGTGGTTAGTTCAGCACTGAGAACAATACCGAGAGTGATTCTTAGGTTGAAGCACGAAAACAAGTCCACAATGCTGACCGTGGGAACTCCAGTGTCTATGGTCGAAAAATGTAAAAAAATTGACCCTCACTCCTCCGTGCACTCTTATGTTGTTTGGTCACCATAGATGAAATCAAGGAACATGTCAAACGAGTTAGATAATGAGTTAAACTGGAAACATGTAATTTAGTGTTGGTTGTGTTGAGTTTTCAGTAAAACTTGAGTTGAAAAAAGTGATGTCGTATATATTAAATCAATTTTTAATACAAAATCAATGAATTTATATACTCCACCACAAACATATACATACTTTTTACGAATACATACATATGTCTATCCTGAAGACGAAGCCATCAAGGCATCAAGTCAATGACCCGTTGGTATTAAGTCATCAATTTATTCATGATTATAAGACTCGGTAGATAGTATAGACATTATACAATTTGAATAGTTGTAGCATGTTTGACCCATTGTAAGTGATTTAATTTGACTTGTTTTAGATATGACATACATATAAGCTAATATAACTAATGAAACTTACCTCATAATATACTTGTATGTAATTTATCTATAATTAGAGTATTATTAAGAAAAGTGTGATTAAAAGGAAAGAAGTGGGACCAAGAGACCAAGAGACCATTCTACCAGTTTAAAAGTTGATAAACTTTGCCTTAAAATGGAATTGAAGATAATCTTTGGTATTAGAAATTCGTATTAGAGTACGCACTGTACGGTAAAA
The DNA here is from genome assembly GCA_963921325.1 of Logfia minima. Classification (NCBI taxonomy): domain Eukaryota; kingdom Viridiplantae; phylum Streptophyta; class Magnoliopsida; order Asterales; family Asteraceae; genus Logfia; species Logfia minima. The sequence goes on along the minus strand of OY992771.1, from coordinate 1,683,977 downwards.
AAGTTCTGTAATTCAACAGATTACTAGTTCTTAGTTTAAGTTCCAGTGGGGGTTTTCAACTCGATAATCAAATAAATTGGGCTCACAAATAAATGAAGTAAAACATGGTAAGTAGCAAAAACAAACATACCATATATGCATACTTTTGAAGCTATAGTTGTCCTCGTCGTACTTGCTTTCGTTGGAAGCAACTCATAATGTCATCAATCTCTAACTTTAGAGAAAACTTCTTTCTTTATAGAAGTAACTAAAAGTCGTTTAACATTTCATCACCTATACTATTATGTAACTTATTCTTCACAAAAGTCATTACCGAAAAGCCTCTTTCAACTCTAGCCGTAGCCACTGGAAGGATCAATACCAACTTCATCAATAAGTAGACAAGCTCAAAGGCTTCACATTTATTTGATTCAACAAGATTTAGTGAGTTCTCTAATATTATTCAATCCCGCAAATCTCTCATCTTTCACCATCTCATGGATATAGTTGTCTAAGTTGTTAATCAAGAGCTAGCAATTCCACACTCGAAAATTCATGAGGATAAAATTAAGCAAATTTAAGTAACTTTTGTTTATCAAATGAACAAAAAGCATTAACGGGGCTCAAGCCAGTTGTAAAAACAAGTAAGCTTGTGCTTATACAAGTCGACTATTAAGTTCTTGAAGCTGTAAATCAATTATCATATAAAATACTTCAACTCGAAAATAATGATCATTTATGACATGTAGTTGGCCTCGTCTTTTTCCTCGGAGAACATACAAACCTTTCATATTCGGAACTTCAATGTCATCATTTGCACAAAAAGAAATGATGGAATTCATGAGGGTTTGCCATCCATGATCTCTCTTTCTTGTAGTTGTTCCTTGGTTGACTTTACATATGACATGTCATTAACAATTATGTATAGATCCTTTCTCTGTAAAGAAACATCTAACTCGTTTGCTAACTCAAAAATTATCTTCATCAGATGTGCCATGAAAATGAAGTCAAAAGACACGAGTACGTAACTAACAACATCAACATTTAATTTATCACTATCCAAACTTGAAGGCATGTCTCCAATCTTATCAAGACGCCACGTATCGCGGGATATAAAGTGATGACATTCAGAATCAATTTATTATGAGATCCCCAAAGAATATCACCCGGCCTCACTAGACCAAGATCTTGATTCAAGCCTTTTTTTCCCACTTTCTAGTTCTTCGTCATCAAAGGCATGTGCAACTTTTTGAGCTTGAGTTTTTCTGAACATATCAATTCTCTTGCAAGATACTCTAACCACATTTAACAAATTTGTAAGATTCTCAAAAAGCCAACCACAATCTAAGTTTCTTTAGAAACCGCCACAAGTGTTATTTGAAGTTGATGAGCAAAATAGTGAATCTAGCATGCCGACTGAGTTTCATTCAAGATCTAAGTTTTGAGACTATTAATACCACCTTTCATATTTCTAGCCCCATCAAACCCTTGACCACGAATTCTAGATGGACTTAAAGAATACTTAGCTATCAAAGAATGAATTGCATCTCTTAAAGTTAAAGTGCAAGTATCCTTAACATGTACAACACCAATATAGCTCTCGACTACATATCCCTTTTTATAAACATATCGCAAGTACAATGACATTTTCTCTTTGTGAGATACATCAGAAGATTCCTCAACTAATATCGCAAAATAATCCTTACCAATGTCTCTAATAATCGCTTTAATATTTTGTTTGGCACAAGAGCTGATCAAATCTCTTTGGATTGAAGGAGCACTCGATTAAAGGGGCATTTTCTAACACAAATTTCTGAATATCTTCATTATGATTGGCTAATCATTCTAAAAGTTCATTAAAATTACCTTTATTACTTAACTGTCGTTTCTTGTCATGACCCTGAATTGCTGAATCTTGGTGTAACAGAAGCCTTAAACAATGCAGGGTAGCAAGTAAACGGGTTCGATACTTTTTGTTAGCTTCTGCAGACTGATGGTCAAAACCCCTTTGAATTGAGGCTTTTGGTTTCATTAGACTCAAACTTTTCCCTCGATAAATTGTGTGTACTATTTACCCCTCCAACATGCTTATCAAACGTATTTGGTCTATTCCAACCTTTGAACCCATTCCTAATTAAAGCATCTTTACCCGTTTCGTTGAACTTATCTTTGTTATTAATAGGCTAGCTACATCTTTTGCAATACTATATACAAGCCATTTATACTTTTCAAACCAACCAGAATTAAACCGACAAAGCTTCCCTCCAAGCTTGGTTTGTGTAATGTAATGGGTATGAGGTTGGCAATGACCTCGTTGTATGTATTCTCTCCTTACCCTATCTTGTAAATTCGGATGATAAGTAACAATATTCTTTCAATTCTTAGTCCAGGATCATGTGGAATTGAACTCATATCCGATTCACTTTCTTTCTCATTAGATGTCAATTGACTCGACTAATCAATTGGGGAGGAGGAAGAACAAGCATGAGTCTTTGGTTTCTTTTACACAAACCAATCCAGTGCTCCTTTGTTCTTTGTTTTCATTGTTAAATTTGTCTTCAGACTACATCAACATTCAACAAAATAAAGCAGATTGAGACTAGAAATTTATTTTAATAAATGGTGGTATAGTATGATAAATACGTTGTCACCTATATAGGTCAAACTAAGCGATATTCAGTTTTTTTTTTTTACTGGATTTTATTTATAAAGCTTTTTTAATTTGGGCTCAAGATTTGAGTTGGGTTATAAGCGTTTATTTAATCGATTGGAGTTTTTAATTTGAGAGTGTTCATGTATCTTATAAGGATACGCCTTTTCTATGTTATCTTATTGTTTAAAAGAAATTAAAAAAAAACTTGCACTAACATTCCTTACAAAGGCTATGCACCTGTCTATTCTTAAATGTGTACCAGTCCACCCCTGTTTATGCACATGGTGGGACGAAATTCTTTGGTACCAAAAGCAATGGCAACCTCGTTGATAACTTATCGAGCCAATCATGGACCCCACCACCACCACACACCGTCGTCATCCACCACCCGAATTGTGGTTTCGATTTATAATCATATCTCCATTTAGTAATGTCAGCTCGAACCTTTTTTCTAACTCTATGGTGGCACATTCACATTCCCCCTTTAACTTTTGTAAGGTACATTAAGTTAAAGGGAGAAATAAATAATGATAACAAGACCCTACTTTTTAATGGTCCCGTACCACCCTAACTATATTAAAACACGTTAGTCGTTGTACTTCCATTTTGACATATAACGTTGCAACGTAACTTAAAAAAATGTTGTGTTGGCTCATAAACTTTTATTTAGTAATCAATTCAACCTTATTTTTTAGTCGTGTTTATCTTGAGTTAAAATTTAATTGGAATTTGGGTAGAAAATTTTAATTTGACAGTTTACAGCGGTTAACGATTTTTATATAGAAATTATCCTCTTAGTCATAGTTATGATTAGCAAAATCCTGAAGATTAATAGCAGCTCAAGACTCCTAAAATAAGATGATAACAGCTGAGTAATAGTAATTATTAGATTTTATTATTATTATTATTATTATTATTATTTATTAGAAAGACAAGTACTTACACACATCATTATCTAAAATATATACATTAATTTATAAATATATGTATTTATCCCATCTTCAAAACTTGGATCTTCAATCTCATTATTGAAAGGTCATATCAATATTCCTATGCCAACAACCTTTTGGTATAGTGATCAAATGTCTATGGTAGAAATTTAATTATTTTGATATTTCTACTTGTGCAACTAATTATTATTATAACTTTTCCCGCACGTACTATAACAAGAGTTCAAATATTAGTTCCAAATAGAAATAGACACGGTTAATGACTTAACGTACAAATAATAATTTAATGATAATTCAAATTGCACGAATACGATAGCACTTATGTCTTTTAGGGGTTTCTTTTCAACTTAACATCATCTATCGATATTATTGATTATTGGCTTCTTTCTGAAGTCATATCATGAGGGTTGTTAAATTATATCATTACTAACAAACACATTAATTATTGCATAGGTGACGAGCGATAGTGTAAAGGGAGATTTTTAAAGCTACTAGTTTGATAAGAAAATAGCACTTTAAAAATTGTGATATTGTTTTGAAAATTATAATTATATAAGTGTTGACTAGTAAAATTAGTAAAAATGAGTAGTACATTAAGTTTGATCCGGATTTAATTATCTAGTTATATATTTATATATGAAAAATTAAAAGAGTACTATAATTATTTTGGCGTCATTATAGAGTCATAATTTAGAGTATATTTCCTCAAAATATTGTTAATTTTGATATATGCTTCCCCATTAAGCTCGATGTTAATTTGAGTGTTTCATTTTTTTTCACTTGGGTTCGAGCTATTAAAAAAAATAATATAACTAATTTAATCGATGATTAATTTTTTGTTTAGTTACTTATTATTTTGTGTAATTACGTTAAGTTTGTATATAGTTAGAAAACCTTGCAATCGTTAAATTAAGTATTGACATTGAAAAAACTTTTGCTTGAGATCGTTGAGATAAAATAACCAAGACCGATCAATAATCCCCATCGCTGTAGTGTTGAATGAGAACTTACCATGTATATAAGTTCAACTTTGGGCAAAATCGATTCTATAGAGATTAGTTCTTTGAAATTGCACCTTAAACATGAAGTCAAGTTTGAAAAACAAAAAAAAATCTTCAAAATTTCAAAATCTACACATTGCATGCATTAAAGCACTCGAGGTTCTATGCAAATGACAAAAAGTAAGAACATGATTGTACAAATAGCAACATTAACACATCGAGAAATTTGGACCATTTATAGACTTATGGACCAGTTTCTTTTTGGAGATTCGAGACTCGAGAGTGCTTGCACCACAGTTTATTTGTAGGGATTGTCTTTCGTGACTTTACATGTACTTAACTATGATGATAGAAATATGTAATTATATGCATGCATGATGCCTTCTTTTCTTTGATATTTATAGAACGTTTTGAGGGTTCTGGACCAATTAATTATCATTTCTTCTAGTCGAAGTGTTAAAGAAAAACAACAATAATTATATGTATCATCACAAATTTCATTCTCCCTTCATTTCGATTTAATTGTCATTTAACAAGAAAATCCAATTTAAATTTAAGAAAAACATCACCTTTGCTTTTAAAATTAAAACGAGTTTAACTTAGCAATATTTAAGAACTTAATTATTTGGGCCCACGTTTTGAAATGGGCTTCCTGCTGCAGCCTCATACTCTAAAAAATGATTTTGCCAGATCTACTGAATGTAATTGGGCCCATGGGTTACCGTAACTTTAGTCAAAGTTATAATTGGACTTATACGGATACGGGTTGGATTCGATTAGAACAACAAGTTTGGGCCATGTCTTTAAAATTTGAGAGGAGTAATACAAGCATAAGTATGATTACAAAAAAATATTATATACAATTAATTAATAAGAAAATGTCATCATTCTTTGAATAAAATAAGTCAATACGCCCGTATTAGTTTAGTCTGCTTTTAATATAATGACCCATTTGGGAATTTGACCTTTTTGTTGTTGACCATGTATTTTTACTAGTTTATAATCAACTGATTTGATTCATCAAATAAAAAAATATATATAACTCGTGTTGACTAACTTTTGAATATATAAGTTTTAACAAAAGTTTTAAATAGTGTAGTTGATCCAACAAAAGACTAAATACTGGAAGAATATTTTTGCTAGATGTGTGAACCAGCTAATAATTTGTTACATGCATTCAGAAAAGGTCTTGTATAGTACATGGAGGTACAATATGAGTTTAATAAGTTTCTAGTGATTAAGACTATCATTTCAAACATATATATATATATATATATAATCTAGTGCACGCTGATTCGTTCTATTCAATCTCGTGATTTTTGCTGCTCTTTTAGAAGATTAAGCAGCATAAACATGATTAGACTGTCCAAAAACACGTTAAATGATATTAATTTATCACGATAAAATAACATAACAATAAGGATGTATTCATTTTGATTATACTTCACATATTTCACAAATTGTTGAAATATATATATCAGAATCAAGCTTGCATCCGTGTACTAGATATATAGTCTTTACTTTTCCTCATCAATGCCCGAAAACAAAAGAAAGAGAAACTAAAATAGCAAAGCATCATCGACATAAGATGCACGTAGGATTCTTTAACAACACCACGGATTTCATCTAATTTTCTTTCCTTTTCGGGCACATCGAATTTTAGACGCAACACAAGAACAACAGACATCATCTACCGATTGAAATTGGTTGGTGTTGATGAACGTTGACCAAGTGTTTGACTTCAAGGAACACCCAAGTTATTACAATCCACCACCAAGTGCAGGAGTCCAGAACTCAGCACCATTGCTTGTCATATTTGTAGTGTCGATATGATCCATACATGTCACTGGTACCAAGCATAACCCTCTACTCGCTAGATCCCTTTTCCCATCCTACATTAAAAACGCGTTCAAAATTGTTTAATTTGTAGGAAATTAAAGTAAAACGTACAAATAGTTAAGACATAAAAAGTTGAACAAGAAAGTAACGAGACGATAATTAGTGATTAGAGGCTCCCTTTTTTCATGTAATGATCACAGGAGTAAAGACTATAGAATAACTTAGTTGACAATTAGATTCAGTAAGAAATAATTAACTTTTTTGAAGCAATCCCGAGGTACTTAATTATGTAAACCTCTCAATTGATTAATTATATCATTGAATTAAAGTTGAGAATCATGTCTCCCACTTTATGTTGAATAATTGTTTAGATGAGCTAATAAGTGATGGATCCGATAAAGTAAATATAAACAAATATATATACACACACATAGCTATAAAATTTAGCTGCTTACATCTAATTTTTTATCGCTTAATAAAACATTTAACTATAAAATTTTAATATTTAAAAATTAAAAATTAAAAATTATATTTATATCTCTTTCAATAATATATAAATATATAAACTAAAAATCAAATCAATCTGTACTTAATTGCGTCTTTTAATTTATACACTTAACAAATAAATAGTCATTAAAATATAATTACTATAATAACATAAAGTATAAATGAACTCGAAATTTTTTATTACAATCATTATCATTAAAACGACTATCATTATCAATCATTATTATATTTTTTATTTATAACCGTCATATTACGCGGAACTCCACTAATATATATATATATATATAATTTATTTATTCAATGGATAATGATTCAATACTTTAATAGACACCTTAATTAACACTAACAAAGAGATAACTTGTAAATTTTTCAAGTCATATAGCTCAAATTTGTAGATTTAAGTAGTTTGTTAGAGTTATTAGTAAATATATAGTTCTTGGTTGATCCCTCTCTTCTATATATATATATATGTATATATATTTCAAAACAAAAAGCTTATAACTTACCCCACGTAACATATAAATCACATATTTTGCCTTTCATGAGACTTGAAGACGTACACAACCTTTTAATTGATGGTTTTAGCCTATTACGTTAATAATCAAATTTGTTAGTAAAATTTTGTATTCCTTATTGTATATCTATAATAAAAGTGTAAGGATGGTGCATAGGGAAATGGGTATTAATTAGAGAAAATTATCTAAGAAAGCATGGGCAATAACTTACAAGAGAATGTTGGTGTCTCGTGCCACCTGAAACATTATTGGCTAAATTCATGTACGGTGAGGTAAGTGCCTGCAACATGTTAATTTACAGTTGAAGAATGAATGTTGAAAAAAGTAACAACTTTTAAGTGCACGCTCATGCATCTCTAAAATGGTGTCTGTGAAACTGAATAATTTCATTAAAGATATAGATAAAGAAACAATATGTCACCTCAATTTGACCCTCAAGGAATCTGATTTGAGCTGTGGCCTCTAACAGCACAGAAGCTGTGTCAGTCTGCAAAAAGTCCCACACACCATTTATTTCTTTTTCAGGTTTCAATCTATGAGACTTGATAATTCAGTCTCATTTTAATCCAACAAATTAAACCATTTATGTTTACACTTTTATGATCCCCTAGCTAACTCTAGATCATATTTATGTATGATTTTATGCCATTGAAATAAGAGGACTTAAAGTAGGTATAATGGAACTAGAAATCCATATGAAACTAGTATAAGATTAAAACTCATCTTTGCGAAAGTTTCTTGTAATAAATATTGGGTAATATTATGTGGAAGAGTTGAACTACCTTTCCGAAAGGTGAAACAAGCTGGTGCAAAGCCGATATTCTGTCGCCCAATTTCTCCTTCCTCACCTGTTCATTTATATCACATTTCGTTATCTATTTACTTAGTACAAAATATATATTGGTTATATAGTTTACAAACTAATTAATAATTTGAAAAAAATATGTTTTTCATCTATGGTTAACATATATCCTTTAACTGGATACACTCCTCTATAGAGAAAAAGTGCGCCTAGGTTCATGGACCACACTTGTTACAGGTGAAGTGTATATACACATGCACATAACTTCCAAAATATATTTCAATTCAAGAATACGGCTTTTCTCCGTGGTACCTAAGTTGTCAAAACTACTCAATCGTCATATGCCTTTAGTTTTTTCCTACTCGAAGTGAATGTCACTAAGATATACGGATTGATTGGACTGTTCTATTTAGTGGTGCAAAAAGAATTCACCAATTTAATCAATACATTAGTAAAGTTGCATATAATCCAGATTGTAAGTATATGTGATGTTTGGTATGTATGTATTCGTCGTTAATAAAAAATACATTAGTAGGGTGCGAGAATAGATTCTAGGAATTAGGGAGATCGAGAGATCGAGAGATCGAGAGAGAGAGAGAGAGAGATCTTTGTCACCTTTAGAGGGGTTTGGGTTGAGGAGTGTTGAGCCCTAGTCCTTTTAGAAGTTCCACTAGTAAATGTGTCATTACACTGCTTTCATGACAAAATTACATTTATCAATGAATTACTAGCTTTGTTATATTTATTGTAACCACAAATCAAGATAGAAACCAATTATAGGGTGCCTAGAGGGGAAAAGTTATAACAATTAGATGCTCTATATGCTTACCATAGGAGAAGCTTGACTTGAAGAAGATTGAAACCTGGGCTTTTTAGATGCTCCACTAGTAGATGTATCATCATACTTTGATATATAAAACATGAAAGAATACGCAACATACACAAATAATTAAATAAAACAAAACCATAACGTTGACATATGATTAACAACATAGAATCTTTTTGGCTAGATTATGTTTAATTAGTTAATTACCTGAGATGAATACTGGTTAATATGGTCATTTCGACTGTTGATCTTACTAGAGAAATTGAACATAGTAGTAGTGCTTAAATTCATGGTTGAAGATGAACCAACTGACGGAACTGGATCGAGTTGAGAGGACCAAGAAGAGCTACATCCTTGTAAATCGTCATCGTTATTGTTATTGTTATTATCCTGATTATGATCAGTTTTATTACTATAATAAAGTTGTCTACTTTGTTGATCCAAATATCCATGCTTTACTTCACGAACATGTCCACCTCCTAAGTTTTGTTCTTGATCATTAGCTAATCCGGTCCTGAATGCATATACATGTCAGTAATTAATCATGCATAATTATAATCAAAACCCCATGAACATAAAATAGACTTAAAAAAGAAAATGATTTCGGTCAATAGGTTTTTTATTTTTTCAATGGCGGAGAACTATAAAAAATCAGCAACAAGCTAGACAGAAAGGGTTACAAATTTATAGATATACAACATATCTCAATGATATTTGATGTTGTATCTCTAGCTTCTCGCTAGCTTTTTTTATTTTCTTTCTAATTCAGCTATATTTTGGTTCTTAAAAAAACGTATTTTGAAAATAGATTTAACGGAGGGAATGCATGAGTGAAAATAATGATGAAAAATAGATAAAAAGAAGTGTTAGTTACAAAAGTAATTGGCTCCATGAGACTGGGAAATCTTGGTTTTCATGGTGATGATGGTCAGCCAAAACATTAGAGTTTGCAGAAGGGACTAATAGAGAAGATCCAAATAGATATGAAGGATTCAACGGCGGCGGTACTGGTAGCGGCAACGGTGGTGTTGATAAAAAAGTAGGGTAATTAGTCTGCTGAGAGGGTGGGAGCTGCAGCTTCCCATTCAAGCTCCACCAGTAATTGGGGTTTTCTCCCATCATCTCCAAACACTAATTCTCTTGGCTTTTTATGTCTGTTTTTTCTCTCAATAATTACAAGTGAATAACTATAACAGACTCAACTCATGGTTTGTCTGAAAAAAACAAAAACAAAACAAAACTTCTTTAAGGCTCTCTCTTTTGCTTTAAATAAATTATAAACTTTGTCATAAAATCTTTAATAATTTCCTTGTTTAATTATATAAAAAAACAAGCCTTTGGAGAAGCTGCTCTCAGGGTTTTGTGTGTTTTGCTTTCTAGTCATCATACATATTAGATTAGATGAGATTAAATTGATCACTGGTATGACCCCACCTCTTAAAATGTCTTTGTCAATAAAGTGATTTTTGAAGTTGTGGGCTTGTAAACTTCTACATTAATTTCATCTTTTCTTTAGTTTAATAATTTATTTGTTTTCTGTATTAAAATATGATTTTGTTCTTTAGCTTTTAGCTGTATTACAAAAAAAGTTGGGCACAAGAAAAGGTGGTGGGCAATGGTTTTAGGTACAAAACAAATGTCATCTTGGAGGGTTCCTTGATTTGGGGGGTGTTTAAACTACATCGCTAGGATGTTTTTTCAGTCCATTAATAGGGTTAGGGTTACTCTCAAAATTGAAATATGCTAAATGAACTAGAAATAGTATATGCTATTCTTTCCCATAATAATTGAGCTTTGCAAACACTAAATTGACTTTTGAAAGATACTATATACTCTTGAATTAGACGTTAACCGGTATGAACTACTTGTAGTTAAGTTTTTCACCAATTAGTTAAGCAAATTTTTTTTTTTTGGCAAAAGATGGTGATCCTTGATGTAAATTTACATTTAATTTTTATTTGGTGCAAGACATTAGTAAGAGTTCATTTTAGATCATTGGATGTAAACTGAAAGTTCTAGTACTAGCTTGATTTACTAATCTTCAGATAATTAAGCTTTATTGTTCCTTTCCTATAATTACAAGCACGTACAATGTTTTTACTTGAACGACTAACTAATTTTATCACGAAAACACAAACCTTTGAATTATAGAGGAGAGAAAGATATGATACCATAGAGAGTTTATGGTACAGATTGTCAACGTACTTTTCTTTTTGTTTCGATCTCACCAAACATACCTGTTGTATTACAAAATTCGATAACGTACTTGTTTGAACTGTCTTGATTTCACCAACAAATTTATTTTTAACCAGTAACAATTTGAATTTGATGACGTGTCATTGCCATATTTCATTTTAGTGACAAAGCATCCATGTAGATTGTTAATGTACACGTGAATCTCTCTATTCCAGTCATCTTCTCCGACATATATTCCTACCGTATATCATTTTATTGGCAAGCATATTTTTCTTTATGAATTAAACCTATGAATTAAAGAAAATCATAAAGATATCCCAAAAAGGCTTCATTTTTCATAGTGCTTTTGTCACTTTCATGGGATTGTTGTTAGTACTGTTAAGAAGAGGAATTCATTGGTGTTTTTATTGGATCGAAGGTTATAATCACATATCATGTATATGACGAAGTTGAATCGAAGCCGGCCAACCACTAATGTAACTTTGACTGAGAACATCTCCGATTAACTATATATAAGTCTGGTAAAATTGGGCGAAGAAGACGACAAACAAAACGAATTAAAGAAACCCAGATTCCGGCAACTAAACCGTGACTGGAAGGCTAGGTTCCAACAACTAAACAGTGACTAGAAACCTAGATTCTGGTGACCCTCACTCTGGTAACCGGTTAACAAATTGGTGGCCTTGAGACAGTTTTAACAAGTTTGTTGTTAATATTGGTAGTAAAATCGGTACATTGGTGACCTTAGAACAAAAAGAAAAGTATGTTTGCAGCATTGGTAATACACGTGTTTTGTTAAATTCTACAGTGCCATTTAAAAAAAATGAAAATGGCTTATTAAATGAATGTTACCAGTTGAGTCCGTTACTAGTTAACATATGGTGACTTCGAAACAAGTTTTGAAAGTATATTATCGACTTTAATATTAAAAATGGTACATTGATAATATCAAAACAAAAAAATTAAAATATGTTAATGATCCATATCATAAACCCTAACAAATCTCAATCGGTTATGTTGATATTGTTTGGCTAAACGGGCCAAATTTTATACTAATCAGCCATGTACTGCATTTTTCAGCTTAAGGGTTGATTACTTTTAAGTTGATAGGAGTTTATTAATGGATGCAATGTCGAAGGAAACTTTTCTAAAAACCTATGAACTGATTATTGATAATCAACCTCCAAGTTTTGAAATTTTTTCTGGTTAGCTTTTATACTTTTCAACTGAATGTGACGTTGGAGGTTCATGTTTAATTAACTTAAAATTTTTATATAATATGTGTAATTATACATTATAAATGAGTAGTGTGTTTGCGGTTTTAAAAAGTAAAAATAGAAATATTATTGGTAACTCTATCGTTTCTCTACAAGAGTATAGGAAAAACCGAAAATGTTCAGGGACACTAAATTCATTTCATTCGTAGCATGTTTTGTATGCATATATGGTTTATACCGTCGACATTCATGAGTAATTTTTAATAGACAAATATATAACTATATTTTGAAAAAATATTCAAGTAGAGTACTAGACTATTCTCATATTTAAATTAGACTCTTTTACATTGTACTAATTATAAGTTAAATAACTTAAATAAATTCATAAATTAAGTAAGTTGATTTGAATGTTTATTTATAAGTTAAGTATATTATGATTTATTAAGTTTAGCATTCAATCAAATAAATTAATATTTCAGTAACTTAGTTAAACAGTTTTACAAAATAAAGTAACCTATTTCTCTATTAACCCAAAAAAATTATGACGAACATGTATAATTTATTATCATCAAAATTATGTACAAGAACAGTAAAGTGTCGATTTCGTTTTAGAACCATTTATCGAAAGGAAAAGTTGGACTACATGCTTTTTTCCATCATCCTCGATATAGAAATAAAGCTTATCATATGAAAAATGTAGAGAAGTTTAAAAAAATTTAAACTATATTATATCTACAAATTATTGAAAATTTGAAATGTATTATTAACAAGTGAGCAAAAGAAAGTATCCACTGATTATATTCATTAATTTTTCATGTTAATATTATAAGATAATGGTGAAAAGCGTATTGGGTTGATCATTATGCATAAACTTAGACCTCTCAAAAAAGAATTGAGACAATCGTTATCAAGCTTTATCAAATTATAAAAGATCAAAAGACTGTACATAAAAATATAGAGAAAAAGAGACATATTCTTTTAAGAAACTAATATACTATATATTGATACCTTTATTATTATCTTTTGTGTATAGATTATATGATTGCGAAATACATACCAATCATTCATTTAATTATATAGTACATTTATCATACAAGTGAGTATGCTTATGCATGTATGTTGTGGTGGTCATAGGTAATTAACACTGTATGAAATCATTTTTTAAAAGAAATAATTTCATTCTGATATGGTTAAATATCACGAATTTTACTTTGAAATAATTCGGAGTGAATGTGCTCGATTTACACAAATTTCGTAACCAAAACCTTTGGAGCATACCATTCTTCTTAATTTTCTTTTTCCTATATAAAGATGACACATAATCCGAAAGTTTTTCGTAGTTAAAACTACCCAAACTAAAAACGGTTCCATTAAGTTACAGTTGGTAGCACTGGTTGTGCAGGTGTCTTATGTGTTCCACGTTGACCAAGCACGCACTACTTAAAAAAAATGAAAGGACAACGGTTAAAAACACAAATAGACAACATATTTCATGGAGTGATCTATTAAAGTGAAAGTCTATTTACAAAACAAAAATACCACATATCTTTTAGATGTTCTGTTTGGCAAAAGAACCACGGTTTTCAAATTGAGAACCGTGATTTATTTGACTAATTATATATATAAAAAAAATTTATTTATTTTCTAGTTTATTATATAAAACATATTTCAACACTGATAATAAAATTATAATTCTAATAAAACATAATTAACGATTTGCAAAAATTTTGTTTATCTTTATTCTTTATAAGTGATATAAGTAAATGATACCCATTACATCAACCTTAATAAAGCATACAACACTTGAAGTCAAATCATTTCCAATATAGTGGTTAAACTAATACCAAGAAGAAAACACATGAATGAAATTAAAATCATCATAGCGTGGGGTTCTTATTTCATCGAAGCGAAGCACTACTCCTACAAACCACATCATGCACCTAAACGAGAAGTAATATCAATAAATGAAGATGGTAATCCAAACAAAAATTGAAGTAAAAAATATATATAATCCAAAAAATTTTGAAGTACAACTCAAAGAGATACAACCTTCATATTAAAATATCAAAGAAAAATAACAACTTTAAAACCAAATCAATGAAACAAGAACAAATGTAGAGTAAAAAATCCAAGTAATAAATGAATAAAGAAATAGAAATAAGTAACAAATCACCTGAAACAATCTCGTTGGGTAGTAAATTGAGAGAACACACTTTAAGTATGAAGGTAGATCTAGAGAAATTAGAAGGAAGAACAACCAGTCGTATATGAAGGAGAAGTAATGTTTTGATAGAGATGATATTTGTGAACAATAATGAAATTGAGTTTCTGATTTAAAATCAAAGATTGAATAATTGAAATAACAAAAATGGGGGCAAAAGGGGTTTCTATTAGAAGGAGAAGTGGACTGGTAGAATATTGAAAAATATAAAAAAAAATAAAGGCGGGCAATTACATGAGAACCGTGGTCCTTTTGAAAATTCAAATAAACCACGATTCTTTGCATGAGAATTGTGGTTCTTTTGATAATAATATACCACTATTGTGTAATTAGAACCATGGTCCTTATTTTTAAGAGGATATAGAACACGGTTCACAAGTAGGAATCATGGTCTATTTATTTTAAGGGTAGTCTATCTCAAAAAATACAAAAATTCGCTATTTTTAGCAAATGGACCACGGGTTTTATGGTTCTTTTACTTTTTTTGTGATCTATTGGGGATGGTCTATACGTGTTTATGTATTAGTGACACTAATCATAGCCAACATTCTAATAATTTGGCTTCCATTGCTTATTAGTGTCCCACAACACTTTAGCATTTTTGGTTTAGGTTTGGGTATTGCCCCTGGACCTAGCAAGGATGCATGACCCGGTCCGTTGATCTCTTACATGTGTAGGTACGGCATTTCTAAACGAGTATGGAGTTCACACCTTCGGACCAATTTCACATGTCTCTTCCCTCTCATAGAACTAGATATAATTAATTTATTCTAGCCCATTTAAAGTTATTGTGTTTAATTTCCAGTACTCTCAAATCGGTCAACTGCTGATCTATTTGTTTTGTATTCGATCAACGGGCCGGGCATAACAAATTAGAGATCACAATATTAATGAACCGTCCATAAATTACAGAAATTAAGCCATCTTAATCAAGTGGAAGGTGGTGGCCATATATAGAAAAGTTGGTGCACTTGAAGGTGTTCTCATATAAATAACTCCAACTTGAGGAAGGTGAGCAAATAAAGCAATAAAAAAGCTAAAATATTTAAAACCATCACTCTCTATCCCCTACCTATCCCATCATACACAAGCAAAGAAGCAAAAAAGAAACGTTTCAAGGCTGCTATTTTTGAGCCATTTTAAATCTGACATTCCCATACGCTTACGACCACGTTGTTATCTCAAACGAGTTAAAAGAAACTATGCTAAAACACAAATTCGTCAAGACCACGAAACATGAACCAGTACGGATTTTAGTACACGAATAGTTAAAAAAATCAAACCTATGATCATACGCGTCTAATTGGCTTAGGACCGACCTACCAATCCACACGAAATGCTGAAAAAGATGAACTCTTTTTCACTTTCTTTTTGTGCCCTTTAGTTACAAAAAGAAACAAAGTGTTTGACTTCTACAAGTAATAAGTAGTCCTATTATTGAATTCAATTGTGCACATTGTAAAACGTTAATCATGAACGCACTAAATGAATCAGAATAATTTGCTTTTCAATTCAAGAAGGAATATTGAATATTAAATGATATTTAATATAAGGCACTATCTTTTCTCATGTTTTTTTAATTAAAAGCTGCAACTGTACTTACCTTTCTTTTTCTTAAATTTCATTCCCTGTAGAATGTTAGTTGATTTGTTCATCTTTGCATGACAACAACAAAATTACAATAGTATTGATTTGGGCAAATATCTTCAAAAAGATTTCAGTTACAAGCCCATAAACATGAATCAAGGAAAAAGTTTTAGATAGCTTGTGGTTTCATCTTTTAGATTTACTCCATTAAAAGTTTGATCAACTTTGCATTCATCGTTCGGATTTATTAAAAGAGCTCTTGCCTTTCCATTAAGGTATTCACTTAAAGGAAAAAAGAAAAGAAAAAAAGGTGATATGATCTTTAATTTTTTTATCAGTGTAATGGATATCATCCTCAACTTCTGCAACTTAGGGGTCATAGAGCTTATAAGCGATTGAGATTCAAATTTTAATAATCTTCAGCTCTTATATATAAAAAGCTCTGTTTTGTAACAAAAAATTGGAAGGGATTGTTGGAAAAAGAATCTCCAAGAATTCCTTTTTATAGAAACTCTTTTAATTAGCTTTTAAAAAGAATCCTCAACCACAATCTCTAATTTTTAGCTACAACTTTCGGGCCCAGACACTTTGTCGCCAAACGCTTCTGCATGTATAGTTTTTGTTGCTTTTAATTTGTCACTCTATCTAAAGTCTAATTCAAATTCTAAAAATCCAAGCTATAAAGGTCCAACTTAATTATACCTAGTTACAGCAGAAAATGAGGTTGAATTCATTATTATAAATCTAAAACAATAATTAAATATAGATAGCATATACATAAATTTGCATCAAACATCTATCACAACTTGTTGAAGATTGCTATAACAAGATATCTAATTCTCATACTACCCCCTTGTCTGGTAAATATAATCATTCACTTTATTCAGGTGTATCATCTTTAACTTGTTAGAAATAAAAAAAAACTGGTGAAAGTTTATATATTAAAGGCCCCACCATTAACTGAAATGTGTACTTTTCCAATTATCGCACTACTAAAACAAAACAAATGTGAAAAATGAAAGATTTCTAACATTTGTACCATCAAGTATGTTCTTTTACTCACCTTGGCATCTCATGGTCAATTTAGGGAAAAAGGTATCATTTAACAGATCATGCATTTGATCAAAAATGGATGTAAATTTCTTAATATCCACTACCATTAAATACACAAAATATTGTTATTTTTAGGGTTAATTGTTATAAAGTATATTATATCTTATTTCTTTTATTATTGTATGAGACGTACTTTCAAAACTTTTATTGTATATATATTGCACTTGTCAATTTCATATATTGTGTCTACATTTTTGTTTTTTTGTCTTTCTATTGTATGTTTCCTATAACATACATTAGAAGGGTCAAAAACAAAAATCTACATAACTAGACAAAATTGATATGCTTAATACATACAGTAGATAAAGTGAAAGTACGGCAAATATAATAGTAAAAGAAGTAACATATAGTACACTTTAAAACAATAATCATTTATTGCTAAATAACGTGTGGCGATAATGTTATAAACATCGGTGTTTATGTTTAAAAGTACTCATATAGTCGTATGATAGGCAAATAAGGGTGAAACTTAAACAAGGTCCATGCCAAAAACCAGAAACAGGGGATGGGAGCAACTGACCAAGGTGTGTAGCATGAGGTCCGTTAAGCGGGTCGAAGCTGTACATGACAGTCATAATTTGAGATTATTTTTCTATAAGGTCCGATCCGATTGTAGGTATGAAGCTGGAAATAAGCTATATACTCTTTGGGCTGTACACGTTGAAACTGTCTCATGCAGACGAATAAACTACTCAAAGAAAGAGAGTGTGCTTGCATCTTTCAAATTTATAAAAGAAAAAAAAAATACTTAAGCATTAAATAGTCTAGTATATTTACTAGTTTAGTGTCGAAAACTTGGGTGATCATCCCTCATCATTAAGTTTAATTAAGTTTAATCCACATATATCAACTTATTAGAATAGTGGCCAAAAAGATAGGTTCTAACTTGTGATTTATTATAAATGTAATAATGGGAAACATAATCATATACTTAATACTAAAAGTTATATACGACAAAACATTGGATTTTAGGCCCGTAGTATATAAATGGAATTAGCTTATTGATTAGTCCGTAATGGTCCAATTCTAATTGCCCAGTTCTATTGGGCTCTTTAATAGGTTCACACTTCACACTATTTAATGACGCTGAAATGTCTTTAAGCCCAACCAAAACTTTTATTTAGGTGCAAACGGTTTTAGATTTTTTAGTTTACAAGGTATGTATGGACTGTTGGGCTTGAACATGGCAAAGTCCAAACATATTTCTTATTAGTCTTGGAAAACAGCTAATTTAGATGTGAAAGGGAAATTGGAAGTTGTATTTTATTTTGTTTATGAAAAATTAAAAATACGAAAAAACGTCAACAGCAGGATTCGAACCTGCGCAGGCAAAGCCCAACAGATTTCGAGTCTGTCTCCTTAACCACTCGGACATATTGACGCTTACTTCTTTTTATTAAAATGAATCTTTATATTACCACATGTATTTTTCATTCTTTATTTATTAATGGAGCTAACGAATTCCAAAAAAAGATATTGAAGGTTCTGAATACCAAATACTTATGTTTTTCTCTGATGAATTCTTTATTATTTATGTTACATTACAAATAATCAATGATTTGAGCATTGATTAAAAAATATAAAACTTAGAATATGAAGATACTAGTTCCTGATTTTTACATGTAATTTGAGAACTTTATCAACTTTTTAACTTTAATCGTTAGTAACTTGGTATCAATCCTACTCAATTGTAGCACCTAGGTACAGTTTGACCCTTAATTGTGCACATGATATTTTTGCGGTATCTAAAGTTAGATTAAAAAGAATAAATTTACACATTAGTTTTTCAGCAATTTTATAGATCTGGAAAGTGTTTGGATTGAAAATCGGTATCACTATGTGTACATAAAGAGAAATGAGTTTTTCCAAACCCATCATCCCATTTGAGTTTGACACGTGTTTAAATTTATAAGTTTGATTTTCAAATTTTAAAAAAACACCCATTTATTGCAAATAAGTTACATCATACCTATTCTCATACCCTTCTTTCAAAACTCACAATCCAAACACACCCACATATCTTTTTCCTATTTTGAACATGTGACAATAACATCGCTACCAAAACTCGTTTATAATGTTGGATAAAAAGTTGTACTCGCTTTCTACACTGCTGATAAAAGTGTGCAATTATAGAGTTCCATATATATACACAAAGTAGAACAAATGCCTCCATTTATAATTACTTGAAGTTTGGTTGAAACGAAAAGATGAAAGCTAGAAAGTTGATTCTGTTTATTCTTCCTTTCTACCGACGACCCATTTCTAACGAACCTACCGTTATCGACACTTGATAAGTGGACAAGAACAGGTAAAAGCAAAAAGTGTATTTCGACGTATTTATAAGATCGAGTAACTTTTTGTAATGACGGATACACTTTCTAATTATTATAAAAGTATTTGTTTATGTGATGATATAGATTAAAGAATGTTAAGTATCGATAGACTCGAAGGTTTAATGTCTATATATTTTATTTTATTAATAATTAAAAGAGGATATAAATTTGGTTATGTAATTTCAATCATAAATTGTTATGTATGAAAAACATGAGGTGTGAAATATATAATTTTTTTGAATTTTTTTTCCATATATACACTGTTAATGTATCTTTGCATATAATTGATTTACTAATATATTTTATGTAAAGAAAAATTTAAATTTCAAAAATAATAAAATAAATTAATGATCATTATTAACCGCTATCATTTTTTCATTCTTAAAACTAATAAAATTAATTAATGACAATCGTAAATGTTATTTATGTTCATAAGATGTATAATAGTATAGGGAGGCTAATGTATGTTACCCGTGACAAATATTAGCGTTTTTTTTCTCTCTTTTAAAAGAAACTTCTTCCTTACGAATTATGTCCATATATATATATAGTATTAAAAGTATCGTCTTATCAAATTAAAATAATATAGTATCATATGCGCACTTTTAAGTTTATCCAAAATGTGACAGCAGCCCATCAAACCATTTGCCTATTGCCAACTGTATATAAAAGAGTTTGGTCCTACCGTACGTAGTACCATGAAGATGATAGTATCAGTTTAAAAATACTGAAATTAATTAAGCCATTTGCATCTTTGCCAATTGATTGGTTATTTTATAAACATTCAATTTGCACTGTTACAAAGAGTAAAAAACAGTCTATATTTATCTACTTTGACAATACAAAGTTAAAAATTGATACCAAGTTATAAAAATGGTTGGTTCATGATTCATTCCGACTTGATCAACATAAGTTTGTGAAAATAATAATAATAATATTATAATAATTACATCAAATAATCTTTTGACCTAGTGATATAAGAGAAAATCATTGATTAAGAGATTACATGTTCAAGGCTCACTTGAAATAATAGATCTATATATTCGTATTGAGTGTATATAATATATATATGTTAGATTATATATATATATAACATTCTCTAAAAATAATAATAATTGGAAGTTGCATTAGTGTATTTTTTTTAGAAGAATGGTGAAAGCATTTATAAATTATATAGCAAGAAGTATAATGGGAAAGGGGTAAGCCCCATAATGTTGGTGCGATTCTATGAAAAATATGGATTTTAACTGTACCTACGGTAGGCGCCCTCACCTTGCTTCATTTTATTTCTCTAATTTCACAAGTACATGTCAATAAGAAAAATCTAAATAAGCTTATTTTGATAGACTTATTTATACTTAAACTAAGTCTAGAAATATGAAAATGACATTTGTAAACTTTAACTAATAAAATTTAAAGAAATAAAATGTATTAGTCATCGAATGCATTAGACCTACTTTTAGATTCATTTAAGTAGATCCGTATAGTAATACTCTTTGACAAAAACACGAAACAAAATTTCTATTTTTGATTATGTATTGTTCAAATAAAAATACTCAGTCAACCCAGTGCAAAGGTAAATCAAAACTATCATAATATGCAAGATAGCTCATATTTCCTAATCAAGAAAGGCTACATGGCATATCATGTCTTTTATATATCTAACTTTCTTATCTTTCATTTTATGATTAACTTTTGGTAGTATCATAACAATGAAATTACATAAAACCATTTAAACAAAATGGTAGCTACAAATAATCATTGTATGTGGTTGTTTAAATGTCATACTGCATGTTTTTTTATCTATGGGATTTAAGGTTATAATAGTCAAGTTATAGATGGACTTGCACCAAAACAACAAATACCACCAAATTACAATTTGTGCGGTCCAAGTGGAATATAAAAAGGTTTATTTGAACTAAAAAAAGGTGAATAATTTTGAAGAAAACATTGATACAATGGAAAACACACACCTAAACATTAATCTAAACAACTTAATTTCTAAGTGTCCCTACATATTCTTATTAATTACTTCAATCTCTCATAGAATAATAAGTTGCAACTCCTTGTAAAGTTAGTGAACTAAGATATTATTATTATTTAGTATTATTATTATTATTATTATTATTATTGTAGTTTGTTGATAACAACATGTGATAATTATACTACTTAAGAAGAAAAAAAAAACAAGCAAAATAAAGAGAGAGATTGGGACGTCTGAGGGACGTCGGTAGGTGAAGTGTCTCTATTTTTCCTGCACGCTTGGTTTTTATTATTATTATCATTATTATATTATTATTATTTATCATTTTTAATTTAAAAATGAAATTAAAAGTAATGAAGTGCGCATATAAGCTAATAATGGTTTTACACAAATCAAGACTAATTTCCGCCAATTCTTTCCATCATGACCCCCAATTCCGACTCCACTAACTCACCTGTCTTTTTCTTGTTATGACTCAATATTGTTACATCTTGTCTTACAAATCATTTTCTTTGGACAAAAATGAATAAATAAAATACAAGTAGCACAAAACTACATTCTCGTAAGAAAAAAAATAGTTGGTGAAAAATAAAAGTAGAAGTCAATCAAACTAACTTTAACTTGACTCTGTAGACTACGGAAAAAAATGTGAGAAGTAATTTGTACACCACCTTTAAAATGTTTCATATTTCGGATAAAACAAGAAAATATTTGAGTTGTCGTTAAAGTTTTTAAGACATGCGTAAAAATTTACGCCTAGACTATAACGAACTCATTGCCTTGAATATTAATCGTACATCCAAACTTATTAATATTTACCCTTAGATTTGTCTTAACAAATTTCATGAAAAATTAAGGATTTAAACACCACTCTATAATGGTAAATGGAATTATGAAGTTATAACTATTAATCTAGTATTGTCACGGTTAACAACTATCATGATTCAGTTACCAAACTATTGTTGTCGAGTATTGATGTCCCCTAACGGCAAAATAAGATGACGTGGCAATATCATCGGCCACGACTTACCAATATTTTTGGTCAGATCACAACCGCATGATTCCACGGTTAGTGCTATTATTAGCAAAAGATATTGGCGTGATAAAAGAAGATTTGCATAAATTAATTAAGAATGCAACGAAAAGTTCACCAGCCTTATATTTTATTAAAAAATATTTTATGGTTATGAGTGCTATTTTTCTTTTATTTACCGAAAGCGACATCAGAATCTACGTGCTCCAAAGCGACAATTTTCTGATTCAACTGCCGTCATGCATTTCTGGTTTTTTCTCTCCTTCTCATACTTTTTTCGTTCCATTTTTAGTTCTTCACTTTCTTCTTAGTTTTGTTAGTTCTAAAACAGTTATCTACTTACAAAAAAGTTAAATGATAGTTAAACTTTTAATTTTATTCTCATTTATTACTTTCGATCATTTAATTTTTAATAATTTTCAGTCGACTTAATCTAAATACAATGACAAAATTAACACTTCGTCAATCTATCTTAAATCAAACAAAAATTATTAATGAGAATTAATATTAATAGTAGTATCAGTACTATACATTGTTGAAGGCGAGTGAACCGTCAAAAGTTAACCCACAATCTGAACCGTTCAAAGTACACGAAAACGTTACTCTATATCCCGTCTCTTTAATCTTTCTTGACGGTTATAGGATGGGTTAGATACTTATGTTATACGGACAGTTTTTGAGAGTAATTTTGCAGAGAACAACACGTACTTGCCCAATAACTTTCACTCTCCAGTAAATTTGCATCAAGCTTGAAATGAGAAGTCATTCCTTCATAATTGGCAAAATAACTTCCGAAAGTTGCTCTAAAACTGCCAGAAAATGGCTACGAGGTTGCTACCAAATCGGGAACTATGTTGACCGAGTTTATTTTAAGGTATTCGAACGGATATGGCTCCTAATTTCTAGAAGTATGCCACAATCATCATACTATACGACAATTCTTATTTTTGTTTGTTAATTTTTTATGTGGGCTCACTTCATGTCATAGGTCTTTAAATATATTCTTTGCTATAACTCATTGTTTTTGTGCGCCCACCAAATGTTCCATGAAATGACTGCGGAAACTATGTTAAGCGATGTTGAGCTATGATCGTTGGGAGGAAACTAATATTAGTCATGGATCACTTTCAAAACATTATAAGTCAACTTTTTTCTTTCAAAATATTCAATTTAAAAATCATTTACAATCTTTATTTGTTTGTTTGCAAATGTTTCATGTTAATTTCGTCAAAAGTTTATAGTCTCTTTTTCTTTATGCAAGAATTATGTTTTTTCCCTCTTTGTGTAATCCCATGTTTATCATGTGACTATTGTCACGAGTTGTTTCTATAAGTTCACGTGCAACACTTAATTCTCCAATCAAGTCACCCTGACTCGGACCGTACTCGTAAATAAGGGAAAGAATACAAGAAAGAACAATGCAAATATTACTCAAGACTAAAGTGGAAAAGGAAACTTACTCTATTACTTATGGAATGTTTTACAATGAGAGAAATCACAAATCTAGGTTGATTACAAATGAGGGAGAGAGAGGCTATTTATATTTGAAACTCTCCTACTAATAGATTTACCTAGAATCCTCCTACTCTAGAATATGTACAACGAACCTTCTACACCCTCCAAACTTTCGTCACCTTCCATGATCTTTCCATAGAAGCTCTTAACTAGTGTAAAAATTTCTAGAATCTACTTACAATTCATGTTTGATTTATTAAAGTTGAAGGGTTGTGACGCCATGTTCTCTATAATCTAAAGATATATAATTGGTGGATTGTACGGGTTGGGTAATAGGTCAAAATGAATTTATCGACCCACAAACACTTTATCGTCTTTTTTAAGTTTCAAATAATTACTCCATTACGTATAGTTACCCTATTAGCTGACTAATAATTATTTGGCTTTGTATTGAAGAACGGTTTATTACTACTTTTGCTTTTACAATGGGGAGTCTATTCGGGTCTTTTGACTGCAAATAGAAGCTAATGGATAGTCATGGAGCCTACGGAGTGTGCACTAAGATTACGAGGTTGGTAAGCATCCGAACCTACAAAAACCATAATGCCTTTCGTAATTTAAATATAGCAAGAAGCATTTATAAAGCACAAAGACATGTAAATAAGGTAGAACAAGGTAATTCAGAATAACGTTGTAGCCTAGCCACGTTGAATAGCAAACATTAGAGCTAAAACACATGTGAGCCATTCATTTTTAAGTTGTTTCATTATGCTGATTTCTTGAGATACTAAAACATGAATAGGTGGCCAAATGTGGCTAACTTTGTTCTTGGAAAATCACAAAATGAGTTGACTGAACAATATGCAGAATTGTTAGTTGATATAAATCTTATAGATGCCAGTTTGTTTGACGATTCTGCCTGCATTACCAATAAATTAAAATTGCTTCAAAATGGTTGATTTGATTCTTTCCGGAATAGTTTTTTCAGGTCAAGATCCTTCAACCATGAGAGGCGTAAAGGTGTACCTTAGACATACGGGTGTGGATATCTGCTAATGTTGTATCGTTTAACACCGGTTTTTGTGTTATTGACTCCTAAAGGCTCTGTACTAAGGTTAGTATTCATTTAGTTTAAGGCTAATGCTAAACCATTTATGATGAATTCAACACTCCATTTCCAGTTAAAGTACTTTAAGCAATGACATATATCATTGGTTCTTTCTTTCTCCTCGTCTCCCCCTTTTCTTTTCTTTTTTTTTTATAGAAACGAGCAAGATCTTTGTTTATAATATTCGGAGAAAGTCGAATATTTTTTGCTCAAATGTATATAGTATAATCGCTTTTTGTGTTTGTTTTCGAAGTTTTTTCTTAACCCTCCCATCTTGTTTACCCAACAGGTTTAAACATTCCCTCTTATGATACCTTCGCTAACCTGGGTCTTTTGTGTGTTTGAGATATTGATAAAATAGTAATTCATCTTTAAATATTGACTATTTAGAATTAATCTAAGATAAGAATATGTATACATAATTACAGATTTATGGGTCTGTTTGACAGCCTTCTTTTTAAGACTCTTTGGGAATTCTTCGCGCTTGAGTTTCTAGTTTTTACAAGCTCAAACTTTTATAAAAATGATAATCTTTGTTTGGCATACAAAAGTAGAAAGAGATTCTTTGTAGAATCTCTTATAATAAAAACTTTTTTTAAGTAGCTTTTAGGATCTCTTAAAATATTATTTAGCTTGTTTCAAACATCAGGTTCAACTTTATCTACAAACTTCAATTGCAGTTATTTGTTGCGAAATATACTCATATGTCATTATATATAATGAATTTGAATGAGATATGTGAATGGTTAATGTTCTGCAAAAATGTAATGATTACGTTATTTCGTGAAGAAGCAATAACAAATTTATTAAAAATGTAACTTGATGTAATTTAAGAGTATGCATTACTGTAAAATTTGATGTAAATTAATATTAATTAAGACATTAAACTAATGTGATTATTCTGATGTAGCATTATTCATTTTGCATATTGCACCAAATTTGTATGAACATTACTAATCTCAATAAACTCTTACAAGTAATATATATTTTTGTGATTTTTTTACTGAATAAAAACAAATAGAAATATCATTTAGAGCACACAGAGTGTAGGTGGAATGCACTCCCATTCTCTGATTGGAACGTTATTAATCTCATGAAACATTTTCTGTATATTTTGTTATTGTAGTTTTATAATGTTAAGTTGTAATTCAAATAATATTTTTAGTTGAGAATACACTTTACTTTTTAATCTTGTATTATCGTAAAATAAGTAAACGTTTCAAATATCAATTGTTTATTTCGTACTGAACATTTGATAAACGTACTACTCGCTAAATATTATTATTTTGTTTTTTATTGATCATTAATATTTTTTGACACTGTTTTCGAAACAACAAATACGCTAAAATCTCAAGACAGCAAACACACAAAACTGTGCGTGTGTTAGTGGTTCGTTAAGTCGTTATCTAATCGTGGATTTTGGACTTTTGGTTAATCAACCATCGTTGTCCACCGTTGGCTGCTGCTGTTTCCGTGCGGTTGATCTGACTAACGTACGCGCTGTTCACGGGCGTAAAGGAAGCGTAAGTTAGCAATTTTGATTTAAGTAATAAAGGTGTATGAAGAACGATAAAATATTTTACTTAAAAAAATATTTACCGGATTTCATCAGTGAGCTGTCGGTGATTTTGTTGTGATGGAAAAAAAGTGACAAAGAATAATTGATACAAAAATATGTTGTTCCACGAGACGAATATATAATATTATAAGAATCAAATTTATTATTTTTTAAAAATAATAATATAATATATAATCAAATTTACTTATTATATAAAAGCATATAAGTATTTAAGACTTTATATTAAAACGAAATTAGGATAAAAACATATCTTAAATTCAAACGTAAAATGATAAAGGACAATGAAAGTGAGATTGAGCACTATAGTTTTAATAATAAAATTAATCAGATAAATATAAATGGATGTTTAATTCTTGAGTAAACACAGTGTTGATGATTTTGTAATAATCCAAATTAATCAATATTTATTTTCCATAACTAATATAAATTAAATAGTTGAACTCATGACTAGTTATTAATGACACATGACTTTCGAATCTTATCTAAACTTTGATTTGATTTATTCACACTTTAATTGATTTTATGATTTTCTAGTTGTTACTATTATTAAATTGTGAAAATATTAGGTACAAACAGATAGTGCCTCATTTAAGAAAAAAAGAGACAAGATTATTTTGGGTATAGGACACTTATTGGCTGTACAATGACATGCTAGAAAGTAATAATGTTCTGCTCTCATTCATATCACTTAAATGAATTAATGTCCTTCAAAATAATTCTACCTTTTTATAGGGTTTTAGATCGTATGATTTATGTCTGCAATTTAATTTTTCAATTGAGATTAGGTATCGTCTACTCGATTGATGATATAAACCTGACTAACCAAAATAACGGAGTACTCTATAACGGAAGAAGTAGGGTATACCTAATAAAGTTTAAAAGTTGAAGAATTAAGAGTATTTTCATTAGAGGAATCGCTAATGGTAATGTTTTACGTAAGAACTTAAAAAGGAAACTTGAAAAAAAGTTGATACCCAAATAAGTAAAAACTTTTCAATAGCTCAAATTCTTTAAGATTTTAAGAAAAAGTTTACACTTTAACTAGCGTAATTTTCGTAATGCAACAGAGATTTTATAATATATCAAAGATAGTGATTTGACTATAGTCACATGTAAATTGTTGATGAATTACCTGTGATAGTGAATCACTAACAATAGTTGTATGTAGAATTTGAGATTTAAAATATAATACAAAAAATGTGTAAAAAAATATGAAAATTATGAAGTTACTGTCAATGAGAATTGTCATGCACCTTCTAAGACCATTCACTAATTGATTGTCATTTCAGTATCACGTCAGCATAATTGAAAAAAAAATTATAAACGAATAAACATTGCATGTTAATATATACTCATAACTTATCAATCGAATCCAACATTTACCAATAACACATTTATTTAATTTTTAAAAAAAATAAAGGAAATTAAGCTGACCCAACTTTGTGGCTTTTTTGGACTGTCTTCAACCTGATAAAAAGAGAAAACAAACAGAAAAAGAATTCCTACATATCATGTCCATGCGTTTGTCTTGTTGAGAACATGCAACAACTTAGACAATAAGCAGCACTCTAAGATATAGCTTCAAAGGGGCACGAAAACTAGCTATCTTGTAGCAGACAATTAAGCCAATAAAGCAGTTAAACAAGTTACAAATAAATAATATATATTTTTAATTTGAAGAATTTTAAAAATAAAATATTAAAATGCATTATATATATTGTATTTTTTAACAATCTTTTAAATTTTAAAAAGCTTCTTATCAAAAATACTATAAAATATTAGTATTTAGACACAAACCAACTTACACAAGCTAGAGTTACTATAAGTATAATCCATATGGAATTTACTCATTTTTGAGTTAATATTTGACACATTGAATTGAAGTTTTGAATCAACAACTTATGCTTTTTGAGTATTTATTGAGTGATGCACTTAAATGGACCTAAAATAATTGTAATAATTTCTGACATAATTTAAATTCTTGTCCAATAAAATATGGTACGCCCCACTTGTTTACTTTCACCATATTTAAGGCTCTAGAGCACCTAGCGCGGTCAATGTTCCCGGTTTAACCCACATTTAGTTTTCAACTAGCTGAAAAGAATGACACTTGGCCATATGTCTTACCAGCCGGTATAGAACCCTATAGACTTTATTTTAACTGTTAAAAATAAAGGGCATATTATTTGAACATCCTCTAGAGCTGATATGACTAATACATATATATATATAAGGAGTAATGAAATTGACACGCATCTACGAACACTCATACATGGTGTACATTTAGAAATATTAGAGTGTTCATTTAGAATATCCCAAAATAAATTATCTATAACTTCACGATTTTATTATATACTACCATAATTGATATAACACTCTATATATAGATGATACTTTGTAGATCATTACATTCTAATTATACATCATTAATCGTATGTCATAATGTTATACTATATAACAATCTAAGATATAATCGGTGGTGTACGATTAAAATATGATGGTGCAAAAAGCACCACACTAAACATATATATTGTTAGCATTACGTAATTGTACTATTTATAACGTGTAGCATAAAAAGAGGTTGGATGGAGTGGTTATGGTCATGCATACTATACTCTATTGCTCAAGTACAGATCCTATCGCATCCTCTATTTTAAGTTATTTACTACTATAATTTTATTTGTTTCAATTTTCTTTGGCCATGAATTTGGGTAAATAGCCATGAGCCTATCACTTCCACCTGCTTTTCTTATCCATACATTTGTAAGTCTATAAATAAAAATGTCTCTATTGTAGTCAAATATTTATAATAACTTAATGTGTTAATTCTTTTTTTGATTTATATATATTTTAGTAAGTTATATACGAGTGGGGTTGGTTCAAATAAAAATGTTAAAAAAGTAGAGAATGGAAGAACCAATAGGATTGCTCCATTTTATTATAAAACTCATTTCTACTTTTTTCTTTAAAATTAAATATCTCACAAACCGTACATCAATAAATTATAAAAATTATATATTCGGAATCAACGTCATTTTATCTTTAATTAGAGATCTCACAAGCTATACTTCCGACGATTTTTTTTTTTTTTTTTTTTTTGCGAGTCTTAAAAATATAATCACATGTGATTTATGATAAAAACCTAAAATTATTAATGTTAAATCACATGTGATTTTCAATTAAAAATTGATCTTTGATGATTAGCTTACCTGTATATGATAATTCATATGTGATTATTATTTAAAATCACATGTGATTTAACATTACGAATTTTTTGAACCCATTAAAAAATAGAAAAAAAAAATCGTTGAAAGTATAGCTTGTGGGATCTCTAATTAAAGATAAAATGACGCTGATTCCAAATATGTAATTTTTATAATTTATTGACGTATGGTTTGTAAGATATTTAATTTTAAAAAAGAAAATGTAAAAATAAGTATTTGAAATGAAACAATCATATTAATTTTTTAATTTTTTACTTTTTTAATATTTTTATTTAAACTTTTCTCGTATATGAGTATAGAATGACAAAGAGTAAAACTAATCAATTAATGCTACGGAAGTTGATAGAGGCAGAATCATACACGTAGTAGTGTTAATCTAATGAGTATTATTATGTGATAAATCTTTTTAATTCTTTAATTTATGGAATAAAAAACTTTCATTATGAAATGTTTATATTTTTACTTTATAAGATTGCATTCCATTTGAAAAAGAAAAGAGTTATTATCTAAACGAGGTTTTCTAACCCCTCATTGCGAAAGAGTCTAAATATATAATTTTTGAATGAAAAATTTATAAATTAATGTTAAAATATAAAAGACAGTACATTAATATTCTATTTTATATTATATTTATATAAAATAAATAGGGGTTGGATCTACCATTAAATACAATTTCACAAATATAGAGAGAACCAATTAACCCTTATACATATTATGTATTTTCATCATCTTAAATGTCTAGCCTTAACACTCTCTTGCCACATCAATTATTTACATCAACTTTGATTTTACTTATTCCTTTTTATCAAGTGTTTTCATACATAGTTTAATTGTATTTTATGCTTACTAATATGTACTATGTCAATTCTTTATTTTTATAATTAAAATAAATATTCATACTGAATAACTTTTCCCAGTAATATAAATATATGATTATTTTTATTTAAAAAAAAAAATTATATATCTTTAATACATTTTCTTACGCTTATCAATTTATATTAAAATTTTAATAGTTCTTAGAATCTTTATACGATCATGAAAAGAATTGTACAAATATAGAGCTGTAAGAAATAATAAAACTTCAATGATTACTATAAATTATATTAATATATAAAACTAGAAAAATAACTTGTATTTTAACATCATGTTACATTAGTATAAAAGAAATTATGTAAATATCTTATTTGTTTTTTATATAAAAAAATCATTTACACTTTAAATTTTTTGATTGAAAAAGAAAAGGAACAAAAAAGAAAAAGATTTATAAGAAAGCATTATTTATTAACTATCAAGTGAATAGTAACATTTAACATTCCTAAATATTAATATATTTTTTATCGAATGAAATATTATATATTAAAAAAAAATACTATTTATTAACTATTAAATGAAATATATTTTTTATCGAATGAAATACTATATATTAAAAAAATACTATTTCAGAACTATTAAATGAATTGTAATATTTAGCATTACTAGATATTAATATATATATTTTTAATTGTTATGTTCTATTGATATCTAAAAGGATGATAACTATGAATGAGCATATGAGTCTTGGTGAGACAATGGGAATGGACGAGGAAGGTAAAAGTGCAAGACTTTAGCAGGTGACAATATTGATATATGTATATTTATTTTTAATATTAATATTAACTAATATACAATCTAAACAAATATGTGAACCTACAATTATTTTTATTTATAAAAATAACTCAAAGATATTATACCGATCTAAAATGGATCCATTCCATTCATCTAAAACGAATTCAATTTGGCGAGTTAATTATATCAGATTGGTCAAATTGTCTAGTTAACAAAATTACACTTATTATAAGTATAACTAAGATCAATCAATCCTAATAAAGATTTGCACTCAGTTATCTAAAAATGTTAAATTCTAAGAACTCGTCGCGATGTGCAGGTGAAAAGGTCGTTCTTATCAAATCACAAGATCAACTCAATTTTCTTTCTTTGTTAAATAAACATAATCAACTCGTAAAAACATACGATTTACATATTGTTAACAGGACGAGCTACACATATGTATTATCCTTTACCTTTCGAAGGTCATTTTTACGTCAATATGATATATTGATACATACACAATAGTAATTAGTACACTACTAAACTCTCTAGTACACCACAATTCATCTGGGTTATATATATGGGTTATTGTGTGGTACATATGTAAAATAAGTAGTATATGATAAATTTTTGATGGTGTATAAAATAATAATGAAAATTACTAACTATAGTTTTTAAAAACTATGGTTAAATCTATCATATTTTATTTAATTTTAAATTTATAACTGACAGTTACATGACTAAGTATTTTTATTAATTTTCAATAAGGAAAGTCACTATCAAAAATATATGTTCATATCTTGTAATTAATTTAACTAATTTAATAATTAAAGTAATATAAAATTTTTAACCTTAACCCTGAAAGTAGCATTCTCCAATAAAAAATTACAACACGTACAAATTACGCTCATTCACTCTTTGGTACATTCGACACGGTTAAAGAAATATCAAATATTTAATTTAATAAAGACATTAAAGAAAGTAAAAAAATCCATATTCCTTGTTCTTGTATTCTAGATTCTTTTCCAAAAAGAGAGATGCCTTACACTAGTGGTGGAGGAATTAAATGATATTTTAGCTTAATTAAAAGATTAAGAAATTTAATCTCATCATTAGATAGAGGATTAAAACACAATATAAATACAAATGGAAAGGCCAGAGAACCTTCTCTACTGCATCAACAACAACACCTACAATTAGAAACACATTCTCAACCTTTTTTCCATCTCTATCTACACACCTATATCTATATTCCATATTTCTTCTTCTTCTTCCACAACATTTTCTTAATTTAATTTCTTGAGTTTTTTTGAAGTTTGACTCAACAAGTTTTCATTGATGTCTGGGCCACTTGAACATGATTATATAGGTTTAGCAAATGCTTCTTCAATGGAAAGAAGCTCTGAATCTTCAAATATATCATCTGAATCAGAATGTAACAATGTTCTTAATCTTAAAGCAACTGAATTAAGACTTGGATTGCCTGGTTTTTGTGAAGAAAATGGGAAAGTTAAGAACTTCATGTCTGGTGCTAAAAGAGGGTTCTCTGATGTTAATCTTGATGGTTCTGAAAAATGGGATTTAAATAATAGTGGGTCTGAATCTGATTTAGAGAAAAATCAAACACATCAATTGGCTTCAGCTCATGATGTTAAGTCCATTGAAGGGAAAAATAAAAGTCCTGTTACTGCTCCTTCTGCTAAGTAAGTTTTTCTGAAATTAAATCATTTGCAGAATTAGGGTTTGCTTTCCTGTTTATATGTGTTGAAAGCTGTACTCCCCTGTTAAAGTTGGAATACTTTAGCTAAAGAAAGTTGAAATCTTTAATGCTTTTTCATTTTTATTTTTTTATTTTTTAGAATAACCAAAAAAATTCTTTTGGGTTTTCTTTTTGGGGAAATCGTGAATTTTTGATAAGATTGTGTTTGTTTTTATTTCTTGAAATTTCGTGTCTGTCAAAGCCCTAATCTTGGAAAACTTTAGCTAAAGAAAGTTAAAATCTTTGGTTGAATTGGTATTTAATCTTGTGTCTGTCATGAATATTTGTTCAAGATTGTGTGAATTGCTCTCAAGACAATTCTCTTGGGTTATGTAACAGGGCACAGGTGGTAGGATGGCCGCCAATTAGATCTTTCCGCAAGAACACGATGGCCACCAATTCTTCGAAAAACGGTGATGTGGGTGGGTGTCTTTATGTAAAGGTGAGCATGGATGGTGCTCCATATTTACGGAAGATTGATCTCAAGATTTACCATAACTATGCAGAACTTTCAAAGGCTCTTGAGAAGATGTTTAGTTGCTTTACTCTTGGTATGCTTGTTAAATTTGAGCTCCTTTAAGTTCAGATTGCAATAAATGTGTTGAAATTGAGGAATTTATTAATGGGATTTTGTTCTATGAATTAGGTCAATGTACTTCTAATGGAATCCCAGGACGGGGGCTTAGTGAAAGTAACCTAAAGGATCTTCTCCATGGCTCTGAATGTGTGTTAACATATGAAGATAAAGATGGTGATTGGATGCTTGTTGGTGATGTTCCTTGGGAGTAAGTTTCACTTTAAAGTTTAACAAAAACCGTTCATCTATGTTTTATGATTAAACCAGTCATTTTATCATAAGATGTAAAAAGTTTGTGTGGATTATGATTGGATTTGTGTTAACATATATTCTCTGATCTTGGTTTTGCAGGATGTTCTTAGATTCATGCAAAAGATTAAGGATTATGAAAGGCTCGGAAGCAATTGGATTAGGTATGCAAACTGCTTATAACATTAAAGATTATTGAAACTGCAGCTTGTGTGCTATAGAAGTTCCAACCCCCGCCTTGGGTTTTTGTTAAATTGTTATGAAGTTTGTGGCTTTATGTTTCACATGTATGTTTTGGAGTGGCTTTTGTTGATCTTGAATTGTGTCTGTGTTGATTACAGCTCCAAGGTCTATGGACAAGTGCAAGAACAGAAACTAGCACAAGATCCGATTCTAACATCAAAAGAGGCTTTTATTATCGATTAGGAGTTCAAATATGTGCTTCGATAATTTTGATTTTTAGTTTTTCTTGTGTATTTTCATGGATGGTACAATGTTTACTTTAGACAAAACTCTTAACTGGAAGGAAACATCCAGTTCTTCAGTAATCATGTTGTGAACCACTTGACATTTCTTAATGTAAATGACTTTGTTTTCCTTCATCATTGTTTCTGACTTTTTAGTTTAGCATTTGCTCTTTTTCATAATATAATGGACTAGTTGCTCCAGTTGATCATGTTCAATTATCTCTTCTGTTTTGGGTTCAATGTATATAACACCGATGGTGCATTAAGTGAAAGTGACCATCATATTCTTATGCATAACAAGAGGATTTTTTTTAACGTCTAACTAGTAACTAGTTAACGGTATCCACAATATTTCTTAAGAATTGGGTAAGTTTGAAGCCTTTTGACGATAACTGGTTCAATGTTATATCTCAAGATCGGTATAATAAAAAGAAAAATGATTCATATGTCTAAAACCTACATTTAACTAAAAGTTTGTGACAATCGAATAGACTGTCTATATTTTTGTATCTACGTTTTAGGCACAGATTGCACCAAGTAGTAACAATGTGGGTCCCATGTAACTAATGGTTGCGGAGCAGCCGCATGCTTTGAATACTTGACTAATGGACGCTTTTTTGACCAAATGTTGACCTACTAGTTTCCCGATTGAAGCATAACATTGCATCCTGTTGGTTTTAAGATGCAGGTCCATTTTGAGCTACCACGGTTCTCCAAGCATAAAACAGAAAACATGAATAGTACACCAAAAATTGTCATGTTCTTTGTACACTAAAGTTTGACAGGTGTACCACAAAATATTAATTTACTAATGCACATAGTATAATACTTCGTGCTGTATTTCAGTCTATCTGTGATCCATCAAACATAAAAAATGAATCAGTGGCGGATTTAGGAATTTGTCACTGGGTATGCATAACATATACATACGTCAACTGGTCGGGTGTGTGCAGTGTTTCGGTTAGGCTTTCGGGTGATCGGGTTGGGTTATTATTGTTCTAGCCTGTTTCAGTTGCATGAAAATGTACACAAAACTAACTATTATAATGCATGATCATATTCACGCGAACACAATAAGGGCAAAACATGATTAAATTGCATGACAGAGTCAGTCTGCTGCATGCAAGAAGTTTATTTGCATAAAGCCCTCGTATAGTTTTGAAAACGTTTTCCTTCATAAAGCTTATAGCTAAGCCCCTGTATGGAACTCCAAGACTCCATTTCCATTTTCTTAAACAAAATTCGTTACTGATTTTGTGCAAAGATTTTTACCGTCATTCAATTCATTCCAAAGGTTTTTAAAAAGTAATCATCTTATATAAATTTATCCACAAGTTTAGCAACAATTTCGTTCATAAATATAAAAACTAAAAAAATTAAACCGGTTATCTTAACTTATAAATCCAAGCAAACTGATATAATCCCTAAAGTAACTTATATTCTCAAAAGTCAAAACCCATCTTCACATAATAGAGTTAAATACGTACGAACAACCATAGTTTTTTATTAATAGTTTAGAAAGACCACTGGCCAAATGCTATTTTCTTCATTTTCATGCCTCAACGGAAACAAAAATTACACATTGATACTCAGAGGTCGCAATGCCAGCGTTTACGTAAAGCAAGGCAACTGGCAAAAAACTCTACATCGTCTATAGTGTTTTAATAGTTTTAATTCAATTATGTTTTTAGTTTCTTATTGAAGTTGTGGTGAGCGTGACTTATCTGAGAGATAAACAGGGTATGCTACCAGCCATATTTGACTGGGTATGCACTTCAGGAAAATACTCAACAATAAAACATAAATAATCTTTTTTTCTACTAAACAAAGTTTACATAGTGTATGCACTAACCGTATAATGAACACATCTAATAACAACATTAACTGCTATTTGCAGACTTGCAGACTTGCAGCAACCGTATAATGTAGTGTGACATTGAAAGACACAGTAACTATGTATCTTTTGGAGATATTTGAACATAAACCATTTGCGTATACCCGATAAATACAGAAGTCTCGAGTCCCGATAGACCAAGCCTTTTAAATAAGCCAAATCGTCCGTCTTCTACAATAGGATTTGGTGCACATGCTGGATCTTACCTTGTTTGATGACTAAGTGATGGACCAGCTATTGGTGGAAGTTCCCAATAAATATCGAGTATGGATACTACAAACCTGCCGTTCTGGAAATGTTGAGTATATGATATTGGTTTATTCTGTGATTGAAATCATCCCGCATAGCATATATCCTCTAACTCCCACCACGCTTCCCCAGGCCCGCATAATTCTTTTACATCCACTGTCTCTTCCCAGAATTTCTTCCTTCTCGATCTTTGTCTGGCTTCTTCACTATCTTTGAAGCAGCTATGACCACCTCTTGTATTGAGCGGGTTGGGTAACGGGTCGAAACAGGTAAGTTTTGTGCAGGTTGACTTAACAAACTTTGGTCCAAAATATTTAATCAATACAAATTATGGTATTTGTTTTGGTACATCACACACAATAGAAAAAAATGATAATCGTAGATTAATTTTGCCGTGATTTGCCCTTTTTTCTTATTTCAACATAGCCTCATGCAACATACTAACCTTTTATATAAAGCTTATCACATATCTGTCTTAAGGAATAGTGATCACACGTTCCAGTATCATAGTTGTTCTCGAATACAAGAAGTGAGAAGCCAGCTTTTAATGACTGTTTAAGTCTGATTTAAAAAACCGTATGGAAAAGCAACAATGACGCATCAAAAACTGTATAAAAAACTAAAAAACCTTCTACATTACTATCAATATGGTCGGTTACCTTTTCAACACATCTTGATGATCATCGAAAAAATGAGAACCCAACTCAAATCATTTACACCATGTTTCTTCATCACTGATGCCCAATTGGCTTTCCCAAAGTCAACAAAATCCTTTCCTGCAAACTATGTGCAGTTCCCGTCAACATATGCGGGCCCTTCTTGAGGTATTTGTCAGGATGTTTCGGGGTAAGTGAAATAATTGGGGTGTCTGGCATTGCTTGCCTCAAGACCCACGTTGAATGTCCCTTAATAGCTCCACTCTCCATCATTAGGTCTGGTTTAAGCCATCCTGTAATAAACCATAGACCAAAACTGTGGTCAAAACCCATCCCATACATATTATTCTTGATAATTCGTGTCTCGTATATTGGGACAAACTCTTGCAGACCTTGAAGCAAATCCTTAGATGTCCATTCAACGGTTTTTCCATGCTTTGATCTGCCTTTTAAAAAGGATAGAAAATTAGAAATTAAAAACAGACAGACAGTATCATAGTAACAGCATAACGTTTCAATAAAATAATTATAGCCTTTCAATAGCTGTGTTCTGAATCGGCGATTGCAGCAACAGGAATCGGTGTATAAAAGCATTAAGGATATGTTTAGTTATAGAAAAGTGAGATATTAAAAAAATTATAATTTTAAAAA
The DNA here is from genome assembly GCA_963921325.1 of Logfia minima. NCBI lineage: Eukaryota > Viridiplantae > Streptophyta > Magnoliopsida > Asterales > Asteraceae > Logfia > Logfia minima. Next base: position 1,645,766 of record OY992771.1, on the reverse strand, counting down.
AATTAAAAACGTGTTCAAAATGAATTTTTCCTGAATTTCTTTTATAAAAAACAATTTTAAAAAAATTAAAAACGACTCACTTTTCAAATCATAAATGAAAATTGAAAAATAAGGATTATCACCTTTTCAAAATTTTCCTTTACAACTTTTTTGGATTTTCCAAAGCCTTCTAATTAACCATAACTTCTCATTAGTATTTCACAATTAAAAATGCAACAAAATTTGAACATGTTATTTAAATTTTCTAACACTTTTTTAGATGTACAAAACTTTTATCTTTTTCTAAAAAATCATAGATGTAAAATTACTAAAAATTTGTATAATTAAACAAACCCTAAATGCTTCAAAACCATTATTTTAAACAATTTACAGTTTATGTTATTAATACTTACAAGATTGGTCTCTTTTTACTTTTTATGTACTCAAAAGTCATACAGTTAGATGCACATTTGATTTCCTCTTATATTATTATTAATTATTGTAAAAACATAAAATTTATAATTATTTTATTTTTAACTATACTACTAAATACTAAATGTATGTGTAATTGGAGATGGATTGCATAGTAAATTGTATACATGACATTAATTTTAGGTATTTAGTTTGTTACGGTATTAAATTATAACAATAATAGGAACCAATATAACAAATGTTATGAAAAATTATTGCCGTCCAACCATACACAATAGTATATGTTGGTCTTACAAAAATAACTAAAAAGAGTTCATACTACATCATATCGATCATATTATAAATTACACGTACAAATGGGCATCAATTAACTTGTGGGTTTCAATTGAGTTCTATTATCAATCTGGGTTTTAATGACTTAGACTTTTATATGGTTACATTATGTTAATATATCCATATATATCCATATCGGAGTGTTTGAAATTGTTTAAATAAGTGCTTAATTGCATACTTACTTATTTTGACACTAGATAAGTATATTCAAATACCTTTTTGAAAACTGATTATCTATTTATTTATTAAGGAATAAATACTTACAAATAAGCAAGGTGATACCTACTTATTTTTTAAGCAATTATTTTTTAACCAAATAAGTATTTAGAAATAAGCAATCCCAAACACCCCATAATATACTTTTTAATATTTATTTATTGATTGGCACCGCTTCATTCTGATCCTTGGGTTGATTGCAGAAGGAAACGAGACGAATCAAAGCATATTCATATTAAAGAGTCGCAAGTGATACAAAGTTATTGGATTGAGATCATTGTAAGATTAAACTTCAATTCAATTTTATGTTTCTCTTTTTATGTCGCGATTTGATCTATCGATTTTTAGTTATGGTAAAATTTGATTTCGATTTCACAATTAAGAGTTTAGCGGCTATTTAATTTCTTTCTCTTGTTAAAATCTAGTATTATAATATTTCTAATTATTGTAACGTGTATATATGCGATCTATGAAAGATTATATTAATTGATTGTGTGCGTCATTTTAGATGGTTTTCACTTTCCGTAAGCCTTATTTAGTGATATAATAAGTAATCGGCGCTATTCATTAGTAATTCATGAAAATAAGACAGTGGTGGTCAACTTTAATAACTTAAATAAAATAATATAGATGATACATGTGGATTGATAGTTATATGTGATAATCATCAACAATATTAATTGACATCAATAATCACCCGTAGTGATATTTTATTACGACTTCAATATCTTTTTAATATTATGTTGATTTATTTGATAGTCATACAATTCATATGTATATATACTTTTTTATGCATTCATTGTTTTGAATAAAATTATAATCTTTTTAAAAAAATTTAAATATTTTATTAAGAAAATCAAATATGCTATAAAAAAAAAGGAAAGTCAGTATTATACATGTGTGTTAATATATTATTTGAATATTTATTATATTCATATTTATATTGTCAATAAAGGGATAAAATATAATTTCTAATCTTAAGGAATAAGAAAAAGTGTGTAAATGATTTATAGATTTACTAGCAAGTTACTTGCACAATGCAATGGTATGAGAAAAGTATAGTGGTAGCTGACGGTGATAGTCGATAGTAGCGTGGAGTACTTTAAGATGTAGTGATATTTGTTGATGATTATTAGTATTGTTGATCATATTGATGACCAGTAGTTTTGATATTTTACTTTGAGTGATTGATTTTAGTTCGACATACTTTTTAAACTTCATGTTATATGCTGGTGTTTTTTATATTGTTAAAATAGTTAATGCATACGTATATAAATGTTTAATGGCACATTAATACAAGAATCATTGCTATTTTTTTAACGCAACTGATCTTTTTATAATAATTTAAACTATTGTAACTGTAAATTCAAAAATGTGATATAAAAGAAGAAATAAAATATTTAAAAGTATTATGCAAGATATTGTATTAATTGAATGATTTATATATTTAATAAGTGAAGGGATATAATGGTAATTTTTGATCTCCGTATTTAAGGATTAAGAAAGAGAGTTATAAACCATTTATAAGGATTGTAGATAGATAGATTATAGATTTGTTTGGGAATTAAACTATTGCCGATTTATTAAGATATTATAGATTAAATTAGGTCTCATACTAATTTATTTCCATTTGAATCTTGAATTGTTTTTATTAAAAGAACTTATTTCTAAGGGAATGTTACCGATAAATGTTACACAAATACAAATGATATCTAAAATTTTCTTACTCTTATAAATTTCATTAAATCCAGTTAAATCCAGCTTCACAGTTTAAAAAACATAAATTAAAAAAAATATTGCAATTTTATATAGTACAAGTATACATATTACCAAAATTCAGATACTATGCTACTTATCTTAATAATGTTTTTTGTAAATTCATTATCTCTCATTATTCAATTTCTTTTGATTTTGACAAATGTGATGATTTCGTTGCTAAAATGATAAGTAGGAAATTATATGATATGATTATTCTAATAAAAGTCACTAACTAATATTTTCTATATGAGGCCAGGAATAGTTGCTACGGGAGAAAAGCGAGTATAAGAGGGCTTATACTCGATTGTAAAAAGCAGAACTCTCAGCCAGTAAAGTATCCAAATATGTCTTTGGAAATGATTTTTGTATAGCAACAATTATTAACTTCTTGAAGGTGTTATTCACCACATCAGTTCATTCTTCTCATCAAAAGACAATGATCAACTTCCTCTACTTGCAAGAAAATGAAGGCTAATGTGTTCAAAAACACAAAAGAAACTCAGTTCTCTGGCACCAAACTAGACGAGCAACAACTTTTGACGATTTTGAAAGATTACTTTCCCTCTGTCGAGAGTACTACACTCTCAAAATGCTCGGAGGTAAGAAATCTGAATGTCCTAAACAAGAAACTAAAGGACATTATGCTGATCAAGTGTCCAAACTCAGAAAAAGTAAAGATGACAGTACCAAATCTCAAAGCTTTTGGAGTTATAAGCTCTGTTCAAAAGCCATGCATAGTCGAGTTGGGTGACATTACACATTTGAGACATTTGCTTTGGAGCCTACACTGACGAAACCACATTTTCAGATTGCGGCGTTATATTTCCAGTGCTTAAAAATTTGACAATTGGTGGTTCTTATTGTAAGTCAGACACTTCAAACCTATCAAGCCATTCACTTAGAGGCTTATATTTCTTTGAGCTTAAGAAGTTTGACGACACCTCCATGGACGCACCAGAACTGATTAACGTCAAGTATAGAGGTCATACGTTTGCTACCTTTTCAAACATGAACATTCCTAAATTCTGGAGAGCTAAAATTGAGTTGCACTGTAGTGATGAAACTAACAAACCACTTGTCGTGATTGGAACGATTGAAGAAAGAAAGAGAATGGTATTCCCTTCAGGGGCGTAACCAGGATCAAATGTCATGGGTTGCACATATTTTCATGTAATATCAATTTAAAATAAAACATTAAAAGGAATTTGAGCTTATTAAATTATATAATTTTTTGAAAACTGAACCAGTTGTATCAAAAACCTTCTTTTATAATAAAAACTGCATAGTTTAGTTAGTAATTTTGTAAAGAACTTATTGCACTTTAAAAATTTCACTAGTTGCACTTAAAATAAATATATATTATCATTAGATAGATTAGATAAGTAGATTTATAAATAAAAACTATATTAATGACGTTTCCCTACAACACAGGTACATGCACAGGCAAATGAAATCACTCTATATATACTATATAATTAGTAGTTACATTCATTCTTATCCTCTATTCAAGAAACCCTCAAAAAAGAAATGAACCCAAACGAAAGACCTCGAGCTCGTATACTAGGTCGTCGAGGTGTTCCACTACCTGATCAAAGTCGTGGACTCCAAGGGCTGCTTCCATCGCCGCCACCACTGAACGCCAACCAACCAGCACCAGTATCACCGGTGCCACTACAAGCATCAGAAGCCGTAATGCATGGTGATATCCCCGTGTGGTTCGCCAACCGTTGCAGGAGAGAACACCGCCGATCTGGTACGTACGTTCATTATTTTTTAAAATATATTTCTTTTTTATTTATTTTCTTTTATGTTCTCTCATGCATAACCATACGTGTAGATCCGTATGGTTGAATTGTTTGGATTAGCTAGGGATGGGTTTTTGAAGGAAGATTTTCGGGGTCATGATCTGGAGATTGAATGGATCAACTTATCCTATAATGTGATGGGTTTGCTTTCGGTGGCTGTTACCACCAGAATGCTTAACATGGATGTTGAGGGTTCGAGTAACCTTGCTGAGATGTTGAAAGTTGTACATAGTATTATATGAACTGATGAAAACTTTAACTATTTATTGTAATATAAATATTTTTATGTAATATTATTTTAGAATAAAACATTAAAAGGAATTTGATCTTATTAAATTATAGAAATTTTTTGAAAACTGGACCGGTGTACCAAAACCCTTCTTTTATAATAAAAATTGCATAGTTTAGTTAGTAATTTTATAAATAACTTATTTCACTTTAAAAATCATTTAATTTTAAGATACCTATAATATTAGTGAAGTCAAGTTAAAAATCGTTGATTTGTTTTTATTATAGTGATAAACGTTTAAGTTAGGTGATCCCAAATCTTTATAACTTCCGTAGATCCCAGTCTTAACAGAATTCTCTGGGAACGTTATTCCTTTACTCAACTCTAATACAACTCTGTTGATTTCAATCCCAACAATGTAAACATCAAACCTATTTATAAGTATTATAAGCCCCTCATTGTCACATAGTCTAATTCTAAATGCAATTAAATGATTGTTAGTACGACGATTTAGATTTCTAGGGTCTGTTAAACTGTTTTGAATTTCTAATATTCCGTCTTCGTACGTCTTAAACTTATTCAAATTGCATTCAACAACTAAATCAACAAATGGACTACCAAGCGGCGGTTCCTCTTGAACTGCTCTTTTTGATGATTTCACTTTGCGTGGTTCATGCTTCAGCAAGAGTAAGGTCTGTCTGTCTGTTCATCTATCATCATAAATAAAGAAATTATGATATTAGTAGTGGAGTATGAATAGGACAGTCGAACGGTTTTTGATCCCAAACTCGTACAGTCACCTAATCAGAACAACACACTACAACTTAACATCCATTCATTTTCAATAATTCTCAACATCAATAAAAACCAAAACTAATCCCAAAGGGCCAAAACAAGTTTGGATCTTTTGATCATGACAAGAAAGAAGTACCAGCATGATTAATTCATTATATTAAAATCAAAAACAAAATCACGTTCAAGTAATGTACAAATGCGATTAAGCATATATTTGGTATGTCAGTTTCATCATAATCAAAAATAAAAACTAGAAACGGAAGCAAACCTTGAAGAAACCCAGATATGTGCGTGTGTGCGCGATTTTGAGAAACCCATAAAGCTATTTTGTGCGTCTGTGCGTGATTTTGAGAAACCCAGATACCCTGTTCGTGTGTGCGTGTAATATTTGGGAAAGAAAAATGGCGGCCAAAATGTGGTTGGGAAACGGGAAACCCTATTTAATTCATTTTAAAATCTTGACCCCAAAATGTGGTCGGGAAACGGGAAACCCTATTTAATTCATTTTAAAATCTTGACCGATTTTGACCATGACCGAATTTGACCAAGTGTCCAAATTCAGAAAAAGTGAAGTTGACAGTACCAAATCTCAAAGCTTTTGGAGTTATAAGCTCTGTTCAACAGCCATGCATAGTCGAGTTGGGTGACATTACACATTTGAGACATTTGCTTTGGAGCCTACACTGACGAAACCACATTTTCAAATTGCGGCGTTACATTTCCAGTGCTTAAATTTTTGAAAAAGGTGGTTCTTATCGTAAGTCAGACACTTCAAACCTATCAAGCCATTCACTTAGAGGCTTATATTTCTTTGAGCTCAAGAAGTTTGATGACACCTCCATGGACGCACCAGAACTAATTAAGTTCAAGTATAGAGGTCATACATTTGCTACCTTTTCAAACATGAACATTCCTAAATTCTGGAGAGCTAAAATTGAGCTGCACTGTAGTGATGAAACTAACCAACCACCTGTCCTGATCGGAACGATTGAAAAAAGAAAGAGAATGGTGTCCCCTTTCCCCTACGAGATATCGTCGGAGAGTTGCCTTATCTAAGGGAAAATCTAAAATAAGGTGGAAACAATGGTACCGAAGAGATTATCATGGAATTATAGTTAGGTTGATCAAGGTTTCCGATTTAAACTCTGGTTTAACACTTACCTTTATTCAAATTTTATTTCATGAGTAATTGATACTTTAAATGCGGGTATAAAATATTTTTCAACGTTGTTTTTGGATTTTCAGAATAAACGATCTAGAATGTTCTAAAATCTTTGAACGATCTTATTTTAACTCATTTTTATCAATAAAAATAAATAATGACAACATATTTTAAAATAAAAATTTTATTGCATAAACATATTTTACTTTATAATTACATATTTTGAATATTTGATAGCCAGTAGCTGTACGCTAACACACCATTAATTATGCATGTAATTAATTATGAATATTTCTTTACACTAAAATACTTATTTAATTTTAGAATACCTATAATATTAGTGAAGTCAAGTTAAAAATCGTTGATTTGTTTTTATTATTGTGATAAACATTCATGTTCTTTTGTTTATTCTACAAAACTTGTTACAATTTTTTACTGAAGGTAGTGATTTGCACACTATTAAAATCTTATAATACACAACTATTTGGTAATATGTACGACACACTAAACTTTACGTATAACTCCATTAAAATATTAGTGATGATATACGGTAAGATTTTAGTGGTGTACATATCACTATATTTTTATTAATAGTAAACACATACGTTGATATTGTGTCTGATACCCGACGAATTAGATTTAATTAAATATCCCTATTTGTAACTTTTTTCATTACACAAGGGTTAAAATTCTACAAATTATAGAGACAAAAACTTTAGACAACATGGACAAAAGCAAGGGAAAAAAAAGACACAAAACAAAAATGGCGTGAAGAACAAGTGATTGATGGCGATATATGTTACCGCAAAATTAGGTTCTTCCACCATAATTAATAATCTAGAATATACGTGTTGCATATTCCTACATAATAATTCATCATTAAGTATAATAATAATGCAACTCATTTTTATTGCTGCAATTTTCAAGCATTTGTAATTCTGTCTTTTTTACGTAAAAAGCGTGTGAAAATACAATATTTATTGTAATGTACACAATTTTTTTTTATAAAACGTTATTTTGGTTTTAAACGCTAATATGTTACATTTATCATTTGTATATATATATAATATATATCATTTATTGATGATTAATCAATATATTTATGTATATATATTTAACAAAAATAAATAAACAAATAAAAACTGGAGTTTTACATTTTCCTATTGGCATTTATTACTAATTAATTTGAACTTGATGCCACACAAATATCCGTTGATATATGATGTCACATTAACAACATGATGGCACCGTCCAAAGATGAAAGATGCATTCACGTTTTTCATTGGCCAAAGAGAAGACATTTCAAAGCTGTCAATTATTGGCTCAACCCGTAAGGCCATGACGTATTCTTCTTCAACCATTGTTATCGTGTTCTTCAAGTGTGTGTGATACTGTTTAGGATTTGCAGTAGCTAGTGGGTCGAATTAAGTGACAATAATATCATCCATTTTTAGAACAGACTCGACATTTCAATTTTTATCTTTTATTTTTGTCATCTTAACTAAGAGCCAGTCATGACACCATAACATGGATACTGCTACCTGAGTAATATGATACCTTTTTATTATCACCTTGAAAAGATTGACTCTTTTTTTTTTTTTAATATTTTGCAATGATAACACATATAACATTTATATATTATGAAAAACCTCACATTAATATATTACTAGGAAACATGAATTAAAAATAACCCGCTTATGACACGACCTATTACTCACTAGTTGTAGTGGATAACGGTCTAATGAGAGGCATAATATGCCCTCACCACGCATCACTAAATGTACTTTAAAGATGTAGAGCTATATTTTTTTTATGGTATTATTAAAGAGTTCTTTTACTCAGATGTTGCGACGAGGTTTAAAATTATTATTCCTTTGACTTAAGAAACTAATAGTTACATGTCAAGATGTAAAAAGTCCAACGTTAATATACGAAGTTGAAAAAATATTTATTTCAATATTTATAAAATGACTACATATTTATATGGTCATATGAGAAGTAATCATTGCTTTAAGAATTAATTAAAAGAACATGCTGATATTAGCTTTTAAAAATTATAAAACAAACATTTTCACAATTTTCTATTTATTGAGTTAATTTTTTAATGATTAAAACGTGTAAAATCATAATTAACTTTATACATATACGTATTATCATAGATATTTGATCATGACATCTATCTTATGCACTTTAAAATCACACAATGATGTTTCAATTATTATTAAAAAATATACTATATATAATTTAAGATTTTGCTTTAATATAAGTGTAGGTTGAAAAATAAATATTGGTGATATAAATATAATTTTAGAAAATTATATAAATGGTTACAAGGATATAAATAAATATATAAATGTAAATAATTATATAGGAATACAATTCTAAAAATTTATATAAATGGTTATACGGGAAAATGCTTCTAAATGTTTGCTATCAAACATAACCTTGTTAATTTTAATTTTATAATAAAGATTTATATAAATGTTATTTATAAGGTTGTAACAGTATCCGGAATTTAAATTTGAATAGGTTAGAAATACTTATAATCATTTTTTATAATTGTACGTATCGGTAGCGACAATGACCTTGTTAATAATCTAAGGAAAATAATAAATTATAATAATAATTATTATTATGCAAGTGGGTGGCATCCATCCACATCAGCCGGCCAAATCGATGTCGTAGAAAAACAGCCTCAGATAGCAAATTTATTTACCGACTGCGGCTAACAACGACAACTTCTCCCCCATCATACTCTTATTTGTTTTACAAAAATGGTCGGTTCATTTGGGCCCCTTTAAAGGTGTTTTTATCAATTATTTTTCAGGAAGGGCCCATGAAAAACATGTTTCAATAAAGTAGTGGCTGCCTTTATTTCAATTTTCTTACTAATTACGGAGTATTTGGTTTTTTAAATTAAATAAATTATCAGCCATTTTTGTTTGTTTATTTAAGGTTAGCGAAGCAAATTCAGATTTCTTCATAATCAATATCCAAAGTATATATATAAATGAAAGTGTTACTTTATTTTATTTTACTATAACTTTAGTGTGTATATATATATGTATATATAAAGACAGGGATAAAAAAGAAAGCAATCAAATGAAAAAAGTAGAGAAGTGAATTTCAATCTTCTATTTTCAGAATGTTAACATTCACATGTAATGTATATTATTTAAAATTACAACTTAATATTTTTAAACATTCATTTATGATAAAATTGAAGGCTGAAATTTGCTTATCTCTTTCTTCAAGATTTGAAACTTCTCTCTGAATTCTTCCCATATACATACATAGATATATATATATATATAAACACTTTCACTTTAATTAACTCACAAGATGACACGTGTTATTATATTCTATTTTTCATATTTTTTTACCTTGTTTTAAAATATTTTAGTCTTAAATCTTAAATTTATCTCAAACTTATCATTAAATTAAGATTCATAATATATAGTTATTAATTTTCAATTTCTAATGCTCTTCGTACTTTGCTATTAATCTTTTGTATATGTTAATAGTAAACTACCAAAAACATTTATATATAGTTATTTAATTTGATAATTAATTTTATAATAAAAGATAAAAAAAACAAGTGACGAGGAAGTTGTCGCAAACATCATAGCGGGATAGAAATGGTAAGAAAATACTACTCCGTAGTTGAGAAGGAAAAGCAATGTGGCGCGAGATGTCTGTAGTGATGAAAGTGATTAAAATATCATAGTGAATATTCTAAAGAACGAATATCATGCTCGTCCTTCCTAATCACTCTTTCATTTTCATTTCAATTTCAACAAATATAACACAAATTAATTCTTTTAAGCATCACATTATTGTTTCTTTCATCAACTTTTGGAAGACTTATGTCCACTTTCATACTCATTTCAAACCAAATTAATGCCAAAAGAAATAAAAGTTGTTGGCTCTCTTTCATGACTTCCATTTCCTTCCTCTACAACTCATTAACGTGCATAAAGTAATAATCTTTTATTCCATTCTTATTTACTTAAAAATTTAATGACTTATTTAAGACGGAACTCTTAAAAGCTTTAGCTTTTAGTTCTTTTAGTAAAAAGCTCATATGAAAATAAAAGTTCTATTTGACATGTACAATCTATAACTTTATAATCAAATGAAAAGCTCAAAATCTCAAAGTTAGTGGAAGTAATTTTTCGTAAAAAACTACAAACCTAAAGCTACAGTTACAGTCTACAGTTATTTCACCAGACATACCTTACATATATGCAAGGTATAAGACATTAAGATTGCTTTAACCGTTAACACTTACAAATACACGTATATAAAATTATGAATTTATCAAAAATCAACAATATTGTTTCATCTGTCATTACTGGAATATTGGGTTTACAAGCACATGCATATATTACAAAATACATTATACAATATTGGTGGAAGTTTTCATATCTATTTAGAGTTTTTGACGTTTTTTTAATTCGATAGTGACTAGCCATTTCATATAATACTGTAGATGATAACTACTACTTTAAATATTGCCGACCATATACCACTCGTTACGTGTGAGTGCAAAATTATCCACAAATTCGATCGTCGTTAATGGAACTGGTTATCGACAAAAACCAATAATTAATTAAATAAATAAAAGGTGGGACTTCATTGTGTCTCTTTAATTTAGGTTATAAATATGGTAGATGTAGCTTGTGACCAAGTCAAATAAAATATGTTTGAGATTCCCTTACGCTATACTAATTAATTAAAAAGTTAATACAGGTGAACACGTAACTATTGTATCATTTTGGCTACTATCGAACTCCAATGATGCAAATAACAGATGTCAACTAAGTGCACGTCATTTGCACCAAATTAGGCAAAGTTAGGCCATATCTAAATCACTAAAGTTTAATTATAATTATTATTAGGAAACATAAATATGTAAAGAGCATGAGGTCATTTTTATTGTTTTTTTCTTTTTAAAATACGTTTCAAATTTGGACAACACCTATAAACCTTCAAAAAGTAAAATCAAGACTATATAAGTGCGTGATATTAATAATAATTAAAAATATTAATATAATATTCGCGTTATGCAATAAAATATAAAATTTAATTTTAAAATTTATATCAATGATAGTCATATGTCACTATTCTTTTTATTTATTCTTTTGTGTAAGTATAACTAAAATGTTAAAATTGCTAAAAGTAGAAGTGCGATAGGCTTGGTAGTCGTAGATAATATAGAAAACAATTAGAAAACTAATAATTAATTATTTTTAAAATGACGAACATACGATTTAACTGACACTATTACATCGTAATAAATGTATGCAGCTATTGTCTCAAGTGAGGTTTGAACCTACAATTTTTTAGTTAATGAGTTTTTCTCGTACCACTGAGAAAAAACGCTTTAATAAAAAATTAACGATTAATAAATTACCCTGTGCAAATGAAACAATTAATAGGTTATTTACGTTTAGTTTAAGTAAGTACTATCATTCTAAGAAAACAAATAAAACAAATTGCTCGTTGATCACTATTAGAAAACAGAGCGTTGCTAGAAGATGTGACTTTTTTTTCGACCTGAAACGTAACAAAAGAGAAATAATTGTTGACAAAAGGTAATTATTAAATGAAATGCCAAATTAAAAATAAAAATAAAATATGTTTTAAAGCCCACATCACTATTTTGGGAAACTTTAGTATATATAGGCTCTTTAGTGTTGTCTATAGAGCACCAGAGTCACTCAACACTCGATATTCTTTCCAAATTGAGCAAATAATATTTCATTTATAAGACTTTGAGTTTTATCTTGAAAAATGCCTGGAATAGCTTTTGGTAGTTTAAATGATTCCTTCAGCTCAGGCTCCATCAAGGCCTACATTGCTGAGTTCATCTCCACCTTACTTTTCGTCTTCGCCGGTGTCGGTTCCGCTATCGCTTATGGTACTTTCAAACTTACGCATATCCATTATTTGTCTACTTTACATGGCTTAATAACGTGTGACATACTTTTTTGGGCAATATCATATATCCTACGTTAAACCACCTGAATATCATATTTCTCTATGCATTAAACTTACTGTACTTTATTTATTGAAATTAGTATTTTGTGAAAATATGATATTTATATGGTTTATAGGAATTTAATAAGGTTTGACCCTTGGTTGATGTGACATTAACATCCTTGTTTTTTTCTTGATGATTTGTGACAGCCAAATTAACAGCAGATGCTGCACTAGATCCACCTGGTCTAGTAGCTGTGGCAGTTGCTCATGCACTAGCACTCTTTGTAGCCGTTTCAATTGCCGCCAACATCTCTGGCGGCCACGTGAACCCTGCTGTTACCTTCGGGTTGGCTGTTGGCGGCCAGATCACAGTCCTAAGTGGTCTTTTCTACTGGATCGCCCAACTCCTCGGCTCTGTTGTCGCTTCCTTCCTTCTTAGTTTCGTTACCGGAGGCCTGGTAAGAGTACTACAACTGGAACTACAATCACATGTGACTTTGTGTATAAATTTCACATATATATAATCATGTAATTTAAACACAATCAAATATTACATGTGATGTACAAGAGTCGATCTGAATCATCCAAATCTTTATCTAATGGCTAAGATTCTTTCCTTCTTTTTATGATACACATTATCATTTTCAAGATTATATGAAATTCTAAGTTGTGTTTTTTTTTTCAGGCCGTTCCTACACATGGTTGTGCAGCAGGCGTGGGAGCAATTCAAGGGGTAGTTTTCGAAATCATCATCACATTTGGGTTGGTGTACACAGTCTACGCCACCGCATGTGATCCAAAGAAGGGTTCAGTGGGCACAATTGCGCCTATTGCAATTGGGTTCATTGTGGGTGCTAATATCCTAGCAGCAGGCCCATTCTCTGGTGGGTCGATGAACCCAGCCCGGTCATTCGGCCCTGCTGTGGCTAGTTTTGACTTCTCTGGTCACTGGATTTATTGGGTTGGTCCCCTCATTGGTGGTGGCTTGGCTGGAGCCATTTACCCGAACGTGTTCATTTCAAACGAACATATTCCTCTCACCAACGACTACTAAGTAATGCTGTTTGTATTTTGTTGTTCGTGTTAAATGAGGTTCTAGGATCTGTTAATAGTAAAAATAAAAGAAAGACAACTTCTTTGTTTTTCTTTGTGTATTTTCAATTCTATTATAAATTCATCCAAATTGTTTTTGTTCTTAATTGGGTAATGCATCATTTACATTAGACGTGACAATTTGGGAGGGTCAAAATGTGTCCGGGCATGAACAAATAAACTTAAGTAACATGAAAACGGGTCAGGTTGACCTGCCAATGATGTGTGGTTTATGCTCATTAAAACGGACCCAAGTATGTATGTAATCTTGTATGTTAGGATTTGGATCGTATACGGGTTGTTGTTTTCGATCGAGTTAAGGAAAACAGAATATATAGTGGGTGGGAGAGTGGGCCTATTTGGGTCACTTAATGCATGTGATTATAATGTGAATATGTTCAAAGTTGTATGATACACATAAGGTCCCATTTTGATTCTCCCTTGCTATCAATCTTTGTCATGGATATATTCAATTGTATATGATTGTATATTTGGATCCATTAAACCTATCTGGCTTCCAATAATTGGAACTCTATCCTCTTACCCATCTTTTACTTTTTTTTTGTTTCATTTAAATTCCATGAAATTGGAGATTAAAAGTAATCATACTCTATATTAAGGTGGATATTATTCAATTTTGGGTTTAATTACTTGTTAAGCTACTCAATAAACTTGTCAAGAATAGAACCATCCAATGTTTTGAATATAAAGTGACATTTCTTTGTAGTTACTAATCACTATGGTTAGTACTAAGTAATGAGATATATAAATTTGAGGGTTTTGCTAACCGATTCCAATTAGCCTACCATTTTGATTTATCATCTTTAGTTAATATGAGAATGCATGAATCTTGTATACAGTGTAACAAACACAATATTCTCAAGGGAAGAACTTATATTAGTATCTCAAATTGAATTCTAACATGGGTTTGATTCACACTCCAAACGAGGCCAATGGTCATGTTGAGAAGTCTGGTTGTAACAACTCTCAGTTAAGCCCGATAATGAGAGCAACCCTATGCAAGGCCAGGCAACCAGCTAGGCCCGTTAATGATTTCTACATTCTACAACTATAACTATTGATAAAAAAAAGTTTGAGATTTTTTTGTTGTTGTCAATTATGTATTATTCTCTCTAACACATTAATTTTATTTTTTGTGTTAAAGTTTATTTTGTAATGCATAAATGTTGGAAGAATAAAAATCAAACAAAATGAAAGTATGACAGAGCCCAGTTGGGACAGACGTCCACGGGTCTGAGTCAGGCCCATTTTCAAGACTAAAGAGCCACCTAATCATCATCTATGCCTACTGCAACCGGGCTCAATCACGACTAGGCCTGCTGGGACCTGGCAATCCGTTTCTCTCTAAAAAAAATCAGCCAAAATCATACCCGAATAAAGTTTTGGATATAATTCCTCAATCACACGCCGTCAGCTCTATTCTCTTTGTTTTTCAATTCTGTACAGATCCCACCAAGATCACCTCCGCCAGATGTCCGACGCGTCGCCACGCGCCGTCAGAAATCGGCTGCCGCAATTTTCCTAAAAAATAAAAATGTCTCTGCTTTGCTTTTGCTGCTTGTTTTTGCTTTTGTTGTTGCTGTTTGAAGATTTGCTACTGTTTGCCGTCGAATGTCTTCATCAACGAATTAATTATTGCTTTAATGTAATTAACTCCGAGCTTTTGCGATTTTGCCTCTCGAGTTGCAAGGTAGTATTAGATGATAGTATTAGATAGTTAGCCCGATTATATTAATGGGCCGAGTTCCATTAGGGTTTAATTAGATTTCTATTTTATTCTATTAATATCGATCAATGTAATGCATAATAATCTATGGGGTTTTCATTATTCGACAATTCGCCCTCATCATTTACAACAATACATATTATAAAATCGAAACAAAATCAAGATTCTGGAGGTGGTTCGTTTCCAAGTGTCCATTCATGCCCTTTCCATTCTGGTAATTGCTGAATCACAACCTGTAGTTGCATCAACCAAGTTTCCTTTTAGCTTATTATGATTCTATGTTTATATAAATCTGAAGTGCTTATAAATCCATATATTGACTACTACATACCAGGCCTGTGGAATCTGGTGTCCCCACCGTTGTCTGACAAGCGAGCCTCCAGTTCTTCGGATTCTGCAGTTATTGTTGGAAAGGTTTAGTCTGTTCCTATTTCCACATACTGGTTTTGGTTCAGTTAACTTCTACTGTTTTTGCATTAACATTATATAACTATTCATAATTTGATCTTGAACCTTCAATTTGTTCAGGTTATATTTTATTTATAAAGAACAAATCAGTAACTTAATATTCTAGCTTAAAAGGAAACAGGTAATAAAAGGGGTCGGTTTTTTTAATGCATGTTCAATTTTGTTCATAGGTAATAAAATAGGTACTAATCTTTATACTATATAAACTTTGTCGAAAACAGCGTTTTGGGTCAAAACAAGTTGACCAAACCCATTTGGCCCGTTACCCAACGATCCTGTTCCGTCCATTTTGCCACCTCTACAATTTGTCATACCCGTTTGAGTTTCTCTTTCTCTTTGTCTGTTCTTGGGCTAAGCAACTCCTTTCCTTCGATAACCTGATATAATAATGAAATTTAAACATATGTCACTTTAAAAACTCTTTAATTCTGTTGGTTATCAAATACCTCCACCATGCAAGTAGCACAGGTTCCTCCACCAGCACAGTTTAGCAGAGGTCTAGACTGAATTACCAAAAATAGAAAGATTAAATATGTTTTCAAATACATTAAATCATCCAAATTTATTCAAGTTAAGAGCAGTACATATGGTCCATACAACTCGATATTCGAATCCAGCATAATGTCCCTAAGTTTCTGTCCACCATTCGCGGTTCTAAAATGTACATCAGGCGTTCCATCTGGTAAAAGCACCGACTGCCGTTCAATATAAACACAAATATAATCATCACTTTAATCTTGTAATGTATTTACAATGTGACTAGAGATAAATAAATTAATGTGGTTAATGCTCATGACTTACACTAACAAAAGCGAAATTGACTGAAGGTGGTTCTTGAGCTGGTGCAGCTTCGGGTTGACCATCACGGTCGACGGTCATAGCTTTGATTCTTGATCTAGAGTAACTGTAGCATTTGATAGAGGGTCTTCTAATGATACAAGTGGTGCTAATGCTGTTATTGAGATTGTAACAACAAGAGTGTGAAAAAGAAGATATTCCATAAGTATTCATGAATTGAAATGTGCCCATTTTATTGATTGCTATTTAGACCTTTTTGTTCATAGAATGACCATTTTCTAGCTAACTTAGATTTTGCTGTTACATGCACCATTTTAGGTGTTTATATGTGTGGATATAATGCATCTTATCTGCTGGTGTTGATATGGGGAATACACCCCAATGCTATTTTGTTCCTTCTAAGCTCCAAAGACTAATTGTTGACCATTTTACCCCTTCAATGTTTTCAAATGCACGAATAAACCAAAGGTACACAAATATGGGAATTGAATTGGATGCAAAATTTGAAACGTAGTAGTACATTATTATAACATTAAAAGTTGGATTTTCTTTCTCATAATCACCATACTTTACCACCGTTCTTACAAAAATACAAAATAGTAGAAACGGATACAATTTGCAAACCAAATTTATATTGAACAAAAGATGTGGTGGGTGAGTGTCACTTTTTTTTTCAAAGAACCTAGCCGCATTGGTCATAAGACTAAGTGTTGAAAAAGAATATGCCCAAATTACATCAAAAAGAAGTTTTGCGAACTTAAAATATTTAATTAATACTATTTCATCTTAACTGCAACTTGCAACCCACGTTTAATATGGATTTGTTTTGTTAATTGGGAGGTTTTAGAAAGACGGTTAAACCCTTTTCTTCTAGGGCTCAAAACAATAACGAAAAATGCCCCAAATTACATCAAATCTTCGCCTCCTGTTTCTCAATTCATCTTTCTTTCTTTCTTTCTTTCTTCTATAAAACCCAATAATCCCCTTTTAAATTTAAGGGTCAAAGTATTTTGACACTAACATACTCTCCTTCATTTTTCGAAATTACCATCCTACTCATTTTAATACTAATGTCACCAACATTGTTGTTAGTTAATTGTTGAGGTCACTAACATTAATGATTAATTTACAATTATAATTGTCTAAACACATGAAGATTAGTTCCAAAAATTATCAAACTTTATTTTCATAACCTAATATTGGATATAAACTTTCTGTAAAAAATTTAGAATTTTTATAATTGTATTTTATTTATTCTCAATTTATGTCCAAAATGTGATGGAAATTCAAATAAAATAGCAAATATTCATCAAAAATTATGAAAGTTTTACCATCTCAGTTTCTAATTATTTTAAAACTTGTGTAAATATTTCAAGTCATTTGGAGCTATAAAACCCGATTTTTCAATATTTTAAGATTAAAAGCACACAAATTAAAATAAATACTAAAATAATTCAAATGATATAATTTTTTGTTGTGGAGTGTTATTTATTGATATAAAAACCTCAAAAAAAGTTTCAATAATTTTTTGCCTTGGAAACTAATTTTTATGATTAAAAACTCCATTTTAGTAATAGTTTTGTATTAAATTGAGAATAAATAAAATACAATTATAAAAATTCCCAAATTTTTACAGAAAGTTTATATCCAATATTAGGTTATGGAAATAAAGTTTGGTAATTTTTGGAACTAATCTTGATGTGTTTACACAATTATGATTTCAAATTAATCATTAACGTTGGTGACCTCAACAATTAACTAACAAGTATGTTGACGACATTAGTATTAAAATGAGTAGGATGGTGATCTCGGAAATGAAGGAGAGTACGTTGGTGACAAAATGCTTTAACCCTAAATTGAAACAACAAAATCCCATAAAACGTATGTTTTTCACTTGCCTTGCATGTTCTTCAAGAAAACCCCCACAAAAATACATTTCCAAATAGGAAAATTAGTACTTTGAATCATAGTGACAAAAAAGAGTTATCATCAATGAAAAAGATGGATGACGAAGCTGTAGAAACAAAAAATATTGGGTTTAACTATAAAAGGGCTGAATGTAGAGATAAAAGCAGAGAGCCTAAAGACCTTAAATTGAAAGTTAGAAAACTCAATCATGTTAATATGATTTCTTACGTTCAGGTATCTTTTGTATTTATTAAAGTTTTGAATCTTTTTAGTATTTTGTGTATTGGGTTTTCTGTTTTTTACTAGTTAGTGTTTTTTCTTATGAAAGTTCGAATCTTTTTGCTATTTTATGTATTGGGTTTGGTTTCCTTTTTTAATCCAGACTCTAACTAGCTCTTAGAGCTTCTTTTAGTCCATATAATGTCATAAAGTGTCATCACAGACTCTAACAAGCTCTTCGAGCTTATTTCATGTGTTTAATAAAGTGTCATACTGAACTAGTTTATATACACTCGTTGAAAATTTAGTACTTACAAAACCTGAAGGTTGTTTAACATAAAGCTCTTTGCATATTCCCATTCTAGAAAAGCACTATTCACATCTATCTGATATACCTTGAAATCTTAATGAGTAGCATAAGCGAGGTAGAGTCTGATAGCTTCTATTCTCGCTACAGTAGCAAAGGTCTCATCATAATTTATCCCCTCTTCTTGTATGTATCCCTAAGCTACCAACCTAGCTTTGTTCTTGATTACCCCTCTATCTTTGTGCATTTTGTTTCTGAACACCCATTTGGTTCCAATGATAGATTTACCAAGGCCCGAAGCTAGCAATTGAGTGGCCCAGTGCCACGACAAAAAGAGGCTCTTTAAATCTGGGTCGTCCGTTAACATTCATCACGGTGAATGTTAATCAACGTTCATCGTGACCAAATTAACATTCATCATGATGAATATTTACGAACGACCCATATTTGCTTCCCCCCTTCCCCCAAGATTAGTCCTTCCTTCTTGATCATCCCTATATATATATATATATAACATAAAAAATTATGTTCATTAATACTATGAAATTGTTATAAACATAAAAATCAAAAGAAGTGTGACAAATAAATAAAAAAAATGTTCTCATATCAAAATCTACTATTTAAATCGTGCGATTCTCGAAGCATTCATGGACACAAAGTTGTTGATCAACTCCTCATAATCAGCAATCTCCAGTATGTCATTCTTAATAGCTATAAGTGCCAATCCATTAAGTCTCTCTTGTGACATTGTAGATGTCATGTAGCACTTTAACAACTTCAATTTTGAGAAACTTCTTTCTGCAGATGCCACGGTTACGGGGATAGTCAACAATATTCTATATGCAACTATTGCATTAGGAAAACAATCAACCTGTTTCAAAAACTTTAAAATATCAATCAGTCCCATATTTTCATCAGGCAAGAAACTATTGAGCAATCTTAACTCCACGAAGATTTCATTTGCATCAATATCTGATCATTCACCATTCTTGAGTACATTTTCTAGATCACTACAGTGAGATTTAAGATCGTTGTCATCGAACCACTTCAACTTCCGACTAGAAAACAAGAAACCAAAATCTTTCTCATACTTGGTGTATTGTTCAAATCTTGTTGTAAGAGAAGCAGTTGTCTGATCCACAATGTACAAAAAATAATTACTTAAGCAACTCTTCAGCAGAAAGTAAAACATCTTGGTCACTTATATTCTCATCAAATTTTCATTTTCTACGAATTTGACGTTTTTGAGGGGAAACCGGGTCGATTTGTAGTTGAATGGAAATTTCCTTGGCAACACTCAATTGCTTTAGACAAATCCATTATTCTATACTCCTCAAAGTAAGATATCAACCCTTTCACTTCTTTAATAGCAACATTGAGAATCATATCTTTTGACTGTAACTTTTTGCTCACCAAATTTACCGTGAATAGTAACCAAATCACAATTGCGACTAAAAATTCAAAATCAAGAAGCTCATTTTCATCTAGGGATTTCGCTGCACTTTGAATTTGAGCATCTTTGTCACTTTCCGCTACTTGAAGTAAAGCTTCTCTTATATCTGTGATCTGCATTCTAATAGCTTTAACACTATCAACACGACTCTCCCAACGAGTGATGGACAATAATTTAAGAGTCAATTTTGTGATGCTATCTTTCAAATTTTTCCATCTCTTGGTAGAATTGGCAAAAATTGTATAAATTCGTTGTATGATTCCAAAAATTCTCTAGCTTTGCCACAAGTGTTAACCATATCACACAGTACAAAATTAAGACTATGGCAACCACATGGAGTATAAAACGCTCTAGGATTAATCAGCCATAACTTTGATGGATGACTAGAGGCAACTCCACATGTAAATATGAGCACCTTCAAAATGTTGTTGGTGGTAGCGGTTTCCAACCAACAGTTGAAAGTGTTTTGGTTTTAGAGTAAACTGCCACCACCACGTGTCTTATCTCTTGCTAGTGAAGTACTTGTTGGTTAAGATTGTTTGCATCGCTTTGGAAGGAAATTGCAAGAGATCTCACTAGGTGTCATGAGAAGCTCCAATTTTTAATGTTGTTTTTGTAGTTGAGAGTGTTGTGGCTCTCATTTCAACAATTGTGTTATGTGTATCAATGGTGACATGTTAATTCTTTTGGTCCTTTGTAATACTTAGATCTAGCATAAGAAAAGATGGGGCATCAGGATTTGCTAAGAATAGTAGTCATTTGTAATGTTAAGATTAGTCTTCACAACTCATTTGTTAAGTTTTGTTGCAGCAATCAGCACTTCAGCTTCCATCTTTATTATGATGCTTCCATGCACAAGTTACTGTAATCTTGTCATCTATGGTTCTAAACCATAAAAATCTTAGAAGATGAGGTCACCTAATTGCAGTAATCTTGTGAAACAGAACCCTGGATACCTATTGGAGCAATCAACTTATAAAAAGTTCAGTCTTTTGTGTTTTAACTATGAAAATGTTTGTTTTCGGTTAAGTATTTACACTGTAAGTTTCTGCTTTCATCCAAGTTTTGAAACTTTGAAAATCTACTGTTTAAGATATATAAATGTAAACAAAGTGTATTAGGTTAATTTATTTGAATTTGATATATATAGCCCTATTTAGATGGTATAATTGGCGAATTTGGTTATCTTCAGAAACTTCATTTCGTTCGGTTACTAAATGACGAATACAAAGAGGAACTTTTTGTCATCTCTTAAAATTTTTATGCAAATTTACACTGATAAGTTATCACTTATGAGCGGTAGATACCAGGGCCAAGTTCCAGATGATACAAATTTATTGGATATATTATCAGCCAAGAACATTTGTACATGTTAGATCGAGAACTAATTTGATATGCACTTATTTACATCTGAGTTATGCGTAAACACTGTCTACTTATATACACGTTCCAAATCAAGAAACATTGCACATTTGGTTAAAAACACTACCAAATGAGCCATGAAGCTTTTTTGTTATTCTTGCCTTATTATCAAACTACTTTTCCATTCCCTTTATATAAATCTATCTATGGCATTGCCACTGTAAAACTTTTATCTTCATCGTCTTTAGCAGTTCCTCTAATTTCATCTTCAATGGCCCATACTTCAACTTCCATCTTTTTTGTTCTCTTTAATTGTCTCACCAAATTGAGGCGTTCAGATGAATATGGAGAAGGAATCTATCGGGCATAATAGAATTAGAGTATCATAAAGAAAACAAGAAATTACAAAGCATAAGATGAGCAATGGGATGCGGATCAGATGTACCATTGATGGGACGTATTTGTTAATCGCAGCTAATATTGCTGCATGCCCAACAGCCGATACCTGCTCAAACACAAGAAAATTTCATCAAGCGAGTATATGTGGCAATTTTGACTCATTTTACTAACGCACGGGTCGATCCAGGTTATGCTTAATCTCTAAGACGTCAAACAGATAGAAGGTTCTTTAAAGTGTGTTTTAAATACATAAAACATCCTAAATCATTTTATATTTGACACATTGTTAATCTGTAAGAATAAAAAAGTTATTTTAATTAAATGAGTGTTTCAGGGCAACCCAACCCAACACCTGTAATACTCAGTTTGAAAGTGAATGCCTACCGGAATTAGCATCAGGATTGTAACTGGAACAAGAGTGACAATATCATTGAGTGTTCGCTTTATTTTTCTTCTTTCTCTACTTGTTATCCTTTTACCACGCAATTGTTTTACAAGGAGCGCGATAACATCTGATACATCTATGAATAGTAAATGAGTACCCATCAAAATGACCTGTATAATGGTTCAAGTAAGTTAGTAGTAACTCAGTATCACAATCAAAGTATTAGTTTAAATAAACTTGACTCCAAGTCACGATAACCAGATAATTAGAGTCTTACATTACTTGCAGATATCAGCTTTTCCTTGGATGTCTTTAGTAGTTTTTCATGCAAACGTTTTCTTTGAGCTCCATATTCCTTGACAGAAATTTTCACAGGGCCCATTCCTGCTATACTTACACCCTACCAAAGACGTCCAACGTTTTTGCAACATAAATTTTATGAAATTAAACCTTCAAAAAAATGAAATAACAAACTTGTACCTTATACACTCGAGATTCCTCTTGATGAATTCCTCTTTTCATTAACTCCATTGGCTTTGACTGAGACTCCAACAATACAGATGAATCAGTAGCAACTTTCTCTGTAAATTTCATTAACTCACTGCAACACAAAAGAAATAACATATATAATTTCTTCTTATTTCATTTCTATAGATGTATCATTTTTATAAAGTGTTTCTAACTTAACAAACTTACCCTGATTTATCATAAGCAGCCCAGTACTCTTCCAGGCAATTGGATAACAGGGTCTGACTACAAAATTAGATAGAAAGTATAAGTTTGTGACCAATAAATCCATATTATGATAGATATGCGGGGTTATTGAATAATAAAGTAACCAACTTTCGTCTGATGTCTACTTCGATTTATTTTTGGGTAACCATCTTTTGTTTTCAGCCATAGATATAAAATTTATGTTGATATTTTTTTGAATATGGTAACCTTGTATATGGGTGAAAACAAAGATGATACCCAAAACAAAAAATCATACCAAAGTTGGTTACCTTTTTATGCAAAGAAAAATCTTTATGCGAGGCTTTTTACTACCTCCGAAACAGAAATGAAAGCACATTAGAATCTAAGGGTTGTTGAGAAGAATTGCTATAGTGCGCAAATCCAGAGAAAACATCATAGCAAACAGTGAGAACTGTATAAAGAATTATCTCCTTTTCTGCTTGTATAGCATGTTGTCTAGATCTTCTCCCATCATACTGGAACTTGCATTTGAGTGGAGCGTAGAAGTCGAGCCATCCAATTTCATCTATAACTACCTAAATAAACAATATAAACATCAATATAATTAAATATTTATGTTTTTATAAGAGGTTTAACCATTAAACAAACCTCGATAAAGAGTTGATACTTTGGTAGGGAGTTAAGTTCAGGATAGATATACAGGCTGCCACACTCTAAGTAACTGCAAAAGTTCAATATTTTCATGATTGTATAGTAAGTGTAGATCACAGTTCCGACCCATTTATTTATAAATTGGTTGATTCAGATTATGTTTTGTCTCAAATGGGTCGAAAGTCCCTCATACAGCATTTTTAATGCATGAAACCTCATAAATCAATTTTATTTAAAATTATATGAAAAGATTTAACTGACTTAATATAATTTGTTTTGTGATATTTGACTTGGTAATTCTTTATATGTTACAGTTACCTGACCCACCCATTTTGCCACCTCTATAAATAAGGTCAATTATGATATGACTTTGGACCAATTTGGCAATCTACCTGAGGAAATCTTTAATCTCATCGTCCATATCCTTTATATTCATTTCCGACAAATATAACCTTGTCTCTCTTCCCAAATATGCAAAAAGCCCAAGAGTGGCTAAAGTAGTATCCTCAACCTATATGATGCACACACAAATAAAAATAAAAAATAAAGAATTTGTAAAGCATAAAATCTTGAATTAGAACTCGTCACATGATAATAAAGATGATTATAATCTAAAACATGATCAGAAAAGGAGTACTGGCCGACCTCATTGATGAAGGTTTGATTGGGTGTTATGACACTTTCTCTGTGAAAGGCTAAAGAAAGCTTATCTTTAACGAGCCCAATCCAAAACTCGACATCTTCTATATTCTTACTCGGAATAACTTTCTTACCAAAATGTGATAAGAAATCTTCTTCAAAACCTGCCTCAGTTGCTAACTGATGCAATTTATCAACTGAAACAAGATCACGTGATAAGTCCCTAAGTTCAACCAATACATCATCAATTGATGCAGCAAATTGAGGACTAGAAATTCGGCCTGAACCCAACTTTCTCACTGCAGTACAGCAACTTATACCAAGAATAGCTCCTGCAACACCACTGAATAACTTTATGTTAAAATATATGCATATACTTGAGCTATAAATCATCCACTTCAATATTGCATATGGATATTATTTTCATACCTTCCAGCGTATTCCACAGACCATTTTTTGAATAATGGAATGAATAATCCTGCAATACGTGGAAGTTCGACCGTTCTAAACCACTGCACCAATGTTGGGTGTTTGACATGCAATTGGCTTTCTATGGATTCGCCAAGAAACAATGTTTTTGAGGACAAACTGAAAAAAGATGAACAGAGTGTTAGGTCACATGGCCTGGTCTCATCTTTGTTATTAAAAAAGGCTAACTGCCTAAAAATGTAACCAACCTCAAT
The DNA here is from genome assembly GCA_963921325.1 of Logfia minima. Taxonomy (NCBI): domain Eukaryota; kingdom Viridiplantae; phylum Streptophyta; class Magnoliopsida; order Asterales; family Asteraceae; genus Logfia; species Logfia minima. The sequence goes on along the minus strand of OY992771.1, from coordinate 1,620,265 downwards.
TCAATTTTTATTATAGGCCTAGAAAAGACCATTGAAGTTTCAAAAAAATTGATTTAACATAATTAACAAAATTACAACATTTTCGGTCTAAGATAATGTGACCCGATAATGGGTCAAAAATATGACTTGGCAGCTAACTTGTTACATTTTTTGACCAAGTTGACTACCTTCCTGATTTGGCCCTGAAAATCAGTCATCTTAGGTAAATTACCTTGAAATCTAAATTTTGGAACTTCGATGTTTTAACTAACTAACTATCCTTAATATTTATGTTAATAAATAAATAAATAAACACCAAAGTTAAATTATTCAAGCAGAATTCAAACCATTGTTAGTTACATACCTAAAACTCTATAACTCTATTAGCACTGTTTAAAACAATAGAAAGTTCTTCCTTTCTTGATTCCATGGAATTTTATGAAGCGAAAAAATTGGCTATACCACTTACATATCAGACACGGGACTATTGCAACGTTTGTGACAGAGATATAACTCCACCTCAATTGCAGCTTTCAGTAAACCATAAACTGCTACCTGCAAAAACAATGATATTAATACATGTTTTATTTGTATGTAACAGTAGAATAAAAAGAAAATAATATATTAAAGTCTAGAATATGATCACCTGATACGCAGTGCGTTTATGCCATGCATTCACATCTACTCCATTCCATGCATTAGAAAGTTCAGGACTAGTTCTAGAAAGTTCAAGATTCTGAATTGCAAGGGAAAAGCTTTGAGCGGATTCATGTAATAACCATACAAGACAGTTAACACGGTTGAATTCCAATTCGTCTGTGTGTGTCATACCCAGTGAAGGTTCATCTTCAGATATTAACTCGTCTCTGCATGAATAGGAAATTGAGGACAAAGATTTTGATGAAGACCAACTTAATGAAATGTTATGAGATGATGAAATGTAACGTCTAAGTGGAAAACCATGCAAAAGATTATTCGTTGAAGGGGTACGTGTTTCTTGCAGTTTTGTGCTGAATTTTGACAAAGGTTGAAATGAGAGTTGAAAGGCCATGTAAATGTAAATGTAAATGAAAGGAGAAAGAGAAGAAAATGGTGGAGAAACAGATGGATATATACAAGGAGAAGCGAGCACATCAATGTAACACATATAATATAAATAAAAACAAAAAGATTATATTAATGTTTTGTTAATTAATTGGATGGGTAGAGGATTTATGAAATATTGAATTATGAAACTTGTTTCTTAGGATGTTGATTCCTCCTTCATACTCTTTGGCAGGAGCTCATATGAAGTCTATGTGCAATTTTTATTTTTATTTTTTGATTTTTTTTAAATTTCTAAAAACCTTATTATTTTATGCGATAGGGAAAAAATTAGTATGTAGTTAAGAGCATCAGCTTACTTGAGCACAAGTGAACTGGTTTTATAAATTCTTTTTGTAGCTATTTAGGTTAATTAAGACGCAAACTTTATATAAAGAGTTTTAGAACTTGGTCTTGAAAATGAATGGGACCTAATGCTTTGATATCTTGTTTGACCATTCAATAGTCAACGGTTCATAAGATAAAATAGAATGTTAACCCACTATTTGACCTATTGGTAAGCCCAAGGGTTGTTACTGGCAATTCTAAAATCTTAATACTATTTTTAGTTGATCCATTATTACCTAATTTTCTACATTTCATCTTTAAATACTCATGTACTCGGTTTTATAAGATTTGTATACATGACCAATAAACTTATGCAATTTGTTTTAATGGTCAAAACTTTATATTAGTTTCATGGAAATATTATCAAATCTAATCATGGGGCCAAACACCTTTTGGTTCATTTGTCTCTCCCTCAAGTAATATTCCATTTTATATTTCAAACAAATCTGCTTTGAATTCAAGAGTTGATTCAATTTATTTTTATTTTTATTTTGTATTTGGCAAAATAAGAGACTGTATTATCTGAAAACTTCACCATAGAGTGAAAAGATGAAATCTTGAAACATAACTGATGTAAAATATATAGCCAGTGTAACAGAAATCACACATTGAGCTGAAAAAAATTGCAATAAGATTGGAAACATTCTGATCAAAATTCATAGCAATATATTCTTTATCTACTGTAATATTACCTTTTAATATTCATGGATTTGAAGTTAGCAGTAATAAGTAAGATTTTTGTTACACATAAAAACCTAGTTTGAGTTACTGTAACAAGTCGATAAATCCAATTGTTATCCAAAAACAGAACTGTTTCTTGTGATCAAACCAATGAATTATTGTCAATATGTTTCTTGTTATCACACCAAACAATGCTAGCGTCTCACTTTCTCTTTAGATACTTCTGATGTGTCATCCGTCTTGAAACCGAGTTCTGACATATCTTGCTTTGCCATCAAATTCCTGAAAGACAACAATCACCACGTCACCAAGACGTGATTTTCAAGTTTTTAAGTACCCTACAAAAAAGACTGTTTGTAACATATCCCCTATACAACAAGAATGTCACACTCAAACAATTTCCTTTTTGGACACGCCACATATAAGGACACTTGCATTTCCCCTTGATGAAAACTATGATACACGAGGACGTATATGGATGGGTTCGGTCAACAGGTCTGATACTCAGATCTTACCCATTTATTTGGGTCATGGGTCAGATTAGATAATTAATCAATTCGATCCAATTTCAAACCCATTGGCAGGCCTACCTACATCTTGCATACGCAACATTTTCAGAAATGCTTCTGTTTGTTATAAGTGAGTAGTCATGGAGATGTGATTATCGTTCAGATTGAAATGAAAATGAAACTGGCATTACAATTGCATATAAAATTTCCAAGGAAATAGATTAATAAATAGAAAAAGTTACTGACTTTTCCATACGGCATTCAAGGTACTTCTTTGAAAGATGTTTGCATATCTCCGATTTATGCCCTGATGTTTTGAGACAGCTTATATACTCTTTTTTCGCCTGCAAATTCCATAAAATTAATTTTTTGGCCCTTCAATTCACAAACTTTTTTGAACGTGATGTTACCTCGTCACACAAGTGCATGTGGTCTAATGGAAATACTCCTTTCTCAGGTGGTACCGGTCGTGCGCCTCTGTTCCCTCCAAATGCTCCACCTGAAATTTATTAAATTAATGTTTCATGTCAAATAAGATAACTTCTAAAATAAGAATGATAAGAACGCCCAATTTGTCTAATCTGAATCATATAAGTCAACAAATCTAACATAGTTAGTACTTTTATATCCATATTGAAGTGTTAAATAACAATTTGAAGCATTGAAGTTAACAAAATCACAACTTTTGATTTGTGTGCATACATGTGGAATATGTACATCTGCGATTTTTCAACTTTCATGAAAATACACATCCAAAAAATTGATATTTACAAGAGTGACTTGTAATCTGAAGGTGGAAAAAAAAAAATTCCATAAAACACATAAAACAGAAAAGAAAAAAAAATACTTTCAGAGCAACAAAGTATTCAAACGTATAATCGATGTGATGGTCGAAATATGGTATTGGAATTAGAAAGTGGTTGTGGTCTACAACTTAAGCATGTTGCATCCTTTGTACACTTACTAGAGTTCAATACTAATTAGTTTAGTTCAAGTGCAAATTCCAGTTGGAGTTCAAATGCTTGTTCTCATGTTGAAATTTAAAAAATTCAATATCAAGTAAAGTTTCCAAATTTTCAAGCAATTTGTAACACAAATGATGTTTCTGGATAACATTTTGTATCAACTGTAGTCCAATTGGAACCTTTTCAGATTCATTATTAATACAATCTCATTCATTGCAAATATAACAGACAACAAAATTCTATTTAATAATAGGACGCTTTATAATACATAACAAAAACCCTAATTCTTTCTTTAAATGTAGTAGTAGATGTCAATAAAAGCATGCACTAACTCAGAAGTAAAATAATGAAACCCTAGGTACCTGCGCTCATTCGATGAGATTAATGTAGCTGTTCACCAACAAAATTGAGTGTGTCTATTGATTAATATCTCAATTTTTACATTTATATATTTTTTTATATAATTTTGTTGTTGATCAGAGAAGGAGACGCTTGGTTCAGATTTTGAGTTTCAGGCGACGACGACGATGAGTCGATGACCGGTTAAACCCGTGACTGGAATTGAAACTCAACTTGGGCCGGCCCATGGGCTTCTCTTGATGCTGTATCATAATTTTTTTTAGTGGGCTTCCATAAAATGTGTATCCCCCATAAGGCCATAATCCACTGTACTTGGTGTGTATTATACTATTACGGTATTACCTACTTTATTTTACTAAAACAATCTCATAAAATTAATATGAAAAGTTAACTTTATATCTTATGGATCAAAATAACATCATAAACGAATCCATGAGCAAAATTCATTTTAATTTCAACATAACAAGTCAACGTTGCCTCGTATCGAAAACAATGATGCCCTAAAAGGGATCCAATTTTGCTTTTAATTATCGCGCCCAACTTGAGAGGATTCTCATCCAAACTACGGTCCAGATCAAAACAACGAAAAGTTGTAAACTATTTACAATTTTATATCCATATTTTAATGCAGTAAGTTCTTAATTAATCGGCAGCAGATTCTCATATCTGTCAACTCATATCTATGTCTAAAAGTATAATTGCCCTCATGATTCAAAATACAAAATCACTACTCATATTGATTCCAGATGAAGAACACCTAGCTTCACTAGCTGATATCCCTGATCCAGAGTCGCTCAAAATTGGTCTAGATGTGTGAGGGTGCTGTATCACTACTAAAATCGACTCCTTCGAGCTCCTATCCTGAAAAGTTGGCTACCATAGGAATACATTGAATTATCATTAACCGGTAACCATACAATAACTTACAATTAAATGTACAAATCACATTCATTTAACCACCACTTACCACTCCAATCTGCCATTCTCGGCTGCTAAAATCTTTAAAAGACGCTGCATCCAGTTCCTAAAATAAAATATCAGTATCAAATATCAGATACAAGAACATTGTTTTTAAAAATATTAGTAGGGATTGTGAACTTACAATACTGTAAATAGGAGGAATAATTCTGTCTTTTTTAGACTTGTGAGTTGGCATAACAGAAAATCGCGGTGCCAGATCCTGTGATCTAAATATCCATCTGTTAAGACAGAAAGCTATTAGTATGCCCAAATACATCAACATATAAAAAGGATGATGTTTTATAAAGAATATAAAAATCATACCCAATATATAAAAAGATACAAAAATGCGCCCACTCGCGAATCAGTAACTTCATCCAATACCTTTCCGCCGAACTCTCCATATTAAGGAAAATCTGAAATCCATATAAGCTGATTCAATAGTGTTTCTCTATTGTTCAAATTTTGCCTAAAACACAAAGAAATTTACCGCAGTTTCTGCTATAGCTACAATATGCATTGCACTTTTGAATTTCCTGCCAAGCAGAACATCAAAAGCCAAAAAGGTTGTCAAGTACTAAACTATCCAAGTACTTATTTCACTAATGGTATTATTTTTACGACACATACTTGAACATAAGGTATTTGGTGTAAGTCGCATCATGCATTTCTTGAACATCTTCATCCTCTATATAATCCAACTGCTCACTCAACAGTGACAAATTCTGAGTTATATGATTAAATATCACAAAGAATATGATCAAATAGTCAAGCACTAGTAGGATCTGCACGTTTTGAAATTTTAAAAAATTAGCATCTTTAGAAAAACAAAATAGATAGATATAATAATTATAATAAAGGTTGATTAAAGCATACTTACTGAAAAGTAAGGTATAGAAGCTCTATGACCAACAAGAATAAGATAAAACACACAACCATGTACAGCCATAGCTCGACGTTCAGGTACTGAAAGACGCTCAGAAGTAATACAGTAGCCATGAGCGATTAGCAAAAATGATACAATTGAAGCTGTCTCAAATAATAGTCCAGTTACATATACACCAAATGACATCCATAAAGAACATGTCTGGAAATAAATACATGAATACCTGCAACAGTTGATAGTGTTTTAAATATTATGGTGCAACAACGATTTAAGATAAATTAATTAATTAACAAATGATGGGTAAAGAACAAACCAGAAAAGAAACGAAAACACAAGTTGTAATGATTTAACACAAGGAACTGATGCAAGTGCCCATTGTAAACTGTTCACCTGCTCTAATATCATGCATATAACAATTAAACAAGATCAACTTCAAGTTAAGCTCAAACGTAAACTGTATACATATATACTTAACTGAATATAATTAAGGGCAAATTAGATTGAAATATATCCAACTGTACTCATTTTTCTGTTGTAGTATCGGAAAAATGGTCATTTTATATGCATTAAACTTAACACATTTTTAATAAGAAAATGTTCATTATGAATTATCGAACTTGAATTGTATGTATCTAAACTTTTATAACTTGTAAGCCGGTGATGTGGCACCGATTTTAATAATGGCAACCACCAGTTATTAATTTAGATACGTCCTGGGATACATACAATAGCAATAATGGAAAATTTTATACATATCAAATAAACTTATAAAGTTTAGTTGAAGTTAGTACATTTTCAGACTTAATCCTAATAATATTTGAAAGTTTGTTATACGGAATAAGCTATGTTTTATACAATAAATGCGATAGCAAAGGTTATATATAGTTAAATATAATTCTATCTACATGATTGGTGCTGTACAAAAACAGAGTAACTAAATGAGTGGAGTGTAAAAATGACCTGAAAATGGCGGTTGATGTAAGTATTGAAGATCCAGCAAGAAGCGAAAACGAGCCAAATTGATGTAAAAGATGAATAAAGATAAGGAAGCGGCCAGTATGCTTCGTTGATGGACGAATTTGAAGCATCCATCGATGCAATTAGTTTTAGAAATAGGGGATTTTGGATATCAGGTTAGGGTTTATAGATATAGATATATCTATATGTACATGTATAAGTGAATTGAAGATGAAGATGAAGACGAAGACGTTCTCTTTTTATTTTCCTTGTAGAATGCTGATTCATGGTTGAGGTGGTGGTGGGGCGGTTGGCCTAATTAAACTTCTCAACTTTCTTTTGGTTAACAAAATATTTCATACCGTTGACTGTTTTGACCAAATATTGTAACTTTCGAATATTTTAGATGGTGAGGTGATGATATTTTTAAATATATAAAAATGATGTTATTAAATAGTTAATTCTAACATGGTTTTTATATTTCAGCGTTTCATTTAAACTTGTCTTTCATATTTTATATTCATATTTCATAAGTTTAAAATGTGATCATACATCAATAAAATTGATTAATATGATTGTAGTATATGTTACTGATATGGTACTTAGGTTTAGGCAATCCATTCTTTCTTTACACTAATAAAGATAATTAAAATTTTAAATATGTATTTGAAATGATTAAACATATGGATCAGTGCGTAGGAATACATTTAATTTTAGTTCAAATTATATATTGTCTATTAAACTTCATTTTGATATATTGTGTATATAAAACTTTCAAATATCATTATTGTATGTAAGAGATAATATTTTTGGTAATGTATCAAGTTATATGAATATCACGTGTCACCTTACACGTATGACAGGTCAGTAAAATTACCACTAAATACAAATAATAAAATATTTAAAAGTTTAATAAAAATAAATTAAAATAAAGTTGAATACGTACTATAAAATTTAAATTAAAATAAATTACGTGAAATTTTTACGCATAAATCTTTGTTTTATAAACAGAAAAAAAATGTAAAGATAATGAACGAGAATGTAGTAGGTGCCTCAAGTGGTCATGCAATGCAACAGAACCGCTCCTATGGCATGTTTTGATACAAGAAATAAATAAATATAAACTATAAATTATAATTAACTAAATGGTATTTATAAATAATAATTTAATTTAATACCTAATGTGCATAAGGAAAAAGTGATAGTAAAATATGAGCAGCTAGAAAATTTAAGAAGAAGATTGTTTGCTTACCTAAGATCCAAGAACCCAACATTACATTAGTTCACCAAACTCACTAACAAATATTACTTCCTTCCACTCTTCATTAATTAAAAACACATCTATATCTATATATACTTATACGTACATGAATAAAAAATAAGCAAATATATACCTGACATATACGTACACATAATTTTTAAGTGTTGACATTGACAATTATTTATCTTTCAATGGACAATAAAATCATAAAAAACTAAATTAATAAGATATATAGACAAAATTCGAATGAATAAAGTACATAGATAGTATTTTAACTCTACCCTTTAGATCACTCTTATCGATGACAATAAACATTTAAGAACTTAACAGTTAGTTTAAAGTCACATAAGCTCTTTCTCACACTCTCTATGATTATAATGAATAAAAATTAAAAATAGGATTAAGTTAATTATTTCAAATAGGAAATTTGACGGAAGACTCTGAATGTGTTCAGTAAGATTATTTGAAGTGAATGAGGCATTCTCAAATCGCATATTTTGTCTATATGATCATCCACTACAACCCTCTCTGTCCATGAACATCACGGAAGATTATTCGAGTTTCCAAGGTAGTCTTCCTCAAGTTGACATATTACATGTATGTTGTCTTCGGTTATCATGTTGTGTCAAATCACACAAGTATACATGATTTTTCATATCTCGTTGGGGCTTTATGGTCTTGCCGGGTTTTTAATGATTGCCCAAGACCTTAAAGCACATCGAATGCTCGTTCCACGTCTCTCTTGCAGCTTCTTGGAATTTCTTGTATTTCATTTTATTTTTTTTCAATCGTACATTTAAACGATTTCAACAAGCGTCTCTTTTCAGGAGTTCTATCTAGGAGTAAATCGTTGAACCAATCTGATTCATTAACAACGTTGATGTCGCTGTTCGAACCCGCATGACCAAAGTAAGTGTGCCAAATTCACATATTGTACGAGGCCACCACTTCAAGCATGATTGTTGGATGACCATGATCACTTCGTGTGTATTGACATTTCCATGCTGCTGGACAATTTTTGCAAGGTCAATGCATACAATTGATGCTCCTAAAAATTCAAGAAAAACCATGCAATTTTTCATGTTTAGCATGTAACCGTTGGACATCTTGCAGTGTTGGTTTCCTCAAGTACTCGATCAAACATAGATGAAATACACGTTTACAAAAGTTTTCCAAACAATCGTATGATGTAGTATTCATCAAATGCATCGGCGACGCATCTGTATGCCAATTGGGGTAAGGAGAAAATGCACTTTGATACACGTTAAAACCAAGTATACTAGTACAATCACACCCTTCATGACAGAAAAACTAAAATATGATGGTAGAGGTAGTTAAGAGTAAGATGTTATACCTTGACATATGCGGAGAAACAATAACTTTCTCATCAGAAATCGTCTTCGTAAGTAATCTTCCATTCAAGTTGGTGAATGGAAAAGTAGTTATTACACCCACTTATAACACCCCTCTTTCTATTTAACAATATAATATTAATAAACACGGAAGCATGAATTTAAAATACATTAAACAGTTTACAATTCTTAAAATACACCAATTTCAAACTTTTTAAACTACAAAAGGCGGAGTATTATAAAATTACAAAACAAGGTTTAATACAAAAACCATATCAGAGACTAAGGCGCAGTCAAACATTCCCTGATCAACCATTCACCTCCTGCACCCACAATTAATCAAAACATATCCTGCAGGAAGTAAAATGAGGGGTTAGCACGAAGCTAAGTGAATAGATTCATCACACTCCATTCAACTTAGCATAACTAGCTAATTACACCAATTAATCGTAAACACACATAATTCAATGAGGATCGGTGGCTCTGGGGATATCATAATACCCGGGGATTCCCCCAAGAACACTTACCGTCAATCCGTATGGCCAATACAGAATAGACCGATAACTACTGGTTATTAAACACATACACAGGTCTCAAACACAACAAATGAATCAAAACCTGTGTAAAACACATAATAACCAGAAGTCCAACTACACGTTGACCTCAATAACATAGTACACATAGTTCACATATCACATAGATCAATAATCAACAATCAAGACTAAACAGTCTAATACACATCTACGTTTACTTGTTGTAACCAAATAGTTACAACTAAATCAAATGATGAGTTCTGAATCCACTCACCGATACCTCTGACGTCTGCACACTCAGTATTCTTATATCACTGAGTCTTACGTTGATCTGAAACAGAAAATCATACACAAGTCAGAAGTTCGTTCCATAAATATCATTATAGTCTAATTATCAAATCAGGTAATCTCTGAAGTCAAGACAAACAAAAGTTCAATCAGAAATGAACTTAAAAAAATCTTGCAATAACGTTTAAAACTGAAAAATGCCATTTTCGGGTCCTAGATGACCCCGGATGGCCAAAAACTGCCTAGGCTATTAAAATATAGTCTTGATTACTAGGTCGTTTCCAATTGACTATGCGAATTTCAACTAAATCCGAGTTAATGATATTTTCACAAAACCGCGTCTTCAAAATTTGCAAAACAAAATCTCTTTTATAAACTTAGCGACACAACCATTGTGTCGCACCACAGAATCTTGCGACACTACCACTGTGTCGCATAACAACATCCTGCGACACAAACATTGTGTCGCAATACCCAATATGGCCGCCTTAAGCGACATAACAACTGTGTCGCAGAACATTCATGCGACACAACCTGCGACACAAACCTTGTGTCGCAATGATGAACAGACTAGTTCCCAGATTCAAAATTCACGAAATCAAACATGTAATACTCAAATTAACCTATCCCAATCGGTGTAATTCACTTATAAACAATAACAACACATAATAATCAAACCCTTACCTCGAAATCACGGATTAAAAGCTCAAACTAAATCAAAACCCAACTTCTTATTTCTTTCTCTTTAATACTCTCTCTAAAACGATTTTTAAGTGTTTGGAAATGTTTGGAAATGCTCTGGAAGTATTTGGGCGGTGTATATATATATATATATTAAACTTGCAATTACACTTAAGCTCCTTACTTAATTTCAGTTCAACCCGTTTTGCGACACAAACCTGCGACACAACCATTGTGTCGCACAGACAACCTGCGACACAACCCTTGTGTCGCAGAAAATCAAAAACTTACAAATTTTGAATCAACTAATATTTTACTAGTCACAATAAGTCAAAAGGATTGTTTTAACTACGTTTCACAATGAAACACATAATATTTAATAATTTCTAAAACAATTAGATAATCAATTATAATAATAGAAATTACCAGACTGCGGGAGAGGATGTTACAGTAGTCATGCCACAAACGTTTGTCGGCGTCAGGACGATCTCTATGTAATCATCTTCTACATAATTTTGGTCGTGAACTTTCGACTACATTTTCTTCATCTTGTTCCAACGTTTCAAGAATATCGAGTGTAACATTCGAATTGTAACAAACAATACGTTCGTTGATATCTTCCATTTATGATTTGATATTTGTGTTTGAATTATATAAGTAATATTGAAACAAAGTAGTAAAAAGATTGTAAGAATTGTGTATGGATTTTCATTGAGGTGTTATATATGTGTGTGTGTGTATGTGTGGTGTTTAGGATTAAAAAAAGTTGTAAATACATAAAAATAAATATTCTTTTGGTGAAAAGCGGATATATTACTGTTATATTACGAATATATACATACATATTTTACTTTTTTAAACATCTTTTTTTTAAAAAGGTTTTTTCTATTTACTATTGCTTCTGAGACCACCATGAAGCGTCTCCCTTCTGTTCGCCAAGAACGAACACCACAAGGACGTTACCAATAACGGTGTCGTGCCTATGGTGTCGTTCTTGGGAAGAGTTGAAGACGGAATAATGAGCCTTCTATAGGCACCGGTCTTATGAAAATAAAAAGGGTTAATAGACAATTGGATGAACGTACTTTGCATGAATGTTCAATTTCATGAACCAACTTTTTTTCGTAACAATTGGATAAACGTATTATACGGGTTGTTCATTCAGGTAAACATTCTATGAAAGTTGTTCAATTACATGAATTCGGTGACTGAATACTGAAATCAACAAGTTACTATGTACACGTATGTGCCATTTTTACCTTATGCTCATCAGAAATGATAGTCAAATGTTCACCACCAACAAATCCCAAATTAGAAATCAAACACTTCATGAACCAGGTCCAATTTTTCTTGTTCTCCACATTCAGAAATCATAAATCAAACACTAGATGGTGGCTTTAAACCTTAATTAAACTGACGTGGTACTAATTTAAGGAGGTAGACTCTGTTGGCTTACGTGGAAATTAGTTTGGCACACACGTGTACATAGTAACTTGTTGATTTCGGTATTCAGTTACTGAATTCATGTAATTGAACAACTTTCATTAGAATGTTTACCTGAATGAACAACCCGTATAGTACGTTCATCCAATTGTTACGAAAAAAAGTTGATTCATGAAATTGAACATTCACGCAAAGTACGTTCATCAAATTGTCTATTAACCCAAATAAAAATGTATCGTTAACCATACAACCTATTAATTGGAATAGTACATTATGCTATTGTATTACTCTCAGCCACAATTAAAATATTCATTTTTAAAATGCACACAGTTCTAGTAATGTGTAATCATTATGTTGTTAATAAACAAATATAATTTTTACCTTTTAAAATATTAAAATGAATATTTATTTTAAAACAAATCAAAATAGTAACATGAATACTTAAAATAAGACGAAGATAATCTTTTACAAAAGGCTTGGTTGCTTTTCTTTCATTAGAAAATAAACTTTTTTTTTTTTTTAAAACTTACAAATCATTTATATCTACACATTTTTTGTTATTTTTAACAACCTTATACACACACAAATATTACATCCTTCAATTTAGAAATATATCGAACCATTCTTTCATTAAGTTTTGTTATCCCTTGTTGTACATGAGAGTATCATCTTTCCATTTAGTAGATATAAGTTTGAATTGAATTGAATATGATAAGAAACAAAATGTCATAACTAGTAACATCGTTCAAAAGCACATGTCTCAAATTTGATATAAAAAACAAACTACTGCTACTATTTGTAACTGTATGTAAAAAAGGTTGGTAGAGTCACTTTGAATATGGAATCATCAAAATTTGTTTGTTATCCTGATGGCTACATGATGACTGGGCTATCATCCTAATTGGGCTAATGTTCAGACTGTACCCAGATTCTCTAGTCCATAAAGTCGAATGATGATGTGAAATGGATCAAATCTGTTTTCAGACAACTTATGATATGAAAGAACACTATCCTACTAATATTCGTACCAATTAAATTATAAAATATCATCGCCTCGTCACTTCACCACAAACATTACCTATAACATTTTCTGAAAATCGTGTCACGTCCGTTTCAAATTTATCATCTACGAAAAAAAATAAGAAGTTTAAAAACTATAATTAATATATTTACATGTAAGATGAGAGTTTTATTCTTACTTTTTACTTAAATTTTTATGATATACATATAAAGTAGGGATAAATCAAAACTTTAAATAATTGTATCTACATACTTTTAGAACTTCAAAAGTTGACAATTAATTTGAAACGTCTAAAAATAAAACATGAATTACAAATAAGAACGGAGGAAGTATTAAAAATCCTCATAAAATACGTACAAAATAATCTATAAACGTGGCGCACGCAATTTCTGATGTCAGATTTGAGATGACCCGTAATATCAATATCTCAATTTTTAAAAACTGGTAGCACGAACAAGAAACAAGTTTTCTCATAAGAAATTACATTATGTATAATAACCGGACCTGTAACAATAATTACCCTTACATGCAATGTAGCTCCACCTGAAAAACGTGATAATTCATTTGTAATACAACAATATCATTCTGACACAGTGACAAAATTAATTGTGTAGATTAGATATTAACATAACGTATGTTAAATAATGAACGAATCAAATGTATTTTCATTCAAATATTTTGTAAATATATAATTATTCAAAATATAATACCGGCTTGCTACATTTATTCAATCAACATATCAAAAGATCAAAAGATACCATTAAAAATTAAAATTGATTAAGTTGATCAAATATACATTATATTTCTTTGAAACCCATGACGTTACAATTTATCATGTGCACAACTCCATTTAATAAGTGATTTGTACAATACATAAATTATTTAACATACCACAATATTTAATATCAACGATATATTTTACAAAAACACACAACAAAGCAATTTCTCACTTAATTTTTTTTTCAAAAAAGCAATTTCTGGACGACTTTTACATAATAAGGTTTCTTGTGTTTTGATGTTTCCGAATAGAATAAAAAATGGCATTATTTTCAGTTTAAATCACATGAAACGGTACAGAAAAGGGTGACAATGTTTTTTCGATTGCATTAAAAGATCGATTCCATGAATAATGATAATGTCGTTTGTATTGCATTAAAAACGAGATGTTGACGATTCAAAGACGAAATTATGTTGCATAAAAACATCAAAACGGACGATCAAAAATGAGTTGGCTTCAAAGGACATGTGTGTTGTCGAATAATGCCAAACACCAACACAAACAAGGGAGTAGCATATCCAGTTATAGGTACACATTAAGGGACCCATATACTACTTGCACAAAACAACATACACGTGAATTTGTTTGGAATGATGATGTGATTTAACAACGTAACTAAACCTATAATAATGTTGCTATTGATTTTAAGGTTTTTTGTGCTAAAACTTCATGGTCATTTAGATTCTTCAATATTTTGAAGATATGTGTTTCTTAACTAGTCCATATCGTTTTATGTGGGCTATGTTAACGTCGTTGTTTTTTTTTTTCTCATTATATTTATACTACGTTTTTATTAACTTGAAAACATTGTCAAAGAAGTGAGTTGATTATAAAAAGCTCGTTTTACGTCAACAAATAAATAAAGTTAATATGATATAAATAATAAGCCCTTTTAACATCGTATAAGCTATGCGCAGCTCACTCATACACAAAAGGTAACAATGAATAAGTCAAAATGTTTACGGTTAAAACGGGTAATTGAAAAATATTTTCTCTGTTCAGATTATTCGAAGAGAGCAAATTTTGTAACTTGTATGCACGCTATTTAACCAAAGTATCCTCATAATCATTTTCAACCCTTTATTTGGTCATCTCAAAGATGTTTACATAGTGAGGTTCGAACATCTGATCTCTTCTAAAGAACTTGACGCTTTATTACTAAGTCACACTATTACATTCTGTATATTTGAGACCGATTGAAAACATCAAGGAGACCGGTTTTTGATCCAGTATCTATCAGTGGAGGTCTAGTTGAGTAATACCATGGAGAGCGGTTCAAAAATCAGTCTTTATAAGATTGTACACTAATCAGTGTTAAGCTAAAACTGGTATACATAAGGGAGTATAGAATCACGGTAACCAGTCTCTTTGTGATTTTAAATATATATACCCATATATATATATATATATATACACTAGTTATGAACCCATATGATGCACGGTAATTATATCTAGTTTATGTGTTGTTGGTGATCTCAAACTTATATCTATATTTATATTTATAGATTTTAATGGATTTAGATTTTAGTAGTTTAATATTATTTTCTAATTAGTGTTTGACTAGGATTTAAAGATTTTTTAATTAATTAATATCATATTTAAATATAATCTGATTCTAATTAATTATTTAATTTAAATTAAAATTCAGGTGTCACGTAACATTTTTGCCTATGTGGCACAATTTTCTAATTAACCAAATTATATACAATTCAGTTTTTTATGGTTTCATTTTAATAGAATTCATCATGTCGATGATGATGCATCAACCAATTTTAAACATAGTATTTCATTTTAATAAGGATATATATTTTTTCTTCTTAATAAGGATACATTGATTTTGTTTTCATAGGGAGACATCATTTTAAAGATGATCATCAACGGAGATTGTATCAAATTAATACGGATACACCATCAACTCAACTAATATTTAACAAGATGCATTGTAAAATATATGAATATCAAAGAAATTATGATGAATATTTCTCTAAGAGTGAAAAGAAGAAAATAATAATAATAATAATAATAACAAGATAATGCTTGGTTTAGATTTCTTCAATATGATGCTTTTGCATCCCATTAAAATCTGGTTCACTCATTTTTTGATGACTACTGCATCCCATTAATAAATACATGTCTACATTGTTCTCCTGCTTTTTTACTTGTCATATCCAATGAGATATTTGCCTGAAAACCATCACGTACTAATGTGATGCGATTGCGAGATTATTAATAAATTTAATGACATCGAAATAAAAGAGATATATTTAATTTGCTAGCTTTAAGGAATTAAATAATATTATTGTTTTTCGATTAGCGTTGAGTAGGATTTTATAGATTATTTTAATAACTAATATTATATTATATTCAAATACTATATAATTTAATTTAATTTAAATTTGTATAGGTCGTCATGTAAGATTTTACCTATGTAACGAAATATATATCAACCTTTTATACTACTTTAATATAAATATATATATATATATATTGCGTATCCAATTTTCCCCTATTTATATATAAAAATATTTACAAAATTCTAACCATAACTTTTTTGGTAAAGCAAATACTATATTATGCCTACAAGTCCTATTCCAAAACTTACCCTCATATGAAGCGGTGATAAGGAGTGTTTCCTCCAACTGCACTAAGGCAAAATAACATGATGGTCATTGATGGCCAACAATTATAACCATAACTATTACATGTCTATCAGAACAACTAATTAGATTATTTGGAATTTCAAACAACATATATTCTAACGAAGTAATTGTCGAAGAAGCAATGCACTCACATTCAAATCAAGTGTTGTAATTCTTTCTCTTTCTCGATTGTTCTACCTTTGGCCTAACTAGACTAGACAGAAAGAAAGTGAGGAGGACGAGGCTGAACTAGAGACAAACCCATGAATGATAAGATATAACACACAAATAGAAATCGATAACAAACCTTAGGATAAAAACCTAGCTGGAACAAAAATTTAGCTACCTAAACTTATAACAAATTGATTTACACAAGTAAACAGACTAAAACTATAATTTCAGTGCTGCATCATCATTCTCCTTATCATCCAATTCTTTGGCACCTTGACAACACTAACAGACTGCAATTCTTTATTCTCCTCGTTTTTCTTCATTGCAACTATGTTCAAGAAACCTAGAAAACACAAGCAAAAAAAATTGTCAACGGAAATAGGGACTGATAAATTCAAATTGTGCAGTTTGTGTTGTATAAGTTTTAGAAAAGATATAAAACGCATAATTGGGATTTTTGGAGGCGGATTTGAGGTATAATTGGTAATGACAAGAGTTCAAAAATTAAGGGTTAAATGCCAAAGGGCGGGCTTTCTTTGAATTTTTGAAAGCGAATAGCGTATTTGATTTACAGAGTATAAGAATAAAACCGGTCTTTATTTTCTTTCCAGTCAGTCTGTAAAGTTTAACACATCAGACCGGTTATCATGTTTATAGACCGGTCTCTATGTCATTTGTTTGTAGCGCGGATGTCTAATAGTGGTTTCTTCTTTGACTGGTCTTCATAAGGGGTTTAAATGTCTTTATTTGTTATTTTGGTGATGGTTAAAATGTAATTGTTTAATTTAAAAAATTACCTTAACTTTGAAAAAAGATAGTTTTGATTATACTAATTAATTAAAAATATATATGTTAATCTTATTTACTAATTAAGTGATAATTGTAGTTTAACACATGAGCCAACTTAATTTAGTTATCATATCGATAAATAGTACAGATAACCGATTATTCACTTTTTATAGTTCTATTCTAATACCATTTTTTTTCTTTTTTTTAGATACTCAAGTACACCTCTGCGACTCGTAGGGTCCAATCGGTAGTTAAATGTATCCATGAACCAGGTCCCAAATATTACATTAATATCCCCGGCCCGCCCTTGAATCCCCTCTCGGATCCGATGCATTGTAATGCACAAACCGACAAAAAAATCTTGGCTTATGTTTCACTTGTATTTGTATTTGTATAGGGTCTACCATTTGAACACGGGATCTACTGTTGTACACTCTTTAAGGTGTGACATGACTAACATATACATATAGAGGGTGATGAGACTGACACGATTCCTTGTACACTCACACAGGGTGTACATCCAGGAATTCAAGGGTGTCCATTTAGAATATTCCTTTGAATACACATACACACACATATAGAAGGTGTTGGGATTGACACGTATTCATGTACACTCACACATGGTATACATCCAAGAATATTAGGGTGTTCATTTAGAATATCCTATTTGTATAATAGTCCACGTCTACGCATTGCAGTGAGTAAATATATTATTTTGTTTTATGAAAATGATTATTTAGATTAATATATAGATATTTATTGCTTAAAGTTATAACTGTTTAATTATATATAGTTTATTTACCCGCGATTATTCAGAATTACATATATAATTTTTAGTAATTTAGTCATTCATGTAAAGACACCTAAATTTTATTCAAAAAATGAAAGAAAAAATTTTGTCGAAAGTATGTCATGTGAAATGTCTAATCGAAGAGAATATAACACTAATTTTTATGATGTAATTTTTATAATTTTTCGTTTAACAGTTTTTGAGATATTTAATTATAAAAACGCAACGGGAGAATAGAAAAAAAAATTATAAAAAAAATCTTGTCAATTATTTTAATTATAAGTATGGAGTAAATTACAAATATACTTTATATGATTTTGTATGAAATTAAGATTCATATCTTGTAGTTTTCAAGTTTATATAGATAGTTTTCGACTTTATTGCTTTTGAAATTTATCAATTGTCCTTATTATTCCTTAATTTGACCTATTCATGTTAAAATTCTCATAAATTAGAAGATGGGAACCATAAGTTTTATAAAAAGTTACATAAACCATATATGCAAAATAACTTTAAATAATAATAATAAAATATAAAACATTAAAACCAAAAAACAGCCTTTTGAAAATGGAATATTACGTACAAATCATCATCATGCTATATATAAATAGTAGCCTACGACACACAACGTTAACATAAACTTCCCAAAAAAACCATCAATGGCTGATCCTAACAAATCCACAAATCTCTCAACACAATCCTCCTCTTCCTCCACGTCAGCAGGCTCGATTCCCTCGGTGTTACAACAACCTCGGTCTAGCAAAAGATCACGCGAAGACGCAAGCTACAAGCATCCGATATACCGAGGAGTGAGGCTACGTCGATGGGGAAAATGGGTATCTGAAATAAGACAACCACGACAAAAATCTCGTATTTGGTTAGGTAGTTTTTCGACACCAGAAATGGCTGCAAGAGCTCATGATGTCGCGGCCTTATCAATCAAAGGTAATTCGGCTATTCTTAATTTTCCACAATTAAAAGACAGTTTACCACGTCCTATTTCTCGTTCTCCACGTGACGTTCAAGAAGCGGCTGCTAAAGCAGCCGCTATGCACGAGTTTTTGTCAAATGAGAGTTTGGTGAAATCGAATGAGAATGAGGTGGATGAACTTGGTGAAATTACTGAGTTGCCTAGTTTAGATGATGGTAGTTTTGAGTCGCTTTCTAGCGAATTGATGGTTGAGACGATGGATGGATGGATGTATCCATCATGGGTCGTGACTGATATTGAAGGTTTTTGGGGCTAGTTGTTGCCTATTGAATGAATCTTTGGATTTACTTTAAGGGTTACTGTTGATTTTTACCAAATGTTTTAGTTTATCTGTTTGATTCGCAGTTATTAGTTAATCTGGTTCGTTTTGTTATCAATTAAGTTCCTACACTTGTTTTTGACTAGTTAAAAGAACTAACAAAAAGTCATGTTAAAACTAGTTATCTACAGAGCTGAAGTAAAACCAACATATACAGCAGGTTATTAATAAATGTTGTTAATCAATTCATCCATTCAATTGAGTTGCCACAAGTCCTCTTTGACTACATTTGTGGATTCCTGACATAATTCTAAAAATCTACCCATCTAACAATAAAGAGAAATATGAGTTGAAATTTGTTCATGATCGATTAGAAATGCACTCTGTAATGCTAAGGGCTCTGCAGATGATGCACTCTTCTTCATAATTGCTGCTGCTGCATTTTCTTGTTGAATGAATAAGTGCAAGTAATCTACGTAAACCGATTATTCTATTCACTAATATCTGCCTGCATGTCATCATCATTACCAATTCAAAAACCATAACCTGTTGACAAAAATGATCATCAATAAAATGGTTTGAAAAATGTAAGTGCCATATTAAAAATCACAAAAGGAAAAAGTACCTGAGTTACCCATGGGGTTTCCAGCAGGCATAGGTTGAGCCTCTTTGATGTCAACAACGATGGCATCTGAAGTAAGGAATGTCTTTGCTACCGATGAAGCATGCTCCAAGCAACATCTTACCACCTGGTTCATTTATTTCACCACACGCATAACATTAGCATGCACATAAGCAAAAAAGAAAAGATATTTTTTTTTCGATGAAAGCTTAATCGTGTAGACGAGCATACACCTTACCTTTGTTGGATCAATTATACCAGCAGCCATCAAATCCTCGTATTTTCCAGTAGCAGCATTGTAACCAAATTTAGGATTATCACTGGCCAGAACCTGAGAAGATGAATAAAAATGTATTAACCAACCAAGATTTGTGTATTCATATTAATAACCACAGTAGTTAAAAGAAAATTCAACCAACGGGCAACGGTTACCTTTTCGATCACTACGCTTCCATTGACACCAGCATTTTTAGCAATCAACTTCATAGGGTAGCTAAGGGCTCGTTTCACAATATCAGCTCCTACCTATTAATGTTCATAAAAAGTGAATAACGACACAATTAACTTTATAAAATGATATACTTGTGCAATAACGGTGTTACCTTTTGTTCGTCATTGTCAAGGGTATCTTTGATACTATCTACCTTTGCAGCAAGGCGTAGAAGAGTGCATCCACCACCCACTACAATGCCTTCTTGAACAGCTGCCTGTAATACGTTGAGAACTTAATTTAGTTAACGGCTTTAAGTAAACAAGGTAACAAACTGTGAAACATAGTTTCTACATAACAACAGTTTTAGGCATCTGACCTTTGTTGCATTAAGAGCATCCTCTACCCTCAGTTTCTTTTCTTTAAGTTCCGTCTCTGTTTGTGCACCGACCTGTAATAACATAAATTTGAGAAACGGAACCCTACATTGACAAACTTCGGATTTTATGTCACCATTCTTGGCAATTTGTCCTATAAAAACTTACCTGAATCACAGCAACTCCACCAGATAGTTTGGCAATTCTTTCATTAAACTTTTCTCTTTCATAATCCTGTTCTGCTACCTATAAGATCAACCAAGACATTCGTCACAAAACTTCACAGAGAAGAGACGATTATAAAAGTTGTGAACATTACATATGCAAAAAACCACCTCAAGAAGGTTTTTAATTTGAGTGACTCGTTTATTAATTAATTCCTGAGTGCTTCCATCTCCAACAATAGTGGTTGTATCTTTAGTTAACACCACCTTTGCTGCGTGTCCTAACACCTCACTTCCAGCATTCTCAAGGGTTAAGCCCACCTCGTCTCTGATCACAGTTCCTGAAACCAGCATAATGCAAGATATATATCATGTGAATACGAACAAAAAGAGATAACAAAAGCCTTACCTCCAGTAAGAATAGCAATATCATCGAGATATTGACTCTTGCGATCACCAAATCCAGGGGCCTTGAGCGCAGCAATCTTTAGTGAGCCCCTTAGCTTGTTCACTACAAGGGTAGCAAGAGCTTCTTGCTCAACATCCTCTGCTATAATCAATATTGGGTACCCTCCTTTTATAGCATCTTCCAAGACGGCAACTAGATCTCGTGCATTAGTTACCTTTTTGTCAACTAGAAGCAACTGCACCAGAAAACTTTTAATAAACATCCACAAAATAATTTTAAGCCATATGATAACAATGCATTTTCCAAATATTACTGATGTGAACAACATACTTTTTATACAGGATAAATAATGATCTTTTGACTTGGAGTTTATGTGGCGTACAATTGGTCATATTCGAACAAACTTTGAAAGTTAGTGAATATTTACTAGGTTGTTCATATCGGTACTTTTTGGACAATAAATTGCCATGATACGGCTAAAACTCTAATAGAATCCTGTGTGCCCAAATAATATTGAGAATGACATGACAGATTGATGATATTACCTTACAATTTTCATACTCGACGCACATTTTCTCACTGTCTGTAACAAAATATGGAGAAAGGTAACCACGATCAAATTGCATGCCTTCTACAACATACATGCTATTTTCAGCACTTTTCCCTTCTTCAAGAGTCACAATACCCTGTCTTCCAACCTTTTTCATGGCATCAGCAATCATACTTCCCACTTCAGGGTTGTTTCCTGCACTCACTGCAGCCACATCTGCTAGCTCACTATCTTCAACCTACAATTTCACATACAATGTCTGATCAAAAGTGGGTAAGGCACAACAACGATATATAACGAAAAAAAATCCGTGCTTACATCTTTTGACATCCGCTTAAGCTCTGCCACCAGGGCTTTAGTGGTTCTTTCAATACCCCTTGTTATCTGAATTGGGTTTGCACCTGCTGCCACCACCTGACAGAAAATTGGTTAACCAGTTAACGATAACTCAGCCTGCTAAACGATTATACACTTCAAGGAATTCAAGATTGATCTATTAAAAGCTTAAACAATTGATCAAATACCTTAACACCTTCAGTTATCATGCCTTGGGCGAGAACAACAGACGTTGTTGTACCATCACCAGCCAAATCATTTGTCTTTGAAGCCGCTTGTCGCACCAACTTAGCGCCAATGTTCTCAACAGGATCTTCCAATTCAACCTATATAGAATTAACATAGCATTCAACGTTCTTCCTAAGCTAATAGTATTAGTTCCCAAATCCTGAAATATATGTAATGTAAGTTTGTTCCTCAATTGTAACAAACCTCTTTAGCCACAGTCACACCATCATTCACAATTTTCGGGGACCCATACTTGCTTTCAAGAACTACATTCCGCCCTTTTGGACCAAGAGTAACCCCAACTAAATCCGCCAGCTTGTTGACACCAGCCTGCACATGAAACAAACAAATATCAGCCATCCAAATACCCAAAAGATAATTTGTATTAGTTAATACTTGATACTTACCTGCAGTTTCTTAATTGCAGACCCGTCCTTGTTGAAGTACAATTCTTTGGCCATTGCTTTGACTTTGGGATTCATATTTCTCTTCAGAACTACATTCCGCCTTCGGTTCAGAAAAGGAGCGGACGATATAGAAGCGAACGAGGACAATGATCGTGTCGATATGGTATTTATTTTAGTATCGAGAGTCCCGTAAGTGCCAATGGACATCACAGAAGTGATTGATGTCATCTTCGACTAGTCTACAAAAAAGACAATGTACAAACAAGAACATTAGAATATAACCTATAAACCACAATCTATTATATAATCCAAAAAGGGGAAATGGTGTGTGCTAAGTGCAGCTGCACTTTGGACCGCGCGAGATCCATGATCTCATATGATCATATATTTTCAAAGACCGTGTGCATGCCCAAAGTGCAGTTGCACGCAAAATGTTTGCAGCTAGCACAACACATCATTTCCACTTTAAAAAAGGGTTAAGAGAGTGTTTGGTTGGTCTGTATAGGGGTCGGGGAATTGGTTTAATTACTTATTAAAGGTGCTTGGTTGAAGGTACCAAATCCATTAATTTATGCATACTCTAAACAAAATAAACATGGTGGTTTTGAAAATCTATTCCTATTCGCTTTAGAAACACAAACCCATACTTATTCCAAGTTTCAAACCAAACATAACATAAAATGTTTTTAAATGTTATTCATCTGAAAAGCTATTGTATGTTTATACTTCAAAGTTTGCAATTGTACATCTAAAATTTTCGATTGCTGATACTAGGGGTGAGATAAACCAAACCAAAAACTGAAAAAGTCGAACCAATTCAAAGTTTTGGTTTTCAACTTTCTAAAAACCAAACCGATCGGTTCAGTTATGGTTTTCACTCTAAAATCCAACCAAAAAAACGAACCGAACTAATTAAATATATATATATGTCATATGTATATACATATATATAACATATATATGTATGTATGTATATTTAACATTTTAAACTCACATGTTGGACTCATTTCAAATATATATAGAATATATGTGAACAATATATATATATATATAAGTATATGTATGTATAATGTAAATATTTATAAAATTATTTGACAAATAAGCTTAATTGGAAAAACAGAAAAACCCGTAAGAAAACCAAACATAACTGAAACCAAAATAACCTAACGGTTATGGTTTTAAAAAGTTCAAAAACCAAACTTTCGGTTTGGTTTCGAATTGAACCGATCCATGCTCACCCCTTGATACTATATGTATATGATCTCTTATGACTTATAAACCAATGATGAAGCACCTATTTAGCTGACGTGACAACTCATACCGTGAGCATGTTCACAGAAATACAGAACACCAATTTAAAGTTTTAAAGTATAATATATAAAATAAATTTTTAGTTAACCTTATATACATTTAATAACACTGATCTGCTTAAGCTTATGTGATTACCTAATCACTAAAAGATCACCCGATCGCATGCTCTGCCGCACATTTACTTATGTGATTTTATCATAGAACAACTATATATTATATGGTCGTATATATATACTCAATGAAACCATCTCTATACATATACATATAACTAACTATACAACAAAAATAAAACCAAGAACATATACTTAAACAGCATCAGAAATGCTAATTTGATTTCTATATCTTATTAAGTAACGAGTACATGTGATCTGTAATGTAGTGTAACTGCAAATTAAAATATAAATTATAAGGATTGAAGATTTACCGGAAAAATTGGGAAGAAAGAAAATGAAACTGCAGGTAGAGGTAGGTAGAGGTTAGGTGGCGAAGGGACGCTGTGACGGGGTTTTAGTTAGGGTTTTATGATTTATCAAGTGGTCATGCTTTGGAAGCTCCGACGACTTAATTAACGAACATTCTAGAATTTTTGTTTATTTTATCATTATTATTCAAAAAAGGTACTACGTAGCAATTTAGATTTAGGCCCCTAGTGTGATCGTTTAAATTGTTGTTGCAAGTAGTCTGTGAATTTTTATTTTATTCAAAACACATTATATCAATATTAATTTTTTATAGTATTACATTACATTACAATTATTATAATAAATCAGAATCAGAAATTATTGTATATATAAATAAATTAGCTGAGCAAGTATGATTTTACTGTTAGAAAAAACATGCTCATTCGGGTTAGAATTGTTATTTTAGCAAGTATTATTGTACTGTTAGAAATAAATGAGACTGTGTATCGGTAGTTGATGGAGCGGTCCATAGTTGACCTGTAAATCTTGCTTTGAAGGGTGTTTGCAGTTGCATTTTCAAAAAGAACCTGTGACGTGTCGGAGTATTTATTCTCTTTAGACGTATTATATAAACATAAATAAATTGAATCTATAACTATTATAAATATTTAATACTCTCTTTATTAATTCTTAAAAAAATATATTAGAAAGTATCATTTTATCCCTTCATTTATCTCTCTATTTATTTACTATATAAATAATTCAATTAATACTATATTTCACATAATACATTTAAATATTTTCTTTTTTCTTTTATATCACATTTTTAAATTTATAATTACAATAATTTAAACTATTATAAAAATCATTTTCATTTAAAAAGTAGCAATTATTCTTGCATTCACGTATCATTAAACATATATCTGTCAACATGAACATGCAAAATCTTCACCCGCTACTGTGCGTGGGGTCTGACGCTAATTTTATTGATATATACTTACAAATTTTAAGATTTTTAAATTTAATTTGTGTATATATTTTTACATTTTGAGATGATGTTTTAAAACAAATTTTTTTTTTTTTTTTTTTTTTGCTTTTTTAAAACTAAATCTTGTATATAAAGTCAACATGATTATTATACGAATTAGAAAAAAGTTAAATTTAGGGTGAAAGCTCATCAAATTAGTTGTTTTAATAGAAAAAATAAGGGTTAATACATTGATAGCGTATCAAATTTTGCGCAAAAATTCACTTACATTTACAATTTTTTTTGTATTCATTTGTATGAACGTAGTATACAGATGACCCGTTCAAATACCATATCTAATGAAGTTGATTCATTTACATGAACCCGGTAACTGGTGACCAAAAGATAATCGGTTATTTGTCCACATAAGCGACATGTATGCTCCAACTTAACGATTACTTTCCACGTAATTTGAAAGTTTATAAAGGACATTAAATTTTGCAAAAATGTTCAATTTAGGTTACTAATTTTTTCATTGTCACTTAGATAATTTAGTATTTTGAACAAATGAATACCCTTTTCAACACTAACAACAAGAACATCATCAACAAAATCATCATAGCAACAACAAATCTAACAATCAATCAATATCATCATTGTTTTTCTTTTGACAAACAAACCTTAAAATTTAAACTAACAAACCCTATGCGACAACAGACCTATATTTTGATTTGTTCGATTTTGTTCATATACAGATCTAGTAATTTGCGATGTCGGCCTAAATCTAAGAATAAAGATGTAACACCCATATTTTTTTTATTTTATTATTTTTTTTAACAACACTTTATTCAATAACATAAATAACACTTTTCATATATATATAAACAACATATTGTTTACAAACATTACAAACTCCTCAAAAGACTCCCTCAATATCCGAGAATGAGTTTTCTCCTCAAAAGACTCCCTCAATATCCGAGAATGATTTAACGGGAGTAAACAAACACTTACTACCAGCAATAGTAATCACACCACTACTCGCGTTGCGGCTCTTTCCCAAGACCCTGCTTTCCCTTACTCAACTCACCTGTATCAGACAATGACAGCAAATTGGGTAAGCACATCGGCTTAGTAAGTAACAAAATCAAATCAACAATATAAGATAGAAATCTTATAAACACTGAAATCACATATATCATTTTGCCCAATTAGGACCAACAATCACACTGTTGGGCCCATTATGTTCACTCAGCATAAAGAGGGCCAGTAATAACACTATTAAGTCATTTATCACCACTCAGCATAAAGAGGGCTAATAATTACATTGATATGCCATTTATGACCACTCAGCATAAAGAGGGCTAATAATCACTTTAATCACTGAATTGATACAATTCATTCGAATACCTCTGTCATCTGGATATTCTCCTTCCACATATATATATATATATATATCATTCTATTACTTGGTTGGAGATTCATGTAATTGAATATCCTCGATTGCCACGTAACGAACACCACTATGTAAACCACATATAACATAATTAACTCTTTTAATATATTTAACGACATATCTTTTAAAGTCGCCTCAGTACATCACGTGACACTATCATTAGTGTCTCAAAACAAGTTTACGCGACTTTATTATTAAAGTCGCACAACTCAAAGTCGCTTATGCGACTTTACCTTAAGTTCGCAGCCTGGAGTCGGCTTAGTGCGACTATATCATTAAAGTCGCGTGACTAACAGATCAGACCCCAAATCCGAATTTCTCGATTTCAGACTTGTTATAATCAAATTAACCCGTTCCAATCAGTTCAAATCACGTAATAACATTCATAACACATATTAGTCGAAGCTTTACCTTGAATTCACGGTTCAATTGCTTCAATTTAAAGTTCTAAAGCTTGTTTCTCACTTTCTCTCTCTAATCGTTCTTTTTCTCTCTCTAAACCGACTCAGAAGTTTGCTGGAATGTTTATGGAATCGTTTAGACGTAATATATATATTTCCTCAATTACACTTTAGCTCCTCAATTAATTTCGACAAAGTCGGTTATGCGACTTTATTATTAAAGTCGCATGGTCAACAAAGTCGCTGCCTGCGACTTTACCACAAGTTCGCAGGTTTTCACCAAAACACAAAAACTTTAGATTTTTTTAAAACTATTTTGGATGTTACAAAAGACGGCGATCAGCCGGACCTTGAACCTCGTCGGTGTTGGTGATTTGCAGCGGTGGTTGTGGTGGCAACCAAAAACCCAAGATCCGAGGGGTATTTGCAGGTTTTTGGCAACTTAATCAGATCTTTTTCTTTGATTTCTTTGATTTAGCATTTGTGTCTTTGGTTGCCATCTTCGTTGGTAATTAAAATTGATGGCGACGGTGCCAAGCAAAACCCGTAGCAAATGACAGCGGTGATTAAAAAAAGCATAAAAAGAAGAAAGTGAAGATCCGACGAACGTTTGTTCAGGTGGGTGCATAAAGATGGCTCAATTCATAATTCTTTTTAATGTTAAAGAGAGGGAAAAGAGATAGAACATGTGGGTTTTGTAAATGTACGCGTATATATACAAGATTAGTTATCTAAGTGTCAATAAAAATAATAGTTATCCAAACTAAATATTTTTGCAAAGTTTAGGTACCTATAGGTCTATTAATTCTTTTTTTTAAACGGATCATAATTAAAAATAAATAAAAGTTATATCATAAATAAATACTATGTATACAATTTAACAGTGAAACTGACAAAGCCAAAATATTTAAGAGATTTATATACTACGTTTATGTAATCTTAATAAACAAAATTGACCCGTTTAAATGAACATTTACACAAGATTTAATGTACTATAAATGTAATAACCGAAAAAAGAAAGTCACTTGCAATCAAAATTCAAAAGTCTCCTTTCCCTCAAATTCACACAACAATATCACAATTACATTTTTAGTTTCATATTAAATGCTAATCGTTGGGACACCGGAAAAGAGTAAATAAAACTACATAGTTTTAAAAGCTATCATATTTAAACTTATACATCAAAACAATTTCATACTTATTTTTCCATATTTTAATACTAAGCTTACAATAATTCAATTCTATTAGTGTTAAATTAAGGAAGAAATACAGAAAACAGGTATTATACTTACCGATTTCTTATTTAAAGTACAAAGTTTTACTATTTTTTTTTTTTTAATTTAAGGAATCAAATATATTAATTTGTCATCAAATTATGCACTTTATTTTAATTTAAGGTACATTTTTTTTATTTGTCAAGTTACAAATAATAATTTTTTAGTGAATTTTTTCTCTATAAATGACATATATAGTTAATCAATTCATATTCCTAAAACAATTTCAAAAAATTATATTGAATAAAAAGAGAGAAATTAAAGTTTAAAGTGGTTATGAGTTTTTCTTGGATTACTCAAATTCGACCTTAGTATTAAGTCAATGATAAGTTATTTCAAATATATTTAGTTTCGTTTTTAATATACTCATCAATCTTTAGTATTTTTGTGAATCAAAAGATTCAATTTTGAGTCGAAATATTAGTGATA
This sequence comes from Logfia minima, assembly GCA_963921325.1. Taxonomy (NCBI): domain Eukaryota; kingdom Viridiplantae; phylum Streptophyta; class Magnoliopsida; order Asterales; family Asteraceae; genus Logfia; species Logfia minima. The sequence goes on along the minus strand of OY992771.1, from coordinate 1,590,782 downwards.
TTCTTAAAGTTTTTAATTTGATGACAAATTGATATGTTGGTACCTTATATTCAAAAAGATAAAATTTTATACTTTAAATTGAAAATTGTGTAAACTAAAATGTATATTTTTTTTCTAAAATTCATTCCCTATTAAGTTAATAATTTCAAACTAGTTAGGCAAACATTTTATATATTACAATTAATGATCATTTTATTTGTGCACCAAGAGAGGATGCTCTTACATAGTATTGAAACACTCTTTCACACCAAGAACATCACTCCCCGTGTGCAACAAGTGTTGCAGATGCCACGTTCAAATTTCAATATTGGATGAAAGGCATATGGTGGTCGTGCTCATTTTGTTTCTAAGCTTTGTCTTTTTAATCTTATTAGTTAATTACTAAATTATTGATTTATTCTTACGTTGTGTTTCACAGTGTACCACTCTCTATAAAAATAGTTCACGGTGGTAAAAGTAAAACAAATATTGGGTCGCAGGAAAAAGCTCTTGTATCTTCAATTATTAACTATTAACTTTAACTATAAAATTAAAAAAATAATAATAATAATCGAAGTTCTTTGATAATTTACAAATGATAATGGAAAGTTGCTAATTAAACTATAGCTTCGAGGAACCTGTATTGAAAAATAATTGCATCTCAACGTGTTAACAGATAACGTTCACTCGTTTAACACAAAAGTACAAACATAAAAAGAGTATCTAATGATGGATGAAGTTGTGTGGAAATTAGATGACCGTACCATTCCTTTCCTATCCTAAATCCTAAATCCTAAATAAAAGATAACCAGAAAATGGTAATATGAGAGGGTGTTGCGTCGTGGACCGCTTGGATTTTACCCACGCGTCATGTGACCGATAACCAGCTCGAAAAATCAAACGTTACATTTTATTTTTTCGAACGTTACTTTTTAGTAATGTTTGAAAATCAAGAATTAAAGAGCATATAATTAATGAAAGTAAAAAAGAATTAACTCACTACAATATATATGTTAATTATTTTCTTTACATTTTTAAAAAGTGTAAAAAATATAATTATAATATATTAATAAATTCACTCTTATAATCGTAAGAAATTTTAGTGTCATCAAACAGGGCTCTCTCATTTGTTTACGTTTCAAATCTCAAATAATGTCTACTTAAGAAATGAGTGAAAGAAAAAAAGGCACAATGAACAAAAAGATAAACGAATAATACTACTAAACTAGAAAATATAATTGAAAAAAGACAATTAACTGAAGATAAATGAATTATAATACTAGTAAACCAAAATAAAATTAATCGGCACAACACGAGCCAAAAATGGAAGCTACTTAGAAGGAGGAGTTCATTACGGGGGGTACCAAGAAAGTTCGCATCTATGATCTATATCTATCTATAAAACACAACAAATCAAGAACAAGTGTCAATTTGACTGTTATACTTGATATCGAGTTTAGAGATGGCAATAACAAATTGGAGAGTTACACAAGCAATAGTCGAAAACAACATGTCCGGCTTTAGAAATATGGTTGAACATGATGAACAAGTACTAGAACAAAGATTCGGAAGTTCTACCATGTTACACTTTGTTTCAAGGATCGGGAATGATGAAATGGTGTCGCTAGTTTTGGAACTGAGGCCTGAAATGGAGACTGCTCTGAATGATAACTTAGAGACGCCATTACAGGAAGCAAGTCGTATGGGACATGGCAATGTGGTCAAGTTGCTTATGGACAAGAACCAATGGGTGGCTAGCAACCTCAACCGTGACAATCAGAGCGCGTTGTTTTTGGCTTGTAGTTATGGGCATCTTAACATTGTTGATTTACTTCTCAACTACACGAGTTCGTTGTTGGATGTTGTGGATCAAACAGCATGTCTTCATGTTGCTGCCTCAAAAGGCCGAACAGGTATGAAGCGCGGTAGCTCCTAAATAACTCTTGTTAGTTTATGTATGAGACATGATTTGTATATGGCGAAATTTGATACATATAATAATAAATTATTGTGTTTTGATAGACTGAGTATCTTCCACCGGAGGGTTTTCGTACAAAAAGAGCCATTGAGAAAAGGATTATATTGAAGAAGATAAAAACTTCTATGTAAATGACTTTGGGAAAAGTGAATCTCTCCCCAAAGACTTTGACTTTGTGTAATTTTTGAATACAAAAGCCTTTATATAACTCTTTTTATTGAATACAAAATATTTCCCCAATATAGTGTTTTACGATGTAGCAACAAAAGAAAGGGGACGTTGTAAGCCATATTTTATTAGGTAAGACATAATTATTAAAGACATCTTCAACGTACAAATTATACATGACTGAAAATTTAATGTTAAAAAGAAATATTTAAATAATATGCCACATACCAAAATCTCCATATATTTTTCTAAAAGAATCCAACCCTTTTTTGGTATTAATAAATTAATTGTGGTATTGATGCAGATATTGCAAAAAGGTTGCTAGGAAAGTGCCCTGATCTTGCTAATCTAAAGGATAATAATGGATCATTGGCATTGCACTGTGCTTGCAGAAGGGGGAATTTGGAGATTTCAAAATTGCTCTTAGGAATGGATCCTGACCACGCTTTCCACTTCGATAACAATGGCTATACGCCATTGCACTTAGCTTCCATAAATGGGAATGTGACCATCTTAGAGGAGTTTGCATCCGCATCTCCTCTGTCCTTTCAACTTGTAACCACACTTGGAGAAAATGTGTTCCATCTTACCATAAGATTCAATAAGTTTGATGCCTTCAAATTTGTACATGGTGTCCTCAAGGGCACAAACCTGTTTCACCAATCCAATAAATTTGGCAATACCATTCAACATCATGCTCAAATGAGGGGCCTTCACCAGGTATGAATGTTCATATCCCCCTTAAAAACGCATTTCACTCAAAATTTTTAAATTACGTTAAAATTTTTTTTAGGGTATTGAGGCAGTTTTAAATTTTTATCCCCTCAAAACTCCTGAAGAGAAAAAAATTAAACAATTATGCCCTCCATTCTAGCTCGGCCTCTGGCTATATGGAGTCTAATGAACTATTTAGTAATAGTTCAGTCGTTATAAGATTAACAGTCAAATTCTATTTGTTTTATGTCATTAATCAATCCTATCTATGTTCATTGCAGTTTGTAGAATACATCAGGCAAACAATTGCAAAAGAGCAAGCTGATAATGACGAGAATAGGAATCATAGGGATATCCTTAACCAAATCGAATTGCCTACCATATCTGAGATTGTGATCAATGAGAATAATATATCAGCAATTCGTGTAGAAACAACTACTCTTGAAGATGAAACAAGCTCATTCACAAAGCTTGAGGCAAATAGAAATACAAGTTTTGACAGTAAAGCCACTAAACAAGAAGAGAAAAAGATCACACGTCCCAAGAATATGCTAAAAAAAGAACATTTGGACTTACATCGAGAGGCACTACAAAATGCAAGAAACACAATTACACTAGTTGCCATTTTGATAGCAACCGTCACATTCACAACTGGTATGAACCCTCCTGGTGGTGTCTACCAGGACGGCCCTCTAAAGGGCAAAGCTATTATGGGCAAAGAACGAGCTTTCAAAATATTTGCAATCAGTAATCACATTGCACTGTTTGTATCCTTATGCATTGTTGTAGTATTGGTCAGCATTATCCCTTTTAAACGAAGGCCACTGAAGCGGATATTGGCAACAGCTCATAAGGTCACGTGGGTGGCATTATCGTTCATGGCTGTGTCATATGTTGCAGCAACTTGGGTCATAATGCCAAAGCCACATGATAACCGCAACATGAACTGGATATTAGAAGCGTTACTGTCTATATGTGCCGGGACTCTTGGATTCACTTTCTTTAGTCTAGGTATCATGCTTATTAAACATCAAATGAAGAAATACAAATGGAGGAAGGGGAAGCTGCACTTGGTGCTTGAGAAGACACACGTAATAAACCTTCATAACATATCACTCTCCACTAATTCAGATGTTCATAGTTTTCGAAAGACAGGATTTCATGCCCTGTGATAATAGTGCGTGCTAGATATAGCTCAACTACTTACATATAGACATATAGTACTAATACTAAATTAGCTACCTGAATCATTCTTCTACTAGTATTAACTTTTAGCAAGCTCTCTGAGTTCCATTTCTACCTGTTATTATGTACACAAGCTAGTTATTTAGATTAGTTTGTTAAGTTTGTTAGTAGTGTAATTAAGTAGCTAGCTAGCCATATTTTATTTGGTAATAGATGTATTATGTACGTAAGTGAAACGGGGTGAATCACTTATTCTGTGATTATTGACCAATTTTAGCAATTTAAAATCTTTTGCTTCAAATTTGGATGATTACTTAAATAATAATGATAAACAAAGTAAATATCTAAATAATTAAAAATTTAAGGGTTAGAAGAATATCACCAAAAGACACCACGGTTTATAGTGGTTGGGTGGCTGCTAACTAGTCCACCTTAATCCGCTCTCCAATTACGCGATATTAGGATTTCTCCACTAGATGTTCAAACATTTTCACCGGTAGGTGTGAAAAACGTTCAAAGTGTTGTTTCTTCTTCATTAAGAATACAACACTAATCTTCTTTAACTAAAAGAAGATAATCTAGCCTAACTATCGAACTTCTATAATAAGAAGCCCAAATATCAATTGATTTGAGAGAAATTTGTAGTTTACAAGCTAAATAGGATAACCTTAAGGTTAAAAATGAGTTGGGTATCTATAGTCTAACTTTTCAACATCTCAAAATAAATTCGTTGGCTCTACAGTCGACCCACAGTCCGACCGTGGTGGATACATGAACCATTGTCCAAAAATGTTTGAAAAATAATTTAACTTTTATCATTCTTTTTTTATAAGTTTTGTTTCCACTAATAATACTTGCTCCATCTTAAAATTATAATAATCCTTCTTATAATTTTAGTAACTTTTAAAGTTGCCGTCGATTTATTAAAATTGTTTACCCACTTTCTCATTCTACCAAGAAGAACTAATTAGACAAAAACATTATTGTTTTCGATCTTTTCATTAACTTAAATAATCAAACTATAAATGAAGACAACACATTATATTCTTTGAATATACGATAAGAAAAATGTATTAATTATTTTGACTGAATGAGGCCCATAAGTCTGAAACGCTTGTAACCCAAAAGGCCCATCTTAAAGACTCCAAAATAACAGTGTTTAATTTCCAAGAGTCAAAAGTCAAAACTTCCGTCACGAAACTCTTCACGTTCTCACGATCACCACCATTTTCTTTTCCAAAAACCCCTCCCTCACTCTCTCAATATATACTCATAAAAAAAACTAACATTTGCATGCACAATCAAATCACTTGCATAATTAACCACAACTCTCTTCGCTTACAAAAAAGAGAAAATGTCTTCTTCATTCACTTCTTTAGTTCTCATTCTTGTTGCAATCGTAACCGAAACAGCAAATGCAAAGGAGTTCCAAGTTGGAGGCCATGTTGGTTGGCGAATTCCGGTTGCCAACGAATCAGAACTCTACAATGTTTGGGCTTCTAGACGACGCTTTCATATTGGCGATTCCCTTCGTTAGTTTCTTTACCTTCATTTCTTTCTTATTTACGAGGATATCATATATGTTGTTTACAGGACAACGAAAAAAAAGTTACATATTTTGTACCTTACTTTACAAAATGTACATATTAGGTATTTTGTTGCCTCTAACAATCTGTGTAATTTGCCGTATGGATAATTTTATTGATATGACTAATTTGCTATTTTTAACGATGTGTAATCATTTTATGAACAGGGTTTCGTTACAACACTGATTCAGTTGTGACAGTTGACAAATATGGTTTTTATCATTGTGATCCGAGTCAACCGATGGACTATTATACTAATGGTAATACACTTGTGAAACTTGATAAACCGGGTACTGTTTATTTCATAAGTGGGAAATGGAAAAATTGCTATGAAGGACAGAGAATGATTGTGAATGTCATAAATCCGAAACCAACTATAGCCGCTGCGCCTTATAATCCATACGTTGCCATGTCACCATCACAGTCTCAGGGTTTGGGTTCCATTATTGTTACGGATTCGGGGTCTGATGTTTCGGTTTCTGCTTCAATTATCTGTTATGTTGGCTCTGCGATAGTTATGGTTTTGGCTTACAGTTATTGACATTGACGGTTATGTAGTAGTCATAAAAGTTATGATTTCTTTGGTTACGTTTAGTTAGTTTATTTTGAGTTTTATAGTTTAATGTTATTTGGCAAACATTTTAGCTTATTGATTGTATTGCAGGTTTGTTTTTGATTGATTGATAATTTGATATGATGGAATTTTAAGTACTATAATGTTACTATATGTTTTGTCATTAGTTATTAGAGTAATATTTAGCTGTTATTATTTTTAATTTTAAGATTAATTTATTTTTTTCTAAAAGAAAATTATATCAAAATTTTTATGTTTGTTAATATGAGATAATTTATTTTCAAAAGAATGTGATACACAATTAATATTTGTGATATGTATTATAAAATTTTTAGTGGATATCATACATATATGTTGTAGTCGTGTATCACAAATTTAAATTATGTATAATATATATATATATATTTTTAAAAAATCAGTGTCATATTAAAGAGAAAAATTATAATGATTCTGATATTATCTTTTTTACAAAAGGGTATATATATATGTATGTTTTCACTTTTACCCTTGTTTAAGAATGATTTATACAATAACCCTCTTACTTTTTAAATATGCTCTTTTTTTTATTGGATTTTGGGATATTTAAATCAGACATTTTGATTGGTAACATGCTCTTATAACAAATGGGTTTTTTTATTATTTATTTATAGTTGTTACTATATCGACATAGTTGATAAAGATGTTACAATGAAATTTTGAGAGTAAAATATTTATACGATGTCAAGAGTACCTTTTGTGATTGTAAACGGTTGAAACGTGTTGATACATAGTGAGGATATATTAATGAAAAATGATAGGTGTGCCAACTATAGTTATTGAACATTGGTATATAATCATCGATCTCATCTTTTAAATTGGTTGATGCTTTAACCGATAAACAACTAAATTTTCATAAAGCAAAGTCCTATTTCTATATTTGAAAGAGCAACAAAATGCATTACATTTCTAGGCAAAAGATGCCTTACAAAACTGAGCCGCCACATCTGCGATAAGAACTCCACCTCTGGTCTAATCATAAATATGATTTCAAATTCAGATGATCACTTGACAGGGACCGAAAGCTTAACCAAAGAGTGATTCATCACATTCAACGCTAAATATCTGGTGCATGCAGATCTTGCCAATTTACCTGACAGAGCATCTCCACCATAAAAACAAAATTTTCTTCTTCAAACCTACAGACAAAACAATCATAATTAACTTTTACTCATAAGCTTCATCAACACACATAGAATAGCAATTTTTTTGGGCAATATAACTACATACAGGTTGCAATTTCAAACTTTACCCAAGAACGGACCCAATTTGGTTGTATTTAACTCCAATGGGTCAAACGGGTAATACAACTTACCTAACAAAATGGGTCAAAAGTCGCCAAAAGTGTTTTTAAGTGCTTAGATCTTCCGAAGCCACTATACTAAACTGTTCTGAGTTTCTGACAGTACAGTTTTCTAATGTCAGCTAAAATGGAGAAATGCGTTGACAGGTCAGTCTGACCGACCCAAACCGTTTGAACCCTTAATAAAAATTGCCCATCGGGACCCATTGACCAACCTGCCCTATTTCCCACCTGAATATACCACTACTAAAGAGGGTCAGTTTCATGCAAAAGAAACAAACAAAAGAATGAAAGATAAAACTAAAACCTTCAAAAACATAGTGAAGCTTGATGTTTGTAGATTCACATGGTGGTCTGATTAGCTTCTTCCTTGTGCTTCACCAACATTGATTGCATCTCTGCACGTTTTGCAGCCCTGATGTCAAGTATACTTGGCGGACTCGCTTGAATACAGCCATGCAATTCAACCAGGTTAAGGAAATCTTGCTTGTTCAGACTTCTCTTCTCAACAAGTGTATCAACAACAGCATCCATAAGTTTCCTATTTTGCCCTAGGATCTGTAGATGAAACTAATTACTTACTATCTACTACATGTAACGTCCTAAATCAAACATCAAGTAAAGCCTAAATATATGTAGTGTTATACCTCTTTCGCACGTCCATAACATATATTGAGAATCCGCAATGCCTCAGTGTCAATATCCTGATTTTCAGATCTTCAATCAGATATGAACAAAAGCATAAAGTATCAATATGGTTATAAAGTTGGAAAAGAATCACAAATCAGTACATTTATTCGATCTGCAACCCAAAAATTAGATACACCATAGTATTTGTCTGACAGGCCACCAAGAACAAACGTCCGTGCAGCTGACCTGGCATTGTCTGCTGTTTCAGCCCATATTGTACTCAGCTGTAGAGTTATAATTCATCATTTGAGTGCACACTTGGTCAAATTTAACTCACATTGAGACAATATGAAAATAATAGTTGGCTTTAAAAAGGATAAAAAAATCAAGGTATTCTCACCTGACCCTCACCATGCCAAATCTCATCAGCTGCTCGTGGTGCTAGTTGAACAGTAATGTGATCTAATAGTGACTGTCGACTGTATGAAATATCATGGAAAAAAGGAGACTGATATAAGATGAGAATTTTGATATGCACTTAACAAGGTACAGAAAATAGAAACAAATCTTCACCTTAGTAACCCTTCCTTAAACTTGATGTGGTCCATTTTTACCCGGACATAACCCAGTTCCCTACCAGCTCTTGGAGCAATATTAATCTGTTCAAAACAAATGTTCCCAAAATTAGATACTAAAATCCTGAGTGAAAATTTATATCAAATGAAAGTTAATAATCTTACAAACTCGATATTCCTAAGATCGTGGAAGTTCATGGCTACAACGGCCATAGCTGCTTCATTGATAGCAACTTGCTTCCAAATTTCAGGACTTCTTTCCTTCTTATCAAGCATCCCTCGTTCTTCTATTTGTGCAGCTTGTAACAAGTCATCGGTGGTGATCTAAGTAGTATCATATCAACATTAGAATTCAAGCCAAAAACGTATCAGTTACTATATATTCTTATTATTACATTCACTAAAATGCTTAACAAATACCTCAGTTCTTCCATCACGCATCATGTTAATTGCAGCAACCTCAACAATATTAGCCAACTCAGCACCAACCATTCCATCAGTCATAGTTGCGACAGCGTCATAGTCTACATCTTCTGCCATTGGTTTCTTACGAGCATGCACCTATTTCAAAGTTAATATAAAATTACTGGATAGTTAGACACAAAAGAGGATACCGATACACAATATTAGAGGTCGAAATATTTTATGTGTCAAAACAGTAATATTTGGTGCAGGTCAAAACGGGTACAATTGATCTAAACCAGTTTTTGTGCAAAATTAAAGAACATTTAATAGATAAATAGTGTGTCAAACATGCTCAATAAATTATATCATCTCGATCATTCTCTAGAGTTTTCAATATAAAATAAATTCAGGAGGATTTAGGCATTAAAATCTTGAAGTACACATAGGAGGATTTCGACCCGCTCATTCCTCAACCCATTTTGAAGGAGAGTCAGAATTTACACGTCTACAAAATATCGAATAAACCACCATCTCTTAAATAAGTTGATCAAACCTTTAAAATCTCGACACGTCCTATTAAGCCTGGTTTAGGTATGAATATCTTTCTATCGAAACGCCCAGGTCTTACAAGCGCAGGATCCAGGATATCTGGTCTGTTTGTGGAAGCAATGGTGATCACATTTCCTCTGCCTTCAAATCCATCTAAGCATACAAGAAGCTGAAGTACATGCAGAACTAAACTTCAATTCAAGAACAAACCAATAATCAATTACCATTTAAAATATTATTTTGTAGTAGAAAGATTTTGACCTGATTTAGAGTTGCATCGCGTTCTTGTCCACCTGAACCCTTTATTAAACCACGTTCTCTTCCAACGGCATCCAGTTCATCAATAAAGACAACAGATGGAGCCTGTGAGGAATTATGATGGACAACATAACATAAGATGAAGTAAAATTAGAAAGTATGAACTTAAGTATAAGTTAAGACACACACACACACACACACACAAAAGAAATCTCACACAATCTCTTGCTTCTTGGTAGAGTGCTCGGACACGTGATGCACCAACTCCAACGTATATTTCCACAAATTGGGAGGCCGAAATAGAAAAAAAGTTCACACCTGCCTCACCAGCAACTGCTTTTGCTAACAAAGTTTTTCCCACTCCGGGAGGACCACAAAGAAGTATACCACCTAATAAAATCATACAACATAACATCTCAAAGATAATAACATAGCATAAGACCAAAAAGCACAGGACAATACGAGAACGCATAAGCAAGCACATGGTCCTAAATCCATAATTACAAAACATGAAAAAGAGAATTTCATTTAACATTTGGAAGGTATACCAGGGATTTTGACTCCTCGTCTACGGTAAATTTCCCCATGAGTGAAAAACTTCACAATTTCCTCAAGTTCAAGTCGTATTTTCCCGAGTCCAGCCACATCTGTGAACTTCACATCCACACCTCTTTCCAAGTACTGCGAAAGCCTCGTATTCTGTGCACGACGAACCCGAGCACCAGATTTCATAAACTGTTGAGCCATCTTCATATATGGGTTCTCCTCGCCTTGTTTTCCTTCGTCATCGTCATCATCGCCAGGTTCAAGTCCCGCCATTCCCCTCTCTAATTCCTTCATTTTCCTCTTTTCTTCAGCTTCCGCTTTCTCAATCTTTAACCTATCCTCGTAATCTCTTTTCTGCTTTTTATAACTTAAAACCACTGTTTGGTAAAATATAACAAAAAACAACAATCCAATACCTAACGTAACATTCGAATCACGAGCTAATTCTTTCCACATGTTAGACATTCGATAGTATTTAAGACGCGCTTCATTCATTGATTGCTCGCTATTAAGCTTCTGCATCTCCATCTTCTTCTTCCTTTCTTCCATCTTGTTTTGGGCCCGTGTCGCTTTCTCCATTCGTGCCATTTCTTTCTTCATACTCAACATTTCGTTACTCCTACTCTTCTTAAGCTCCTCGCGTTGCTTCCTCAACTCCAACACCTTCTTAGACACCGGTTTCGGCTTTAAAAATGAATACATCCACAACGGAAACTTCGATAGAAACCCAAGAAACGGAGCCGGAACTTCCGGCATCTTAACTGGAGGCGTGTACGCTTGAACACACACTGAATCAATCTCCAATTCATCCCAAGCTTCCCAAAACTTCCGATCACTTTCCACCGAAGGCACGACCAATCTAACAACCTTAGAATCCTCTAAAACAGCTAACACAACTACAGGTCTTTCCTTCAAACCTTTACCAGGAGGCTTGATTACGTGTTTAAGCTCTCCATTACGTTTCAAATTCAAAATATCAGTATACGGAATTCGATTAGCGACAACAGGGAGACCTTGTGACCATAATTTCCACTCTTGTGGTGTTAACGAATCTAATTTTTTAATAGGACGTTTCTTTTGTGCAACTTTAGCTGCTAATACAGATTGAGGCAACGAAGCTGATATTACAGTTAGGGTTACAGATAACTGAAGCAAATTTAATGCGTTTATTTTGTTTTTTGATTCTAATTCAGTCTCTGAGTTCGATTGATTATGATTTTGACATGTAATTGATGAATTAGGGTTACGTGAGTGTTTTATAATTGTTCGAGATTGTAATAAGGAAAATTGGGGGAAGAATGAAGAAGAGAGAATACAGTGAGATGACATGATGATAAATATATATGTATATACGTACAAAAAGTGAATATATAGATAGATTGAATGAAGGTAATACGTTACTGTAGTGATTACGCCGGAGAAGATTTAGGGGTTTTTGTATCTCTATGATGACGTCAACCTCAACAAAGTGAATATCATCGGTAGTATTGTGCAGCAGAAAGTGCTTCAGTAATTGGAGGGGAAGTGAGAGCCGGAGTTGTTGCCGGCGTCAGTTTTGGAGAAAAGCTTTGTAGATAGGTTCCATTTTAGCACCCTATTTACAGTTTGATTTTTAATACAAACTTTTACAGTTTCTCTTTATTGTCTTACATTAAAAAACTTTACTTTTATGATTTTTTTTTTATTTGTAAAAATGCAAATACTTACTCACAATAAATACAAATATATACCTTTATCCACGAAAATATACATTTTTTCGATTCATAAACTTGAATGCACAACATTATAATTGAAGACCAGAAAGATAATCCTGAAACCGCAACCCTTTTGATTTTACTTTTATGGAAATATTCCGACAGTATATAGAATTTTCAAATTAAAGGATTGGCATTGAGTGCCAATCGTGATCGTAGAAGATCTTGATGCGTTCCTATATTGTAACAATATACTAAGCCTATGTTTGCCATCTAAATTTGTTTCGTTCGTCTAAGCATAGGTTTAGTACCAAGTTTTCGAGATCTATTAGTTTCTTCCTCCGTTAAGGTGAGCATGCTAGATTGGTCGACATCATATTATCTAATTTCGTTGAGTCAAACTGTCTACATGCCATATTGCCAAATAGTGGCCGAAAACTGAGATGCATATGCGGAATGGTGAAGTTTCACATATCAGCATGTCTTTGGTTACGGGTTCAAACTCAACTGGAATATAGAAACTTCAAAAGTGATTGATACGTCAATTTCATGTCTAATTTATAAGGCTAAAAATCAAATTAAAAACATGATTTTCAATCTTTCATTACTTTGAATTCAAGATGTCATACAACAACTATTTCATTTTCCTCCAAGTTTAATGAAGTTTTTAGCCCATAAGCTTCAACATATTGTTATCCTCCCCTTCATAAGAGGGTAAAACAATCGCTTAGAATATGAGTAAAAGATCATCACTCTAAATTGTTGGTAGCAACTGTCTACATCATATCATTGATTATATTGAGCCGTACGCCTTTAGGCTTCAGTACTCGGACAGCCAAACCACATCAAGAACCACGGACATTGCAAGCAAGAAACATCCAAAGAACGTAAATGCAATTGAAAGCGCAACACGATCACAAAAGCTACGCAATGCCTTACAAAAATTAGGTAACGAGGAATGTTTAATCCCCGTTCTATTCAAATTAGTGACACCGGATGCAGCTGATCCAGCACTCATCATCGCAAATGCAAAAACCTACATCATTAATTAACAATCAAAATCACAATCAACAATTATATACATTTAAGTCTAAACTTCCAACTTTTCGATTAGTTAGTTAGTTACCTGATCACCGGCAAACAAAAGCCATGCATGGTTCCTAGAAGATATAACGGAACACTTCTTTAACAACATTCTTGATGTCGAAAACAGTTGAAGTAGAGAATGAACTGCTACCACTGCTGTTACGCCAACCAAATAGCTGTTGATCAAAACATTAATCAAAAGTTCCACACTAGCTAAAATCGAATTAGAGTGACAGTTTTAATTAATTTTATGCAAACACTAGACACAACTTTTTATCGCTGAATGTATCATAGTTACATTTTTAGCCTTCAACCTTTTCATTTATACAATCGATCCCTTTTATTATATATCTGAACAGCATATGAGATTACATGTTAACTACACGAAAGACTTAAATTGTTTAACCGCATTTATGATATGATTACATTTTATAATTGTCCTTTAAAAGTTTTTATTGATAAGTATTACTATTACTGTACTCGTTTAAGTCAATTTACTATTACTACATGATCAATTGTGATAGTAGCATTTATATGGAATTCTACCTTGTATATATACATTAATAGAAATCGATAGATATATTATGATTTATACTGTTGTGCATGGTATAGGTTCTAACCCATAAAGTAAAAGGCTAAGTATCTTTAAATGATATAAACTATAACCGAATATACACAATATGAAAATTCAAAACCTTTATTGTCTATTCAATTTCGATTTGTTGCTAATTGTAGTAATTTTTTAACGTGAATCTTTGTATGAATGTCACGTAGGTGCTTATATGGATGACACGCCAGTGATTCATTGAAATTACATACAGTTAGCAAAAATCGAAAGTTAGATACACTTGATAGAGGTTTTAAAAGTTCATACACACAACAGATTTTTTATCACAGTTTGTTACATTTCAAGACACTAGCCTTAAATTAAAAGATAAAAGTACGTTACATTATGATGCATTTAACGTTCCATAAAAATTTGGATAGATTAAGGGGAAGAAGCATACTCGAAGGACTCCGAGAAAGACCATTTGGAATAAACAGGAACATCAAAACCATAAAGTGAGATGGTCGATTTCTCTTTTGCGCTGATCATTACAACGAGAGCCACCATTGACGCCAACAAGCAAACAAGTCGTAAACTAAAATGCATTAAGTCGTAGTTTCGTGTGAGCTTCCTGCCCGTCCTCAACGACACCGGTGGGCCGTTCATGGTGCCACTTTCGACCTCGGTTGTATCCGGTGTCATTTTAAACACGTTCTTCATTTCTTGTACTACTAAACGAAGTGAATTAATCTGTTTTCTGTTTTGTGATGGTTTTGGAGGAGAATGAGGAGCTTTTTAAAATGGTGAAATGGGCGGAAATGAAGGGGAGTTGAGACACGTGGCAGTGGTTAGTGGTGAATTTGAAAGTGGTCCGTGAACAATGAAGTTTTGGTTGTATTTGAGGTTCATGTATCGATACACCATTAGTGCGTTTAGTGGCTTGGTTCAATAAATATGATACCCGGCCATCTTGCAGTTGTTGGTCCAATAGATTTATCAAGTGAGGTATGGTCACTTAAAACATTAGGTTTCGTGTTTAATTTCGTTAAGAAGCTATCGATTTCTTCAATGTACAAATTCATCAATTTATAAAAGTTATGAATCAATGAATGATGTAAGAAGGAAAGAAAGTAAAAAAAAAAAAAACATATATGAAGTCATGTGACAGATTTTGGATTGTGCGTTTTTGAGTTTTTTTTCTAATTTTTATTTTTTAAGTTTTTAATGTTTTCAATATATATTGTGTGTTATTGGTGTTACAAGCTTATAGTCGGGTCTTATATTTTAAACTTGAAGCTGAATTTTATTTTATCTTTATAAGTGTTTAGTACTAGTAGTAATATAAGCTTAGAGATGTAAATTGATATAAAATGAAAAACAAACATATGATAAAATATTATATAAGAATTATAATTTCTCATTTTATGAGCTTCAAGCATTCAAACTTATTTTTTTAAGCTACTTCAAGTAGGCTTTTTTAGCGCTTATATATTTTAGTAAGATTCTAAAGTTTTGTTTATCAAACGACGCTAGAAACTTAAGATTATAGAGAAAATAAGTTAAGTTCCAATAAGCTCGTTTATCACAACACACTGATAATAGTTTATTGGTCAGAAACATAAAATAAAATGAAGGTCTCAAATTCGAATCTGATCTTTTATCCAATTTTTCAAAATCCAATTACCTAATAGAATTGGTAAAGAAATGGTTTAAATATTATATACAAAAAATTTGCAATGAAAGTACTTTACTTGAAAATGATAAGTGATTTGTAGATATATATTACGAGTATATTAGTAACTATAAAAATGCATTTGTATAATGAAAGATGTATTTTGGTATAATATATATAACTAATTAGTTACCGTGGGTATTATTCAAGAAGCATGATGTATAAGTACACTAATGCATAATTTATAAATAAAAAGATTGATAGAGCTGAGTAACTTAGTGACCAAGTTTATAGATCTCGATATGTATTTTGATATTTGTCATGGCATCATTGTGTGTGATATTTTACTACAAAAACGCACGAGTTTACTAAGCCATTAGACTTACGCATTTATTGCATATATCTCAGGTTTAACCGAATAGAGTTGCTTAAAGAAATAAATGAAAGATGAACATTAATGAAGAAATATTAAAAGATAGATATTGTAAGTTTATAGAGATGCTTATGTAGAAAACTGTAATTTGAATAGTTTCTGCTATAAAATGACATTTATATTATGATGTAAAGAAAATGACGAATGTTTCAAATGATATAAGAGCACTGGTTTAAGTAAATTAGGTCTAGCAAACCTAGTCTTAAGCTGAAATATAAGTAGTATGGAAATGCATATAGATATAAGGGTCTCTAGGAATAGATGTATTTTCCACCACAAGCGTTTGGAGTTTAATTTTTACAAACGAAAAAAAATAGCTAACTAATAAATATACAAGGAGGAAAAAAAATTATGGTGTTTCTCTACTGATTTAATGTGTTTGAATGTTTTGAATCCAAAAACATGGAAACATGTACTCAAATTAATGGTACTATGAGTAAATAAGGAATGTCTGTAAAAAGCTTAAAACATAATTATTGCTACAGCAAGTTAGTTTCAAGTAAAAGTGAATACAGTGGCCAAATGATCTTATGATCAATTGTAAATTCATAAGCTTATTGAGCTTTAAAATTTCAGGAAATGACTCTCAAAAAAGAGTTAATCAATAGGCTTGTTCAAGCTTTATAAGTTACTCAAATTTACTTTCAATTGTGTTAATCCGTAAGCTCGCTGAGTATGGAGGGTTACACTAATGATCAAGTTGAATTGAAAGTCGGGCTTGGGTAAGCACATAAGTGCCCATGTACCAAAGCCGGTTTAATATTTGAAAGTCGAGCTTAGGGAAGTACGAAAGTACTCATGTACCAAAGCTAGACAACTAGTTTTTGTAAAGGATTATGTACTAGATAAATGTATAGTTGATTATTCTATTTGTACATTCTAAAATTTCTGTATATACACATTTTATGTGAGTGTATGTGGTAGGCCTCTTGTATATGTATGTTTGAGTGTAAAGGTGCATAAACAGTAGCCCTCGTAGTCAAATACATACTAGATAATTCTGATCGTAGATGCAATACGGAATAACTCATAGCACCAAATATACATATCAAATATTTAAACATGTGATCTGACAATAATATTAGAACTTATAATACTTAAGAAGTGAGAATAAGATCGATCACGTCCTGTGTCTTATAAAGAAGCACATTAAAAACAAAAGATCACTAGGATATATTTGATCAAAAAGTTTGACGTTTGATTTAAATAGGCGAAACTAAGAGATAATTATCCATTTGAATTAACGTTATTGAAGTTTGAACTTTTGATACCGAATAAGAAATTGCAAGAATAAAAATGGAACGTCTAATAATTTGATAAATTATTTTGTCCTAAATCTAATGACTAGCTATGATTTTGTTTATAATGGTCCAAAAGATTGTCAAAGTATTTATCAGATTATGTGACTTAAATAAAGTTTGATTTTTGACATGTCGGAAGACAAAACAGGAAAAGAAAAAAAAATAAAATAAAATAGGAGAGCTATGATTCAAATAAGAGCTACTCCATGAAAACATTATATATATGAAAAGTACGTATATTATGTATTGAAAATGAAATTGCGGATTTGCTACTGTTGAACTCTATGTAGATTTAAAATATAATGAGTGCTACTTCTAATTACATCTAAAGGAGAATTAGGGTCATAGTGTCATGATATATTAATAAAGTAGTGATGTTAATGACCTTGTGAAATGATATGTAATGTGAGCTTATTGAGCCGATTTAGTATTTATCGCACATATTACAGGTTTAATTGGATAGAGTGTTTTGTGGTAAAAGGTTAATAATCAACAATTCAGATCGGCTCTCAATTGGCTGCCTATTAATAATGTGAGAGACATATATTACTCACTTAGTGATTGTGGCTATGGGGTGTCAGGACTTGAACACTTGACCTAGCGCTTTTTATGGTAAAGATGCCCTCAACCATTACTAACTGAGTTACGCCTCATTATCAAAGAAATAAATGAAATAAAAGAATGATGAACATTAATAAAGAAATATTAAAAAATATATATTGTATGTTTATAGAAATACGTACATAGAAGAATGTAATTATAATAGTTTCCTTTATAACGCTTATATTAATATGATGATGTAATGAAAATGACGGGCATTTCATTATGTCCCTTATTTGCAATCATACAATGCAAAACATAAACTATATTTTTCATTTGAGAACAACTCTATCCAAGTCATACATGGCATATCCTAAATAACTTTTCTTTAAATTTACACTAATGAAAGCACGGGATTTGAGGGGATGGTTGCCTTTGTCTATTTCTTGGTCCCTATTTGTCAAATTTGAGATCTCTAAATTTGTCCGTGAATAAATCATATCATAAGCTACATTTGATCTTGCCAACGTCAATTTTGTAGAAACATTTAAAAATCCCATCACTAAACTAAACCTATTTATCACCCAACTCTTGTTAACCCCACCCATGGCTATCTGCTGCTCCATTGAGAACGAGCCCAAGACCTTGAACCAAGTCGTACTTAACCAAGCACGGGTACGTTCACTGTCTACAAAACGCATTTAAAAATGTAATATGTAATGTAACTTGATTTTTTGTTAGTGGGTATGCTCAATAGGAAGTGGCGGTTGGCGTTCTAAAAGACAATTCATCATCTGAAGCATCTAGTATTTTGAACGAGCTAAGTATGAACAGAGCTAGATAGTGTCAAGTAAGGTCAGTCAACTGTACTGGGAAAATATATTTCAGTAATATTTTGTATAAATTTTTTTTATGATGTAGTGAATGAAACCAATAATGGGGGTCGTGGAGATGGCTAAGGCCAACGAGAGGGCAGATTCGATTAGCAATCTTTAAGGAACCATGACAATCAATGAGACGGTTTGCGAATGCACGTCACCACTGTCATTTCTACTCCTGATCAGCGTGACTTGAAGGAGCCCCTTTCCGATATACGTTTCGAAGTTGAAACTTAGAACGCAATTTCTTGTAATTCATTTGAAGGGTTAATGTACTTGATGTTTAATCTTCATCATCACCTAATGAAATAAAGCAAACAATCACTAATGAATTTAAGCTGTGTATCTTTATTAGTTCCTTTTTGAAGCTTTTGCGGTGTGTTCTAAGTTTCATTAAATAAAGAAAAGAAGGGAAATCGAGTTGGTTTCTTTTCAGGTAGAAGCAATCTGTTTACTAATTTGTTCAATTTCGTTGAAACTTATTCTACAAATATAGTCAAACAAGGAAATGGGGCTTCGGTACCTAACAAATATACTAAAGAACAATCGATGGATATAAATTTTAGGGGTTTTGATAGCAATAACCACAAGAACCGTCTTAGTTAAATTATAAAACTTGGGAATCAAACCAACGGTACAAAAACCCCGATGTTTTCCTAAACATTTTCCCCCTCTTTGGTCACAAATAATTTTATTTTAATAAATAATTAAAATCAAATCACTTCTTGTACCATTAACATTCAAAACCCTAATTTTGAATTCTCACACTCCACCCACTTCTAGGGTATTACAAATACCATATCCCCCGGATTCAATCAAATTGGATCAATCAAAATGAGTTCAAGCATTCACAGAACCCCAAAATCAACAACCGGTAAACAATCGTTATTCTTCAACGATTTATCGACACCGGTAACCAACCGTCGTACTGGATCCGGTAAATTCACAACTCCCGGTCAAGCCGCCGCCGTTTCCGCTTTATGGCGTGAAAATTTCGCCACTTCAGATCTCCCACCTCCACCTATGTTCACTCTTGAAGACCGATCCGATTTCTCACCCGAATCCGGTATTCAAGACTATCCCGTTAACTCACCCGAACCTAATTCAAACCCTAGAACTCCCGCCCGAACTCCTTCCAATAAATTATTCTCCACAAGCCCTAATACTGCTAATAATAATTATAATAGTACTAATAATTCAAACCCTAGCACATCGGCGTATTCATTGTTTGGTAATCAGCAGCAATATCAGGGTTTACAGAGTCCGGGTGCGAATTCGAGCTGGTGGTCCGCTGGTGGGAAGAGTGATAGTATGGATCATGATAAAGGGAAGGGTTCGGGTTCGCCAGTGGATGGTGTAGTGCACCGGCAGCCTGGAGTGTTGATTACGTTACCACCGCCTAGGGAGGTTGCGAGACCAGAGATACAGCGGAATTCGGTGTCTGTGGGTACGGTTGATGAGGAAGAATGGGTTACTGTTTATGGGTAATTAACTAACTGAACTTGTTATTTGTTGTTCAACAATGTGTATGTGGTTAATTGGTTATTGTTTGTTGGTGAATTATCTGTTGTTATGTATGTACTTCATATTAGAGTAATGGTTTGGTATGTTGATATACTATTGTAGAAGTTTTACATGAATCTAATGGTAGGACGTTAGTGGGGGGAACTACTTGCATTGACAATTTGACATGTGTTTTAGTTGGGGCAAATTACACCAGAATATATTAACTTTACCATCTTTGCTGTTGTATGTAAAATAATAACAATAATAAAGCTTTAGTCTGTGTATTGAACTTCCTAAAACTTGCTATTGTATGTACCTGGTGACCTCTTCATCGGGTGACTGGAGTTTTGAACAATATGGTAGCCATATACGATGCCACATCATCAATTTACATGCTATGAGTGGTGAGCCATATACATACAATGCAAATTAGCAAAGTTTTGGGAAGTTTTATGCATACAAATAAAACATTTTTCTAGTTCAGACATACAACAGAAATAATGATTAAATTGGATACATTCTGGTGTAATTTGCTCTTATAGTTATCTGCACTGTAACATACTATATTGTTGGAATTGATGATCTATTCCTTATGTACGGTTATTAGACAAATTTTCTAACAAAAGGAGCCATGGTTTTAATCTCAAACATTTATTGAGTAACTAGAAAGCTGCATCTTATGACAGACAAATATTGTCATGTAATGTTATAGGAAGGAATCTTAGTGTAATGTTGAAGTCCGGCATCATGCTGCAATCTTAATATGATGCATAATGATAAGAAGTCTTTTGGTCATTGTGTTCTGTGGCTGACATATCAGCGTATGACATACAAATTTGGTTCCATATGCAATTATCCATTGTGATTTGTTCATTAGTGGCGAGTATAGTCAATAGCTCTGCAGCTCGGATTTTGTTAGAGAAGTACTGTCTTTTAAGCAAGTAGTTAACATTGAGCACTCTCTCATTCATTCCTTATCTTAGATGTTGATTAGTTATTTACTGTGCTTTCACAGGTTTTCACCCGCAGACACGAATTTAGTTCTTCGGGAGTTTGAAAAATGTGGTGTGATTCTCAAACACATTCCTGGTCCAAGAGATTCTAATTGGATGCACATTCTTTATCAGGTTATTTCTGCATTTTTTAGTCGCAAACTCTGGCTTTTTGCCTGGCATTTTTATTAATCGTTTTAGTTTATTTATCTTTGTATTAATGCTACCCTTCTCTTTTTGGGTTCTACCCCTTTTTTGGGTTGCTGTATTGGGTACATGGGGGGGGGGGGGGTTGACCTTGTGTATAATAGAGAAGAGCATGGATTTATAGAGATACGGGATTATAGGTGGTCTATTGTTTTCTTTCTGGGAGAAAGATCGACAGAAATGAACTCCCTGTTTCTAGAATTAGAAGTTATGACTCAGAATCTAAAGTAAAGCTTACGTTTTATGCATTTAGAAGGAAAATTAGGCAGCAATGGGGATGCAATGTAATAGTTTTCTCGATAGTTTGGAAAAGAGGTGGCAAGATGGAGGGACAAGTGGGTTGGGTGGTCTGTCAAAACATGTTTGGGTCGAAACTAGCCTTTTTCTTAGTACTGTTCAGTATAGGACCACTGACTGGGTATGGTTAGGCTGACTGGCAAACGCTTTTTGTCCGTATTTTAATATAACCTTTAATGAATGTTTAAATTACTTTTACAAAACCATATGATAGTATCTTAATCTTTGAATAAAATAACCACGAGTTTGTATACATTGAAAATAGACTGTGGGCAACATTCAACCCACCCAACTCATTTAATGGTCCCCCTTAGCTAAAAAGTTTTATTAGCTCGTTGGACCCATTTTGATATAAAACCACACCCCAAGTCGACATGCAAATATGATTATTGAGACAGATTCTATCCTTTATTTTGTTGTGAGCTAACATATAAATATGAATGCAGCGTTAAATCTTTGATTATTTGATCTTTTTATACTCGTAAATTATAACTCCAGTTCTCATATATCATGTCCCAGTATCTCCACATACATGTCATTGCAATCATAGATCCCATGGACTGCTTGATGCCAGACATAAGTAATTGTGGACGCATATTCAAGTGAATGTCGTCTGTCTCTTGTATTGCTTGCTTAACCATCAAACATCCATAATGTTGTTAAAACTTAAAAGTGATTTTAGGAAGTGGTAAAAAGCATCCCTCAATAATCTACATGCAGAAGCATAATTGGCAATGTGAAATGCTTGTATTTTACACGAGTAAGATTAATGTAGAGTTGTTTTCATAAGTTTTGTCACTCCATTATTTGTTCTCTGCAAGTGATGATCGTAAGAGTGAGCTCAACTCTTAAATGTGCATTTTATTGTTGACGAGAAATTGATCTTCGTTGTTTTGTTGATAATTAATAGAGTCGATTTGATGCTCAAAAGGCTCTCAGCAAGAATGGGATGCAACTAAATGGAGCTCTGATAATTGGAGTGAAACCAGTGGATCCAATGCAACGTCAGTCTCTTAGTGATAGACAGCACAATCAAGGATTCATGCCTCTTCCACCACCAACATCCACCAGAAAATCAGACCCAATTGCCTTCAATGCATCTGGTCGCTCTTATCATCAAAACGGTAACCCCAATACCTCCCAATCTAGTGGAACCATGGCTTCCCCTGCAAAATCAGTCGTCTCCAAAATTGTGGATTTGATGTTTGGGTTGTAGCCGAGGTATATCTTTTCATTGGCTAAAAATTCACTCAAAAATATAAATTTGGCTTGTTTTATGAAGATGCAATTAGTATTGTCAGAGGGTTATGTTAATTAGAGGTATAGAGAATTGTAAAAGCATTTTCATTGGTATTGATGTATTTGGCCTTTTTTAAAATTTTCAATTGATATTGTATGTTTGAATCATCAAGCCTTATGTTGGATTTGTGTGCATGTGTTTTATATAATCTGGATATTATCCATAAAGATAAATGGCGTATGGATGTAGACAATGTTTATAATGTGTTTGAAAGGTATGGCATGATGGATATGTTCTCCTGGGCACATGAAAATGTTTCTGGGTAGGCAAGTCATTAGGCGTTAGGTACTAAGCATTAGGCATATCTACCAAACTAAACCTTCCCAACTCTTTTGATCACGCGATTAGTTGACTTAATAAACATGTCAAACTGCATCCTAAAAATGTTTGACTCGATAAGTATCATATAGTCAATAGTCACACGTCGTTTACTAATTCACGTTAGGTGCAATTTGTAAGCTAATAATTATAATGGGTGCTACTGAATCTTGGACAAAGTAAATTACAAACTTAGGATTGAATAAATAATACAGTAGCATTCAAATAAGGAAGCATGGAATAACCCATTACATGTTGCATTTTGTATTGTATTGAAAGAATAATGTGTGTAGTGTAGTAGTAGTAGTAACATGGAAGACATATACCTATGGTTGAATGGATCTGATTTTATTTATTTATTTATTTTTTAATATTTTTTTCATTAATTATTGTACCATGTGCTTCTCCACATGCACGTATGCCCCCCTCTACTCTCACTCCCTTGTCATGTGTACATGCATTGTACTTTCAAGTACTTTTTTTTTTCTTTTCCTCTATTGTTACTTTCTAAATATATCAATATTTCATTTTCCTATCTTATGTTAAAAAACCGGTTTTTGAAAACTGCATTGGGTCCTAACAATTTGGCTACTATCGTACTATGATCATTTTTTGTACTACCATTGTCTCTCTTAATTGATGATTGATGCCGGACACTAACATTTGATGATGTTGTCATCTTAGATTTTTGTTAAGTAAATGAGAAAAAATAAAATTATTGTACTAATAAAAATGAATAAAAGAGTTGCTTGATCCATAAGAGTCCTTCACTCCTTCATTGGGTTTGATCACTTGATTTGAGACAATTGTTTGGTGATGGTAGGAAAGAAATAATCAAAACAAAACACTTTGTTTCATAATCAAAACAAAGCAAGACTAATAACTTTACTTGTTGAATTGAAGCTTTCCATAAGATAATTAAGACATGAAAATGGAAGTTTTTTGTCTTAAAAAGTTTGGTACTGACGATCGTATATGATCGATCTTTAAGTGTCCTAAGAAACTATCACAATCGGTTTGTGAGTACATGATACAATTAAGGAGACTTGAATTCTGATTAACATGAAAAACAAAAATAAAAAGAGGATGAACCCTTCAAGTTGAGTAAAACTTAAGGTTCATCAAGACTCATTTGCTTAAAAACAAAGTCTTCATTTGTTAATTGTAATTAAGGTCTCATGTTACAAGTAGAATATTTCCATTTGACCCTCAACCGACACTTATTTAACGTACAATATCATAATCATGAAAACTTTGTCTTAACATGTTTATTAGTATCACAACCACCACAATTACCAAATAAAATGGATTCTATAAGATTGCTAGCTTCAAGCTCAATCTGCATCTTTATTTGTCTTTCAACATTCTTTTCATATTATAAACTCCACCTATATACATTAAAATGTCGTTCTTCCTTGATCATTTTATTTTTAAAAAAATACATAAATATATAAAATTCCAAAATCATAATGATGATAATAATTTGAGTTTGTTAGTGAGTAGTTGCACTACACATTATATTAAATTGAACGTAGCATATAAATGAGACTTGAATGATGAAGTTAAAGGGTAGAAATGTAAATTTAATTGAATTATAACCAAAGTCTTGGAAAATGAAATGATAACAGATAAGACTTTTGATATAAAAGTTTGGGCGGTTTGCATGTGCCATATTGAGTGCACAAGCATGGTCCATGCTGCTTACGTTACTATTAGTATTAGTGCACCATTTCACTATTGCACTTTTCAACGCCCACATAACATTTCATACAATAAAAATAAGCTATTATTTCACAAATGTTGTATAGTTTTTCTAAGGAAAATTATATATATAGTACGTTATTAAAGGGTGTTTGCAATCCTATAAGTTTACTATCCAAATCTGTCGACTTATTTAAACTTAAAAAAGCTCATAAGCTCATCTTTAACAACCTATTACTTTTACCAATGCGAGTTTATGGCTTATAAGTTTACAAGTTATTTAAATGAGTCTGGTCGATTTATCATAAATTATATTATAATTAAGCCGTAAAAATAAGCTAAGCCAGATAAATGTACACGAGTTTAAGGACGAATGATGTACACTTTAACGATTAGAACTTCACTCGTTGACTAAAAGAACTGATTAATTAGATAGAACGAAGAATTAGTAAATTTGATTACAAAATCCTACAATGAATTGATCATGTTAACTATTTTTCTTGTTTTCGATTCTAAACGAAAGTAATCCTCAAGAAAATGAATTCAAATTCTTCTTAGAAGACTAACCTTAACTCTTAATACTGATTAACCACTAATTAATAAACTGGTTCATGCAAACTTCATGATGCGTTTCCGAAAATTAAATCATGTGAATGTAATTCGGACCCATTTGATGATGAATCAAGTAATCATCACATCCTTCAAAATTTGAGCCATGATTATTAATCATCTGTTGTTGTGCATTCCGGAGCTCCATTTGTCTTCGGAGCTCCATAACTTTCCGGTGCGAATTCGAGTGTTTTGCTGCTACAAACGATGGACTAGCAGCGGGTCGGTACTCGGGTACTAACCGACCAGACTTGAAACGAACTCCACATGCGTTACATAATGTTTTGGGTCCCATTGGTCCCCTTCGCCATTGTGGTGTTTTATCCGAACCGCAATGCAAACATCTCCGAACCGCATTCTCTGAACCGGAAGCCGAACCGTCCGGTTTATTTTCCGGTTTAATTTCGGTATCTGACGACGTCGTTTTGAGGAGAAGAAGTCGTGAAGACCAATCGCACGGGGCAGCACGTGAGCGTTTGCTACGTACTTTACCAGGGACTAAAACGTCATTTTGAAAAATTGGTGAGTTATTTCTGTTATTAGGAAACGAGGTTTTGGTGGTATCGGAAGATGACGTGTCAGTCGCGGGGGATTTATTCACGGCTGAGATTAACCGGAGATTATGCAAATCGTCGGTTGAAAACGATTCTTCAGTGAAACTCGATAGCCATTCCAGCTCAGCTAATTCATCATACTGTACACATTCAAAACCCTAATTTCATCATTTTTTGTTCAAATTGCATAATTATACACAAAATTTAAACTAATCGTAGACCTACCGGAACGCAGAGTTCACCGCCGGAGAATTGAGAGTCAGAGAGGCTATAGGAGCTCATATTGCCGGAATATTGAGTTTCGTTACCGGAACCGGAGGAATTAGAGGCAGTTGAATTGAAAAATGAATCGTTGTTCATGACGGAATCTTCATCGTCGTTGGGGAAGTCAACGAGAAGGTCATCGACGGTGAATTGTTGTTCAAAATAGCAATCTCCGGTCCCGAAATAGCTTCCCATTAATGGAAATAATTAAAGATATAGATATAGATTTTGTATGTATATTTCTGTTGGTTTGAGAAAGATGAAAGTGGGTGTTGGTAATGGGAGGGTATTTGAGGGTGAAGGAAGAGGGGGGTTAATTGTAAATTATTATTATTTTATTTATTTTTATTTTTATTTTATTTTATTTTTATTTTTATAAATAAAAACATATAAGCATCTTTTGGTGCTTAAAATAAATAAAAAATAAAAAATAGAATCTAATGTCTCAAGTCACTTGCTACTACTGTAAAGTTGTTTCCTATTTCCTGTATTTCTTCTTCATTTTACTTTGATATACTTCTATGCTTTTCCTTTTTCTTTTTCTTTTTCTCTTTTTTCTTTTGTATTTCACATGGTTTTATTTTTAATTTTTGGTTTAACCTAACATCACGTTAATCATCAACATCTCATCTCATAAATATGATTTGATGCTCATTAAACTAAGTACGTGAAATAAATAAAGGAGGATAAATCCGTCATATAGACACAAGCTATCCAAGTATGCATAAAATGGAGTTGAAGCCATCCGGATATTAAAAGAGCATCATAAGTCATTCAAGTCTTAATTTGATTTGATTTATGATAATTTTGTTAGAGATGTTGTTAAATGACAATAATACCCTAGGAAATACAAATATAAGCTTGATAATTACATTGTTTAGTTAATTATCAATTACTAAAAGCATAAGTTTATCTCTTTATATTATTATGGATCATAATGACAATGTAAATTGTTCTTAAAAGTTAAAGCCTATCCTTTTTGATGGGCATGCCTAAGTTTATGGATTTTAAACCCAATTTGTAAAGCTATTCCATTTAACCAAACACCTAACTTGAGAAACAAACTCAGTCATTTATTCTTATAATCGTTTATCAAACACACCCATATATGTGATATAAACCGTTTGTAAGATTCAAATTCAGGGTTTTTAGTTAAGGGCTATTTAGTTATTTTATAATATTTGGAAATATTATGAATGAAATTTGACATAAATTAAACAAACCGAAATTATACTTGAACGATATGAATATTGTTTTAAAATGAATTTAGTGTAACTTATGAAAAGTTGACTAACCTATGCATATAGTATCGTTAAAGAACTCATGTTCATAGTGTATTGTAACTTATAACTTTTAAGCAAAGTGGAAGGCAAGGTTAGCAAATGAATTAGTTGAAAATGGGCTGTTAGTTAATTAGTAATAATGTGATTATGATTAGAATAAGAAGAATATTTGATGGGTGGTCAATTAAATGGTAGGAAAAAGAAAATGCCAAAGCATCCACCCTCTTATTAGTTCCTCCAATCACCAATGGTTCTGGTCCACTGAGTGAGCTGTAATTGCCTTCATTTTCTTCTTCTAACACCAATTTACATTCTCCATTTGTCAACATCAAACGCGTTACATCCTTATCTAAGTTGGAACCTACCAAAACACTCATCAACATATATTTTAACTTTTTTTTCACTTTGATTCTAGATTATATAAAGAGTTGATAAGTTGTACCTGGTATAATCCTAATGCATCCTATGCCCATATTGTTAGTAACTGAAGACATGAACGTGCTATAAGTTTAAGGATGATAGACAAAGTAAAAATAAGCTTCCACGCTTATATGTCAAATTTAATCCGTGATTCTTATATTTGTTCCATAGGTCCACTTTGACCCCACTATTTTTCGAGTCCATACTCGTATGATCTTGTAAAAATGTGCACATTTGGCAACTTTTAACGTGTAATAGAACTTGTTATGACATCCACTCGGGTATTGTGTAACTCTCAACAACCAAAAGTCTTGATGACACTAAAATGTACAACAGTTAAACCAATCCAATAATCATAAGAATTTGTCATTTGTATAGAAAATGAGTCCATTTGGATAGTCATTAAGTTGGGTAAGAATCAACAATCTAGGAGTTCCATTGAACTGGCTAAACTAATTGAATCGATGATCGTTTATTGATATTTAATAAGTCACTAAATTCATTGATAATGTAAATCAACCTAAATTAACCATCATAATATACACAGTTGAAGTACATGACGCATTTTTTTGTGCATTTTGTTACATGTTTTTAAAAACCAATTTCTAGCAATTTGTTTTTTAAGTTTAGAAAATTAATAATAATAATAATAATAATAAATAATAATAATAATAATAATTAAAAAGAATACACGTAAGGTGTAGATATATTGTTGAAAAACTATCTTCATCGGGATTGATCGAAATCAATATTTGTAATCGATATTTTGAGGAAACTTTGTAAAATCATTCCACTCGCTTTATATAATATTAAATGAAAAATTACAATTGTAAGAATTTACACATGAGACATGTGATGGAGGTTAAAATAATGTATTGTATTTGTTTGTAGTAGAAGAATAACGAGTAGTCCATGAGCATTATGCAAAATCACAGGCGGATCCGTAGTTCTTTTTTTATAGGAAATTGTGTTTAATTTTTTTAATCCTAATCCTAATTCTAATTAGAAATATGTCCTCTATTTACTTACAACACTAGTTACTAAACATTCATGTTACATCACGACGCTTACAGCTCAAACCAACCAAAACCAACGGTCTTGATCTACCATAACTTTTTTCTTTTCTCCTCACAATTTATCTTACGGGTAAGGTCTCAGGGACGGCTGGCGGTTGACTGAAAGGATGGACATTTGATCTCAGCAGCCGTTGATTTATGTAATCAACGAGTCAGATTCGTTTCACCTTGACAACACTGCATTTTAAATAAAATATAATATAAAATAATTGAACCAAATGTACGTGTTACTAAATGCACGATGACACCCACTGATTCTTAATCAGTTAATATATTACGCCTTTTGTCATTCACTTTTCACAACTACATAATCTATACAAAAGCCGTAGTTTTAAACTGCGTATTAAAATTAAAATGTAAGGGTATATACTTTAAATCGACATCCAATTGATCCGTTTATGGTTCACCTTATAGGGTACACGAATGACGAACCTCATTTATCTACTTGGAGTATTAAAATGTGTGTTTCTTTTGGTTTAATTTTCTATAGATCCTACGGTCTGCTAGTTGCTTTGTTATTGATTTATATATTTGAGTGGGTTTTGTTATTCGTACTATGTGAATTTTTAATGGACACAAACTGTCGTTCCTTCATAGCCTTATTAAATGATCGAAAAAAGATTTATGTTCAATTTAGATAAGAAAATTCGTATTTTTTTAATTAGACGTACGTGGTCTGTATTATTGTGATCATTTTTGAACTTTTCTAACATGTTTATTCGACATTTTGAATTTGAATATCTAACGAGACATACGGACATTTTACCACTCGATCCTTTTTTAAGATGGTTAGCTTCACTTTAAACTCTAAATTATATTTTGCATCATGTATTTTCTAAATATAAATTGGAGTAACATTGGTAATAATAAGGGTGAATGATACTGGTCGACAATTTGCTCATTTTAAAGAACATAAATCTCCCACCATTTGATGACATTCAAATCCGCCACTCGATTGCAAAAGAAATCAACTTCCAAAATGTCAACCGGATCTAAACTCGAGAACTCGGATCCATACAAATCGCAAATATAAACGTTGAATTACCAGTGGTGACGACAACGACTAAATCCGATGGTGATGGCGACGAATATACAAACCCAAAACGCAGATCTAGCTATTGCTGGAGTGCGAGAGAGTAGCGGAGAAGGAGCGATGAAGAGAGAGAGAGGCGGTGACCGACGAAGAGAAAGAGTGATGATGATGGGGTGTCGCCAGAAAAGATAGGTGCGGAGATGGTGACGGCTATTGATGGCGATATACATATGTATACGAATATTTTACATACATTCATAACAAAAAATCCTGTTGACACATAATGCGGCTACTTAGTCGGTCTTTCAAACGTTTCTAAGTAAAAATATAGTTTGTAAACATTTTAACATGTAACTTCTCGATTTAATTTATATTCTAGCATTAAAATAGGCAAGTTGCGTACCATGAGATAAATGAAAGAGTAGGTTGCCGACTAGTAGCATTTGTCCTAGTAACAACCATAGGTGAACATTTGCTTATTAAAACTCGTAGAAGTATAATAGAAACATTATGAGAAAAGAAAATGTGTGCATATATATAATATCCTTCTCAAGCTTGAACAACTAGCCACATAATACCAAAATCCAAAACAGGTGTGTGATGTGTGCTTTTGTTTTGTACAAAACACATACCATATTTTCTTAGGAAATGCAACTTTTGAGCATGTTCTTGAGGTATAAAATAAATGGGAAACCATGACATCCGTTACATTTCAATTTTGCTAATTATAATTATAATAAACTGTATAACACTATTATTATTATTATTATTATTATTATTATTATTATTCTATATGTGTGTGGAAAATATAAAGTTGACTTTTTACAAATAAAGATAAAAATTGCACGAGTATTACCTATGTAGCATGTTGCACCTACTACTTATAATCCAATTAAACCCTTGACACTATTGTTATTTTATTTCCCACATTGTATGCTACGTCGTCACAAAATATATAAAAGCGCGCTTTTGTGCAAAACCAAAATGATAATAATTTGACATTAAAACAATGGGAAGCAGAGACCGTTGAAAACAATTAGTTAATATACACATCTCGCGTAATTGTACTATTTACAACCAACTTGTAGCAATATATAGTAGAACACTTACAATATTTACTTATTATATAGTAATTACAGAATACAATTCATATTTAATATAATATAATATTAATATTAATATTAATATTAATATAATATTGTTTATTTTAGTTGTCTTGCAAAGTAAAACCTGTTACTCGAAATGAAATAATTGCAACTTTTTGTCCGAACATTGTGGATGAGGAACAAGTTCGAATTAGTACGACCATATCCAGTGTATATAAAGTGATTTTCTCAGAGACACTATTGTTATTGTTATTATTATTTGAGTGGGTAAGTTTTAGAAGAAATGATTTCCATAGGAAATTAAGTAATTTTTATATAAAAATGCGGTAAGGATTCGTCACTAAAACGTCTTTCTATAAGGTGATAATGCATTTTTTTCTATTCATCAAAATGTTTAATGATATATATATCATGATCCCTATTAGCATTAAAATAGTCCTATCTTATTTATAAGAAAATAACAATAACGAGTAATGTTATATCTGCATTTTATAATTTAGTTTAATTATATAGTTTTTGATACATGTACTTCACTAATTCTCTTTCCTAATCTCATTCAATTATTATTTCATCTACCATTTACATTTTTATATGCCTAACTAGACATATATATCATTTTTTTCTCTTACATATTCTTGAATTATAAAAAATATTGATAAATCAAAACAATAATTAACACCAGAGTAATATTTGTAATTTGTTTCATTTGATATGGTTTTTGGTTGAGCGTGATTCTGAGTATAGTAATTAAACAGTGTAAAAGTTCTCTTTGAATATATTTATTTGCGAATTGGTATGGTGGTATGGTTTGTTACAGAATATAAGATGGCAACAAAATTAAGCTAATAAAACTATAAACTAATTAATGTAAATGATAATGGGATCCGACTAACCACGTGACAGGGGTGAGGGGTTGTTGTCAGCCGTCATGTGAGATTGTTTATATAATGTTTTTTTTTTCTCTCCATTATTGGACATTACTATTCTTAATCTTTTAATACTATATATTTTCTATCAACTTTTATTTTAGATTATTTATTTTTCTTATTTTTTTATGTAACTATTCAAGATTTTATGTTATAAATTCGAAATAATACGGGATGAAATTAACTTTATAAATAATAAAGTATTATGATTGATTTGTGGTCAATTTTTTATATAATTTATAGACTCACGATAAGACGCAACAAATTTAATTTTTAAAATGAATAAAATATTTAGTCGATTTTTTTATATTTATTGTGACCTATTATTTTATATAGCTTATAGACCCGCGATTATAAACCGTTATAACGTGAGACAAATTTAATTTTAATCAAATGAATAAAACATTATAGTCAATTTTTTTATGTAATTTATAAACTCTTTAATTTTTATAAATAAAAAAATTTATTTAATCTATTTTTAATTTAAATAAATACCTTAAATATTTAAGGAGACAAAAATATAATTATACGAAAGAAATTAAGATCATTGAATTGAAAAGGATAAAAAGCAATAAAGAACTCAAATTACTCTATTATATTCTGTTTTAGTTATATATAATAAATAACAAAAAAAATACCATAAAATGAGCAAACGGACAAAGCCAAAAACTCAGTCTGATGCGAAAGCCCAAATACGCCTAAAATTATTTATAATAACGCTGTCCAGCCCATGCCTCGTGGTAAGCCCAAAGGCCGGTCTATTCTTTATTTCTTTATACATTTCTAACAATAACATAAGTTATCGATTCTAATAGTTATACTCATGAACATGATTCTGATATCTAGAAGTCAAAGAGAAGGAATCAACTTCATTAGATGAATGAGAAAAAAGGATCACTTACTGTCATCTCAACGACATGAAGCTTCAAATCACCACATTTTTATCCCATCTATCCATACTATATCTAAAATGATAATGAAGCCAGCATCATTTAGCTGATTTGTCATCTTTGAAATAAGCTTTGATGCTGACTTGTCATTATATCAATGCTTTGCTGATGTGGTAAACCAAATTTATACATATGATATAATTTTCCTTTAATAAGAAAATTGTTGAAAAAAAAGATTTTTGTGAGTTCCAAGAAATATGTGCCCTTGCAATAATTATTTTTCAACATGTTTGGAGTCTGGTGTATGCTTTTCTCGATTAAAGTCGCTCCCAACAGATGACTGGACAATTAAACTTCTTTAGAGTCACGTTGACATTTTCTTAGTAAGACTGAACACTGCCAACAGAAGACTGGAGAATTGAACTTTTCTGAACTCTACATTTATCAATAATACATTTACTATATACACAGAACAAAAAATAAAAAACAAGAAAAAGAAGTTGGTCCCATGAAATTCCATCTTGGAACGTCTTGGCCAGGAAGCAAGTGGAAGACAGAAACTAAAGATGCCCCAAAGAAGTTTGGTGCCATTGGTGTCTTTCGGAAGACAATGAAATACGCTTCCAACGACGTGCCGCTGACAGTGATCTAAGATGTCATATTTCCTTTAAAATATGATAATGTTACTCTTTAAATTTGGGAAAACTCGAGAAAACTAAAGGTCATGGTTGTTGTTGTACCTTCTTTCTCCTCGATTTTTTTATGTGGTGTTCGTTTCTAGATTTACCTAATTTATGATACTATTATCTACGCTTTTGTAATATTCTTATGTGTATTAAAAATGTTATAGTTTTGTGAAAGAGGCAAAAGATATGCATCTTCATGGACGCATGTCATATGTTTGGAGAAATGAGAGAGACGAAATTGATTATATGCCGGTGTAAGGTATCCATCTTTTTTGACACCTAAATATTTTAATAATTCTTATTGAGTTTTAAAAACGATTTCTAAGTTTCCAGAGACTTTGAAATTTAAAGTTGATTATGCAAGTGTCAATGAGCAAGGGTTTCAAGGTATTGAAAAGAGTTTGGATTTGATTAATTCCTAAATAAGTCTAAATGTTTTAATTGTTACACCTGAATTCTATGTCAATTTTTGGGTAATCATCTTCTTCTCCACCCTATATGTTGTTCTCATGTTTATGCCTGCATGTGATTGGATTTGGTGTCTCACGTTATTTTTAGTTGCCAAGTCGATACGATTCTTAGGTTAACTTGGTTTCATATGGTGGTTTTTGTTCAGAAATGAAGTTAGATGTTGATTGACTTAGATGTAATTAGAATTTTGTTGAAGCAAAAGGAGCCAAGTAAATAAGTTTAAGTTTATGTTTGTTCTGTAGGTCATTTTGAATCTATTACCATTCCGCAACACAATAGCTAAAATCTACCCCATATCAAAACAATCAAAACACGCAATTTAGGATAGAAGAAGTAATCGATGATGTTGCTTGTGACTTTTCATTTCCACATGCTACACATAATGATCATGATTATTTAACTTATCATGCGGATGATCCACAAGTTGAAAATTATGGGGAAGAAAATGTCAATTCACAAAAGACATTTGACCATCCGTTTGAAAATTATATTGTTTCTAAGAATGAGAAGGAGACAGATGAGGAGGAGGACGAAGCTCAAAACCCATTACCATAGCCAAAAAATCGAGAAAATAAATTATGAATTATGCCACCACTTTTAAATATACGTTTAGGTTCAAACAAGAACTATAAAAAGGTACAGAACTGTGAGAACTTTTAAATTACATGGTATTTATACATATAAATGCAACAAATCACATATAAATGTTATTTAGTTTATATTATTGACATTCAAAGTTAAAAACTACAAAATGCATGTTAAATTATATATTATATGAAACGTTCACATATGCACAAACCAAATGTGCACATGTGAACGAAAAAAATATAAATTTGATTTTAAAGGTAACTTTGAGGGTTTCTTAAACTATTTATTTTTAACCTTAATGTACATCAATATTCACATGTGATTGAATTTACTCGCATGTAACACCAAAATATTCTAGAATTTTTATTTTTTTTTAAGAATTTACAATATTTCACACGTAAAGAAAGATACATCATCCTTAATAATACAAGTATATGTTTTTCTTTCTAAAAGTCTCCCTTAATATCCGAGCATGATTCAACGGGAGTAAACACTTACTACCGAACATAGTAAGCACACCACTATTCGCGTTGCGGCTCTTTCACAAGACCCTCTTTCCCTTTACTCGACCCATATGTACAAAACGGCAACGACATAATGGGTAAGCACACCAGCTTAGTAAGTAACATAACACATCAATAAATTACAATTAAAATTTAATAAGACACTAGAGCCATTATAATCACTCAACATAAATAGGGCTCACAATCACACTGCTAAGCCATTTATGATCACTCAGCATAAAGAGGGCCAATAATAACACTTTAATCGTCGAGTTAATACGGCACACTCAATTCCTCCTGTAATCTACGGCACACTCAGTTACTCCTGTAATATGTGCATTATTATTCAATTAATTTCCTCCTATTACTTACCTTGTAAAGTGTGACTGTGTAGACCTCTATTACCTCGCGACGGAACACTTGTCTGTACACAAACAAATATAATTAAATTCTTTCTACAACTTAGCAACACGTCATTAAAATCAATCATGTGACAATCACATTTATGTCGCTAAAATACAACTTGCGACAAACTCACATTGTCGCATCACAAGCCCTGCAACAGTCTTGTTATTGTCGCTATCATAAGTCATGCAACAGTCTCACAATTGTCGCATTATGCGACAATTCTTCTATCGCAACCTCAAGCCGGTCTCATGCGACAATCGCCTGATTGTCGCTAAATCAGAGGCGGATTATGCGACAGTCACTTGACTGTCGCACTACGAACAGATCAGATTCCGAAATTCGATTTTTTCACGATTAAAACTCGATTTAACCACTTTAATCCGACCAGATCATATTGATAAGCTTAAAACACAAAAAAAATAAAAAATAAAAAAAATAAAAAAAAAATGAAACCTTACCTTCAATTGATGTCAAAACACCTCAAATCTTAGAATTTCACTTGATTCTCCCTTTATCTCTCTCCTCCTTCATAGAATGTATACAGATACTCGTTTTCTGCTTCTGGAAAGATTTAGGTGTGTTTTAAGTATTTATACACTAAAATTTACACTTAAGCTCCTAAATTTTTGTCACTCAGCCCCGTCCTGCGACAGTTCCTGATTTTCGCAGGCCTTAAACTGTCGCTACCTGCGACAGTCTCGTGATTGTCGCAGGTTTCAGGATGTTACATCGCATACGAAAATCCCTATAATATAAAAGTTCTTACATTTGTGTACCTATTGTGGTTCTCGTTTTAACCTTTGACTATATACATATAAAAAATAGACATAGATAGATAAGTAAGTGTAAAATGTATAGATAAGTAAGTGTAACTACATACCTTATCGATCATAATTCTTCAAAATTAATAGTACCAGTTTACATAAATAAAAATTCGAAAATTGAACTTATAAAAATTAAGTAAATTATAATTAACAATTATGAATGTAGAACTTTGACTTTGACTTTGGGACAAGAAAACGAAAACACTACCATGTTGTATTTCGGCAATCTACCATATAATTTCACTACCACTCGACTAGCTGAGATAATTCAAGAATTCGTGTTCCCAAATCGTGTTGAGGTACAAATTTTACTCTTTATGCATACCCATACGTGTTAGTTTGATTGGCATTCTTGTAAACGAATCGTTTTTATTGTAGATACATTCGGATATCCAAACGGGTAAAAGCAGGGATTTGGGATTCGTAACAATGAAATCCATTCAACACTGCAATGAGGTCATACGGAATCTTCATGGAAAGGTAAAATTATTTGTTAACTATTAATTGAGTTTTTTACATGAATATGAGTGTTGAAGGCTTTTTAAGAAAGGAGTTAGAGTTACCTAAATGTAGAAAGTTGCTAACTTTAAGCATTGTTTTGTTGCATTTGTACGTGGGAAATCTTCTCGGATTCGTTAACAATGAGATTCTTACCGAGTTGTTCGGTAAACACGAGAACATTGTTGGAGATGGAGTACTTTACGATGGTGAAACAGGATGTCTCGTGGATACGGCTTTGTAAACTACTCTACAAGATCGGATTTTGAGCTTATAAAATAACAAAATTTTGAAAACTCGACCGGTTGTACTAAAAATTTATGAGTAGTTTCACACTAATACAACAAAGAATATTAAATAAAAATTACATATGCATCACAATTGACTAGTGGCACGTGCTACCTCGTCACCATAGTATTTTCACATTATAAATAAAACATTAAAATGAATTTGAACTTATTAAATCATAAAATTTTGAAAACTGGACCGATTGTACTAAAAATTTAAGAGTAGTTTCACATATAATACAACAAAGAATATTAAAAAAAATTACATATGCATCACAATTAACTAGTGGCACGTGCTACCCTCGTTAACATAGTATTCTCATCGTTATAAATAAAACATTAAAAGGAATTTGAAGCTTATTAAATCACAAGATTTTGAAAACTGGATCAGTTGAACTAAAAATTTGAAAGTACTTTCACATCTTGTACAACAAATAATATTAAAAAAAAAATTACATATACATCATAATTGACTAGTAGCACGTGTAACCCTCGTCACCATAGTAGTTTGACCTTTATTGTTGGGATCAATGTATCCACACAAAACACAAGTGACCACTATGTGGAAGTTAAGATTTCTTGAGTGACAAGTATGGTGACAAGTATGGTGATGAGGGGTTTACAAAGGTTGAATTCTGGTGACGAGGGGTTTATAAAGGTTGAATTTGATGTTTGTATATAAAGGTTGAATTTGATGTTTGTAAACCGACCTTTATAAACCCCTCGTCACCATAGTTGTCGCCCCATGACATCTTAACTTCCACATAGTATTCATCGATGTTTCATGCGGATACATCAATCCCAACAATCAGTACCGAATGATATGCATTTTTTTGTATAATATATTGGTTTTGGATGACGATAAATAGTACGGTCTCGGCATGCTTTTTTGCAAGTTCTCGATTGCCAAGGGCCCCAATGAAAAGGTTTACCATACACAGATATTTAGGAACCTTCTATAGAACAAAGAAGTTAGTTTTTCTTTTATAAGCTCCTTGTCAGCATCTCAATCAAATTTACGGAGGTGATAAACGAGGATGCCCTCTTTCCCTATACGCTTTGTCGGACCATTCATAGTTCTTGCGTGCTAAACGCTTGTATGGGTACGTGTTGATGGTTTTGAGACCGCGATGCGGGTCTTGAACTAAGTCCGTTATGTCCTCATTTCACATAAATAGGCATTAGCCGTTGGATAAGGCAAGAGCTACACCTTAGGTCCTCCAACCATATGAATAGTCGTATTGGCCATATTATCCATTTGTATAAATATGTAATGACCCTCACTTTTTGGTTTTCAACAATTAGTGTATGGTCCTTACATGAACCAGATAATGTTTGACTTCGTGAAGAGCTTGCGCCTGCCAAATCTATCATTCCCGAAAGAAAAACTTAATGCAATTAACAAAAACAAAAACAAAAAAAACACAAAATCACAAAATAAACTCTTAAAATCAAAAAATGACCTAAAAATTTAGATATATAAGGTATTCATTGGGCTACATAAATCTAGCTCCTGAAGTTAACATAGAAAAGGTACCTATCAGTTAATGGTCTTTTATGAATATCTTAAAAAAAATTGGAAAGTTGTTGTGCGGATGCAATGAATGAATCCACATGGAGAGAGGAACTGAGAGTGAAAGCTATGATTGCGACGATTGTTGTCATGGTTTCGGAAGCTGCTTGTTTCAACTAGATACTTGACGATTTTATAACTTTGATGGACTACCAAATTGAATATAAAGTTGTATTCTTGATTTTAGTCCCTCTATTTCATATTCACAAACTCTCTCCCTCTCTTTCTAATTCTAGAACTTTCTCACATGTGATTGGATTTTGTCTCTCCCCTTATTTTTCCAATCAGGTGTCCCATGTTGCTAGGTTGATATGATTTTTGGGTTAACTTGGTTTTAGATGGTGGTTTTTGTTCATAAATTAAGTTAGATGTTGATTGACTTGATGTAATTGGAATTTCGTTGAAGATATTTAAGGTATGAAAGTTCTAAAATTTTGTTGTAATATTAATTTTGATTTCTTAAGAAAAATGAGTCAAGTAAATGGTAAGTTTAAGTTTATGTTTGTTCTGGAGATCATTTTGAATCTATTACCATTCCGCTCAACAATACCTAAAATCTACCCCATATCAAAACAATCAAAACATGCAATTTGGGATAGAAGAAGTAACCGAGGATGTTACTTGCGACTTTTCATTTCCACATGTCACACCTGATGATCATGATTATTCGACTTATCATGTGGAGGATCCACACGTTGAAAATTATGAG
Organism: Logfia minima; assembly: GCA_963921325.1. NCBI lineage: Eukaryota > Viridiplantae > Streptophyta > Magnoliopsida > Asterales > Asteraceae > Logfia > Logfia minima. Next base: position 1,551,116 of record OY992771.1, on the reverse strand, counting down.
GAAGAAAATGTCAATCCACAAAAGACATTTGACCATCCGTTTGAAAATTATATTGTTTCTAACAACGAGAAAGAGACATATGAGGAGGAGGACGAAGCTGACAAACCACTACCACAATCAAAAAATCGAGAAGATAAATTTTGAAATATGCCACCACTTTCAAATATACACTTAGGTTTAAACAAGAACCACAAAAAGGAACAGGATAGTGAGAACGTTTAAATTACATGGTGTTTATACATATAAATGCAACAAATCACATATAAATGTTATTTAATGTTCATAATATTGACAAACAAAGTTAAAAACCATAAAATGCATGTTAAATTATATATTATATGAAACGTTCACATATGCACAAACCAAATGTGCACATATGAACGAAGAAAATATAAATTTGATTTTAAAGGTAACTTTGGGGTTTTCTTAAACTATTTTGTTTTTAGCCTTAATCTACATCAATATTCACATGTGATTGAATTTACTCGCATGTGAAAATCCCTATAATATAAAAGTTCTTACATTTATGTACCTTTTTGTGGTTCTCGTTTTAACCTTTGACTATATACATATAAAAAATAGACATAGATATGTAAGTAAGTGTAAAATGTATAGATAAGTAAGTATAACTACATACCTTATTGATCATAATCTTCAAAATTAATAGTACAAGTTTACATAACTAAAAATTCCAAAATTGAAGTTACAATATCTAAGTAAATTATAATAAACAAATAAGAATAAGAAAAAAAAAAAAAAAAAAAAGGAAATGAAGGAAGCAAATATCCATTTATCATCAAAATATGATTTTCAAGCAAGATTCATCAAATTAAAGCTTGAAATATATATGAATCGATTATATACATCATTTAATCAAACAATGTTGTTATAATTTAATGTTTTAATCAAAAAAACTCTCAAAATCGACATTTATCATTCATTTGTGATGAATGTTTGTCAAAATTTCAACTTAATATTGTTAAAACATTATTTTGTGATAAATATTAACTCATATATGTTATTGTACATTGGTTATACCTTTTATTGTTCAATGTTATCACTAAAAGTTCATCAAGAAATGATGTTAAGGAACATTCATGGATGTATAATAACAAAATATGAGTTAATATTCATCTGGAATGAATGCTATAAATGAAAAAATCAAGGGCTGGTATTTGTTTCTCTCCTTCCCAGAATTTGGAGCTTCCCTATGGATCATTCCCTTATATATGGAGGGGATCAAGAAGGAAGCAAAAAAATTAGGGAATGATGGAAGTAAATCTCAACCCTTGATTTCATCATAAATGAATTTTAGAAATCAAAAATAATTTTAAATTTTTAAATTTATCACAAATGAATGTGGGGAAAGGATCCATAGGGAAGCTTCAAATTTTGGGGAAGAATGGAAGCAAATCTTAACCCTTGATTTTTTTCGTAAATAAATATTTTTAACATTCATTTGTGATGAATGTTAAATTTTGAAATTATTTTTTATTTTTAAAATTCATTTATGATGAAATCAAGGGTTGAGATTTGTTTCCCTTTTGATCCCCGCCCTATATAAGAGTATATATATATATATTGTATATATTGTGTATATTTAAAAATTAGAATTTAAGATTAAGTATGATAATCGAGTCGGTAACACTATGTGTATTTGACTCCTCAATCAGCAATGAACCCTCCAAGTGTTATTTTAATCACAATTTTTCTTAATCTCTACGGTGTCAATAACATATCACAGGGACAATTATTGTGTAAGATATTTGTTATGAAGAGAAGTGGAACGGTTGAAGGGTTGATGATAAAGTCGTTAAATGACAACAACTACGAATGTTCAATTCAAAACAGATTTTGGTCAGTTATTTTTCTATTTTCTATTTATTTGATACTACATTAAAAGTTTACCTATTTTTCACTCGTAAATTTCATAAATCGACACAATTAGAAAGTAACTTAAAAGGTCAATAAATAACTCGTAAAAATTGAGTACCGAATTACTTGAATTTAACTCTTTGAATTTTGAGCCGTATGTTGTTTCAAATGTACCTTTATTTTATCTTATTACATTGATCTATACCTATCACTTCGTTAGGCACATGCTTTAAAGACACGTATTATTTTTTCTAAATTTAGCAAAACTATTAGGAAGAGATAACTTATGGGTAAAAGATAGTCGGATGATACCGTTAGTGTATACAAATATACTTTTAAAACTCCTAAATTATAAACTATTTCACTATTTTGTAATAATAGCGATTAACTTAAAATTAATTTTAAATGAATAAATTAAAGTTACTTTATTACTAAAAGAGTTAATTACTTTGACCGTCTTTGTGCTTGTTAAAAAATAAAAAATACACGTAATCACGTATCGTCGTTTTTGAAAACTAATTTGATTGGACGTACGTCGCCGTGGTTGTAACATTTGTTATATTACATCTTGTACCATCTTCGTTAAGTTCGTCCCAATCAGCTAGATATGTGCTTAACGTGTGAGAATATTTTCAAAATTAAAGAGCAACTTTAAGACATCATTTAGAACCTTTTTAATACTAGATTTTTTGTTGACTCGGTTCACATAGTTGACTTTGACTTATCAAGGAAGTCAATTTAATTTCTTGTAACAATGTATCCAATCAACTGTCACAGATAAAAGTTTTTTGGAGTTGACATATTAGTTATAGAAATTGTTGGTTATATAAGAAATATTAGTGATTCAGATTAATATGGTCAACTGAAATCATATAATCGTTTTAACACGTGTATGTCACATACGCAAAGGATCGGCTAAAAAGGATTGTTTTTCTGACTGGTCATCTTGGATCAAAAATTATCCAGGCACTCGAACTAAAAATGATAGGCTATATGGTATCATCACCTCTGTGTTTAGAGTTTTTTGAAAGTATCGCAATTACGTCAAGTTTAGCTTTCATACAATGAGAAAATGTGATATTGTTAATTTCATTCGTTTATTTTTTTTTTTTTGGTTAAAATATAGAGGTACAAAAGTTTATAACCGGACAGATTGATTATGTAACCCTTTATAATTTTCTAACATCTTACTAGTTTTTTATAAATATATATATATATATATCAATTGTCGTTAAAAAAATGACACATATGCAAAGACCAACCAAGTGTTCAATGAATCTGAATAAAAAAAATGATAGAAAAATAAATACTAATATCAAATGGAAAATGTCCGAGTTTACTAAATGGGTTGAAGGTATTAATAGTTATTGGAATTGGGTGAGAGAATAGTTGAAAATTAAATGTCTTGGGCTAAATATATGTTAAAGCAAACCCAATTCCGATCAAGAGACTGTACGTAATTCACTGAGTTGAAGTTAATTGGTGCCATATGATATTTTCCAATATTAACTCTTTTTTGGGTAATATTTGCATGCCTATAAACTTTGTTGTGTGTTCAAAAATCATATAATGTTGGCTGTTAATGAAAATAAAGATCATAAAGTAGCTTTTTAAGGTTTAACTTGTTTTATACATTCCATTCAACCTTAACTGTTCCATCGCTAATCATCAAAAAAATTTCCCATAGTTATCAATGTTTATAATTAGTTGATAATCCTCTTTCAAATGTTGATAAAAGTTATAAATATATGTTATATGACTAAAAAGATTAAAGATGATCTTTTTAGAAGTGACATTCGCTTTGATAATTTTTCTTTTTATTTCTTTAAAAAAATAAATTAAAATCAAAGTATTAAAATTGATATACTACATCACAAGAGAACTACACGAATATATCCCGTCGCTATGTTTAATTAATTAAAAAAACATATATGTATATATATAAATAAGTATTTAATGAATTTGAATAAAAGATGATAGAAAAATAATACTGTAATCTAATTTCAAAAAGTCCAACCTTAGGGGTAAAAACTGTCACTTTCTTCAATGCTTTGTTGAGGTTAAAATTTTATTCTCTATGTATACCCATACGTGTTAGTTTGATTGGCATTGCTGTAAAATAATGGTTTTTATTGTAGATACATGCGAATATCCAAACGGGTAAAGGCAGGGGTACGGGATTCGTAACAATGAAATCCATTCAAGACTGCAATGAGGTCATACGGAATCTTCATGGAAAGGTAAAATTAATTGTTAACTATTAATTGAGTCTTTTACATGATTATGAGTGTTGAAAGGCTTTTTAAGAAAGGGGATATAGTTACCCAAATCTAGAGAGTCGCTAACTTTAAGCATTGTTTTGCTGCATTTGTATAATAACAAGTCACTCCATATCTACTCCATAGTCAATTTTAAGGACAAGTCACAGCCCAAAACACCACTATATTCCGAAACAAAGTACAAACTATACGTGGGAAATCTTCCCGGATCCGTTAACAATGAGATTCTTACCAAGTTGGTCGGTAAACACATGAACATTGTTGAAGCTGGAGTACTTTACGATGGTGAAACAGAAGAGTCTTGTGGATACGGCTTTGTAAACTACTCCACGAGATCGGAAATGGAAAAAGGTCTCTGGGCTATGAACGGACAGGTATGTTGTGTCAATCTAGACTAAACTTTTAAGAGTCATCTTTTTTTGGATTATATATAGCTCTAAAACGGGTCAGTCAGTCCTAATTAGTTGTTTTTCTTTAACAGGAGATAGATGGTCAACGAATGGTGGTCCGAGTCAAGCAAAGAAACAACAAGAGTCAAGAATATTCAACAAGCTAGGAGGATTACCTACATGGATCTAGTACATCGATTTTCTTCTAGTACTTTAATACTTTTGCGATGATAGATTTAGTTGTGTGTTGCATTATACTAAGGGTCATCAATAGCAATTTTTTGATGACCCATCTAAGCATGTTAACTCAGCCGTTTGACATATCACAGTATTACTTGTCTCTGTTAAGCATATCACAGTTATCCAATGATGAAAATGAAGCGTATGTGGAAACAAGAAACACACATTAGTAGCATAATAGTACTAGTAAGAATGAGCAGTTGGATAAATAGACATAGACATGAATTGAGTAAAACAAAAAATATACCCCAAGAATCTGACTTAGTCTTCTTCTTCGAGTTGTCATTGTTTCTTTAGTCTTGTTTATATGCCATGTTGCGCAAATTTTCTTCATAAGCAATCTCTTGCGCGGTAAATAGTACCGAAAATCCCATTTCAATCTTTTGCTCATGTATTTCTTGTTCAACCCTTACCATTTCCCCTTCGAGTAATGAAATGTTTTGTATCCGTTCAACGCTGCTAGTATGTACTAGACAGAGGTTATATGCCAGATAGCCTCCTAAACCGGATTAAACCGGTAAATTCAAATATATATATATATATATATATATCTTTTTGTTAGAAAGGTGAAATTGCTCAGCGGTAATAAATAAAAGTATTTATATTAATTACTACTTCATGATACAAATTGTATTCGATTTTATTTCATATTTCCGATCTTTATTGGGATCAAACTGGATTTTTCTTAGGCACAATTAGTTAGGTTCAAATGTGTATGACTTTACAAGCACGCACACTCTTACATATATACTCAAAGTGTTGTTCTGTTCTAACTTTATCGTGTTTGAGTACACAAATCGAGCATGGAACGTATAGCATATCAAGCTCGAGTTTATAAAAACCCCCAACTTGAACTCTAATTGAGCTTTTTGTGTTGTAATATGCAAGTGCAGATGTATGTGTGTGCGCGTGCTTGTGTGAGACTAGATTTGTCACGGAATCATGATTTTGTCATACTAATCAAACTCAATCAGTCATGATCTTATTTGAGTTGAAATTATTGGGTTCTAACACATAAACATATTTTAAGGATCCAAATTCCATATTGTATTCCAGTTGTTGGGCTTCCAATATTTCATATTCACAGAGTTGGGCTTTAAGTACATCCATAATATAAAATTGGGCTTTAGCAATCAGGCCTGGTGTTGCTACTAGCCCGGACATCCGTTTTTCAATTGATATTGGGCAAGCGGGCAAGCAAACACATGTTTTCAAATATCGAATTCCTAGCAAATGCTTACATGGAATTTCGTGATTTTATTTGTCGAAGAAAATAAAAATAGTTGTGGTCTAATAATATAAATTTAAATTATATTTAAACATCCATTGTTTAATACGTGAATTTTATTTATTATTTTTTTATAATATCAATCAATTTTATACGTGTACTAATAATATCTTTAGATTGAAATTTAATTTTAACATATGTACTAATCGAATTTTCAACATATTTTTTACATACGTATTGATTTTCCACAAAATTCATCATTGATTTGTAAACCTACATCATACGATCATGTTATAACAATGTTAAGAAAATTATGTCGTCTATGATTATATACTTTCCATATGTTATAGCAACGGTTAGTTTAAAATAAGCAACTTAATGAATAAATTAAACATACATAGTTATTGACAAAAACAGATAGATAAGCAACTTAAAAATAAAACTAAATACCCCAATAATGATTGTGGTCCAATAGGAAACCTCGAAAGTAGTAAAAGGTGTTTGTGCATGTATTATTTGGCAAATACAAACGTTACTCTTTGTGTCCACAGTCTCAAATGTGTCTATTTCATGTCACACTCATTTGTCTAATAAGATACCCTTCCTGACTTTTCTTCTTTGTTTTTACATTCCAGATGGATTCTTGCATTCCAGCTGGATTCTGACTAGTACGGAGTATTATATTTCCCAATCATACGTGTACACTTCTTATAATCTATACTTTATTTTCCTATTATTAAACCATTCATTTCTTTATTCAGAATTATACAAGGCACCATTCAAATTATATCTTTATTCAAACTCTCGTGTATATTTATGGATTTTTAGAGCAACTTCATCAAAGACTTTTATGTAAAAAAAATTTCTTTATTTAGAAAAAGCTTTTTTATCAAAAGTTTAAGATTTCTCAAACTTTTGGTGAAAGACATTTTTGCCTAAACATCTACATTTTAACCCTTATTTTAGTATAAAAAAACTTTTAGAAAGCTTTTTAACATTGGAGTAAAAGCTTTTTTAATAGAAGATGAGGTGGAATGAAAAAAAGCTTTTAAAAGCATTTTATCATTGGGCATGCTCTTAAGGAAGATAAATACATAGTGTTTAGTAAGAGCATTCCCAATGATCAAAAGCTTTTAACAAGCTTTTTTCTTGTCACATCAATTTTTTATAAAAAAACTTTTAACAAAAGTTTTGTCTCCAATGATAAAAAGCTTTTCAAAAATCATACACACACATTTTCAAAAAAGTTTTTCATGTATGACTTGAGATTTTTCAAGCTTTTGCACAAAAAAACTTTTTCTCCAATGAAGAAAAGCTTTTCAAAAGCTTTTTTGCATAAAAAAAGGCTTTAGAAAAAGCCTTCATTGGAGATGCTCTAACGGAGTTTATAGTAGTTTATGGAGTTGAAATTTATTCTATTTTATAAATTTTAGATTGTAATATTGTTTGGTACATAAAACTCTCAAGATATGTTTGGCGAAACTAGTTGATAGTTGAAGCTTATTATTTTTTAGAAGTATTTGACAAAGTCGCTGGAGATGGAATCTTATAGCTGTGAATTGACTTAAAAAAATAAAAAAATATACATGATAAATAAATATATAAAGGGTATTTATGTAATTTAGCATTTTATAAGCTATAAGCTTATTTAAAAGCTAGTTCAACTAACATTTTTTCTAGAGCTTAATTTTTTCCATAAGCTCTAGAATTTTTGTCATCTAAACAATGCTACTAGCTTGAGTTTTTGAAGAAAAAAAAAATCTTAAGCTCCTGTAAGCTAGAATAAGCTTGTGTGCCAAACATACTCTAAGAGCTTGTTGAAAAATAAGCTATAGAAAAAAAAATTAGTTGAAATAGCTTTTAAAAATAAGTTAGGAGCTTATGGAATGAGAAATTACATAAACAACCCCTATATAATTATTTATCACGTGTTTATTTGTCCTTTTATATTAATTCATATCTGTAAGCTTCAGTTCTAGTTAGTTTTTCCCAAACACTTATAAAAAAAAGCTTTAGTTTCCACCTTTAAATATAAATTTCAGCTACTAGCTCTAACTATAAGTTTCCAATTTCAGCTATCAACTGGTTTTATCAAACACACCCTAAAAACTATTTTTGAACTTTTTAAGTATTACCCCTAAAAATTGTTTCAAGAACACCGTCAGACGGCGTTCCCAGCAGCATTCTAGAGCGGCGTCTCCCTTGAACGTTGTGTCGCCCTGTTTTTTCCTTTTTTCTCTTGTCTTCCTCTGTTTTTTCTTCCTTTTCTTTATTGTAGTCTTTTTGATTTGAAGAATAAAATAGTTTGTTTAGTTTGTGTATAGGAGGAAGAAGAAGAAGATGAGTTACAAATTATCACAAGTATAAATTTTATATTTTATTTCATTTTAATATACTTCGTATGTAATACTTTATACTTTGTCCGTGTCAAAATAAATGTCAAAATTTCTATTTTGATTTATCTCAAGATGAATGTCAACTTTAAAAAGTAATATATAAACTTTATCATTTATTCTCACTATATTTTTTTCAAAACTAATATATAATAATATGTGAAAAAGTAGTAAAGATAAAAATGTCACCATTTTATAAAATATCCGTTTACAAATGACCTCTATAAGATATCTAGCATCAAGCTTTTAGATGTATGTTTGTTTCATAATTTTAGTGTAAAATATAATTAAATGAACATAAAAATTATTAGGTTTAATGATCAATAACAGTATAATGTTTACTTTCAAAAAATAAAAATTTGAAAAAAGTATAGCCAGTATAGATGGTCCATATAATCTAGAAAATGGTTACATGTCATTATTTGAGGCACCAATGTATACTTTGACGAGAGCATTTATAAAGTTTGTAGTCTTTTTAACATAATATTATAATAATTAATAATGATAATTATATATTATATATAGAGTATAATAAAAATAAATAATCAAATTAAACATAAAAAAAATAACAAATAAAGTAAAAATATAGGATACTTTATTAGTGAAGAAAATAATTTAGAAAATTTGTATAGTAAGTACTTAGTGTTTACACACTTCAAATAATGAGATCATGAGAATGATAAGATCTTTCTTATTCTAAAGAAAGATAAAAACTTATTTACTGTAATTGACTCATGAACCAGCTGAAAACAAAATAATGACTCCAACCTTATTAAAAGTATATAGAATTTCAAATTGGGTATCATTTTAATCAAATGCATTAATTAATATTAATAGTTCTGACCTAAAATGAAAAGTAGTGTTTAAAGTTTAAGCAAAAGAAGTGAAGTCAAGGGGATAAAAGTGACAAGTTTTGTAACTCAAGAACCCAAAAGCAACAAAGTTTTTGGAAATATGAAATGAATGTATTAAAAACATAACAAAATAGAAAAAGTAAAATAAAATACATGTAAAAATCGAGGCGCATGCGAAAAAAACAATCATGATGGTGTTCTCTTTACTTCGCTGCAATTTGTCCTTATTTTATGAACCCTCCATTATCCTACACTTTCAACTCTCAATTTCAATATATTTACCTCCCATGCCATTCTCTCCGAGATGTCTCTTTTATCTATTTGTATTAAATTTATCAAATAGGAGTAACGGGTTACAGATTTTGGTGAGTAGGTTGAGAGAGAAGATATGTCGGATGAGAACCGTATTGTATGTTTTCTCTTTTTATTTGCGAAGAGTTTTTAACGATTTAATAATGTCAAAGGCGCATATGTTATTGCAATATACAATTGAGAGTTATTAGTGTATTCAACGGTGTTAAGTAGATGATTCTTTATATTTAGTTTTTACATTTTGTCAGTTGTTTATTATATATTATTTTATAATATAATTACTTGTGTAGTGATTGACGCCAACACCAAACACTTCCTATGTAATACATTTCCACTAGGTGTCAGCAACAAATCACAACTTATAGCAATGATAGATTGGTACACCAGTCTTGACTTTTGAGATTCATTAATGAAAGATTTGTGCATCATCAAAACATTTATATGCATAAGATAAGATGATACATGAATTGGTTTGCTAAATAGTGTTGCGCAGTAATCAACGATCACCTCCATAAATGAATGGCAAGTTTGTAAAATGAGCATGAGAATTAGACATCATAGGAAAAGTAGGCTGGGGGGCAAAATGCATCAAAGATACAAAGCAAAATCCAAAGTTAATGGTGTAAGCGGACAGTATTCAGTCTTCAACAGTTTCAGCTGGCAGCATAGTATCACCGTTTGACAGTGAAACAAAGTAAAGTCTTTATATTTTCCTAAAAAAAGTTTGAAAAAAAAACTAGCCAAAGCAAAGCAAACTAATTTTGAAAGTATCTTTTAATGTATGTATTATTCCGGTGTACTTAATTAAATTATTTTAGTATAAAATAAGAATTTTTTTAAAATATGTTCGTATTAAAAAAGTTGCTTCAATTTATTATACTAAATATTTATACTAAATTTCTTTTAATTGATTTCTGTAACAATATAATACTAAATGTATTCTATAATAACTATTAAATTATTATAAAAGATATAATAATAATTATTATATTAGAAGATTTAAAAAATATAAATGTTAATTTTATAACTCTTTAAAGTTTCTTTGATAAATATAATAGTAAAAAATAATATTTAGTAATTTTAAAAATATCAATCACAAATTTATAATTAATATATTATATTAACAATTTTTAATTAGTGTATATATTATTATTTAGTGTAGATGGTATCTGTGGTTCTACTAAATATTATTTGTTATTATAACAAAATAGTGCGACGTTTAGTATTAGAAGCTATCCATCTGCTTAATCGACGGTCTATAATTTCTTTAGGGGCGTAGGGTTTATTTACGTAGATTACTAAAATATGACAGAGCTAAAAGTGTCAGTTTCAAATTTTGACTTGTCCATTTTCATTATTCCTAAAAGTATTTTTTGATCAACTTCTTTTATCTCACCTTTTTCATTCAAACACACACTTTTCAAAAAAAGGTTTTTAAGAAAAAAAATTAGTAAAAGAAATTTTGAAAAAAAAAGAAAAGAAAAAAGTTACAAAAAAAGAAGATTGAAAAAAGAAAAAGAATGTCATCGAAATTTGGTAGATAGCGGCGAACGATGACTAACATTTGATGGTGGGTGGAGGTAGTAGTGTAAATAAAAAACAAATGAGATGAAAAAAATAAATAATATAAACAAAATAAAAATGATAAATATGAAGTTCATTGAGTGACATACATCACTTTCTCTTCCTACTCTTAGTATTAACATAATAAATACATAATCTACTATTTTGCATACCTTATAATGAGTGATGAGACACAAACACACACATAAATAGAGGTGATGGGACTTAAATCGGTTGCAACGCAACCGTGGAGGTCTATCCATGACACATGCACGACCACCATAGTCGCAATGGTGGCTGTGGTGAGTTGTTATTGTAGTCCGAGCACGACACTTCCATGGGATACAGCGGGCCCCACATGACTTTTTTAATATTATTTTTTTTCTTTTCAGTATATCATAATATATATATATATAATATAATTAAAAGGTGAGTCATAGTTTGTAGTAGTGTGTAGTGGAGGGGTTACCGTTGCGAGTAGGATAACGATAACACGCAGTAGAAGCTGACGTAATTCTCAGTGGAACCTCCACGGCATATAACGATTGTAAATGATCTTACATAGAGAGTGATAAAACAAATACATACTAATACATACATATAAGATGTGCATCTAAAAAATTATAAGATGTACACTCAAAACTTTTCAAAAAATACTCCGTCTTTTGCAATCTTTATATCTTTATACTATTTTAATAAAGCAGACATTTTTAATGCCGGAGATAATCTAATCCCACCTAGTCCATCATATCATACCATACCAATCCTACACTCCTAAACCCCACTCACCTATTTCTCTTTCCTTTTTCACAGTTTTTTTAGGGTTCCTAAAAAGCTCATCAATTTCACACAATCTTCTCACAAGATCTTTCATTTACTCCATCCCATCTACATCATCATGTCTTTTGGTTCAGAATCAAAACTTTAATATCCTTTTCTTATTGAACACAGGAATTCAAGATGTTTCAAAGGTTAGGGACGATAGTTAAAAGGTAAAATAGACACAAATTGATATATCTATTACTGGGTTTGAAAGAAAGCATAAAAAAGATACATTTTCCTTGAAGTTCAGAGGATATTAACAAAAGGGTAGTAGTTTTTACCAATAAAGAAGGAGAAAGTTGTGATCTTTTTAAGTTTTGTTAAGAAAGAATGATGATGGCGATGTCATGCAAAGATGGTAAAGGGGCAATACTTGATAATGGGAAGTATGTTAGATACACACCTGAACAAGTTGAAGCCCTAGAAAGGTTATATCATGAGTGCCCAAAACCAAGTTCTATTCGTCGTCAGCAACTCATTCGTGAATGCCCTATTCTCTCTAACATTGAACCTAAACAGATCAAAGTTTGGTTCCAGAATAGAAGGTATAAATGAATCTTTATTACTACTATTTTTTGTATGCTTTAAGTTCATAGCTTTGTAGGTCTTGAATGTTTGATGTTTTTGTAAAGATTCTTGAATGGGTGTGCAAATCTTTATTTTTTGTGTGGTTGAAGTTCATACCTTTCTAAGTGTTGAAATCTTGATTTTGTTGTAAATATAAATGGGTTTGAAAGTCCTTATAGATTTTTAAGTCTAGAATTCTTATGTTTTTCTAAAGATTCTTAAATGGTGTGCAAATCTTTAGTTTTTGTTCAAGTTCATAGGTTTTGTATCTCTAGAAGTTATGATATTTTTGTAAAAATTCTAAATCATCGTGCAAATCTTTTGTTTTTTTTTTGTTCAAGTCCATATTTTTTAAAATCTTAAAATTCTTGTTGTCTTGTGAAGATTCTAAAACGGGTATGCAAATCTGTATTTTTTTGTTGTCCAAGTTAACAGGTTTTTTTAGTCTAAAGTTCTTGATGTTCTGTAAAATGGGTGACTGTAATCTTTATTTTTATGCTTCAAGTTCATAGCTTTGTAGTCTTGGATTTTTGTATGTGCTTGTTAATATTCTTAGAATGGGCGTGCAAATCTTTATTAGTATTTGAAGTTCATACCTTCTGATCCTGATGTTCTGTAAAGATTCTTAAATGGGTGGTGTTTGCTCACTTTTTTCTTGTATAGATGTAGAGAAAAACAGAGGAGAGAGGCTTCACGCCTTCAAGGTGTGAACCGCAAACTGTCAGCAATGAACAAGCTCCTGATGGAAGAAAATGATCGATTGCAGAAACAAGTGTCACATTTGGTGTATGAAAATGGTCATTTTCGCCAGCATACTCCGAATGTAAGAATCATTATTCACATGATTCACATGTCATTCCTATTCTCTTTAGTAAAATTAATAGAAATTGATATATTGAGTTTTTGGTTAATACAGACGACACTTGCTACGAAAGATACGAGCTGTGAATCGGTGGTGACGAGTCATTTGACTCAGAATACTCCAAAGGATGCTAGTCCTGCTGGGTCAGTGAAGATGCATTCATTTATTTGGTTCTGTTTATTTTTTCTTTAAATACAACTTGGTTTTGTTATGTAATCTTACTTTGTCTCAAATGTTTTCTTTTTTCAAGACTTTTGTCCATTGCTGAAGAAACTTTAACAGAGTTTTTGTCGAAGGCTACTGGAACTGCTGTTGAGTGGGTCCAAATGCCCGGAATGAAGGTATATATATTATGATCATTTCTTCTGTGTAATTTATATTATTATCATTTTAACTTTATTTATTAATATATAGCCTGGTCCGGATTCCATTGGAATCGTTGCTATTTCTCATGGTTGCACTGGTGTGGCAGCACGTGCCTGTGGCCTGGTCGGTCTTGAGCCTACGAGGGTGAGTAAATGCGGTTTGCATTAAAATAAATAAATTTTAAAGCTGATTAATACTGTAAGTTGTCAAAATCTTGAAAAATATGTTGTTTGTCAGGTTGCTGAGATCCTTAAGGATCGCCCCTCGTGGTATCGTGATTGCCGAACTGTGGATGTGGTTAACTTGTTACCCACTGCCAATGGTGGAACCATTGAGCTTTTGTACATGCAGGTTTGTGATATTTGTCGTAAATGCAAAGTTTATTAACATTCAAAATTTTGCACAATTCTGGTAAGAAAGTACATTGCATCCTCTTGTGGTTTTTCCTAATTGTTAACATACCTATCGAATATTCTGATTCTAAATTTATTATATGGTCTAGCTTTATGCTCCAACAACTTTGGCTACTGCTCGTGATTTCTGGCTGCTGCGTTATACTTCTGCTACAGAAGACGGCAGTCTAGTGGTATATACTTTATTTTAAAAATTTGCCATTTTAGTTCTTGATTCCAAATCCTTTGTAGCACTCAAATTTGTGTTATTTGGTGGGATGTGTAGGTTTGTGAGAGATCACTACCCAACACTCAAAATGGTCCGAGCATGCCATCTGTTCAAAACTTTGTGCGGGGTGAAATGCTGCCTAGTGGTTACCTTATTAGACCTTGTGAAGGAGGTGGTTCTATTATTCATATTGTCGATCATATGAACTTAGAGGTAGGTAGATCATACTTTATTTAGAAATTCCTCCTTATTTTTATTACTCCCTCCGTCCCAAAATAAGTATCCACCTTTCCATTTTATTTTGGGAATTCTGTCCCGAAATAAGTGTCCACTTCCAAAAGTAATATACTAACTCTACCAATTTACCCTAATTTACTTTGTCACGTAATTGATTGATAGAGGACTGCGCAAAAAGTAAGGGTAAGACTGTCATTTTTCTCTTACACAATTACTGAGTATACCTTTTTTAAGACTTCGTGTAATTTGATTGTGGACACTTATTATGGGACGGAGGGGGTATTATTTACATTCTGGTTATATAAATTATTCTACTTTAGGCATGGAGTGTACCAGAAGTGTTGCGCCCGTTATATGAATCATCGACCGTGCTTGCTCAGAAAACGACAATGATGGTATTTAGCAGTTCAGTTTCATTTTAAGACATTTTTATTAACGGTTTTTCTTAATCTGGATTAGATGCATAATATATTCCCCTTTGCAACAACAGGCTTTACGCCAACTCAGACAAATAGCTCAAGAAGCTTCTCAATCCAGTGCCCCTAATTGGGGCCGAAGACCTGCAGCTTTAAGAGCACTTAGCCAGAGGTTAAGCAGGTAATTTTATCAACACCATTTCGATAAGTTTCACTACAACAAATATGCGATTTCTACCTACTGTTTTGTACATGGCGTAGGAAAATTAGTTGAAAGTGCATACTTTATCTAATTTTGACTTTATTCAACTAACCGGACAAGTGGGTTTGTGTCCCGGAGCTGGGATAACACACGTGTTACTAAGCGGTGTAGAAAAAGTGTCTACGAACTGTATGCTTGTTTGTATCCAGCCATTAGAATTTTGATAATTTTTTTAACGGCAGGGGTTTCAATGAGGCTCTCAACGGGTTTAATGATGAGGGTTGGTCAATGATTGATAATGACGGAATAGATGATGTCACTATTCTTGTGAACATGTCTCCTGAAAAGCTCATGGGATTAAATCTATCATTTGGAAATGGATACACACCTGTCAGTAATTCTGTATTGTGTGCAAAAGCATCGATGTTGTTACAGGTTAGTTATTTTTTTAGCTGTTAGGGTCAGCATTTACAGGTCAGCCATTTTCTAACCACATTTTTTTGTTGGTAGAATGTTCCTCCGGCCCTTCTCCTAAGGTTCTTAAGGGAGCACCGATCTGAATGGGCAGACAACAATATCGATGCTTACTCTGCTGCAGCGGTCAAACTTGGGCCATGTAGCGTACCAGGGTCTAGAATCGGTAATTATGGAGGTCAAGTTATTCTTCCCCTTGCTCACACAATTGAGCATGAAGAGGTAAGTTGGATCATGTTTGTTATACTTCATTGAAGCTTAAAGTATTACTTCTTTTTGAGAATTATGTCTGAGGATAAATCTAAGTTTTTTTTTTATTACGTTATAGTTATTGGAGGTTATTAAATTGGAGGGTGTTGAGCATTGTCCCGAAGATGTGTTAATGCCAAGAGACATGTTTCTTCTTCAAGTATGTACCTTTTTTGTATCTTAATTTTTGAATTAGAATATTTGTTACTTATAAAACGCCAAATTTTTCTTATAGATGTGCAGTGGAATGGATGAGAATGCTGTTGGTATGTGTGCTGAACTTATATTTGCTCCTATTGATTCTTCTTTTGCTGATGATGCACCTCTTTTGCCTTCTGGCTTTCGCATCATTCCTCTCGATTCTGGAAAGGTTAGCATTTAGTATTTGCATTTTGTCATGCGCTAATATGTTAAAAAGGTAAACCAAGTTTGGGGTTTGTGCTTTTCGGGTAACCTAGTGTATTTAGGCCAGAATAAATCATCAAAATTTTATAACATTTGATTCTTCGATAAGTAGCTTTGATTGAAGGTAACTACTAGAGTTACCTCACTTTCAAGCACTAAGTTCAACAAGTCAGCTGCCATGTCATCATCTTGACTGGTTACTGACCGGATTACCTTAAATATAATTATTCCTAAAGGTTGAAATACCTCAAATTGAAACACTTGATGGTTTTTAATTGCCTAAATACAATTGGTCAAGTAAAATAGAAATTAGACCAAAGTTGGTTACCTTTTCATATAACTAGCTTCTTATAGTTATATTCCAATGTTTGTTATACAATGTGGTGATAAGAATGAATCTATGCAGGAAACCTCAAGTCCAAACCGCACACTTGATCTCGCTTCCGCTTTAGAAATAGGTGGGTCCGGGAATAAGTTATCCAGTGATCCTCACAACACTGCTAACGGGACCTCAAGATCGGTGATGACAATAGCATTTGAATTTGCATTCGAGAGCCACATGCAAGAAAGTGTAGCATCAATGGCTCGTCAATATGTGCGAACCATTATCTCCTCAGTTCAGAGGGTGGCATTGGCACTGTCTCCATCTCATCTGAACCCTAATGGAGGTCTGCAGGCACCCATGGGCACCCCTGAAGCACATACTCTAGCTCGCTGGATCTCTCATAGTTATCGGTGCTACTTGGGTGTAGAGCTCCTTAAAGCTGCTAGCCATGGAAATGAATCAATTCTCAAGTCTCTTTGGCACCATTCCGATGCTATCATGTGCTGCTCTCTTAAGGTACACTAATTTAATTATCACAATTTAACTATTAACTATCTTTGCTTTACAACAAATTGTATATTTGCACACTTTTTTACATGACATAAAAAATGAGTTTTGTCAAATTTTCCTCAACATTAGTCTCTAAAATAATTAGAGTGAAAATCCTACTCCCTTCGTTCCAAAATAAATGTCCATCTTTATATATTAGTTTGTCTCAAAAAGTCCACCTCCGAAATAATTTACTAAAATCTTCCATTATACCCTATCTTTACATATTTTCACAAAATTGTATTATTAAAAGTATGTGCATATGTAAGGGTAAAATAGACTTTAGACCATCAAAAAGTTCAATAATTACACATTTTTAAAACTGTATAATTTCTCAACACTTATTTTGAGACGGATTGGGTATAAGAGTATCACTTTTTATATTTCTCCTAGCTTACAAAGTTATAAGTGTGAACGGTTTGACAAAATTTTACATATCTTCCTAGGTATTGTAAAGAAAATTGTGCAAATCACATTTTTATGGTATCGTTGGTTTTCTGTATATACTTATGTTGTGACCATTCTACAATTTGATACAGGCGTTGCCAGTTTTCACTTTTGCAAACCAGGCAGGCCTTGATATGCTTGAAACGACACTAGTCGCACTTCAAGAAATCACTCTGGAGAAGATTCTAGATGAACATGGAAGAAAAAGTCTTTACTCTGAGTTTCCACACATAATGCAACAGGTTAATTATAGTCAGCACACATTATCTTCAAAACAAAAAGGTTAATAATTTTTTACAAGAAATAGTTTTATTCTTGGTTGTTTTTTCATTACAGGGTTTTGCATGTCTTCAAGGGGGTATATGTTTATCAAGCATGGGGAGACCGGTGTCTTATGAGAGAGCAGTGGCATGGAAGGTGTTGAATGAAGAAGAAAGCGCTCACTGCATCTGCTTTATGTTTGTCAACTGGTCGTTTGTTTAATTTATCTTCCAGAAGTACCATGAAAACTTTTGGATACGATCGCATCTCTTTTGCACTTTGGTTTGTTTTTTGAGTAGCACAACTTGATCCTTTTGATACTTGTCATTTGTATCCGTGTTTATGTAAGTTAATGACTGAAACTAGCTACTACTGTTTCTATGGCATTTGGTGCTCTTTCATCAGTTACATGTTTCTCATCTTTCGTGCATAATATAATTGTGTTATCTTTCCTATTACTGTTTCGATGAGTATATACTGCAACTTACTTCTATATAAAGTAACAATTTGCAAATGTGAACTGTTGTGAAATTTATTTCGTAAAACATGGAATACATCTACAAGTTCGGGTAGATTGATCAATTTTCACTTTCGGTATTCCTGTGTAAACAAGCTAGCTACCCTACCCTAATTTCTGAATCATGAACATTCATTTTGAGATCAATCTAACAGCACAGAGTCAAGATACCGCAACAAAAACAACAGGGTAAACAACGATAAAAAAAATAAAAACTTAGTTAGAGAAAACCAGTTTTTCATTGACGAAACATGATAATGAATAAAGGAAACATTCAATAATTACATCATGCTATTAAGAAACAAATTCATTCACCTTTTTAGCTTCAAATTGGTTACAACACACTTTACAAGAATTAATTGACACTCCGATCACAATACAACCAAACAATACAATTACAGTTACAGTTGGAATATAATGACGACGTACCAAACCCTTTAAAAAACAACCAGCACCCGAAAAAACCCCCTGAAATTGGGTCAAGATATGTTGGTTGGATGTGCTTGGGTTTGGATTAACAAACTTTCAGTAAAAACCCATTTAGGAACATCTTGTTTTGCTCTGATCACCCCTAATGAGTGTAACACTTGTGCGTATTGAAGTTAACCGATACTCATACTAGCTAGAAGCAAATCCTATTAATATTTGGACAAACTAATTTATAAAACCTTAGTGAAGTGAATGGTAAATAATTAATTGGTTTATTGTGCATTTACACCACTGATCTCTTTAGTAATGGCAGGAATGCAGCTAGAACTCCTTGCAATGCCACCTTTCTTGATCGGGCCATGTTCTCTCGGGCTCAAGGATTTAGCCCGTAGTCTAGTCTTCTTCAATAGGTCTCTCATGGCTTCAGCTTGAGCTAAAACCGGGTAGGCTCTATCACGTTTGTTGAACCTAACACACGTGTTCATGTGAGTACTCAAAGCCTCTTCTTTATTCCCACCATTTTTCTCCATTTCTTCGGTGACGGCTTCTGAACATAACCCACAAATCCATTTCCCTAAGAACCGGTTATGAACCTTTTCCATGTACTCGGGTGTGCACTCCTCGATCATGCCACAACATTCACACTTAGCATCAACCACCTCTGAAATGGTAGTCAATGACTTGATATCAATCGCCTCTTTGCTCAACTCATATGACATGTCAGACACAGTGCGTTTAAGCCCATCAGAGGACAGTCTTGGTGGCTTGCTAAACCCATGTGGCTGACCATATGAGCTTACAATGGTGTCACCATGAGGTGCCATGTTGAATTGTAATGAAAAAATGAACACTTAGAAGATATTGAAAATGGAAATTATATGTAAAGAGTTTGATGATGAATGTTAGCTTAGTGTAGAAGGGAAGCAACATAAGGGTGGTTATTTATAAGGAGAATAGGGGGGGGGATAAAGTAGAGTGTTGTGAACCATGGTGATTCGCATGTCATTGTTTAATAAATGTTGGACATTATTAATCATGAATGTAATGTCAACTTCTTAGGTTGGTGTGGACATAATCAATATGTTCAATGTTATTTAATGAAAAGAATGCATGGGCATGCACTTGAAATCAAGAATTTTTGCCAAGTTTTTTTCTTTCTAATTTCTATTTCTATTTCTATTTCTATATTGCATGCATGTGTACAGTTTAAAATGGTTGTAGCATTCATGTCTCTAATCAGATATACTTCTCCGAGCAAAAATCCACTCAGCAAACAAAAGTATACTCAATGTATACATAGAGCAAATGAGTGAATTGACAAGTATAATTACTACAGATCGACTACAGTAGTGTTTAATCTTCACTTTTCAATTGTCTTTCATCACCCCACAATTAGGGACGGAACTAGAATACTATAATTAATGGGCAAATATAGAATTCTTTTCTATCATCTTAAGGGTACATTTTTTTTTTATGTCACTACTACTCTTAACCTTTTTTCATACATATTTTAGATTTCTTAAGAGTAAATATAATCTTGATATAATTATCATGATAATAATCAATATATACTTGTATAATTTATGGGTTTTGATGACAACAACATTAAAATTTTCCACTAAAAACTACGACCGGGTATGCATGCATTAATCGTTGTACCAATTTCAGCCTATATAACAATCATTCAAGATGGTTTTCTTATGCATGTATTAAACTATTCGTGCTGTTCTTAACAAAGCTTGAGTTCACATGCAATTAATGGATGAACGGTTAAGAGGGCCCATCAAACTGTAGAAAGATTGAGTTCACATGTTTATATACTCAAACCATATAAACCTTAAACCATATTTTAAACCACTTACTTGCATACGAAACAATATTCTCACCATACGTTCAAAAGAAGCCGTATGGAACTTTGGTTTAATTAATTCACGTGAGTCACTAAGATCATGAAACAAAGATCTAAAAAGTTGCAAAATCAAAAGTAGCAACCTAGTAACTTCTATGTCCATTCATGCAATGCATATTCTAATAAAGTTAAAAGTTTACTTTAATTTTTGTGGTCCAAAAATATATAAAACCAAATCTTGCTCGTGACTCAATGTATATCTCTTGTGTACTGGAGTCACCTGCTAGTATCTATCAAGGTTCACGAATAAGGTGTCACAGCCTCTCAAAGATTACTTCTCTTTAATTATTTATCGAATAATAATAATTTAATTCATCTAATTAGTTTGTGGTTTTGTATTTCAAACCAATCATTTAATAGTTTGTCTATGTACGTGCATTTACTAAAGTAGCTTTTATCATTTGTTTATTTCGTATAGTTAGAAACAACTTGTCGACATGAATGATCTAATTAAATAGCGGAATACAAGGAGTTTTAATGATATCTCAGTCCCGGACTCAGAGTTTTTGTCACTGGTGTTATTTTTGAGCTAACCGGTAACACTTAATTAATTTAATAGTGTCACTAATAGAAATTCTTAAAAGAAAATAACACTACACAGCTTAAGTCACTGATGTCATGGACCACTGGTACTTATCAGGTGAGTCCGCCCCTGAATATACTTACTTATTTAACATTGTCATACTAAGTTAGTAACTCAAGACCAATTAAAAGTTTCATATAGTAACAAGTTTAATTAAGCGGCATACCAAAAACACAAATCCAACTAAATACTATTTCTTGCAACATATTAATTCTACGAATGAATATTCATTCATGATTATTCAATGCTACAAAGTCATTCTCGGTATGAATATACAAAAATCCCCCAAAATACGTATATATTAGCACCGAGTTTTGTACCTTCTAGTATCGAAATATTTAAGAGTAAGGTTCGGGAGAACAGGAGATAATAGGAGAGAAGGGAGAGCATGTTCGGAGCCAATCAGATAGCGTCCCGTGGTGTCACCATCCGATATGATCAGGGATAATTTCCTCATTTCAATTTAACAAAAAGCTGTCGGTGACCGAAATTTATTGACACTTCAAAAATAACTTTTTTCCTAAAATTTTGCGATTTATTCAAATCACGTACAGAAATATAGATATACAGATACATATACATACATTCTTCATATATATTAGTGACATCTATGACAAAATACATACATCATCGTTTATATATATGCAAATCAAAACAACATTACATACTGTTCAATTGCATATATCAATCGTAATCCAAAAGAAAAAAATTACTACAATACTAATTTTTTTTTATAGTTTTACATAGGTTATACATAATAGATACATTTTTGTACATAAACAAAGTTTGAAGCTTCATTGACTTCTTCTATGCATTCCCCTTGACTGTTTTACCTACAAAATGAGCTACAACATGAAAATGCTATAAAAATGCAGTACAAAATTTAAGAAAGTAAAAAAGTATTAATGAGGACAAGATATTGAGAAGATTAACACTCTTTACAAACAACAGAAAGCATGATAGAATACAAAACACAAATACATAACAACAATACGCATTTTAAATGTATATATACAATATTCAATACAAATATGCAATACAAAAAATTGTTATTCAAATATGTATAAAAAAACACCTATATGCAATTAAATAGTATATAAATATAGAAGATAAAATATGCAGTGCACAAAATATGCATATCATACACAAAATATCACATATGCAGTATAAAATCTGCAAATGTAAAACACCAAATATATGGTGTATAGAAGATAGGTAAGAAAAATAAAATGTTGTAACAAACATGATATAGGGAAAAAAACAAAATAGGGTGTAAACATAACAACATGATCTAGTACTCAAGATTAAAATTAAAAGCAAAAGGCAGCAATGAATCACACTTCAGATGCAGTAACATACATAACATGAATACAAAACAAAAAGCACCAAAACACTGAATTTTAGCATAACATAACAACTCATATAGCAAATAACTAGTGTAATCAACACCTATAACACAATAATTAATAAAACATGCTTTAAACATAAAAAATCCTAAAATAAAAAAAATGATAAGGTATATACCTTTGGTTACACTTTAAACTTCGTCGTTTCCACCATCATCAGATTCACAAAGTCCTATGGTTACATCTTTTTCATTATGTTTAGCATGAACTTTATACCGAGTTGTTCTTTGATTCCTACGAGTAGATGTAATGTGATATAGTCACTAAAATATTACAAATAGCAACAAATTTCATAAACAAAACGCAATTGTTAGAGTTTAAACTTGCGAGTTAAAATGTCTTTTCCTTTTTTTCTAGTGAGTAATGGCTTTTGAATCTTCAACAACAGAACCGAAGGATTTCTTTGGTATTTTTGACATATTTTCAATAAAAATGTACGATTACAAGCAATACAAGCAATTATGAGTTCTTATTTTAAAGTACTTTTCTGATTATGAACGATTAATGAGAGTGTGTGAATGCGTTTTTTAAAAATTGAGTGGATGAGTGTATGTTTTAATGAGAAGAAGTGTGTGAGTGTGTGTTTTCATGTAAGAAAAGTTAATGAGATTGAAAAGATGTTGATCTGAAAGGATTTGATGATCATGATGAAAATTGAAGGTAACAAGTCAAATGATGTAAATACACTTGGGTCATTAATAGAACTAACACTTTTAGCCCTTGAGTTTTAACTATATACATAATAAATCCCATTCAATCTCAAATAATATGTACTAGGTCATAAGTCTGCGATAATGCAGGATGAATATAGTTTTTATTAATAAATAAAATATTGTGGTCAATTTGTGGCCCATTTTTTTTATATAGTTTATAGACTTGTAATAAGGCGCGACGGATTTAATTTTTATAAATAAATAAAATATTTACTCTATTTTTTTAATTAAAATAAATACATCAAATATTTAAGGGGCCAAAAGTATAACTATACGAAAGAAATTAAGATTGTTGAATTACAAAGAGGTTAAAATTTTTAATGAAAAATTCAGATTCTTTCATCGTATCCTCTTTTAATTATATATAAAGATTCTTAATTATTAAAATGAAGGGTTAAAATGGACAACCCTTACGGACAACTATCCCTTACTTCTATCGAGGGCCGTCCGATCCCCAATCACTATTTCATAGACTTCCATTAATATGTTAGAAAGCCATCGGCCCAGTAATAAAAAGTAGCCCTTCCAAATACTTCAAGTAAGCCCAAATTGATTGTTTGCAGTTTGGGCCTAATAAAGCTAGACCTCAAATCTTCGATGGTACAATGAAATATTTTTTCTAAATAAAATGACACAACTTGCTAGACCTAAAATAAATGTGAAAATAAAAATAAAAATTATGCTTAGAAAATGAATTGTCGTACACTCATACTTCCAACTATTGAAGCACTCGATCTTACCTGTTCCAATGGATAGGCATTCTACTATTTAATTCTTCTAATATGTATTTAAATATTAAAAAAGTGGATATATAATATAGTGCCTTTTACTTTTCTAGCTCTTTTTTCAGAAATGTATCAATTAAAAGCAGTTTTTAAGATTAAGTAATGCTCTGAAATTGGCTTTGCTTGTATGTTTTCCTAGTGGTATGAAGACCCCTTTATAGGTGGACTTATAAGTACTACTACCATGCATACTCAATATAAAACATTTATATAATATTTCTTTTTAATATTATAACCTAACTTTATAAAGAGTTGTTTCCAATGTGTCCACGAGTGGGTTATATTTATGTGTTTTAATTTTATGTTAATTGGATCTTTAATCGTCGAGTACTCTCTTTTCTTTTGTTTAACCACCATTTTCAATTCTTATGTTACAGTCCAACTTTGAATCGAACAAAAAGTATAGAATCTTGACATTTTTCGCAAAGCGTTGCTTTTGAAAACCTTGTTTTATAAATCAATTGTGATGTGATTAGGTTTAATAAATGTTTCGTTTACTTATAATATTAGAATGTACGTTTTATAAATGATTATCACTTTATCATTCTTCGTGCGTCTAATCTTTGAAGATTTTTCGTCGGAGCGTGATTAAAACCCGCACGTAAAAAATACGTTATATCGATCGATGCATGTTTTTTTGGTTCACAACTTTGTTAGGAAAAAGAGTAGATTACTTTTGAAAAAAGTAGAAAAAAACACCATCTTGCACAAAGCAACCTAACCCAAAAGGGTAATAAGGTACACATGTCAGTCTTTATGTTTTACTTAATTAATTAGATGTTAATTACTCCATAAACATGTTAATGGTAGGTTGTCAACAGCTGTGCCCACAGTCAACTACAACAAGTTGATGTTTTTATGAGTCATGACTTTCAAATTAACCTGTTTTTCTTTTACCTTTTCTGTCTACACTTCAAAATTACCACTACCTGCTTAATAAAGATGAAGAATTATAATTTTTTTTGAAGAAGAAAAAGTGGAAATATATAAGTGTTAAAAAGGAAAAAGATTTTTTTAGGGGTGAAATGTGAAATTGAACTAGACGATTACAATTAATCATGTATATGTACGTATAATATACATTATACTATTACAAATCAGTTAAAATTAATACAAAATGATCTACATTCAACATTTAAGCTCACATTCCTTATAATTACATGTGCTAATGTTTTATACTCATAAAAGAGATGAGTTCATTAAAGTATGTAAATTATTAATGAATAAGAGTACCAATAGAAATATATTATTTGACAAAATTTTCATTTTTCTTCATATTTTTTAAAATTAAATATCTTAAAAACAATAAGTCAAAAAATAATAAAAACTACACCACAAAAATCATCATTTTTTTCTATTCGATTAGACATCTCACAAGGTATACTTTCGACGAACTTTATGATTTCTTTTCATTTTTTGTGGGTTAACACATGTATTACCAGCGGCTATCACATGTGTTATCAACGTATATCACATGTGTTACAAGCGACAGTCGGTGATAATACATGTGATAGTCGCCGGTAACACATGTGTTATTTGTTTATAACACATGTGTTACTAATTTTCAAAACCCATCAAAAATAGAAAAAAGAATTTCGTTGAAAGTATATCATGTGAGATATTTGATTGAAGAGGAAAAAATGTTGCTTTTTATGGTGCAATTCTTATAATTTTTTGATTAATCGTTTTTGAGATATTTAATTTTTAAGAATGTGTAAGTTCTGTTGTTTTGATAAAAAAATAAACTATTAAGATTTGTACTCCTATACTTTTAAAAAATATCATATTTTAATGAACTTTTGTCATTCATCAAGATACTTAGTTACAATTTTGGAAAGATTATAATTATGATATGTTTAAGCAAGTTAGCAAAATCTTTGTTTATTATACAACAGAAATATGCATCACGAAGCTTGTATTATGTCTATTAAAAAAGCAATGCTACAAATTTAATTTTTACTTATATATATATACTTAAAACTAGATTTAATTTTTTTATCGGTAGACTTTTTCCCTTGTTAATCTCATACTATTAATTTTTACATCTATCAATCATATTTTAAATTTATATTTAAGGCTACAAATCATTTTTTTTATTAAAATATTGAAAATTTATTAATTTAGTATGTTTATCATGCTTCTTTAACACTTAGAGTCTCTTTGACATCAAATTTCTCAAAGCTTTTAAAAATTTTAAACTTTTTAATTTAAAAAAAAAAAACTTCTACTAAACATAAAGCTTTATACAGTGAAATAAAGCTTCAAATGAAACGCTAGTGTCTAAATTGAACACTCACCCTTAAATCATAAAAGCCTTATGTCTCGGTTTAGTTCTTATCTCTAGTTTCGTAGTTCTATAGTGTCTAAATTTCACTTTCTTTATAAAATTTATATATGTGAAAAAATAATAAAAATTTAAAGATGTACCTATTTTTTTGTCTTAATAAGAAAAATTAGTATTTCATAAAAATATATTTCCGATCCAAGCAAGTATGCACCTACAAAATCAATTTAATTAAACATGAGACTACAAACTTTTGAAAATTTAACTTGATATGCACTTAAATTCTCCATTCTATATTCGTAAAAATTTAGAAGATATGATATTTATCGTTCATGAGAAACATTCGAATTATATATCACGTGATAAATTTCCTGATATTTATGTATCTCAAACAAAAGAACTAAAATTTATCAGAATGAACATCTAATGAGATGAAACATATCCACAATAATATTGTTACATTAATATGAAATGCATGTCGACATTGATTTATTATGAGCATATTGTGTTTTCGTTTACCTTTTGATTTTTTTTAGTTTCACTTGTATATGAAAAAAAATACTATTATATTATCCAATCGATAAAGTACTTCATTTATATAATGAATATTATTTGTTAAATTTATTGTTTAGCTATGTTTATCATTATCATATTGATATCCTTATATACCATTGTACACTTCAAAGTTACAGTTATCAAACAGTTTTGTACAAATAAAACTAAAGCTTATAGTTACAGCCTATAATTACAGTCTACAACTACATCTTACAGCCACAATCTACAACTATTTTATCAAATAAACCCCTAGTAATTTATCAATTAACAAAGTCCGCATAAAAAGTTTTGAGGGAGACTTTAAGTACTATACCTAGCTAGAAAATAAATCTTCCTCGTTGTAACTTCAAAATATTCCAACTCTAATATTATGATATTTATCTGGTAAGTTTTTTCTCTTAGGTGATCTAGTTTCAATTAAATTCCAGCAACAAGAAAAAAATATAATAATAAAATAAAAGAAAGGAAGTGAAATGAATGCGCTCGCTAGTCGAGTTAACTTAACATGAAAGAATATAGTGTATGACTCATTCTTCCTACCTCCACCTCCTTTATTTTCGTCGTCTATAAATACTTGTCTCTTCCTCCCTCCATTTCTTCAAACAAATCCTCTCTCAGTCATACATTCACATCTATCTCTATCCATCTATCTATCTATCTTTGATCTAAACAAAAAACGAAAAGTTACAAAAATGGAACAAAACGCACCAGTTTTCGCAAAAAAAGTAATGAAATTCGTACGTGTTTTGTACTTCATGTTACGCAAAGGCATCTCCAAGAGTAAGTTACTACACGACCTCAACAAAATGATGAAACGTGGCAAAATCGCTAGCAAATCCCTACACAACCTTATGTTCCATCATCACAACAACAATTGGCCATCTACATTCGGAACCAACATGTCCCCACCACCGGGTGAATATGAGTTTAGTTGCACCAATTCCCCTTCAACTAACAACCACCATCACACATTCTCTTTATTCCCATTTCATAAGAAACAACATCATTCCAACAATCATTCCAAGGAGGATGTTGACTTGATGGCGGTCAATGCTGCGGTTTGGAATGCAATGGAGATGATTCATAGCGAAACGGCTTCCCCAGTGCTCCCAGGGTTTGGGAAGAGTCCAATGGTTAGGCAACTTAGGGTTACTGACTCACCGTTTCCGTTAACTAACGTTGATGAGGACAGCCACGTGGTTGATGAGGCAGCCGAGAGGTTTATAAGCCGGTTTTACAGTGATTTAAGGAAGCAAAATTAAAAATATCAATGCAACGTCTTTTGGTTCATCGTTCTAAGAGTTGAACTTGAATTATATTTGTACCAAGAATTGAAGTTGTTCTTCAAGGAAGCAGAAATTGAAGGTGGAATGGGTTTAAGTATGTATGTGTAATAACGGTGTTCCAAACAATGTCATGTATATGGCTGAATATAGCAAGATAAACTGTTGGAGGGTACACATGAAAATTGCATATTGAAATATTGGAGAGCTAAATAGTGAATATACA
The DNA here is from genome assembly GCA_963921325.1 of Logfia minima. Classification (NCBI taxonomy): domain Eukaryota; kingdom Viridiplantae; phylum Streptophyta; class Magnoliopsida; order Asterales; family Asteraceae; genus Logfia; species Logfia minima. The sequence goes on along the minus strand of OY992771.1, from coordinate 1,522,490 downwards.
GTTGTGTTATGACATTTTATCTATTATAGCCAAACAAACATTTTAGCCTGACCAATTTTATTGATCGAAAATTTTGAACTATCAAGTTTATTTTCGGTTTAACTTTAAGAAGCAAAATCAATCTTCAAAAAAATTAAATATTAATTACAAAATCAGATTAATTGATTATAACAAACATTAATATTTCAATGGATGATATGAAAAGTATAATCCATATCGTTATGACATTACAATAAAACCATATGCAGTTATGAAGTCCGTCGTAACCCATTGTGGGTGTACGTCAGTCACGACGAATTGTCAGTCACGACTAATCGTAGTAGAGTTTTTACAACGAACAACTGATACACACTATTTTCTTTATTTTTCATTTTTCTTAAAGATATAATTACTTTTAATTAAATAAAACTAATAAATAAAAACATTTTAAAAGTTAAGTTTTTTAATATAAAAGTTCAAGATAAAATGAGTAACTTTTTATTAGTTACATTTTAAACATTTTAACCCAAATAAAAAAATCCAATTTATAAAGCCCAAAAGATTTTTGGGTTTAAAAGTAAAAAAACCATCTTTCTCTTCGCTCTTTTTCTTCCTCTATGTTCCTCCTGCTACACTTCTGCTGGTTCCATTCAAATATATGTATGTATGTATGTATGTTTAAACAAGTGAAAAACAATTAAATATTTGTGTGGGCCCTGCTTTCCTGGGTTCATAGTGTTGGTGACGAACATGGCTCACCACAGAACCACTTCAGTTGTGATGATCCGTGATGACTGCACGAAAAACCGAGCACACACTGTTGCAGATGGTCTAAGGGTCCAATTCAATTATATTGCATACTTTGTTATGCTATTGAATAACTAAGGAGTTATTTACCTTTTCTTTTCCAATAAATTATGCATAGATATAGATCGTAGTTTACTTTTTCTTTTTTCTTTTTCTTTATTAAGTCATGTATGAAAATAGATCGCAGTATAGATAATCAAGGGATATATGAAATAAGTTTTGAATGTAAATTGTGATTTACTTTTTGGTGTTAAATACATAATTTTAATAAGAATAAAAGACCATTTTAACCTTCTACTTCTAATTGAGCTAAAAATTCTTTATTATTGTACGCTGATCAATAAATCAGATGATACGTAAATGTTAATTATCAACATACAATTCAAGTTATCAAATCCCTCTTCTCCATGTTCTCCGGGTTGAATACTTGAATGTCATTGTTAAAATGGGTATCCTCGTTGCATGTTGCGAGAGATGCATTAACTCATAACATTGTGTATTCTTCGATCTTTTATGTCCATACTTCACTACAAATAAGAAATTCGCTGTGAGTTCCAAAAAAGGGCCATATAAAACTAATCACAATCTTATCTTTTCCTTAGGTCAAATCTATGAAGTTTCTAACAAGTTCCATTACGAACAAGGCTAAAAGCATTTGACCACACTCTATGAGAATTAGATGACCAAGATATTACTTTTGCAAGTTGATTTCACGTGCAGCATACCCTATTATATTATTAGCTCATAAATTTAGGACACCCAATTGGGCAGAATACAAAGATCGCATCAAATTATATGAACTTTTTTTGTGTTAAATAAAATAGAGATTAAAAATTATATATCAAACTTGCAATTGCCTTGTACTCGTAAATGTTAATTAATTATTGTTTACATCAATATTAATACAGAAAAAGTAACAAATTATTGCTCTTGCTAATTGAACCAAACATTGACAAATCAATAGCAAAGAGTTTTGTTTGAACCAAAACCCCCCAGAATCAAAAATCTAAACAAAATTCAAAAACTCCTTACCTGTAACAAAGGTGAGGCGGAGATGATGAGAGATGTGATGGTCAGTAATAATCTCGTAGAACAGTTGAAGGAGGGATGTTAACAAGAGAGATCATCGGCCAATATTTTATTTGCAGGGAACTGACATTTTTTTTGGGTAGCAATTTGAAGAAGGAAGGGTAATGCTGGAAAGATTTGACTAAGTGGTTCGCTTTTCCTATTCACTACACTAGTACAATGCGAGCTACAACCAGCAACCCCTTACTAGTAAGGGAAAATGCTAGCGTGCAAGGGCTGATGAAAAGCCATCAACTTGTTATGACTATATAATTGATGTCCTTCACTTCATCTGCAGTTATCGGTGTAATAAAGTAAGGGGAGAGAAGCATATAAGTCAGATTGCTTAATTAATGTATAAGACTTAAGATCAAGCTAGGAGAAGCACTTTTAGTCTCGTTCGCTTAACAAATCTCTAATTAGTCTATTTTCAAATGACTGAATAATCTATAAGCTCATTTGGGCTGAAAATTGAAGTCTCAAGTAAACAGCTCGAAGTGCTCACCAAAGAATTCCTCTGTATCATTAAGACTATTGGTACTTATATAAACAACCTCCGACAATTATTTGATGTGTTTAAAATTTAGACATCTTTTCTTTTAAAATCCAATACGTAAGTATCATGAATATGTATAATTTTCTCAACATTTTCGACTTGAAATTTATAATTTCATAGTTAATTTTATCTCTAATAACTGCTTGACCAAACCCTTTGATTTCAACATTTATTAGCTGCAATTCAAAACTATATGAGGGTAACTCAATGGTACACTTGTCCAAAAACTGATATGAGTTACATATAATATGATTCCTTAGAATTACTATCAATTTATCATAAGATAAATTTATAGTTTAACATAAACAATCTCAATCTTAAACTACTTAATCCTCCTAATTGGATTTGCTCATATGGTTTGTGTACTTTTATAGGTAGGGTTTAGCCAATACCAAAAGTCCAAATAAATGTCCTTTCTTTCTAATATTATAAACAAACTTTTAAGAGTGGGTTTCCAATATGTGTTTCAGTGGGTTAAGTTATACAAATTTTATGTTGGTTTATATATACGTTTAGTAATCTAAAGGGTTAATGATGTTTTAATAATTCAAGTTTCAATTTCTTTTAACGTTTTTAACTATTTAAATTTTTTTTAGTGATTTAACTTTTTAAGCTCGCGTTAACTTATTGATTTAATTCTTCAAAGAATTAAACCACTATATTTTTGAAAATTAGATAATTAAAGTATGTAAAGTTAAAGGTAAAATCATTATAAAAGACAAATATAAGGGATTAAATCATATAACTTTTGAAGTATAAAGAGCAGACATCACAGTAAAAGGTTAAACTACCAAAGTTCTAAAACTTGAATGATTCAATCATGAGGAAAAAACTTAAAGGATCATAAGAAAATAAAATAAAAGACAAATGTAAGGGATTAAACAATATAACTTTTGAAGTATAAAGAGTAGACATCACGGTAAAGTGTTAAACCATCAAAATTTTAAAACTTGAATGATTAAAATATGAGGAAAATTACTTAATGAATCGTAATAAAATAAAATAAAACTTTAGAAGTTAAATCATCGTTAACCCTAGTTTAAATAGCCGTGCGATAAGTTGGCTCAGGAAGGTGATGGGGTTTCTTTACGACGTCATCCAAGAGGTGGGGTGGAGTGCGAGCAATTTACCAGCTTGATGGAAAATTTACAAGGTTATAACCTTTCAGTGATGCAGGATAGGTGGATATGGTCTCTATTGGGTTCGGGGGAGTTTACGGTGGCTTCGGTAAGGAGACATATAGATGATAATACCTTGTCGGATGTTGCTTCTAAAACTAGATGGGTAAAAGCGGTTCCAATTAAAGTTAATGTCCTTGCTTGGAAGGTTAAATTGGATATTTTGCCTACTCGTTTCAATCTGTCTCGTAGAGGGTTGGAAATTCAGTCGATCTTATGCCCGATTTGTGGAAAGGTTTATGAGACCACGAACGATTTGTTCTTCTCTTGTATTTTGGTAAAAGATATTTATCGGAAGACCACTATGTGGTGGGATGTAAACATCTTGGAGGTTCCTTCGTTTGAGGAATGGAAGAGCTGGTTGTCAAATATTCATTTTCAAGGTACTCATAAGGAGGTGTTAGAAGGAGTTTTTTATATTATATGGTGGACCGTATGAAATTTTCGAAATAAGATGATCTTCGGAGTGAAGCCTCCTCTTCAGGCGACGCTTTTTGATGAAGTAGTGGCTCAGTCCTTTTCTTGGTGTAGGTATAGATGTAAGCTAAATGCTACCTGGACTGATTGGATGATAAATCCGGCTATGGCCATTTTGTAATATCTCGTTGTTTCTAGTGTCTTGCTAGTTTTTTATATTTTTCTTAATAAAATAGCCGTTCAAGAAAAAAAAAAAATAGCCCTGCGTTAACTTTTTGTTTGGTTTTCTCAAACATTTTCATTTCTTAGGTTTGCTCCAACTTTATATCAATTAAACACTAAATTTAATTATTTTGATCACTAGATAGTTATAAAGGAAAAGGTAATCGATTTTCTGGTGAGCCCAATTGACCAATTACGCAGGGAAAGCGAGACAGATAGATTATGCAACTCGCAGTTAAAGATAAATGAGGACCAGATTTGAACCCGTCGTATAAGTTGTTATATAAATAGTTAACAAATCTAAGGTATAGAACCAATTAAGCTAGTTAAAACGTTTATATATAACCAGTTTTAAAATGTTGAATATTCGATCGAATCTGAGTGTTATTGTTACTCACACGACAAAAAATGTGTAGGGGTACATGTAGATTGTTACATTGTTATCATATATATGGTTCAAGGGTTAGTGGGAAAAACGGAAAGTTAAGAAAAAGAAGAAAAACTTTAGAGAAAAAAAAGAGAAAACCAATAACAAGTGGTATGTTTAAAAGATGGTATTGCTAAAAGCAACCAACCCAATAGAGTAAGAAAGCCTGTCTTTTACTTGGTCAATGAAAGGTTACAACTTCTAAGTAAAATTTAAAACTTAAAAAAGAAAAAGAAAAGATATTACTGGTTGCAAACAGCTGTGGTTTCCAAAATAGCTACTGTTACTTTTATCATTAACACATTTACCACGAGTGTTTTCTTTAAAGGACTTTAACACCCCTAACCCAATTTATTATACATTTTCTTCTAGAAGTAGTCCTAAAGATAGTTAGCACTTCTATATCTATATTCTATATTATATAACACAGGAGAAGCAAATCACTAAAAACATTTATACCGGTTTTCAAATATTGAAGACTTGTGCATACTTCTTCTTTTTATTATTATCCATTAATGTAGTAATTTGAATTGGAAATATTTACATATACATTTACCAATTATCTTTTGTGTTTCTTGGAGTGTGTAACGTTGTTTGAAGGAGAAAAAGGTTCGGTGAGTGGTTTGTGCCTTTGTGGGTTAGACTTGGACCCAACACACTTTAAAGTTTAAAGTGAAAAGGAGGGTTCACTTCATTTATTTTCTAATATTTGAAAAAGAAAAAAAGAAAGTGGCACGACTAAGTACGAATTTGCATGAAGACGCGGTGTATTTTCTTTGTGTAAATTCGTTTGTTGCGGTGGTTCAGAATGGTGAAGTTCATTAAATTGGGTCGGGTAAAAAATTATGAGTTTTGAGTTGGATTTTATGGGTCATGAATTGGGTCAAAAAATTATGGATTACAGTAAAAATTGATCTGCACGAGCTCGGTTTTCTTTAAGTTGTATTTGTCTTTGCAGGTCGCGCGGATGCACATATTAGACACCACTAATCGACCATTCCCAACTCGGTTCCGATAATGTAATTCCGGGAGGAGTCGGACCCATTTCGTATATTTACTTTCAATCTTTCGGCCAATTATTTATACAATGCATTCTTCTAATTCTTTAGCTATTTTGCTTTTCCAAAAAGAAAAAAAATCTTTGGCTATTCTTATCTCACATTTTTATAAACTTCATCAAAATATGTAAACTGAATCATGTATGTAATTCTAAATACGTATAGGATAAAGAACACACCCAACATGGATGTACAATGTTCTTTCTATTTGTTTCCTTGAAGCTTTTCCGTTATTATTACTCCGTACAACCTATTTAAATAATAAATTAAGTTGATCAATACGACAATAGTCCTAAATTGGATTAGCCCGTTTGGTGTACCAGTGGTACGACATCCCCTTTGTCTGCGTATTTATTTGCCATGTACGACCATAATAAATAAGTATAAATTTTTTTTTTAATATTATTATTATTATTATCTTTTTAAAAGGACTTGTTTCCAAAATGTGGGATATACTAATTATGCTGTCTTTGGGAGTGTGCTTGTTTTATGTTAAGTATAAAACTTTAACTTCTGAGTGCTTGCTTTTCTTAAACACTTTATATGGTATATATATGTGTTGTTATAAAATCTAGATTAAATATAACTCTGAAACAACGATCTATGTTGAATATTGACTGCTATAAAACATTGTGGCATGAATCACTCGTAACCACTTTGTTGGAATTTTCTACGCTTAATTATATGCGTAATTATAAGTAATTAAACACCACTAAGAAAAATATAATGTGTCATGCTTATTTAATTAGTCTCACATGGTTCACGATTTTATTTAGGAAAGCGAACAATACCAAACAACTTTTTAGAAAAGATTAAAAACATGTAGATATTGTTTAACGTTCGAGAAACTTCGATAAAAAGGAGTAGTAATTTTAGTGAAACGAAATCTTGCATAAAGCAACCAAATCAAATTAATGTAGTAATTAGGTACACATAAAGTTTTATATGTTTAATTAACTTGACGTTAATCACTCTTATTATTGGTTGACAACAGCTGTTATCACCCAATTTGGGTGTTATACTTTTAACTTTCTGTCCCACAAATTTGCCATTTTAAAGACATTTTGAGACATAAAAGATTAATATCAGTTGCTTTAGATTCATTCATCAAATTTGATTCATCTTTTAACGTATCCATTAAATTTATGTAAAAAACACTTATAATTTTTACATATTACCCCTTCAGATATATTTATGTTCTATTTTAATTCAATTAATTATTTTATGTCCAATTAATTTTTTAAACTACATTTATTGTGACATGTATATATCTACTTTTGTTTAGTTTCAATTCCGTAAATTTTTAACAAATCAATATTTTATTTGTTGTACTTTGTTTGAAAAATATCTTCTATTTATTCAACCATCTATCTATATATAATTCAAAGTAAAACATATTTGCACTAATAATACTAGTTAGTAACTTTGTTGCAAAAAATTTGGACTTATTTTAATATTTCAATCAAAAGGGTTAAAAGTGCCTATTATATAATTGTTGTAAGATATAGGGTTTGTTTGATAAGATAGCTGTAAGCTGTAGGTTGTAGGATTTAGCTGTAAACTATAAATTTATTTCTTATAAACTATGTAAAATGACATAAAAGAATATCAATATAAAAATAAATAATAAATATAACTTTGAACTGTAACAAATAATATTCTTGTGTAAAAATAATCATAATTCAAATATCACCTCTTAATAATTATGTATTAAATATTTGATACAAAAATGATTTTGAGTTAATGTATTAGAACATAATATATTTCGTTTAGTAGTATACATATAAAAATCTTCATTCATACTTTTCGTAATATGAACTTGTCGACTGTTTTAAAGTATTTTTAATATTTTAAGGGACGTCAATATTATTAATTTATTAAAAATGAAAAATACAATAAATTCAATAAATCATTTGAATAACTACTGACGATAAACCAATCATTGCCATATTGTAATATTGACGAGGGCAATCATGTAATTTTATTCACCAAAAGCTTTTTTCAATTCTAAAAGTTTGTGGGATTAGGTTTTCATTTACAAGCTTTTTGTAGCTTTTAAAAACATTAAAAGCTCAAAACTATTCTATCCAAATGAAGCTTTTATTGTGGAACTTATTAATTTAAAATAAAAAAGTTAAAGTTTCAAAAAGCTCATAAAAATTTTGTGCCAAATATATTTTTAGTGTTACACCAAAATACATATAAAATTTGTAAATTTTTATGCACGTTAAAACTTGTACTAAATATAATGAGTTGGTTGAAGAATATATTTTATACCACAAAACCAATTGATATTTTTAACGCACTATTTAGAGATAGTCTGAGCGACTAAATTTTCTCTAATGTGGTGCAAAGGATAAGTGACGAAAAGAAAAAATGTTAGCCATTCGGTTCTTTGCCTCATGGGGGGTATACTTAGAACACGAATACTTTAAAGTGGAAAAATATAATTACAAACATCACAAGCGCGAATGTATACGTTACGAATATCTATGTATTTCATCTTTAGGACTTGTAGATTAAAAGATAAGTTCGATACCGTCACGTCAACGACTCTTCAGTAAAAATATTTATATTGTGTCTTAGTGGACTGCATCCTTTTGATAAATAATAATATAATAATAATTAAAATGACAATATTCTCGTTACATCACATATGTGTTGCATGAAATTTGTACTTAACTAGATTTCTTTTGCCCTTGCAATTGCAAGGGGATATATCAATACTTTTTATATCCATCATTTTTGGTTTCTACGCATTGTTAGCTTTTAGCCACCTAGAAAATATATGGATGTTACGGAGTATATATTTAGCGGAAGAAATAAAATATTTGAAGTGAAAAGACATTATTAAAAATCTCATGATATGACATAGAAAACTTACTTAAATACCCTTCTAAATGTCACGATGAGTTGTCTATTTGTTTGTCAATTCATACCAAGAGATAATTATAACATCTTATTTAATATGTTACATAATATCACTAGAAAAAAGACCGTTAAGTAATCACTCAACGTGAGACATAATAAATCAAAAGATCGAAACAATAGGAACACAATAATAATAAGGTGGGTACAATCAAAGTGATCGTTTAATCCACGAACAGTAACTCAAACTTTAAGTAATCACTCAACATGGTCCTAAAGTGTTACAACTTTGAAACCCTAACTATAGGAATCATAAAATCTCAGCAACAATCGAACCGAGCCATATATATGATAAAATCCCAAATTACAACAAGTTTGTCTGACGTTAATATCTTTGTTAGACCTTTTCTGAAAAACAACCCTATAGTTTAACTAACATAATACATATACAAATTAGGTACACATATATAATTATCTTTCACGTAACTCGTAAGCACAACTACTGTTTGATAAACTCATTATGTACCGATAAAATTAAAACTATTTACTATGTTATAAACTTTATAAGAGATGTTTATACTTATTATTGATGCGATCACTAATCACTAATCATCATCATTAAATGAAGTTGTGTATAGACTAAGTAGGTTTGGTGTTACGGCAACGTTAACGAGGCAGGTGAGAAATCATTAAAAGTGGTGGGTGCTGCTCACAAAACCTCTCTCGCTAAGGAACTGCCTTTTTGACTTGAAACTACATTTGAGTGCTTTTTGTGAACCTCCTATCTTTAACGGTCAAACCTGTATCCGTCATCCATTTCTAACGGTACTGGCGCGTCTATTTGCTTATGGAGATTAACATTTGTTTGCAGAATTTTGGATAAACAGAAATCTTACATTTAAAAATTAAATTTACAGCCATAACTAACAATCGATTTTAGAAACCCAAATGAGTTTGTTATTTATGTTTATTTAGTTAACAAAGATATATTTTTTTGATCATAGTTATAATGGCTATGGTTGGTAAAATGGTTGGTAAAAGTAAGAGATAAGTTATACCTACATTACAACAAATATTTCATCGTCACACATTTTTCTTTATACACCTTTCATAAAATGCGTAAAATTTATCAATTTGTACGTACTTATAATTGTAGACAAACTCTTTACATTTATAAGTGCGTAAACACCGAATATAGTTTTCATATTTAAAAGTATTAAAAGAAAAAAATGTTCGCACAAAATCTAATTTCTACCCAATTTCGATATTTTTCTTCACACGTTATTTAATTATTGCTTATCACTTGTTGAACAACAACGTTTTGAAGAAAAAAAAATTGTGACAGAAACTTAAAAGCGCAGAACTTTTTTTGACCTTAAAAAGAAATTACGCACAATAAATCATGTTAATAGACAACCGTCATATATAACGGCGTACCATTCCTTTTAAATACCTCCCTCTTACCCTATATCTCTCGCCACAACACAACACACAAACAATAATTAAAGTCACAAAAAATGGAACAAAATTTACAAATTTTACCAAAAAAAGTTTGGAGCTTACTCCGTTTATTCTACTTCATGTTACGTAAAGGCGTATCCAAAAACAAGTTGTGGCTAGATCTTAACATGATGATGAAACGTGCCAAAATCGCAGGTAAAGCGTTACAAAACCTTTTATTCCATCACCACCATAATTGGACAGCTTTCGCCCTAAACCGCCCGCCACCCGGTGAATATGAGTTTAGTTGCACCAATTCGTCTTCATTATCTTCGTTACATGGAAAAAATACGGATATTTTGGAAGTTAATAGTTACAAGGATTTTGATATTGTGGGTTTTAATGCGGCCGTGCTTAAGGTTATGGAAATGGTTCATAGTGAGAATGTTTCCCCGGCCCTACCGGGGTTCGGGAGGAGTCCGATGGTTAGACAACTTAGGGTTACAGATTCCCCGTTTCCTTTGAGTAATGGGGATGATGACAATCATGTTGATGAAGCGGCCGAGCAGTTTATAAGACGTTTTTATAACGATTTAAGGCAGCAGAAGCGGATTTGTGGTGGGGAAACGATTGTTGTATAATTAAACATGACAACCTGTGATAAATTCTATAGTATGTTACTATATTGATATCACCAATGTGGAAAATTTTGTGTAATCACCAATATTGTGTTATGTGTACATTTATTTTTTATTTTATTAAAGTGGATTTTTGATTTATAAGAACTTGTGGTGTAGTGGTGTTTGTATTTGGTTTTAAGAAAACAACCATATTGAAAATTATCTTAATGACTATAAAAAACATCTTCAAGGTCGTCTTACATAAAGAAGCTAGTTAGAACGCAGGTTAGATAGGCGAGCGATAGTACATGTAAGCTTTCAATTCAATTGTAAAAAACAATTATATTTTCTTTACATAATTATTACGTCCTTATATTAAGGGGTGATAATAGGTAAAAAGTTTTTTCACGGAGATTTTTTTTTTTGGTGAGTATTTGTGGGGTTCTGCCCTATAAATTGTCGATTTGAGGTTGACAAAGACTACTTTCTAAGTAAATAATGTAAAATCGAATCATTAAGTATAGTCATGTACTAATTCACCGTTAAATGAAAAATAATAGGTACAATAAGAAGTCCGTAAGTTGGCTTATGTGAAAGCTATATTAATTATATCTATAGCCCTTTAACTTTAATATGCGTACACTTTTAATACCTTATTTAAATTTCAAATGCTTACTGTACCCAAAATAGGTGCTCTGATACAGTGCCGATCATTATACCTTAAATCAATGAATCGAGTCCAAATTTTGTATTTAGTTAACTTTTATCCCGAATGTGCAATACTATAAATTGCAAATTAGATGAGTATTATACAATATACAATATTACACTAAAGAATATAGAAACGCATTAACAAAACTAACATGACACTTGCACGGTCGATAAATTATATAATTACTCTTTTATAGTTTTTCCGGAATAACTTGAATATAAAAAATGTAATTTAAAAAAAATTCGACTAAAAACTCATCAGAAAAGTGTGAAATGACACAAATATTCATATATTTGAATAAAACTAAAATAATATAAAAAATGTTAATTAACAAATATAAGGGTATTTGTGTCCTTTTAAAAAAAATTGTTGAGTTTTTAGTCGAATTTGGTATACATTAAACAATATACAAATTTGAGTGCCCTATAAAATCGTTTTCAAATATGGGTGACTTACAAAAACAAAGTAATATATTTGAGTGGCCTACAAAATTATTTTCAAAAATGACCGACATATAAAAACAAAATGATATATTTGAATGAATTTTAAATATATAATCCCTTAAAATATTCGTACCATATGTAAAGACCCTTTTTTTTCTAATCAACTAAAGAAAATCTTTTTGGTTCTATCAAACTAGACATATTCTTCTGGTCTATTATGGGCTAATATATATCCGGCGAAAAAAATGGCCCGTACCCGATTCTCGTAGTCATTAACTAAATAAGACCCTTAGCTTTGGATTTATAGTATGCGATTGATTCTAATCTAACTACATTACCATTAATAACACTAAAATCAATCAGATATTTAGCATAAAAGTTAATGCTGGATTAGCAAAAGTTAATGACTTAATGTTGGACCACTGTACACATAATTAACAAAGCTATTAGAAAGCAAATTAAAGCCCTTTATAAAAACCATCTTCTACCACTTTTCTCCACGTCTTCAAGATATTTATCTGACCACGATTCATACCGAAACTCCAAAAACATGTACGTGTTCATGTACCTTAATCAATAATCATGATACGGTACACGACTCTCTTCAAAAAGTAAACGAGGACACTCGATCAGCTTTTGACAAAAGGGGAAAAAACACAAGTACAATTAGTGTGCAAGTAGCGACCATCTTGCAATAAAGCAACCAATTGTCATTTTGGTCACAAATTAGCTACATACCACTTTTTTCCTTAATTAGCTATTAATCACACCACAAAGACATGCATGTTATGGTTTGCCCAAAGTCGCATGATTTTTGGTAGTTTTACTTTCATCCTTTTGGGTTACAGCTACTCAATTTTAACCCAAATGCATTATTCTAGAAGATGCAGGAACAAAAGGTAAAAGGGAAAATCATATGTACATTAAACTGTACAAATTTTTACATATATCAAGATATAATGAGGGACTAGTTTTATATATTTCAAAAGTTCAAGAACTAAATATGTAAATTTCTATCTAACTTTAAAAATAGAACTCTGTGAACATGGTCTTAATTTACCCAGCCTATTTATATTTTTTATAAAAAATTTACTATAGGTTTTATTTTTGTCTCGCTATATTATTAAATTTCAGATATACAATGCATGTTAGATTTTGTTGCGCCTTTATATCTTCGGGTATGATTTTGTGGCAATTTGCATAGAATTTTGAAAATCTCAGCGATAGCCCTATCATTTTCTTGTATGGATGTATACTATTTATTAACGGGTCATTTAGACGGTATATACACTGTTTTTTCACATATTATCGACGTTTTTGTACAAATTAAGCAGTTGATTATTTTTTGTGTACGGGAGACATTTAAATTGTTCGCTCATTTACGTTTTACCTAGTGTTTAATCCTATAACAATGGAATATTATCTATCACATCTATTTATCTATCTATCTATATATATACTAAAGGAGAATAAAATGTTATTCTATATTTTGTCACATAGTTAAAATGACAGGTGACGACTTCTCATAATTTAAAAATAAATAAGTATTTAAATTTAAAAGATAAACTAAAAATTAAATTTAGATAGAGTTAGATAATATTTGAATATCTTAATACTTAATTAAAAAATCTATAAATCATAATCAAACATTAATTAAAAAATAATATTAAATTATTAAATCTAAAAAAGTTATGAATATAAACATTATTTAATTTAAATTACCGAGTATTACATAGTTTAAATCTAATATATATATATATAAGCGTAACGGGTATTAAACTCTTAACGGGTGGAGTTATATTCATAAAAATACCGTTTATTGGTATAACAGCGTTTGAGAATAACGAGGCAGGTTGCTGACGTGGAGGAGGGGCAGTGGTCACATAACCTCTCTCGTTAAGTAATTGCCTTCTTTTTTTTTCTTTGTACGCCTACAAGTTAAACCCACCAAATGGGGACTACTTTTTGTAACAATGACAGCAGGGTCCATCAATGTTGTATACTTGTTACATCTGTAACAATTTACTTATTCAAAACTAATATAATATATTTTGTTCTAACTCACCAATGCAATAATTGGCTATGACTAAGGTTGAACACAATGTTTTTAAAAGTTGTATTTCAAGTGCTAAGTTATGAGGATGTGATTAAAGAGTTAACCAAATGATCAAATTCGAGATGAATTACAATTGAGAAAATATATGGATGATGATGTCATTACGAGTAGGATTAAATTTCGAGTGAAATCATCATTCTCATTACAAGTGTTGAATTGACTTTTACTATTTGAGAATTTAATGAAATTCACATAATCACGAAAAAATGGTTTAACTTGCAAAAATTTTCGCCTCACCAAAACCCAACGGAAATTTTAGTCATTCAAGATCGTTTAGAGCCTCAAAATAGCATCTTATATCATTAGTTATAGTTTGAATAAAAGTCTACTATTTGTTTTACAATTTAATTATGACGTTCTCTAGTTAGGGAATAAGAGTTTTACTAATACTATTTTTAAATTTCAAATTTAATATTCGTGTTAAGAGTTTACTTTCGTTTTTGTTCTCCGTAAGTAAGTTTTAATATTGAACTGACATTGGTGGACAAATAATTTAAAGAGCTTAATTATGTTAATATAGAAATTTCAAAATGTAACACGTAACAGTTTTATGGATTTTGTTGTATAAAATTATCGTTTACCTTACATAGTCATGTTCTACTATATTAATAAGTTATTATTATATTAATGAAACCAAACATTTTGTTGTAGCAAATGTACCTTTTTCAACAAATATAATGGACTCTTATAAGCAATATACCATGTACTTTGATTCAATCTATCTAAGATTTGAACTCCCAAAAGTTCATAGGTTGTTCTTATAAGAGATAATGTTATAGAAACATGATCTAAGGATAAGATTGGATAACTTTATGAAAAAATATGCAAAAAATTTCTAACTATATCCAAGTTGGTACAAGCATCTTCAATAAACATAAACAAACCATGCATGCTTGCCTTATATGAATTAAGGTAAACAAACATTAATCTATTCTCACATGACTATAATCTTATCCAATCCAAACTCTGCCATCAATAATTGCTAATTTATCCCCAAATAAATATGAAAAGGAAATAAACATATTTTGATAGAGGAACAAAAGCAATGTACACTAAAGTAAAATAAAACAACTAATAAAATATAAAATAATGAAAGCACTACCAAGCATCTTAACTTAACATTAAAGCACAACCAACAAGTATCCCTACCCTTTAAATACCATTCTATCCAGCACTCCATTTCATCAACAATTTCTCACAATCTTTATATCTTACTCTCTCAACAAAAAAACAAGAAACCTTCATACTTAAAAAATGGAACAAAACCAACCAATTTTAGCCAAAAAGGTTTGGATCTTGGTGCGCGTTGCGTATTTCATGTTACGAAAAAACATATCGAAGCGAAAGTTATTACTCGATCTCAACATGATGGTTAAGCGTGGCAAAATCGCTAGTAAGGCTTTACAAAATCTAATGTTCCACCACCATCACCACAACAACGGCTCACATGAATCGTTTATGGTCCCACCACCCGGTGAATACGAGTTTAGTTGCACTAACACCCCTTCTACTAACAACAACCATCACACATTTTCTTTATTCCCATTTCATAAGAAACAACATTATTCCAACAATCATTCTAAGGAGGATGTTGACTTGATGGCGGTTAATGCTGCGGTTTGGAAAGCAATGGAGATGATTCATAGCGAAACGGCTTCCCCTGTGCTCCCAGGGTTTGGGAACAGTCCAATGGTTAGGCAACTTAGGGTAACCGACTCACCGTTTCCGTTAACTAACGTTGATGAGGACAGCCACATGGTTGATGAGGCGGCCGAGAGGTTTATAAACCGGTTTTATAACGATTTAAGGAAGCAGAATACCAATGCGAGGTCGTTTGGTTCATCGTGAATTTGATGTCTTTGTGGTTATCTGTATTGTGGTGAAGTTTATGTGTTAATAGGTCTCTTATTAGTGTCTTTTCACAAGTGAATTTTAGATGGAGCTTGTAAAACTTGTTTTTTAAGAGATTGTGGGGTGTACATTTAAAACTTTTGTTTGTATTATACTCTGTATTACACAAATATACCGGAATAAAAATAATGTTACAAAGTTTAGGCTAAATTGTATAAATTATTAAAAAACCTTGCTATAAACTTCCATTTTTCAGATAAGAAATGTATATATTTATACAATTGTCAAAAAGATAATGAGACATTTTATTATTAACTCAATACACATGGAAAAAGTATTTAATAGAAGTTACAATTAAAACTATAAACTTCTATATAGTACTCGTATATTATTAAGTTAAGGCGAATTAAGAATAAACGAGACACGAAGAGTTTCAAAATCGAGATTAATTAGTAATGTTAATAAAGGTTAGAAACTAATTGTTCGTTTACGTGCCATTGGGCAATATCTACACCACCAGTTTTCTGTTACTAATAGGCGTTTCTAATTGATGTCAATGTTGTGTTGATGAACTCGAAATAGAGTTACTATTTTTATTGCGATTAGTAAATATAAGATAAAGTTTCTATTTAATTTAAATAGAGACCCGAGTTCTATGGGTCAGATTTAATGTTTTTACTTTGATTCTTATTCCAGCTATCGTATATAATGTAACCTATAAACTACGAAATAATACATAAAACTCTTTAGTTCGTCGTGAACTAAATCAAATTCCTGATTAAATTAATTCCTAACATGTTATTGTTAAATTAGGTCAGTCATAGAAAACAATCTTTATTGTAGTTAGTGAGTAGTGATCCACTGATTGTGGATTATTTGAACTGATTATTATAAAAGCTAAATAACCAAAACTAATAAAAGCAATAACTACCTAGTAAGATGGAAAGTTAAAGCTAGCTTTCCTTTTCCTAAAACACCACCATATTGTGTTTCACAAAGTGACCATTTTCTCTTGAATAGAGATTTGTGGTTGCTGATTACCAAATGACAATAGTACACAACACATGTATACGTTGCACTCCACATTTCGACTTATTATATTCTTTTGATATTAATATAGATCAACTTACTTCTTTGTAGCATTTGCTACATCAATTAAAATTGATAATTAGGTTTCTAGTAAATTAAGTAGTAGTTATTTCGAATAAACATATTATATGTGGTAACAATTAAATTTACGTCGCAATTACTATCATTTCTTGTTAATTTGGACATATAGCTACGAAATGAGATCAATTAACTAAATATTCTTTATAAAAGAATCGATCGACATGAAATGTTTTACATAATATTGGTTCGCTTTGTGTGACTTTGCTCAATACTTTTTAGATTAACTTTGATAAGAAAAATGAAAGAATGGTTGGTTTCGTTATCATTTGTGAAGTAAAGATCGATATGGCACGATCAATTTCCTTTTTACTCCTGGATGATTTTCGTTTGGTTGTCTTATGTCAAAGTCGGTAGCTTCTTGCTAGGTGTGGTCATTTCTAAATATAGAACTTTTGATGAAAAGAAATTCCTTTTTGTCCCCATATTTTTGCTTATAAAATCATAGTTTTACGGTTTAACTTTATAATATATGTAGTCTAGCTATATTGTTTGGTAAAAGTCTATTGTAGTGATTTGTTATAACGTTATCAATTTTAGACGTGTGAACGATCATTACACTTCCACAATAATTTTATTGAAAATTAACCAATTGTTGATCTAAAAAATGTTTAAAATATCACTCTTGGTTGCTCATCGTTGGTTTGAAGTAATAGACAACATATTTGTAATCATAATTTAAACTCACATATCGAACTATTTCGATTGTTTAGATACACAATCATTCGTTCCAAATATATGAGTTAAAACTTGTTTGTTAAGAGATACTTCAAATATCTTATTAATGATTAGTTTTCTAAACTAAACTATATATATATATATATATATTCTATTAATATTAAATATTAATATGTACAATTTTATTTAGTGGAATAAAAAGCTAAGAGAAATAACTCAATAAGTGGCACAAGGAGCATGTCACTTTAATTTAACGTTAAATGCCACCAATAATATTTCCCCCCCTTTAAATAGCACTCTCACCTTCATCCTCCCACCACAACATTAATAACAACCATCTTCACATTCTCTATTTTTCTCATTCTCTAACCAACTTCTCATAAATCCAACAGTTTATACAAAAATGGAACAAAATTTACCACTAGTTGCAAAGAAAGTATGGAGTTTGGTACGTGTGATGCTTTTCATGCTAAGAAAAAACATATCCAAAAGAAAATTATTACTCGATCTCAACTTGATGATGAAACGTGGCAAAATCGCAGGGAAAGCCCTACAAAACCTCATGTTCCACCACCATCATAATCGGTCATCTTCCGCCTTCAATCGCCGCTCAAACGACTCACCAAACTTCACTTTCCCACCACCACAAACCGAAGATTATGAATTCAGTTGCAGCAATAGCCCTGCTTACCCGATGTCCCTTTTCACCACTCATAAGAAACACCATTACAAAAACAAGAAGTCGGCCGTTAAGAATGACCATGACGAGATATACATTGACCATGCAGTTATTAAGGCGCTGGAGATGTTGACCAGTGCCACTGCCTCACCGGCTCTTCCTGGATTTGGAAAGAGCCCCATGGTCCGGCAGTTGAGAATAACAGACTCCCCATTTCCGTTAAATAACGGGGATGAAGATAACTATGTGGATGAAGCTGCTGAAAAGTTTATAATGAAGTTTTATAACGAGTTGAGAAGAGAAAGTTAAATTTTAAGTTTGGGTGTAAAATGTAAATCTTGAATTTGTCAGGGGTTTACTATGCATTATATAACTTGTGCTGTATTGGGTTTGTA
Organism: Logfia minima; assembly: GCA_963921325.1. Taxonomy (NCBI): domain Eukaryota; kingdom Viridiplantae; phylum Streptophyta; class Magnoliopsida; order Asterales; family Asteraceae; genus Logfia; species Logfia minima. The sequence continues at coordinate 1,503,809 of OY992771.1, read as the reverse complement.
AGTTAATTGCAGCCAGTGTATTTGTTTTGAAGCTTCTCTGATAATTGTGTGTATCTATTTTTAGTTATTACAGAAATAAATGATTAAATACTTAAAACATATGTCAATATTCTTCGACTATTATTATACACTGATTGCTTCTTCTTCTTCTTCTTCTTCTTAACACTTGAATAATCCTCACATGAACCAGATCTTGATATAGTACATGTACGTGAAAGTACATATTAGGAATATGTACAATTTATAACAAATTTCAAGCCTTTTCAAAGATTTGGTTAGGATATTTTGGAATCAAATGTGCAACAGAATATACCTAAACATTAATTGGACCAATTCAAATTGTTTATTTAAGGAATTTTTGTTCGAATACTACTTCTGTTATTCAATCATTGCCCATCAACAAACGGGCGACAAACACTTCCCTTTAAAACTAGATTCGACGCAACGATTAAAGTTTATTCTTTTCATTAAAAAAGAAAATTGAAAACTTAAGGTGGTACAATAGTCCACGTCCACTAGAAAGCTTTGAGTTCCGATTCACTTAATTTTTATTTAATTGATGATTCACGAGGATAAATGTGATTATCTACTTGTCTGATGGAAAATGCTACTAACTTCAAAATAATAAAAATACCCTAAGTTTTGTATCGATTTAATATGGTATATAAAATGATTCATACACATGAAAAGGGAAAATTTTGTTTATTTTATTCGGTAACTAGTTTATTTATCTCGTGGTTACGCGGAATTTTATATAAAATTTTTAGTAATTGAGTTATTTATATAAAAACACTTATATTTTTATTTTTTTATAGATAATAGTTGTTTCCAAAACCCACCAAAAAATGAAAAAAAATAAAAATCGTCGAAACTATATCATGTGAGATGTCTAATTAAATAGAAAAAATACCGATTTTTATGGTGAAATTTTTAAAAAAAATTAACTAACTGTTTTTGAGATATTTAATTTTAAAGAACGTTAGAGAAAAATGAGTTTTTGCCAAATAGACCACTCTTATTGGTTCTTCTATTTCTAATTAAAAAGGGTAATCTCATTTGAATTTCTATTAATCAATGGATTATTAATGACATCGTCAATTTAACTAATTAAAATTAATAATGAGATTATAATTAAAAAAATATATTTTATGACTAAAATTAATTTATTTAAAAAGTTATGATATTATTATGATTTTACTTTATAGAGAGATGACAGTTGATAACTCTTTTATTTATTAGATAACTTTTTTATTTACAGAAGTTTAAAATTCTGCAAGTGCTATGTTTTGGGAGCCACTTTGTGTGGTACGCCTTTACGGGGGTGTTTGATTGGCCGCTTTGTTGACATGGCGGCGCTATGATTGATTACTAGATTTCTAAGTTTTCTCTAGGTTGGTAATATAATTTCAGTCCCTCTAATTCTTATCTATTCGCAAGAGCTTGTTTCTTTTGATATAGGTATGTTCTAAATCAAATTTGTAAGGTGTTAATGTTATCTTAATTTTAATTATTGGGTTATTGATCCAAATAAGCCCATCATCGGTCAAATACTAAAACTAGAATACTTCATAGACACTTACGACATACAGATCTAGACCATAACCCTAAGCGTTAGTAACTAACGTGAGATCTCTCGCTTACCAACCGGCTTTCATATTCAAGTTTTTTACAATGTTAATCACCTTTTCGATGATAATCATCAAAATGTCAGTTAATTGCTAGTTGTTATTGTTATCCTAATTAAAAGAAAATAATGTTTACATATAAACTCGTAAACTATTCTCTTTATCACAAACTGATTTTACAATAAAAACTTCATCTGAACTTATATGATAATATTGTTGGATTAAATTTAAGTCTTTACATAGTCTTGCAAAATGTTGATTTAATCTAAGGGTCCAGCAATTATATATATAAATATGTGTTTCTATTGTTATTGCTCAATTGAGATATGGAACATACGAAACTAGAAGTGTAGGTTGAAAAGTAACTGTTGAGTGTGGAGAAATTAAAAGCCAAAAGTTGCGGCAATGGCCAAAGTATAAAACCAGGTGACATTGAGGGACACTTGTAGCTGTTCAAAGTTAATAGGGGTAACTACCTTTTTATTACAAGAAGTGGTTGGAGTTTGATTGGTTGTTCAATTATTGTTGTTTAAAGTAATTCCATTTACATTTTTGGTCCTACTGTTACATTTCCACCAACACATCTATCAAAACTCTACACGTACCTTTTATCCACGCAGTCTTTTACTTGTTCAAAATACAACTTTACTCATTATTGGTCTATACGTGTTCTCTAGCTTCACGGTGTGTAGCATAACTCAAGAGTTAATTAGTTACATTAATTGATCGTGTCCTCATAATTATTACATGATTTTCGAGTTTAGGCTAATAACTTTTGATCTTAAGCCATTAAACTTTAGATTAAGATAAATTTAATAAAAAATATGGAAGGATGGTGATTTCGTAGGGGAATTGTTTGTATAAGTTCAAGATGATGATTACTTCAAAGTTTGAAATAAAAAGAAAAAAAAAGGTACAAAGATTAATGGAGTTGAAAACGGACAATCTTTATTTGAATTTTGTTATTTGTAAACCTTAGAGTTATAGATAGGAGTTTATTACTATCGGAAAATCCTCAACTATCGAAAAGTTGTCAAACGGTTATAGTTAAATTTTAACGATGAAATCAGTTTTCTAACCGTTAATAAACAACCATCTTATGAAAGTTAGTTTCTTAACCGTAACCTCAGAGTTACAAATAGCAACTCCTTTTTACTTTTATTTACTCATGGAGATGCAATCAAAAGAAATTGAACTTACTTTGAGTTGTGTCAAAGTAGTCGAATTCCTATATACATGAAGTGTTAGAAGGGGTTGTAACCATCAGAGTAATTGATTCAAATTACTGGATATTTTATAAGAATCGTATTAGAAAATCACTTTTCAAAGTAAATATTTTAACTTTAGAATTGTTTGGGTTCACAAATTAGTTATAGGATAATTCAAGAGAATGTTCAATGAATTTTGCCAGTCAAATCTTGAACCCGAATGTTTTCGTGTCTCAAAAATGTGTTTACAATATGCATATGTAACAGGGACAACCAAAACAGTAGTTAAAAGCAATTATTTATCTGCAAAATGTTTCATATTTCTCGAGTATATTGAATATCGTAATAACTTAGGTATGATTTCATATGATATAACTCGTGCCCATTGATCTATCGATGTACTAAAACAACATGAGGCTTCTAATTCTTTTAGCACTCATGAATTTCACGAGTTGAATACAGGGCCGGTTCAAGTCAATTTGAGTCCTAAGACGAGATTGTAGAAGAGAGTGGCACCTCTGTACAAAAGGGTCTAGTCTAATATACTATACATACGAAATTTGAGGCCCTTTTCGAGGTGAGGCTTAAGGCGGTCGTCCATTCCATTCGCTCTCAGAACCAGCCCTGATTGAATAAATCATATGTTTCTTGATGATATATAAGTCTAGAAATAGACTAAAGATTGATCTACGATGCATGTCAGACATACATGCACGTTATTCTTAAACCTATATTATTTCTCTATATCGTGATTTACTCAAGACAAGTTCTTATGGATTACAATGCCTCCATTTCAGAAAATGAACTAGTGATAAAGCAGGCTCCTACAACGCACGCTCATTAATGTACACGAAAGTTCGATACGCAATGTGAAGAAATTTAATTAATATCAAGTCAATTTACTTTTAATCAAACATTTTTATGTAATAAAATTGAAATATAAATTCTATAAAATTTTATGAAATTTTCGAACTAAACACAATTTATATTTGTATTTATTCCAAGAATTTTGTGGAATTGAAATCTTAATCCTATTATATACGATTATTTAGTTCAAGAATCGATTGAATTAGAAGTCGTTAATTTGTTTCGCCCAAGAGAATTTTATATTTTTCAAAATGTATAATTCTTTAATAAATTTAAATTGTATTAAAAATATTTCATGAATCAAATGTATTAAATATTCAAATGCAACATAAGTGTTTCTAAGATAATTTCTCCTAAATATTTAGTTAGCACTACATCTCAGTTTAGTTTATTTGTATCTTAATTGAATTTGGGGCCATCGTACCACTAATGGAATCTATAAACTTATCGTGGGCACACAAAAATTATGTACGTAATAATCAAAGTGAATTGACATTTGACACATGAAATGATTACATGTTTTTCTTAGGTGTTAAGTTAGAAAATACCAACAAAAAGAAAACGTTAAGGATTTGGATATTGTATTCATCTGGTCATGCCGATAGCTTGGTTGTATATCGTTTCGTGTCATGTCGTATTCCGGATGATTTATCTACTACTCTCTCGATCTCTTCCACCATACGATGATAACTTTTCGCTCATGGCATTTGCTTTTTTACTATTTTTGCTTCAATATTTGTCTTTATTTACCCTGTCCCATAAATATCTTATCCAATTCATCTAATAATTACACAACACCTAAGAATTAAATTAACTAGTTACGATTACATGTTTTCGGTTTTAACCTAATTACATATATTGTATTGACTCATTAAACTGTGTTTACCGGTAAAAAAAAATAAAAATTTGCAAAACACAAGTAAAAACAGATTATTATATTGATCATGTTGGATTAAAGCGAGGTGAGATAACCAGTAAATAATCTATCGTATAGAAATGACGGTTAATTCTATCGGATACATCCATAAGTACCGTTTATGGGAACAGGGGAGTTCCCGCATGACCCCCACGGCTAACTGGGTAGCAGGATGACAATAGATTGCATTCACATCAGCTCGTAGTAGTGCCCAATTTCCCAACCCGTAATTGCGTGTAATGTAAAAGCCTTTAAAAACGTGTAATTTTAATTAAATAAAATATTCAATAACATTAAAATCACCAACAAATTAGTACTAATCGGGTCAAATATGTTTACTCGCCATAAAAAAGGAACGATATGTTGCGGTAGTGGTCCTTGCCAAAAAATATGGTAGTTTGTTCGAAGGTGACAATACGAAGAAGAGACATCCAAGTCAAAGGGAAACCATTGTTGAAAATAGCTAGTAACTAACGTTAAAAGCCACTATCAAATAAACATGCAATTAATCAAATTGTAAGGTTGCTTTTGCTCATAAGTATATGTTAAGCAATTAAGAGTCACGGCTCCACACCACATGCTATCATCACTTGTACTCTCACTGTTCTAGATTGTACATTAGAAAAAATCATAAGTGGGGGCTGGGGCTATAAACGAATTGATATATTTAATGCCATTAAGTAGGGGCCATAACACCTTAGATTTCTCGATTCTGTAGGCATTATTGGCAAAGGAACAGTGGTAGGGTATCATTAACATATCAATCAATGGCAATTAAAGACGAAAACTCTATAGAATAAAATCAACGGTTCGGGGTGTTCAAGATTGCGTTTCAAAACGGCGTTTTAAGAGAGCATAACCCAATCTGCTTTTAAAAAATTGTGTTTTTTATAACAAAATGTAAATAATTAAATCTTTTGTCAAACACGTTTTTTTAAAAGTGAGCACTCATATTACATTTATATTTTTTAAAACACAACAATAATAATAAATACAATACACTAATGATAAAAATTACACTAATTAAAAAAAGTACATTACATTTATATTTTTAATTTTGAACATTGTTCGAATTTTAGAAGGGACCCATTTACGATTTGATATAAAAGAAGTGTTTGAATTATATAGGTTGCATGTATCTATAGTTAATGTAGTAATTAAAAAGAAAGTGTGAATTGTGTTTGAAAAAGAGTGGCAATTGTATGTTATATAGGGTGTTCGAGATTGAAAAAAGGTTATAAAAAATTATTTGTTTTAATAAAAATACGAATGTTTAAAAAATTGGACTCACGGTGGTGACCGTTCTCCTTCGATGCGAGAAAAATGGAATATGAAGAACCAGTCACAAAAACTAGACGCTTCATCATTATAGGGAGTGATTTAAACATAAAAGAAACGATCCTAATGGTGAAAGAAATAGTCTCGGTATTTTCACATGTCCAGGTTCAGATCTAATGCATAAAAGAAACAACAAAGAAAGAAAAATAGATTGTTTTTAGTGCATTCGATGTTTTGAATATTTAAAGTCCTAAATAAATTTAGAGAAACACTAATATGAAAGTCTAGCTATTTGTATTTTTATTTGTCGTATTTATGAGCATAGAAAGTCATATATTTAGAGAAACACTAATATGTACGATTATTAATGTTAAATATTAGTACGTCCATTACTTCACATATCTTCTGTTTTACTATTAAGAACACATATTAGATATTTGTGTAGTCATGAATATGTACATCATCTACATGTTATAATAAGCATTACATGTTTCCAATAAGGCTGTATAATCTTTTAAGTTTTAACATTAACATTTTAACAATTCAAATTAATTTTTTTTTTTATAATTTAATCCTTTAAATTTTCGTTGACTTATTGGTTTAAACCTTCATAGGTTAAATCATTAATCTTTTAAAAGTTAGATAATCAAGCTATATAAACTTACAAGGACAAAATCATTATAAAAGATAATCATTCAAGAATAAAACTATTGAATTTTTAAAGTATAAAGAACGGATACCCCTGTAAAGAGTTAAACCATCAAAATTTTGTTACTTAAAATATAAAATTATGAGGAACTTTTTTGAAGGGTTAAAAAGTTAAACTTTTTTTTTGTTTTTGTTTTTTTTGAGGATTAAAGTCATTAAAACATTATTAACCTTTTAAATAACCTGAATAGTAATAAATTCTTAAACCATAATTAAGTAGTTTCAAGAGTTAAGCCTTTAAACAAGAACATCTATGCATAGTTGTAGTACATGCTGTTTACTCTGAAAACAAGTGTATATTAAATCTTTGTGATAGTATGAACATGATGTTTCTGTGCATGTTTTTTAATGGTTTGTACATCTTTGTATCGATTTTTCTGTACAAGATATTTATGAATATCTTTATAAACATATATTATGTTTAAAATTTACATGATTTAGTACTTTTTTTAATTAATGACGGTGGTTTGAAAATGGTTATTGTTTTAACTTTTATAACTTTCATATTATTTTTAGTTTTTGCTAACATTTATGCAGTTAAAACTTTTTTAATATAATTTCGGTACCAATTAGATATTTGGTACTATTTTGAGGTGTTAAAAAACAATATGGTATCCTCTTGTTCAGTATGGGATCAGTTTCGTCTCGAACTCACCCCTACTTTTTCTAATTATTTATATTTTATTAACATAATAATTAAATAATTTTTTTAAAGCGCAATCTCATACATCCCCTTAATTCTTGAATATAACTTATAGTTTATAATTTTGCAAATATTTATGTGCAACTAGAAAGAGGAACCGATTATGTACTTGTATAAAAGTTGAAGGTTATCATTGTATTTTTTAAGCAAAAAAATCCTCTATGGCTCAGCTAATTTTGTGTCGTTAACGGTACCTATATATTAATTACATCCCTATGAATTTATAGTAAAATAGTTGTTTTGAAACTTGTATTAAATAAAAATTCCGAAGAAAACAATCACAAGTCACTAAAGCTAATTCTTCTCTTGCTTTGTCATTGATGTTGCGGTTGTAACAAGAGCCATAAGCATAAAACATGAGATTTGAATTTGTGGGAGAGAGCTGCCCAACTAAATGGGAAAAAAGTGACATTTAATAATGATATTTAGCTTTAATAAAGTCTGGTTTCTTTCATGCAAAACTTTTCCCCCTTCCTCTTCTAGTCATCCATTAAACATATCCCAAGTGGTCACATAATAGTGATTTGTATTTTAAGCTCGTTCATGCCATGTCTAACAATCTAACATGATTATACATTTGTTTGTAAATTAAAAACCAAGGTTATGAATAATTGATCACAACTTTAATGGTCCTATTTAACTAGCACCCGGATGAGACTGATCACCTTAAAAAACCCGACAAAATTGCATTTATTATACATATGTTACAAACATTAGTATTAGTATTTATTACGCTTTTTACATATATGTTATTAACAACATATAGGTGCAACAACGGCTTTGAAGCAAAAATAAATTTAGCATTAGTCTTTTTAACTTTATGAAATATAGATATTTGGTCTCTCATTTACACCTTAATGTACATAATGATTCGTGCAATTTGATGCACATGTGATTTCCCATTTGTTTTATATGTTATTAGCGGTTCTCTTAACAAGACTCGATTACCTTCTTTTTGTGTTACCTATTTCTCCCATAGGACTTAAAAAGAACCACAATCTTTTGCTTTTATGTGTTTAATGTTATGTATCTAGATTTTAGTTACAAGTTTTAGAACCATTCAGATTTATGTGGAGTGGCTTTATCCTTTTAATTAATATATGAAAATAAATAAAGTAAGATGGTAGGGATTTGGGCTAGAACCCAGGCCCATACTTTTGAAGAGGCCGAGATAGTGAAAGCCTGAAAGGCAGTGTTATGGGAGTGGGTAGATGTGGAAAGGAGTATGGAGGGATATATTGTATCACTGGACATAAATGATTGTTAAAACTTTTGTCTTGCGTGTTCACTTGTGGCCACCTCTTTTATAAGACGGTTTTGTAATGTGTCTGGCACAGAAAATGAATTCCATTAACTTTTCTTTTTTTGGTAAAGGGTTTCTACAAACTCGATGAATTATATTAACCAAATAACAAGGATATTACAATGAAGCAAGGATATTAAAATGAATTCCATAAACTCTAGCAGTTTAAAAAGTGTTTTGTTCCTTATAATTGAAAATAACAATTGATTTGTTTATCAACAATGGTACGGTAATAGTCAAATCATCAATGATAATGACATGTAATCGTAAAATACAACATATTTACGCATCAGATTCATGCTTATTGAGAGTTGTAAGAACCAAAATTATCAACATATTTACGATGAGTGGGTATAGCATTCCTCTAAGTTTTATTAGATGCCTCGTGATACATTTAATAACATCCTTTATCATATGTTTTTAGTTTCTTGTAGACAAAGTATTTTAGAACATACGGATTGTATAATGTATGTGAAAATATAATGCGAACATCTTCTAAAATTAAGGTGTGTGTGCGTTTTATATGTAACTGTGTAAGTATGTAATTATCAATTTAAAGTACATTAATCCTCACACATGATAGTATCAAAGTCTTTCAATGTTAAACGAGCAACTCGCAAATAAAACAATGAATAAAAGACAGGAAGACATGTAATATTATTGAAGCCATTAGCTTTGGAACTGTAGTTTGTCACTTAACATTATTATGCAACTTTTTGCAATGTTATTGCAACCACCAACTTTTGTGCTCATATTAAATAATCAAATGAGTGGGTGATAATCTAGTATTAGATTAGATATGTTGCTAATGAGATGGCTGGATTGGCTTTTGCTTTTTAAGCTTTTTGCTGGCTTTGTTTTCTTGATTTTTTGTCTTTTTATTTAAGTGGATCATATGTAACTACTTTATCCACATATTTAATTCAACACTTTCGATTTACCATTTTGTTTTATGTATTTATATTAATATTAATATTAATTATCGTGAATTTCTTGATATATTTATACAATAGACTCTTTAGAATTACATTTTGAAGATTAATATGTATATATATATATATATTAGAAAGTCAATTTTACAATTAACTTACGTTACATAATATATTCATATCACATATATATACACGTAGCGTATCACAAAATTTGAACCCTCAATCTTTTAATTAATAAACTCACCGCATACCACCTTTTTTCTTATTACCTTACCATTTTAAAACTTTTCATCAACAATTAATGTCCTTGTACCCGTTAAAAATACAGTTCAGTTGTTTAAGTCATGCTTTACAAATAGTAGCATTGTGTTAAGTGTAAAGATAACAAATTTCAAAAGTGGGCCCACCAACATCAGCCCTTCGTTAGAAACTCCGTTTGCTTAATGTTGCATCCTTATCGACCCAAATAATTATGATGAAAGTTAAAAAGTGAAAATGATTGCTCTTTTGGACATTTGGCTTCTACAATTATTGGTATATACACAAAAAGTCGTTAAGTGTAGTTAAAAGTGCTACCTCTTTTTCTTACAATCGATATACCAAAATGATTAAGATATAAGATATTTTGTTCTGGTTAACTTGTATTACTTTTTTTTAAACAATGGAATTTTATTAAAAATTAGTGAGAAGTTAGGAAATAACGAAAAGGAAAATTATAAAATAAAAGAAAGCAATGAGTTTTGAAATCAATTGTTCGAAGAAATATTAACTTTCCTATTCCTATCTGTGTACCACAAAAATGAAGTGTCATTAATCTTGGTAATCATCAAATGAAATTCAATATTAGCCTTCTAATTTATGTTTATTATTTTCAAATGTACACAATGAAAATGATGAATTAGTGTCTCAGTAATCATCTATATTCAAGTAAGTAAGTTACGATGACAAGTTATTGACAGTGTCCTTAAGGTTGAGCGTGTAAATTGATCAGTATCATTGGTTATTAACGTATTGTGAAAATATATGGATGGTAGATTGTAGATGTGTTATACGAGGATTTTTAACCGAGGGCATTGCAGTAGACTTTAAATTATCAATTTATAAAGTAAATAAATCAAAAAAGAAATGTCAAAAATATAAACATCATGCAATATATTATATGTAAAACATACTAAATTAAAGTAGAAATTATCGTAAACTTATTTGAATGTCAAGAATGATACAATACATATGCATTCTAATAACACATATAAAATATATGATAATGTTTACAAAACTAACTATTAGCTGGAATTTTATTTGTAAACTGTATTTGGTAAAGTAAATGTAACTGTAATATTAAAGTGTAAAATGACCATAAAGGACATCATTACAAAATATAATGAAAAATATGGTTAAAGAAATAAAATTAACAAAAAAATCAATTGTATAAATAACATCGTTTTTTGGATGAGAAAATCATTGTTTCATATTTAAGTAAAAATTCAAAAGATAAAAACACAAACAAAAATATAATATGTTTGTGATAAATCATCGACCACTAGCATTCTATATGGATATAGCAATATCATTACGAATATGTTTCATCTCATTACATGTTCCTTCACTTAAAATCTCATCTAGTTGTATGGCTCCTTACGATAGAAAACAGACGAGTGCAAGCGATCAAGAACCAAATCAAGATCCACATCAACTTCAAAATCAAGATCCAAATCAATATCTAAAACAGTAAGTTGTTTACCTTTAGCCATATATAAACTGAAATATTACATTGTATTATTAATATCATCTTGATTTTGACTTGCAGAAAACACCCACAAAATCAAAGGTTAAGGTCGAAGTCGAAGCATCTCAGCTGACTCAGTTTTTTCAAGTGTACATTTGAGTCACCCTTAAAATTATTGTAATGACATAAACTTGTGTTATCTACTTTCCTTGATGTTCACTTTTTTGTGTTTGTCGAACACTAAAACATTTTATTGGATACGGATTAAAAACATTAAATAAACTATACAACACAGTAAGTGAAATACATAATTTGGAAATTATCCAATTGATTTAAAAATAAATAGAATAATTGACTACTAACTAATCGAGCAATCGCCTTGCCAAATCTCTGCGTGTAACATAGACCTCAATTTCTCTAAGTATTTTTGCGTAGGTAATAATCTAGTTTGATTGCTCGATATCATCCGTTATCAATTGTAAACCAGTATCCAGGTCTTTATCATACTCTTCAAAGTGGCAATACCACTTATCTGGAGCCCAATAACTCATCTCTTCTAAAGCGTAATCCAAATTTTTTGTTGAAAATTCATCAACATCTATGCAGTCAATAAACGCCAATAAACCTTGCGTGTACATTCTTATGGCACCCTGAAAAATCTCCACCTTGATGAAGCGAGATGTTAAACAACTCAGAAACTGTTGCATATAACTCATCAATTTGTTGTGGCTCATTTGGACCTCAAAATTGTCAAAACGGATCATTATGAACCATTTAAGAATGATTTCTTTTTTATTTTCACCCAACAAAAAGTGAGTATTTTTGTGAGAATTTTTAAAACAAGTTGATAATCATCTTTAATTTAATATTTATGGAAATTTTAAGAATTCTAAGAATCTCGAAAAATCTTATCCAAAACAGATAAAAGATAAGACATTTTTAACCAAAAAATGTTCAAACCGCAATTAGTCCATGACTCGGTGTACCATGAGACGCAAGCGGCAATCCGACCACACAAGTGGTAAATTGCGATCCGCAATTTACCATTCGCAACTTTCACTCTGGTAGGACAAAATGGTGTAGGTCTTTGTTTTCTTCGAATAAACCTTGTTAATAAAGCATAACTTTAGAATGTAGGTTTTAAAATGGGTTTAGAATTTGGGTTGTGATCAATTCAAGAAAACACAAAAAGAATTATTATATTGTTTACTTGTTTAGTTGATCAGGCTTTTGTTAGGGCAAATATTTGAAACATTAGCGGGCTATCATCGCTATAATTTACAGGCCCAGGCCTTACGCTTACTATAAGCAAATATACTTTACAGGCCCATACTAAAAAGGTTTTTTTAAGGCCTTTCGCTATAATAAAAAGCCACCAAAATAAATCGCCCACCGTGGGGCTCGAACCCACGACCACAAGGTTAAGAGCCTTGCGCTCTACCAACTGAGCTAGACGGGCTTATTTTTAAGTTTATCCTTTGTGAATTTAACTATATTTAATGTCTTAATACTACAAAATCTAGAAGTGCCTATGAAGTGAATATGAATTGCGTTTGTCTGCTCATTGGAAATGTATTAAGAGTATATGCTTGCAATAATACGTCGGATACCTATATTTCATGAACAAAAATTATACTCCAATTTCGAAGATGTTTGCTATATGGAATCAAAAGTGGTTGAAAATATGATTTTGTTAATAACCAGTTTTCAACTACTTTAATTAAAAGAAATGATAACAGGAATTTTCTTCTTTTTTTTAAAAAAAAAGACAAACTTATACTGCATATCCCACATATTATATACATCCATACAAATACATGCACAATTACCACTCATAAGACGTGAACTCACAACTTCTAAATTGATGGATTCTTCACATACCGCTAGACAATTTCCATTTGATTTCCTGTTGGTTTTTTAAATGACTATATTAGCATTTCTCTAATATTGAGCGAACTGACATGTTGACAACAAGCACTTGTTAAATCCATGTCCGTTACTAAAGGATCAACTTTTAATAAAGAAGTCACTGATACGGTAAAGAATTCCTAACACTTTGGTGAAACTTTTGAAATGCGTACCACAATTAATAATGATCGATGATCAAATAATTTATTTGTTTTCTCGTATTGGTGAGAATGTGAGAAATTTTAAGCAAATCAATACTTGAAACATCATAAGTTTCGATTCGATTAGAGTTATGAGGCTTTGAAATAACTCACTAGAAGCTTTTGTGACGGACGTGACAGATGGACGAACAAACGTTGCGGTTCAGCCTAACCATATCCCTTTATTTGGGACCTACTTAACGTCAAAGTTCTAGAAGGGAAAAAGAACCGTATAGTTAACGTTGTTAGGCTAATAAGAGGTGACGAGTAAATAAACATAAGAAAGCCAACAGTTTAAAAGGTACTTATTTGGCCGTTAAATGGTCATTTGCAGGTAACATCTCTGTTGTCAATATTACGGATGATATCCCCTTCCTAGAATTTTATTTTTATTTTGCAATCGTGTCTATAAGTGATTTTGTGTGACAAATACGTCATGCTTACCACAAATAAAACTCATGTCCTTTTTCATCACCATCAAGACTATTACATTATGAAATATAAAAAGTATCGAAACATTATTTAGGTAAGCTTCAATGTGTACAAATAAAACAAGAACAAAGATCCTGTATGCAGTCAAACTTTCACACCAAACAGTGTACAAAGCTCATCTTACCAACAATTAATGATTGGTTAGTAGTACAAAAATGTCAACTTTGAAGACCTATTTGTGAGTAGACAAGATTTTAGGACTCTTTGGTAGGTGCTTTTGGATAATTGGTGGGGTCTAAACTACTTCAGTGCTTCTTTTGCTCTTCACAAATCAAGTCGTTAAACAATAAAGGTTAGTGACTGTTAATTAACACCTCATTCATATAAATGGTTCAATTTCAATTGTTCACCCACCACCACTACTAGTATACGTGTGATATCCCAAGTAATACTTTGATTACATGCTCAATAATACATACATTAATCAATATTAATTCCATCATATAGAAATATATAAATTGGTCATTTGACAAGCTTTTGACTTTTGAGGTAGTCCTCTATTCATTTTGATTCTTGAACCTATAATGTTTCAATGTCATCATCATGAAACCAAACTAATGCTTGAACGCAGAGTTATATTCTAAATTATATAGTTTCGACTATATATCTATGTATGTATGATTAGGGTTAAGTTCTACAATAGTACCATATGCAAATTTTTGGGAAGATGTATAGTAGGTGATTTGGATACTATACAAATGAAAAATGATTAACAAATCTAAATAAATACGTCTAGAGATTTTAAGATCTATAGTCATTTATATCTTTTAAATTTGTTGAGAACTATATAAGCATAACATCAAACACATTACTAGAGACAGATAAACACACTGCAATATGATTTGTGTCAAAACTGATTGATTTTTTCTGGTTTTATCTCGAGAAACCAGACATATTATAGGGTCTAAATATCTATTTTGAAAAATAATCTCAACACGACTCATAAATGTAGTTGGAAATTGAGATCGTTCACCCTGTTTCACACCCAAATTCCCCAACAATCATGACTAATTTTGACTTAAAAGACGGCTTGTTGCTAAAAATTTTTTTGATTCCGTCCCTTAGTATGCAAATGTGTGTCAAATGAAAACATGATTAAACGATTGAAAAGGAATATATGAAGCAAAGTATGAGTCAAAATTGATGAGGGGTCCACTCCAATGTCCCTGCTATCTTAATCTTAATGTCACTATTAAAAAATAAGGGTTGCACCAGATAAAAAAAGACATTAGTCGTATTCAGTTTTCGGTGGGTTAACGCTACCTATGTCATCTATATCATTTTTGTTATCCCCAACTCAATGTAAATATGTCCCTTTGAGGTTAATTAATAATGCGTTACGTATTCATACAATTTTTAAGATAGATTATGAAATAGTAGTAATGAGGCATCCATGTGGATTACGTAAATATAAATTTAAAAATAAACAGTATATACGAGTTGCATTTAAGAGTCAACTATTGAGAAATGAATAACGTATGAAAACAATCGAAAATGGTGGAGGTCAATCCACGGCTCAGCCGTGGATCAACCGTGAATCTGCAGAAAAGTTTTGTACTTTACCTATAAATAGCAAACTCTTTTTAAAGTTGAAGCTTATCCTCTTAACTAAAACTTCTAGATTTCGCTTGAATCTAGATATATTTTAATATTATATTATTTATTCTAAGAGAGAGATTAAAGTGTGTAAGCTAAGAGTTATTTTGTAGTGAGGTAATGAGTTTTAATATATGTATTCACTATTTTGTGTTTGTATTGTTATATAATTAGTACTTCAAGAGTGAGTGTGAGGAGAGAGTTTGTAGTCAGGCCCAGCTTAAAGGGGGTGCGAGGTGTGTGATTGTACAGGGCCTGAAAAAAATAGAGTTCGAAATTTAGTTCGGAATTAAGTCAATATATATTATATATATTAATATATATTATTTTATGTAAAACAAATCATAAATCTAGAGTAGATAAGTTGGCAATATCCCCCCCTTTTAGTTTTACACCATTTTTGTTTGGTGCAAGTTCGAATCTTAAAAGCCACATTTTATTTTTCTTTTCTGAAAGGTTTTTCCATCCTTTTTTATTAACTCATTATTAGGGCCCATTTAATAATTGTAGTCCATTAACAATAATTGATTATAATTTATAAGCCCATTACTCATATCATAGGTATTTTTATAACAATTATCGGTTTATCGTAATTTTATAGAATTTTGCTTATATATATAAAAAAAAAATTAGGGCCCATTTTTATTTTTCGCACGTGGTCTTTGAAATCAATGGACCGGCCCTGATTGTAGTGTGGTCTTTCTAAGTGTTAGAGGAAGAAATGTTGTTATATTGATGTCTTTTTATGTGTTAGAGAAAGACTTGTTGGTGTTGTAATCTTCACTAGTGAAAGAGAAAGAGTTGGTGTTGCGGTGTATAAGTTAGTGAGTGTGAAGTTTTCTTAATTGTGTTGGAAGTAATGGTTTATTTAGGTGATCTTCTTTGTAGTAAAAGAAGAGAAGTGTTGATTTGTTATTGAATGAGAAAAGTTTTCAATATAGATACTCGTCCTTTCCGAGTAACCTGTGTTGAAACTTGTCTTTTATTTGGGAACTTTGATCCCACATAGGAGTGAGGAAAAACTTTGTGTCTCCTTATAACCCAAATACCAATTAAACCAATTTGGACTAAAGCTTATACATGGGTTTGGAATTGGATTGTGTGAATTCGTTTAGCGTTCATTTGCTAGATAAATACATATATAAAAGATGGGGCTTGGGCCTCTTGGGCTCTCATGATCAAAACTGAATCGTTTTTTAACCCTCCTTTTATCAAACCGAATTAGGGAAAACTTCATTCGTCACCATTCTTTTTAATAGAATTCGATAAAATGTTTTAGTATGGTTAGAGCATCTTCAATGATGATTTTTTAAAAGTTTTTTCGTCAAAAAATTTCTTAAAAAGATTTAAGAAAAAAACCTTTGCTTCATTAAAGAAAAGTTTTTTAGCATTATAATTCAATATTATAACAAGAAAAGAGATTGCAAAGACTGAGAAATTTCAAATCATTAAAACCCTCTTTGTCCTTTAAATATGATATTTAAATGATAAACAACTTTCTTTTGTTAGAGTAATATATATATTTTTCTAAAAGATTTTCATTAGGAATGCTCTTATAATAGTTTTGAAATTTAAAACAAGTCAAATTTCAAAACTCTAGATCAACCATAATGTAAGTTGAAGGTCAATTGATCTTTATATTCAATATATTACTTTTTTAAAATTCATTTACAATCAACATATTATTTTTGTTAAAATTTATTCAAACCCTAAGTCATGCATTATATTAATGGAAATAAAAAATTACCCGAGGGGAATAGAATCTCTCATTTATCATAATTTATTTTGTCATTTCCACTTTTGTCTTTTATCATAAGAAGATTATTAATCGATTAGTAGAATCTTTAGTTGTCAATAAAATCAATAGAAACGTGTCTCATTTAGACATTTAATTATTAAAAAAGACTTGAATGTTATTATGACAAGCGCATGGTATACAAGTTGTTAACAGTTAGTTATTGGCGGGTATATAAAATTGGATATAAATGAATAGAGAAGGAAAAATAACAAGAATGTGCATAATGATAGTTAGTTATAACAACGTTTTACTTGGTTATATGGTCACCGATATATAGTTTAAAATCTAAAAGTTACTTACAACGTTGAATGTTGAACCCAGTCAAAAGTTCTAGGAGTAAGATTTTACCAGTTCAATTATATACTCTTGACATGATCTTTTCACTTTATGGTGGCATAAAATCTTTGAATACTATTAAAACCTAAAACAAATAAAAAAAATCCCCAGAAAAATAGTCATAAGAAAGTATAATACAACTGGACATATAAAATAAAAAAATGTAACAGTAAAATGTAATGAATTGTTTATAGGAAAGTTTGAAGGTGCTGTATTAGGTGCTGCTAATGTAAAGGGAAGGTTGAATATGTATTGATGCGAAGTTGAAAGGTATAAAATATAAATAGTTTTTAGGCTTTTAATTGATCAAAATTATATAATAAATATGTTGTCAACAGCATTTATTATATTCTCATTGTTTATTTATATACATTTTGAGGATGTCTAGTATGCTCTTAACATCATAATTAATAGCAGAGGCAAATTTAGGAGTTTACAGGAACTTGATGAAAAATTGTTGCGTAGTGTAAATTTTTATTAAAAATTTTAATTTATTTAAAATGAACTCGATAGAAGTTTGTCACTACATTTTAATTCAATTTTATTTTCTTTATATTTATAAAATAAAATTTGTACACCTGATTACTTAGTATTCTAAATCCGCCCCTGATTAATAGGTGGAGTTAATAATTATATATCGGTTAAATTCTTATTTTTCACATTTCTTACCCTTACTCTACTCAAATATATACACATTCAGCCTTTACTTTCATACTGATAGCATCTACCTTAAGCGTTATTATCTATCATCTAACTTAAATGCTCTTAAGTGGACAATTAAATATCACATGCATTTAACACCATTTGCTCACTTTATTTTGGTTGAATTGACTTTATTGACATGGTCTTACAGTAAGTAAATATTCAGAATATAATATGGGGTCCAAAATAATATAAACAATCAAAAAACGGCCACTAACCAGGGTGTTTGGGTCTATTAGAGTGGCTAAGGAATAAGACATGTTACAAGTTGCAAATGCAATGAGTTAGCAGGTCCATTAGCCGAACATATATTCTTCTAATGGTCCGTTGGTTCGAGGAAGGAGGCCATCGGTTGCATCCCTACCGACCCATTATTATTATATTTTAGTTTAGGAACTAAGCTCATGTGGGAAGTGGGAAGTGGGAACAACAGTGTAGCCATCATATTTGAACTTTACTATTATTGTCTTTTATATAAATTCAACTTCATCATTTTTCTTACTAATCAATTTGCACTTTATATATATATATATATATATATATATATTTTTTTTTAAATTGACAACTAACAATCTGATTATCTTGAGATGTGCCTCATGAGTCTTAATCTAATATAACAAGCTAATTCATCATTTAGTTATGATTACACATTGTTCTTTGTAATAAAAATAACATGTAAATTTTACGGGGTAAATTCTAGATTCTAAATAAACTTATATAAATTCGTATATAAAAAAGAGTTATTTAAAATAATACATGAAGTAAAAATTATAAAATGTAAGTATTAAAAATGACATATTTAACAAACATAAAAAAATACTATGTAAGAGAGAGAATGTATTTGTCAAATAGAAATAATTATGGCATACTCACAACACCAAAATTTTTAATTTTTAATTAAATATTCACCTTTGAATTACTATGAAAGAAACTTAATAAATAGTTTAAATTCTTCCATTTTATTATGTTATAATTGTATATAAAGAATATACAGATGAAGATTCTAACTCCGCTCCTATTCATATTATCATCAAGATTCATCAATGGCCTCCCAATCTCTCTTACTCCGATACCTATTGAAGCCTTTTAAAAAATATAATTGATAACAGACTAGTTGTTACATTATTAATTCAATTTGTTAGTGTTATTTTAGTTTTGGTAAAGTTTTTGTTGGTAAAGAAGAAAGCTCCCAAATTTCATAAATATGCAGGAAAAAGACAAGATACACATACGTTAAAATATGAATGGAAACAATAACCGAAGATAAAGTCAAACGTTTTACCAACTATCTTCCCCCGCGTTAAGTACCACATTATAGTAAGAAAAAATATATATAATTTAACGTATCTTCATGTTAAATATAATATAAAAATTAATTAACGATGTCGTTAAAATCTTAATTCATGAAACAGGATTCCACCTAAGCATGAACACTTTTCAAGCATTACAAATGCTCTTAAATATTAAGAGGAAAAACAAGTAGCATGATAACTCATTTTCTCAAAAGAAAAATAGTACTTGTATCTAAAAATAGATTTAAAAATAATGATCGGTACATGTGTTAAAATAACAAATGACTAATTAATAATGATAGTAATATTTAATGATGATCCTATCTTTGTTGTTCCTTTCATTCAAATTTGGCTTAGGGACCAACCTTTCATGCGACTTTTGTTATTTGATGATGTTGGATTTTAGGTTTTGAAAGAGGAAAGGAAAATGATTTGTAAATTAAAATTGGTTCCACACTAATATAACTATAATGTCTTTGACAAAGTGATTGATATTTCCATCTATAGGGAGGACACCGAGTTCATATATAACCCTCAGATACGTGCATCAAAATCAAATCAATAATAGTTAAATTTAGTCAACGGAAGTCAAATTACACAGGAAGATTAAATGAGCACGTGATTGGCACGAGGAGGTTGTTGAGACGTTACTGGAATTAGTTACTGTGTTTTTTGTTATCCCAATCACTGTAAGAATAAATAGCGAGCTTAAACAACTAGTTAGTTATCTATGAATCTATCTCGTTCTTCTTTTCCATTTTTAATCAATTGCAATCATCGACTATCAATGAACTAGTGATTTTCGTGCTCAGTTCTAATTGCAGTGGTACCTAATTACTCTATTTTAATTGAATTTCAAATTCGTTTATGTTTTTCTAATTCAATTGCATCACCCTCTGTATGAAAGGTTTTTATGAAATCTTATGACCCCATTATTATTTTCTCATGAATTTAATGCAAAAGATTGAAGTAATCTTCATCGTATGGATCTTAATTATCTCAATAATTGAGTCAATGCATACGTATATATTTAATTAATTTGATTAATGGCTAAAGCTAAAGGAGGAATCGGAATCAAATATCAAGAATTGCATAAGTTTTTCAAGTAATATTAATTAAAATATAATAATTAAAAATATATGATTTCAACAAAATATATGGCTCAAATTCTTTTTAACCAACTATAGGTATTATAAAAGAAATTTAAGTTTATTAGACCGAACAATTTTAATAACCGGACCAAATGTTACGGATGACACATACATTTCACATAAAATTAAATAAAATAAAAAATATATATAAATGTGGTATTATAACAAAATGTATGGGCTCAAATCTTTTGTAAACAAGTCTAACGTGTTATAAAAGGAATTTTAGATTATTAAATCATATAATTTTGAAAACTCGATTGGTTATACTAAAAATTTAAAAGTAGTTTCACATAAAGCATAACAAATAATAAAAAAAAATTACATGATATCTGACAAATTGATTAGTGACACGTACAACCCTTACCACCATAGTAGTTTCGCCCATGTACACAACTACAATATATGAATATGGAAACCATTTATTTTGTTAATTTCTTTTCTCCTTAAGTTACCAAAATATTTAATGGGAAATGAAATCGTATAATTAATGACCTAAAAAAAGTGCAAATATTTTGCGAAAAATAAGCCCTTATAAGAGCTCAAGGAGTAAATATATCTTAGTGTTCTTAAAAGTGTTTTATGAAAAAATTAACTTTTATCAAAAATCTTTTTAAACCCCAACCATTTCACATCATTATTATTAAAACTTAAGTACTTCTTATCATTGTTTATACAGTTATTTATTCCGTTAATGAAACAATTATAGTTAAACAATTTTATAACTAACTGTTCATTTC
This sequence comes from Logfia minima, assembly GCA_963921325.1. Taxonomy (NCBI): domain Eukaryota; kingdom Viridiplantae; phylum Streptophyta; class Magnoliopsida; order Asterales; family Asteraceae; genus Logfia; species Logfia minima. Next base: position 1,482,331 of record OY992771.1, on the reverse strand, counting down.
AAAATCATATAAACTAGTAAGCCGAGCCAATGGGCTCACAACACCATTACCGTGACCCAGCCTTCTCTCCGGGCGGTTCACTGCCGCCTCAACCCCAAAGTCAAACTCGGTTAAACCCGGCAGGTTTTTCGGTCGGACCGATGAACCGGAACGGTTTGATTGGTTTTTTATATTTTTTTCAGGGGCTAAATCCGGACATTCGATAGTTCAGGGGCTAAAACTGCAAATTTTGGGTTGGGGTCGTGGGGCTGCTGGCCGGTCGAACCGAACCTCCCACCGGGCCGGTCTGCAACTCGTTTTTAAAAACATTGTGTCTAATATACAAACATTTAAAATTGAATAGGCGAAATAAAATATTGATGCACATAATGATGCTTTAATGCTGCACATAATATGTTACTTGGTCAGTTTTAATGATGTATTTTATAATGCTTTAAGAGAAAAAATATCCATACTACCCTTTAACTCATATTAAATCTTAAGGATACATGTCATGATTATGTAATATCTTATTCGTTTTATGTTAAGGATTTTTGTATTTGATTCAACCCCAATATATATGTAACACCCACTCTTGTGGCTTAGGGGTAATTAGGTAATTTCCTTAAATTCCATATTTAATTATAAGTTTTATGTTATAATATTTGTTCATTAGATAGGAAAATTAGATAAAAATTGAATAGTTAATTGTGACAAGCAAAATACTAAAAGTTTTAACTTAAAATGGTAGTCGGTAAAATAAAATAACTAGTCTCGCGAAATGGTTTTTAGGTTCCAGACAATAAGTCAAACAATGTATTTAAATTAACCAACATTGGAGTTGGTTAGTGATATAAATCACTAACCTCCTTCTTTTTCTTTCATTTTGTCACCTACTTTTTCTTAAATCATCTTGCAAAGACTTCTTGCCAAAATCACAAATTTTGTTGTATTGTTGAATTCTGTGATTCATTGTCCTACTCATCATCTTCTTCATCTTGTTCCCATTTATAAATTTTAAGCATTATTGCTATTTTTGGTAATAACTTGAAAATTCGTTAATCCTTGTAATGGATGTGTAATTGAGTTTGTAAAGGTGTTATTTGATGCATATTTGATGTGGAAAGCTTGTTTGATGGTTAGGAAACCGAAATTTTGAGTTTGGATGAAAAATGGTTAGTTTTTGGGGTAACAGCGGTTCGGTTCGCAGTTTGGTGTTCGACCTGCGAACTGAGTTCAAGCTGCGAACCCAGTTCTTGCGAACTGAGTTCTGCGAAGCGAACCCAGTCCCTGCGAACTGAGTTCTGCGAAGCGAGCCCAGTCCCTGCGAACTGAGTTTCTGCGAACTGAGATTTTATACTTTTAGCGACCAAAATTGAAAGATTCATTTTTAACTGCGGATCGGACTTTTATTATTCCTAGATTACAGGAGTCGCCTGCTAGGATAAATATGTTATAATAATGCTTCGAAATTAGTTAATCGAGTAAATAATTAAATAAGCAAATTGTTATAACTTGATATAATTGATAGTTGTAGAGCGGTTATAACAGATAAATTGTAACTTGATAATTGTTTATTATCTGGATAATATGCATTGAGATATGTTATACGATTACGAGATGAGTCACTAACTCATTATCTGTTGTATTCTCAGATCAGCCGAAGACTCAGTAACATTAGAATTCTGAGTGGTGGACTGTAGGAGACAGGTGAGTGGATCTGCAACTCATGATTTGATTTAGTTGTAATGGTGTGGTTACAACAAGTATCGTAGATATTGATAGACTGTTAGTCTGATATGTGATTGTGTATCTACTTGTTATATATGTGGCCTTCGGGCATCTGTGTTATTCAGAGGTCAATTGCGATTGGACTTGGTTACTATTGTGTTCAACACAGGTTCCAGATACATGTGTTGTCGCTGGAAACTGTGTTGTGGTGTTGTAGTGCCAAGTTATCGGTAAATCTTGTATGGGCCTATACAGATTGTGATAAGCGTTACTTGAGGGCCACCGCGGCTGTAGGGTTCCTCAGTAACCACCGATCCTCTTGAGTTTATGTGTTTTACATGCTTAATGTTAAGAGACTGTTATGCTAAGTTGAATTATTAGTTGTACATTCATTCACTTAGCTTCGTGCTAATCCCACAATTTCTCTTCCTGCAGGTTATGTTTAAGTTTTGTGGGTTGGGCAGGAAGATGGGTTTGGAAGGAATGTTTGGTACGCGCCTAGCTCTGAAATAGATTTATAAATATGTTTTGTTACTTAACATGTATGTGGATTTTATATAACAATTATATGTGTTTTGTATCGGAAATAGTTAAATGTTGTAAACTCGCGAAATTTATGGTCCTTTTTGTAATATAATATATAATATTATTTTTATCCATCGCTTCCGAGTCAAATGACAGATTTAACCCTGAAGTAAAGTATGGGGTGTTATAATATATAAATATTAAGTATATCTTTAACCCCTCATTAAGCATTGATCATTTTTTTTCCTTAAAACTTAAAAAGGGATATGAGAAAATTTCATTACGCCCTTAATACAAAGTCAACTTAGAAGATTTTAAAATATTTATACTATAATATAAAGAATTTAGACTTTTTATTTATAGAAGATTTTATTACAATTTAAGATTTAACATTTTTATAAATATATATACATGTGATTCCCATTCTTAAATTTAATTTAGCTTTTATTAACTACAAATACTCCTCTTCATTTTTACACTACAATGTTTTTAAGTCGTAATTGTCAAAGACGAAAATCTAGACATTAATAATCTATCACTATATTTAATTAATTTGCTAAAAGAAATAATATATCAAATCGTTAATTTACTATTAATAAGTTGCACTCCAATACATAGCACTGTACTTATTAAATGATTAGCAAATGACAAAAACTTAATTAAAAACACAAGTGGGTATACCTCTTAATAAATTTGAGGCGGTATATTCTTTGAAGTTTTGACAAGAAGAATCTTTGTTTTACTCGGTTTCTAGACAGAAATACTTTGGTTATAAAACTTTTACATATAAGAGGGAAGATGCAAATTAATTAAAATGATGCAGCTGGCACACATTTTGTGTATCTAGTTTTTTTGTAACGAAAACATTATTCATAATTAAAGGACTTCGCATTAATTTTGCGAGTTAGTGATCCGTCGATCTAATAAATAAATTTTATAAATATTACGGTTTACAAATTTACATTTAAACATTAATATTACCGTAATATATATTGGGTTGGCGACTATTTTCTTCCGGACTATGACCATATCCTAGTCTCACCAACCGCACAGGTTACCAAAGTAAACGAATCACGAAAATAGACGACAGTAAAACCACTTTGAAGATACAACTTCAAACTTAGTCCTCCTAATATTTATTTATTTATAAATTAAGATATAATAAAGATAATATAAAATATTAAAAAAATACACCCTCTCATCCCAACTCATTGTATAAATAGCTCACCCCTTGAAACCATCAACCAAGAAGTAGTCACACCTTAAACCCTGACCATTTCATATAACACAAAATGTTCCAATATTTCAACTCTTCACCAACCACAACTCATACATAAAATAAAATCATCACCATTTCATCTTTACACAATTTGTAAACATTTTTACAACAACTTCAAATAATTCATTAGCTAAAGAAAATGGAAGAAGTTTTAGGGAGGGGTTCGGTGAGGCGAACAACGAGCAGGAACATGAGTAGGAACCGTAGTATGGCTAGTTGGAGAGTTGAAGATGTGTTTACAGCTGGCAGTGGTGGCAGTTACAACCGACGATCTAGCCGTCATTCAGAGGAAGATGAAGAGGCATTAAGATGGGCTGCTATTGAAAAGTTGCCTACTTATGATCGTTTAAGAACGACTATATTGAAGTCTTATATGAACGATGATGATGAAAACCGAAAAAGTTATGATAAGAATAGCGCGGTGCATAAAGAAATCGATGTAAGAAAGCTCGATGTTAATGATAGACAACAGTTTATCGAAAGGATTTTTAAAGTTGCTGAAGAAGATAATGAGAAGTTCTTGATGAAGTTTAGAAATCGTATTGATAAGTAAGTTTTATTACTCTAACTTTTAACTTTTTAATATTATGTTTAAGGTCATTGTTACAAATCTATTAAGATAATAAAATGATTAGTGCAGTTAATAATATTTAACTTGAATGTTAAGTTTAGATGAGGGACTAAATATATACTTATAAGAAAGTTGAAACGTAAAAACTGTAAAATATAACGATAACACCTAACAATTATGATATCTTTTTATATATGCAATACTAAATAACACCAAAAATGAATTAGTACCCTTTGACACACAGACATAGACATTGTAGTAAGCTTAATATATGTTAGCTATAAAATCTTTTCCTAAACAGAAAGCTTTAAAACTTACATGAAAAGGTCATTGTTTGCCGCAAAGCTTTTATTTTATTCGAAAAATAACGATCAATAAGTAATTCTTACGTCATTCATCTATTAATTAATAACTACACCTTGTAATTACCTAGTTATTTAAATTATATAGGAGACCATCTATCTATATTGATATATTTTTAGTAGTAATAGACGTGTCCACATGCATGCGAAGTCAAAGTTTCATATGCCACCTCGGTACCTCATTGGCTCCGGCAAAAAGGTCATCAAATCTAAAATATGTCTTTAACTTTGATGTATGAACATCCAAAATTATTCATCAAATTATTGAACAAGTTTATTATTTATTAATTAGTTATTAGTTATTGCACAAATCCCACCTTTAATTGACTTCATGCAGGGGATAACATAACACATGGTAAAATGTTCATCGACTAAAACTTGCAATATAATGTAGAATCTAGCTGACTTCTTTGTGGTGTACTTGCTTTACCAAAATTGAGATTAGATATTGGAATATTATGAAACAAGTTGTGTAGTTGAACTACTCTTTGTGTTTGATTATGTTTGTTTAAAGTAACTTTAACAAAATTAAAATAATGTCTTTTGGTGGTCAATTTTAGGGTTGGGATCACCCTTCCAACTGTAGAAGTACGATTCGACCGTTTAACGATCGAAGCTGATTGCTACATCGGAGACAGAGCACTTCCGTCGTTAGTAAATACTTTGCGTAATCTTGGCGAATCACTTTTGGGAATGTTGGGAATCAGTTTGGCTGAAAAAACTAAACTCACCATTCTTAAAGATGCATCAGGGATTATTAAACCGTCAAGGTAACTCTTTTTTTACCACACTATATTAAGTTTGATTATGTGAAGTTGACTTATTTTAATATGCATGGGTTGACACTTGGAAAATGACCTTGAAAGCATTTTTTTACCAAACTAAAGGCGGTTTTGTTTGTTTGGTTTTTTTATCATCAGAATGGCACTTCTTTTAGGCCCACCATCATCCGGGAAAACAACTCTTTTGTTGGCATTGGCCGGAAAATTGGACTCTAGCCTCAAGGTACATTTGGCTTCTAAATAAAAATAAGTGTGAAAAATTAGTAACATGTTATGTTTTGTTAGAAGTACACTACTTGTTTGCTGTTACACGTTGAACTGCACATTGTCCATATATACTGTATATTTATATACATATCATGAATAATATGCAGTCCAACATATATATATATATATATAACAGTGCACAAATGTACAACAAGCGACACATATCGTATTTTCATAAAATAAATAAATAAAAACAATGACGATGATAATAAATTACAGGTTGGGGGAGAGATTACTTATAATGGACACAAGCTTAATGAATTTGTACCACGTAAGACATCGGCTTACATTAGCCAAAACGATGTTCATGTTGGAGAAATGACTGTTAAAGAAACACTAGATTTCTCTGCAAGGTGTCAAGGAGTCGGCTCACGTTATGGTACATTTTATATAATTATACTTCCAAAAGTTAATTAGGATTTTAATGACTTAATTATGTTATTAATACGTGTTGTGTACGAATGACAGAACTATTAACCGAACTTGCTAGGAGAGAAAAGGAAGCCGGGATTTTCCCTGAAGCCGAAGTCGATCTTTTCATGAAGGTAAATTTCTCACAAAAAAATGTGATGTTTTCATTATAAACCGATCAAATTACACTAAAATTTGTTATTCTTGACTTGATTTGTTTATATAAACTCAGGCAACATCAATGGAAGGAATTGAGAGCAGTTTAATTACCGACTACACTCTTAGGGTAAGTAGGAGACTTGTATACTAACTAGCAAGTTTTAATTATAATCAAAATAAGAAAGATTAACTCTGTTTTGGGGATTATAAGTTAAGAGAATCATAGCATCATCATCATGTGCGATGTTACGCCTAAACATTATTAATTATTTTATTCTATCCACTTCACATTTTTTGGTCAACCAAATTTTTTACAATTTATAAATAACGCTTATAAAGGATTTAGATATTTGATTCAATTTATAAAATGAAGATTAAAAATATCATTTATACTCTCATTATTGACTAAATAAATATGACAACCTTTTAACAATTTAATATTTAACTAAACAAACATAAATTCATCAAAAGATTATTTAAAAACTTTTATTATCAAAATTCAATATAAATTTAAAATTTTACTTTTGTATGGAATTCACCTTTTTAAAATATCTATAAAATAACTATTACAATATGTATTTACAAATCTATTTTTAAACCAAATAAGATTATTTAAATTATATCTTCCACTTTGAGATATTAAATTATATTTTTTATTATTATTATTATTATACTTTATACTTTATGACTTGATGTAATTTATATGTTAAGACGTAAGCTCTTTAATTCATATCAACTTTACAATGGTTAATCACAACATTTTTTTGTTATTTTTATAAACTACCTACTACACCGTGTGAATATTCTACTAGTTTATTAATGAAGCATGTCGTTTTATTTGTCCACAACCTCGTGTTTTTTCAACATCTTGTTGGTGAACTAATATTTCAAATAGTACTAGGTTTAATTAATATTATATACCTTTTTTATACAGATTTTGGGACTTGATGTATGTCGTGATACGATCGTTGGTGACGAAATGATACGAGGGATCTCAGGCGGTCAAAAGAAACGAGTGACAACAGGTAAGACCTTCACACAAATCTCATGAAAATGTAAAGAAAATAAGTACAGAAAAATGGTAACGCTGTACATGTTCAAATTGAAAGTTGAACTAAAGACGGACACAAATGATCAAGTTGACCAAAAAGTTTGATTTTAAGTTTGAACCCACTACACCCCAAGTCATCTCATGGTGGGTGAGTGATTGACTACAACAAATAAAGGGTTCACATGATTACTTGAGGCTGTTAATATTAGCACCTCTAACATAGAGGGAAGGTGTTGACTAATGTAAAGGGTTCACATTTTATAAGGGTGTCACTATCAGCACGTCTAACATAGAGGGAGGGTGAGAGGAGATAGTGCAAGTATTATGTGTCTTACCTGAACTAGTTATATGTACTAAACCTAACACAACCCATTTTACATCATAGGTAAACCCACATCACCAATGTGAAATTATTGGCTAGGCGGTACATCCATTATTCTAACAATCTGGCTACATTCTTTATGTTTTTTCAATCTTTGAATTTTGAATTTACTCCAAGAATGTTAAATAGAAAAATGTAGTAATAATTCTTTTATGATTCATGGATTTTACAATTTGATATGAGAATAAAAAAAAGTGCATCGATTTCAGAGGTTATTACATAAAAGTGTAAAAAGAATGCATCATGACACTTGTTAGTAACATATTTTTTGTTTTGCTATGATAATCAGGCCCACTTAATAAACATGAACAATTATTTGAGAATAATGAAAAAGATTTAGCAACATTTATAGAAGATAATATTCGCATGTCATGGCCCGTGTCGAAAAGCCCCGTTATTTTGTACAAAAAATGTGCCATAATGTGTAGTAGCTGCCTGCCTGGCTTAGCCAATTTGTCATTTGTCCTCATCAAGGCCCACTAATTTCATTAATCCACAACTCCCCTGTCTCTTTGTTTTTGGATAAAGATTCGTATACATATATATATAGCTGATCTACAGGGTAATCTTGGGGAGGGGGAAGCAAATCTGGATCGTCCGTTAACATTCATCATGATCAAATTAACATTCATCGTGACCAAAACTAACATTTATCGTGATGAATGTTAATTAACATTCACCGTGATAAATGTTAACGGATACCCAGATTTGTTTCCCTCTTCCCCCAAGATTACCCCTTCCTTTTGGATCATCCCTCTATGCATATATATATATATATATATAAGAAAAAATAGATCACGTAAAAGGAAACTTTCATTATTACGTTTATAGTAAATTATTTTCATCAATGTAATGACACTAGGTAAAATTTCAACTTAACCTTAAAAAAGAGAAAAAAAAAGAACATCACATAGTGATCCAAAGTTTTATTTGATGAAATTTGATTTGAAAAACAGGAGAGATGATCGTTGGGCCGACCAAGACGCTATTTATGGATGAGATATCGACTGGGCTCGACAGCTCAACAACATTTCAGATTGTGAAATGCCTCCAACAAATCGTTCACCTTACCGACGCCACAGTGTTAATGTCCCTTCTACAGCCTGCACCCGAGACGTTTGATCTATTTGATGACATTATACTATTGTCAGAAGGCCAGATTGTATACGAAGGTCCGCGAGAACATGTAGTCGAGTTTTTTGAAAGTTGTGGATTCAGATGTCCTGAAAGAAAGGGCACTGCTGACTTCTTGCAAGAGGTAGGCTTCCACAACCCATTTGGGCTTCTTTAGAACCCAGATCAAGATGGGTTGATAGTTCTAACACGGGTTGGGTCAGCCCATCAAGACTTCTATTCTTAATTAATTATAAAAACAACAGTTCATAAATAATTCATCTTTAAAAAATGGTCAACTCTTTTTAACTTGTCTGTTTAACTCTTTGTTCCACTGTGACATGTTAATTAAGGCTCTCATTAAGCATTCATTTTTATTTTTCATGCTTAAAAAAGTGTACTTTATGGTTTTAATTTTTGGGTGGCAGATGATTGCGGGTTAAAGTACTAATTTTTTAAGCATGAAAAATCATCACTTAATGACATTTCTAAATGAGGTCGTTAGTAAAATGTTAAATATCTAGTTATTTAAGTAAAACAAAAATAGATAAAACATTAATATATGTGGTATTTTAACAGGTTACCTCAAGGAAGGATCAAGAACAATACTGGGCTAACAGAACCAAACCATACAGATACATTTCAGTCACTGAATTCACAAAAAGATTTCAACGTTTCCATGTTGGACTTCGCCTCGAGAATGAGCTCTCAGTTCCATTCGATAAATCAAGAAGCCACAAGGCTGCATTAGTACTAAAAAAATACTTAGTCTCCAAAATGGACCTCTTAAAAGCTTCATGGGATAAAGAATGGCTACTAATCCAAAGAAACTCATTTGTTTACGTCTTCAAAACCGTTCAAATCATTATCGTGGCCCTAATTGGATCAACAGTGTTTTTAAGAACAAGAATGCATTCAAAAAATGAAGAAGATGGTGCTGGTTACATTGGTGCACTTCTGTTTAGTATGCTTATTAATATGTTTAATGGTTTTGCTGAATTATCGCTTACTATACAAAGATTACCGGTATTTTACAAGCAACGAGATTTGTTGTTTCACCCCCCATGGGCTTTCACTCTTCCAACTTTCTTGCTTCGAGTGCCTATATCGATCGTGGAGACTACCGTTTGGATGATTATCTCGTATTACACCATGGGTTTTGCACCTGAAGCTAGCAGATTCTTTAAACAGTTCTTGTTGATCTTTTTAGTCCAACAAATGGCAGCTGGAATCTTTAGGGTTATTGCAGGAGTTTGTAGAACTGTGATCATTGCTAATACAGGGGGAGCTCTTACACTTCTCCTTGTGTTTCTTTTGGGTGGTTTCATTCTTCCTAAAGGTTAGTATTAAAACAAAGATGGAAAATTAATTTGATTAGCATTTTTTTATTAAATTCCTTTTCACAAGTAATATTTGGAAAGTTCTTTTAAAAACGTAACTTTAAATTTTGCAAAAAAAGCTTTTTAACCAATTTTTTGTGAAGTTTGACTTTTTCTAGGATTTTTTCTACAAACTGTTGACTTTTTCCTTTTCATATTTGACCCTGTTTTGAAAATGCTGATTTTTTTCTTGAGAAATTGACTTTATGCAAAATGTTGACTTTCTCTTGCAAAATGTTAGCTTTTGAAGTTTTTTTATTGTGTTTTATGGTATTTTGTTTGAAAAATCAATTTAAGAGTTCGTATGTTACAGGTCAAATTCCAAAATGGTGGGAATGGGCTTACTGGGTTTCACCCATGACATATGCTTACAATGCCATTGCTGTAAATGAGATGTATGCTCCTAGATGGATGAACCAAAATGTATGTCATAGATATACTTGCATAATTTCTTTTTAATGTACGAAAAATGTCGAATACACGAGCTAAACTTAATACATTCCTTGCAGGCTTCGGATAATTTCACCCCGTTGGGTATACAAGTTTTGAGGAACTTCGACGTTCCTACTATTAGCAACTGGTATTGGATTGGTATAGGTGCTCTCGCCGGTTTCACGATTCTTTTAAACGTATTGTTCACCTTGGCTCTCATGTTTATGAACGGTAAGTTTCAACATTTTCCAAAATGTAAAATGTGTCAAAACTTTACCCAAAAGCTCTGTATCCAACTTTACAGTTATTGTATACATCCAATGACTTATACGTCAGGAAACTGGCTTTTTTCACATGCTATTCATATAAGTTGCCACATCATCAAATTGGTGTCATGTCACTGGTTTATAAGTTATATGGGGTTGTGTAAATACTAATTATTAAAAGTTTGATATTTACAACAGAACTTTGAATAAGGATTGATACTTTTTCTAAAACTTAACAATTGGTTTTATTGTTGACTTATAACATCTTAATCTAATGTTGGCATTTTACTATTTTAGCCCCTGGGAAAAAACAAGCAGTAATATCCAAAGAAGCAGCTGCAGAAATGGAAGCAAACCAGGAATTAGAAACAACCGAAACACCAAGACTGAGAACAAATCCATCAAAGAGAGAAACAGTCCCTCATTTTTTAACTGCTGCTGATGGAAACAATACGAGTACGAAAGATTGAATCAACTTTTTCGCTAACAAGTTTTAAATTATAAATTTGATGTTAATTAATTAACTTATCATTTTTTAGGGGAACTAGCCATGCAGCGAATGAGCAGCCGAACTGGTACCCATGACTTATATAGACATCAAGATTCAAGTATCGAGGCTGCAAATGGAATTTCTCCTAAAAAGGGGATGATTCTACCATTCACTCCTCTTGCTATGTCTTTCGACAGTGTAAACTATTATGTTGATATGCCCGCTGTAAGTTAACTTATATCACACTATGATCAGCTTTGTTTGGAAGCTTCAATTAAGTGATTAAACGATAAGTATGTTAAAATTAATCAGGAAATGAAAGAACAAGGGGTGACAGAAGATAGGTTGCAATTACTACGTGGTGTAACGGGTGCATTTAGGCCTGGAGTACTGACTGCATTGATGGGAGTCAGTGGAGCTGGTAAAACGACGTTAATGGATGTTTTAGCAGGAAGAAAGACAGGTGGTTATATCGAAGGTGATATAAGAATATCTGGATATCCGAAAAATCAAGAGACGTTTGCAAGAATTTCTGGATATTGTGAACAAACTGATATCCATACACCCCAAATCACAATCAGGGAGTCTTTAATATACTCGGCTTTCCTCCGGCTTCCTAAAGAAGTTGACAACGAAGAGAAAATGGTGAGTAAATTTGTTCTTTTTATTTTCTTATTCATATATATATATATAACATTGGCTAAAATTTACAAGTGATATATGTTAATCCATTTATGTGCATTTTAGACATTCGTTGACCAAGTGATGGAGCTAGTTGAACTAGAAGATCTAAAGGATGCAATTGTGGGACTTCCAGGAGTTACTGGTTTGTCAACAGAACAAAGAAAGAGACTGACAATTGCGGTAGAGCTCGTTGCTAATCCGTCCATCATCTTCATGGATGAACCGACTTCTGGACTAGATGCAAGAGCAGCAGCAATCGTTATGAGGACAGTGAGAAACACAGTGGATACTGGAAGAACCGTTGTTTGCACTATTCATCAACCTAGCATTGACATTTTTGAAGCATTTGATGAGGTAAGTAATACTGAGTACTCTTTCTAAATATAACTATATAGTGGAAGATTTATACAAATTCATATACTGTATAATAATTATCATATTGTTGCATCAGTTATTACTAATGAAAAGAGGAGGACAAGTGATCTATGCTGGACCATTAGGCAGGAACTCGCAAAAAATTGTTGAATATTTTGAGGTATTTCTCATTAAGACTTTCATAACCTATAGATGTATTCTAGTTGTAATTAAAAGTATTAAAAGTTTCCCATATTTTGCAGCAAATTCCAGGGGTCGCGAAAATAGCAGAGAAGTACAATCCAGCAACATGGATGCTCGAAGTGAGCTCTATTGCAGCAGAGAACCGACTTGGAATGGATTTTGCTGAATACTACAGATCATCGGCTTTGCACGAGTAAGAATTCTTTTTTTCTAAATGGGTCAAGTGTCTGAAAATGTATCAAACTCTACCCAAAGTTGTATTACATGTATTCAACTTAAAAGTTTTTATTGTATATACCAAGCTTTCAATTATTGTTACTTGAAACTACTCAATCCCTTATAATTATATACGTTAAAAATATATTAACCACATTGAATACTAACATATTTTTATGTAATATAACAGAAGGAACAAGGGTTTGGTAAAGGAGTTGAGCATACCTCCTGCAGGTGCGAAAGATCTTTACTTTGCTACACAATATTCTCAATCATCATGGGGACAGTTCAAATCGTGTTTATGGAAACAATGGTGGAGTTACTGGAGAAGTCCTGACTATAATCTCGTTCGCCACTTCTTCACGTTGGCTTGTGCACTCATGGTTGGCACCATTTTCTGGAAAATTGGAAAAAAAAGGTTTGACTTTTCTTTTAATTTCCCCTTTTTGTTTTGCTACATAAAGCTAAAACATATATACATGATTTCATAGATCATTTTTGTAATTACTTCTTCTTTAAATCTTCAGAGACAGCAGTGCGGATCTAACAACAATTATCGGAGCTATGTATTCTGCAGTCCTTTTTGTTGGTATCAACAATTGTTCAACAGTACAACCGATAGTAGCAACTGAAAGAACGGTGTTTTATCGAGAAACAGCTGCTGGAATGTATTCTGCTTTACCATATGCCATGGCACAGGTCACAAATAATTAACAATAAAACACACAAAAAACTTGACCATAATTTATTTTTTGCTAATTTGTTACTTGAAATTTTATACAGGTATTTGTGGAGATACCATATGTATTATTTCAAACTTCATATTACACTCTCATAGTGTATGCTATGGTGAGCTTCGAATGGACAGCAGCTAAATTCTTCTGGTTTTTCTTCATCAACTTCTTCTCGTTTCTTTACTTCACGTATTATGGAATGATGACGGTTTCCATAACACCAAACCATCAAGTAGCCGCTATATTTGCTGCCGCTTTTTACTCACTTTTCAACCTCTTCTCTGGTTTCTTCATCCCAAGACCCGTAAGTACTCTTTATAAATTTGTTTTAGTTATTAACAGGGACAGAGATAGAAAAAATTTCCACCGAAATAAATTTAATAATTAATGATATTTGTTTACAAAATTAGTGAGTTCATAAACAAAATTATACTAAAAATCAAGAAATATGTTTTTCTAGTTGGGTCAACTGACCCTACTCGGCACTATCTAGCTCTGTCCCTGATTTTAAACTATATTTTTACCAAAGCTTAACAAGTTATTGAATATAATTTTCTTTTTGTTACATTCAGAAAATTCCAAAGTGGTGGATATGGTACTACTGGATTTGCCCGTTAGCATGGACTGTGTACGGATGCATCGTTTCACAATATGGTGATGTGGAGAGCACCATCAAGGTGCCTGGGATGGCGACTAATCCTACAATCAAGTGGTATGTGCAGAACCATTTTGGATATGAACCAGATTTCATGGCACCAGTTGCTATAGTTTTGGTTGGTTTCGCGGTCTTTTTTGCTTTCATGTATGCCTATTGCTTGAAGACATTGAACTTCCAAATTAGATAGTTATCATTATCATGCATATAAGTTTTCAGGTTTATAATATGTATCCAAAGTTTTGAGATGTATTTCAAAGTGTGTATAGTAATTGAATTTGCTTAGAATTTTTTTTTATTTTTTTTTTATTTTTGCTATAACCAAGTATAAGACACTCCAATTAATTGGGGCCCTACGATTGGGATTTACCATCTCTTTCTCTTACATGGTCTTACTTTACCGGTTAAATCTTTATTACTTATATGTGTTTTTTAAGATTTTGCTTACTTCCTTTTATATTTGGATGAGATATATAAACTTGCAAATAAAATATTTTTGTAGATTTGACCTGATAAACAAAGAAAAATCACTATATTTCTTATCGTATAAGTCCAAAATCGGATACAATGTGAATTTGTGATGGACACTATGGTTTAGTCTGGGCCTGGTTTTCAGCCCGGTGGCTCCCCTGAGTGGCTGAGTCCCTGACCATGGTTTCAATCATATGAATAAATTATTTTAACATAATTTCTATTTTAAGAGCTTATTGAATAAATTATCAAAGTAATATTTATACTTAGACAAACACCTATGACCTAACGATGACTCTTTTCTATAATCTATACTTGTAATTACCATAAAGTACTTTTAAACACAATTCATTACATAAAACTAATTGGACTACTTCTACCAAATGTCCATACTAACTCAATTATTATTAGTTGATTTAAATTATTTTATATGTGAATGACTCTCATGGATTTTTTCTCTCTTTAGTTCATACTAATGAACTTTGAAATCTCATATCTTCATAAACCTTTATAAACTTAGGTGAATGATGTTTACTACTTTACTTCATGAAATAGGATTCCACTAAGTATGAACACTTTTCAAGCATTACAAATGCTCTTAAATATTAAGAGGAGAAATAAGTAGCATGATAACTCATTTTCTCAAGAAGAATAGTATATTTACCTAAAAATAGACTTAAAAATAATGATCCGTACATGTGTTAAAATGACAGATAATTATAAACCAATTAATAACGATAGTAATATATAATGATGATCCTATTTTTTGGTTGTTCCTTTCATTCAAATTTGGCTCACGGGGACCAACCTTTCACGTGACTTTTGTTATTCGATGATGTTGGATTTTAGGTTTTGAAATTGATTCGACACTAGTATAATTATAATGTCTTTGACAAAGTGATCAATATCTCCATCTATAGGGAGGACACCGGGTTCATATATAACCCTCTTTGTCGAAGGTTTTTATGAACTCTTATGACCCAATTATTATTTTCTCATGAATTTAATGCGAAAGATTGAAGTAATCTTCATCGTATCGTTTAATCTCAATAATTGAGTCAATGTATACGTATACATTTTAATTAATTTGGATGATGGCTAAAGCTCATTTCAAGATGACTAGAATCAACATAATATATATCATTACCAAATATTTTACCCTGCCATACATCATTATTATTATTTGATATCATTTTTCAAACTAAAATACTAGTGAACAGTAACTTTCTAAGATTATTATATAATTTATTTTGTCAACCAATAGCAGAGCTGTAAGGTATTGGGGTGCTCAGCCCAAAAATCACATAAAATATTGAGTCCATGTCCATTAATATAAATAGTCTATAGTCTATTGGACCTCTCTCGAGTCTGAACTAATATATAATTATAATATTATAATAATTAATTTTTACACTCGTGTATATATCGGGTTATTTTGAAAAATATGAAATAATACTATTTGAATATTTTTGAAAATAATTACAAATGTAATTCGTGAAATATGATTAGTAATCTTAAATTCGAAGTACTTCATATAACAAACAATATAAAACTATAAAAAACCTATATAAAAATATTAATTAATTAATTAATTAATTATTAATATATAATTTAGATAATATTAGTAATATTATTTACTAATTATCTTGTTTACTATCTTTATCTTTAAAATTGTTATTTGTTTTCTTTTTTAAAATGATAATTTATGATGTTATCAAATCTCTAATTTTATTCAATTTAAAAAATTTTATTTTAATTAAATTATGACTTTTGATTGGTTAATTGGATTTTAAATTAAAATAATAATGTCACAAATATGATTTTTATATATTATTTAAAATTTTATATAATAAATGAATAAAGGAAACATGCAACACAGATAAATTCAATTAAAATTTGAATCATATCTCAACAGTTATACACTTGTGATGTTAAACATCTATAAATGATGTACAACCAAAACTAATAATGGTGATTTAAAAAGTTAAGAGATGAAAATTATAGATGGAGATTTGTAAAATTTATGACAATGTTACGAAATCAATGACGCAACAATTCATATACGTAAATAAATTGATTCACTAATTTTAACAATAAAAAGATTAATTAGTTGATTAATGATCGATAAATATACCTTAAGACGTTTAAAACCGAATTCACAAGCTCTATGAGCAACATGACGAGCTAGGTTTCCACCAGCACTGTCTCCGACAACAAATTCGTATTTTTCGGCAACGATTTTGATCTATTCACATCATCATCCAAAAACTTCAACACATCAAAAGAATCATCATGTTACACCGGAAACTTATGTTCAGGTGCAAGTCGATAATTGACCGAAACAATAGTAGCTGGTTTTTTAGTCCGCGAACCCCCGGTATAAGAAATGGCGGAATGTCGGGCTAAAGGCAAAGGAATCCGCCGCTGTGAAAAAAGGCGATCATGGGTCAGTCGACGTGACCAGTGTGTTGTGTAGGTACGTAAACTCGGAACCATACAATGTGTGTCTCTTGGACAACGACATCATGTGACATAACGCCGTTGACGGATTTTGGCATTGGAGGTGACCGAAGTCGACAAAGTTCAAAGGACGAGGGTTTACAATGCCGTTTTTCCGGTATAGTAGTAATAATAAATTAGAGATGTATTTCGAAGTGTGTATAGTATAAAGTATTAGAATTCGCTTAGAGTTTTTACTTTTTCATTTTTTGGGCCTGCAACCAAGTATGAGATATTGAGATACCCCTAATAAATAGGGCCCAGAATTGGGCTATACCATATATTATGTAAGTAATATTTCTTATAGTATAAGCCCAAAGTCTGATACATTGTAATGGACCCTATGGTTTAGTCTGGGCCTTGTTTTCAGCCCGTTGGCTCTCACCGAGTCCCTGATCTTGGTTTCAGCCATTTGAATAAATTATTTTAACTTAATTTTTTTTTGTAAGAGGTTAAGAGCTTATTGAATAAATTATCTAAGTAATATTTGTATACTTAGACAATGACCTATGACCTAACGATGACTCTCTTCTACAATTTATGCTTATAATTACCATAAAATACTTTTTAACACAATTCATTACATAAGATTAATTGGACTAATTCTTCGTACTCATGAACATAGAAATTTTATACCTTCATAAACCTTTATAAACTCGGGTGAATGATGTTAAATTCATGAAATAGGAGTCACCTACGCGAACATTTTTCACGTACAAGCATCACAAATGCTCTATAATAGTAGAGCATGAAAACTCACTTTCCGTTTAGAATTAAGCCTAATAATATGATTGGTTGATATATAAATATTATAAACAATAATAAACGTCTTATTTTTTGGCGTTCGTTTCTTTCGAAATCAGGCTTAGGGGGACAATCTTTCACGCGACTTTTGTTATTCGATGATTTTCAATTTTAAGTTTTTGAAAGGGAAAAGGAAAATGATTTGTACATTTAATTTAATTTAACACTACAAAAACTATAATGTCTTTGACAAAGTGATAAATATCTACATCTATAAGGTGGACATTGAGTTCTTTATCGAAGGTGCTTTTATGAAATTTGAGTACGATCCAATCATATGGATGCACCTTTCATTGTATCTTCATTAGGTCAATAATAATCGAGTATACAGTTACCCTGAATTCCTAAAATGGCCCCTACATCAGTCATTATATTTAATTTGTATATCTATATGTATTTATTGAAATTGAAATTCTTTTTGTCGATGAACATTTTCTAAAGAGAAAGAGTACTTTTTCTTTGTCAATTTTATGACGATGTGGGCTGAAACGAAATTTATACTCGATCAATACACTGAAATGCACCCATTTTTTTTCCTTGACCCTAAAAACTTGCATGTTACACCTATTAACACATCAATGTATTATAATTGAGATATTAACCTAACCTTTGTGGCGAGCAATATATATATCCACAAGTAACGTAAGAGGTGTATAGTTTTTACTTTAATTTGTGAGTGAGAGAGTAATGTTTGCAACAACAAAAAAACTTGCTACATGAACATATATGAGCATTACTAATATACACATATCTAACCGGGTCATACAATATCTATATCTATACTAATTATTAAAGTCTATAAAGCGATCGCTAAAGAAAAAAAGAAAAAAAAAAAAAAAAACATATATCAAAGGATAGATTAGTTTATCTGTTTATTTATTGAAGGATTTTAATGTGGCCATATATTGACAGATTTTAATGTGGCTAGCTATAACAAACAATATAGATATAGAAAATGATGGATTTATATTTTTGTACAACATTAAAAAATGGTTACGCCTACCACTTTTAGCTAGCTACCTACAGCATGAGATAAATACATCTATTGCGAAATACGTTTGGAAGGACGTATTACATATTTCACTAGGGTTATCAGTTTGACCATACTTTGAAAACATAATATCGATTAATAATAAATGCTCATTTAACTAATAATTTTTTTAAAATAATTATATATTTTTTTACAAGTTCAATTTTGATAATAAAGTGTTAATTAATACTCAATTAATTAATATTTTTTTATTAATTATTTTTGTAAATATTAATTTATAGAGTTTCTACTCTGTAAGGTTGTGAGGTTACATTATTGCATTATGTTACACCATTTCCAGCCGTGAGTTTAGACTAACATTTTAAGAGTGATTTGATTTAAAATGTCTTACGAATGGTCGAATGAAATCAGTAAATTGATATTTGATAAATCTTATATAATTATTAGATTACATTATAATATGATTTTACTTATAATGTATGTGAGTTATTGACTTAATTAGTTTAATTACAAGAAATGCTCATATTGATCCTATATAATCACTAACATTGTAATCATATAAACAATTATACTTCCTATTAATATTATTATTATATATAAATTAAATTTCACTATTTTATCATATATATAGATATATAAATACAAAAAACATATAATAAACTTTTAAAACATATGTATACTCTTAATCTCTCATAATTCCACTATTATCATAATTATCGACACTTACCTTTACCACATGAACCAAAACATTTTGCGTGTATTTGCTAGTACTATACTAATCATTTCATATATGATCTTAATTTAATATGTAAGCATTGAATCATGAGTGCATTATCGTTAGCTAGATCATCTTTTATAGTTGCTGTACATATATGAGTATTTCTGAAAATGATGAAATGCGCAGTACATTGAAATATATTGATATTCTATATTAATTGTTTTCTCTTAACAATCTTCCAATCTAATATCTAATATTATTTATAGTACAGTTTACATGTTGAATTTTAAAATCTTAAAAATAATTAAAGTTACTTATTTATTCTGTTACATTTATAAATAATAATGATTTCGAATAAAAGAAATTTAGTCCTATAAATGATTATAGACTTAGACAGAATCGATGATAATACATTTAAATTTATTCTTAAAAATTTAAAATGTTAATAAAATAATAATAAAATATGATATATCACTATTCAAGAATAACATGTTATTTTGACGAATATATTATCGTACACAATTAAAATAAATTAATTAATTATTATCTCTGTAATCCATATATAACATGTTATTTAATTAATATACATAAATATATGTATTCTTATAAACAAGTCAATATTAAAATAGATTATAAAAGCGTATAAACGGTCGACTCTTACAATCCGCAGGAGATTACAAATAGTCAAGTGTGTTTCTTTTTATAAAAGGGTCATTTAATGTTATCCTATCTACCTATTTGTTATTAAAAAATTATTTAAACTTAATTCAGATTAAAAAAAGGATGTTTTCATTCCTGCTAAAATTCTTCTGAAATCATTTTATTGCTAAACTTTCCTGATGTATAAATGGTGTTTTTTGTTTGATTAAAGATGATTAATCATTTTTAATTTGTTTTGTCGGTTTCCTATTAGTAAGAATAAATCAAACTATTATACATATTACAACGTTATTATGCAGAACAATTTTATGATTGGTTGTAGCTGTGTTGAAGGAGAGGAGAAAGAAGCTTTGGAATTACGTGTCATTAGGTTGAAATTCCTTTACATATGTTTGTTAACCTAAAACCCCGATAAATATTTTTAATCCAGTTCTCACGATTCTCAAAAGTCTGAGTTTTCACACGACCCCTTTAATATATATGAGGTTCAGTAAAAATACAATATTAAAAATATAGTGAAAATTAAATTAAAATTTACTCTTTTATCAGTTTATATAAATTAAAAAATAATAAATGTTTACAATTGAAAAAAGTTTGAAGTTAAATAAAAGTTAACGGTTAAAAAATGTCGTGAAGCAAAATAAAATAAGTATTCACATATAAAAAAAATTTGTGAAGCAAAAAAAATAAAATTTAACTCTTTTATAAATTTATGTGAAGCAAAACAAAAAATAAAACTTCACAGTTAAATTTTTGTAAAGCAAAAAAATAAAGACTCATAATTAAAAATAAAATATGAATAAAAATTGAAAGCGTTTTTACTATTTTTATTTTAACAATCTCATTTTTACTTGAAATTAACCATATAAAAGTACATGTATTATATTGAAATGATATGATGAAAATTAAAAGAATTGTGAGAACTGTGAAAAGTAGTTTGAGCCTTTTAAGAAATTAATAAAAAGAGTAAAAAGGCTTACACTAAAATTAACCCAAGCCGTTGATATTTACATAATACAATAATTGCAATACTATTTAATTACATTGAAAGTGAAATATGAAACAGGTAAAATGTAGACGGTTATAATCATCAGCGAAAGTAAAACACTGTTTCCTCCGAAAATTGATATCTACATAATCCTCGATCTGAACACCTGAGCTTCTTATTCCCAATATCATATATCTCTCAATTTCCATTTCCACCAGATTCCTTGGCGGACACAACCCCGTCAATTGTGGATAAACAGACACCGACGAGCATTAGCGTATGATTCTTCCCGATGCTAGTATAAAATGATTTCGATCTGAAACGCAACCGCCGCCACTCCTTGCTAGTATTGGAGCAAATGTCGACAGCCGTAAGCGGCCATACCTGACATATTTGTAACTTGTTCTTGTGAAGAACTTGAACATAAAGTATGGGGTTTTTCTGAGATTGTTCAGTTCTCGCCATGAAGAAGAATATGATTCCAGGAAAGAAATGCTTTTATTTTTATTTTCTGTGCAAATTGAAAGGAACAAGGAGGTCAATGATTCAAAATACACATTTAGCTGTTTAATTTTTTTGAACAATCAAATGAATTCATATATGGCATCTCATATGCAAAGCATATCTTTTGCATCTATTTTATTTTTATAAAAAATAACAATAACAATAGAACCTACACCAAATTAAAGAGGATAAAGAGATTAATTCAATGACATTATTTGCTTGACCATAATATACTATATAGAGAAGTTATTTTGAATTAAAAAATCGGGAGGTAATTTTGTTTTGTAAAAATGGGCAGCCAGAAAGATAAAGTTGATAGTTATTACTGGTTTCACCGGATGTTCACCCTATATATATGTATATATATATAATATTTTATATTTATTATTGATATTTACGGTGTTATTATAAGTCATATTTAATTATAATTTAAGCCATACCAAATATGAAAGCTTGTAAGTACACAATATAAGACCTAGATTCATGTGTGTACCATTACGAGACAATATTATAATTATGAAACAACAAGTGTAACTACGATTAAAAAGAAAAATCAATATCTACATTAATAAATAAATTTATTTATTTGTATCGTAAATTTTAAAAGCGAAACATTCAATTATTATGTCCTTTTGTAATCGTATACTCCTTAATTGTTAAGTCATTTGTTTGAGGTTATATATAAACCGATATCTTCATAGGATTTATTACAATAACTAAAACTAATGTATCTTCTCAAGTTTTGTTGGAACAATGTTTGATATTAAGTCATGAAAAACCGGATCTTCTATATACTTTTCTCATAATCTCCGATATCTATACAACAAGCTAAGTTGATTAAACTAATTGTCTGAGTGAGCTTTAAGTTTCAATGTAATTGGACTCAAACATGATAGCTTTCTTATTGTTTCACTTATCATGTAATTTTCATGGATAAACGAATAATAATGTAAGTTAACAAGATCTCTGTGCATATTATAGTCAAGAAATATACCCTCTTAATAAATGTGTTATCAATCACCCAACTTGTCCGTAGTCAAACAAACGCAACTAATAGATTGGATTCAAAATCCATCCTGCATTTGATAACTTTAACTTCGGGAGTTCGTAGGTACTAGTGCTCTCACATTTTGTTGCGGGCCAATGCAATATTATTCATAGGAGTTCTGTACATGGATTTAGTTGCGGGTCTAACCAATAGGCCATCGGCGTGGTGTTAGCTAGTCCGCAAACATCTTTTGGTTTCAAATTTAACACTAACAGCCTGTCTAAGCATTAATTTGTTGTTGATGAAAAAGAACTTGTGTTTGATATTCTATATATGGTATAGGATATTAAACAGAGTTTTCACGTCTACAGTAATAAGTCACATGAAAACTAAACATTAAACCTTTGAAACTAGAATCAAATGGACATTAGACTTGTAATCAGTTCAATCATATATATTATGTAACTAAAAAACAAACCAACTATTTAACTAATATATGATTATTATTATAACAATTTTATTATATGGGGAAGGAGTTTGTGTTGTTAACGGCACAAAACTTATGTAAAACATAAACTTATTTTTTATTTTTCTTGTTCATTCAACCTTTCATTTTGTAAAAGTATATATTTGGTCCCCCATCTTTAGCTAACAGCAAACAACGTTCAATATTTTCCCATATATGAATTAGTAGGACAGATAAAAACCACCACGACCAATTTAATGGCCACTTGCCTTTGATCCTTTTCGTAAGCTATATATATATAAATCATATATCCGGAGTATATATATTTCTGGAATCTATTTCTATGTTATAAGCTGGTTAAAAACTAACCATTTGTAGCAGATATAACTTTAACCATTTGACAGCTTATAAAGAGGTGATGGAAGAAGAAAATAGAGTAAGCATCATCAGGAGCATAGGTAGAAGTTTGAGTAGGGCAGCTGGGAGTTTAAGAATCGAAGATCGTGTGTTCTCCATCAGTGGTCGTGGTAGCCATCACTCACGAAACAGCCACCATTCTGTCGAAGATGAAGAGGCCTTGAAATGGGCTGCTTTGGAGAAACTCTCTACCTACAATCGATTACGAACCACCATCTTTAAGCCTTATATTCCAGAGGATCAACAAGAATTTCCCACTGATAAGTTGCTGTTGGATGTACGAGATTTTGACCCAAATGCTCGACAACAGTTCATTGATGCAATCTTCAAAGTTGCTGAAGAAGATAATGAAAGGTTCTTGAAAAAGTTCAGAAATCGTCTTGATAAGTAAGCCACTCGCTAGTTTTTCTTTATTGACCCAAATTTTACTTGATCACAAAACACCTATCCTAATTAATTTTCAGGGTTGGCATTTCTCTCCCAACCGTGGAGGTCCGGTATCAGAATCTGACCATAGAAGCAGATTGCTACATCGGTGATAGAGCACTTCCATCACTGCCAAACGCTGCTAGAAATTACATAGAATCACTTCTGACTTTTATCGGGATCAGTATGTCAAAGAAAACTGAACTTTCCATTCTTAAAGATGTATCCGGAATCATCAAACCCTCAAGGTATGCATGTATATCGTATTGTTCTCAATCTAAGCCAGTAGTGTACTCAGTTACAATAATGTGTAATTAATGTTACAGAATGACACTTCTGTTGGGTCCACCATCTTCTGGGAAGACAACATTTTTGTTGGCTTTGGCGGGAAGGCTCGATTCCAGCTTAAAGGTCAGTAATAATAATAATAATAATAATAATAATAATAATAATAATAATAATAATAATAATAATAATAATAATAATAATATTGAATATAACATGTGCTATATTCAATAGAGGTGTAACATATGAACTAAACAGGTTGAAGGAGATATTTCTTACAATGGTCATAAACTCAGTGAATTTGTACCTCAAAAAACATCGGCTTACATCAGCCAGAACGACGTCCATGTTGGAGAAATGACAGTCAAGGAAACTTTAGATTTCTCTGCAAGGTGCCAAGGAGTGGGATCGAGATTAGGTAATGCTTGTATTTTTTAAAAGGTACTATTGTATTTGCTGTTGATAAAAATTATTTTATGTATATATAACCGTATAATGAAATACATATAGAAATGCTAATGGAGCTCGCAAGAAGAGAGAAAGAAGCAGGGATTTTCCCAGAAGCTGAAGTTGATCTTTTCATGAAGGCAACCGCCATTGAAGGAGATGCTAGCAGTTTAATTACTTACTACACTCTTAGAGTAAGATTAAGCTTCTTTCTTTTTCCCAATACACCTTTAATCTTAATGATGTTGATATATATGCTTCTCAAACGATAACAGATATTAGGCCTGGATGTCTGCCGTGACACCTTTGTTGGAGATGCAATGAGACGAGGAATCTCTGGTGGACAAAGGAAACGAGTAACTACAGGTTAACTCTCTTTCTCTATCACTCTGGAACTCACACTTGATCATGATTCATGAAATAGAAAATTTTGTTGTGTGCTTGTTTCAACTTAATGCTTCCATTCTTACGAAGTTGTAATTTTGTTATCCTCCCAAACTAAAAACAGGGGAAGTGCTTGTTGGACCGGCAAAAATTCTGTTCATGGATGAGATATCAACAGGTCTAGACAGCTCAACTACATTTCAGATAGTAAAATGTTTGCAGCAAATTGTACATATCACCGAGTCAACAATCATGATGTCTCTACTACAGCCTGCTCCAGAGACCTTTGATCTTTTTGATGACATCATACTACTATCAGAAGGCCAGATTGTGTATCAAGGACCACGAGAGAATGCGCTTCAGTTCTTCGAGGCTTGTGGATTCATGTGTCCTGAGAGAAAGGGCATTGCTGACTTCTTACAAGAGGTATAACCGAACTACCATTAATGTGATAAATCAGAATCACAGTATTAAAAAATTTCAACATTTTATATTTTCATTACAGGTTACATCTCCAAAGGATCAAGAGCAATACTGGGCAGATAGACATAAACCATACAGATATATCCCAGTCAGCGAGTTTGTTCAGCTATTCAAGCGTTTCCATGAGGCCAAGAAGCTGCAAAATGAGTTGTCAGTCCCATATGACAAGAACCAAAGCCACAAAGCGGCTTTAGTCTTCAAGAAATATTTAGTCTCCAACAGAGAGCTGTTCAAGGCCTCGTGGGATAAGGAATGGCTATTAATAAAAAGAAACGCTTTTGTTTACATATTCAAAAGTGTACAGTTCATCATTTTAGCTTTTGTCGGGATGACTTTATTCTTTAGGACTAGAATGCACACGAGGAATGAAGATGATGGTTCAATCTATATAGGGGCACTTTTGTTAAGCTTGCTCATAAACATGTTTAATGGTCTAGCTGAAATTTCCCTCACCATTGCAAGAGTTCCTGTAGTTTTCAAGCAAAGAGATCTTCTCTTCCACCCACCGTGGGCTTACACTATTCCAACGTTTTTGCTTCGTTTACCAATTTGTTTATTAGAGAGTATTGCTTGGATGGGCATACTATATTACGGCGTTGACTTTGCCCCTGAACCTAGCAGGTAACACTCACACATGTACACACCCATATATGTTTATTATTACCTAGAATATTTTTGGGGTCTGTATCCTTAAATATAATCAATTATGATCGAAAATCTATTGGTGTATGAAATTTCAAAACCTCTATAGTATGTATTGAACTTTCAATTATTACTATTTGTATGTAATATTTTGACGTAGCAATTTGTATGGATGCCACGTGGGTAGGTCACATAGATGACACATAAGCCAAATTACATAAAAAATCATTAATCGAAAGTTGAATACATACAATAGAAGTTTTAAAAGTCCATACAAACAGTTGATTATTTATCATACATTTCAGGACACTTACCCCTATATTTTTCTGGCACTATTCGCTAAAGAAAGATGATTTTGTACTATCGTTTGCAGGTTCTTCAAGCACTTCCTGTTGGTTTTTTTGATCCAGAA
Source organism: Logfia minima (assembly GCA_963921325.1). NCBI lineage: Eukaryota > Viridiplantae > Streptophyta > Magnoliopsida > Asterales > Asteraceae > Logfia > Logfia minima. The sequence continues at coordinate 1,455,720 of OY992771.1, read as the reverse complement.
TGTGGGAGGGGGACTTTTTAGGCTTATCGCTGGAATGTGTAGGACAATGAACATCTCAAACACCGGAGGAACCCTTTCACTTCTACTCATATTTCTTTTGGCAGGTTTCATCCTTCCTAAAGCTCAAATTCCTAATTGGTGGGAGTGGGCTACTTGGGTATTACCGTTGTCTTACGGCTTTAAAGCCTTTGCGATAAATGAGTTTTATGCTCCTAGGTGGATGAACAGAATGGTAAGTCATTAGTTCTTGACACTCAAAAACACAATACTATATAAACAGGCTGAAATAATAAAAGCTTTCGTATTCAGAGTTCAAATAATGTAACTAGTTTGGGGAGAGCAATACTAGAGAACATGGATATCCCAACCCAAGAAAGCTGGTTTTGGATTGGTGTTGCCGCTCTTCTAGGCTTCATAGCTCTATTCAACGTCCTCTTCACTTTTGCCCTCGTGTATCTAGAGCGTAAGTTTCCACGTTCCTAGCTTAAGTCATTAAAGAATAATTTTCTATAGATATTTTTGGTGGCGCCTAATCTTTATTTTTCTAATCAATCAGCCCCCGGGAAACGACAAGCAATCATCTCAAAAGAAGCAGCGAGAGGGATGGAAACGGCAATGCAGATCGTAAGAAGCCAATCCGAGTCTAATGATTCTAATGGTGTTGCTAATAAGAAGGGAATGGTTCTCCCATTTTCTCCACTCACCGTGTCATTTGACAACATGAGCTATTTTGTTGATATGCCTCAAGTATAGTCCTTCTTCTTTAACTATCTATTCGTTACTTCGTGAACGATCTTGTTGATATTGCTAGTTAAACAGGAAATGAGAGAACAAGGGGTGACAAATAATAGGTTGCAATTACTTCGTGAGGTAACCGGTGCTTTTAGGCCTGGAATTCTAACTGCGTTGATGGGAGTCAGTGGAGCTGGTAAAACGACATTGATGGATGTTTTAGCAGGACGAAAAACAGGTGGTTATATTGAAGGAGACATAAGAATATCAGGTTTCCCAAAGAAAGAAGAAACTTTTGCAAGAATTTCAGGATATTGTGAGCAAATGGACATACACTCTCCCCAAGTCACTGTTCATGAATCTTTGATTTACTCTGCTTCCCTTCGGCTCCCAAAAGAACTCAACGATAAAGAAAAATTGGTAAGAAATCAAAGAGCAACAAATAGAAAAAAAAAAAACTTGAAGGAATAACTCCTTTACGTTTGTTTTCAGATTTTTGTAGGCCAGGTGATGGAGCTAGTTGAACTGGACAATATCAAGGATGCAATAGTAGGACTTCCAGGAGTTAGTGGTTTATCAACAGAACAGAGGAAACGGCTAACAATTGCTGTTGAGCTTGTTGCTAATCCTTCAATTATTTTCATGGATGAACCAACTTCAGGGCTTGATGCAAGAGCAGCAGCCATTGTTATGAGGGCCGTGAGAAACACTGTTGACACAGGGAGAACAGTTGTTTGCACGATTCATCAACCTAGCATCGATATATTCGAATCCTTTGATGAGTTGTTGTTGATGAAAAGAGGAGGGCAAGTGATCTATGCAGGAAAATTAGGCCAAAATTCTCAAAAAATCATTGAATATTTTGAGGTGTTCACATGCATATTTTAGAAACTAGCCAACTGAAAATATTTACCAACATAAAACTAATATTAATGAGTAATTAATAATTAATCTTATCATATGATCAGGAACTTCCGGGAGTTTCTAAGATTCCTGAAAAATACAATCCAGCAACATGGATGTTGGAAGTAAGTTCAGGTGCAGCAGAGATGCGACTCGGTATTGATTTTGCTGAGTACTACAAGTCATCATCTTTGCATCAGTAAGTTCTTTTCTTATAATGTTTATAAGGGGACACATAATCAACAACAGTTTTGAAAACAACACGTATATGGACACGTACTAGGAGGAACAAGACTTTAATTATGGAGCTAAGCACACCACCTTCTGGAGCAACGGATCTTCATTTTAGAACACAATATTCTCAATCTTCATGGGGACAGTTTAAGTCTTGTTTATGGAAGATGTGGAAGAGTTACTGGAGAAATCCCGATTATAACCTTGTTCGCAACATCTACACCTTGGCTGCTGCACTCATGGTTGGGACCATCTTTTGGAAGATAGGCAAAAAAAGGTCACACCTAAACACTTCTAAAACAATTTACTATATAACATAATCTTGATGAGTTTGTATAGTTAATCTTCTAACTGTGGATTTTAAATATTCAGAGAAAGCAACAACAATTTGAACACAATAATTGGGTCCATGTATAGTGCAGTGTTCTTTGTTGGTTTGAACAATTGCCAAACAGTACAACCTGTTGTCGCCACAGAAAGAACGGTTTTCTATCGAGAAAGAGCAGCTGGGATGTATTCATCATTCCCTTATGCCATGGCACAGGTTATAGTTAGAATTTAACGTATATTCATAACAACGATATGATAAAGTCATATAATTTATGATTATGTTCAGCTTCTGATTAATGGAGATTTATTTAGCTGTTAGTGGAGATCCCATACGTGTTTTTTCAAGCGACATATTACACTCTAATAGTGTACGCCATGGTGTCATTCGAATGGAAAGCAGCCAAATTTTTTTGGTTCTTCTTCATCATCTTCTTTTCATTACTCTACTTCACCTACTATGGAATGATGACGGTTTCCATCACACCCAACGATCAAGTAGCAGCCATATTTGCAGCTGCATTCTATGCAGTCTTCAATATATTTTCAGGGTTTTTCATCCCAAAACCAGTATGTCGTCTTCCATACTTTTGAATATTAATAATTTATTGACTTAAATGCTAAAGTTAATGTATTGTTGCTTGAATTTCAGAGAATTCCAAAATGGTGGGTGTGGTACTATTGGATGTGTCCACTAGCTTGGACTGTGTATGGATTCATCATTTCACAGTACCATGATGTTGAGAACACGATCAAGGTGCCTGGGATGTCATATGACCCACCCATGAATGCGTATATTGAAGATCATTATGGTTATAGATTAGATTTCATGGGTCCGGTTGCTGCGGTTCTTGTTGGTTTTTGCTTATTGTTTGCATTTGTCTATACCTTTTGCTTAAGGATATTGAACTTCCAAATGAGATAAACATATATCACATGGTGTGATTAAAAAAAGCTTGTTAGACTATATTGATTAATAATATGTATTATTATCTGAGAAACTTAATCTGTAATGTCAATTATCACATTTATATGTATATTTTAGACAATTAGACATTTAGACCTATATATCAAAATCTTTTAATACGTTTCAGTGAACCACAGGCCCATGGGCTACCAATCTGCTGCTGCAGTGGACTATTATGAAACTATTGGACTTGAGAAACAATATAAAATGTGGTCTCAAAACTGCTAACTCCGTCAGGTCCAATATGTGAACTTAGTCCATCCATTAGAGCTCGCCCCACCAATTACTCGCATAACCACATCGAAAATGAAAAATCAGAGTCTTAGTTTTTTTCTTCTTTTCCCTTTTTTCTAACGGTTGAAATTTATTAACAACCAGTAAGAAGTTAGATAACTGACAACTACAAAAGAGGAGATGGAAATGAACTTGGATCGCAAGTCCACTCAATCCAATTTAAAATTACAGTTCGAGATTTATTACAAATCCACATAAATGAAAAGAGTTTTTCATCTCCAAGAGTGACCCTCGCAGGAAGTTGAAAATACTATCATTTCTATATCTCCTAAGGGTCGAAAGAGTGTATGAATAACCACATCAAATAATTTCTTTTGACGATCGGGAATGTGAACCAAACTCGCCAAGTTGAAAACATCATTTAGGTTAAGAATGGACGGTTGTGTGACCTTCCACCATTGGAAGATTGATTTCCATAACTCTTTTGAAACCCGGCAATCTACAAAAGATGCAATATCGTTTCTAACGCCTCATCACAAGAAGGATGTCTAATAAAAGGGACATCGATATCACGCTTGTCTAAATTACACCTAATGGGATAGATTAAATCCATGATGGGTTAAATTCGATCCTAATATATTGATTTCAATTGGATTTTGATTCCATAAATAAGAGTCCGAATCATAAGAACTAGCTCTATTTGGTTGGATCAATATATTGTGTGCTCACTTTTTCTTTTAATTTTAATTTTAATTTTAATTTAACCAATATATAATTTGACTAGTTAAAAATGTGAAAGTTGTAAACATTTTGATCAAAATTTTTTTGAATCATATGAAATGTATTACTTATCATTTAGATATTGTTTTGTTAATTATAATATTTTAACCAACTTTTCCCTAATACCGTACGAGTCACTGGAAGTGATGGAGCTTGTTGAACTAGACAACCTTAAAGAGGCAATAGTGGGACTTCCAGGAGTTAGCGGCTTGTCAACTGAACAGCGAAAAAGGCTAACGATTGCTGTTGAGCTTGTTGCTAATCCTTCGATTATCTTCATGGATGAACCAACTTCTGGGCTTGATGCAAGAGCAGCAGCCATTGTTATGAGGGTCGTGAGAAACACTGTTGATACAGGAAGAACAGTTGTTTGCACAATTCATCAACCTAGCGTTGATATCTTTGAATCCTTTGATGAGTTATTGCTTATGAAAATACGAGGCTGAATGATTTATGCAGGACCAATAGGCCAAAATTCTCGAGAACTCGTAGAATATTTTGCGGTATATATATGTCACATGTTTATTCTCAAAATTCTAAAGACTAATCAAATAATTAACTAGTAATGTTATTCCATGCATGATTAGGACATTCCCGGTGTTCCAAAGATTCGTGAAAAATACAATCCGGCAACATGGATACTGGAACTTAGTACAATTGCTGCAGAGATCCGGCTTGGTATTGATTTTCTGAGCACTACAAATCATCATCCTCGTATCAGTAAGCTATTCTTCTTATTATGATTAGAGATAAATCCACACGCTACACAACAACTTGTAACAATACATGTATGCATGTACAATAGGAAGAACAAGGCTTTAGTAATAGAATTAAGCACACCTCCTGAGGAAGCAGTTGATCTTCATTTCGAAACACAATATTCTCAATCTTCATGGGGACAATTCAAGTCTTGTATATGGAAGATGTGGCGGAGTTATTGGAGAACTCCTGACTATAACCTTGTTCGCAACTTTTATACCTTGCTTGCTGCACTCATGCTTGGGGCCGTCTTTTGGAAGATTGGAAAAAAAAAGGTCAATTTTTAAACACATTATTAACATACCATCGTCAATCTATATGATTTTATAAAATGCATCTTCTAATTATTGATTTTATATGTTTTTAGGGAAAGCATTAAAAATTTGACCACAATCAGTGGAGCCATGTATGGGTCTGTGTTCTTTGTTGGTTTAAACAATTGTCAAACAGTGCAGCCTGTTATAGCCACAGAAAGAACGGTCTTCTACCGAGAAAGAGCAGCTGAGATGTACTCGTCACTCCCATATGCAATGGCACAGGTTAGAATTTTAAAAGCATTCATTTGCTTAAATATGAAAGAGAAAATATAAATAATGTTGGTTTTAGCTTCTAAGGACTACCATTTATATAATCAGGTGTTTATAGAGCTCCCATACACGCTTTTTCAAACGACGTATTACTCTTTGATAGTGTACGCCATGGTATCATTCGAATGGGAAGTAGCCAAATTCTTTTGGTTCTTCTTCACATCTTCTTTTCATTTCTATACTTCACATACTACGGAATGATGATCGTATCCATCACACCAAATGATCAATTGGCGGCCATAGTTGCATCTTCATTCTATGTACTATTCAATACGTTTTCAGGATTTTTCATCCCTCTATCCGTACGTCATCTTCCTTACAAATATATAAATAGTAGTTAACTCGATCATTGTTATTTGTATTGTATTACATTCTCTGACGAATTTTTAAGATCTCAACTATATATATAACTCACCGGAAGAAATGAAGTGTTCACGATGTAGAACGATATTTTTAGTTGTTCTCTAATCAAAAAATGAAATGAATGTGTCGTCTTTTGATTATTTTTCGTGTTCTTAAGTTAAATTGAAATCATGGAAAAAGAAAAGATAACTGGTTTACGTACATTTTCCTTATTTCTTTGGTCGATTAATATTGATAGGTTTGTCGTTAGTAGATTATCTTAAACCCTTATTAAGCATTTAGGCTTTTTGCCTTAAATTTTTTTAAGGAGATATCGGAAAACCCCAAATTGCCCCTCTCATTATCTTAATTTACCCTTTTACACAATTGGAAACAATTCCTCTATTTAATACAAAATCACTATATATAAATAAATTTACCTACCTAACACTGTAGTATTTTCTATTTTCTATGATTTTTGTTTAAGTGTTGTTTATCATATTACTTCATATTATTAGTATTTGTTTGATCTAAAACATATATTCGAATCAATTTCACCACCGAATATATAGTTGAATAATATTATTGCCGCTGTCGCATTGTGCGGGTACTAGGCTAGTAATGTAAAACGTTTTTAGAGGTAAGAGCAAAATAAAATAAAGAAATATGGGCTTTATTTACAGCCCAAACACATGGATGTTCATGTTAGACAATTTGATGGGCTTTCAAAAGCTATATGTATCCATATGAAAATTGCTACCAAAATAATGGTAGCTAGACTTGTGAATATAACCAAAAAAGATGTGTCCTATAATCCTATTACCAAGACCTTGAAATTGCGACTCTATCTTTTTGTCAATTGTCATGTTGCTAAAACCCGTTCTTATATGGAGGATATTAAACGATCCGCCACCTATTTACAACATCCACAATGTCTAGTTTCAATACAGGTCCAAATTCTGAGAAATCTTTACAAATTATCGAAGGCTGTTGGGTACACCACACTTTGGATGCCGTGGAGAGACGATGAACGATTTTACTTTCAACTTTGAATTAATAGTACAAGAAGTACGATAGCTAGTTGTTTGACTAACTAGACTTTTGATCCGGCTTCACCCGATCCAATCTTTACTCCCATATAATCATCCTATATTTTCTTTAACCTAACTTCCTACTAGTTGCTAAATATGATCAGTCACGAACTCACGATGCATTATTGATTCGGGAATACATATGAAAACCCCATTAGCTGTTACTTAAATTTGAATGTCTCTAAACATAGCTTTTAGGATTATGGTTAACACGTATGTCCTACATAACAATTAATATTGCTTGATTTGTTAGTATATAATATATACCTATACTATATTGTAAAGAATAATATATTAGATCTAATTATTAGCTGTTGCATTTAATTAAGAATTAAATTAAATAATTAATATCGGTGAAAAGCATCCAAATATAAATTAAGAAGAAGCCAGCCATCAGCAAATTTGCACGTTGTTAAACTAAGAGGGATTAAGTTGCTGTCAAGTAGGCGGCGATTGAAGCATTAATTAAACCACAAATCAAACTAGACGAATCATATCCTAATCCTAAATTATGTTTCCTATTAATGAAATAAAATTAAAGTTACTAATATCTTATATTAAAATTAAAATAAATTTGGTGTTCGGTATTGTTCACCTAGATCATTAATTCACGTAGCAACATTAAAATTACTTTCAGATTATAAATAAAGGTTATGCTGATAGAAATTCATAGATCATCTTTAATTTAAGGGTTTTGATAAATATTATCTTTAGGGCATTGGTTAGAATTATCAAACATAGTTTCAAATATTAAATAAATTACATTATTTCTAAATTAATCACCAATCTATGAATAATATATGAAAAGTGAATTTGTGATTGCTTATAAATAAATAACTAGTGTTAAAACTCGTGCGATGCACGGTAGTGTAATATTATTTATTTATTGAGTAAAATATGTATAGTTATTAAAGTTTATGCATTAATAAAGTTACAATTTGATCATACAGTTAACTAATTAACAATTAACTATGTGATAAATATAACACTTGAAAAAATGGATTGGGCAATTAACGAATATATTAAAGAAATTAATATAATTGATTCAAAGAATGAAAAAAAATAATAATAATAAAAATTAATGATGTTCATTAATTTATTTTATATATTTTAAGAATGAAAAAAATAATAACAATTAATTATGCTTATTAATTTATTTAATCATAGTCTTTAATTATATTAATTAATGTAGTCAATGCTTGCAATTAATTTGGCTTTTATGATATATAAAGACACATAAGCAATGTATATATGGTAAAAAAATTTAGAAAAATCATATGATTGACACCTAAGATTTTTGCATATGTGGCAAACAATGATTGGAACCACATAAGCAATATGATATCCTCTTTTAGTATATATAAAGATGTTAGATGTTCATTAAAGATTAACAAATTATTTATGGTAACTTTAACCAATGCCCTAAGGGCAATATTTATCAAAACCCTTAATTTAATGTATTAAACATTGCACTAAATTTAATGTAAATATAAAATATTTAAGAAATATATTTACATCAAATGTGATTTATCTCCAATGTATACACCAAATATCTGCATCAAACTAATAACAATATTTACATATTACCCCATAAAATATTTATATATTTTGTATCATAACTAGTACATATAATAAATTTATTTGCAAGTTTATATTAATAAAATTTAATTTAGCAATTTAATCGTAAATAAGTGATATCATTATAAATATGAATTCATTAAAAATCGACTGAGGATATAACATTTTATTTTTTAGTCTAACAAATATTATTACAACGATAAACATTGAAGACGATGTATATATATGTGCAATTGTATTTAAAAAGTGAAAATTTTGGTATATTATAAAATATCATGTATTTAAAAAAATGATACATTTGATATGGTTTAGGTTTCAAGTTTCACTAGAAACAATGTATAACTTATACAAACATAATTTTCTAAAAGAGTTTAAGACAAGTCTCTTTGTAGACAAAGTATAACGTATTCAAATGAATTATGCAACTAATAATGACTTTTATTTTCGTAAGTTTTGGACTTATATAATAAAATTATTTTTATTTTCGTAAGTTTAAGACAAGTCAAACTTTTCTTTTATGTGGATTATTGTGCACCAATTTTTTCCTGTGCATCAGTTTTATATCGTATATCGGTATTGATTATCAATTTTTCACGTGAACATGTTGTATACTGGTGAATCTGTTTCAAAATTATAAGTTTTTTTATTTTATCAATTTTAGATTATTGTTTTTCATTTTTGTATTATTGTGAATCATTGTGTAAGAGTAAAAATCGTGCATCAGATTACAAAATGTCAATTTTACCCATCAAAAGTTATTAATGTTGTTTTGACTAATAAATAAAAACTAATATCATCTTATGTATCTAACGGTCCAAGTTGTATCTTATTTGTTTTATCATAAGGATTATTTTACAATAATCAACATATACCCCGCTCTCGAGAGTATTGAATATTGATGTTGTTGGGGCTATACATTGAAGATGGCCTTAGGACTTTCAATTAGAAAATTATTTTGTATTGATTAAAGTTAAACATTCATTTTTAATTTACAATTGCATTTTACTAAACTTAAACTTTTCATTTATTATATTCAAGCTTTCCATTTAAATAACAAGTATTAAATGAGGTTTATATTACTAAGGAAACTTTAATTGTAATTATAATATCTGATTTTTCTTATCGAAAATATTAGAACTTCCTTTAGCATTTTCTTATAAATAAAGTAGAGAATAGGGTTCCATATTAAAAAGGTAATATTAAAACAAAACAAATCGGAATTATTTAAAAAAGCATGTAAATCATGATTCGAGGTATTCATTAAACTTTCTAATACTTTAAGTGAAGTTTTATCTTGGTGTACTTTAACGAAAGAAAGATATTATAATAAACAATATCGTAGATTAATTTGAACACTTAAAAAATAAATCATGTTTCTTTTAAAGTAAGTGCCAAGCTTTTTCAAAAGTATTAACAGTTAAGAAATTTTGTTTAACTTAGTGAATTATTAGCGTAATGCAATGTTAATAAATGATAAAAACGTAACAATGATCGATGGTGATAGCTGACAATAATATTAATGAAATAGACAATGGTTAGTTATTGACGGTGTTTGTTAGTAATATTGACTTATATTGATTACCAATAATGACGTTTTATCATGAGTGATTCATTGTATTTGTTCAATATTTTTGTAACTTTAAGTTAATTTTTTAAAACATGTGAAATTTTAAATGTCCATATAACGATTTTTATAGTATCTTGAATGATTTAATCTCTCACTTTTTCTTTAAAATTTGTTGAATTTAATTATATAGTTAAAATATTTAGTATAAAAGAATAAAGTGAGTATTATAAATGTGTTATTATAATGATAATTGAATTGATTTTTTTTATATTTATCTAATCAATCAGTAAGTGTCACTTATAAATGCTTTTATTAATAGAGATAAAAGAATATTGAGTTTTTGATAAGAATATAATCGACATTTTGCATCTTGTAAAAAAAATAAAATAAAAACCTTTATAAAGAAATTATAGATATAGATGATTAACAACAAACTGGACACATTTCATACAAAAATAGGATACTTAATTTAGTTAACACAACGTAAACATGGAATTAAAAAAATAATAGTAATAAAAAGTAAAGAAATAACAATTAAAATTACCAAGCTCTCTTAGTCTGTTATACATGTTTACCGTTATCAGGATTAGATACCAAACGTAGTATCGAATATAACTAAAGAAGATTTATTATGTTTAAAATATAAGTAATATTATTTTTATGTTGTTTTAACAGCTGTACTTACAAAAATATCATGTGCAACGACAGGTTTAAATTTTCTTTGAATTTTATTAACACATGGTGTTTATTTTGGTCAATGGCTACATAAATAATATATATGACAGTATAAGAATCTTTTTGTATTAAAAAATCATTAATAGCATCTTGTGGAAATCTTCTATTAATTAGAATATTTTATTTTTTAATTTAAGTTTTGCATTTCTGTTTTTTTTTAATTTTATAACTATTTTCATTAATTAATTTTACCTTTTTATCATTATATTTAAATCCACAGATTTATAGACACTAACAAGAAAAAGAACATGGTACGCGTATCACTATCATCGATCAATTTATTATTTTGAAGTAAAGTTAAATATGCAACACAACCCGAGAATAATTAGCATACTAATATACACACTAAAATCACCATCAACACCATTTGAATATGATGAAAATTGTTGGAAAACTCTAGATATCTATTTTTTAAATAATATCGCTACATTGTGCAAGTATAATCCTATTAACACCAAAGTCTTAAAGCCTTACATCACCATTAATTGATTAATTAGAATATTGTATTAGAACAATAGATAACTCTGTGTTGTTAGAAAGTGGAGCACTAACCTATTTATTTAATTTATAGGTTTTCTTTTTTTTTTTTTTTTAAATTTATTATACCCTGTCTCCTCTTTTCCTTTTTAATTATCCCTCTCTGTCCTCTCCTTTCACCCTGTTAATTTCTTTTCTAAACTATGTCACGACACATCTTTTTGGGTACGTTTAAAAACTCAACATGTGATTAGAAAGATCAAATTGATAAGTGTAATTTTCTGTCGCCTTGCATACAAAGAAATTAAAATAAACAGTAAAGTTAAAATGTCAAGGAAAATGTGCAAATAGATAAGATTTTTCATTAGAAAATAGGAGAAAGACAGAAACAGATTAGAATAAAAAAATTGAGGGGACAAAATGAGATATAAAATATTTAAATAATGCGTCGTATTAGTAGTAGTAAGGTAGTGGTTGGGAGAGGGAATTTATACATAAAATACCAACTAGTCTATTTATAATCCTTATGAATGAGTAAGTATTATTAAAAACGTATGAAATTAGAATAGTTTAAGTATAAAACATTATAACAAGTATTCATCGAGTCCAATCAGCGACGAAGTCGAGATTTATAGTTAACAAGTGTTGATAGTTCATTGTAAAATAGTAACAATAAACATTATGTTGTACCATTATTAGAATATATAGTCTTGTATTCTAAATAAAAATTAAACAATAAAGATTATATTTTATAATTGTTACCACGTGAATTGTGGCTTTTTATGCGGCAAACAATGATATTATGGATTAATGGATTTTGTAAAGAAAAAGATAAAATTATATGATCAATGAGTAATTGAGGGGATAAATGAGAGAAATATTTTACCATATGATTTATCGTTAGCTGAACTAATGATATATATTTTGAATTCGTTGAACTAGAATCCAATATATTCTAGTCAACTAGTATGACACAACATTGTGAATGTATTACATTGTTATGTTGGAAAAAATAATAATTAAATTAAATTATAAATTTGATAGTTTAAAATTATAAGTTTTGGAATAATCAAGCTAAGTGTTAAATTTGAGTTTGACGTGCAAAATGCACTATCTGAGTCTAAAGTGGTATTTCAGACTCTAACAAATAAATGTCGGAGTTCAGACTCAAACATATGAAAACTTATAGTTTCAAATCCAATTCAAGAATAGATTGGAGATTACATTTACAACTAGATTATAAAGGACACAAAGATAATTACAAATATTTGGAAGATTTGTATTTCACATAATAGCTATCTAGCTTCCATATCTATCGGTTTAGTTTGTTAAACACGATCTTGTAGAGACACGGTAGGATTATTATACCCATTCGACCTATCTCTTGTATAAATAAGGATCAATGGTTACATTAATTAAGGTCCTATGCTCGATGAATAATACATATCATTCAACGAATATCATTTGGTGATTATTATTCTTAATTTCGCTAAGTTAACTTAATCATTATTGAATTGATATTAAATATAATACTTAATTGTGTTTAATTACATTCTTGTTGATTAATTGATAATTTGTTAATAAATCAATATTTTTTTAATTTAATTTAGATAACTAAATGTTAGAATTTTGTTATGAATATATTTTATATAGATAACCATAAACATCATTATATTTAAAGTTTTTGGTGTTTTACTCGACAATCAAAACTTAAAAAAGTTATAGATCATGTGGGGAACAAAATGATTAAACTCAAATTATAAATATGATGAGTCAAAATATGAGTTTAGGAAAATTAGTTAAAAAAATTAACTAAATATAGTTGAGTATGTGATAAGTGCTCAGTATGAGTCTGTGCACACAGACTCGGATGAAAACATACTGAAATGAAAAGAACAGACTAAGCTTGGAGTGAGTCTGTGTAATGTGCTCAGTCTGAGTCTATGAGCACAAATTCATACAAATACAGGCTCAAATAGAGAATTTTGAAGACATGCTCAAACCGTGTAGACTCAAGCCATACACACTCAAATAATGTCGACTCGAAATAACTTGGAGATCAAGATTGAAGATTTGTGGCTATCTTATTAGTTAGGAGAATTCAAATTATATTGTAATTGATCTTGTTTCTATAAAACCTGTAGAATTGGGTTTATCTCTATTAGCTAGAGATAAGGCAAAATTGTATTTCTTAACCGACTTAGTTTGTATAAATAGTTTCTATAGGGTTCATAGAAACTAGAATATAGATGGACGACTGTGTGTTTTGTATCGATCGAATTATTCATAAATCAAACATTCGACGCATAATCTGTGTGATTCATATTGTTCTTAATTTTGCAAAGTACAATATCACTTTAATTGGTATTACTTTGATATTAAACATCAAATGCTTAATGTGCATTGATTAATTCATCTTGAATAATTGATAATCCATTAACTAGTTTTTGGGTTCATACTTTAAGAGCTAACATGTTACTATAATTTATTTATAATTTTTAAAATGTATGATTTGTAAATTTTATATACTTTACCTTGGATAAACTTTCAAACACACCCGATTGTTCGATGTGTTTATTTTAATTAACTAAAAAATACATTGTCGATGTGTTTTATTTTATATTATTATGTCATTTTTGCTTGATCATTATTTACAATTTTTATAATAGAATGACAACCATGTTTATCCCAAGTTACACTATTATCTTTGTGTAAATAAGTCTCTAAGTCACAGTTGTATTGTAGAAGCGGCCTATATAATGGTTGGTTCAACAATTATTTCGATTTTCAAAACAACAATTCTAATGTCACCGGACACATTCACAATATTATTATTATATATATATTTTTTTTTTTTTGTAATGTTGAACTTGGTATTATCATGTGCAACTTGAAGGTGGCTAATATATGATTATGATATTTTTTTTAATTAAATATCTTAATGGAATGATATGAGATGATTATGATATTTTTTAATCAAATGTCACGTATCAGTTTTATTTTAATTTTTAGATTTCATTATATTACGATTCATATAAACAATGAAAATATTATTTTTTTATAAATAATATTAATTATTTGATTAGAAAAATTTTCATTGTTTTATTCATAATGTTTAGGTAGCAGCCTAATTTATAATAATTAAGCTAGTTTTCAATACACTAAAAAACCTTATTCATAAGATGGTGTAATATCAAAAATATTTGAACGAGTCAATCAAGATAGTGAAATAACTGCTAACATGATGCCGTGGAATTATATTGATGAAAACTATTCTATATAGTAAACAAAAAATTTACTAGTTCAAGGCTTGGTCAATTAAGAAACACACGAAACAAGTGTATCATAAGAAGAATCTTTTTTATATCATTAAAAATATATTATCATCTTTTGTCATCACACGAACAAAAACAGACAATAATATATTTTTTCTTATATTCTAGCTCTTTGAAATGAACTTCTAGGTGTGGAAATGTAATACATAACTTGTCCTAATACCTAGCTATGCATTTGGAACACATACTTGTAGACAAGTGTGTCAACAAAAAGATAGATAATATAAATAAATAATCATTGATAGAATGAACACTCAAAGTAATTTAAACCAAACAATTGTGGGTAATAATTAATTTAATGATATTTTTTAAGAAGAGATTATTATAGTTTTATTTGTTATGCTGGTAATTATAAAAACAAATTTATTATTTTTAATTTTAACATAGTAATATTTTTCTTACAGAAAAATTAATACCAAGATTATTATAATTTATTTTTTATAATATAAAATTGATTTTAAAAATACAACTTAAATTTGTGTATCACAATTTTTATAATTAAAACTTTATAGTGCGTACCACATATTTTTTTAAAATTTTTCATCTCATGTTAAAAAGCATATGATTCTAATAACATTTAATGTAATAAATTTATCACAAAAATTAATTAATTTTAAGAATTAAAAATAAAAATATTTAATCATGTCATTACTACCATAACAAACTAAACTATTTGAACATCCTCTTATTTTCGTACACTGAACATGTATGTGCCGTCCATATTAATAGGTGGATGTATACAACTATAAAATGAACCATATTTTTATTAATTTTAGTTACTCCGTGTATATAATTGCTTATTATTATCTTTATACAAATCAATTTTCTTTTTCTTTAGAAAATAGGGTATCAACCACCGCTAGAGCATTCAAAGTCGAATATTTGAAATTTCAGATACTAAATTTTTATACCCGAATCCGAATTTGAATTTTTAAACTCCAAACTCGAACATCTAAAAATCATGAAAATCAATTATTAATTCTATCAAAAAGTCACACTGTTACGTAATTAAAACTTAAGTTGATGAATTCATTTATTGAAAATATAAAAAAGATAAACCACACAATATCATTGTTAATTAATATAATCATAATCTATATATCTTTCGTATTTTAACAATATTAGAAAAAATAGTTTTCTTTTTAGTTTTCGGAGATCCATTTCATCCGAACTATCTAAATATCGTTACCCGAATCCAAATAATCCGATATCAAAAATTCAAGTATCCAAATTGTTAAACAATTTCAAATCGAATTTTTAAACAATAAATCCGAATATAAATATTTTTGAACTGAGTACAAGCAGCACCACATACTCCGTTGTCAACTGAACATCATCACAACCTTGATGATGACACTAACGCTGATGCCACTATGCCACCTCATAAATGATGCAGAAACTATGATATTTTTCTATGTTATGTGCTTTTGTATTTTATTATTATTATTAAAGAAAGTTCTTTAGCCATACTTAGAAAATAACTAAAGTTATCAAACATAATTCTTCTTTCAAAATGTTTATAACTAGCAACAATTACTGGCTTTCACGCTACGACACATGGACATAAGTGGAATGTAAAATATGTAATGTTCAGAATGAATTAGAGGTTTATTAAAGAGAGTGTCTGTTCAAAATGAACAATGTAACCAACTTTTTATAACGTTTTTCACTCCAGAACCAATTAAGCTATGCACCCGAAACTCTGAAAGTGACTTCAAAATTAGTGTCCATGTGATTGAACTTGAATTTTCCTTGGAAATTCCCAAGCCTCCATCAGACCACCACTACGCTATCTCTTTGGGATTGCTTAACAAACTTTTCTTAACCATGTTGAACACCTAGATCCAAGACAAATATCCTTGATGGAAGTTTAATTTGGAGAGTCCTAAGTTGAGTCTATACTTCCAACATCTGTGAGATTTGTGCCGAATGAGCCCGACTGAAGGGAAAGTGAAAGGACAATGACCAAGTATCTCTTCCTCCCATTGACAAACAATGTAAATGATTGAATGTATTGGAACGTAACGCTTTTGGACAAAACATCAAACGTATAGACAATATCTATTTATGCAGTTACTTTTAAGATATCTAAATGTTTTCTCTTCTTTGGGTGTCTTATACTTATAAAATTGTTGCTTAATTGTTCATGTGCTGACACGATTTTAAAAACTAGGTTACATTTTCAATGTTAGCTTACATCCAAATCGTAATTAGAAGAAGGCCTACGGTTTGCAAAGCATCAAAAGACCAACACTATTGTTTGTTAATTTTTTATTTTACATAGTTGTAACAAATGTCTTGTCTAAACAAAATATCTTTTATGATTGTAGCATCAACTTTATATGATATCCGAACATAGTACAAATTAACAACAAACTCAATTGATCCATCAAAATAGTTATAACTTATTTATATAATTTACTATCATTGAATATGTAATCTTAAATACAATATAAGAAGCGGGCGATGACGTTATCAATATTCAATTGATCAATAGAATTATTTAATTTTGTTAAATTGAGTAATAATAGGGATTTGATGAAATCATCATTTATTTAAATTTTTTGTCAATTAATTCTTTTAATTTTGCTCAATTCAAAATTATAGTCTCAAACTTTTTAAATTATATAACTCTTAACCGAAATATTATATCGTTATCAAAATTTATAAAATCTATTTCATGCATTTGTATATGTTCACAAACATAAAGAAGTACTTATATCAATAAACGTTACGTTGAATTTTTTATGCGTATAGAAATTATATACGAATTCATTCAATTCAGTTAAATAATATAACATACTTTTGTTATACTAATTTATTATTTTAAATACATTTAGATAAATAAAATAACTTCAAATACTTCCACATACATCTCAAATCTCGCATGTAATTTTATTCAACCTTTTCAATTAACAAGTTATAGGTTTAAGATAAGATTTGCCAAGTCAAAAAATCTCCAACTTTTCAACAAACGTATAATATAAAATCTTTAAATTAGTAATAAGGATAAATATAAGTTATTGCTCTATCATCTAGAAAGCTAATTCTTAATTCAAACGGTGTCATTTATAATACTTATAAAAAACATAATCATTGATTAACGTAATTAGGTTATAACATTTGAACAGTAGTGTTAAAAAATATAAATTTTAATTTAATGCTTATTTTAGTAGCTTAAACGATATGTGTATATACACGAATTTAAACGTTAGTAAATATTAATAAACATGTGGTAAAAATAATTTATGAAACATAAATAACATAAAATCATCATGATAAAAATAAAGTCTTGCACGACGAGAAAATTATACTTAAAAAACGCGTAAAGTCGTACCCAAGCGACCCAAGAGTTTGCATCGAGGGCAATACATATCATGTGAAAAATCAAAAATGTAATCCCAGTCAAGTCGTGTTGACTTTTGACCTCGTCTGTTGGATATATTTTTTTCGACGCATACTACCCACGTCAAATATTGACTTCAACTGCCTTTATGTATACGCCTTCATTATATTTATTCTATTTTACTTTTCTTCGTTATTATTTTTCAACTGATAAACTTACAATTTGCACCCCTTGACTTAATTGTAGGCGTTTTACTTCCCCATAACAATATTTGAATCACACTTTTTACCACTGCCTACTTTCTATTGTTCTCGAACTATTTTAATTTACACTTAGCACCCCCAATTTACACTTTGACTTAACAGGTCATGCTTATGCACCATTATTCACATTTCAAAGTTCCAGAACTAGTTTAACTTACACTTGACACCCTCTTAATTTGTCCACTATTACTGCTCTTGTTTACTTATTTTACATTAGTCCACAAGATTACAACATCCAAATGGTACAACCATTTGTTTATTTGAAAGGTTAATTTATTCAACCAATACATGAAAATAGAAAAAATAAAAATATTTACAAATGAATTAAGCCATACTAATTGATCCTACCTAATAATTTCAGTGATTAAATAATAAATGGGGTGTATTTTTCCCACCAAACCACATTAATCAATCCAACTTGAAATGTACGTTTTACAAAATCTTCTTCACCTATTTTATTTGTAATATTTTACTAAAATCTATCTCCTTAATCGAGACTTAAGTATAATATTCATGCATAGTGGTTGCATGTATTCAACATTGATACTTAAACACTAACATGTACGAGTATTTCAGATTCTGGATATGTAATACTTTAGTCAAATAAAACGTCGATCGTGGACACGAAAGTTCTGCTTATAAAATTAATATCCTTCTTACCATACATTCATATAAATCGTGTTTTGGGTCACTAACACAACATATTCGTGAGAACTCTGTAGCTAAGTGTGTTCGAGCGAGAGCTATACCACGATGGGTGACTTTCTTGTGTGGTCGCCAAGAAAAAGTCACACGTCTGCGGGCAACGCGAACAATGATGTGGTTGTGGTAAGGTGGGATGTTACAGATTGTACCAGAGTGACTCATGTGCCGTACGGGTGGTGGGGCAAACCTCATCAACGACGATAGACATTAGAGATTCGGGACTTATAAGGTTAATATCCTACTTACTAGACACAACACGTTTTGGAGTCACAAGTACAACAAATCCTATGAGAACTCTATAGTTAAGCTTGTTCGAGCGAGAGTAGTACCATAATGAGTGACCTCCTCGGAAGTCACTGTGTGATCGCTAAATAAAAGTAGTGTGTTTGCAAGCAAAATGAACAATATTGTAGTTATAGTTAGACAGAATGTTAGAGAATATGTTAACATCAAATTTATTGGAGTTTAGCTTAATCTTTATATCTTGATTAACTACTAATCAGAGGTATGGGAAGTTCGATACAAAGGAGACAATTAATGAGCATATCTATGACTATTAGTGTCCCTATTGTATATCATAGTATCTCATCACAACAAATAATCTTAATGAACTTTTAGAATATATAAAAGAAATCTAAATGGATTACCAAAATCGTTTTAGCTATCTGACTTTGTTATGTAGTTATCGACCTTTAATCCAATTCAATGGTGAACTTATTTGCGGATCAGGTAATTTCTCAATTAATTAAGTTAGTGTATCACGTGATCATTTTTGAATTTTGATCTATTAGGTTGGAAGTCTAGTAGATTTGTTGCATGAAAAAGAGGGTTTGTGTTCTTTTGCTAAAGGACAACTACAAGACCTTAAATCTTAATCATCATTATCGGATTACATAACTAAGGGAAAGTTTTGGCATATTCAAGTTTGGAAATTATCACTGAGATATTCTAGTTACGCCATTTACATCCGAGTAAGAAAAAGAATCACAAAGATGAATAGAACAAAGAAAAACCTCATCCGTTTATCAACTTTTTACAAATTCAAAATTTGAGGCAATTAGTTTTTTGCAATCACAACGGCTTCTTTCGTGCTTTAAGACACACTTAATTATAAAAACAACAAACAAAGAGACTTGAAGCAATTATACCATACATCACGATAAAATTTGTTTAGTACATGTTCATCCATACATGATTTAAAAGCACTACTTGCATCAACTGAAGACAAATATATTTTGTAAGGAATTAGCTCTAACGCTCATCTATACATGTTTTTATAATCACCACTTGCATTCTTGAAAACAAATATGATCAATAAATTTGATATTAAATTAAACAATAATACAAACGATAGAGAATCGAGTCATACAATGAATTAAAATGATTGTCATTGTCACTATTTTAAAAATCCATTGTCATTATATTCTCTTTTCATAAATTATCTCTTCATTCATTAGTATCATATCGTATTCTTATCGATTCGTACCATATATCACCGTCAAATGATGTTTCTCATTCCTCGTCCTTCTTTAAGCCGTTTTTAACCTATGTTGTATGTCGAAATGATTATAAATGCACGAAGTTTTTTTTATTTTGACACTAATATTAGATTACTATACGCGAAAATATAAAGAAAATAATTTTTAAAAATCCAATAATGACGATTCATTAAAAAAATTCCAACTTTCTTACATGCATAATGCATGTAGGAATTAATAAGAGTTCCTCTGTCTCGATTTGTCCCAATGTTTTTCTTTCTAAATAGCCATGTGAATGTCCTAACTGTAACTGGTTGTCCTCAACATGAGAAGAATTACTAATTTAATAATATATAATAATTAATCATTATAAATAACATCCAATTGCAATAATTTAGTTGGTTTTAGTTTATATGCCAGCTTTACAAAGAGATATAAGTAAAAGACAACATAAGATTTGAATATGTTATCAAACAAAGTGTAATTTCATCATTATATATATACTCTGTATTATATATATAGTATTATATATATATATAGGTGGCTGATATTGGGGGAATGAGCAATTTTGGGGAAGAAGAGAAGCAAATATAGACCGTCTGTTAATATTTATCGTGACAAAATTAATATTCATCGTGATAAATGCTAATTAACATTCACCGTGATGAATGTTAACGAACGACCCAAATTCGCTTCCATCCTTCCTCCAAAATTATCCGTTTCCTCTGAATCATCCCTACATACATATATCTATAGTACCGTTGGCAATTTAATTTAAAACACATGAAAAAGTTTGCTAATATTTCCAATTAACACAGTTAACACTGGATTGAATGAGATTCAAAACAATAATAGCATGTTATAATATTGACGCATGCCTTTTAAAAATGCTATAAAATATTACTCTAAAAGATCTTCAAGATTTCTTTAGCACAACTTGCCTTTGGTGCAGTTGTTTTCTCTTGAAGCCATCACTTCTATCTATTAAACATATACATGTTAATTTTTTTAATCAGAATTTGAACTAATACCACTTGATTGTAGGTCAAAAAACATGTTGGTTCATATAAGTAACTAAATGATTATTATTTTATTATATATGATGATTGGTAAATTGAAATAGGGTGGTAACTAAATCACTTCTTTTAAACATTTATTTTTCTTTTCTAATTATCTTTTTTTCTTTCTTTTTCCGCATCCTCTTTTATTTAAATAAGTGTATATCTAAATCGCATACACAAGTGTCATAAATAATGACAAATATTTATATTTGTTTCAACCTGAAAACAAATTACCTCGATACCGCTAGACTCATCCGCTAGACTCATATACCAATAGTTTTTTAATCGTATAATAGTACATACATGACAACAAAAGTAACTGCTCCGTAATAGTCAATATGTGAGTTACCTGATATTATTTGAAAGAAACGATCTTCCCAAGTTTATAGCTAGGTTCTATAGTTTTATATGTTTACATATTTGAATATATATGAACTTTTACTAAATTCAACGTTGTTTAGTATCCAACATACGTATGTATTTGTCAGATTCTTTGGTCAAATGACGGTGAATACCAAGTCTATGATACAGTTCTTCATATTCTTTTTATTTATTTTTAAAGAAAAAAAAAAAGTCTTTATGATTTATTACCAGAAAAAAAAACAAAACCCTAGTACTATGATATTACCAGCCGCCAGCCCGGCAAAACGTGCATTCACTATCTGGCTATTACCCATTTTTATAAATGAAACTATAAAAAGTATTTACAAATTTCAATAACCGTATTTTATCAAATTTTTTATCTCTCTTACGTATTAGGTGACGTAATATTCTAGAACTCTACTCAACCCTACACCTCGTCACATGTTCGAATCCATTTGCTTTAAATGGCTAAAAAGTTGCAAATCTCGTAAATGCGCCCTGACCGGGAAGGGCTTTTTTGTGATTTACTACTACAAGTGATTAACTAGATATATTAACACACGTGACTTCATTTATGTTTATATACCAGTAAATCAATACATCATACGACGTACAACCCACTTTTAAAAAAGTTAACGTTAAAAAGGTTAACGTTGATTATTTTTTATATATATTATTTTTAAGATCGATATTTAATCGCAATATAAAAAGACGTTTATATATTATTTTCTATTATCGTGTAGAACGACCACACTAAAAAATGTTATTGATTTTTAATAATTTTTTATATATTATCTTTAAGATTGATATTTAATTGCAACATAAAAAATCATTTATATCTTTTTTCTCTATTATTGTCTACATCCATAACAAAAAAAATCAACATTTTCATGTATTTGATAAATTTTTTATCTTAAATTACGAAGAAAAAGATATTATTATATAAAACAATATCAACGAATCAACAAAAAGTAAACACTATCTGAAAGGAGAAAAGATTATTAAAAGGAGAAAATTCCTTTCAAGGTAACATGATTGTACCCCACTTTAATAATTATAATTATCCAAACCATAAAAAAGGTTATTAAAGCATTAGCTAAAGCAAATCTAAAATTAGTAAAATAATAACCGTTTCTTTTTCGTTTTCAGTACGGAGTACTAACGAAAATAATCAAAAAATAAAGTAATTCACAACTAAAATCGTGTGTCTCTTATTCCTTTAAAAATACGACTTGTTTCATAATCTTTTTTAAGATACGAGTGTTATTTGATTAATTTATTCGGATTTTGAGTTGTTCGAGTCGAATTATTTAAAATTTTAAGTTTATTATCTAATCAGTAACCCGATTCAAATAAGGTAGGGTTATTTAGAGTCGGGATATTTAGGTTCAGATCGGGTTTGGGTAATATATTTTAACCTAAATAATATGATATTCTAAATTTTCGCACCTTGAACAAAACTTAACTTTGCAAAATGACAAATAACTTATATGTATCTTATATAAAGATGTGTTAATATAAATCACAAATAACTTATATATATAGTTTATTTGTATATTAAATAACTTTTATCGTAATTCGGGTTACTCGAATTCTAAAATATGTATTCGTGATCCAATTCAGTTGGGTATTCGAGTTCGGGTGACCAAATAAGCTTTGAATTCGAGTTATTTGGATTCAGGTTAATTATTCGGGTTTAATTATTTGTGACACTCCTACCCTAAGTTTTTGAAGGGTGAAAGATGCCACGTAAGAAGATGATGGCAGGGTCAACCATTGGAAGGAGGTGAGGTGGTGAATCAATAAAAACTACGGTGAGCATGGCTCAGTTATGACCTAAAATCGAATCGATAACTAAGGTTTCCGTTAACCATACTTAGAAACCGATTGGTTTCGGTTAAAATGTAGGTCAGTTATTGTTTAAATGGTCGGTTCGGTTAAATCGGTTAATCGTAAAAAAATGGACCTCTTAAATTAACCAAACATGTGTGAAATATTCAACCAAAAACTTTAAAAAATAACTAATCCATAAAGTTTTATAGAATACCAAAAATGTCTTTATTTACTACTGATATTTCAATATATACACCATTTGTTTTAAAATAATTAATCCATACACATATATTTTCCACTAGTGAATTGAATCAATGTTCTAATTCACAATAATATTCGTAACTACCACAACTCAAACATAAAATAACAAGTATTCTTAATAATATATTTGTTATTGTACCAAAATATATAAACAATTTAAATACTATAATATACTATATGTAAAGTAAATAAAAAGGTATTAAATATAAAAAGAAGTAATAATAATTATAAGTGAGTCGGTTCGATTAATTTGGTTCAATTTTAATACATTAATCAAACTGTTTTAATCGGTTAATTGAAAATCAATAACTTAACTATCAATTAATATTTTGGGACAGTTAATTTAAATCCGTTAACATGTTAATTGTTAATTTGGTTATGGATTAGTTTTCGATTCGTGTTCCTCACCCTTATTAAAAACTTAGGGTGATAGCAGATATCCAGGTAGACGTTGCAATGGTGGGCTATTTATTTTAATCAAAATGTATATGAGAAATTTTTTTTATTAATCTATTATATATCAATTACGTTTTGTGTGTTAAGAACTTTTTCATACTTCTTTTTCTAGTAATCCGTGTTGTAATTTTGTAGTGCTTTCATTTTTGTGAAACGTCTTTTTTGTAATGTTTTTAGTTTTTCATTTTTATATCATGTTTAGAATTTTCTTCCATTTCGATATCATGTTTAGAATATATATTTTTTCTTTCTATTTATATATCATATTTTTGTATTTAATAAATATGTATTTATTTACAATCTATAATATCATAAAATTTACAATATTTAATTTAGCAAATTTATTAGATTATACATAGTCAAATTAATGATGAACACTAAAATGAATGTTTTTACAAATAACGTAAATCTTTTGAGTATGAAGTAAACATACATGTAATTGAATTATGTAATATGTTTTTTGTCATAGTATTATTATGGAGGAAGGTTTGGAGTAGGTGACGTTTTGATACAACGATATACATTTTAGTTTTATTTATTTATGACATTGCCTCAGGTAATTTTGGAAATGAGATTCTTAATCATGTTTTACATGGGGTCTATCGTTGTGTTCTTTGATCTATCTGGATATGACAAAATAATTTAGTTCATGCTTCTTCGGAGGTGGTGGAGTCAGTGAGATATATTGATATATTTCCATCTATTCAATGGCTCTTTAAGGTTTGAATTTCTTCTAAATGTTCGTTTAAAGACTCATTTTAGAGTTGTTGGATTATCAATCCTATAAATTTAGTTTCTTCTTAGTGTTTTGATTTTTTGAATGTTGAGTAATTTATTCTTCTTTGTTTCCGTTTCTTATTCTTGTTTAGTTTTTTTTTTTTCTTCTCCTTTTTGGAGCTTTTTCTAATAAATGCTAGCTTCCAAAAAAATTATGTGAACTTACTAATTGAGATATAATTTTGGAGGGAATTAAATATTTAGAAAAAAGTTATGTGAGTAAATGATGCAAGTGTTACCTAGATACATGTAGAAATAGATATTCTAATGAATTTCTTATAGAGTTAGGAAAAAGAAATTCAAAAACATATC
Organism: Logfia minima; assembly: GCA_963921325.1. Taxonomy (NCBI): domain Eukaryota; kingdom Viridiplantae; phylum Streptophyta; class Magnoliopsida; order Asterales; family Asteraceae; genus Logfia; species Logfia minima. Next base: position 1,430,217 of record OY992771.1, on the reverse strand, counting down.
GGTTAATAAACCGGAAGCAAGGAAATAAAAGTCTGGAGTCAACGGTCATATTCACGCACATCAAGTTTGACGAGAAATAAGCCTAGCTGTCACATCATAAAAATTATTTTTAATTATTTAAAACAAATAAACTGCTGCTACGCATTACAATACTTGTACCTTCAGCTTTTTCACTTGCACATACAAAGTCGATTTTCATTTCACATATATCGGCAACAACTTGCGTACGAGAAAAAAAACTAATCCAACCCCTGGTCCCACTTTCAATATATTCTTGTTCAATAGTCTGAAGCTTCGTTGAAATATATATTTATTTATTACAAATACACTTCCATGTATATATACATCACTAGATCTATAATAGTTTCTATATGTATGTAACTTAGAACCCTAAAACAGGGGGACTTGAGAGAAACACAAACATGGAGGAAGGTGCGAAAATGAGTATGAGTCAAAGTATCGGAAGAAGTATTAGTAAAAGTTTGAGCCGAGCTGCCGGAAGTTGGCGCATGGAAGATGTGTTTTCGACCGGCGGCGGAGCGAGTCACGACGGCCGGAGTAGTCGTCATTCAGTGGAAGATGAAGAGGCGTTACGATGGGCGGCGTTAGAGAAATTACCGACTTATAATAGGTTACGAACTACAATATTTAAATCTTATATTCCAGCTGATCAACAGGAGGTTCCTACTGAACAGATGCTGTTAGATGTTCGTGAACTTGATCCACATGCTCGTCAGAGTTTTATTGATAAGATTTTTAAAGTTGCTGAAGAAGATAATGAAATTTTTCTCAGGAAGTTCAGAGATCGTGTTGATAAGTAAGTTATCTTCTCAGTACATTCATTTTAATATCCATATATGTGTTAGCGTTTCAGTAAGAACAATTTAAAATAATAAAGGCATCGTATTCGCATCGTAAATCTCAAACAAAAGTAGGGAATATGCTTTAGATTTACAGTTTCAAATGCAGAGCGTTAAATGTTTTTTATACTTATATGCTTTTCTAGAAGTGGATATCTGATTTTTTTAGCATATTTAAGATGTGAACGTGAATTTACTGATTTTGTCAACTGTATGTATGAATAAGATGCGTTCTTATAGATGAAAATGATTAGTTCATATTGTTGTTATCTATATATTTGAGTTCTTATTGTTACGGTATTTGTTCATGACTGTTTAGGTTGAAATGATTGACAGATGAGAGTGAACTTTGAGATAGGATTGTAAATTGATACGTATAGTTAGTTAGTTATTAGTATTAATTACTGTTTTAGTTGAAGTTATGGACAGAGTAGGGTCAACTTTGAGATGGTTTAAGTCAACGCATAATTAATGATAAATATGTATATGTATAGACTTTAGAGTCAAGTTCTGAGATTGTATTACATATCAGAGAGTTTGTTAGTTAGTTAATTATGGAGAAGACATAGTTACTAATTACAGTTGAGGTTGAAATTACTGAATGAGTAAAGTCAACATTGAGATTTTTTCAGTCATCGCATAATTACTGATAAATTTGTACATGTTTAGAGTAAGTTTGAGATTGTATTGCATCTACAGAGAGTTTGTTAGTTAGTTAATTAGTTACTAATACTGTTTAGGTTGAAATTATTGGAACACTAAAGTCAACTTTGAGATTTTTTCAATCAACGCATAATTACTGATGAATATTACTATTTGTGTTAATAAAATGATTACAGGGTTGGAATCACGCTTCCAACAGTAGAAATCCGGTACAAGAATTTGTCAATTGAAGCTGATTGTCATGTTGGAGACAGAGCACTTCCAACGTTGACTAACACCGCAAGAAATATTGTTGAATCACTTCTAGCTTCAATCGGTATCAGTTTTTCTGAGAAAGCGAAACTTCGCATTCTTAAAGATGCTTCTGGGGTCATCAAACCAGGAAGGTATGTATAACTTACTATTTTGTTATTAATTATTAAGTTTATTTGTTAACTTTAAACCTTTCTGAAATATCTAGTGACATAAAAGTAAGAAATCATATGTTAAATTTTTTGTAAATAAAAGTCTGTAATGTTACAGGATGACACTGCTGTTGGGCCCACCGTCTTCTGGTAAGACCACACTACTGTTGGCTTTGGCTGGAAGGCTGGATCCCAGCTTGAAGGTTGATGGAGAGATAACTTACAATGGTCATAAGTTGAATGAATTTGAGCCTAGGAGGACATCGGCCTACATTAGTCAGAACGATATTCATGTAGGAGAAATGACTGTTAAGGAAACTCTAGATTTCGCAGCAAGATGCCAAGGAGTTGGCTCTCGTTTAGGTAACTTAATGATCATTTTTTGAGAAAGTCACTTTTGTAATAAATGTTAAAAATGAGAATATATGATTTATGAGTATATAACCGAACACTGGAATGTAGAAATGCTAACGGAGCTTGCAAGAAGAGAAAAGGAAGCAGGGATTTTTCCAGAAGCTGAAGTCGATCTTTTCATGAAGGCAACTGCTATTGAAGGAGATGAAAGCAGCTTGATTACTTACTACACTCTCAGAGTAAGTTGGACTACCTTTAAAAAATATTATATCTCGAGTCTTCTAATCTTTTAAAAAATTTGAGATACTCATATATTTTTGTTAAACGAAAACAGATATTGGGGCTGGATATCTGCCGTGATACATTTGTCGGAGATCAAATGAGAAGGGGTATCTCTGGAGGACAAAAGAAGCGTGTCACCACAGGAGAGATGCTTGTTGGACCAGCAAAAACTCTGTTTATGGATGAAATATCAACTGGTCTCGACAGTTCCACTACGTTTCAGATCGTGAAGTGTATGCAGCAAATTTCACACCTCACTGAGTCAACAGTCTTCATGTCCCTATTACAACCTGCTCCTGAGACGTTCGATCTTTTTGATGACATCGTCCTACTATCTGAGGGCCAGATTGTGTATCAAGGACCACGAGCACACATTGTTGAGTTCTTTGAGAATTGCGGATTCAAGTGCCCCGAGCGAAAGGGTACTGCTGATTTCTTGCAAGAGGTATAAATGTTGATATCAATATTTTTATTTGATTATGCACAGCACTGTTAAATTTTATTACAAATTACTTAACTTTTGGATTGTGATATTAACTTTTGGATTGTGATATTAGGTTACGTCTAAAAAGGACCAAGAGCAATATTGGGTAGACAGAAACAGACCATACAGATATATCCCAGTGACTGAATTTTCTCAGCGGTTCAAGAGTTTCCATGTTGGTGAAAAGATGCAAAGCGAGTTGTCAGTCCCATATGACAAGAACCAAAGCCACAAAGCTGCTCTAGTGTTCAAGAAATTCTTAGTACCCAAAATGGAACTTCTTAAGGCCTCATGGGATAAGGAAATACTATTAATGAAGAGAAACGCATTCATATACGTTTTCAAGTCTATTCAAATTTCTTTTTTGTCGTTTGTTTGCACAACTTTGTTTCTGAGGACCAAAATGAACGTGAGGAACGAAATAGACGGGGCTTTGTATGTAGGAGCACTTCTGAACAGTATGCTTATTAACATGTTTAACGGGCTTGCTGATCTTTCATTCACTGTCATGAGACTTCCCGTTATTTACAAGCAACGGGACCTCATGTTCCACCCTGCGTGGGCTTTCACACTCCCAGCCTTCTTGCTTCGTATACCGATATCTATAATCGAGAGTATCATATGGACAGTCATTCTATACTGGGGTGTTGACCTTGCCCCTGATGCTAGCAGGTAACTAATTTTTATTGTATTTTATTTCTACTGTAAGTTTCCGACACTATATGCTAATGAAAATATGTACGTTTCACAGATTCTTCAAGCATCTCCTGTTGGTGTTTCTGATCCAGAATGTGGCAGCAGGACTGTTTAGGTTGATTGCTGGAGTGTGTAAGACGATGAACATCGCAAACACTGGTGGATCTGTTGTACTTCTGCTTATCTTCTTGTTAGGTGGTTTCATTCTTCCGAAAACCCAAATTCCAAACTGGTGGGAATGGGCTTATTGGCTATCTCCCCTGTCTTATATCTTCAAAGCCATTACCATCAATGAGTTCCTTGCCGATAGATGGATTAGCAAAAGAGTAAGTGGCTATTTCTTAACTAATACTCTTCTTATTATTTATAAGACAAAAAACTATTAAAAGGACAAAATTAAATATATATATATACTTTTTTTTGCAGAGTTCGGACAATTCGACGAGCTTGGGATTCGCAGTGCTTAAGAACTTGGACATCCCAACTTCAGAAAGCTCGTACTGGATCGGTGCTGCTGCTCTTCTTGGTTTTGCGCTTCTCTTCAATGTCCTGTTCACAGTTGCTCTCATGTATTTAGAAGGTAAGTTTGGTGGCTAACTCTCATAAACTCGTTCATCTAGCTGTAATTAACCTTTTCTTTTCTTTTTTAAAATTAACTAGCCCCTGGAAAACCACAAGCAATTATCTCAAAGGAAGAAGCTGCAGCCAAGGAAGGTCATGGTACTGAAGAAATGAAGCAGATAAGCCGCAAGCCTGATGCAAATGGTGTATCTAAGAAGGGAATGGTCCTTCCATTTACTCCACTTGCCATGTCATTTGATGACATGAACTATTACGTCGATATGCCTAGTGTAAGTTCCCTAACTTCATATCATTCTGTGAACATTTTTAGCATAAATATTAACATGAACTTCAAATTGAATGATTATTTGTTGACTGTGATGATTAAACAGGAAATGAGAGAACAAGGTGTGACGGAAAATAGGTTGCAATTACTTCGTGATGTAACTGGTGCTTTTAGGCCTGGAGTCCTAACTGCATTGATGGGAGTCAGTGGAGCTGGTAAAACGACATTGATGGATGTTTTAGCAGGAAGGAAGACAGGCGGTTATATCGAAGGAGATATTAGAATATCCGGTTTCCCAAAGATACAAGAAACTTTTGCAAGAGTTTCGGGATACTGTGAACAAACTGATATCCACTCTCCCACAATCACTATCCATGAATCGTTGATCTACTCTGCTTTCCTCCGTCTCGCGAAAGAAGTCAGCAGGGAAGAGAAAATGGTAACAGAATCACAAATACAAATCTATACATTAATGAGTTTCCCTAAGCAGTATATTATTACATTAATAAAACATATCTAATGTTAATCCCGTTTGCATCTTCAGACTTTTGTGAATGAAGTGATGGAGCTAGTTGAACTAGACAATATCAAGGATGCAATAGTGGGACTTCCAGGTGTTACCGGTTTATCAACCGAACAAAGGAAAAGGCTAACAATCGCTGTCGAGCTTGTTGCTAATCCTTCAATCATTTTCATGGATGAACCAACTTCCGGGCTTGATGCGAGAGCAGCTGCTATTGTTATGAGGGCTGTAAGAAACACTGTTGACACAGGAAGAACTGTTGTTTGTACCATTCATCAACCTAGCATTGATATCTTCGAATCCTTTGATGAGTTGCTATTATTGAAAAGAGGAGGACAAGTTATCTATTCAGGACCTCTAGGCAGACATTCTCAATCAATCATCGACTACTTCCAGGCAGTTGATGGTGTTCCGAAGATACCCGAAAAGTACAATCCAGCAACATGGATGCTTGAAGTTAGTTCCGGAGCTGCAGAGATGCGGTTAGGTGTTGATTTTGCCGAGATTTTCAGTGCGTCGACTATGCATCAGTAAGTCCCTTACAGCTATACAAGTTACAAATTTGTCAACAGATATTAACAAATAATAATGTTCATTTGAATAACAGAAGGAACAAGGCTTTGGTGAAGGAGTTAAGCGTACCACCTGCAGGGGCCACAGATCTCCACTTTGAAACACAATATGCTCAATCCACGTGGGGTCAATTCAAATCTTGCTTGTGGAAGATGTGGTGGAGTTACTGGAGGAATCCCGATTATAACCTTGTGCGTTTCTGCTTCACCTTGCTTTGTGCGGTTGTGGTTGGGACCATATTTTGGAAGATTGGTAACAAAAAGTGAGTCTCTGCTGTTTTAATGTTTATAATCTCAATGTTATTTTTTATTATAAAGCTGGTTTCCTGATGTATTGTTGATTTAATAATCTCAGGTCTAGCAACAATGATCTGAGCACAGTCATCGGGGCCATGTACGCTGCTGTATTTTTCGTTGGTATTAACAATGCCCAAACAGTGCAGCCTGTTGTCGCAACAGAACGTACTGTCTTCTATCGTGAAAGAGCAGCCGGGATGTACTCCTCACTACCATACGCCATGGCACAGGTCACACTCCCATCATATTTTTTGTACCATTAGAAAGTTTACTTATTTATACCATTACATATATACCGGTTACCTATGAATAAGTCATCAAATAGATATAATACTTTGGATAATGTTTGATACATTTTCAGACAATTAACCCTTATTATCAATGATTTTAACAATCTTCATTCTTTCAGGTGTTTGTAGAGATACCATATGTATTCCTTCAATGTGTGTATTACACTGGCATTGTGTACGCCATGGTTTCATTCGAATGGACAGCTGCTAAATTCTTCTGGGCCTTTTTTATTAACTTCTTTTCGTTCCTTTACTTCACATACTTCGGAATGTTGACTGTCTCGCTCACACCAAATGATCAAATAGCAGCCATTTTCGCAGCCGGGTTCTACCTACTCTTCAACATCTTCTCAGGATTTTATATCCCACGACCCGTAAGTCTTCGTCACCTTTTTCTTTAAGATGATTTTATTATCAGTATGCAAAATGTATACAGTTCCATGCTGGTCTAACGTACTGCTAGCAGCACAGATCATGTCTCCTTATAAAATATTCTAGATTTTTTAAAAGCTCGAGTTGACATATTGTTGTATTCTTGAAATTTCAGAAAATTCCCGGATGGTGGATTTGGTACTACTGGATCTGCCCCATGGCATGGACCGTATACGGATGCATTGTATCTCAATATCATGATGCTGACCACATAATCACGGTGCCTGGGATGACACCCAGCCCGACTATGACAGCATATATTAAGGACTACTATGGTTTTGAATTGGATTTCATGGGTCCAGTTGCTGGAGTTCTAGTTGGTTTTTGCGCGTTCTTCGCCATCCTCTACGCCTTTTTCCTAAGAACATTGAACTTCCAAATGAGATAAGAGAAAGCATGTACTCAAGTGTGTAATGTTGTCTATAGATTTTTTGATGTTGAAGTAAAACTTTTCTTATTTTTGTATCACTTTTTGAAATTTCACACTATCGGGTTTGTATTGTATTTATACATTTGAATTGTAGTAATTCCCTACATTAAAATTTCATTGTTTCTTGTTCTAAATCTGAAACTTATGGTGGTCACATTTGATCATATTATTTCACTTTTTGAGATATTGAGGTGATTATATACTATAGGACCACATAAATAGATGTCAAGATTAGGCACAAGTTCTAACCCATAAAAATCAGGATAAAGTGGGTTCGGTGACTCAACAGGTGTGGGCTTGACCGGGAACTGGTGGTTAAGTTGTGGCCGTCGCCCAATGGAAGTCTCTATCAAGGGTGGCAATTCGGGTCGGATTGAGTTGACCCGCTCGAGTTATGAAATTTGCGGTCAGAACTAGTCGATTCAAATCCGACCTGATTTTCTAATTGGGTTGAGTATTTCAACCCAACCCAACCCAAAACCTGCTGATCCAGACCCGACTTAGATAACTCGTTTATCTAATCTAGTCAACACATTTTCGGGTCAGTTTCAACTAATAGGTCAATTTCAGATCAAATTAGTTAATATCTAATTTTATAATTATACTAATAAGCATAAAAATGTTATAAAATCCTAAAAAGATCATATTGCCTAGTGTTTTCATCCAAATTTTATATTAAAACATTATTACACACTTTGATGTATTAAATTAAAAATAAAAAATTTAAATTTTAAAACTACATTTAAAATTTTGTTTGGGGTGTCGGGTCAACTCAAAAACTCATTGGATGATCCAAATCCGACCCAAAAAATAGTAAGTTGGCCGGTTTCGGGTTGACGGGATTGCAGGTCAAATAGCCCCGATCCAATGTGCTTATTTTCGAGTCAGTTTCGTGTCATGTCGAAAATTACCGGTCCTAGTCTCCGTCATGCAGGACAAGGGGTTTATTGGCCGCATATACTATGGGCCTATGGCTATATAAGACAAAACTAAATTAATAATTATTCAAGTTTTAAAGTAATACATAGTTAAGAGATACTAGTAATAATATATAAAATAGGGTCTTAGATAAACTAGTCTTATGACTTGTGAATTTGCATTTTTAAAACAACTAATATGTATCGTTAACTGAAAAGGTGATAATCATCTATCCAAAAAGTGTGAAATTAAGAATCCGTAACACAAGTTTTATCAATATGTAATATTATATTATATGCTAGTTGATACAAGTTTTGACCCAAATTGGAAAACAAGGTAAAACTCCAAATTTTTAATTTATTATTATTATATTATTTTGTCTACTTGAGTTTTTTCCCACTAACATAAACCTTTATTTCAAAGGAATATGTAATACGGTATATAACTATTTGTTGTTGTCTTGTTGATCAGGAAGCCCTTGCAGAGATCAGGAAAGGATTTCATTGTATTAAAAGTTCTCCCTTCGGGTGTTCACTGATACAGATTTGTTGTTGATGGTCAATGGATGTATTCACCTAATGTGCTATGGACACAGCGGGCAATACTTACAACATCCTAGATTTGCAGGTATTTTCTATCCTTTATTGTTGTGATTCGTTTCTAGTGCCCACTTAAAGTAGTTTTGGTTTGAATAGGTTCCAATGACTAAAAATAATATAGATATTAGTTATTCAGAATTGAGTGAAGGTCAAGTTCATAAATTTTGTAGAGAAAATAGAATTTCTAACAAGTATGAATCCGTTAAGCCCATCTCCGAATGTGACTATTAAGAATCCACCGGAGGGTATGATTAACTTATATACCTTTTCTTTTATTACTCTAGTATGTACTTCCCGTTTTCTCGATTTTTTACTTTCGGTTCTTCAATACTATAAAGTACATATTTCACAGTTAGCACCCTTAGGACCTCTTAAGATTACGATTTTGAGATTCAGTGTAGAGCTTTGGGTATAAAGCCAACCATTATCATTTTTGGGAAATTCTATATGTTAGGTTGAACAGGTCCACAGGCGACTATTCAGAAATGACCAGATTTAGCCCCATCTGGCGTATTGACTATGCGACTAGTTTGAAGGATTAGAAGAGACGTTTATTTTGGGTGAAAACTTCATCCATACCTATTAAGATGTTTTAGAAACCACCTGGTTTTAAGTTGACAAATCCAGAGCCCACTGACCGATAAGTTGGTGTAGATGTTATTGCGCGTTCTGTGAGGTAGGTGTAGATGTTATTGCGGCTTTAGAGAATAACATAATATATGTTCAAATTGAACATGTGTTGCGGTGTTGGTGATCGTTGGGATTAGCCGTATGTGGGATTGACCTATGTGTGTTCCTATATATACTTTTTAAAAAGGAAGGTGGTTTTATGTCTTTATCAGTTATTAACATATTGTGTCATATGTATTTCTGTGTGGTGTGTTTGTTAAAAACTAATGATTAACGTGTACTTATTTGTTTTTTAGATATGAGCTTTCTTTCTTACATTAAGCGTACATCCTTTAAAGACTTAGCAAAGGGCCACAGTCGTTAGGGGAAAACGAGCTTCCCCATCTCACTCGCCTGGAGAACGTTGTTGTTCAGCCTACTGACCAACAATTGCAATTGGTTGAACCCGGGCCTATATCGAAGGTCCTGAAGCCGAGAGCTCCTAAGACTACAAACAAACGTAAATCGTCTCAAGCTAGTGATGAGGAATACGTTCCTCTGAAAAAGCCTAAGGTTGTGAAGAAAAAAGGTTAGTAAGTCGAAGAGTAGTTCAACTGGTATGAACTTAATGATATTGGATGAAGAGTCAGACAAAATGATAAGTATTTACCATGATCCGAGGTCGCACCAACGACTAGACATCGGTTCGTCCCTTCTGCTCCTTCTGTTATCATTATTAGGCCACCTTTTCTTTCTTTCTTTTTTTTTTTTTTTTCATTTTAGTAGCTTATCTTATTATGTCTGATGCTTGCTGATATTGTAGGTGTGGATCGATCTATTGTTTCTAAAAAATGATATGGGTGGGTCATTGGTGCAGAAGAGAGTAATTTCTAATGTTATTCATGAGACTTTTGAGAGATACGCTAAGGTGAAGAGATGAGTCATGATAGTAATGGTGAAAATGATGCTATGGCGTATGGCCATTATGTTGAGGATGGTGGGGTGTCCGATGGTCATGGTGCCAGTGATGGTGATATGCCTGATGGTCGTAATGATGACAATGATGCCATGGTTGTTAGTGATAAGGATGGTGATGCCTTAGACAAATGACAATTACAAGGATGACATGAATCGTAGTACCAACATGAGGACCGTGGGTTATGACATCACAACCTATCATCAGTTACATCAAAGAACATAAACATTTGAGACATCGAGGTTTCAATCTTAAAGATATCAAATACTGGTGATTTATTTGTTGAACTATTTCCGTTTGATAAGATGGATCTACACAATTATACTTGATGGAATCCATTACAAATTTGGTTAATAGTTAAACCAACTGTTCTTGGGATCTTACCCAAGATTATTTTCATCTTTGCAAGATCAAGATCGTAAATAGGATCGAGATCGTAAGATCCCACTTTAATAAAAGGTTTATATGCAAATAATTTACTTGAGTATTTATTGTAAAAAAAACAATCTTGCGATCTTAGTTACGATTTTATATCCAATTTTATGATCTTACGTTCACTATTTATGATCTTACAAAAATTATTATTCTAGTATGACTCAACAAATTTTAGATAAATGAATCGTATAATCTATGATCCTACTATCAAAATCACAATTTTTATAACTTTGGTTGAATTATTTTTTTTCACACGCCATTTTCATTTTTAGTCCATCTACACCAAAATAAATCTAAACTTATTTATTTTTACCCTTACAATAATTTAACTTAACAAAAAATATATTAAAATTAAATTGATCGGGTAAACAAACATCCCGTAAAACAAAACCATATCCCTTCGTGTTCGTCAATATCCCTTCTTCCTTCACCACTTTTTCACCAAAAATCGATATTGTTCTTAAATCTTTGTGTATTGTTCTTAAATCTTGTTGTTCTTCTGCACTAACAGTTTGCAATTTCACACCTAAAGTTCGGATCTGGTGTCTATTACGGATTAATTCGGGTTAAAATTTCGTAATCAATATCAGTATCTGAGTTTATCAAGGGAAATTCATTTTTGGTTTGTTTTTTTCCATTATCCATTTAGTTTTATTAGATTTATTAGAAATGGGAAACATAAATGGTAGAGAAGATGGTGGTGGTGGTAGCACATCATCTATTGGTAACGATGCAAATGGTCAAGATATTGGTCGTACAACTACCGGTGGTGTTGATGACGCCGAATTTATGGGCCACTCTCCACCTCCAAGCCCTAGGATTTCTGGTTCTCCATTGATGTTTACTCCTCAGGTATACTCTATTATTATTATTGTTATTATTATTATTATTATTATTATTATTATTATATTAATATTAATTATTATTATTATCATCAATTATTATTATTATTATTGTTATTATTATTATCATCATCATTATTATTCAAAACCCTAAATCTAATGCAGCAGCCAATATATCCTAGATCCGGAATTTTCTTTTGCCGATTTATCTGTTGTTTCTTCTTTGATACATGTGTGTGTGGGGTAGATCCATTAATTGTTGATACTGTATTATTTTGTTATCAAAGAATTACTGACTGATTGATAATTTAGTTTCAAATCTTGTGCTTGGTGGAGATATGTTATGTGTAACATAATAGTAAAAAACTTGTAAATTTGTTGTTTTAATTAACTAACCAAAGCTCTGTCTTCCAACATTATTTGCTTGTAGATAGATAGCTACTTCTTGAAATGCTGCAAGTGTTATTTGGATCATTAAACCCAAACTAACTAGTGTTATACCCGGGGAAATATCTAATGTGGCAAGTATTTGTCTAACATCAACAATTGATACTTGAATATCCTAATAACAAAATGAAAAGTATATCTATAATGCAATGACTATGACTATTTAGAATTATAAAATGTAATATATGTTATTGAATTTTGACCACATCTATAAGATACCATGCCTTCCGAAATGTTATGTGCAAATAATACTGGAAGTTCCTATTATAAGCACAAATGACCATATTCCTTTGCCTCCTTCGCTCCACATTCTGCAAATTACACAAACTAAATACACGAGGTGAAATTTTGCGGTAGCACTACAAACTTTACCTATCCCACCTACATAACCCAAATGGTGTCCATTTGCTTCCAAATCCTTATAGTCAGTATCATTTGCTTCCAAATCCTTATAGTCAGTATCCAAGAGTGCCATATCCGACTGTATTTTGACTATGAGGTACTGATTTTAGTAAGAGTACAAGGGAGCTCTTTTTTGTAGTATAGATTTCTAGTGATACATAATACATTAGTTATTTATAGAAAAGAAAAAGTGTTGGTGGACCACACTAATCCGACGCAACTCAACTTGAACCCGTTATGACCTATTATCCAAACAGCCCATTTTGCAATCTCAATTGGCAGCAAAATTGTTGGAATGGATAAAAGGATGGTTCGGGTCAGGTGGACCAAGCAACACTTTAATATTTTTACATATAACTAATGCGGAGATTTGAATGTGAGTGGTCTATTACCAAGTCCCATATGTGGTAATGAAAAACTCACAAATGACACACTAAAGGTATCGAGAAAGTAAGAGATGTAAACAGCTTGACATGTTTGTATGTAAATTTTTGATAATATCCAATTTAAAAATTAGTAAGATTACCTGGTGTTTGAAGTAGACAGCAAGACTAATACTTGGTCAAAATGCAAGTAACACAACCACTCAAGGAAAACATCTGGTGAGACTGGCTAGATAGTACTAATTATCTCATTTAATAAGAAAGGACTATGACATCGAGCATGGACTCTGACATCTTTTCAAATTACATTTGAACCTGAAAACTCAAGAGAAAGCGTAAACGGGTCATCTTAAGTGTGGGTCAAACGACTCGCAACGAGTCAGTCCAACTTAGGAAGTGTGAATGTGAATGTCTGGGTTCGTTCTTCGAATAAGCCCAAGAAAATCATTATCCAGTTTGCGTACATCATACATCATTCTGTAAAGCTGCAATGTATATCAACAGTATCCTTCAACATGAAGCATCCACAATCTGATATCTTCAATCTATCCACAGCTGATTGAAACTCCATAATAAGATTTAAGGATTCTGCAATAAAATCTTGGTTTGAGTGATTCACCATAAAATCCCTTTTCCTCTTTGCTCTAAGAGACTCAGTTCATCTTCATAAAGTCTTTTAGTCCTTTACTACTGCTCTCCCAAATCTTCTTTTCTCTACCACATTCTGCTTAAGTGAACAGCTGCTGGTAGAGACAATAGGTTTTAACAAAGTATGTGTCTCATTGTGTATCTCTAAGGCAATAGGTTTTCTGGGATAAGCCTAAAGTTACCAGCTTATCTCTGGCTGTAATCAACTGATTATCTGATTCTTATTCTTCACGTCACAGTACTCACTTTGTAAACGCAGATCCAAACACCTTTTAAACAAACACTGCCTGTGGTGAACGCATCACGATTAAAATTATTCTAACAAAAATCCAAGCTACCTCTATGTATGTGTTTAATATGGGAATGTATCTTCTGTAAGTAACTTATGTATATGTGTATATGTTTAAAAGAAGTGAAGTGAATTCCACCTGTGGAAAACTGCAAATTATTGGTTTGTTGTTCAAACACATTAGATTCTCCTAAGTTCTGTAGCTTACATTTAAAGTAATCTGATATTTTTAACTTTTTATAACTTTATAAGGAATGTAATGGCTTTCTTTCCATTCTTCTTATTTTTTCCTACGTTTCTAAAATTGATTGCCATGACAAGACTTCTGTTTGCTTTTATCACTTTCTCTTGAAAAGTTTAAATCATCTATCCAACTTTTATAAAAAAATGCTTATCTTCTGGACGAACGAACAACTTTCTTTTGCATGTAGCTGGAGTTACTGTCCCACATGCCTTATACTTGTTAGCTGTTCAAAAAGGCAATCCCAAATGTGGATAAATTTGTGTACTCTATAAGCTTTACAAACCAAAAAGAATAGAGCCAAAAGATTATACACGGTACAATGGGAATTACATTTTAGGAAGAAGTTTTTATGATTTCTGTGTTATTCAGGTACCTGTAGCTCCATTACAAAGACCGGATGAGATGCAGTCGAGCAATTCATGGATGCACACTTCCTCCAGCTATGAGGACATGATGACCGAGCAAGGGATTCCAACTATGATTACATGGAGCTATGATGGACAGGAAGTTGCCGTGGAAGGCTCATGGGACAATTGGAAAACAAGGTAAAACCCCTCTCTACTTGTGATTTTTTATTCTAATATTAATTAACCCTTGCCTTTATTTTAAAGGAATACGTGATCCGGATTTTAAATCTTTGATGCTGTCTTGTTGAACAGGAAGCCGTTGCAGAGATCAGGAAAAGATTTCATCATATTAAAAGTTCTCCCTTCGGGTGTTTACCAATATAGATTTGTTGTTGATGGTCAATGGAGGTATTCTCCTGATGTGCCGTGGACACAGGATGAAGGAGGCAATACTTACAACATCTTAGATTTGCAGGTATTTTCTATCCATTATAGTTGCTTACATCAAAGTACAATTTAACTTTCTTTTATTAATTTATTTTTATCTATTATTATTATTATTATATTATTATTAGTAGTAGTATTACTACTACTACTACTACTACTACTACTACTACTACTACTACTACTACTACTACTACTACTACTACTACTACTACTATTATTATTATTATTATTATTGTTATTGTCATTTCAAATTGAATATCTGTTGACAGCTAAATTCGGGTTCACTTTTGATTACTGTTCTGGATTCTTTTCACAACTATAAGTGTTGCTAGGAGTCATGTTTTCGAATGTTATAGTATGCTTTGGTTACAGACTGATACAAAGTTGCTAGAAAAAATGTTTTTTAATGTTAAAGTATGTTTTGGTTCTAGACTGATACAAAGTTGTCTTCTTTTTCCTTTGTTAATAGATATTGTACATCTTTATCTTTAAGTACATATAAAGCATTTCATATGTGTCTCTAAATCTTATTTTGCAAGTATACAAAATTAGTGTATCACCCATACTTAGTTAAAACTACATCTTTTTTGATTTACATACCAATTGCAAAAGTCAACTACTTTTTTGATTTACATATCACTTCATTTCTACCAAGACCAAAATATTCATTTTAAAACCAATGAGCATTCATCACTCCACCATACACCCAGATACCCACCACAACAATCATGAAACTTACTTGAAAGTAACTCCAATGAATGGTACGACAACATCAAAACTGGTTGACATGCTGACCTCCCATCACTTTCATGTATGCTCTGCTGTGGGCACTATGCTAGTAGCTATCGATGAAGCTCTTAACTCCTTCAATTCTTACACACACATCTCCGTCTTTTGCAAGACATTAATAATAATGATTTCTGGATAAAAATAGAAGAAGTTTGTAGAATTTATCTTAACTCAAATTGGAAAATATTAGTGGCGTAATTTACATGATTTGTGATCCACTGTGTTTATGTGGCCTTGTTTCTTCATTAGTGTGTGTGTGTGTGTGTCATGTATCAGGTTCTGTGTGTTTGTCTATTAATGACCAGCTGACTTTGATTCGGGGACCTATTCATTCATGGATCTTTTCATTAAAACTTATTTTCATTTCAATGCGTCTTATTGGTTCATATGCACATGGGTATCTTAACTATTTAGAACTCTTCTTTCGAAAAGGGCAAACCTGCACCCTATCCCACATATCATGTACAATCACAAATAATATATACGCATTGTCTCACGTGAGACTTAAACTCACAGACTCCTAGTTGATAGGTTCCTTCCTTACCCCTAGGCTTGGCCGTTTGGTTATCTAATGCCACTTAAGTACTTGATAGACTGTATTCTCTAGTGTTGATTTTTGAGGTATTTTCTAACGCATTATATAGCCGAAACAGTGTCCACTTGTCAAGAGCCAAAAGTACAAATATATTCCTTGTGCTATCTCTTAAATGTTCAACTCCACTTAACGTCTTATTCATTGCTTAAAATTGTACATTAGAACTATGAAGTGGTCCCTATTAGATTGATCATGTCATGTGCTGTTCCAGTTTCTTATATATTTCGTTTTTGTATAAAATTAGTCCGTGGGCTGTTGGATGTGTTCTTTTGTCCTTCAGTAGCAGGTAATATATCTTTATATTTACCAGGAAGTAATCTGTACTGTATTTTAAGTATATTTAACTATACTCTGTTTCAAAATATGTTCTATTCTTTTGTTTCTAGTATATCTAATGTGACCTCACAATAAACTGCAGATTGCATAGTTTTCTCGTCTATAATACTTACGTAATAATTTTATAATACATCCTTTAAATCAACTGATTTTATAACACACTAGAAATGGCCATTTTTAGGCCATATAATTATAACCAGTACGGCATAGAGTATATTGTTTTTCTTTAAATCGACTGATCACTTGAAGATGTATTTTCCTACTTGTATGTTTGCTACTAGGCTTTGACCCCAAAGCTGAACATTTCTCATCCATCTTTTTGGGAAAATAGGTTTCAATATCACAATATACAAGGATGGTCCACTTAATGTGTAGATATTCCATGTTTAAAGCTTGGTATGTTTGTGTGTGTGTCTATACAGCAGCAATTCAGAATATTCCCTCTGTCCCATAATAAGTGGTGAGTTAGTATTAAGATTTAGTTGTTCGACTTGAAATGGTTATTGAAGAAATATAATTGGCCCAATTGTTTGTTCATATACGTTTCTTTTCCATTTTCTCACGTGGTTCTAACATCTAAGCAAGAAAATAGAGACCAATTCGGATGATAGAGAAAGTGCCAAGTGGTTTAAAGTACCCATCGTTGTCTTTATGAAGTCTTGAATGTATAAACTACAAAGTCTTGGGTATTCTGGTGTCCCTGTCAGTCAGTGAACCCACTTGTCACATTCAAGTATCAAATGTGTTGCATGTTGACCTCAAAGTTGATACAACTTATTTATAATAGGCTTTAAAGAATATATGACAACTAGACTAAAAAGATATTACTGTATGATAGCAACTTTTGGAGCTATTCAGCCCTGGAAAAGAATCTTGTTCTGTATCAATGGTAGACTGTAGTTGACATATTTAAAGATCTGAACATTATATGAAAGTTCAATTTCTAGTTCAAAATATGAAAGCATATTTTCTTGTCATGTTACCACGTCTTGAGCATTCTTGTTTCTAAAAAGCTCTGTTCTGATGGTTCTCTCTAGTTATTGGAAAGTTTCTTCTCATTGTTCATAACGTTTTATTCCATTTATAAAGTTTTGCCAGGGCATTCTCCTTAAAAAATAATAATTAATGGAAAGTTTCTTGTATCTGGCACAGGAATACGTACCTGAAGACATTCAAAGCATTTCTGGTTTTGAACCTCCTCAGTCCCCAGATTCAAGTTACAACAATTTACAACTTGGCTTGGAGGATTATGCAAAGGAGCCACCGCTAGTACCACCACATCTACAAATGACACTACTAAACACCCCTTCACCTCATATGGAGATCCCACCTCCTTCATCTAGACCTCAACACGTCGTTATAAACCATCTTTACATGCAGAAAGGGAAGAGTAGTGACTCGGTTGTGGCCCTTGGATCCACTCATCGCTTCCTATCCAAGTACGTGACCGTCGTACTCTACAAGTCTATACATCAATGACCTGGCTTTTAGCACCCTTTATGTAACTGGAATTGTCTTTAGCAAATGTATGTCTCAAAGTGAAGTGAAGCATATCAGAAACAGCCAGCCAGTAGAAATGCAATTTCATCATGCCAATGACCTTGTGTTTTTCGGGTTTTCAACTCTTCTTCTTCCTTAATGGATGTTTCAAGAGGATTTGCGGAATGCCATGCAATCATGAGTTCTGCCTTTTATGACAATGTAGCCATCAGATATTCAAGCTTTATATATCATGCAGGAATTTATAGATTTATATCCATGACATGATTGCAAAATGGTCATGTTTTGATCCTTCAAGTCAGTCATGCCAAAACTCGAGCAGTGTTTCTTTTAAAGGTTAGAATGTAACGTCAAACACTCTTATGGGGGCACAATCGGCTTCTTTTACCTAAACTCAATGCACCAATATACATGGTTGTGCCAATAAGGCATCAACAAGGAAAATTCACTCTGAATGATAAAACAACACTGTAGTTTGTTGATGTTATACTACTTTGCTAGATAATAATCTAGATAAATCACTCTAGAGTATAATATTTTCTTAAAACTACAAGTTGCACAAATGGTATTGTAAGTATAAACCTATTCGGTGAAACTAGGCTTGGCAGACATCAGCTGTAACAATAGAACCAGATTTTAATGTATTACACATAAACCAAACAGTCTTTCTGAATTTCACTTCAAAAATGCCTTGAATTGGCATAGGACGTTCACCCCACCCCACCTCTTGTATGCTTAAATGTTGAGGCAGCACACCAAAACCCACAAGCAAATAAATGGAAATGAATTTGACTCTTTGAATATTGAAAGTTAGCTAAGTAGAAATTATCAGAAAAACTAATTACGATGATCATAAATGTTTTTTTAGTAATAATTAAAGATCAAGAAGATTAAATAACTTGAAGGTCTTGATTAATTACAGCAGGTGGAAGAAGACCACGAACTCAACGAGCATCTCTTTCCTTTTCTTTGAATGCCAAACGTTTGTTACGTCGTGGGTTTCGCAGCAATGAGTATCCACTACATTACAGAAAATGATTAATGAATGAATTCACAATCTCAACATCATTATATATATTGGTGCGTTGTTTTTTACAAACTGATCGTGTGTATTGACTTCTTTTAGGCTAAAACCAGAACTAGAATTCAGCCAAATGATTCAATCACTTTATCAATGATGATTAGAGAAGAGTAAACTATCACTTCTTAACCAACAGCAAAATAATGGCTATCAATCTCTAATCTTCTGTACATTACTTATACAGATCAAAGACTAATAAGATTGTTAAAAACGGATTTAAACAAACGTCTTTACAATATGCCCATACACCTTATGACTTATACCAATATCTCACGAAATTTACAATTTTCCATCATGTTTTTGGTATTTTACAATTTGTGTTAATTTCAGTTCTTCTGAAGTCAGGAGCACTATTGTCATTTTACAATTTCACAGCAAACGTTTGGACTAAATATCTAAATTAAAAACCATACTAGGCATAGATTATTTGTCTAACCTGGTAACAGAAACAGACCAAGGAGTGACGAACGATTTCATCCTCGTTGGCACCATCCTGGCTGTACACGTCATCAACAACGGTAGGATATTGTTTCAATTTAGGATCAATTTGCCAATGGAGCATTCACCTCCTTAACAACACATAATTCCAACATGCTGTTACAAATGTGGAAATGCGTACAATATTGTTATTATGATCATCATTTTCTGGACTTAAGTGTTTCTGTTTTTGAATTGGGGGTATATATACTTGGATGCATAGGAAAGAAACGAGAGGTTGTTTTATAAGATACTGATTAACAATGTTGAGGAACTTGTACCAATTGTCTACACTCCGACTGTCGGTGAAGCGTGCCAAAAGTATGGGAGTATCTTCAAGCAACCACGAGGTCTATTTATTAGTTTAAAGGACAAGTAAGTTTGTGCATTAGTGGCTTCTATTCATTTGTGAGTACTATTATTGTTTTTTTTCGCTTAGAGCTCTTAGATTAATGACGCTTTTATTATAGGGGGAGGATTCTTGATATTTTAAAGAACTGGCCGGAAGAAAAGAGTCAAGTAATAGTTGTTTCAGACGGGGAGTGAATATTAGGACTAGGAGACCTTTTTTGCCAGGTAGGATGGCAACTTTTCCGTTTAGAAAAAACTTACGGGGTATTTGGATTTACGTTTTGGTAACGAAGGGTTTTGGTTAATTATTTATTTTTCATAGGGAATGGGAATACCATTGGGAAAGCTATCTCTATATACCGCTCTTGGAGGAATTCATCCTTCAGCTGTAAGTATTCAGAAGATTATTTTAGTAGTAATTGGTGAACCCAAAAGAATCAAACTACAAGAATTTAAAAATGTACTTCTACAGTGCTTTTCTATAACCATAGACGTTGGTACAGTTGTAGGGGGTATTTGGATGTGTGTTTTGGTAACTAAGGTTAGTTCACACGTTTAATTTTTTATTATTCTATTATTATTTTTGCTTACATGTATCATGTCAAGGTTATTGAGGTATATAGTACTTCTATTTTCCAGGAATATGCTCTACCTATGGATGAGTTTTTGTATGCTGTCAAACAGAATTATGGCGAGAAGTTGCTAATTCAGGTAAGAATAAAGTTTTCATTTGCATACAAGTTAACTAATGAAGGATGATTCTAAAATCTAATCTTGATTATGTAGTTTAAGGATTTCGCTAACCACAATGCGTTGGATGTTCTTGCAAAGTACAGTGCAATCCACCTTGTTTTCAATGATGACATACAGGTAATAACTTAACAGATTATGAATCTCAGAATTTATCAATGTTTTGTTTTTTGTAAGTCAATTTTTTTGTTTTTTGTTTTTGTTTTAGGGGATAGCATCGGTGGTAGTTGCAGGGCTTATATGTGCACTAAAATTAGTTGCTGGATCCTTGGCTGACCATAGACTTTTATTCCTTGGAGCTGGTGAGATATGCAGTTCGACAATGTACAATCGTTCTTTTTAAAAATTGACGATTTCATTAATTTTAAGCTATTTTTGTAGGCTGGCACTGGCATTGCTGAACTCATAGAACTTGAGATATCAAAACAGACACGTGTGCCACTAGAAAAGGCTCGCAAGGAAGTTCGGCTTGTGGACTCTAAGGGGCTAATTGTTAAATTTCAGTTGAATTCACAACATTTCAAGAAACCGTGGGCCTACAAACATGAACCAGTTAGAGAACTTGTGGACGCGGTCAAGGTGTGATTTTTTCCCTTTGTGTTAGTGATTAAGCATGTGAAAATGGGATTTGGATATTTGATCGACTTTTTTATCTTGTGTTTTCAGGTAATCAGACCAACTGTGTTGATTGGGTCTTTGGGAGTAGGGCAGACATTTACTAAAGAAGATATTGAAGCTGTGTCCTCTTTTAACAAGGTAATTTATTTAATTTTGTTTCAAGTATTTTACGTAAGAAATGATAGTCTAAAAGATGACCAATTTTTCAGAAACCTGTTATTCTTGCTCTTTGCAACCCAAAATCACAATCTGAATGTACTGCTGAACAAGCTTATATGTGGAGTAAGGTACGATACAAGTTTTTCATTTTTCTAAATAATTGAAAAGGAAATATTATTTTTAATATCACTGATCTATGATAATGTTGTTCTTTATCACAGGATCGTGCCATTTTTGCGAGTAGGAGTCCATTTCCCCCTGTTGAATATAACGGAAAAGTCCATATATCTGGGCAGGTCTTTATTTTTTTTTCTTGAAAATTCAGACCTTTATCATCTATTCTGACAAATAAATGAATTAACTTTTGTTTCATTTTCTAATGCAGGCAAACAATGTATACATTTTCCCTGGATTTGGTCTTGGTTTGATAATTTCTGGTGCAATCCGTGTTCATGATGGCATGCTTTTGGCAGCTTGTAAGTTTGCATAATACAAAAGTTCCATTTGTTACGGTTTAAAAAGTTAAAAACTGATGATTTTTACTATTTGTTGTCTGCTGAACAGCGGAAGCTCTGGCTGAACAAGTTACTCAAGAGCATTTTGATAAAGGACTAATATACCTTCCCTTCACTAACATACGAAGAATTTCTGCTAATATTGTTGCCAAGGTTGCAGCCAAAGCATATGAAGTTGGTACGATCACCCTCCAACTTAAGTAACCTTTGGGTTATGTTTATCTTGAATGGGTCAAACAGATAAAAGGAAACGGGTCAAATGTGCATTACATCTCTTAATCATATTATTCAAAAGATTGTATGCTTTCTGTAATTAAATTGTCAAACTAATTGTTATAAACAAACTAGAAATAATATGAACAAAAAGTGCTTCAAGTCGACCTATTAATCCAAACCTGTTTGGCCTGTACTAAAAAACTGTTTTTGACCCGTATACAACACCCCTACGTTGTGCCAAAGCATAATGCTAAATGAAAATAATGTTTTTTTGCGTGTTTAAGTTTGGCGAGTCGGCTTCCTCAACAAGAAAATCTGGTAGCGTATGCTGAGAGCTGCATGTACAGCCCTAGTTGCCGAAATTACCGCTAATTTTTGACCAAAGAATGAGTATTCTGCTCTTTTTATTGTTGTAGAGAGCCTGCCTTTTTGTTATTTAGGCCATCTTTTTGTTCACCCCATTGCTATTTCAACAGTGTTCACATTTAATATAAATTTGTAAGTGAAATATTGGAAAATAAGCATTCAAAGCATCTGATGAGTAAATTAGGTTAATTAATTTTTTTGGCTGATTTTAATGTTGGCATGTATGGATTTTATGGCGACAATCTTATTTGACATTGGCCTTTAGCTCCAAATTTGCTTTTGCATTTTCTACCATATGTATAAGTTTTGTAGTAAAAATATCTTTTTTTTATCTTCTATTTATTTAATTGATTATATATATATTGGGTAAATATTAGTGTATCAAATATCACGTTAGATTGTAGTCCAACTTGTAGGAATTATTCATGTAAATACTAAACCTTGAAAGACTTAAAGTGTAAAAATAAATAAATAAAACGAAATACACTAGTTTGTAGTTTTGGGCCTTGAAAAAGTTGGTACAAATCTTTGGAATCCAAAAATAAGTGCTTCCAAGCCTTCCATTATGAATTTGGGCCAGCCCACGAATCTAGATAAAACCCTAATTTTTACCCTCTATATATTCCATACGACGGCAACAAAAGCTTTAAAGCTCAAGCTTCACTGATTTTTCGTTCTGTATTATTTCGAGTTTTTTGTGTGATGTTATTCTTTGATTAAGTTGTTTTCAAAAACTACAATTTTACATATGTTTTAGTTTTTATTTATTATATTAAATAAGTAAAAAAGAATAAGCAGGGATATGTGTGTATCGGCGTTGTGCTTAAAATAACTGCACTTTGATCGAAAGAAATCTCTGCAAAAAAGATGTGACATGGGGAAGGTGGGCAGTTGTGTTCCATTTTTATCAGTTGGAATTTTTCAACAATCATTTTCCCCACATTTTTTAAGATTAATTTATATTTGTTATTAAGATTTTTCAAAATAGTTTCGTCGGTTTCTATTGATTTAACTTGTTCATGTTCTAAAGATAATTAACCCTTTTTTCCTGTTTGAATGACGAATGCCCTTGTATTAAAGGATTGACTGAAAGGTTTAGAATATCGAAGTGTTTGGAATATTAGTAGGAATCGTGGTAGGGATACGAGAATGGGAATGGAAAGTAAAGGTAATCTCTTTGATGGGTTTGAAGTGTGTTTGGTTTGATACCTGTTTTTTAATTACAGAGCAACATTCCAAACCCTATGATTGAATGGGAATGAAAATATGTCTGCATTTAATTTCTATAAACTAAAATTATGTTAACATGGCGTATGTAAATTGAGTTAAAAAGATCAAAAATTTAACACTCAATGCTAATGTATTTTTTACTGAAATAATATTAAATATAATTTAATCTATAAATGAAAGTTATTGATATTAAAATTTATTTTAAACATATGAAAGGATCAGAAGGGAAGTAAATTTTCTATAATAATACTAATATTGGATTATTATTATTATATATTATCGGATAATTATTAATTTTTGTATATATTTAATATTATTATTATTATATAAATGTAAAGCAGTTCACCCCAACCCAAAAAACAGGAAGCCTAATATGCCACTAAACCCTATACAAATAACCCACTAAGCCCAAAACCCAAGTAGATGGCCTTATAAACCCATAACAATAGGCCCAATTACCCAAAGCAGAAAGCCTAATATGAAAAGGCGAAAACAGTTAGCCAAGTAAACACAAAACACAAAGCGAATAGAGAAAGCCCACAACAGGAAACTCACTAAGCCCAAAGCCCTAAACTATAGTCCAAAACAAGAAGTCCATTAAGTTAATAGATAAAGCCCGTTAAAGAAAGCTCCATAAGAAAAGCAGGAAGCTCACTAAGCCCACCAACATAAAGACAACCCAATTTAGTCAATATGTGAGTGTGTGATTGCGTCAATTATAACGAGTTGCTAGTTAGCTCACATAAAACATTGTTAAAAAAGGGAAAAAAAGAATTTGCAACTATGTATCACGATTACTCTTTTGACATTGAGTCTTGAATAATTTCAGCAGCCTCTCTGCCTTCATCTTTCAAATACAATGATGCATCCATGTTGTTTTCTTGAAGGACAGAGATAAAATGACCACGATATAAATGTTTATCTGTAGAAATAGAAGATATCATTCAACTGTAAACTGATTATCACTTACCATTAAGTTTTCTTGGGACTCTACTTGGTTTACACCCTTCTTCTAGATGGAAAACTTTCACACTTTACAAATTTATCCACTTCAACAAAAGATCAAATTCTTATGTTTGAAGATTTGTGTATGTAAATCTGCAAAATCGGATATTCCTTATGTTTTTCCATAATGTGACAACTATAAAAGCGCTAATTTGTATAGTGGTTAACCGAAATATCCCTTATGTTTTTCCATAATATGATAACTATAAAAACCCTAATTTATATAGTAGTTAATCGAATTCAAATTCTATTATTGTGGTACCTTGTAAAGTTTAGATGTTTGTTCCGTTATCTTGCCTCAAATGTTCGTCCTTGAAGTAGTTGGGACAATGAAAGATGTCTACTTGCACTACGAGGATTTTCAGTTAGTGCCATGTGTTGGTCAAACTAGCAAAAACATAATTTTCCATTTTTTTCACCCAAACTTTACAAAACTTGCGATTTCATCCTGATTTGCAAAATAATATGGTGAATTAATGACTTTATCTTGATAACCTCTTCAGTGATTATCCATTTTTGTATATCAAAATAATTTTTCCATTCAAACATCAAGAAAAGTATATCTGGTAAAACTAATATTCACTGAATTAATGGAATCCCATTTAAGTTGTATGTTCCTACACCCATTATATGTTTATTTAATATTTCACTTTTAAAAAAAAAAAAAAATTTAAATACTTCCACATAACTACAACGAATATATACATTACTCTCCAAATGTATATGTGACATATTGCGAAGACTTGAACTTATAACATTATGGTTGAAAAGTTATCTCAATACTTCTACCCCAATTACCCTTTGATTAAAATAATAAAATGAAATAGTAATTTTGAGATCGATATAACATATAAGGGAAGTATTTAGAAGAGAGTAACATTTTTGAAGAGAGTTGATTCAATTTCCTAATACAGGGTTGAATTAATATGGCAATTTACAAATTACGAGGATTCATGAAATCAAGTTAACTAATGGAAGAAGTCAACTTGATGAACAAGAATGGCGTTGCCTATAAATATAGGAGTTGAGTTAGCGTTTAGGTGAGGTGGTTGATTATGATCATATGCCCGATTTTATGATCTTATTAACGATATTACGCTCAACATTTATGATCTTACGATCTAACTTACGATCCTGTAACGATTCAACAAGTTTTGAGGTAATAGAATCATAGGATCTCCTACGATTAAAATCGCGATTTTGATGACCTTGACTATTATATATAACTATTTTTGGTTAGCTTTATTTGTTTATGATCTAATACGCATCTTTAATGTTGAGTTTTAAAATCTTAAAAGAAATTTTAAAAATTCTTATTTACCCTCTCTTAAACTCATAACTTGACTAAAGAAAACTTTTATTTCAAATATAATTTGTTGCACATTTATTATTGTCATAACAAAAAAATTTAACAAATTAAAATAAGAAAAACGAAATGCTATATATTGTTGTTCAAAAATGATATGCTATTTAACATTATTACAAAAACAAATAAATTAATTATTACCGCTGTATTATGGGTTATTATGGGGCAACCTGCTAATATTTAAATATTTGTTTATGATTTACACTAAAACGGTACCATTAGATTTAAGTAATTAGTATGAATTACATATTTTCATGTTTAAGAAAAGTTCAACTTCTTTTAGTGCACCTAATCGCAAATCACATCATTCAAAACCTATAATAATTGTCTAGTTTGTAACACTAATCCTATGTAACACATTTAAATATCGAGAGCTAAATTTATTAAAGTACGAGGTTAGTACAGGAGTACCAATAAGATTGTGATATTTAGTACAAAACTTACTTTCTTTCAATTTTTTAAAAATTGAATATCTCAAAAACGATAAGTCAAAAAATAATAAAAATTACACCATAATAATCGTCATTTTTTTCTCTTCGATATGACATATCACAAGATATTTTTTTGACGATTTTTTTTTTCATTTTTTGTGGATTAACACATGTATTATGATGGACTAACAAATGTGTTACTCGCGGCTATCACATGTGTTACAATCGATAGTCGGTGCTAACACATGTGATAGTCGCCGGTAACACTTGTCTTATTTGTTTATAACACATATGTTACTAATTTTCAAAACTCACCAAAAAGTGAAAAAAAAATCGTCAAAAGTATGTAATGTGGTATCTTAAATCGAAAAGGAGAAAACGCTGATTCTTATGGTACAACTTTTATAATTTTTTTACTAACAGGTTTTGAGATATTTAATTTTTAAGAATATGACAATTTTATTATTTTGATTAAGATCAATAGTTAAGATTTATACCCTCATATTTTAAAAAAAAAAATTATACTCCAATAAATTTTTGTCAAAATATCAAAATGTCGGCATATTTGATCCATGATCCATGCATGTACTTAACACTAATGGAAATATAATCGGATAACTATTTTAGGAGTATTAAATGGTTTAAAATAAAATGAGGATAGGATCATAGTAAGAGAAACATGGCCATCCATATCCAATAAATTAATAACCCGCCTGAGCTTATCCGGTTTACAAACGTGTATCTGTGTGTTTGGTTAAACCATCAAACGTATCTTCCACACTTACAAACGTTTTTGTTTTTATTTTTATTTTTATTTTTTATACATTAATTAATATTAATAATACTAATTGCTTATCTGCACCATAGATCGACTGTTTTCCAAACCAAGCTGACTAGATCCATTCTTGTCAACGATCATCTATCAATCAATCAAAACAGAAACATGATATAATCTTTTCTTTCCTTTTTTTGTCATTAAGCAAGCAGTTTGTTAGTCTGTCAAGAAAAAGAAGAACAAAAGAGTTTCGTTACCAAGTGTTCTGGAGTATTGTTTAAGTCTACTAATTTTTCTTTAAACTATTTAATAAACGTTAAATCACCATATTATTAATGTGTCGAGAAAATATCATGATGATGGTCATTATGCATTGTAATTAAATTTAGTAATCTTATCCATTACCCTAACACACTTGTTATCAAAGCTCAAATACAAAAAGTAACATAGAATTATATGGTATGGTAATGGTGATGAATTCACAAGTAACCTCAATTTTAAAGAAACCATTGACCTTCCTAAAATACACTAATATTAATAGGTGCATATTAATTTATTAAATCATATTCCATTAATCAATGAATATGTTTTATAAAAAAAAATTATAGATGGATGTCGGAGAATTCAATGTAAATAAGGGTATATTTTCAATTTGAATATACTTTATACTTTAGGATTGTGAAGATAATCACTTTCAAAAGTTATATTTCGATTCTATTAATATATGGGTTCACAAAATTCATTTTGTGATAAGACTAGCGATCAAATATGTTTTGAACACACAAAACAAATTCCAAAATGTTTATGTGTTCTTTTTTGTGTCTGTCAAAAACATACAATAAACGAAATGCCACCAATGTGACGGTTAAAAATGTTTATTTTAAAAATTGTTTTTTCGGGTTCAAGGAATCTGGTCATTTACCGGATTCATTGAATCTAGTCACTCTATCCTTGGACTCCGCTAGGAGCGTGACCCCCTGACCCGTATCCTTGATTGAACCGAAATATAGTAACTTAGTTGGATATGTATATCGTATCTTATAACGCATATCTCTTAATTCGTCAATACAATAAAAATATAAAACAACAGGTATTTACTTATTTACTCGTATATTATAAGAATTCTTGATCTTATTATATGCTTATCTGCTGTTAAAAATAAAGTGTAATTGATTAAGATTTACTTAGGTATTGGCTAAATGCTCTAGTTTACCAAAATCCATTAAAGAGTAATATGGATACAACCTTTCAACTTATAACAAATTTGTTATTTCCAGAAAAATTAATAAGTTAGATATTGATGAAAAAACTAAAATAAAATGTAGGAGGAATGGTTATCCATGCAGCTTAAGTTTTCCATTTCCTACAAGAAAATATCTTAATCAAAACTTTTAACAGTCTCATGTGTGCTATTGAAATTAGTAATGTTTTGCTTAAATTGGAAATTCAAGCTTTTGGGGGAAAAAGATAAAGATGGCAATTTAATTTTTGCAATTGATTCATCCATATCTTGTATGGCAAATGGCTAGACTTGGTAAGTCACTCATGCTGTTTCCACATACCAACAATTCACTGCCACGTGTCCACGCTTTTCTTGCTCTTTATCATAACCATATTTATATGTCCCCAAGAATGACTCCAATCCTATCTTTGATCTATGTTTCTCAAACACTCATTTTCTTTATTTTCATACACACAACATCAACAATATAAAAATTTCATCTTTCATTCATCATCATCAACAGCATTTTATTAACATCTTTTTTAATCCAAATCCAATGGTATTGGATCAAGGAAAAAATCAAAACTTCAAAGATTATCATCGTAAACATCATGATCATCATCATAAGGAAGAACCACATGAACATGAACTTGACAAACAACATCCATGTTCCTCTAATGAAGAAAGTTCAACAGTTTCAAATGGATCATCATCATTGACTTGTTCTTCATCTTCATCATTTGACACAATGGATGATGCTTCTTCTTCTTCAACTAATTCCAGTAGATCTTCTCTATATGATCTATCAGACCTCATGTCCCATTTACCCATCAAGTAAGTTCCATTATTTACATAAAAAGATTCAAAATTTATTTGATTTTTACATTAAAGAACCTATTACTGAAATGGGTATTTCATTTCTTAGTTATACATCAAGTAAGCACAATTAATTACACAAAAAGATTCCAAATTTGATTAATTTTTAAATTAGAGATTCTTATACTGAATTTATACAAAAAGATAAAATTGGATTAATTTATACATTAGAGATCCTTATACTGAAATGGGTATCTTAGTCTAAGTTAACCCGTCAACTAAGCTCAATTATTTACACAAAACGATCCAAACTTTGATTAATTTTTACATTTATATCCTTATACTGAAATGGGTATTTCATATCTTGGTTAACCCATCCATTAAGCTCAATTCTTTACACAAAAAGATTTCAAATTTGGTTAATTTTTGCATTAAAGATCCGTATATTGAAATGGGTATTTCTTGTACTAATTGCAGAAGAGGCCTTTC
Source organism: Logfia minima (assembly GCA_963921325.1). Classification (NCBI taxonomy): domain Eukaryota; kingdom Viridiplantae; phylum Streptophyta; class Magnoliopsida; order Asterales; family Asteraceae; genus Logfia; species Logfia minima. Next base: position 1,400,410 of record OY992771.1, on the reverse strand, counting down.
AAAGTTTTATCATGGGAAATCAGACTCATTTACATCTCTTGCAAGAGTAACAAGCATTGAGGATCTTCCGAAAAAAGAAAAGAATCCATACAAGAAGATGAAGAAAAGCTACAAATCTTATACACTTCCTAAACCAATCATCTCAAAGAAAAGATCCAGAAACAAAAAGTTTGGCAGTATAATCAAGAAGGGAAAAAATGAGTAATCTTGGTTTATCATGATGTTCTTTTATGGTTGTAGATAGTTTTGGTGTAAATATAAGGCCTTTTTGTTCTTTAATTATTTGTTCATAAAGAATATGGAGAGACAAATAAAGGAGTTAAAATATCCACTAGATACATGAATAAGTTAGGCAAATCTAAGAGTTAAAAGATGATCACTAGACGTTCGATTTCATAGTTTTATAGTGGCTTGATCTCCTCAGTTGTGATGTTGTAACCATGCTGATATCTTTTGTGTTTGTGCACCTCTGTTTCAAATTGAAACATGTGAACAATAAGTAATAAAACTAGCTTGTTACAAAATAAACATTAAATGGTCTAATTGTATTTACTAATCAGTTTTATAGACGCAGGAAAGCATATGTTGTATGAGTAGTCATTTTCACCAAGAAGCCTATACAGAACTTATTATTACAATGAGAAGCACATACCTCTAATTTATACATTTCCAACAAATACAAGTGTTTTACATTTGCATTATTATTTGTTTATTATAATATACAACTTATATACACAAAGTGAGATCCCAGGATTGTGGTTATCAAAAGTTCTTGATGAAATCAAGAATTATCTCATTGATCTTTTGAGGTTGTTCTTGATTGAGAAAGTGACCAACACCTTCTAATACAACAACTTGTTGAAGCAATGGCACATCTTTCTTGAATCCACTACCGTGCACATACGTCTTTGCACCTGGTGTCGTGTACACTAGATCCTTATCCCCTACAACGTATATCACCGGTACTTTAATTTGTATTCCGGTCCATGCTGCTGTAAGTTCCCAGTTCCTGCATTGTTTTGACAAATAATAGTTTCTAATACTTGAGATGAAAACATCATTGGTGCAACAACTTTATATATAGCGCGCTGTCTAAGGTAACCTAAGAAAGCGCACAATATGTATATCATAACCAATTAACTTTGTGGTACTGATAAAGGATATGCTATGCGTACAGATCTAAGGCTCGATAATAGTTCAATGGTCCAGTGAACCCTTTATGCTCGAACTTTTGAACGTTGTAATTGATATCTTCCTCGGATAACCAATGTGGTAGCTGGGGAGCGTTTGAGGACTTTGGACCAAAGGGCTCTGATTTAGGTAGGCGAAGAGGTCCTGGTCTAGTCTCGGTTAGAATGCTTCTAAGTACGTATTCTACTCCATAGCATTTTATCTCGTCTTCCATCACTCCAGGCTCCTGCAATTGTTAGGATTAATTGTACATGCTACGTCTAGGTACAAGCTGGAACACAAACATTCATAAAAAGGGTATGCATCAAAGCACATCAGGTCATGCCTTCAAATCCAGATCCGGTAACTGTGAGTTGCACAATTTATATGTCATATTGATCATGTGACAGGTCACTGGAGGCCCACATTCCAAGTCACCACGTTTATTTTGAGCACAAGGAGTGGTACGTTAAACTATGTACTGTGTTAAACTTCAACACCAATAACGATTTTTGGGAGACTAGTTCGGTAATAAGTTTGGTGTGAAAAGAGACTCGCAAAATATTTTTGGACCAATGAAATTAAAAGAAAAAGATAAAAAATTTCCACCCGACATTTGTGGCTCAAACACCAGGTCTAATGCTGGCTGTTAACACCAAAGGCGAGTGGTGCTCCGAGTGTTCAAGTTTAACTTTGGCGTTTAACAGTGTCCACTCCCATCTTGGAACCATCTCACATTATTTTATTTATTTCATTTTCTCTTTAATAACTAATTAGGTCCCTTATCTCCGGTAGCTTACTTATCTTGTTAATTAGTTTTTGAATTATCTCAAATATAATATAAAAAACTAAAATCATACACACCTATCTTGATTATACAATAAAGTATGAATAAGCTAGATTGTGATACTTGGTCATTGATATTTACTTTTGTTGGTATATATGACATTTAATTATTATCTCCATTTTGGTTTAAATGTATATTTTACTACTTTTATTTATCTTAAAAAAATATTTATTTGTAAAAAATAATTATTAAAAACTATAGAAGTCTCAAAAATATCATTTCCTTACCTTAAGTATAAAGATAAAAATATCATTTCTTTACTCTCTCTTAAATTAAAAAATTTAAGTTTAATGACACTCTTTTTGGGACCGAGGCCTAAAAGTGGTATTTATAACCATGTTTTAGAGTTTATTGTTTAATCAAACCCGATTAGAGTTCATATGAAGCCGTTATACAAGTGCAAATGTTATTTAACTATGTTTTGTATTTTCATATTTTGGTGCAAAAATTTTAGGGCAGGGGGCAGTGGTGGTGTTCACGATCCGAATATCATGAAATTTAGACTAGACGTGTCTAATAGTTCTTCCAATTATAGCTTCATATAAATTTTAATAATTGTATTCAAGTATTAGTTTAGAGTTTGAATTGTTTGTTATTGAGGGAATTTGATGCTGGTTTAATTTATTTTTCTTCAACTAATATTTCAACTAAAAGATGCTCGTTTGTGAGTTGGAGCTCCATAAACTCGTCAAATAACTTGACCTCAAGCTCCGATGAGTTCGTTGATACTTTGGGTTTCGGATCAGAGATTAGGGAGGCAACTGCATTTTGAAAAAGGAGAGATAGACAATTTCAGTCGTTGGTTTATGTGGCCAACGGTTCAGATTCGCAACACTGCAATTTACGTAATATACATTATTGTTAAAGTACAACGAATTGAGCCGTTGATCACGGAATTCAACGCTTAAGATCGTATTTCCCTCATTTTCCTCAAAATACAGCTGCCCCTAAGAACCTTACCCGATGAATTCACATAATTTTAGTTGTAGTTATATTAAGTTTTAAGGCATAAATTTCTTATATAAACCATGCTCGTTCAAACTCATCAAACTCAATTAACTCGTTTGATTCGAAATAACGAATCATCTTTCAAACAAGTCAAACCATATATTAATTGCTGAAAGAAAACCAAAAGAACTTAAAGCTAGCAAAAAAAAGACAAAAAAAAAACTACACAAGAATACTTAAATGTAATATTTTATCAACTAGAGTAAAGAAAAAGAATGAACACTCCCAACTACTTTTATGGAGGTGAGGGTAAATAATCTTATCCCTATTAAAATAAAAAAATATATTTTAATTTTAATCCATTCAACTTTGAACTAACCTATACTTAACCCTTAAACTATGTTAAATATTAATACTAATACTAGCATTAACTTATGTTCGGCTCGTAAAATTAATACAACCGTGACTTTTATCAAGAACTAAACGAACTCTTAAATTCAAGTGACTGGCTAATTGTTCGACAAACTTAACTGACTGGCTAATTGTTCGACTCATTCAGTACTACTCATACCTGAAATCTGCAAATATAGTAATCATCACCAAAGGAAGTAGTCAACGCTTTAATAGGCTTCATAGTAGGCATCCTTGGGCAATATGACACAGACATACACACAAAAGCCTTCACTTTATCAGGCCTAAACATACACAAATACCACCCAATCATAGCACCCCAATCAGTTGCAACCAAATACACTTCTACACCTAAAGAGTCTATTAGTGCCACCACATCTCCAACCACATGAAAACACGTGTAACTAGTCGCAGAAGGTGGTGCATCCGTGTCACCGTAGCCACGTAAGTCCGGTGCTACCGCATGGTAACCGTGATCAGCCATAGCTAGAATCTGGTGACGCCAGGTGTACCATAACTCTGGGAAGCCATGAAGGAATAGGACTATAGGGCCATCACCTTTTTCTGCTACATGCATGTTTATTCCATTTACTCTTATTGTTCTATGCTCAATTGTTTCCATTTTTTTCAAAGAAGAATGTGCAATAGAACAAATGTAACTTAAACTGTATGATGTAATCTTCTGTATATATTATCTTTTGTTTGGCAAAGAACACGTTAGCTTTATCAACAGATGTAAATGATCATGTATTGACACATGCATGCACTCCTTTTCTGTTTGTTCTGTTTCAAGTGAAGGAAACATGCCATGAGTCACAGAGTGTTCACACGTGTGTAATCTCTAATGTTACACGTGACCTCCTCTCATGATGTTAAGACTTTTACACAAAAAGATTCCAAATTTCGTCAGTTTTTACATTAAAGATCCTTGCAGTGAAATGGTTATTTGATGTTTTAGTGACTGTCAAGTAAGCTTGAAGGTTTAAACAAAAAGATTCCAAATTTGATTCATTTTTACATTAAAGATCGATCCGTATACTGAAATGGGTAGTTTGTATTTTAGTTGACCATCAAGTAACCTTGAATGTTTTACATAAAAAGATTAAAAATTGAAAAAAAAGATTATATTCAAATCAGTATAATAATATAGGCTTTCATATATTAAGCTTGAATAGTTACACAAACAAGATTCCATATACAGAAATGGGCATTTGTAGTACTAATTGCAAGAGTCGCAAGCATTTTTTATTTTTATTTTTTTCTAAAAAAGGGTCCATACAAGAAGATGAAGAAAAGCTATCAATCTCACAGACTTCCTAACCTATTCTTTTAAAAGATAAATCCCAGAAATAAAAGTTTGGTCACATCATCAAAAAGTAACACCATGTAAATTTTGGTTTATTATGATGTTTTAAATAGTTGTAAATTTTGGCTTATAAACTCTTTAAAGTTACTAGTTTTGACCCGCTCCCAACTCTGCCCTCCCTAGTTGTTAAGAAAGATTGCACCCGATGTACGATTGAAGTAGCGGGGCAGAGTAATTACCAGAGAATATTGGTGTTTCTAGCTAGTTATCAATCTTTTTTACTGTCCAAAGAATTCTCAATTGACAAGTAAAGAAACACAATGATGAAATTACAAAGAAGTTAGACCTTGGCAAGGATAATTTGACCATGTCAAATAGAATTAGTTATTTATTAAGAATAAGTAGAGCTAACTAAAGAAGTTAATATATCCACCTAGAGACATGAATGACCTGTTACAAAATCTAATACTTCAAATGATCATCAATTGATGTTCAGTTCCATAGCTTCTACAAAAAGAAAGCGATAATGATGTTAATTCATGGAGACATGATTGACCGGTTTTGTAGTCGGCTTGATCTCCTCACCGGAGATGGTGTAACCATGCTGCTCACTTCTGTGCTTTTGCGCCTCTGTTTCAAATTATAACATGTCAATAATAATATATAAAATAAATAAAACTTGCTACAAAATAAACATCAAGTTCTATTAAGAGCGATTTTATGAAAAAGTTCAGAACTTCACCTGTTTCTTGACAGTATGAGAATCTCCTGTCGACATTTCCGTGTAAGTCAATTTTGTTTCGCTGAATGAATATGTAGTAGCTTGGATCAAAGAGTTGCTTGCATTAGCTTCTGCTGATACCTTGCTAGTGACTTCTTCTCCAAACACAAACTCGCCTAGCAACTCGACTGCCGGTGCATGGATATGGCTAATTTCCTCAGAAATAGCTTTCTGCAAAGACGCAGAATCCACCAACAACGTTGGTTCGTCTATTTGTTGAATCGAAGTTGGTTGGTTTGAAATGGGTTCAAGAATCTTGATTTCTTCTTTTTCAGCAACAATATTTTCCTGGTCTACTGTTGTTGGGACAGGAGAAGAGGGTTTCATCTGTTTTGAACGATAAACGAAACCCAAAGATGTCACACTTAGTATAGCAAGCCCAATCATAACTGCAAGTGCTGGCTCAAAACTTGCTAGTTTGTTTGACACATCGGTGGTCTCTGTATCTTCAATCTCCTCCAACACATCCTCCATGTGGTTTGCAATTTCACATTCAGCGTCAACTGTTAATTGGGAGTTCTCTTCAATAAGTTCACCTTCATTAAAATCATGAACTTCTGTTGCAGCCTCTAAGTTATTGGTTTCTACCACTTCACTTGCTGCAATTTCTTGTTCTTGCGTAACTTCTAGCCGTTGCAACTTGTCAACATCCTCTTGGTTTCTCCTCATTTCATCTTGAACGAGATCTGTGTCGTCATTTTCTACTTCATCAATTTGTTCTTCATCCTGCATCTCAACCAATTCATCTATTGTTTCCACCATATCTAGTCCCTTATAATCATCATAAAACTCTTCTTCCTTTACGCTTACACCTGCTAAATCCACTTCCGTCATCGGATCATGCACAATTTCAGAGAAGTTTGAACTAGCAGCTCCATAAGCATTGGTATACCAACCCTTATAACTGAATACTGATTCTAAAATGTGTGTCTCGTTAGGTGAGTTCATCAAACATATGGTTTGGGTAGTTAAGATCAACGCAATCACTACAACTAAAAACTTCAAAAATCCCTTAAAAATCGACACTCTACTTTCATCATCATCATCTTCAAGTCCATCTTCTTCATCATCGACTTCATCGTTTTCATCGTCTTCACCTTCACATTGTTCGTTAATCAAATCCTCGACTTCTTTTACAGATTCTTGTTGAGAACAAGAATCTTCGGTAGAATCCGAAGAACTTAATCCTAAATCTAATCCTGAAGAGGCAAATACACTACTTTCGACACTATCTATTTCATTTTCTTGTAAATCTAGTATCTTTCTACGTCTATTCGGGTTGTACCTCAAAAACTTAGGCCTAGGTGAAAGGTAATTCTTAACTGGATCATAGGGTTCCAAACATGGTTTACCAACTATATCCTTTTTCACATAGTCATCATCATTAGTACCATCAAAAACATGAAATTTAACAGCTTTTGAACCAGAGCTATAGGATCTAACAAGACTAGGTTGTTGTTCAACAACATCTAGGGTTTGGATTTCGGTTTCATTTCGTTCAGCCAAGATTTTTCTTTTCGGGCCAGCAGCCTTAATAGCAGCTGGTATAGTGGGACTCATAAAATTCTTCGTGGGCAACTGTTTTTTATTAGGGCTTTTTAACTTGTAAGCCACTTCTGGCTTCAGTTCATTTTCATTGTTTCCACCTGCATATATATTTCAAGAAATGTAATTTAAATAATAATGTAACATAAAATTAGGTTTAATCAAATACGCTTTTGACAAGATTTTCAATAAACATGTTCTTAAAAAAACTCATTACAAATATATAATATATAATAAAAATTAAAAAACAAGTATAAAAGTCGCACCTTTGATTGAGGGTTTGACAACTGGAGATGGTTTAATGGAGGTATCTGTGAAACGATCCATAATTTTTGTAACTTTGAAAGTTTTCTTGCTAGACAGTATTAGAGAAGTGATGAAATAGATTGGAATTGAAGTGGGAATGTGAGAGATAGATACAAATTTAAAAAGTGACCGTTACATTTGTTGGGTGATGATTATAAAGATTATTTATTGGTTCTGAATTAATTATGATCCTTTTATGACCGTTGGAGCCAATTACTTAATTATGGTCTTATTTTGACCAAAATCACATGGGTCAAGCCTGTAACAAAAAATCATCTAGATTATTTTATTTACACAAGCTAAGCCCAAGCCATTTTGAAATTTATAAAAGCTATTTTGAAATCACATGGTTTGGGCCCAATGGTATCAAGTCTTTGTTCTAAGATACAAACCGAAATGGCCCAAAACTATGAACTCTTTAATAGGGCAAAGATTTGGTTTATATTTTGTAAGGATCAAAAAAAGATTTTGAAACACGCAGCCTTAGGAGATTGATGATAATCACTAGCAACGAGAATATATCATAACTACTAGATGATTATAATCAGATGACATTTAATCACTTGATAACGGTAATCAAAATCGCCTATTTCTGCCCTAAACCCTATGTTAATCTTCTCACCTTCCCCCTTTCCCTCGAAAGAAAGAGAAAAAAAATGAAGAGGGGAACAATGCAAGTGAAGTTCTAGGCTTATGTTACAAGAGCAACTTGTACAAAGCTCGTTATATAATTTAATAGATTGTACTGTAAAATCAATTGGTGATAGATGAAGTACGTACAACATAAACCTATATGTGTTCTTAGAGTTTTCACATATCTATCATCTACTCCACAATATTATCTATTGGCCATCAAAATCAACTAGGAGTCAAACCAACAAAAGAAACAAACACAACCAAATGCTATTTCACATATGCCTTTATAGTTGATAAATCACAGTTTGGTTCAAGCAATATCGTTTTATTCATTTAGCGACCCTTTAAATTTCTCAAACTTTTCAGGTTTACTGGATTTATTTCTGGTTATATTTCTATTAACTTGTTAAGTTTTCGTTAATTTTAATAGTAGAAGTTTTTTACATATTTTTATGGAAAAGGGAAGGTTGGTTCCTTATGGCTTGGAATTGAACATATCACATGAAAGTTGGTCTCCCAAAGCGAGGTGTTTAACCCAAGAAACTACGTCATATCCAACCTTATCTACACTACAAATACATTTATTTAAATATATGATTTACTTATTTATTGGATACTACTTTTAATAACACGCCCTCGATACGAGTAGTGCTCCACTTTTGTTGTACTCGGATGTGAAATAAACAAAGGGAAACTAGATACGGAATCTTTAATTAAAGTTAATTGATTCATATACTTTGATTGTTAAACTAGTAAATCACAATAATCAACGGGAATTTGTAGTTGTGTTAGTATTAAATATCACAACATGTTAGGAGTAATTTTATATGGGTTTATTTTCTAGAACACTCATATAATTTTCAAGTTGCTACTTGTTATCATTTCTATTTCTATTACCTATTTATCAATAATGATAAATGTAACAAAATTCTATTTAAGTGTTGTTAATGCGTCGAAAGGGACATTAATACACCAACTGTCAAATATTCCAATTCCTTAACCACAAGTACATCAACTACAAACATAAACATCATTCTGATCGACAACTCCTAGAGTTATTGTTACTGATTTTCTAATTGGCGGTAATATTTTTACTATTAATTTTGATACATTAATTAAAATTGTACATTAAGAGCTTGTACCGTACACATAATTAATGTACAATTTTGATGAATTTATCAAAAACAATGATAGATTTATCATCGCCCTTTTCTAATAATAAATTGAATATTGGTTCCTTAAACTACTTTTTATTGGTTTGGTGTCTCTTACTAGCATGTGGGTTTCAAATGTGTATGTTAAATGATAAAAATTGATTTTTACACTCTCACTTTTTCTATATGTATATCACATATTACGTTATTAGTGCGTAAGTTACAATACCTTTGATGCACATTTGTGATGTACAATAAAAAAATAAATGTAGAAATGAACTCTTTTTAAAGATTCATGATCAGTAAAACTGAAATATATTTCAAAATAAAACTAAAATGGAAATAGTAGTTGAACGTTAACCAAGAGAGGGATCTATAACTAGTGTTTAGTATTTAATTATTCACTAGTAATAAAATATTACTAGATACAAACTAGGATGACGTCACAATGATAAGAAAATGTGTTGATTAATGCTCCAATTGACTAATAATACATACAAATATATTTGTTAGTTTATTGTCTTTGAATCCAGATAAAATTGTTAAAATACAAAACAATAAAGCCGTTACATTCAAATTCTCTTGGTGATGAACCCCATCATTTCAAAATTCAAAGTTTTATATATATTAAATACTACTAAGCTACAATAAAATAATACCCATCTCCTCGATTTGCATTGATTAATAATACCTTAATTTTATTAAATTAACTCCTTGAATTGCGTTTACTAGTGAGGTGTTTGTGCTTTTCAAATTCGATGTATTAGGTCATGTATGAGTATTTCTATCATTTGTCTCGATGACGATTATACAAATCTTATAACCAATCATGATTGATCCTCGGACAAAGTACTAATCTTTACGTATGAATCTCAAAAGTACCAAATAAAGGAAGGACACACGAATAAGTACAAATGACATAATTAAATTAAAATGTTAAGTTGTTATAAATCGGGTTTTAAGGATACACTAGCTTGTACTTCATAGAAATGACTACAATAATTTTTAAATTATACTAGTAGGTTTTCGCTTTCATATGCAAACAAGTAGTCAAGGTTTGATTCAGAAGTAAGAACATTAGTTTTAATCTTGCTTTTAAGCATTTTTAAGTGAAACGTTGAGACTTGATAGTTGTGTTGTAAGAGCTCACACAAAAGGCTAGATGTAAGGCATCGACATGGGGCTTGGCGTCCGTTGGCATCCAAGATCGTGGTTGTGAAGCTGATGATGGTGAGAAACACATAAAAATCAAAAAATAAAAAAGTGGTGAGAAGTGTCAAAGTAGAGTAAATGTGGGTTAAAAGTGATTGAAAGGGAAAACTGATATGGTACGGATGTAAGTGCATGGTGGAGATTACTATTACTATTATTACTATTACTATATTACTATTACTACTCCGTATAAAGGATGCTCCAAAATAGCTAAACAAAGTTTTGTCATTACTAGTATGTATAAGACATCTGATATCATAAATGTTTATAACTTATATTTTTTCATTACTTGTAAATAACTGGCGAATATACAATATTTTATTACCATCAAACATTTTTATAAATCTACTAAAATTATGTACTAAAAAATTATATTGTATACAATTTTAATAAATTTATTAAAAAGTTTGATAAATATATCATGACCTCTTAAGTAAATCCACTTCTAACTTGTTAGTGACTTTTTTAGTGCACAATGCACGAGAGTATATACGAATGATGCAAGCCAACGCCACAATGATAGTTCTTTGGGGCACATTTGCCAAAACTATCCACATGATAGTGTTGTATGGCCAAATCTTAAGATATGGAGGGAATAATAGGTTTGAATTGGGACTTGGAAGCTTCAAAAACTTCTAATCATTTCTCACAAGAACTGTAAATAGGATGATAACATTCATCTTTCATAAAAGCAACAATAATTATGGTGTATCTCAAATTTTCATATCAGAAACAAGCCTCAATGATTCAAGGAAGCTTCATTCATTTCAAAACACTTTAATATAATTTACAAGCATGAAACACACATTTTTAATTTTAATTTTGATCCTGCTACACAAACAAAATCAAGAAAAAGGATTTCTTGTTTACATCTATGCAATGACCAAAATACTCTATCTAAACAACACAATTAATGATCCAATAAGTAGCGAGCAACCCTTACAAATCAAAAGCTTCTTGAACTTGAGAACAAGTCTTTTGCATCTTCAAACCACTTAAACTATATCTTGATGCTACTATATCATTGAGAGACAACCTCTTTTTAGGACCCGGGTCAGGCCTTTGTTTAGGTGCACTATGTGACCTTAATTTTGCGTTAGAGGAATGTGTGCTTGCCATGTAACTCGGGTAGTTTGAATACGGCCTAAAGTAACTATCTCCGCATACACTTTTAGCCGGGGTGCCTGGCCCATTTGAGCGATTTATATTAGCAAAACGAGGTGTGCTTTGAGCCGTGGCTGAGTACTTGTACTCATCAGGCGCAAATCCCCACTCAAAATCTTGAAGATTGTTGAATTCAGGAATTGATGCACATCCGGGGTTCGAGCAATGAAGAGGAGATGGCATGTTATTGTACTGTGAATGAGAATGAGAATGAGAATGAGAATATGATTCCTCCCCGGAATCAGACGTATTACTATTGATACGTCTAGATCTCGATTGTGGCCTGTACGTATCAATTTCAACTATCTTCGGGTTCTCATCGTAATAATTAGTACTCGACTCATAACTCGAGAGTCTCTTGCTATGGAATTCATTTCTCTCATGATCAAATCTCCCCTACATCATGTTAAACAATAAAAAAAAGTTAATCAAAACCATGCCAATTATTAATGTTGATTAATTATATATATCTAACAAGTGAAAGATCTTACCATTGATTTTCGACGATGTTCTAGCGGCTCAGGGCGGCGGTCTTTCTTGAACGACCGCCGTGCCCTTTCCAATCTGACGGCAGCCTGAGCTCTAACCAGAGCTTGCATACTATGTAAAGTGGCAGCTGCCCTTTTTCTAACTAGAAATCCCCTCACTAATGCTTGTAATTTCACTAATCCTTTTAATGCTCTTAATGCCTTTTTAGCCTGTTTATAATCACCATTAACATTAGCACTAGCATAATTATAATATAATTAGTGACTAAGAAGAAAAAAAAGTTTATTTTTGTAGTATCAAAAAATGTAACAGTATTAATAATAATAATAATATAATAATAAAGATATATTAATCCATATTGTTAACATTACACATCTTGCATATTGTTACATAGCACAAATTATTTTCACATAATAATAATAATCCATAAGATATAATATGTGCCGGTAACTGTATGCAACATGCTTAATGTTAACATCACGTTGTCAAATAACAAAAGTAATAATTATAATTACCAAATGGGATCTAAACACCGTTTGAATCTTGACGGCGGCCAATGTGTCTCTGCCGCCGCCGTTATATGGTGTTGTTCTGCGGTGGTTGGTAAGTCTGACAACGGCGACCGCAGCTTGTGCGGCCGCCACCGCCGCATCAGCAGCGGCAGCGGTGGCGGCTGCAACAGCAATTGCATGATTGTTTTGTTCTTTTTCAGTTTCCGACATGTAAGAATTCAACCAACTATTATTACGATCAGTTGTTGTCGCCGGTGACTGAGGTTTTGCAAAGCTCCAACGTTTCTTGTCTTTCCGGTCACCGGAATTTATGTTGTTAACGTTTTCTTTATTATCTCTCATACCCAATAAACCTTTGAACCACCTTGTAGCTTTACCCATTTTTTGTGGATTAATGTGTGAAAACAGAGAGAAAATAGATAGAGACACAAATAGCAAAATGATAAAAGAGGTAAGTTTTTATTAGTGTGAGTGGTGGAACATTTGGAAGGACATTTAGAATCTTTTTACAAGTTGGAAATGCAGAAATTGTAGCTGATAATTTAAAGGTGATGTTACATATACCGTTAGCAGTAATTAATTTAGGATAAAAGTTTCTAAACGTATCAATAAATTTAAATTTTTAACTTTAAAAAACGGATAATTTTAGATCCGGATCATGATAGTAAGATTTTACGATCTCGATTAATAAAAATAGTAAAGTGAATTTGTATTCATAAAATTATAAGACAAGATTGTCATTATAGTTAAATTTATAAAATTAATTTTTTTTTGTCACAATTTAGTTTGTTATGGGTATTATAACATGCATGTAAGAGTTGTATATAGTATTATTTGACCTCCATCTAATTGTATGATCCGACTTGCGAGTACAAAAAGATACTAGATAGAATATGAATATTAACAACCTTGCAATCAAATTTATGTACTTTTAATAGCATTTATCGTATTTCCATAAATCAAATTTAAAGGAATAAAAAAGCATCAAAACCTTAAAATAATGCTGTTTTGGAGAGGTAATATTGTATGGGATTTAGGGTTATTTTTTGAATTTTTATCCTTGTTTTTCTGACATTACCTCGTGAAGAAGTGCATTATAAGACAAAAAGGTGATGCAGAAACAAACAAAGGAAAAGGTTGGAAAATGAGACACAATTTTAGATTCACAGAAAATAATATAAGAAGTTTATTATTAGTAGTATTTTTATATTTTTAATCAAAGGAAAACTGAGAGGGAAGTTTGAAATTAAATAGGAGAGAATTGGTCCAATTGGAAAGTAAGAAATATGTAAGGAGAGAAAAGCAGAAACATGAATCATTTGCACAAACACATAAGCCAGTCAAACAAGCCAAGAATCACAGACAAAATCAGTTCAAGTTTAAAAGGTTTTCTCCATAAAAAGTAGCAATTATGATGTCAACAAATTCACTAGTTAAATGGCCACACAACCCACCTTCTTAATTTTTTTTAAAAACACTCATTTAGCTTCTACCCTCTTGCCAATATCTATATCTATATTTATATATATATAAATATAATAAAATACACATCAGACATACACACACAAAGCATAAAGCATAAAATCCAGTAAAAAATTCCAAATAATTATAGACAACAAATTAACTTGACTAGTATATATTGGAACCGTAAAAAGTGGTTGACAAACAAAATTATGATGTCAGTAAGTGTATAATTTTAGTTAATAATGCATTAGCATACCTTCTAAGTTTAAATAAAACACTAATTTGGGTTCTTAATTAGTTATTTTATGAGATATTTGAATTTGGACAAAGAAACGACATAATGTTACTTGATTAATGAAGTCATGACTAATAATGGTCTGTAACGAGTAAAGAATGTTTGTTATTATGCTTGGTCCTTTCTGTTTGTACTTGGTAGCTAAAGAATTTTAATGAAAAGGATGCAACTGATAAATCTTTCTGCAGGATTTCAGAAATAATGGTGGTGTGTATGGTTGATGAAATTAAAGTAGAAGGGTACTTACTTTTGTACTAAGAAGTTGGGTAATTAATTTATAATATATATATATATATATAATATATTAAAATTTGGATATATGATCAGAAATCAGTTCAACATTTTTATAAATATATGTTTTCATGTAAAGCTAAAGAAACCTTTAAGTAAATTAAAATGTAGGGAAGGAATCAAGAGGGAAGTAAAAAAATTAGGGAAGGAAGGGAAGCAAATCTCAACCCTTGATTTGATCATAAATGAATATTGTTAACATTCATTTGTGATGAATGTTAATCAAAATTTAACATTCATCACAAATGAATGTTAAAAACGTTTTTTTATAAAAAAAATCAAAGGCTAAGATTTGCTTCCCTCCTTCCCCAAAATTTGAAACTTTCATGTGGATCCTTCCCCTTAAAATGTATATCATAGATATTGTTCAATTGTTGGATAATGGATATGGAAATAATTTTTAGCATGATTTTTTGTTTAAATGTTAAAGATAATGAAAATGACAAGTCATTATTTTGTTTGGAAGTAAGGATTTATGGTAATTGAAATCTCCACTGTTATTTATATTTTTGTTTATCTTTTATAAAATGTACTGTACCCTTTGAAGGAGTATAAACTTTAAATAAATATAAGTATCCTTTGAAGGAGTACTCTCTTTTAGGTGGCATGTGTACAGATTTTATATATTTATCGATTTGAGAATGGTAAAAAAAAAAAACGGGCCTAAACAGGACCGGGTGACTCTGCCATATTTAAATTGGGCTAAGTTTTTATACACAGAGCCACAGAGGTTTGAAAGTTGAAACAATAGCTGTGAGCCTGTGACTAAATAATTGGGCCAGACATGTTGTTTCCTAATGAGCTTTAAAAACATGGGTCAGACATGTACAATAAATAACCTTGATGGGCTATTCTTCTTTTCTTTTTTCCAGAAAGATGACCATGGTGGCCCGTAAACTCATCAGTGGATCGGTGGATCCATCATGTTTTGGTTTAATATTTATATACTCGTTTATTTATATTGCATGCTAGCTTTTATTCGAAGAAATTAACTAAGATATCTTTTTTTTTTACCTTTATTTAATATTTTATCTTTTCAAAACTTAAATTACAAAAAACTATCTTCCCCTTTGCGTATTGCTTTTAATATATATATATATAATATATAATACAATTTCACAATACAATTTTTATTAGTCTTTAACTGTTTTAAATATGTTATTTCATCATATAATGTCTCGCTAATTATCCTAAATGATCAAGTAAAAAAATGACTCACTTGCATCATTGAAACATCCTAAAGCAAACTACCCTCCCAAGATGAATATACAGAGTCAATGGATCTCTATTTTTTTTATAACTTCATTTGTTTTTATTTTTCCCAAACCATATATATATATGAGTGGGTTCAATGAAGAAGAAATTGGTGGAGCAGGGCAATAAATTTTTTTTAATCATTTTGATTTAGCAAATTAGTCATTTTATTTTTTATTGGATCATATTTATTTTTTGTTGAATCATAGTTCTAAATATATATTTATCTCTCTTTTCTCTCAAAATTTTCTTATTTTTAGATGTGATACTATCTATATATATATATATATATTCCTTGTTTGTGAGCTAAGGTAAACATTTACATAGCTTATAAAAATTAATACATGTTAAAAAGCTCATGGTATAAAACCTTGCCAACAAAAATTTACTATATATATATATATATATTGTATCCGCACAAATTTGGGTAAACATGAAACTATGAAAGGTAAGGGCTTTGAAGATTTCCAAGCTAGCCTCCATCATACACCTATCCTTTTCAAACCAATAATAGTGTTTGAGGATATACATACTACTAGTCCTCAAAAAGATCTTAAATTTAGACTTTTTCTATAAATAAAAGTTAAAATTGAAATAAAATAATACATTGACTTTCCATTTATGGATGAAGAGGTTAGATCAAGGAGTGTTTTGACAAATAAGTTTACCAGAGTTTATATTATCTTTTCTATAAGTTTAAATTTATATTATTATTTAATATATTTAAAAAAAAAACTCTGAACTTATGAATATAAAGACTTCTTATACGCTTATTTATAATGTGGCTTTTTCCTAGTATTAAGAAAAATGCTAGTTTTATTTGCCCAAAGAAATAGGGGGTAGAAGCGTCATTATACCAGTGAGAAAAATTCATGCTAGTCATGGAACGTAAGAACAGGGTGCTCTTCTTCTTCTTCTTCTTTCATCTCGCTTTTGCCCTTTGGTGATCTAATAAATTAAATTCTTAAATCTCGAGATACATCATCACTCGCAGTCTCAGAGGTAAATCATCTACAATTTACCACACGTATAATAATCTCTTGTTAACGTAAATTGCCATTTGGTGGTTTATATCTATATCTATATTGCAAATAGTTATTGTATCGTAGCTGATTATGAAAGCGAGTATGAATTCAAATTGTTATTTTTGATTAATAATTCAACTTTTTATTAATGTTTTGAATTCAAATGTGTATTACAAAGATGAAGTATTAAGATGACCCTTGTTAAACAATAATTAGTTGTAACAGAAGTTTATAATGATTGAAATTGTAGGAAACATTAATTCAGCAATGTTAAAAAATAGTTGAATTCACCTTAAATTTTTCCACACTGCATGTATCATAATGTTTCATATAAACTACAACTGAACATTCTCTCAATACGTTAAATTTTAAGATGTCACTGATTGGTGAATCACACATTAAAAGAGTATCTTCGGAATCACGGGTCGCATCACTGCATTTGCTTGTTTGATTTCATGTAATGAAGTTACAAAAGGATTGAATAACATATACTTGTTTCTGTTGTTTAGATGACTCAAGATGAAAGCAAGGGTGAATCGCTTGTATCAGATATAGAAAAATTCAAGGTAAAGCTTCATTTTCTGTGATTCTGTGATCGTGTCTTCTGTTATGTATTCGACTAACTAATTTTTGCTATAATTTCTTATTTTTGTGAAGGGGGACTTCTCATACGATGCTCTATTTGCAAACATTGTTAATGGGTTGTTGCCATGTTTCATGGAAGAAGACGTAGACTTAATTGACGGGGTTATTAATATTAATACAAATACAACTGACGCATCGGCAAAAGGGCTATCAAGTCCCTTATTTCCTGAAGTAGACACTTTTTTGTTGATTTTTAAAGATTCTTGTATGCAGTTAGCCGAGCTTCAGAAACAGGTAAATTTTACTTTATTCTTGCTACCTTTTTTCTTGTTTTTGGACAATCTTTCTCTCTGTATTTATGCTCTGAACAAGTTTATTGCTTTAACAATTCCTAAAGTTGTTAAAGATTGATGAAAGACTACAAAAACTTAAAAAGGATGTTGTTGCACAAGACTCTAAACATAGAAAGACACTCGGTGAGGTAATTGTAATGCTAATGAATCACATATTTCTAGCATTTTAGAGGTATTCACTGCGTGCCAAAATGAATCTTTAATGTATCTAATTGATTTCGATTATATCTCAATTTTCAGCTAGAAAAGGGAGTAGATGGAATATTTAAAAGCTTTTCTAGATTGGATTCACGTATTTCTAGTGTTGGACAGACAGCTGCAAAGATTGGGGATCATTTGCAGGTGACATGATACTAATACCTGTAATTAACACTTTATTGATAATAGTTGTTACTTATTTGGTTGCCAAGTTGTAATTTAACCATTATTTGCTTTTATACCAGAGTGCAGACTCACAGCGGGAGGCTGCTAGCCAGACTATGGAGCTCATAAAGGTCTCTGTAACTTAATATAGTTAACAATGATTATCACTCCCCTACAAAGTTTTAATGTCACATGTTTCTTTTGGTCATTCAGTACCTGATGGAATTTAACAGTATCCAAGGTGACCTGATAAAACTTTCCTCACTGTTTTCTGATGACAAGCGAGTAGCCGAAGCTGCTTCTATTGCACAAAAATTACGTATGTAACTTCTTTTTACAAAATTGTTAACAATATTTCATTTCAAGTATACTTCAAATAATTTTTCTTTTTCAAAGTCCGGAAATTGAATGCTTCTGTTTGTATCCTTCATTTTAGGTTCACTCGCTGAGGAAGATATTGGAAGACATAGTACGACCATGCAATCAGGAAATTCAACTGCTAGTAAAGGGCTGGAGGTGGTTGCGGTTACCAATCTGCAAGAATACTGCAATGGTATATTGTTGCAAGATTGAATTTACACTGCACTCAAAAGTTTTCTTACCATTTTTAGTATTACAATCTACCTAAAGGATAACAAATAGTCATATCTTAGAAACCTAATTTGGAAGTTGGCTACTGAGCTGTCCAAAAAAGAAAGTTCGCTTACTTTGTATAGAGGAAGTTATTAAATGTAACGATTTTTCTGTTTGCATTTCTAACGATTGATGTATGTTTGTGGTGAATGTTTATGCAGAACTGGAAAACAAGTTGTTGTCTCGATTTGATTCCGCATCTCAGCGAAGAGAATTGACTAATATGGCAGAGTGTGCAAAAATTCTTTCGCAGGTACTCATTCTACATTTTTGTTTTAGAATTCATGAGATCCATTATAAGTCCAGCCTCCATGTAGTATGTGACATAATGACCAATTCTCTTTTCAAAAGAGAATTTGGGGGACAATATTTACAACAGATTGATTTTCGGCTTACAATATGTATGTTCAGTTCAACAGAGGTATCAGTGCCATGCAACATTATGTGGGTTTACGTCCGATGTTTGATGTAGAGGTCATGAATGAAGACTCTAGGTTGGTTCTTGGCGACCAAGAATCCACAACTAATCCTGTTGATGTCAACATTGCACTATCAGAACTGTACAAACAAATAACAGGTATGGAAGTTTTGAAATTAGTTAAAAAAGATTTTAAGAAAATTTGCGCGATATATATCTAAAAAATATAATTATAAATATTACGAATGGCTTACAGATACTGTCAGAAAAGAATCGGCCACCATCAGGGCTGTATTCCCTTGTCCCAATGATGTCATGTCAATATTGGTTCAGGTATTTTCAAAGAAAAATCATATATTAAGTATACGCTTGTAATTTCTTAATAGCCTTTTGTAGCTCAATTCATGTTGCTGATGTGGCAGAGAGTAATGGAAGACCGAATTCCAAACCTTCTAGAGAAGCTATTGGTAAAACCATCTCTAGTAAATCCACCTCTTGTGAAACAAGGTGGCTTATTGCAAGTAAGTATAGTGATAGGTCTCATTTGCTCATTTAGTGTGGATGAATGCTTCGGCATAAGTTTCATTTTTCAATTTTATGCTCGTATTGGTTTCAGTATCTCAGAAGGCTAGCAGTGGGATTTGAGAGGACACATGAGCTTGCCAAAGATCTACGCAACGTGGGATGTGGTGACTTAGACGTTGAAGGTACAACATTGCTTAAATTCATTGCTAATTTTTTTTTCGGGATTGCTTTATGACCCAAGACCTGTTATTAAGCTTAACGTGGTAAAAGGTTCATGTGATGGTTGTTAAAGAAGTTTGTTACTGGTCAAGATTTGAAACCAGACTTTAGACACCAATCTATCAAAAAAATATTTAATCAAAATGGTCCATTATCTGAAATGAGCTGCCAAATGTTCATTGTATTTGAGTTGTAGGTACCTTTTACTGTCCTGAAATATCTTATTTGTTGTTGATACAGGCTTAACAGAAGCTCTGTTTTTAGAGCACAAAGATATCTATGTTGAGTATGAACGAGCCTCTATGAGACAACTTTACAAAGCAAAGGTTTTATTACAATTTTCTCCCATTTATATCTTTGTGTCTGTCTTGGTCTTTCTTTGTCTCTCTCCGCGATTATATCATGGATTATGCCATGCAGATTGATGAAATGCATGCTGAGGGTCAACTATCATCCAAAGGAGCTTCAATCTCTGTTGCAGTGGTAACAGAGTTTGTGAGTTGGAACGAAGAAGCAATTTCGAGATGCAAACTGTTTTCACCTCAAGTAAATTGATGATTGATGCAAAGCTCGCATGTTTTGGGAGTTCGAAACCTCTAGAGATATGGATCATGCACACATATGTTTTTGGAGAATGATAAAGGTGTTCAAATTTGAGGATTTAGATACTTCTAACTGTTTTGCTTGTTTGTGTTAATACAGCCTGCGAATCTTGCAGCCAATGCTAAAGCTGTGTTTACTTGCCTTCTGGACCAAGTAAGTTGTGAATTTCTATACCCGATTTATGTTGTCATTATACATATGTCATTATGTGGTTGTTTATGATTATCTCGACTCATCTATTTTCATGTTGCAGGTTAGGCAATATACAAAAGAAGGGCTTGAAAGAGCTAGAGAAGGCCTCAGGGAAGTTGCTTCTCAAAGGGAGAGGTTTCATCTGGGTCGAAAAGTGGCTTCTGGTGCTTCTGCTGCTGTAATTCTTTTCTATTCACCCCTTAATCATACCCCATGTCCCAATTTTATTGTCCACATATAAAAAATACGCATTTTAAGAAAACATCATCATTACACTCTACTTTTTTGTAAGATGACAGCTTAACCCTTTACCTTTTACCTATCTTTTTTTGTGGTACATGTATACATTAGGGGTATAAATGAACTTTACCTTATTATATGGAAGTGAACATTAAAATTGGGACATCAAAAAAAGGAAACGTGAACTATAAAATTGGGACGGAGGGAGTACATAATAGATAACTGTATATTAAAAAGAGGTTATCTGAAATAAATGTATCACTCTGATTTGTTGCATAATCATGACAAACCAAATTTGACATGTAGGCAGAGGCTGCAGGCGCTGCTGGTGAAAACAGTTTTAGATCTTTCATGCTTGCTTTACAAGGTTGTGGAAGCGGTGTAGCTATAATTCAACAAGTATGTCTATTTACATCTAGATGTATGCATGGTTTATTATTTAGTAATGTGATAATCTAAAATGCTTATTGAAAACTATGTTGTTTTGTGCTTTGTTCTGTCAGTACTTTTCTAATTCTATTTCAAGGCTTTTGTTGCTCGTGGATGGTGCACATGCTGCTTCGTGTGAGGAAATGGTTGCAGCTATGTCCAGTTCAGAGAGTTCTGCATGTAAAGGACTCCACCAGTGCATTGAGATAGTTATTGATGAGGTCTGGATTGAACTCCATAATTTTTCTCATTGTGTTCACATTTGATGAAATTCTCTTATTGGAATTTTCTATAATAATATGTGATATAGTTGGTATACTTGTTATGCTTTTAGGTTCACTTTTATTATGCCACTAAAATTAGTGTATGTTATTCTGTTATTCTTCAGGTGGAACGGTTGCTTTCAAACGAGCAAAAGGCTAGTGACTTTAAATCACTAGATGATGGTCTCCTGGCAGATCCTCGGCCTACAACTGCATGTACAAGGTTCATGCAGCGTAACTAACTTTTGTTTGAATCTGCAAAAGTGTTCTATTGATGCAATAAAATCCTTTGATATAAGTTCTCTTGCTATTAGAAAATATTCCTTCCATTAAATAAAGAAAAAGTTTATATTGTTTTTTAGTGGAGGAAATTTCTGCTTTTGTTGACATTTTATTGCAGCCTGTTTCTTTTTCCTCTTATAAGTTTGTATCCTTCTTAATACTAAATTATGATTTTTACCAGAGTTGTATCATATCTCTCCCGTGTGCTTGAGTCTGCATTTACTGCACTAGAAGGTCTTTACAAACAATCTTTCCTAACTGAATTGGTACGAGTAAATCTATCTTGTGCAATTTCTATGACCTTGTCCAATTGATGCATTTGAGTCATTTCTTCTATTTCTTCCTGTCATAGTGTCATGGTTACCTGGTATTGTTATTGATAACGACTTTACCTTTTATCATATTACTTAATTGTGTACACAGTTCCTTTCTTTCCTTTTTAGCTCATGATTTTGTACTTTTAGTAATAGTAAGTGACTTTCGGTACAGTTAATCAGTTTTTATCTATATGTAGTTCAAA
The DNA here is from genome assembly GCA_963921325.1 of Logfia minima. NCBI lineage: Eukaryota > Viridiplantae > Streptophyta > Magnoliopsida > Asterales > Asteraceae > Logfia > Logfia minima. Next base: position 1,377,975 of record OY992771.1, on the reverse strand, counting down.
TTGCTCTCAGGTTTATAGATGGAAGTTAGTGATTCATTCTTATATAGAGTAGACAACAGTACATGTTTCATAGATAATGGTACTTAATCTCGAGTAAATAATGATTTCCTTCTGATCTTTTTACTATATGCTTTGCTATCCCATTAGGTTTCTAAAATTTCTAGATCATGTTATTTTCGGTAACACATTTACTTTGTTGACATAGGGAAATCGCTTGCACAAAGCAGTGACTAATCACTGGTTGAAGTTCTCTTTTAATGTCAGGTAACATCATTGCTTAATGTGAAAAATTATCACATAAACTTGCAGCTAATTTCTCTTCATGAAAGTTTCCATTTGAAAATAAATGTTGCATGAATAGATATTTTTCTATTATATTGTACTATTATAAGATTATAAATTTCAAAATTTTAACAGATTGACAATCTTTCTCATCATACAGTGGAGGACTGAAGCTCAAACGTGATATCACCGAGTATGGGGATTTTATACGGAACTTTAACACTCCTACAGTTGACGAGAAATTTGAATCATTAAGCATGTAAGTTATAGTTGTTTCTTGCCTGGTTATGAAGAGGGTCTTATTCTTAGCATGCAGTTTTCTTAAAGTACTAGTCTAATACGTAATTGTTTAGCATGGCCAATATCTTTATTGTTGCCCCTGAAAGCTTGGCAAGTCTGATTGAAGGCACACCAAGCATAAAAAAGGAGGCCCAAAGGTAAGTATTCTCTAAATGGCATTTGTCCCAAAAAGGTCTATTCATTTCAAGGACATAATTTGTTTCACAAATCCTATTTATACATATGTATTAGAGGTAGCAAAATGGGTGGATCAAAATAAGTTCTAGCGTAAACGGGTGTCTTAGGTACAGGTCTAAATGGGATGGCCTGAAACACTATTTTGTCCAAATTTCATAAATGATCATTGTGTCTAATATGATTACAAAGATTAATTTTACTTCATCAATATTCTAACTTTCCGAATAAAATGATTATGGAGGCTTTATGCATTTGAAAATTCACCCGGGTAACTCTCAACCCATTTTACCTGTTTACTTTTAATCATTTGGTTTTTATTTTCATCAGCTAGAGATTAAACATCACCCCAATAAACCCATTCTTAAGTAAATATTGCAAGTGTCACCTTTAATATGCTTGATATATAGGAAGAAATTAAGATGAGACCAAGAAAATGGTGAATATATTGAAAGAAGATAGTTTAAACAAATATAAAATTTGTGGCAATATTATTTGTAAAATAAAAGGGTAGTTACATAATTAGTAATAGTAAATCAAGACAATGATCTTTCGCTCTGCTTATGTTCTGTTTTACTTTTTGCTGAAAAAACTTCCGATTTTGGACCTAAATCTTAGGTTCGTTCAGCTCAGAGACGACTACAAAAGTGCAAAGCTTGCGTCCAAGCTTAATTCCATTTGGCATTAACCTAGAAAATGCATTTTATGAGCACTGCACGTCAGACAAAGATAGGATACATCATTATCGTTTGTTCTATATTTTTTTCCTATTTGTTTCAGCGTAAAAATTGCATATGTCCTGCACCCGTCAAAAATGATTGATCTCAAACGTACGTGTTACATTTAATGAAAATAAGGACTTGCAAGATCTTGATTCTCATGTCCTCTATATTGAATTAGTATGGAATTTCACACCGAATTTACTATTTGTGTATTGCAGCCTTGCAACATATAATTGGTACTATAATTAGTTGAATATCTTTTTCCTCCTGTAATTTAATTAGGACTCTATAACAATCATTATTGGATTGATTCTCTTCATCTTTGAAATTTCTTACTCATGTTTTAGAACTATGAACAGCTGGTTTTATACTTCTATTACTATTGTAAGGAATAACCTATGTGGTAATGGTTTTTACCAGGTTTCTATATAGTGTGAGAGAATACATAAAAGTACTACAAAGATAAGTATAGTTGGTAAAATGCGCAAAACTATATTATTTTATTTATTTATTTGAGGCACTAGCACTTATCATGTCCCTATTTTAATAAATTCAATAATCAACATAGTAGACATGATTGAAAAACTATTTTTAAAAATCATAGTTATAACCTTTTTCAAAAATAGAACAATTTAGTAATATTTGTAGTTATAAATGGTAGGTTTAACGTTTTAGAAAAAACACTACATGTTTTTACAGGAATAAGAAATATAGTAGATGTATAATTTGATTATATGCTACATAAATACACACATACATAACAAGTAGTTATACATATTCAAAGAATTGGTTGTATTATATGATATACTTGTAAATGTAACGTAATATATCAAATGTAATAATATATTTTGTTATATAATTTATTAAATACATACATTGTATATATTATCGGATAACATATATAATATAGTAATTAATACAATGTGAAAAAAATATAACTCATTATTTTGAATGAGATAGATTAATTTGATCCATAACATTAATGTTTCTTTAAAAAAAAACATTTGTCTAAAACACATATAAATATGTGTCTGATAAAATAATTGATATATACATCAAAACTAACCGTGATATTAAGAAAAGGAAAATTACATAAAGGTAGAAAATTATGTGTTAATGTTTATGAATGTATTAAAGTATATACCTTTCACTATTATATATATTTATATTTTACATTTTTAACTATATATATTATGCTTGTTACAAATATCTAATGTATGTAGTTAAATTTTTAATGTATATATCAAAGTTCCTACTACATGTATCGAAAACTAATATAAATACATGCATTAGATATTTTTTTAAAATTTAATACACAGAAAAAGAGAAATATCAAAAGGTCAAAACTTTGATACACCTCCATATCATTATTCCAAAGATATTAGGTATATGTATATATATTTCTATGTTGATTGTTATATGATGATATATTTCTAAATTTGTATTTTAAGCTATATCCATAGTTAGTTTTCGTTTAATAGTTATTTTTCATATCATTAGTATAATTTAAATTTATATAGTATTTATATGAGAAATTAACTAAATACCTTTTTTAATCCCTATTTAAAGTATTATTTCGGATAATCATGATCGCCTCGTGTGTATTGCCCTTTTTATGAATTTGGGTATTGTGTCCAAGCCTAATGCATACAATCTATGCTTTCAAACATCCCCGAAAAATCATGAATATCTTCATGTTTTGCATAGAACTGACATATGTCTTCCTCGGTTGGTTCTCTCATGTAAACATTTGCATATGAGTTTATCATGCACCTTGTAATTTTTTGTGACGTTTCACGGGACGTTCTTTTCAACGTTTGCAAATATTTGTCAAATACATCCGTGAGGTGCCGTATGCCAATTGGCGTAGGATGGATGTCACTTTTTGAATAATGGTAAAACCCGGAACACCACGTGCATCGGGTCGTTGTTGAAAATATATAAAATTATCGGTATACACTCAATAGAATAAAAAGTGATACCTTCAACAATTCGGAGGAAGAGTCGTTCTCTCACCTGGAAATGACGATTGAAATACTCCTTGGGGTATTTCGAGTTTTCACCGAAGTAATCGTTCATTAACCTTTGGTGTGCACCAATCCGATCACAATATATATACCGACGTGTACGTCTTTGGTTAGAACTTTCGGTTTTTTCTTGAGGAATTAAAACTTCATTACGATAATTATGAGCTTCGATCAGGAGTCATAACGTTGTTATTGAGTTTTTGTATGTGTGTTTGTAGATGAGAAAATTGTGTTAGAAGTGTTGTATTTATAGATAGAAAATATGATTAAAAAGGGGCTATATTACCGTTTTTACTTTTTTATAACTTTTTTACATATAGCTGCTGGAATGAATTAAAAATAAATCCGGAACACAACGTCTAGGGGGGACACTGCGCCCGAAACGCCGTCCGGAACGTTGCTTGGGAGTGGGGGAACGACATTCTGGTTGGGGAACACGGACGCTCCTCCCCACTCCATGTGCTCTTAAGAATAAAACTGCTTTATGTCGATAGAAAAATATAAAAATTTAGAAATTGTATACAAATATAAAGTATGATATTTTAATTTTTTGAATAGAAAATATATGAAAATCATAAATTATAGCTTTCAAATTTATAATAATATAAATATAAATTATATAAATAAATAAAAATTATATTTTCTTCATAACTATTTAGAAAAACACAAAACATCATATTTTGTTTCTCACTTTTGTTAGTATGTTTTTTTATTGACGATATTAAAGGTTGGGAATGAAAAGCATAATATTGGTAGTTGTTATTATATAATTATATGTGTTTTCATTAAATCGAAGGTAATGGGGTTAATTATAACATTTTTTTCATACACTCGTAATTAGAGGTGATAACTTTTTACTCCACTTAAACCGACACAAAAAAATCAGGTAGGATCTATATATTTAACCATCGATCGATTATCCTAAAACCCACCTTTCTTTTTGACTTTTCTTATCAGGTTTGAGTTTACGAGTTTACTCTCGAACTAGAATAATTTAAAATTCTTACAACTCAACCTCAAACTACTAACCTAATGAACTTGACCCATTTTACACAAACCGAACCCGTATACCTAAAGATAACCCGTTAGCTTGTAATCAACTTGTCAGCCTACCATTTGTGTTAGGTTATGCGAACAGTGTATGTGTATGGTACTTTTGACCCATCAATCTAGGTCAGGTCTAGGTTGTGTATTTTTGACCAACTATTTTAACCCGCCAATCTCGTCGAATTGTCGACCCGTGCTTGTAGTAACTAATTTTATTAGTCAAACGGTATCAATAAAAATGTTAATATTAACCGGTACTCATTTCATTACCATTTTCTATAACAATACTCTTGTATAGGCGGTTGGTCATAAAAAACATATCTTCGAACAGTAGTCGAGGAACTATTTATGTAAATCAAGATAACATTGAGACGGTGGGAATGCAAATCAAATATCTTCTCGATTTTTTATTTTTATTTTATGTCTAAAACAGGGGGGGGGGGGGGGGGGGAGGGGAGGGGAGTATCAAAATTAGTTTCCTTCCTTGATTACTAGTTGTTTGTTCTAGTGTTTGTGGGAACCCGAAACTTCGGCCCCGATTTCCAAAATCTCTATATCTCTATCTTTATTTACGCGTAAATATATAAAAAGGTCATCATACGTTTCGATTTATTTTCCTGTTTTTTTTCTTTCTTTCTTTCAGATCTTCTTCCCTTTTAATTTCCTTTGACTAACCCTAATTTTGTAGGGTTTCGAAAAAACACTAATTACAAATCTTGCTGTCTGTTTTGCCACTTTTTTTCAATCTTTCTTCGAATCCAACCAGATTTAACTTTCCAATTTAATTTTGGGTTTCTGGGTTTCCGTCAATTTTGGATTTTTAATTAAAAAAAGATTTATTTTCATTCATTCGGTTAGGATCTAATTTTGTGTAATAATGGTGGGTTCGGAGGTTTTAACTTCACCAAGACAGCATGGGGTTACTAAACCCTTATCATTAGCAGGACCGTCTGTTGCTGATTTACTTAGATCCAAGAAATTGAATCGGGTTTGTTTATCTTTTGAATATATGTTCAAATCTTTTTCTTCATTATTATTTTTTATTGATTAAATTTGTTTTTTTTTTTGGTGGTTGTAGTTTTTGGTAGATGCTGGATTATATGAAAGTAAAGAAGAAACTGCTAAGAGGGAGGAAGTTTTGGGTCGAATCAAACAGGTTCTTTGAATTATTTAATTCTTTAACTTATTATTTAGTTGTATTTATCTCACTATATTGTAATGATGATATGCCATAATTCTGTATTCTTGATTTTGTGAAAATAAATTAGTACTGTCAATTAAATAATACGTTTGCAAGATTTGGATTGTGGTATCAATTGCAAGTATTTTTAATGAATGTAACTTGAAGTCAGTTGGTGTTTACTACTCGTATACACATGATGTTTATGAAGGTAGATTAACTGAATTAGTTATGATTGTTGAGAAATAGGTAACAAATCTTATGTCGGCATCTAAGCGAGTTAAAAATTCCTAGCCATTGATTGGTTATGAAAGATTCTTAATCTAAAAATCTTATATTTGCAACTTGCAAACATAGGGAATGTTTACGTTGTTGGAATTTCATAACTTCGATTTTGAGTTCTTGTTAGAAGTGTGCCCAACTGCCCAAGAAACTTCACGTTCAGTTTTGGTCGATATGGATACAATGGTGGATTTGCATTTAGAATAGCTGGATTTATAACTGTGCTTCTGCACTCGTCATGACTTCGATGAATCATATGATTTGAATTAATGTTTTGTCTGTATGTTATGACTGTTGTCTACTTTGCAATATGTTTTGTAGATCGTAGTTGATTGGGTGAAGCAACTTACTCGTCTACGAGGGTACACAGATCAAATGGTGGAAGATGCAAATGCTGTCATATTTACTTTTGGTTCATATCGACTAGGGGTAAGAATGTGTTTTGTTTACCTTAGCCTCCACTAGCTTTCTTTGATTTTGTAATAATTCTTTGAGTGAACTTAACAAATGGTGATAGGTACATGGCCCCGGGGCAGACATTGACACGTTGTGTGTGGGGCCGTCTTATGTGAATCGAGATGTAAGTTATACTTTCTTCGTGTGATTGTGAAACTTATCACATTTAGTCATTATAACTAACGCTTTTCTAAAAATATTGTCAGGAGGACTTTTTCTTTGTTTTGCACGACATCTTGGCAGGAATGGAGGAAGTTACTGAACTTCAACCAGTTCCTGATGCTCATGTTCCGGTCATGAAATTCAAATTTGACGGAATATCTATCGATCTTCTTTATGCCAGCATTTCTCTTTTGGTTGTCCCAGACGTACGACTTTCTGATCTTATCGATATTTTCACTATGTCCTTCCTAAAGCTCGTCATAACAAAAAGATTTTGTTGCTATATTTTTACAGGATTTAGACATTTCAGATGTTTCTGTCTTGTATGATGTCGATGAGCCTACTGTACGTAGTCTTAACGGTTGCAGAGTTGCCGATCAAATTCTGAAACACGTCCCAAATGTTGAGGTGACTTTCCTACCGGTCAATTTTCACCTGTTGATTAATGACTTGTATCTTTATATTCTTTTTCATGCTTGCAGCATTTTTTGTATCTTTATATTCTTGTTCTTGTGGCAGCATTTTCGTACAACTCTTTGTTGTTTAAAGTATTGGGCTAAAAAGCGTGGTGTTTACTCAAATGTAAGTAGGCTTGCTTCCACATTGATTCCCTTGAGAAGTACTTTTTTTTTTTTTTTAAATTGATAATAATATTGAATTGCTAATTCTTTCAGGTAACTGGGTTTCTTGGTGGTGTGAACTGGGCGCTTCTGGTGGCACGTGTTTGTCAATTTTATCCAAATGCAATTCCAAGTATGCTAGTTTCGAGATTTTTCAGGGTGTATACACAGTGGCGGTGGCCAAATCCTGTTATGCTTTGCACGATACAAGAAGAAGAGCTCGGATTTGCTGTATGGGATCCGCGTAAAAACCCGAAAGATCGAACTCATCATATGCCGATTATAACACCTGCATACCCATGCATGAATTCTAGCTATAATGTCTCTGCTAGCACACTTCGTGTTATGAATGAACAATTTATGTTCGGCAATAGAATATGCGAGGTACATAAGATATTGTGATTGGTAATTGTTTTTTGCATGTTTGACTATTGCTGTTAACTTTAAGTATTGACTATTGTTACTTTAGGAGATTGAACTTAACAAAGCTCAGTGGTCTGCGTTGTTTGAACCGTATATGTTCTTCGAAAACTACAAAAACTATCTGCAGGTTGATATCGTTGCTGCAAATACCGATGATTTACGTGCTTGGAAAGGTTGGGTTGAATCTCGATTAAGGCAGTTGACTTTGATGGTGATGTTTCTAAGCTTTTTCAGTCGGTTGACTATGATAGTTGACTATGATAGTTGACTTTGAGGCTTAATGATGTATAATTAAAATTTTTATTTTTTACAGATTGAGCGGGACACATTGGGAAAGCTGCAGTGCCATCCTTATCCTCATGAGTATTCAGATCCGTTACAGCAATGTTCGCATGGTGCGTTTTTCATGGGGTTACAGAGAAAACATGGTGAAGTGATTCAAGAAGGTCAACAGTTTGACATCCGTGGGACCGTTGACGAGTTTAGGCACTCGGTGAATATGTATGTATTTTGGAGACCAGGGATGGAGATATACGTTTCTCATGTGCGTAGAAAGCAAATCCCGTCGTATGTGTTTCCAGATGGCCATAAATGTATCCAATTGTCCAACCACGTAAATCAACAATTGCCTGAGGAAGTTTCTAGAAAAAGAAAAGCTGAAGGAGATTGTGTAGAACAAGATGTATTTCAGAAGCGGCCATCATTGAGTCCGCAAAGTCGGAATTCAGTTTCGCCTGTCATTGTTAATCATTCATGTTGTGGAGATTCTCATTCTCAATCTTCTGAAGAAGATGTGGGGGAGGGTAACTGTGAAGGGTTTGAAGCTCAGGTTTTAGTTTCTAAATTAAATATGTTCAATTTCCATTTTTTACGTTTTTTTTTTTAAATGGAAGTTGTGTTTCATGAGTTAACCATGATGTTGAAGTTTGTTTGTTTGTTTATTGTTCAGGAGTTGTTTGAAGTTATTAAAAAAAGCAAGGCAAGGGTGTGTAACATAGATGCTAATCTTTGATTTTTTGGTTTATTTTTGTTATTATGAAGAAACCAAAGGTCCAAGTGGAGACAGTTCCAAATTCCCGAATGGCAGCTGGCGACTTGGAGCAGAATATGGTCATGAGGCAAGTTTTGAAATTTGTACAGTATCTTCTTTCATTGAAAATTATTTGGTTGACTGTTGGTGTTGTATATGTATATCTATGTATCAGGCTAGGTGTAACCTCAACGGCTTAAAAGTAGGTACAAACTTTTGTGTGCTGGTGTTGAAAGACAGAAGCTAGTGGTAATGGTAAGTTGGTTTGACTTGTATCTCTGGCCATGATTGTCTTCTTCGCAGCAAAGCGGGTTACAAAACGCGATGACCGACGATTGAGAGGAAGTTCAGAGTTTTCTTTTTTGCTCTTTGAATAGTTAAGGGTGAGTGATTTTGAGTCTCAAATGTACAGTTTTTATTTGTGTATTTGTGGGATGTGATGAGTAGGTGATTAGGGGCATCATTTAGCTTTGGTCGGAATATGTTGTCGGGAGTCTAGATGAGAAGGGGTTAGATGAGGATGAATCTGGTATTTCTTGTCTCTACAATTATGCTTAAGATTAGCTTGCTTTTAACTGGTATTGATCTTTTCTTCCCTTTGTTTTTGTATGGATGTGATGTGCCATTGTGGATCATAACTCGAAGTAAATAAACTCGGCAGCTGGTTGGTTAATCAGTGATTAGTTTTTCTGTTTGCTCATCATGTTAGATGTATCAATTAGGGAGTCAAGAAAATTGCAAATTAATTGCTAAAAGCGTACATAAGTTGGTGAAATGCATATTGTTTGGTAAGATGTGAATAATGTTCTCATTCAATTTTATACCATCAAAATACTTTGTTCACACAAAATTTCGTATAAAGTTTACCAATGTTAAAAAACATCTGTTTTGACTTCAATTTTTATTTTTTGTGTTGAGATTTGATTTGTATGTTTTGTATGACTAGGGATCTACTGAAATCAATATAACCGACATAGAATAGAACAGAACAAACCAAAAACCGAACTAAATATGCAATAATACTGGCGTCTACATTCATATTCCCACAAGTTTAACACAAATCTAGAAGAAAATTTGATCAGAAGAAACAATTTTTACTTGTTGATTCTTCAACGGGATAGTAACAGCAAGCCTTTCTTTCGCCTAAAGAAAAGCTCTCAAATAGTAACTTCATAAATGTAACTCAACAAAAGTCTCTCCTATTCAAATCCATATAAACACTGCAGCAAAAAGCTACTCCTACGCCTTTAACCCACCATCGCCATCAACGTCGCACCTTCTCTTGCTTACCTCCCACTGCAACCAACCAATAAACCGTCAATGACAAGTACTGCTGGGGAACTTTTTAAATAATACGATCATTAGAGTTAAAGAAAATTTTACGTACAGCATATGTTAGAAATTTCAGAACTATTGATCACGCGCAGCCTCTTAACTGTGGAAACAAACATGCTGCAAAGCCACAAGACAAAGAAACAGTCTTTAACAAAATGTTTAATTAAATGCCAAATAAAACAGATCAAATATCAAATAAACTAAACGCAGTAGTGGACACACTTGCATTAGTTTATTAAAATTCAGGCAGTAAAAAGCATCATTCTGATCTAAAATTCTTTGTTTAAGAGACAAATTTCCATACAACAATCTAATGTGTCTATATTTTAATAGAGGAACGATATGCCAGTCTGGTTAAGGAATCTAAGAGCAAAGAAATAGTCTTTTAATAGACTTATGTGGGCACTGAGAAAGAACTTGTGGTATATTATTATCTTAACCAAATATAAATCCCTATGTTTAGGAAAGTTACAAATATTACAAGAATCTGATGGTATATATATTAGCGAAAAGAAAATACATAAGTAATGAGATGCTTACTGCCATGGGACATCGCCAACAAGCATCCTGTCTCCTTCATTATCTTCGTATACTAAAGTATATTCTCCTTGGCCATCTAACAAACCCGTAATTGCCGTTTCGTGTTCTTCATTACCATTAATCCCACCACCAGATGTATCTTTTTGAGCTGCGTATACACAATTAACAAATTAATAGGGTAAGGATCCTGTAAGAAAAGTTTGAAAAAAGTGTGAATCAAGTGTGTTAATTATATGTACGCATACGAGGTGTTTTTAACATTCTTATTTTCTTATTTGAGACTTCCTATATATGATATGATAATATGATAATAATAATATGTAAAAAGCCAACTTATAATCAAATTATTTCTGACAAAATTTTAACCTGCAAGAAGTCCTCTAAAGAGTTGGTCAACAGCAACAGAAAGTTTTTCATAACTATCACAAGCATTAAGATCCACTTTTCTACCGATCAGAACACCGATCATATTGATCTTCACAAAGAAACCTTTTTGGGTTTGGCAACTTTCCACCATTTTTTCCTTTTTGGCATTGTCTGGAACAACCCCATTTTGTGAATTAGAAGGTGATGCTTGTTTTGAGCTGCTACTTGAAATATTCTTCCTAAATGACCTAATTGGAGGCCATCCCACTACTGGAGCAGGTGCACTTCTACAAGTTTGTCAAAATACAAATAGTTAGAATCATTTATGTTGTTACAAAATTTCTGTAAATTTGCACCAAAATTCAAGAACCATTCATAGTGTTAAATAAAGATTTAATTTTTCAAAAAGCAAAAGCCCATGGAGTTAAGGTCTGTAATTTAGCATCAAGATTAAGAAACACTCGTATTGTAACATAAGGATTCACTTTTTCAAAAGATAGTGATAGTGAAGTCAATGTCTGAAAAATAAAATAATATGGTTATATTAAACAGACTAGTAATAGTAATAGTAATCTAAAAGTTAAATGAGTAGCATAATTTTAAAAAAAATATGAAGCAGAGTACCACCATTAGTGTCCAAACACAACAAAACAAAACTACATGAGTTGGTCAGTATCCCCAAACAAGAAACAGATAAACAATGAAGAAAAAATATATGAAATCTAGAAAGAGAAAAAACATGAAATTTGAGCTGTTTTTCATGCATGGACCATCCATTACATATCTCTAATATTATTCTCAATTTTGGAGATAAAATGTAAATGAGAGAAAAGGTTAAAATTGTACCTTTTATGAGCTGCTTTTTCTAGTGATTTGTAGTTTTTTTGTGCATCAGAAAGAGACCAATCTTCAACACCAGGTGGACCAAGCCTTAACTCAAGCTTATTTTCATCACCATTTTCATGGCTTCTCTTTGATCCATTGTTATAATGATCATCATCTTTTTTATCAAACCAGTTTCTTTCTTTAGGAATCAAATCCAACAGCTGTGGATGGATTTCATCATCCATACTTGAGTACCCACCTTCCATTTTTACTATTTCTTTCAAGAAATTGTCAAATACTAATTTATACTCCAAACCCAAATGAAAACTCAACAAAGAATTCTCCTTTTCAAAAAAACCTTTAGATCACAAGCATAAAACAAGCTAAGAAAGCAAACCCCAGTGCAAAATATAAACAACAAACACTAAAGAAACATAAAAATTAAATCTTTTTGTTTTTAACCAACCCAACCAGCTGTTTTTTCTTTGAATTCTTTCAAGAAAAACAAAAGAGATGTTGCAATGAAAACACCTATGAAGTTAATATAACAGAACTTGAGATGGGTAATAGATATAGGTTAATAAAGTTTAACTTCTTTTTGGGATTTGTAAGACACAGAATATCTTTTCTTGATTATTTCTCAGTGTCTGTATCTAGAGTGTGTGTATGTATAGTATGCTTTGATTATGGCTATATGCTGTCTAAAGCTGTGTCTGAAAAATCTTGAAGATAGCACAGAATAGACCAATAGGGAGGAACAGGTAGAAGGGGCGACTAAAAATGAAGCATAAATGAGGAAAGTGTATACAAATCGAAAGAAAGAGAGATTCCTTTTCACTCAGAACACACAAATAACAAGCACTCAGTTTATGTATGTATCACGTATTCATGTATGTATGTATGTATGTATGTATGTATTTACACATACAAACACGCAACACAACATCTTCCCGATATACATGTTGTTTGTTTCAACAAGCAAAGCATGCCTACTTTCTTCCTAAACCAAACACCAAAAAGCATATAAAAAAATATTCTCTTTACACTTACTTTTTTAAGTTTTTTAAGCTGTATTTAATAGGGGTCTATTTTGTAATTATGTATAGATATAGACTAGACTGCACACACATACATACATACCATATCACCTCAGCTCCCTCTTCATACAGCAACTTGGTCTAATTAGAGTATGACTCAACTCCCAATGTTTGTTTACTTCCTTTATTTTATTTATAAAGTTAAACCTTTTTTAATCCTCTAATGGTCATTAATTTGTAAGTAACTAGAGATCAAGTTGTCAAGCAAAGAAATGCATAAACATTAGTTTCCCTAATAAATTGTTGCAGTAAGTTTTTCTTTGTCGTAAATTTACAACTTCAGAAAAAAAAGAATATTGATACGTACACCAAATAATTATAGCATTAAAGTATATAGAAGGGTGGTTAGGTTTGTTTTTTAAGTCTTTTTCTCCTTAAAAAATAAGTAAGTGTTCATATGTTTATTTTAAGAATAATAAGATAAACAATCTTTAAAAAGTATCTATTTTTATTTATCTGTCATAAATATAATCAATAATTAGATAAACACTTAAAATAAATAATTTCAAACACCCTCCAAATAAGGCTTATTGACTCTTGAACTTTGTTGCATACATCAACATAAATGGCATCGACCCATTAAAATGTCACATTTCATCGTGTTAATTTGTTCTTAGACAAAAGTATATTCTAAAAAGGTATTAGCATTAACTTGATTCTTATATTTCTAGAGGAAAAAACATCAACCATACACTATATAAAATGTTAGCAATATCAAATTATTTACTTATGGTTAAAAAATCAAGTAAACATTCAAAAACATATGTTATAGTAGTCAACTTCCACTTCTTGAGATGGCTTTATTCATTGTGGGATTAGAATGTGTGGAGAGAAATAAGGTTTATGTTGTACTTTTGGTACTCAATGGGTGACTTTAAGAGGATGAAAGTTTCGTACAACTCGTGTGCATTAAGTTGGGTTAATTGAGGTTTTTTGGTCCATTTTCTCTTTAATTACGTGTCTTACTTTTATACCTTTTATGAATCCTTGATTTTCTTACCAATTCCACTTTGTGTCCCCCAAACCTTATTTTGTTACCTGGAAATCCAAATTCACACGACAATGTTAATAAAACTTGTTAATTTATAACCAAAGTAGTAGATGTAATGTTCCCTTTTAAGTAAAAACTTTGCAAATATGATTTATCTTATGGCAAACATAAAAATAGATATTTAAATATAATTCATTTCATTAAAATCTACAAATATCCAAAAGAACGTTCATAATTAAAAATTATTCATTGTATCAACTTATAAGTGTTAGAAATATAGATTGTAAATAGGGTGTTTAGTTGACCCCATATATTTGTGAAACATACCTAATTTGCTTTTCTAAATCTCTCCTTTCCTATACAAGATTCTAACACCATTCGTAATGGTGTGTCGTAGAAAATCCCTACAGTCATCACATACCACTACAGTCGGCGTGGTCAGTCATCATCAGAAAAATCATGAAGCCAGGACGAAACAACATGAGCTCCATTCGAATGTTAAATTATTTTTTTTATTTGAATTCGTTTTTTTTTTTTTTAAAAATTCTATCCCAAGGTTAGATTTCAGATATATATATATATATATATCCGTTGATAATGCAACAGTTAAAAAAAAAATATTTTATTTTTTAAACCAATTTTAATTTACTCCTATACAAATATACAATAACAATTCACACCGAATTTATACAACTGATACATATAACTCAAACAAATACTAGCATCAAAATGAAAGCAATTAATTTTAACGTATTTTTGATAATTTTTCGGAAGACGACGAACTTGTAGCAATTTGGCAACAATGTGTTGAGGAAGAAAGTATCGGGGTCGGAAGTTCACGTTTGGCATGCAACACGTACGTATATACTAAGGGATCGTGAAGGTGTCGGGCAAAATTTGGAGGGGGATTACTTTTCCAATAATCCAAAATATCCACCTAACATGTTTATATGACGTTTTTCAAATGCGTCAGGAGTTGTTTATTCGAATAGTCCATGATATTACTAGTTATTCTATTGAACATATCTCCAACCATTTTTTTTTTCAACAATGTCAAGATGCAACTAGTCGGCTTGGACTTACTCTGTTATAAAAGTGCACGTCTGCCATACGATAGTTGGCATATGGGACGTATTTGGATATGTTCGATGAATACTTACAATGAATACTTACAAATGGCTGAAAGGATGTAAGTTGATTGTCTTGACAAATTTTGTAAGTGTGTATTCAAACTATATTTAGAGGAGTCTTTTAGTAAGCCGACTGCTAGTGATATTGCTCAACTATATAAAGCACATGGAGACAAAAATAGTTTCATTAGAATGCTAGACAAGATTGACTGTATGCACCGGTCATGGAAGAACTGTCCAAATGCATGGAAAATGCACACAATAGGTGATCACAGATACCCGAAAATTATGCTTGAAGCAATCATGCATATTTTGGTGTAGCTGGTTCGAACAACGATATCAATGCTTTACGTTGTTCGACGACATAGAAAACGACACCTGTCCACCCACGCCATTTGACTTGAATGAAAATCATTACACAAAAAAGTACTATCTCGCGGATGGTATTTATCCATCTTGGGTTACGCTAATGAAGTCGTATTCGTGCCCTACTGACGAGAAATGACAAAAGTTCAATTCTAAGTGCACGAAATGATTTGGAGCTGACCTTTGGTATGTTTGAAGGTAGTTGGGGAATAATAAAGTCTCATGCCAAAGCAATGAGCGTGGACACTTATGTGATATTGCACAACATGATTGAAGAAGACAATGGATTCGCAATAACTCCGCTTGTGGAAGAGTTTCTCGCCGATCTGGCTAACTTGGTCTCATGCAGCTTTGGGAAAGAGTCACGGCGCATAGTGCAAGAACAAAAGAACAGCGTAATAAATGGTGCGCGACAAACTACGAAGCGATCTCACATAACACATTTAGACGCTTCTGACCGACTTTCGAAGTGTGTAGACTTTTAGTTAGTATTGTAATGTTTTTATTTTTATTAATTAATGTATCTTTTTTAGGGTTATTAAGGTTTTCTTTTAAAATTAATAAGTAATTGTTAAATTAATTATAGTGTTTTATATTTAATTAAAAGTAATTGTGTTTTTAAAGAAAAATGAAAAAATAAAGAAAATAGTAGGTCATATTTGTCAGTCGTGACCTGTCGTGAAAACTCCAATGTTGTTAGTTGTGGATAACAATCTGTTGTGACTGAGGTGACACATATGACGGGTTACGACGAGCGTCATTACTGAGTGTGGTCTAAGGTTCTTCCCCTATATACAAGTCTCTGCGATTTTTCATTTGGAAATCACTTTTCAAAAGTAATATTTTGACCTGAATTTTCTCGGGTTCACGAAATTCATCTTGAGATAATTAAGTGTTAGGTTAGAGACCTCACTAAATGTAATTTATAGATGACAAATTCAATTAAGTGTTCTTGTAGTTCACTGCATCTGTTAGCAGTGAACATAAACACTTAGAATATATTTCTTATTATTCTCTGATCACTGCATATGTTAGCAGTGATTCTCTTGTAACTTGAAGCATTCTCAAAGCATCATCATTCGCTGATGATCATTTAACCTTCATGTTGCTAAGGCTGTCGCTGAAAAGATCAAGTTTCATCTACTGAAGTCAAAGACTGAAGACAGAGACAGAGAGCAGTTCAATGATGTGGAAATCATCACTGCTCTACTGATCAACGATTAATGCCTTACCCAGAAAGTACCTTGGGTCTGACAAATACCCAACGTACAATAGGAGGTCAACTTATGCAGCATACAAGAAAGCGTGCATATATTTTCTAAGATATGTACGATCACTTATTGTACATTTGCATTTAATTCCTTGTACCTTATTCTGTAACCTAGGAATAAAGTAATATATAAACTTTAATCCTAGGATGTACTGTCACTTTCAAAATGTTGAAAGTTACTTTACTGTCACAGCTAATATGCTATTGACACGTGGTGTACTTATCTCTCATTGTGTGAGAGTATAAATACCACGCTCAACAACCATATTAAAATGTCCAGAATTTTGTATTCAAGATCAACTAGTGATAAAGCACGTTTCTACTCTCTAGTGAACCAAGTGCCCTCACTTATCTGTTAAGTGTTGATCACTAAGCCTTATCAGCGAGCTATTCGCTGATAAGCTGTTGAGACCAAATTTGTCACAAGTTAGTTTACTTAGACTTGTCTGTCTTGTCTATTTCCGCAAGTAAACTTTGTAAAGTATTCAATTGATTCATATCAATAAAAAGAAAACTTTAAACTTGAATGTGTTTGTCTATCTACATTTGTTGTTAGTAGTTAAACGTTTTATTTGACAAACCGGAACCAACATTAAGAGATTATACAAAGTTTTGGCAACAAAATCTTTGAATGTGTGTGTTTTTGTGTCCCAAAATGTCTAAATACATGCATTAATAAGTGTTAACAAGATAACAGTTAAATAACATTTACATTCAAAACTATTTTTTTCGAGTTCTTTGAAATTGATCATTTTTATTGTTGTTTCGAATCGCAGCTATGAGTTCTATCCCTTGGACAACGTTTGGAGCACATCCCCTTTACTCCTCACAATCTTAATTGAGCCTCTAAATTTAGTAAATTACTCGAATACGTATTTAACATCACTTAATTTGTCACGAACACATATACAACAATAAGTTGCTCACAAAATACTCCTATGTACTTTTAAATTCAATACTTGATTAGACAACACCACTTCCATAACAACTACGTTCTTGAACTTTTAAACATCATTGGAGGTTGAAATTGAAAAGTTAACTTCATAGATGCAAGTGCAAGTGATGTGAAACTTGCAGGAGACACTGTATAATTAGCAAAAGCTTGTTATTATGTGCTGTGTAAAACAGGGACAAAGTGTTGTGTTTTATCATGGTTTGGAATAAATCGTACGGCAAATCTTACTAGTTTGTTTTTGTTAAACAAACTTGTCTAATCTAACAGTAACTCGATTGTATTCTTCAAAAACATTCAATAGCTTGAAACTAACAATACACCTTTGATATCTTTCGAATATATATATATATATATATATTTATAAAATAAAGGGTTAAATATGTATATTATATTAAAAACCGCTCATTTTTATAAAAGTAGAGTTTTTTCGACGGGCAACGTTTATCCTGAATTCTTTAGATTTAATGCGTCCATTTATCAAGGATCACAACTCATGCAATTTTTAATTATTTCAAATGAAAACGCAGGAAGTTGAAATTGAACTCGTAACCTATTTCAGAAAAATCCTTCATTGCGCATCTCACTCAAAAATTTACTTATTTTATCTCAACATGATAATCTTGTGAAATAACATAAGTTAAAACACTTTGGATACACTATTCATCATTATCATCTCTATGCTGTACGCCCCTTAATGGTTAATACTGACTCTGCTTCTGATTATTTCGATATAATTGATGTGTTTGTATCGTATCAAAAGTGGTTGACAATAACGAGATTTTATGACCTCTCATAATCTATTGTAGACATAAATTAATGTAACATGCGGTGATAATTTGTTGTACAAAGTCCAAAACCTTTTGTAAATAAATTTGGTCATGTATACACATTAAATGGTCCCAGTATGAATATGATTTTTGTATATTGGACAATGAACATTGACCTTTAGTGGTGTTTGAGATTTTGTCCAAATTGTGGTACATAAAACGGCGTTCAAGGTCGTTGCAATATGCCCTTTTGGCAAGTGTATATATACTTTTAAACTGTAATTATATTAAAAAATACTCCATCAACATAAAATCAAGTGTGTTTCTATTTTCAAATACAAAAACTTGGTAATTTGCAAACATTAAAAACTATTTTTTTTTTTTTATAACACGTTAAAATATAAAAACCTAGAAAATAGACTCCCAAACACACCGATATGATGAGTCTCTATGCATAATGTAACGAAATAAATATTTTGAACACTTTGGTGATCAAAATAAATACTTAAATCAGCTTAAGAAAAGAAAGGTAATATGCAAAACATAACATTATGTTTAATTAGTTTATTATTAAGATTGAAATGTAACAGCTTAGTTTTAATGTTAAAATTAATATATATTTTAAATGAGTAGTTCATTTTTCTGGTTTATGCTCTCGTAAAGAGTAGTTGTACTATTTAATATTTATCCATCATTGAATCAGTAGTTGTACATTTTTATTATTTTTCACGTGAATAGAACTATCAATTTTAGAATTTTACAAGTAAAGTTCAGAAGAACGGTTCTCATTTGAAAGGAAGAGAAGAGGAGTTTAAGATCAATGAAAAAGTACAGCATATTATTTAATAATTTTTATTTTCATCTTTTTTAAATTAATTATATCATATTTATCCTTTCTTATTTCTTCTTCATTCACACTCTCACCCTCACTACCAACTCTCACTTCCTACCGTTAGCTATTGATCACCACCGAATTTCGGCAACCCGAAACTTTTTCAATTTGCAAAAAAAAAATTCAAATTTCTTTTTGCTAATATTTTTATTAAAATTTACTTTTTGTTAAATTCTTAATATTTTCATTGCATTTTAATGTTTGTTGATACATTTTATATATATTGCATATTTTATTTTTATGTAATTGTATATTTTGATTTATATACTGCATTTTGATATTTATTAGTGCATGTATATAAAACGTAATCTACAAATATAAAACACCAAATATGCAATATATATAAAATACACAACAAAAGGATTAAGCAACATCATAATGCAATAAAACTTAAACAAAATGTAGTATAAACATAAAAGCATGATCTACAAAATACAAAACACTAAATATACAATATATATATATATATATAATGTAGTAATAAAATCATTAAATAAACATCAAAATGCGAAAAAAACTTAAAACATCATGCAGTATAAACATAACAGCATGATCCATAACCAACGACTAAGATAAAAATGAAATGCATGAATAGTCACACTTATAAATGCAGTAACATACACATAACATGAATACAAATTTTATTTTTTTTACATTTATGTAGTAGATATAGAAAAATAACATACTAATATGTACGAAAAAGGAAAAACCGAACATGATACATCTTTGAGCTCTAGATCTGAAAAAAAAAACAAAATAATCCGGCGATGACAAAGATAGATTAGAAAAATCAAAGTAAATGGACGGCGGCCGTCAGACCTCGGTGGTGGTGACGTCAGTCAAGTAGTTAGGTGGTGACATTTCTTCTACTAATTTCGTCATACATCTCACAAACAATAACAGATTAACAACGTTTTCGTAATTGAGATATTTGTAAAAATTTGAATGATAATAAACCTTGGGTTTGAAGTTTTTTGAAATTGAAAAAATATTTTTGAAAAAAGTAGTGTGTTTTTGATTGTGACAGAGAAAATGAAATTAATTGTGTTTTTAAACAAAAAGAAATCATGTGACCTGACAATACATATTGACAGTACACTTCCTTTCAATTTTATAATGTTTCACACTTTAATCATCAAGTTTGAGCTAAATATCGAATGAACCCCGATCAATTCAAAAAATTTCTATATCGTAATTCAAAGTTCTGAATGTTTGAAATTAGTTGTTGAATCTTCTCTCCGCTCTTTTGATCTTCTATCCAATATTTATTTACAATGTCTGTTAAGGAACACAAAACTTCAATGATATTTGTGATTGGAAGTTATACATTTTATTTTAGTGTTATAAACACTGCAAATTAGTGATAATTAACAAATCAATTAATTACGAAAGGCAAAATCTTTGATATCTACAACAGAACATAATCATCATGCTAAATAATGGCACCTTCTCAACTTCTATAACGATAAACATCCAAGTATCAAACATTACAATTTACAAGGAACATAACCTTATGCCTTCTTTTTATTAAATTTACCGTACTATCAGTGTGTTATGTATCGTATGCATACTTCCAGGATCAAATATATCCATAGTTGTATAATTTCAATCTCATTATATATTCGGTTAACCTCTAATCTCGTTTGTGTTCGTGGATGTTTTATCCTTTCACCGTGCCTTATCTCTTCTCCATCCTTGCTTAGCCACCACCGTTCTCAATTGAGTTTATGTTTATCGATATCGTTTCTTCGATTCGATGCCATCCATCAATGTATTTAGTCAAGTAGGTGAAAGTTGGTGTCTCATAATATCGGCGTTTTGCCCTATATTTGTGGCCAAGGCAACACGTTGTTAGATTAGTGAGGGTGCAAGGTCGATGCAATTGGTCTTCTATTACGGGTATCATTTGAAAATTCGATAATGGCAACGGGCTGAGTTTCGGGTCTTCAAACAAGTTGGTCAAGGTTCCTCACACCCATCTCAACCTTGTCATATCTAAGGTTCTTGAGGTCAGTTATGGAAGTATTGGATTGGAGGTTTTTCAAATATCATTCACTAAGTATTGTTCTCAAGTTGATTGGTTGAAAGTTCAATTCAAGGTTCGTGTTAAATATCGAGGATTCAAGGTCACGGCTCAATTGTTTATGTTTTGTTATTCAAGTACAGATATTAAGGGAAGCTCAAACATGTCAAGCTCAAATGAAGATGTGAAGTTCAAGTGTTTAGTAATTCAATTTCAATGTTTCAAAGGTCAATGATGTATGATCTCAAAATGTATCACTTTGGGGGATTTTCTTAATCTGTTACTCAATATATTATCTTGTTTTAGGCTAAGTTGAATGTGTTTAGGTTTAGTTTTGTTTCAAGTTCCATATTGTCCACTTTTTCTTTTCTACTTTTGTTGATGAGAAATTTTACTATCCTTCTAGTTTTTGGTCAAAACAAAAAGTAAAAAAGAAAGGAAAGAAGAAGGAATTATTGTCTACATAAAACAACACCATAAAAAAAGAAAAATACAGAGCGTCCATATCTTTGTGAATTGCACACTTGTGTTACATTTATGAGGGTCGTCGATTATTCGGATAAAACATAATTGTCCAAACAAACGAATTGAATCGGGTCATATGGTTTTGGTTATCGGAATTTCTGATCTGTTCGAACCAGAATCAAAACAATTATTTTGAATTTTGTATCGGTTTTGAGGGGGTGTTTGAGATTGCTTATTTGCTTATTTTAAAAGCAGATAAGGAAATACAAGCATTATTTTAGAAACTTACTTATTTCTTAAGAAATAAGCACTTTAAAATAAATATGTTGAGACATGCTTATTTTTTAAGCACATAAACACTTATAAATAAGCAATGACAAACATCCTTGAGTACTACATTTCAAACCTAATTATCCAAAATAACCGAATAAAAAACTTATTAATTCTTTTATAAATATGTATACATATACACATGCACAATAATCTAATTTTCGGTATTATTAATTTACAATACATTAATGATGTAAATATAATACTAAGATAGTCTACTATGAATTAAGCTTTTTATGACTGGATATTGGTATAGTTTGTTGATTTTAACTTGGATAAATCAAATCTAGTATTATATATTTCACGTACTTTTGTTAGAATATCTTACATAATAACAAAAAAAATATATGTTATAAATGTTGTGTGTAGATCAAGAAAAGTCGAATTTGTATAAACTGATCATCCTAATAGTAATTGAACAGTCTGGTTTAATTCTCTAATTATTTTATTTGGACGGATCAGTTTTATATTTTTATAACCGTAATCAAATCGAATTCACGTATAGAAATGGAAATATTTAAATGAAAATAATAATTTTTTATACATATACAACCAGTCACTATATTCTTTCAAAATATTAATTTGGACTAGTTTAACTTCTTGTTTTTTCTCGTTAAGTTCGTTATAATATATATATATATATATATAGGGGAGAGATCAAGAGGAAAACAAAAAATATTAGGAAAGAAGGGAAACAAATCTCAACATTTGAATTCATCATAAATGAATATTGTTAACATTCATTTGTGATGAATGTTAAAAACGTTTTTTTATGAAAAAATCAAGGGCTAAGATTTGTTTATCTCATTTCCAAAAATTTGAAGCTTCCCTATGGATCATTTCTCTATATATATATATATAAAGCGATGATTAAAATGGAATAAGTAATTTTGAAGAAAGAGGAAAGCAAATCTATACCGTTCATTAACATTCATCACGGTGAATGTTAATTAACATTCATCGTGTTAATTTTGGTCGATGAATGTTAATTAACATTCACTGTGATGAATGTTAACGGATGATCCATATTTGCTTCCCCTCTTTTTCAAAATTACTCCTTCCTCTGAATGAATCATATGTATGTATTTTAATCATATCATTCACTTAATTTCCACCTATTACAGCCCATGACTTATACATATATATTCTTTTGAAAAAGTGTAATCGTTCATATCAAATAGTCGATTATTAAAGTGAGCCAACTATGTTATTTTTTTAAATTCAGTTATTATCTTAGATGTTATCTAAGAGTACGATTAGTTTATTTTGTGAAAGTAAAGTTTAATGATTCGAATAGATCTTTAAAGAGTAAAATGATCATAAAGATATTTACTTGATCTCCATATATATGCGGACTTTATGGTATTCGCATTTACATTTTCATAAAACTTAATTTTTCGATAATCTAATCTAAAACTAAATTAAGTTGACATAAGTTCAATAAACTACAAACCAAAATTTTACTATAATTCGGTTTTCCAGACTTTTCATACAAGACGGATTTCTTATTGTTTCGGTCTATAATCGAGTTTTACGCAATGACCCAATTAAATCTTTCCGATTAAAATATCAAACACGCTAAAATAAATATAATTATATCATATAAATTATTACTCTTAAAATAAATATAATTATATTATATATAAATTACTCCGTAAAATATAACGACACATGATTATAGATTTAAAACACTTTAATCAAGTATTCAGTGCATTAACATTTCAGAACTAACCTCAAAAAAATAAGTTAAATATATTATTTTATGATAGAAATAATAGAGTTTGTATCTACTCTAAAAGTTCGTAAGTAAATAAAGTCACTTGATATACTTTGCAAATTTGTATAGTAACATACAATAAATATATTTTTAAACTAATTAGTGATTTAATATTAGTTCGAATATTAGCGATTCATTTTATATAGGTATAATTCAAATCTAATCTAAACACAAACATCTCGATTATTGTATTACGAATAACTAAACTATCAGTTTTTGTCCCGAGTTTCTCACTTTTTCATCTTTTTGATTACGGTTTGAGTGTTCATTTCTTTTCCAACACCCTCAAATATAGGGATGACATCCATTTATGATAGTTGAGGTTTGAAGTAAGTTTGAGGGGTCCGACCAGACCACAGAACATCAACGCGACTGTTTTTACTTCTCTGTGAAGTCGGCGGCATTATTTACTTGTACCATCTCTTTTACTTCGTATTTGTGCAAACTTTGCATCCATAATCCTACTCTCTAGTAGAATCGCGTGATGCACACGCACCGGAGGGGCAATATGGTGAGTTTAGTGGGTTTGGTAACGAAACACTATAAATATACCACATGTTAACAATTAAAGAAGCACTTAATTAACAATAAACAGGATGAATATAGCATCACTTTTTGATGACAGGGGACCATATTCTTAGATTATGCTTTTAATTTTGGGAGTTGATAACATTTTAACTTTTAATCAATATATAGAAATTATGTATTGTGAAAAAGTATTATATGCTTTAACAAGTAAAAGATAGCGTATGAATTAAATGTTTATGACGTAGATATCAGTGCACCTCAGTTTACTTTGTATCGGGTTGTCACGGACTTAGACTCTCTCTAAACTAATCTGTGTCGGCTTCTAGGTCTTGTGATTTACTATGATCAACCTATCCATCAAGTATTAAGCCAGTGAATGAAGAAAATACTAAGAACAATAAAAGAGGAATGTTTAAAAGGATATATGAAAATATCAGTTGGATTGCTTTTGAGTACAAATGAGGGAACTTACCTATATATTAGGCTTCCTTGGAAGTTTATAGGATATCTTCTACATGGTTCTACATACAAGCATCCACCATACATTTCTAGAACAATCCGACAACTAGAATTATTTATCATCTAATAATATCTGATTAGAGTTATTATAATGTATACACTATTCTATTGTAAACAAAATTGTAATATTTTAATAAAAAAAGAAGAATTTTTTAAGAAGATATATATACTAAAAGAAAGTCAACTCAATATGTCACACTAAATTCTTTTATTAATTTAAAATATACAATTTAACGATATAATATTAAAATTTTCATATAAGTATTAAATTAACGTAAGAGATATAATAACATTTATTAATTTAAACTTTTATAAGAATTGTGAAGTTTTTTTTATAAATATAATAGCAACTATTATATTTAGTAATTTCAAAAATATTAATTGTAATTTTATAATTAATACATTATATTAATACATTTTAATTATTTGTTATATATTATTATTTGATATAAATGCACTCGAGTGTTAGCACAAAATATTGTACAATTTTAGTGCAATTAAACAATAGTGTTTAGTGCAATTTTAGTGCAGCAATAAACACTGCATTTAACACTATTAACATCAAATTTTGCACTATTAATATAAAAATTTACTTTTAATACTAACATAAAAGATGCTCTTAATATATAGAAGATTGCTTGGCAATAAGTAACCCCCTCCTCACCAAATCTGGAGACATCCTCGTCGACATCTTGTAGCAATGAGTTACTTTTGAGAATTGACAAAGATCTCGTCATGGATCCAAATGTGACTTACTTCTTGGTAACCCTTTCAACTTAACTGAGTATCGAGAAAGTGAGGAATTGTGTTGTTTATATTTGACTCGAATCGTACGTACTCTTTCACTCATGTATGTCAATTGAGTTTATTGCGCCTCATATTCTCCTTACTTGGACAATTGTACTCCGAGGTAATTTTTTAGGTTGACCAAATGAGATCACGTCTTTCTTTTCCTCAAAACGTTGTTGAGTTATTAAATAAAGATCGTCATTGGTAGATTCCTCACAATCCTTCATTTTTGTACTTGCCAAGTTTACTTTCTCTATTTTCTTAGACCACTCCCTATGGTGACTCCTAAAGACTGACCTCCACGTCAGCGCTAAGACTAAGGACTGACCCAAGACTGAACGCTGCCTATGGTGATTGCAAGACTGAACTTTTCAGTGCCACGTCATTTCTTAAATATCAATACAAAATACATTTTTTAATTAATAATAAAAATTACAATAATTAAAAAACTAAGTTATATTAATAAAAAAAATTACAATAATTAAAATCCTACGTTACATTAATAATTAAAAAACTACGTTACACTAATAATTAAAATTACAATAATTAAAAACCTACGGAACAATAATAATTAAAAAGCGATAAACTAATAATAATTTAAAAAGAATACAACTAATCCTCGTCGGTGTCTTCGTTCGTACGTTGGGTAGGCGCTACACAATCGCGTTTAACTTCTTCTCGAAAAGAACGGAGAAACTCTTGTTCCTCGGGTGGCAAGTTTGGATTGATCGGGTTGTTGAGAACCTTGAACGCCCTAAACATTGATTTATTTCTTGCAGTCTCCGCTAATGTTTTCATTGTTTTTTGTTGAACTAGTGCGGTTTTCAAAAGTTGCGCGCGAACCTCGTCGGCCGAAACACGTGAGGAAGTAGCATCCGAAGAACCCGAACTTTTTTGGCTTTTTCGACTTTGTGCCCGACCGGGTGGACGACGAATTGTGTCGTCGGCGAATAAATTGTCGAAGTTCGGTGACTTCGCTTGGTGTTGATCATTGGTGTCTTCCTCGTCAAGATTGACCTCCTCATGATCGTTGTCTTCCATAGGTCGTTTGTTGTTCATAACACCTTCCGGAAAAAAGAACTGGGGGACTTCTTTCAAAACATGCCATGCCGACTCGAAAAGAAAGTTCCGGTTTGTTTGATCCTTAAATCCTTCACGGGCCGCCAACATAAGGTCTACATCGGCCATACCACTTTGCCACTCGTTTTGATATTTTTGGTAAATGTTTTGAAAAACCTTGACATCTTGTTGGAGTTTTGTCCTTTTGCCCGTTATTTGGTCAAGATTGCGTTTCCTATCCGCACAACGGTTGTAACTTTCTTGTACGACTTTCCAAAAAGAGTCACCCGTTTGTGAATTCCCGATCGCTCCATTTTGAGAAGCGTCAACCCACCGTTCCGCCAATATCTTGTTTTCTTCGGCGGTCCACGACACTCTTTGGCCTTTTGGTCGTTCGCTTGATTCGGCAACTTGTTTACCTTTTCCTAAATATGAATACAAACACATTTATATAATTAATAATAGTACGTTACAAAGACAATCTATATAATTAATAATAAAGCTATATAATTAATATAATAGTACGTTACATCTATATAATTAATATACAAGTACGTTACAACTATATAATTAATAATACTACGTTACATTTATATAATAATACTACGTTACATTTATATAATTAATAATACGTTACAACTATATAATTAATAATAATACGTTACATTTATATAATTAACAAGTACGTTATAATAAAAGGTACCTTTTCTTTTTCTATTCCTTTTGACCGATTCGGCTTCAGGTACGATTTCGGCTTCCTCTTCGGGCGGTGTGTGAACGTTTTCGAATTGATTTCCCGATATTGGATGTTGTGTATATTGTTGTTGTTGTTGTTGTTGTTGTTGTTGTTGTTGTTGTTGTTGTTGTTGTGTGATTTGTTGTGATTGATGATACATATTTAGATAAAGTTGGGATCGTGGGTCGTCGGTTGGTATTGAAAACAGATTGACGAAAGGTATATATTGAGCAAAACCCATTTGACTAGAGCTCGAATGTTGTGCGGAAGACGAACCCGTATGTGAATTCATACCCGGAATTGGGTTGTTAAGTAGGTTATTGAAAAAATCGTTGGATGGTGATTGACGTTGGGATTTTTTATTTTGTTTTTTAGACATTTTGTGGATGTGAATTGGGTGTGAAAATAATCGGTAATTAGATAAAGATTGAAGGAATTGGATGTGAATTGAATTGTATATGAAATAGATAAAGATTGAGAGACTTGTGTGTGAAAAGTTAGATAATTGTATGTGTATTTATAGTGTTTAATATTTATTTTAAATTTTTATTTTTTTATTTTATTTGATGTAACCGTTGGGCTAGCCGTTGGGCTGACTTTGCACGCTCATCCATCCGTTCTCCTCGTCCAACCTTCGTTCTCGACAAGACGAAATGCCATAGGACGGTCCCCAAGATGGGACCGTGCCTAAGGTGGCAGGCTCAAGACGAAAAACGTGGCATTCCACGGGGCACAAGATGGGGACGAAGACCCCCAATAGGCACTGGTCTTATGTCCATTCACGAGTTGTATCGTTGATATCCATATGGGTAGGTTTAAACCCGTTCAATGTTGGGATCATGTATGGAGACCATTTATCCAGAATTCATATCACGTGATACTAAGGCATGGGTATAACATTCACACTCCTCCAGAACTTCATGCCTACCACCACCTGAAAATCATCCATTGGCCTCACAGAGAAATCCATCATTCCCTTCCATGGACCAATACACAGCTCTACTCCATGAGTTGTACCATTGAGGGGTTTGCCCTCATTATTGCAAGCAAACCCTCTTGGTTTATTCGGGAGTGGTGAAGTTGTGCGTAGCCCCCATGACCACCATCACCTTAGCAGGTCTCCCATGGATCATTTTCACATATATTAGAGAATGATCTTCCCCTGATTTGAGTTGATGGAATAACTTTTAGCGTGTTTAATAGTTTCAAGTGTCCCAACTGTGTATTTTTGATATCATGACTTATTTGTTTCTCTTGTTGCTCCACACCTATATTTTTTTGCTGTGTACATCAAAGATTAATTATACTATGAATTATAGTAGACTTAAGTATTTGATCAGACTACTTTTAACGGTTGGTTTATTTTTATTTCAAATATTAACCGCATCATAAACATGTAGCTAGTAGGATGGGAATATTTGCATTACGTCTATATCTGAAAGGGACGATACTACTTTGACTCCATTTCAAACCATCAATTCTAATTTGCGCTTAATTCCCCATGTTTTTGGGGCTATTAACTTCAATGATGTATTATGTATATGCTTCTCTTAGTTATTTGGTACCACATATTTTTTGAGACGATCATATTTTCATCACTATGTTTAATAAATTTATGAATAAAGTATATTTCAGAGATACTGTGCAAATAAATAATGTACATTATTAGTGGATTTATCATCACTTTTTCTTTTAGATATTATATTTTGGTATTGTATCGAACTTTAAACATTTTATTATTGTATGTATTCAACTTCAAAACGTCTTATTGTGTGCATTTAAGTTTTAAAACAGTCTAATGTATGTTTTTTGCATATTTTTGACTACATAAATTAATAGTTCTTTTCCGTAAGGGAGCTGATTCTTACAAGAGAGATTTTACTTCCTACAAGGAAACTAAAAGGTTTCTTAATAAAAGAAAAATGATTCCGTGTAAGAAGTAAAAAGTTCCTTGTAACAATCACTTCTTTTTTCGTAAGTTACATACATACAATAATAAGTTAATAATGCATATAAAAGATAATTTTTATATTTGATTATATACATTAGAAGGTTTCAAAATTGAATATAAATATTAGTAAAATGTATAAAGTTGCGTACATTCTCAAACCATAAACTCATTTTTTTATTAACATTCTTTTAAAGAATGATGATACTTACGTTACAATCTTCATACGACATAAAATCACTCCATTAATACACAGTGCACAACATCTTCATGCATCCCGTGTGGTGTATTCGTAAATAATTGTAGTGTAAGAATCACTATTATTTTGGTGATAATTTGTACATCATCAAATTTTAACATTACACCACTAAATATATTTTAAAATATTTTAACGTACAATATCTTAAAACACATTTAGTAACGCATAACTAAAACGAAGTGATGTATAAATGAGTTCCCTTTTAAAAAACATAACACTATCGTGTGAACTAAAAAGAATATTAAACTTTTTTCTGATATTATCAAGTAATTAATCGATAATTGTTGTCACAACTAATTTGGGCTATATGAGTTTGATTAATGAAAGGTTGAAGTTTGTGGCGGATGGAAAATAAATGACATTTACTTCAATCATATAAAAATGGGATTGTAAAGTTTTAGAAAATACCATAACATGATCGACCTCACATAGGCTTAAAGATAATAACTGAAATATGTGAAAAAAATCTTAGGAAGATAGAAATACAAAAGGAAAATTCTTAAATTGCACGACTCTTCTTTTGTTTTTTAAGTAACAAGATGTCAATTTTCGTAAGTGTCCTTTCATAAATAAAGACAAAAAAATAAACTATCGCTAATTGATCATGATTTTTCTTTATTTTTTGACAAGTCAAATGCTTTGTTTTGCCATTTACATGTAATCATGTATGTCCCTTTTTTCTTAAGTTTGAATGCTAGATTTATAGAATCTGCATAGTTGTTGACCCTTGACTGGGATTCAAATAAGTTGTGTTCTCACCTTATCTTCCAAGATAAGGACTAAAAAGAGAAGAATAAGTAAATAGGTATATTAAATATTTGGTGGAAAATTAGAGAGAATGTTGGTTTAGAGCAGTGTTTTAAAAACCGTTTTTTTAAGTGATCCGGTCTGGGCTTCGGGTCCGGTCCGACCGGTTCGACCGGTTCAACCACACACTCAAATTTTCAGATCTAGTCCCCAAACTATTACAAATGTTCAGATTTAGTCCCTAAAATTTAAAAAAGAAAAAAAATTCCGGTCCGACCGGTCCGGTTCACCGGGTCAACCCCGGTTCGACCGGAAAACCGGCCGGGTTTGACTTAGTTTGACTTGAGGTTGACCCGCTAGTAGTTGACCCGGTCTAACCCCCGGGTCCCGGTTCGACTGGCCGGGTCGACCCGGGTCTGAAAACACTGGTTTAGAGAGGGATATAAGGGAATGTTCGATTAGAGAGGATATGAGGGGCATATACCGTATTCATAATAATATTACATTTTACTTTTATAAATTTATTGTATAATAAATTTCTGCCCTCTGAACCGGATCTACTTTTAAACCTTTTTAACTTGCACATTTTTACAACTTTACATAGATATACTTACTGATAGACGTGTAATTTGCTAACACCATCCTCACAACTTAAATCACAAAATAAAGAATCTTATATCGGTTTTCTTTTGTTTTCTTTTAACAACAAATGAGATATATATATATAGGGTGGGGATCAAGAGGGAAGCAAAAAATTTAGAGAAGGAGGGAAGTAAATCTCAACTATTGATTTCATCATAAATGAATTTAAAATTCACAAATAATTTCAAAATTTAACATTCATCACAAATGAATGTTAAAAATATTTATTTATGAAAAAATCAAGGGCTAAGATTTGCTTATCTTTTTTCCCAAAATTTAGAGTTTCCCTATGGATCAATTCCCTATATATATATATATATATATATATAACAAACCTAGCAAGATGCTAGGAAAAAATTATAAAGGTTCCCTTAACCAATCGAGCCAACATAACTTTTTAGAGCTTCTACAATGAAGCCAAGAAAATGAAAAAAGACGAATGCTATTGAACAAATCACATTTTCTCAAGTTTTGACAGCTAAATGTGATGCCATTACGAAATTTCCAAATGAACCACCAAGTAGTGTGTCTACCACGAACTTTCTCTCCTTATGCGGCTTTGACATCCGCATGTTACCGATCCAAGTTAGCCATTCATTGCTCAATTGCATTACCGGGATATCAATACCGCACCATATACGAACCAATTGCCAAAGGTTGAAGGCAACCTCACAAGAGTAGAATAAATGATCAGTTGATTCCACGACACTTGAACACACCAGACACATAATCGAATTAATCTGCATGCCTATTCTAAATAAATTTAGTTTGTACAGAAGTCTTTCAAACTTTAATTTCCAAAGGAAATATTTGGAAGGATTTTGCACCACTTTGTGATGATGTCCAAAGATGGAAGCATCAAATCATCTCTATGTTATCTCGTTTTTCCAACCATGAATATATCTTGACTGCCAATTTGCCACATCCAATATCATTCCGTTCAAGCCTTGCCATATCCAAATAAAATATCTTGTATCTTACTCCTGTATCTTATATTATGTTAAATATATATTTTTAGAAGAAAAGTTACATATGACTATCTATGTGCTTAAAATAAGTTTTAAAATATTATATGTACACATGGATAAATGATAGGTGATGATTAAGTGAAAAAAAAAGAAAAGAATATACCACTTATGTATCAAAAGATGAACGAAAAATACATGATTTTAGATACATATATCTAGGCATATTTTAATAACAATATTCCTCATGAATTTTCAGATAAATCGATGAAGGAGAAGTAAAATAAAGTTCGACAATTATTGTCCCCGAGAAAAAGGAAGCAGTTGGACCGGATCATTGATGATTGATCCACGGATGACAGACCACTGTCGATTGGGCCAGTTACCGGTGGCCCTCACACATCAATTAACAAATGATGAGTCGTTGTGTCATATGTGGACTTTGTATATCAACTAATTTTATTAAACGTACAATTCATATCAACTAATCATAAATAACTAAGAACATAATGATTTTTATTAAATAAGTCACCTTTAAAGATTGTAAGCTTACAAATATACACTTTCTAAGGCTAACTTAGACTTGTTCAAACTATTTATCTAGTGTCTAATTCGTTGGCTTTTCCTTTCAATAATGTTTTTAACTAACTAATAATTAATTAAGTTGTTTTAACTTAAGTTAAACTTGCACTTTTAATCTTAGTTACTTTAAAAGAAAAGGGATTAATGTTGCTATGTTATAAGTTTGAAATGGCTTACTTTTAAAATGATTATATATAAGAATTGTTAACTATATATTCTTAATAAAAATGATTATATAAGATGTATATATATACATATATATTATATCATTACAAGTTATTAAATTAAACTTCTTTTTTTGAAGATTATAAAAATTTATTCTTAGACACTTGAATCTATTGGTATATGTTGTAATATTGTTTAATTAAAGTTGTTTGTTTTAAATATAAATAAATTATAAGTTAAACGAGATTAGATTATAATAACATTTCGTAACTTAAATAGTGTAGATTATAAGTTATATATAAAATATGTAATATAAATATCTTTAGGGGAAGGATCTATAGGGAAGCTTCAAAATTTAGGGAAGGAGGGAAGTAAATTTTAGCTCTTGAATTTTTTATTAAAAAATATTTTTAACATTTATTGGTGATGAATGTTAAATTTTTAATTTTTTTATAATTTTTAAAATTCATTTATGATGAAATTAATGGTTGAGATTTAATTTATTTTTTTCTTAATATTTTTGCTTTCCAATTGATCCCTCCCTAATATCTTTATATAAACAACTTCGTTACTAAATTTTTTATATGATACCGCGTAATCACCGTTAGATAAACTAGTTAATATTTGTAGTTGTATGACCGCTTTGTTCGTGTGATTTCAATTAAATCCACGTTTTCAACGTGAAAAATACTGAAGTGTCATTATTCCACGTCCACTCAACAAGTGTCACATCTTTCTGGGCTACCTTACTGATTTCTAAAATAAGTTTCACGGTATTACGTTTTTAATTTTTCATCAACTATTCTCTCTGCATTTTTAGTCAAAAGACATCATATCAACATTATTCAAACGTATTCTCAATATAAAGTCTAGTTTTCTAGTGTATTTATAATTAGAAGCATAATTATAATTATTTTATATGAAACTTTAAAGGTAAAATAATAATAATATTATAATAATAGTATTCATTTAAAAGACGGCCAACTATGTGCTTTCTACCAAATCATATCCATTATCCACTTGTTAACCAATGATCTATAATAATTAGAAGTTAGCTTGTGGGTTCCTTTTTAAAAGTTGATGTTTTACACAAAGCTATAATAAGTACATTCTAAGTATAACTATAAAACCACTTTTAGAAAGGGATAAATATATAGCATAATTACTTATTTATTTGTTGCATTTGAAGACTTCCTTCCTTTGGTCATGAACAAGATTTTACTTTACGGATCATTTTTGTCAAGAAAGTTTTTAACAAACAAACACACGGTGATAAGCATGATGTTAGCAACTTACTTCATCAATTATTATTAAAAAGTTAGGTAAACAATTTGTTTTGGTTGATTTACCTTTTATATTTACTACATTATTTAGTTATTTATTTCTTTTGTAGGTTATCACGATTTGGAAGATAAAGGTTACATGCAATGTACCCTAAAAAGGGGGGTTGGTTCCCAAAAAATGTTTATAGGAACATAAAAAGAAATACTATACTTTTTTTAGTAAATGGACATTATTAAGTTGAACTTTACAAAAGCTCTTAATTCTTCGATTTAAGATTACATATTCGCTTTTGTATTATAACTAGATGTACCTTTTGCATCTCAACGATGGGTTTGTGTTTGATTAAATTTATGCATCAGTCTAAACCAAAACACAATAAGTTATAAAAACTATCGAAAAACATGCTTACACATTAAACGTTTATATTTCGACTGATCTTGTTAACGGCTTCAAGCATACGACATGTATGAACCATGTTGTGACGGTTGACCTAATACAACTACTAACAATCGGATATTAGTTAATCGAAGGTTGATCAAATTTAATGTGGGTGTAATTATTTTAATAGCCTATCATAAAAGTAGCTAATGCATTTTTTAAGTTGACACATATAGTAACAATCAAAATCTAAGACTTCCTTTGCTATTTTATATGAATTATATCATGAAATTAAACCTCTAATTGTTCTTTAACATAGAAAGAAAAACATTTTATATGACTAATCATTTGTCGGGGCTCACTTGCTGTACAGATAACACATATTAGTTGGGCCTTGAACCTTTTGGGTTTCTATGTAAAATTTATGTTGTTTGATTGAAATTATTGTTTATCGTGTAGTATCCAATATATACATCGGTGGGAGAGGGAGTGGCCGAGTGGGAGTGGGAGTGGGAGGTACGGATGTCGTTTTGAAGGCTCGTATGTCGTTTTCTGCTGTTTGTTACGGACAATTTCGTAATTATAGCCTGATCCAATTTCCTGATGTGGGAGTGGAAGTTGGAGGTATGGATGTCGTTTTGAAGGCTCATATGTCGTTTTCTACTGTCTATTAGGGGTAATTTCCCGAACCTACCTAACCCTTCGTTTCCTTTGGGCTTTTTGGTGATTCTTAATATTCAGAACCTACATCCTCTTTTTTGTTGTTGGGTGTTTTGGTAATTATCCTTTCCATATCAGACGGATGGTTGTTTGTGGTGGTCGGTGTTTCTTTTGTACGTACATGATGCTCCGTTCTTTGCAGTGCCAACAGCATTGATCAAATAGTTCGAAAGTTAGCCGAACATTGAGGACTTAAGGTAGCCCGACACCACTAACCGCCTCCATTCACCGGTTGCCGTCGTCACCAATGTTTGCCGTCCACCATTATCGTCATCAGGAAAAAACGCAAAGAATCAAAAATAAAACTTTGTTGCCCAAACAAAACACAAAATAGAATCTTGAGCTAAAGAAATCAAAACGGATGAAGTTGTTCTAGAGCAACGAAACTCATTTGTAAAAGATGAAGATGCAAAGGGAAGAGAAAATCGTGATTTTTCCCAAAGACGAAGATGAAAACGAGATGAATCAGATGTAAAACCGTAGAAATCTATTTTTTGTTTTGTTTCTTTGATACAACATATGTGACTTGAGATAGATTCAAACCCTAAAATCAATCTTCTTTTTTCCAACATAGCTTCTGTATGTGTACTTAATTATTTTTTATTTGTTTAAGTCTGATTTAGTAGTTTACGTGTTATTTTGTTGACTGCTGAGTAAAAAAGTACACACATCAGGAACCTTACGAGTCACAAGTCTGACTCGACTCGCACGATTCACTGAATATTTCCGAGTCAAAATCCAAGTCAGAGTAATCTCCGACTCAAAATACGAGTCAAACCTTTTCCCACCCTTTCTGACTCGTACGAGTCGTCTCGTCACACTTAGGAGCCTAACAACTATGATTTGGCGTGGTCGTGGTTTTGAAAGTCTTAGTTCTATTATTTTAGCCCAATAATCTTTTGAATTTATTTTGAAGTCAAGTTTGTATGTTTAAGTTATAATCTTTAATAGTTGACTTTAATAGTCAACGGCATAAACTGTAAAATGATTTTTATGGAAAATCTAATTGGATTTGTACTCAGGCCTGGCCTAGACAGAACTATTACATGTTTGAGAGTTAGATATTAAAGTTTGAAGTTTTGATTTGGCCCAAATTAATATTTGGAAGGCTGAACTTTTGTTGCAGTTTGACAAATATCTATCAAACTGTCCAAATTGGGTCCTTTATCTACATTGATTTTTTTGTGGATATATATGAAGAAAGTATAGTCATGGAGTAAAGTTTTATTGTGAAAATGATTGTCAGAAGAGTAGTTGAAGAACAAAAGGATTTATGTGCATTTCGAATCGTACATGGAGGTAAAGCTTTATGTGACTTCTGTGTTCATTTGCAACATTTACATTTTGGTTTTATTAGTAGATGAAGCTACTGCTAATGGATCATGGAAGCATGTCATGGCTTAGGAATATTATTTTAGTTCGGTTTCATGTCATGGATCAAGGTAACATGTCATGTCTTAGTTAATGGATCAAGGTAGCATGTCATGGCTTAGTTAGTTAACAGTATACAGTTTTAGTTTTTTCAAAATATATTGGGGCAGGCATTTGTATTTGTATAATGTCATTTTGACGTTGGGCCCTGTGTTTTGAAAGGTAGCATTGAGAGAGCAATGAGATTTGTATAATGTCATTTTCGTTGGGCCCTTTGTATAAAACTAGAACGGTGGTTTTCAATTGTGTACGGGTCTTAATCTAGTATACGCGTTAACACAAAATAGTCTATATTTTCTCCGCTAATGTATTATTTACAAGTATTGACCGCTTTAACTTTTTATAACTATTATATCTATCTATTGTATACGGGCTTAATTTAAAAACGATGGTTTGGTACCAAGTTGTTTACTATTATTGTTAATTGCATTTCTTACATAAGTTTTATGAAGTAAGATGCTAATTGAAATATAACATTTTATATATTTAATATCTTTCATAATTTGCATGATAGTCTTTATATTTATATATCAAGATACACATAATAATTATATTCAATATTCTAATTAATCTGAGTGTTACTTTTTTTATACTCACCTCTTTCTTATCTTCTTTACATATAAATATAATCTTCAAAACATAATAATAATAAATTGAAACTTTTTTTTTTCTTTTTTCCTTTTTTCCTTTTTATGATTAAATTGGATGCATACTAAGTTACCGATAAAACATAATAATATAAAATTTTAAGACATAAAACTTATATATACATAATTTTATGTACTAAATTTATTAAATAATCTTTCAATCTTTTTCCGTCTAACTTGTGTTTTTACGAGTTATTAAACTAGTGTGTGATTATATTATGTGAGTTATGTTAT
The DNA here is from genome assembly GCA_963921325.1 of Logfia minima. Lineage (NCBI taxonomy): Eukaryota > Viridiplantae > Streptophyta > Magnoliopsida > Asterales > Asteraceae > Logfia > Logfia minima. The sequence continues at coordinate 1,340,508 of OY992771.1, read as the reverse complement.
AGTTTAATGTTTTAAAAGAACAATAAAAAAATAAAAATGTATATATAGAAGAACAATAAATATATATTATGTGAGTTATATATTAAAAGAACAATAAATATAGGGAAATTGATTTTTCTTCCCTTAAATTTTTTTTTCCAAAGAAAAAAAACTATCAACTTTTGTCCTATCCGGTAATGTGGCCGAGTAAGCGGGTTGCAAGGACCTTGCGATCGGTACCTTTTGATTTGTGATCGGCCCTTGCGACTTGCAATCGGGATTTGCGACAGGCCATTCCTTTTGACTTATATTGACTTCTCGTTTTTTGTAAATTGAGTTAAGTTTCTTGTAAACTTTGAAAAGTCACATCTTTTGACTCGTAACTCCGATTAAGTCACCGTTTTTTTTATTTGTGTATTTTTTCGAGATCTATTCGTTGGCAACTGACGAAGGCGGTTTGTCCCAAAATATTTTTGAAATTCGACCTCATTGACCTTCAATTTTGACAATTTGTAATTATTTTAACTTTTAAACCTACTTTGACCATTCATAACTTGGTTTAGAAAATTTCAATTTCAAATTTGTAAAATTTATAGTCAATATGAAGTATAAATGAACATTAATCCTCAATCAATTTCGAAGAAAATAAAAAGGTCAAAAAGTCAACAAACGGTAAGATGTTTTTTTTTACTCGTAAATTTTGAAAATTCTGATTTTAAATTCGTTAAATTTACATAGAATATGGAGTGTTATTAAACATTAACCCTCAATCAATTTTGAGAAAAGTCAAAAACTTAAAAAAAGTCAAAAAAGTTAAAAAAAAATCTACGAGCTCGGCAACGATCAGTCGCGAGTCATAATTCGCAAATTTTGGGTCGCAAGTCTCAAAATTCTGGTCGCAGGTCGCAAGGACCCTTATGACCCACGTACTCAAGGATATGTACGGACACAAGACCATAAAGCGATGCGACTCGCGTTTTGCGATCAAGTGGGGAAAATTGGGATAATCGTTTTGTTATATATCTAACTTTACATTTTTACTATTTTATGTAACCACCCTTTAAAACTTGCTATTGTACGTATCGAACTTTACAATTTCAGATATTGTATTTAACGGGAGACCGGAAGCCACCGGTTTCGATACATACAATAGACGTCTTTACAAAGTTCGATACATACAATAGACATTTTTTACAAAGTTTGATAAATACGATAGACATTGTTACAAAGTTTGATACATACAATAGACATTTTTTCAAAAGGAAAATCGGGTACCTGCTCATCCCGTCAGCCGTTACATACAATATACGAAATTGTAAAGTTCAATACATACAATGATACTTTTAAAAGGTGGTTACATACAATAATAAAAATTATAAAGTTCAATACATACAATAATACTTTTAAAAGGTGGTTACATACAATAATAAAAATTATAAAGTTAAACACATACAATAATACTTTTAAAAAGTGATTAGATACAATAATAAAAATTATAAAGTTAAATACATAACGAAACAATTAACCTTAAATACAAACATAAACGTGTGATGCAATGAATAATAAAAAATAAGATAATTATTTGTGCCATATTTAAACTTTTTAGGTTTATATTATTATTTAAAGTATGTTATCTCCAAAACCTCACTTTGAGATGCTACACTCAAACAAAATTATATAACTTTAAATCTTAACTTTTTCCTAAGGGATTCCACGACATAATCCATTAAATTGTCTCTTTAAAATCCAACATCAGGAACAAAAATAAAATTGGGCAACATATTTTTGAAGTGTCAATTGATATGAAAGAAACCACATTTTTCCAACAAGTTCACATACCACAACAAAAAACCCTCATAAATGGAATTGTTTTTCCTATAGTACTTTGTCCGGACATTAATCATGTCACTGATACTACAAACAATGATCTTGTTCATCTTACACAAGCGATCAAATCTCATAAATCATGGTTGGAAGAGCTTCTTCACAAAAGCGGAGCTATACTCTTTCGAGGCTTTGATGTTGGATCTCCTTCTGATTTCAACGACGTTGTTGAAGCTACTGGTTTCCCTCCAATAGAGTATATAGGTGGCGGTGCACTTAGGACGCAAGTATTTTCTCGAGTTTACACGGCCAATGAGGCTCCGCCAGATCAGCATATTGCTTTTCATCACGAAATGGCCTACGTACGTATGGGAAATGATTCATACATTTGAATTTGCTCGTTGAGAAAATAAACAAATACTTGAATTTACGATAATTTGATATATGTCATTACTTTCAAAAATAAAATAAAAGTAAACGTTGATTTTTGGAGACATTTGTCAATCGGTAAATGAAGTAGACATAGACATGTTTATTCATCTTTGTCTCGTCTAGACTTTCACTTTTATTTTGATTTTATTGTGGAGTAATAAATTTGACATAAATGAAACAGGCTGCAGAGTTTCCTTCAAAATTGATGTTGTTTTGTGAAGTGGAACCGGAAAAAGGAGGAGAAACTCCAATTGTATTGAGCCATTTGATATACGAAAAGATGAAACATAAGTATCCCGAGTTTGTTGCGCGATTAGAAGAGCATGGTTTGATGTACACACGAATCATGGCTAGAGATGATGATCCAATGTCACCGGCTGGCCGTGGCTGGCACTCGACCTTCTCTACTCATGACAAGACCATTGCAGAACAAAGGTTTATCATTTATATACATATATATATATATAGTATCAGGATCTAAAAAGAAAAAAAATTTAGGAGAGAAAGGGGAGAAAGATATATTTTAAACTATGATTCAGAAAAAACAACTATGATTCAATAAAAAATAAATATAATTTAAAACTGAATCAAAGAGTTATTTTACTGAATCAAAGGGTTAAAAAAGCTTTCTCCCTTTCTCCACCAAATTTTATTTCTCCCTTGAACCCACTCCTATATATATATAGGAGCGATCCAGAAGGAAACACTTTTTTAGAGAAGGAAAAAACTTTAATATTCATCACGAGACAACTTACTTTCGTTAATACAAATGTATTTTTTTTTTTTTTGAAATTTAATAGCTATTGATCAAAATCAATGCTATGAATGTTAACCTTCTTTGATGAGTTCTTTTTGTAGGTTATAACGTCAATCGCGGTGAAAGTTAGTTAACATTCATCGCGATGTTAGTTAACATTCATGAAAATAAATATAAAAATTAATAATATTTATCAACTAATGTTTTGATTTAACATTTATCATCATGAATGTTAAGTAAAATAACATTCGTGATGATGAATGTTAACTAACATTCATGATGATAAATGTTAACGATTTATCATATTAATAATAATTAACCAATGTTTTGACTTACAAAAAGGAAATTCATTCGTAAATATATTTTTTATAGTATTGATTTGGATTAATATTTACTAGTAAAAATAATTTTGTGTTGACATTTTGATTGGTAAATTGATGAATATTAAAACTTCTTTTCTTTCTCAAAAAACATCACTTCCCTCTGAATCATTGCCCTTCGTATTTATTACGTAGGGAAGATCATCAAATAAAACTGATAAAATTAAAAATAAAAAGTGGATCAATCGGATAAAACTGATAAAAAAGTTTGATGTATAAAACTGATGAAATTAAAAATAAAACCTTAGCAAGTTGCTAGGCTCTAGAGATTTAATGTAATACGTATGTTTCATTTGTATATGTTTGGTAGAGATTTAATAAAATTGCCTTTTTCTGAAAAAAAAAGTTGCTAGGCTCTAGAGAATAAAATACAAAGTGGATCAATCGGATTAAATGGGCCCGTAGAGCTATTAATTCATTCAACCCAATTATGTTAAGCCTAACGAATGGCATTTCTTGATTATTTTACTGGGTATAAAATGTTTCATTTCAAAGAACTTGTACTTTATACTTAATAATATAGTAGGTGAAAAAGTTAACTTAATACTATTGTATTACTACTCAATAATATAGTGACAAACAAGTATTTGTAATTAATTAAGTAATTCTTGGATGATTTACTGGTTTTATTAATTACAATAAGAATGCTATCATTGAATAGATATTAATCAATTATCAATTATGAGATAATAAAATAGTTGAATCGATTTACACGGAAAAAATAACTTTGGCAGGGCAGAAAAGGTGGGAATGAATTTGGAATGGATAGACGATGGTTCGGATTCTGTGAAGATACTAATAGGCCCTAAGTCAGCTTTTAGAGTTGATGATTCAAGAGAGAGTAAGACATGGTTCAATAGCATGGTCGTGGCTCATGGAGGGCCAGGCGAGCGTGATAATAAAGTGGTTCATCCAGAGCCAGTCACGTTTGGTGATGGTAAGCCACTACCGGCTCACATTGTGTATGATTGTATCAAGATCCTTGAAGAGGAAAGTGTTGCTATACCATGGAAGAAAGGTGATGTTTTGGTTATAGATAATTTGGCAGTGCTTCATTCTCGCAGGCCAGTTGTTAACTCAGAAGCTCGTACTCGTCGTGTGTTGGCCTCTTTATGCAAGTAATTTTGAATAAGCCGGTGAGATGGGTTTACATTATTGAATCAAATATTACTAGTACTTGCACTTTGTGGCTTGTCTGATTGCGGGGTGATGTTAATCAAGGATATATGTATGGTTGAATAAGAATTGCACGTTTATCGGTTGCATAATTAATTTGATGTTTGTTATAGAGGGTGCTTTAATTGTGTTTTGCATAGATTATCTAATTATCATGTTTGCAAAATGTAAATAATCTGAAAAAAGTGCTCGGTAAAAAAATGGTTATTTGTGTCTTCATTGTTAGATCACGCTGTTAAAGCAAAAGGTCGAGACTTGGGACATGTTTTCTTTTAAAATGTAAAATCCGTTTTGACGAAACAATCTCAAACACAACAAATTAGTACATCATTGTAGGTTATATTTATCTACACCTTTTGATCTACCAAATGTGTTGAAGGTTCTAGTTTGGTTATATGCTTCACTCTTTAAAAGTAGATAGCATGGAGTACGTATGTTATATGTATTTCGGCTACATATGAATCAGAATCTTATATACGTTATAACTTATACGTGTTGATTATAGTATCTTTGAGTGTACGGTATTAATCAAGTATTCAAGTTCATATGAAATGTTTGTACTTCATGCATAAATACCTGACTAGGGTCAATCAAGTTCTAACAACAAAATCACAAATTTATGTTGTGATGATGAATTGAGTTGAATCATAGTCAACTTATACATGTGCAAATGATCAAACGACGTATGATTATAGGAGTTGATTATTGTAAAACAAACTTATAAAAAAAATTAGAATATGATATATCTCAATCTTTAGATAGTGATCTAATAAGACCAGATACATGTTAGTGTACGATTTCAAACTACATCAATTTCTTGATTCACATAGTATTTTTATGGTCATTGTTATTATATTTATTTATTCTCATTTTGAGTGTATGCATTAATAACTCCAACTGTAAATATTATGTATGATGACGACGGTTACCTAAAACACAAAGTATCATGTACATGTCGTAATTTGTTATTAGTTATTGGATACCCTTATAATGAGGAAAAAGGATGGATGGTAGGGCCTGCTTTTATTATGGTTCATACAGTCGTCCTATAGCTAGTGCAAAATGGTGTGTCGTGTCGAACGACATATATATACCTACTCCCAACGATTTCCATATTTAAATGTATCATCATATTTTGATATATTGATCTAGCCTTTCATATTTCCAACCACTACTTTGCTTTCTTATGCCATTTTCTTGTTTGATATGCTTGTTATGGTGTTACCAATGGCAATTTAGTGTATTTAAGTTAGTGAATTTACTTCTTTCTTTTATCATCAACATTTTATTTCATAATTTTATTTATACTTGTTTACCACAAGAACGAACTCTCTTAATTGTTTTCGAAACCGCAATTTGAATTAAACGGCTAAAAGTTAGCCAAGAAAAAATATATATACAAGAAGCATACTCTAAGAGATAGAACACCAAAAGAACGAGTTTTCTTTATAATAGTTGTAGAAGCTCATTATCAGTTGTAATTTTTATTGTATCTTTAGAAATTGTATAAGATGAGGATCGAAGTCGCGATCTCTAAAATCAGACTCTTGTTTTGAACTATATATATATATATTTCATACGTATCAAAGTAAGTATTTAATATACAAACAACGTACGTATATTTACATATGCAATTATTATCTTATCGATGCAAAAAAATCCATTTAACCCTTACTTTTATTAACTCAATTTGTAAAAAAGATTTATGAAAGTAAAGATAAAATTATAAACTTGATAATTTACTTTTTATAACGGTAGACAATAAAGTAGAAATGCGGTACATTTCAATGTATTTACCCCCTTTTTTTTTTAACTAAATTAAATTTAATCATGTTGAAAAAATCTTCGTTTTGACTGTTTAACTTTAACGGCCAGGTTCATATAAATTGTGAGAATAACATATGAGAGAGGGGCCCACACAAACTGTCGTCTGGCTCGCTACTTGTAGTTTATTCTTTCCCCACCACCTTTCCCTTTGACGCCGTTTCTTTCCATCGTTTTCTAATAAAGAAGATCAAAGGTTCTGAAATTCAAGTAACAACCACCTATTAAATGCATGTAATACTACATAAAAAAAGGAATACAGATTGAGGTTTATTCTTTTTATTATTCTTTTTATTATTCTTTTTCAAAAGAACGGCAAATTGGTTCATGTTTTTTTTATTTCATCACACTACTTCCCTAGTAATACTAAGTGTTCGTATTTTTATTTGTAGTTCTTACAAAATAAAACTTTTTATTTAAACAAATCAAAAGAGAGGTTCGTTGATAAAGTATGATTGATGAAGAACGTAGTTAATGAACAGTCCCAATATTACGTATTCTTAAAATAAACACTTTAATTATGACGAATAACGTATAACTTAAATTTTAAACTTTCCATTTGATTTAAATCATCTAACATAAATTTTGTACTTTCCATTTGTTTGGACTATGATTTATTTGCATGTACTTGTATATTTGATAAAATTATTAGGTCGAGATTTACACCTATATTTATAAATCTATATCTTTTTTATATAATGATAAATAAAAAAGAGCAAGTGTACAAATACCGATAAAAATCTTACATAAACATTACATCTTCCACCAATCTTGCATTATTATTATTGCCGTATTATTTTGAAGTAAATTTGAACTAAGCTTTAATGGTATTTATTATAGTTTTGTTCAAGATCATCGTGGGAGTATTTAAGGCATCAATGATGATCCAAATTAAACAAATATAAATACTTGGAATTAGGTTGAAAGTTGTATTTAAAGAGTATAATAACAACAAATAAATGTTAGAATACGGGTAACGTTGTTGACACCTATATTTGTATTATTTTTACTCGTAACACATGCATTCTTGCATTTATGTTCCCTCTTTGTGGGCCATTACCATCCATGTGTCTAATCATTTCATTATTATCCATTATGTAAAGTTACAATATTTAATAACCGTTCGATTATTAACTTTCTATATCTTTAAATTGTTAATAAAACTCTTAATTATGCGTCAATATAGAGTTATACAATTACTCCTTATGAATGAATTTTAATGTTCTAAACTTTGTCTTTTATTGAGATATCTTTGTAATTAAATCAAATATTAATATTAAATAGAAGCTATATTCCTTATTGTTCTGATTGCCACCCTACATCATCTTTTGTAGCTCGACTGCTGTGTTTTATTGAAACCACACAAGACTATATAATTCGGGACCATTATTCTTGTCATAATCGTACAAATATGAAGCTTTTGACCTCGTTATTATGTTTTAGTAGTGACTTTATTTTTATGCATTGTTTCATAGTGTTATTTATAAGATTCTCATGCTTTAATGTGTATTTTGTCATGACAATATTATCTCCGTTACATAAAAAGAAATCATGCATCATTCGTAACAAATACATCACATGTATTTGTTCTATACAATAAATAAAACAAGTTTTGTGTGATGTATTTCCTAAAAGGAAGCATCTCTACTAAATAATAAATAACTTCTACAATAAATAAAACAAGTTTTGTTCTATACATTTCTAAAGATGTAAGGTAACATTATATATATCAAAACTAGAAAAGGTTTCATATTATAATATAGTATCATTTACTATTTGATTTGATTACAAGCAAATATGAGTTGTATACACAAAAACACAAAGATGCTACAACATGATTCTCATCACATATACAGTTTTCTTTCCACTTTTACTGCCACAAATTTCCATTTCTTCTTCCTCAATTAAAATCCCCAAAAAAAGAAAATACTTACAATTTCATGTATCTATAGCTTCATAAAACTCTCAATTCCTTTCAAAATTCATCAACAATGAATTCATCTATTCGCAAAGAACACACACAAATGCTCAATTTCCTACTACTATTTCTACTAATTTTACAGTTAAAATCAAATTCAGCAAGCAACACACCATTAAACTGCACAGAAGCATCTCGATTATGCACTTCCTTCTTATCATTCACTCCATCACAAAACGAAACCCTAGATGTCATCACGAGCATGTTTGATGTCAAACCTAACGACGTTACAGTTGAAGGTAACGGCCGTAACAATATCTTCGTTAGGAAAAACTGTTCGTGTGCTAATTCACCAGTTCACAAGTATTTAACGAATACTACTTATACTGTACGGAAAACTGGTGGATCTGTCTATGATATTGTAGTTGATGCTTACGGTGGACTTGCGTATGTAACCAATTTCACGCGCTCAGCGCGTGCAAGTGCGGTGGTGTCGTTACAGTTGTTTTGTGGTTGTTCGAGTGGATTATGGAATTATTTGATGAGTTATGTTGTGAAGGAAGGTGATAGTATTGAATTGTTAGCAAGTAGATTTGGTGTTAGCATGGATAGTATTGAAACTGTCAATGGAATTAATAATCCTGATAATATCACCGTTGGTGCACTTTATTACATACCGTTGAATTCAGGTTAGTTATATATATATATATATATAATATATAAAGTATACGGAGTAGTATTTAATATTTATTTACTGACCTTAATTTTGTGATTTGTTTGTATTTTAATATGTGTACGCATCGAATTTACTGTAGTTCCGGGTGAGCCGTATCCTGTAGTGAATAATTCTCCCCCTGTTCATGCTCCTTCACCATCTTCTGATGCCAGTGTTATAGGTAACATGTGATATATTTATGTATATGTAACATGTATGTGTATGTAGGGTGAGATTACTTTAGAACACTTCAAAATAAGAACCGTAAGAACACGTCATATTTACACATCAAGTCACCAAAATCGCGAGATTTGCGTTCATGCATCTCTAATATGCGTCGAAAAACAGATGCGTATTATAAAAGAAGAAAAAACACAGGTTCACAATTTCAGATGCAGAGCGCTGAAGTGTCCGTCTATGGTTTTCTGAAATGCGCATATGTTAATGTGAATCAAGTGATTTTGTCGATTATATGTGTTTATGATGTGTGCTTACCGTTCTTATTTTTGAAGTGTTTATATATGATCCTTCATGTATGTACAATATGTATGAATGTTATGAGCACTTTTCAGATGTTAAAGAGTATGGTTGATTGATTAAAATGTAATTTTGTGTTTCAGTAGAGGATTTTAAACAGAAGAGTGATGCAAAGCGTTGGTGGATTATAGGGAGTTTAGGTGTTGGTTTGGTTGTAATTTTAACAGTAGTGTTACTTTTGGTGTGTGTAAAATCATCGATTTGCTTCAATAATGGTCGTTTAAAGGATCCCGAAGATGAGCGGGTTAAGTTTCATATGTTACGAACTACAAGCTTTTGGTGTAGTTCAGGGAGACTCTGCTGCAAATCTAATGATTGGAGACAAACTATTGAGGAATCTAGCGACCGTCATACTAACATTCCAAAAAGTACGGACTTCGGGTTTATGTTTTTTTTAAGGGTTTACGTGTTAGCTCTGTGTACTAATGCTCCTTGATAACTCTGTTGTTATTCCAGTTATTGGGACGGATGTGTTTGATGTAGAGAAGCCTGTGGTCTTCTCATATGATGAAATATTATCATGTACAGATGTTTTCTCTGAGTCCAATCTTTTAGGTCATGGAACATATGGCTCTGTGTATTATGGTTTACTCCGTGAGCAGGTTGGCTATTTGATATGTTGATATTTCTTTTCCAAATATTGGGAACCATTATCCCTGTCTCAACCTTACTGCTACGTTATTGCTGTTATTCAGGAAGTTGCTATTAAGAGGATGACTGCTACAAAAACTAAAGAGTTTATAGCTGAAATGAAGCTTTTGTGCAAGGTTCATCATACAAATTTGGTAAGAATTTTGGACTTCAGTTATATTACCATCTAGATGTGAAAACTAACTAGTCACCACTTTTTTGATGTGTAGTTCTTTTAAGCATTGACTCTGTTTGGTTTTGCTATTGTCAAGGTAGAACTTATTGGTTATGCGGCTAGTGATGATGAGCTCTTCCTCATTTATGAATATGCTCAGAAAGGTCCACTTGCAAGTCATTTGCATGATCCTCAAAACAAGGGTAATTTTCTACAGATATCTTAGTTAATCCTGTACAGCTATTAATAATCTCTGAAACGGCTTAACTTTTAGGATAGAGGGTGCAATATCAATCCACACTTAGAAAAAACGTAGCCCATTGACCCCATTATAATACCTATGTGGCCCACAAATAAATGTCTAGCAGATTGAATAGGTCAAGTTGAATATCTTAGCTGAAGATAAATTGTGTCAGATGGTCAAACGTTGTAAAGTATCCAATTGGTCAAGTTACTACCTTTTTCTCTAATGTTTTCTTTTTCTTTTTCTTTTTGTAAGCACCAACTATAGTATTTATACCTCTATTTATATACATTAACAATGAACTCAGCTTACAAAATATCTTAGTCTGTCAAAGTGAGTTGACATAGCCTACTAATTTTATTATTTTAATAAAGTCAGACAATCAATATAGGCCTTACATGTAGAAATTATGCATATTTCCATATTCATTTTGTTTTTAGGTTCTATTTCTTCATGTTGAAATAGTACAGGCTTGAAGTATGGTTTAGAGATTATACCATGCCAAAGTTGTCCTTTGTGTTTGCTGGACTTAACAGTTGACATGCACTTATCAAGCCCCTCATGGAATTATTTACATTTGTCCCAGCTATAAGTCTATAACTATATCAGCAAAGATATACCAAGTTAAGAAGAATAACTGTGAATGGCTTTTCTTTAGGTCATCCTACACTATCTTGGATTATGAGGGTTCAAATTGCACTGGACACTGCAAGGGGGCTGGAATACATACACGAGCACACTAAGCCTCATTATGTGCATCGAGATGTCAAAACTAGCAACATATTACTCGATGGCGCTTTCAAAGCGAAGGTATCTAGCTTGCTCCCATCATTGACTAACAATGGAAATGTATTCTATTATTAACAGACATCTCTTCTTTAAACAGATTTCAGATTTTGGGTTGGCAAAACTTGTTGGAATAACTAATGATGGAGAAGCTTCAGCAACAAGAGTGGTTGGAACTTTTGGTTATTTAGCTCCAGAGTAAGTATATATACATTATACATGTTTGCTGCTCAAACTGGTTCATATCCACATCTTACATTGTATGCTATCACAGATACCTCAGAGATGGTTTAGCAACAACAAAGAGTGATGTATATGCATTTGGTGTTGTACTTTTCGAGTTAATATCAGGAAAAGAAGCCCTTACACGAACTGACGCTGTTGTGAAGAAAAACACTGACAGACGGTCATTGGCCTCCATTGTAAGTCTCTATTTCGCAAATTAAAGAGCAAAACTTATTCATGATTTGTCTGTAATGGTATACTAATTCAAACAACTGTGTAAATACTGCTTGCATTATAGTTAAGAATCTCTTTAGCAAATAATGTCAGTAGATATAGCTGTCTATTACTTTACTTTACTATTGCATAGCAATTGATTTTCAGTCCCGTTAGATATTTAAATAGTTATGAAGGTGGTGATTTGAAAATTTTGGATTAAGAAAGCATAATGCCAACAATGATGGCTTTCATACATTGCTGTATTTGCTAACTTCCTCCAATTTATTGTGGAATACTGCAGATGTTGGCAGCTCTTAAGCACTCACCTGATTCTATGAGTATGTCTGGCTTAAAAGATCACATCGATCCTAATCTGTTGGATTTATTTCCTCATGACTGTGTTTTCAAGGTAGCATATGATTCTATCTTATCAGCCCTGATGGGGCTTGCTATGGCAAAAAAGTTTTGAACCGCTAAACGTATACAATAATTAATATTGTATCATATGCTTTGTAGATGGCAACACTGGGAAAACAATGTGTTGAGGACGACCCAATCTTGCGACCAGACATGAAGCAAATTGTTATTTCACTTTCGCATATTCTTCTATCATCTGTGGAGTGGGAAGCTACTATTGCAGGGAACAGTCAAGTGTTTAGTGGACTCGTTCAAGGTAGATAGTCTTATCGGAGATCACCTTTACCTAATCATTACTTGATGAAGAGGATCTATTCTCAATTTTCACCATTATACGGCCTGCATTGTGTGTAAATAGGTGCATAGTTGCATAGATGGTTCACTATAGTGTCAACCAGGGTGAGGTTTTATATGTACACATTTATTTATTTGTTTCTTCACCATATTTACCGTCACATATAAGGTTTTGTTCTGAAAAGATTATTGAGTTTCTCTTGTTATGTAAAGATGTGCAACATGGAGCAGGCAATCATGAATTTTTATAGTTAATAGTACTTATAGTTAGGACTGTCAATTCTTGACACTATGCAAATCTAACACGAATTAAGCTGACATGAACTTGACACCAAACTACATTGGGTCAAAAATGGGTTGACACGAAATTGACACAAAGTTATCTGGGTTGGTTAGGTTCAAATGGTAGATGCAAGAATCCAACAACTTTTCCGAATAAACCGAAATCAAATTTGTTAATGATTGACCAAAAGGCTATCGAATTAGCAGTACGAGAGCAGTCCATCGTGTCAGTTGAGATGAAAATATGTATGTGGGTGTTGTCGAATTGTATAATACAGTACGTGGTTTGAGGTGTGAGTGTTTAACGTTCTAAAAAAATATAGTTTCCAGCTTCTGAAGAAAAAGATACTACCAAAATGGTACATATTGATGGAATCGTAGTATGAAGCTCTTTATTTAATTGAAGGTGCAAATGCAGCTTCTTATCATCCATACATGATGCACTGATAAGTGACACAGGGAGAGATGGTACACAAATCAATCATCTCGCTTTCATTTACAAAGAGAAGCTAAAACCCGACGAGGTGGCTCAAATGCCCGTCGGGCATGAAGAACTGCCAAATTATCCAGCAGCAAAACATCACCTTTCTGCCACGGTATAGCCACACTTTCCTCCTCTAATATTTTCAAGCAGTCATATATGACATGCGCTGGCAACGGTGTACCATCCCCGAAAGTCACTGCCTTCACAGGATCATTTCTTGCATCTTCCCAACCAGTATATGCTGCGACCATGCTATTAAACCATATTTTTCGTTGCCTCGCTTCATCAAATTTGATAGCGGGAATTGGCCCCATTATAGTTTTCACTCCATCATCTGTCCATTCTAGCTTCATCCCAAGCTTCTCAGCCCTGCAATTTACAACCAAAGTTTATTAAAAGCCTTAGGGTTAGTACCGACTATTGGAGAGAACAAGTTAAAAAGGTTTTTATGAAATAAGTGTAAGAAAAGGATTCACATGTCTTGATACATCACATTTACAACATTGATGCACATAATAAAGGTGCATCATTATAAAAATGGTGCATTAGAACACGTATTAGCGTCAAAATCTTTTTTACAATCTTCTCCAGAAAAAACCCCTTCTTTCTTGAAACACTCCCATACTAACTATCATACAATGTTACAATTCACAAACCTTTCTGCAGCAATCGTTTTGTCTTTAGTCATGAATGTTGATACCCATCCACGACCGATTGGGGACGAAGGATCGTCACCTTCACCTAATACTCTTATATAGATCAATCCATCTTGTTCCAATTTATCAACAAACTCAGGGTACTTTTGTTTCATCTTATTGTATATCACATGACTAAGTACAATAGGTGTTTCACCCCCAATTTTCGGTTCCAATTCACAAAAGAAAAACACCTTCTTTGGAAACGTAGGTACCTGTACCAGTATAATGCATATTTAGGGGGTGTTAAAGGAGTGATCATCTTTAAAAAAAAATATTGTTTTTCTGTGTCATTCTTTCTTAAAAATAAGCAGATAAACGGTTTTTAGAGGAGTGTTTGAGTACGTCTATGTGTGACATAATAAAAAAGACAAGGGCTTAAATAAACAATCTCAAATGCCGAGCATGAGAAGGTTCAGGGTGATTAAGGTTTATAACCGTCCCCGTGACCATATTTTTCGTTTATCTTAAATCTTAACTGATTAATCTTACAAGATTATAAAATTTTGAAAATGGAGACTTAAACGGTGGGTGAGTCAATTGAAGTCATTTCTTTTTTACCTACATTCATAATTGAACAGAAAATTTCGGTTAATCGTAATTTACAAACACCAACTATCAGTTAACCAATTGTTTCGTTTAATTTCGTTCAATTTCTTCAATTAAATAGCTGAACCAAATCAGTTAATTCGATTTCCTAATCGCCCGTACCAAACACTCCCTTATACAATATTTTAGGGCACATAATTCATGCAAATTCTATCCAAATCAATCAAAATAAGAAGTAAATTAATTATAAACAAACCTGAGCCATTTCATGATGAAACGGAATCTTCTGATCAGGAGGCGATTCATTAGAAGTAAAAACACGTCCAACAACATTAGTCCTAGGGGCGGCGCCGCCGACGTACGGAAGTTCGTCGTAACCGAACGCTTCAACGACGTCGTTGAAATCAGAAGCTGAAGAAACCGATGAAAAGCCTCGGAATAAAATTGCCCCGTTTTTGTAAAGTAAAGATTCTAACCATGGTTTATGATCACGGATGACGTCATTCAGGTTAAGATGTTGATCGGTGAAGTTACGGTTAGGGATTAAGACGGTCGGGAACGTAACTCCGGCGTCGGTGTATTTCTTCTGTTGAGGTAATTCTGATTGGATAACAATATTTTCAGGCATGATTAGGTTTATTAAGCTCATTAAGGTTAAGTAATTGATGAGCTTTCTGAATATGTATATAGATACAGATATTTATAGATACTGATGTATAGAGATAGAGGAGATGAGGTGACGTGGCAAATTCCACTTTGACCGCTTTATCGTCTAGGTTCAGATGCGGGGATATTCGTAACGAGAAACGGGAGAGAGACGAAAATTTATATAAAGAGAAGCATAAGTATCATGTGGCGGGGTAAAAATAGAATGAAAAGATATAAAGTTAACTCAGATAAATATAACGACAGAGTCGTCTACTTAATATGTTTTGTTAATTTTCTCCATTAAATCATTTTATAATAATTAAAAAACCCTTATTTATTTAATTTCATTATATAAAAAATATAATATATTATTTATTTACTTAAATAATTAAATTAATAACAAATGTGTGTATATATTCCTTCTGGTGTGTTATGTCCCTCTACTAGCTTCCCCTTCTCCCCTTTCAAAATTCGGATATACCGCAGGTCATCGTTTTCCAATCACCTGACACCATCGTGAACCACTGTAACCAACTCCAAGCCACCACCTATAAACCTGTAAATCCTCAATATTTAACCAACAAGAAACCCATAAAACAAAATCCAAAAAATTGTAAATCCACCTGTAAAATAATTTACAAATGAAAATCATAAACCTAAGTAGTGAACAATCTCAATAACACATACAAGGAGTAAATGAGAACTTGGGTTATTTAATTTTTTCAGACACAAAACTTCTCGCAAACCAATATTTTTCAGCACCACCATAGGAAAAACTCAAAGACAAAAGTTATATTCTTGAGCTTTTTGTTATTGGAAAAGAAATAGCTGAAAAAGAAAAGAGAAGAAAAAGATGTAAATAAATGTAATATAAGATAACTCACATGTATTTTCGAGTTGGAAAAAAAATAAAAGAAAGGGAAAGAAAATAGTTAGATTTGATTATTTTCTTTCACAATCACCTCAAAATTGGAAGGAAAAAATTTATAATAAAAAACTCATCGATTTTCATTCATTTCCTTCCTATAAAATCCCTCATGACTTTTTGTTATTTTTTTCGTTGATTTCTTTTCCTTTCCACTATAAAAAAACTCAAGAATGCAGCGAAAAACAAATACACACAAACCTGATTTTTGATGGTGGAGTCTGGCCAATTGCGGCAAAAGCCAACATGTGACATCGGAACTGATCATAAACAATAAACCCATAAACCATGCATTTTCACTCATCAAGGACCACCATCTTCCACCACCACCACCACAAGATCTACAATTTATACAACATCGACAAGTCAATCAACCACTGCATCATCATCTTCGTAGTCGAAATCCAAATTAATATGATTGGTCATTTATAAATCGCCAGACAACATCTTTGATTCCGCTATTTCAACTCTAATATGCTTCTGGTCGGAGTTGATCACGCCAAAATCTTCATCACATAGCACTAAATATCACCTCCACCATCACCAAAATCAAACACCACCATCAAAGTTTGATTACCGTCGGAGTTCAATTTGTGTACTGGAGGTGGTGATTCGTGGTTGTTGGATCTGGTTTAATGATGTCTCGATTTTTTGTGATAGTGGTTATGGAGGTAGAGATGGAGGCGGATGACCGAGCTAGATTTAGGGTTAGGAGAAGGAGAGATTAATGAAGGGATAAATCTTTTTGGCTCAAGATGCGAAAGACAAATATTTTTGGTATTTTATATATATATTATAAAATGAAATGAAAAGTAAAAAATGTATTAAAAAAATTAGGATAAGAGCATTTTGGTTAATTTTAAGGTGACTTAATGGAGAAAACTAACAAAATTTGTTAAGTGGACGACCATTGACACAAAATAACGAATACAATGGTGTCTAGTGACATTATTCAAACTAAAGGATGAAACATAATTTTTGAGACAAACATATGAACAATTTGAGTAATTTTCTCATATAACATTTTACCGGTTAAGGTTTCTTTGAAGCTTACTTTATGATATAATTGATTTGAAAAAATGGTGATAAAAGGTTACAATTGACGCTGTTGTAACGATGATGCAGGTTTTGAAATCTCCAATGTAGACTGAATTTCATTTCCACAAACCAAAATTCAACAATAGCTCTTGGGTGGGTAACTCAATTGCTTTCAAATGAAATAACTTGTTTGAAAATGATGACATTTTTCAACGTGAGCAAACAATAGAGTGTTTGTGGGTGTGAACATTGTCTTTCATATGTTATCCTTAGTACTACTTAAGTTTGAGTTGTTATCAATAATGTTTTTGCGAAAAGATAGACTATAAAATGCAAATACATAGCATATGATAAGAGAAGATAATATAATGAAGCATTTTCCTTTTCTGATGGAGTCCAATTATGGACCCAGAAAGATAATGTACTTTAAATGCTCTAAAAAAAAAGATAATATACTTTTGAATAAAAAAGAGTGCTACAACAAATTATAATATTTGAAAAGATTTAAATCCAAGTGGTTGATTCATATTAGCAAGGGGTTGATGCAGCACAAAATGTTACAAAATGTTATCCTAAATCAATTATTAGGAAACATGCCAACATATGAAACACACAAAAACAAATCTCTTACATTATCACAGTCATTAGTCGTATATGCCCAATGCCATCCTTTATGTTTCATACTAATGAGCTCATAAATAAATATTCAAGAATTTCACTTGCAAAATGAACCGAGTACACGCCAAGGTGGTGTGATCAAGGGTCGCCGTGAATGCAAGACCGCTAAATTATCTTATCACCCTTTTGCCACTTTAGTGCAACTAATTCTTCATCAAAGACATTAGAGCAGTAACTAGGAACAGCATTTAGTAGTGGTTTACGGTTTACCATCACTAAGCATCACTGCTTTTGCCGGATCGTCGTTTAGTTTATCTTTTAATCCTCCTACCACATTATTAAACCAGATTTTATGTTTTCTTACCTCATCTATTTGACACCGGGCTTAGGCCCAATTATAACCCTCACAGCACCTTCCATTCACTCTAGTTTCAGTCCTAGCTTTGCAGCCCTGGAATTTTGAATACAAAAGTTTTGTTACCAAATTATAAAATTTATGTGGTACTAATTTATAACAGACTTTATTTTTCTGTGCAGCCAATTTTCAATAAAGATAAACATAGTAATTATCTACGAAAGCAATTCCATTTTCAACTGTAAAATTAACGCTGTTAATGGTAGTGTTCAAGTCTAGTAAGGATAAGTATTGTTAGTCGATTATTTATACGTGGTAGTTGAATGTGTAATAAGTTTCCTTATTTAATTACTTGCCTTGTGTTGAAATGGCTGGCTTGGTGGTTGGTCAATTACTTACATGCATTTTGTGGGTAAACTGTTTGTAAAGAAGACTCTGTTGTATGCTTAACTTCACCAACTAAAATTTCCCAATATATTTACATTTTAGACATCTTGATTGCTATAAATAGAGCATCATGCAAGGCATTCTAAAGACAAGTATTCTTTTGTCCTAAAAGCTTAATAGAGAATTAGTGAGTTTAGTCTCTTAATTACAAGCGATATAAAAAATAGTGTTTATCCTTGTAAACAGAGAAAAAGTGTAATTTTTACTATTCTACTTAGTGAAACGTTTCTTTCATTGCCCGTAATTTGTAATTTCTAACATATTGGGATTTTTCACGTTAAATCTCGGTGTCCTTTTATTGTCGTTATCTCAAATTATTATTAGCGATTTGCTTTAGTTCGGTGTCACTTTTCTCCAAGGAAAGTAACATAAGCTTTGTTTTGGTTTTGAGTAGGCTGGATACACAAGCCAAGTTCTTGTCGGTTTAGATTAGGATATTTGATCCCTCACCTCTATTTAAGGTGAGGGGGTGATGTTCATATTTCGTATCAAATTCTTTCCTTGTAACATATTGAGTTTAAGTAATAAACGTGAATCTTTCGGGTCTTTGTTTTTTTCTTTAACAGTTAAGTTGAAGGTAACCGCTTGTGCTTGACGAACAACCTACGATCTAGTGTTTCTGCATATCGCTCTTTGAGTTGTTGTCGTAATCTCGCAACAGGCCCATTTGAACCCGAAAAGTCAAATATTCCACTTTTTTTGGGAAATAAAAGAGTTGTATGGAGCCTAATTTGGATCATAAACTCAATCAAGATTCCCAGTCATCTTGTACGTATCTACTAGAAATCACAATTTCAGCCCTTTTGGTTATGAAAGGGCCAATTTAGGTTAATTTTAATCTCACACGAGTCAAGTGGAAAATTTGCAGAAAGTGAACAAGTCATAAAGGGCCAAAATGTCGAACTTCGTCGGAGTGTATTGGTAATGCGTGCAACCTCATAAAATTGTTTATTCAAAAGAACTAGATTATTACTGTCATCATTAAAAAAAAAAATTAATAGCTTTAGCGACATACCATATTTCAATTAGTGAAGGCAGAAAAAGTCGTCACTAACGTTACCTTAGTGACGAAAAACAAATCATCACCCTTTGTCACTATAGATCCATCACAAATTCCAATTCGTAACAGAATATGAAATTCATCAATAATTCGTCATGGAACAAGATACGACACTATATTTGTCACTACCAGGTTTGTCACTAAACTTTCGTCACTAACTACAAAAATTCGTCATTAATTGATCAAATTAGTGACGACGGCTACAGAGAACCAAAGTACATCACTAATTTGATCTTATGAAAAGCCATAGGGTACCAAATACGTCATTAATTGACGATCAATGTCAAAGCGATTCTGTCACAATGATAAGATATGTCAAGCATAAATGATCAAATTTACACCACATCTTTCGCAATTATATTAAAACATAACGACGTATGACATATAAAAAATATCAATTTCATCAACACAATGCAAATCGTATCAAATTCTAAACAACACAAAAGTGGATATATCTTCACAACACCAAAAGTGGATATATCTTGAATGTACCAACGATTCACGATTCTAGTCCCTCATGTTCACTGAAAAAAATAAAATAAAAAGAAAATATGAAAATATGACTAAACTTCGTACAAAGATTGTCTTATGCTCCCCTTACTTCTATGCATATTTTGTCTTAAAAATATATCTGATTGTGCTAACATGCAATGACCAGCTTTCAAAATGAATACAAGATTAACAAATGTCTTCTGCTCCCCCTTGTAACCTTCAAGCACCTTCACCTATCAATGATCAATATCAAGTTTAGTTTTATTATTATTATGTTATATAAAAGATTGTACTAGACAACATATAGTGATGTTTTTAGGTGGCAAAATGGATGAACATGTCAGTCTGGGCAACCAGATTGTATAGGGTTTGGGTTAAACGGGTCTGAATCAATAAATAAAAAGTGTAAGAAACATAGCAATCATTTTTCAAATAAGGAAAATCAATATTAAAGTACAAAATAGATATATACCTTATAACAATTTCGGATAATACCTTTTAACAATTTTGAATTAGGTAAGTTGCAGAAACCACCAGGCTACCTTAACTTTTATTGTTAAATCTACAAATTAAATATATACCTTATAAAAATGTTAAATAATACAAAAGAGTAACATCACTTCACTAATCAATATATAGGTATAATAATATATACGGGAAAGGATCCATTAAAAGTTTCAAATCTTGAGAAAGAAAAAGAAGTAAATTTTAGTCTTTGATTTTTTTTATAAATAAATGTTTTTAACATCATTTGTGATGAATGTTAAATTTATAATTATTTGTGATTTTTAAAAATTTTTTATAATGAAATCAAGAATTGAAATTTACTTTATTTATTTTATAATATTTTTTCTTCCCTCTTGATCCCACCATAATATGTACCTTATAACAATTTCAAATAAAACAAAAGAGTTATTATGACTCCACTAATGTATATAGAGGTATAATGTCTTGAACGTCGACCATGTGGAACTACAAGTCAATGCAAAACGTGAAGAATTGTGAAATAATGTTCTGAACGTTGGTACTATACACTTTTTTTTTTCTCAAAGGTGAAAATATTATAATAAATTCAAATTTAAAAACATACAGGTGTTTAGGACATTCCCTAATTAACACCAAATGCATATCATCAATTCTAAAATAAATTATAAGAGTGATAATTACTACCCACAATGAACACCTTTTTAAAATTCTTAAAACACATATTTAAATTCTGAACGTTGGTACCATACACTTTTGCACTAATGATAAACTAGAAAAAAAATTAAAGATCACAATGATCGACAAATGTGACTGTAGCAATCTTCTTTGTGGTCGATCAGTTACAAAGGGATACAAGTATGTTGCGAGGGGGCTTTAGCAGGGGTTGTCGAGCGTGCAGAACCATAAAATTATCAACAAGCAAAACATCGCCTTTCTTCCAAGGTATCGCAACACATTCTTCTTCCAAAATTCTCAAACAGTCTTCCTTGACATCATCAGGCACAAGGTCACCATTTCCAAGCTCAACAAAAGTATCGAGATTATCAACTTTATCATTAATTGGGTGCGTGTTACTAATCGCAAGATTATTAAACCACGTTTTACGTTGATTCCACTTGTCTAATCTGAAGGCTGGCAGCGGACCTGTTATAGCTTTTACATAATTTCCCATCCATTCCAGCTTCGTTCCCAGCTTTGCAGCCCTGCCAAATATCAAGCATTTGGATTAATTATATTAACATAATAATAAAGTAACTTTTTCATCGCAATATATATTAGGCTGTTAAGTAAGTCTGAACATCTTCGTTCAGTTGTTTGTGTTATTGCATATATATTGGATTCACAAACCTTTCCTCAGCGACATTTTTGTCGTGAGTTCTGTATGTCGACATCCAACTTCTGCCCATGTAAGACGATGGACGGTCCTCACCAGTTGTTACTTTTATGTATATCAATCCATGTTCCTCCACGAGCGCAACAAACTCTGGGTGCCTTTCTTTCATCTTATCGTATATGATATGACTCAAAACGATTGGAGTTTGTCCCCCACTTCCTGGTTCTTCTTCGCAAAAGAAAAACAACTTGGACGGCGAGTCTGGAACCTGCATTTTCACACCTTAATTTTACAACTTCGTTGAAAAGGTCTGTAATCAGCTTGTGATCAAAACATGTTCTCAATAATGTACGTTATCTAAAAGCTAATTTTATGACAATAGGTTGTTTATTAGTACTATCGATCATGATTAAATATTTCTTCTTCTCACAGAAAACCTACAATCTAAGTCACGTAATATGTATCATGATCAGATAATTAATAATAGTAGACGTATATAATTGAGAATAAAAAAAATATGTACAACAACTTACGTAAGCCAACTCATGATGGAAAGGGATCTTCTTTTCCAGAGGGCTTTCATTAGTAGTGTAAACCCGGCCAACGACTTTGGTTCGAAGTGCTTGGCCACCGAGATAAGTCGCTTCAGGGAAGCCAAAAGCTTCCACGACATTGTTGAAATCAGAAGGCGAGCTCAGAGGGAAGCCTCGAAAGAGGATGGCGCCACTTTTTGTTAGTAGAGATTCAAGGCATTGCTTCTCAGCTTTGATTGCCTCTTGAAACACACACATTTCTGTTTCTGCAGTCGTCGAAATAGTATCCGTGTTTGGGGACAACACCAACGGAAACAGAATGCCGTCGCCGTCATGTTTTTGCTCAGCTACTTTTACTTCTCGGAAATATCCTCCGGTGGCCATTTCTATTGTGCAAGTCTATTCTACTTGCATTACATTACAATGTATATATAAATACACATGGTGATGGACATATATTTAAATACACATGGGCGTAAATCTCTATGCAAAGAACTTCTCTTAATTAGTTTTTTGTGTTTGTACGTGCTTTTTAATAATACCGGCCAGTACGTTGACTATATACAATTTTAACAGCATTAATGAATGTTATAAGCTGAAGTCAACTACTACAAGGGAAATAATTCTGTTTTACTAGCTACATCCAAAAAGAATCACATCCTCATCCCACCATATAAGTACAAATATGAGAAATGGTACACTTAAAATATATATATTTTTTTATCAAAATATTTATATATATATATATATACAAAAACATGATATTGACCTATTATAAGAAGAGAGATCTAGAAAGTAAGATCGATAGAATATAACAAATTGATAGAGTTGGTCTACTTCTTATATTCAAGATTTATTACTAGTAAATAATAATTTCAAATTTAAAGTTTTATAAGTTTTTAGCGATTCATAGATAATATCCATCGAATCGTATATTGATTATCATGACATGACGTCATCGACAGTTAATTTTCTTAACCAGTGGGATGAAACTTTAATTTATAGGCCTTCATCCATTGTTTAATAATAAAATAAAATAAAAGATGCTAGAAGAAATAGCTTATAAAAATGTTTCATACTATTTCTTTTGTGATAAAATGGTTTTGTTGACTTGTTATTTTCATGGATTCTTAGCTTGTTGATTCTTTGGTTTTGTATCATGGGCATGATGTAAGATTGTAAGATTTGAATCTAGTTTCGATTGATTATAAAACTTTAATAGGATTAGTTTTGATTAATTTATAATTAAATTTAATTATATATTTCACAATTATTTTTTAAAGTATAAAATCAGAACTTAGAACCAAAGTTCAAAACTCATGCTCGGTTTGCAACTAACTATTTTTTATAGTGAAAAGTGGTGGTGCCCACCAAAGAAATCTATACGACGGTATCATGTGATATTGTGATGACACAACACTCCTTTTCTTACTCATACAACGAGCATTACCAATGCTCTAAGTACTATTGTTGCAGGACCTACACCACTTTCTGTTATTATTTGTATTTTTAAGGTTGAAATTTAAATTTTATTTATTATATAATAGATACCATAGTTAAATATAATTAATTTAAAATACAAATAAACATAAACATGAATATTAAAAATCGATCATAAATGGGTTCGTGTAGTTCATCCTTCTTATAAATATATCACAATAGGTTATCTTCATTTCAGTAAAGGAAGTCTACCAAAAATATAAAATAAACAAAAAATTTAAAGTTTAAATAAAATTAAAGAACTTTATTTATAAAATGTTTGTTAATATTAATTAATTACATTACGACGCTCTTATCATTAGTAATCTTAAATCTTAAAATGTAACTACATTGAAAAAAGAATTATGTTTACCAATCAATGAGTTTAGAGAGTAATAATGAATTCGATGTTATACTATCACGTAAAAGCAATAAAAAGCGAAAACAAACAAAATATATCTTTAATACCATTATACATAACAAATTCTTTAGAAAAGCATCTGACACACCTCTGAACTTCTAATGTTATAGTTAAAAAAAACACAACGATATCGCTAGACCAATATGATTCTTTAATAACCTTTTTATTTCTATTTATAATAAATAAAATGAAAAAATAAAATAGTTCATCTTAAATAACTATACTTCGAATTAGCGTCTAATATCTTTAGCATCAAAACTGAAGCAAAATATTATAAATCAAGGTCGACTTAAATAGTATATATACAACACATGCTTGCGGGGTAAAATATAAAACATCTATTTACTCGAAAGAAGTTATTCTAAATAAACGTAATATGTTTCTAAAAAGTTATTCAAGGTACACAATCTTTATTATTTTTCATGAACAATCTCATCAGTGTTGGAAATTATTTATAACTTTCTTGCAAGAATAATGATCACAATTATAAATCACAACGAGAAAACCAAATCTGGTGGTTCGAGAAGTCGAATCACACAACTTATTCTCCGTCACTTGCAAAGGGATGCGAGTATGCGACGAGGTGGTTTTAGTAGCGGTGTTCGGCTGTGAAGGACCCTGAGATTATTAACAACCATAACATCACCTTTCTTCCAAGGTATCACAATACATTCTTCTTCCAATATTTTCAAGCAGTCTTTCATAGCGTGATCAGGCACAAGGTCACCATTTCCGAGCTCAACATATGTATCATGATCATCACTATTACCAGTCATTGGGCCAAAAGCTTCTCAGCTCTAATAGCCTCTTCAAACACACACAGTTTTACTTCTACAGTCAAATTATTAGGGTTGGTGCTTGGGCATAACACTGCGGAAGAAAAGGCCTTTGCAGAGTGATATTTGCTCAGGTAATTCGACTTCCTGGAAGAATCTTCCGGTAGCCATTTGCATGTGGGTTGTGTCTGTAGTGAACATGGTTAGTTGGATAGATATTTTTGCATCTACTTGTACTCTTGTAGCTAGCACATAGTACACTGCAATAGTCAATTCACATCTAAATATAAAGACATATATGGTTCTTAGACATTTGTTATAAGATGTATCTACTCATTAGATACCTTTTCCAACAAAGCATATATTCATGTCGACCAATACAAAATTTTCTCAGTTTTTTTCTTATGATATTTTCCTCTCTTTTTCAGCAGCTAATTTCATGAAAGTAAATCTTTTCAATATAGTTTTCTTTACTATAAAGTTTAAATGAAATCTTTGAACTTGAAAATAAGTTGATAAGCTTGTATTTACACATATTATGTATCTAAATAATTTTTATTGAAACTGAATCAGATTTTGAGGCACCTCTATAAGATTATAAAATATAATTACTGATAGATTAGTTAGTACTCGCCCCCACTATTTTTAAAATAGAGAATAAATAATATTTAAACGCTATCGATACAACTTCAAAAGTACTAACAAAACTTATCCATCCCTTTCATGTTAAATACACTAACATTAAACAAACACAAGTACCTTCATTAACATAGGATGCATTAAACAACTAATGTCCGTCTTTAGCTTTTCTCTTCCCATGCCATGCTTTTTTGTAAGAAACCTCAACATTCAACTGTTTCTTTAAATCGGCTTGAACTTTTTTCACAGAATAGTCAGGATCAACCTTAATTGAGTGAAGAATATGGGAAGCGATCAATGTAGAGGTCAAATTACCATTGTTGTTATTGCTGCTAGCTTTAGGACAACTATGAACACTTACCCATTTTGTAATTTGCCATTTCTTATGATTTTTCTTGTATAAACCGCGTATATAGCAACGACACTGCGATGCACAATCTTTTCCTTCCTCTGCTATTTTGCATTTTGCTGCCCACGTATTAAGTCTACTTTCAACAACTTTGAACTCCTTATTTAGCGCTACCGACCACAATGCTGTTGCATATTTCAGTTGTGACTTGCTTTCAAATCACATTCCTAATCGAATTTTGTTTTCCTCTTCTTTCCAACTATCTATGCATAACCTGCCTTCTGAATCTGTTATGTTATCATCATTGATCTCTGCTATATTGTTCACAGACGTTATGACCCCTTCAGTATTTGGAGGAACGCTACTAACATCAAGTGGAACATGATCTTCACTCAAATCATTAAAGTCTTCCCTGACATCTTTTAAACTATCACTTTCAGCGTTAAGTGTACTCGACCGTTCACCAAATCCCTTAAGACACTCGGATCTATCTTCAGACGATTGTGTATGTGGGGTCCCTTTGTCTATTGGACCAATATTACTAGGTGCGCTTACTTTTTCTAGCAAAATTTCTTCCATCTCGACATGAATTTGAGCCCAAAAATCTTTATCTTTCTCGGCAGAAAAATACATTAGGTCTAAAGTCTGATCACTCATAATGGGTGAGGACATAGGCTTCCCACAATGTCTTGCCACAATCGTAAAATGCATAGTCGATTTGTCACACTTGACTAGTCCATTCTCATATTCAATATTACCACCATTATATATATTCACAAGAAATGGGTGCTCTAAAGCCATAGTAATAAACTTTTTAATCCTCTCTGCACAATCAATATATCACAAAATTTGCAGGGTCAAATTACACGACTTTTTATAGCATTTTATGATATGATAATTGACAATTAAAATAAGAATGTGCAATAGAACACAAATGGGGATTCTCAACTATTCTGGCATACTTTGTATCCTACTAGTAAATTACCCGCGTAATGCAGCGGTAACAAATGATAAAAGCATAACAATGGTAGATGATGATAGTCGCTGGTAGTGGTCGAATAATGATAAAATTGTTTTAACAATTATTCAATTATAATGTATATATATTTAATTATATAATGTTTTATTAGTTTCCATATATATTAGGTCAACAATAAGGGTATAATAGATATTTCGTATGTTTAAAAGTTTAAACTTTCAAAGAAAATGGACAAACTCTTTATAAGGGAGCATAGATTCATCATATTAAAAAAAAAAAAAAAACAAATCCTGGTTTTATTTTTATAAAAAAAATTGGGTTTTGATATACAATGGTTCAAAAGACATATTTAAATGTAAATAGATCTATTTTTAATAATAATGTCAGATACATTAATTGATTCAGAATATTGAGTACCCAATTCAGAACTTTGGTTAATCTTTTCAATACCATTTACAATATATAGTATCTGATCAAATCTATTGAGTTGCTGCTTCTAACAAACAGAGATAATCCAATAATGATTTTATAATTGAATCGATCGGGAGAGTAAAAGAATCAATGATTATTAGGGTAAACAAACATGGAGGTGTTTTTTCAAAACCCAGATACAAAACCGAGACGTAAAATGAGTAAAAACGCATAACTTTACTTGAAGTTGAAACTTCTAACGTTTGACTTGCAATTCACGAGCAAAAACTAGGGATTTCATTTCTTCATGAGTGGTCTCGTGTTCGAGCAGAGGGTGACTTGGTTGACTACACTCGTTCACGGAGAAGAGAAGGATTTTGGGTTTTTGTGACAAAATTTGAATGGTGGATTATAAAAAATTAAAAATGGTCCCTCTGTTTTTATTGTTGTTTACGGTTTCAGTCAATTATTCAGATTTTTCACATATTCAGTCCTGAAAAGTTACAAGGCATGCTTCGTTAGATGATGAGTCCACTAAGACCATTCCCAATGGGTGACACGTCAGTAGCGTGTCACTTCTGCCACCTCAGCGCCACCTCATCACTTTTCAAACCGACATAAAACCGACACACAACCGACACACTCGTGCCAACCGTGAGTGTATCACTTTAATTTTTTGATCCCACATTTACCAATATACCTATATTTACATACACTAAAAAACAATTAAATAAGCATCCGGGCCCACCTCCCGCGTCCCTCTCTCCGTCGCCAAACTGACGCCCGAAACCGACGCACCGAACCGATGAAACGCTGCCAATGGTGTCGGTCGGCCGACACGCATCGATTCCCGCACCGACGCTACCGTTGGTTGAGGTCTAACATACCCTTAATGTTTTTCTTTTTCATTATTTAGTTTAAATATCGTGCAATGAAACATGTCTCATAAGAACTTGTAACTTAATTAAATATGAATAAAAATCAAATAAAGGAAAAAGAAATAACCGGTAAAATCTAATGTTAGCACGTAATTTAGATCGTAAGGATAATAAAACACGTGAAAATTAGGTGACATGCTAACATGTAATAACATTTGGTGCGGTTAAATGTAATCGATGGCTTACTGTATTCAAATAAGAAAAGATAGAGAAATAATTGAGAGGTTTCTTTATCATTATGATACTAGTTTTAATAGTTTGTATAGACACAAGTTGTTTAACGTAACATAGTTATTCAAATATAACTAAATTTTATGTTTTTATAGCCAAACAATACCTAGCGAAACATACAAATTTCTTATTGTAATACATAAAATATATATATAATATTCAAATATGAAAAATATATGATACAACTATAACGACCATTAAGATCATCAAAATCATTATTAATTCTTTATGCTTTTATAATTCTATTTCAAAGTTACGTATGTATAATTTTCATTCATATATATTATATTAACCTAATTACACCAAAGCAATTAATATAAAAAACCTGAGTTATTTGCAATTTTTGTCACTGTCAATGTTGCTTTTACTGATTTTGTCATTTTTTTTTTTTTTTCGTCATTGTAGTTCTAAATTTTGTCACCACCAAAGTTAATGATGATATAATTAGGAAGAAAGGTGTAAAATTAGGGGTGTGTTTGAGAGATGGATTAGCGTTAGATTTTGTATGTTTGAAGAAGGGAGGAGTTAGGGTTTTGGGATGGGTAAAAGATGAAAAGGAGATGAATAAAAGTTAGGTGTAAAAGAAGGGTTGTGTTTGTGTTTGTGTTTGTGAATCTCGATTTGTGGTGTGTTTGTATTAGTGTTTGAGGTAGAAGAGAAGATGAGGGTATTTTAGTTATTTTATATGAATTAATAGATAAATTTAATAAAAGTTAGTGAAAAGGACAATTTTGTTAAAATTAAAAACTGTTAAGATAAAAAATAATAAAAACTCAGAAAATGACAAAATAAGCAAAATGCAACATTAACAAGGACAAAAATTACAAATGACCCTAAAAACATATTGTAAAGTACAACTTTAATTACTATTACAAGATGATAACTAATATTTAAACATAAATATATAACCAATCATTATACACAAGATACAACCGTCAAACTTAATGTACCGTAAAGATTCATTTTATGAACATGCTTAACTAGACAAAAGTTCAAATGAAAATAGATTTTTTGTGAGATTGAAAGAACCAATAAGAGAGCTTCATTTGACGAAATTTCATTTTTCACCAACGTTCTTTAATAATTAAATATCTCAAAAAGGCTACTAAAAAATATTATAAGATTTACACCATAAAATCAACATTCTTTTCTCGTCGATTATACATCCCACAAGGTATACTTTCAACGAACGCTGATTATTATAATGCAATTTTTATAGTTTTTTGACTAACCATTTTTGAGATATTCAATTTTTAAAAATATGAAAATTTTGTTATCTTGATGAAAATTAATGATTGATATTGATTCTATCAATCTCACATAACTTTTCATTCGCATTTGAATTTCATTTTATTTTTAAAATGATCTAAAAGAATGTTTATTTTCCCCTCAACATATTTGTCATTTCTTTTATATATTTGGATCGCAGAAACTATAAAGCGGTTTCACAAGGAAGATTGTTAGTATATGCAATAAGAAAGTAAAATGTGGTAAATCATCACTTGCAAAGGGATGCGAGTATACGACGAGGTGATTTTAGTAGCGGTTGTCGGGCGTGAAGGACCGTGAGACTATTAATAAGTATAACATCGCCTTTCTTCCAAGGTATTATAACACATTCTTCTTCCAATATACTCATGCAGTCTTCCATGGCATCATTGGGTACAACTTCACCATTCCCGAGCTCAATAAATGTTCCTTGCTAAAAAATTTTACCATCACCGTTCATTGGGCCAGTCAGATTACTGAACCAATTTTTTCGCTGAGTTCCCTTGTCAAATCTTATAGCGGACAGTGGACCAGTTATAGCTTTTACATCATTTCCATTCCATTCCAGCTTTGTTCCAAGCTTTGCATAAAGCAAAAATTAAGTCAGTTTATTTTGGTAATCACTTGTAAGGTTGAGTTAACATTACGAGTTGAACTGAAACCAAAGGGTCTTTGATATAGCGGTATGTGTGTGAGGCCATGACGGGCCCTCAGCCAGGAAGTTTCGGGTTAAAGTCTCGTTAGGAGCAATTTGCATATACGTGTGATTGTGCATATTATTCTGGGATAGGCTGTATGTTCTAAAACCAAATATTCTAAATTGAAACACGAACCTTTCTCCAGTTTTGCAACAAATTCTGAGTGCTTCTCTTTCATCTTTTAGTATATGATACGACTCAAAACTATTGGAGTTTGTCCCCCCGCTTCCTGGTTCTTCTTCACAAAAGAAAAATAACTTGGAGGGGAAATTCGAAACCTGTTAATTCAATCATCTATATAAACTCAATGCTAAACAAAAGTTTAACAATTTGAAAATAATGTTGTGTGCAAACTCAATCCTACATCCGGAATTAAAAGAAATAGATGTCTATATATAAGTTCACGGGTTACTCCCTAGCTATATCACTAATTGATTTTAGAGTGGAATCTCAACGGGGATGTTGTTGGGCTAAAGTATTGGTCCTAACAGATAATAAACTGAAAATCGAAATGGAGAAATTAAAGTAGTTAAATGGATATCAAAGAATGTACATAAGTCATCTCATGATGGTTTGGAATTGGCTTATCAGGAGGGCTTTCATTCACAGTATAAATCCGGCCAACGACTTTAGTTCTAGAGGCTCGTCCACCTATATAGAGCGCTTCAGGGAAGCCGAAAGCTTCCACATCATGGTTGAAATCAGAAGGAGATGCAACAGGGAAGCCACGAAAGAGAATAACGCCACATTTATTTAAAAGTGACTCCAGCCATGGCTTCTCAGCTTTTATAGCCTCTTCAAACACTACCGTGTTCGTGCTTGGGGACAACACGGTCGGAAACTGAACACCGCCACCCTGAAGCTTTTGCTCAGGTAATTCGACTTCTCTGAAGAAACTTCCGGTGCCCATTTTTAAAAGTATCTGATGTCTGTAGTGTCATAGGTGTATGTATATATATAAACTGTAAAAAAGATACTTTTTCATAGTAAATTAAGTTTTTACTGATATGATCGATTTTTACACGATAATAACTGAGAAAATTAACTGATATTACGAACAAAACTAGCTAACACTAAATATCCAAAATGTCGTTTATGTATTACTACAAACACATATGGCATTTTGTTATGTTTTAAAAACAGAGGACACGTTGGAAGATATCTAGTTTTTCGGCATTGGCATCTCTATTGATTTGTTTTTCTTTCTTACATGTAAGCTATAATATTCTTTTGATGATTTTGATGAAAGTTAATAATAGTTGTTGGCTGCAATGAAGCATCGAATACTTCAAAACCCGACGTTTTATAATCACTTGCAAAGGGAAGCTAGGACACGACGAGGTGGCTTTAGAAGTGGTCGTCGACTATGAAGAACCATCAAATTATTGACAAGCAAAACGTCGCCTTTCTTCCAAGGTATCGCAACACATTCTTCTTCCAAAATTTTCAAAAGGTCTACCATAGCATCATCAAGCACAAGGTCACCATTTCCAAGCTCCACTGATGTATTCCCATTATATATTTTCTCACTCGCGGGGCCATTGTAACTAACCGCAAGACTGTTGAACCACATTTTCCTCCCACTCTCCCTGTCAAACGACCTGATAGCCGGTACCGGACCTGATATTATTTTTGCGCCATTCCTCATCCATTCCAACTTCGTTCCAACCTTAGCTGCCCTGTTAATCGATCAATCACGAAACCAAGTTTAGGTATATATACTCTTTAATTATATGTCTGTATTTTTTAGAAGATAAAACTTCAACTTATCCGACTTATTATCTACGTACAGTTACATATATAATATGAATATTACATACACATTGTTTCGAGTGAGACTTGAATCCACAACAGGTTAGTTGATAGGTTACTACCGTAGTGCTAGGCCAAAGAACCTATGGTAGGTATATATATTGAAACGGATTAACATAAAGTTGGTGATTCTTGTGAAAGTAACAAACCTTTCTTCAGCGACACTCTTGTCGTCAGTCTTGTATGTCGTTTTCCAACTACCGCCGGTGAAGGATGATGGGTCGTCCACGTCACTAGCTACTTTTATATATGTCAATCCATGTTCCTCGAGTTGTGCAACGAACTCCGGGTGCCTTTCTTTCATCTTATCATATATGATGTGACTCAAAACTATTGGAGTTTCTCCTCCTTTTCCTGGTTCTTCGTCGCAAAAGAAAAATAACTTGGTGGGAAAATCCGGAACCTGTTATAATGCTAATTCTCTTTAGTTATATAATGAGTTATACTGCGTTTTGTAATGCACGTTTGAGTACAATATAATTAATTAAATAAGCTACTCTCGAACTTATTTTTTGACTCTAAAAGGATCAGATAACTGATTATTTGATCCTAAAACTAACATATTGATTTTACAAATATTTGGCTATCATAAATTGGAGCAATTCTAGCTTATCAGTCAATGATGTGGCTGTTACATGTAGTTACAAAGAAAGCAGGGGTATATTAAAGGGTTAAAAATTTAACCATTCTATACGAATTTCTTCTTGCTTCACATAATTTATTTATTGACCCCATAAATTAAATCCGCACTATAATATAAAGTATAAAGTGAGAAATCTACGTACGTAGGCCATCTCGTGATGGAAAGGAATTCCTTTATCAGGAGGACATTCATTTGCAGTGTAAACTCGACCAACGACTTTAGTTCTTGAGGCTCGGCCGCCTACATAAAACGCTTCAGGGAAGCCAAAAGCTTCAACGATGTTGTTGAAGTCAGAAGGAGACGCAACAGGGAAACCTCGGAATAAAATAGCACCTCTTTCGTTTATAAGAGATTCCAGCCATGGCTTATGAGCTTTGATCGCCTCTTCGAAATCAGAAAGTTGTATTGTAGTAGAATTAGTGCTAAGGTTTGGGGATAACACGGCCGGGAATAGAAGCCCGTTGACATGAGGTTTTTGTTGTGGTAAGTCTACTTCTTGGAAGAATTTTTCGGTGGCCATTTGGATTGATTTGTATGAACTTTTTTATCTGATCAACACCAATATATATCAGTTGATATCGAGTCTAAAAGCAAAGAGTGCAAAAATCTAACACGTCTCTTGCGGATGTTGTACGAATTTTTTTTTTTAATTATTATAGTATATATTTATTTATATTTATTATATGTATAGTGTTTTTTCTCAGTTATCAACTGATCTTTATGACCAGAGATAAATTGATCAGTCTCATTGCTCAAAATTTCATATCTTCTATAAACTGACTAGTGTCATTTTTCAAAATTCTAAGATTCTTTTTTAGTAATATATTTGTCGCACTCTTTCATAAATTCATCAAAACTGTATAGTGTTTAGTTGTACAATACAAACTCTCAATTTACAATCTCAATAGATTTAATTTTTTTTTGATGATATATTATCACCTTTTCTTTAAGCCTGAGGTTGCCTAGCTAACGCCAGGTTAAGCGAGAAAAGTGATTTTTTTCCTTTTCGTTTGTTTTTCTGTTTTCTTTTTGTTGTGTTGTTGAACGTGAAGTTGAAGTCTTGTTGTTGTCGGGTCTTGATGATGAAGAAGATGAACCAAAGGAGGGAAGACAAAGAATTCTACTGATTATGGACTAATTTGTCTTTTAATTAAGGTTGGTTTGTATTGATTAAGAAAAAGGGTTTGTTCTCTGTTGTATTTTACTTAATTGGGCTAAACCGATATATATTTTTTTGTAATTTCTTGCCAAAATGGACTAATTTGATAGTTTTTTTTTACAATTTATTTCATTTTGTATTTGAATTAAAATTATTGTGTTAATTACTGAATTTTTGTTTGGTTAAACACATTATATACAAATGTCAACATAATAATGTTTACTGAATTTTGTAAATTTCAAAAATAAATAAAAGGAAGACCGAGTGTTAACCAATGCTTCAATTTTTAGCACCAAGGCTAAATCCAGTTTTAAATTTGACATTCGGTTTGACATTAAAATCGTGTTAACAATTCACTGTGCTTTTACGATTAAATAGTTAACTTTAAGAATGTAAGTTGATTTTATAACCAACATTTAACAATCACCCATATAATTAAACATAAATGTAAAAGCCTTATTAATATCCTAATAATAAGTTTTCAAATTTTTGTTTTGAGTTTTGTTGGCTATCGTTAGAATATTTAGATAAGGACAAATAATTTTACAGTCATTAATATCTATGAGATACAACGTTTATTATTGACAGAGTAGAGATATTTATGTGTGTCAAAACGCCGAAACGACTACCTTTGACATTTTCTTTTGATTTTTAATTATTAGACAAAAGTTCATAATTTTTTTAAAAGTACAGGAGTAGAAATTTCAACCGTCAATTTTCATCAGAATAATAAAACTTTTACATTTTTAAAAATTGAATATCTCAAAAACGGTTAGTCAAAAAATTATAAAAGTTGCACCATAAAAATAAGCATTTTTTTCTTCTTCGATTAAAGATCTCACATGACATACTTTCGACGATTTTTTGTTTTTCATTTTTTGATAGGTTTTGAAAATTTGTAACACATGTGTTATAAACAAATAACACATGTGTTACCACCGACTATCGCTTGGAACACATGTGATAGTCATTGATAACACATGTGTTAGTCGCGGGTAACACATTTGTTACTCAATCGTAGTATATGTGTTAACCCACAAAAAATGAAAAAGAAATCATCGAAAGTTTACCCTGTGGATGTCTAATCGAAAAGAAAAGAATAATGATTTTTATAATGTAATTTTATTATTTTTTAACTTATCGTCTTAAAATATTTAATTTTTAAAAAAGTAAAAAATAATAAATTTTTTATCAAATAGCACAATTCTATTGATATACTATTTTTTGAAAAAACTCATTATCAAATGAACTTCTTTTTTAATTATTAATTGAAAGTGACGGCTGTAAAGAAAACCAATGTAAAAAATGTTGACTTTGGTCAAAATTAACAACGACTATAAATAAATTATATATTATATAAAACGTTCAATTTCCGGACAAATCAAACGCCAAATCCCGAAAATTTGAAAACTCAGACGCAAAAGTTACCGTTAGAGAATCGTCATCTCACCGGCGAGAAGAAATGCCGAAGATCGTCAGCGACGTGAAATCGACATCCAGATCGAGAAGGAAACCTCTCAGAGACGTATCTAATAAAGCTTCTTTAACCACAGCTATCAAGAAATCTAATTCCTTAATTACTCAACAGCAACAGTCGGTAACCACTTGCAGCGGTGGTGGTGGTGGATGCAGCAACCCTTTCGATCGACTTCTTCTTGTTCACTCCGATCTCTCAACCCTTATTCATCAGGTAATTATGTGTTTATTGTTAAAATTATTATGGTTTTGACCTTTGACCAATTGTTTAGGGTTTTTGTAGGTTTGTGTATTAAAATAGGGCAAATGCTGTCACTCTATTGTGTTGGCCATATAGTTTGGTGTTCAATTCAATTACACATACATACATACGTTTGTCATCTAAACATGAAATTGACTTGTGTATTGTAGAACAGTGACATTATGTATGTATCTTCTAAATGGGTCAATCACTTATGTGCAGATCGATGAACTCGTTGTACAAGCAGTAGAAAAAAAAATGAAGAACACGAAGGAGATTGAATCTTTTACAGATTTGTTGAAAGAGATGCAGACGTCATTAAAGGTTGATTTCGCTGATGTCAGTATCTGTTATATGTTATGTCAGTGTGTTATTCTAACATTTTGCATTGTTATAAATTTACAGCCATGGATTCCAAGATTCCAGAAAGTTCTTTCAAGTCGTGCAGTAAGGTCTGAAAAGTCATTGGAAACAAGTTTAGCAAGTATGAAGATAGCTCCTTCTATAAATGAGGAAACAAGCAAAGGTCTTGACAGCCCGTTTATAGACAAGCTTGACTTTTTGGTCTCACCTTCACCTCTCGTGTCTTGGCGTGCAGACTGTGCTGCAGACGGTGGTCAAAACCTTTTTATGCTAACACCGCTGCCTAGACCTACACCATTCACAACTAAACTAACTAAATCATCCAAATCGGTTTTAAAAAAGATAACCAATGATGTTACTGTTGGGCCAGTGGAGGGTGTATTTTTGTCGCCAGTAAAGTCAATAACGAGGAAAGATTCCATAGTTGTTTCTACTCCGTACCTAAAGATGTCCCCACCAAAATCTTGTATAATGTTGGAACCTTCTTCTGAATTCGGGAACAAGACTAATGGCCCCAAGAACCCAACTATGCATCCTGTTGGTGGAGGTGATGGGTCTGGAGATAATGAACCGTCCAGCCGTCAACCTTCCCGGCATTTGGCATTAAAATACCCTGAGCTTTTTGGAATTAGACCCGGTAATAATGTGGGAAATGCTATAAAAACAGTAGAAGCATCACCTAATTGGTGTATGCCAATGTCACCACCGAAGACTTGTGTTCTGCTGGAGCCTAGTGATGATCAAATTAAAGATGTTCGAACAAACTTGCCCAAGGCAGGGGGTTTTACAAGTGCTGTTTCGCGCAATGAAGGTAATTATCTCTTCTAAATATGGCATAATTAGTGGGTTGGGTAATGGGTCAAATGGGTTGGCCTATTCTGTTGACACGGTTCATTTCTTTCTTTATAAATAAGTTCAAAGTACTATATTGTTAAATTAATAACCCAGTTTTTTACAAAGTGGTTTAGAAGATTTTAACCATTTTAAACACTTTCGGTGACCGGTGGGAGATAAATAGGGTTGTAAACGAGCCGAGACTGAGCTCAACTACGCTCGAGCTTGGCTCGTTTAATTTCAGAGGGATTGAGCTTGAGTTCTGGTGGTTTGTGTAAATCTCGAGTTTGGCTCGAGCTTTGCTCTTTTCGAGCCGTATGTAATGAAACTTTGAGTTACGTAGTTAGCCTTGGATGGGCGGCTGGAAAGTAAAACCTAGGCATTAATTAAAAATCAATATAGCTTTGATTCCTAAGACAATACTCGAGGGTTTCTTTTATAGTTTGCGTTTTTCTTACCCAAAAGTCACCCAACATGCCCACTTACTTATGCGATGAAGATGGAAAAGCTATGAAAATGAAATATGTAAATTTGCATGCTTTATCAGAGTTGTACGAGTGTACTAGTCGAGTGACTCGACACGGTCTGAGTCGGCCAAAAACTCTCAGGTCAAGGTAGGAGTCAACAATATATACGCGTCAGGTACCGAGTCAGATCTTGTTGGGCTTAATTTGACTCGACTTGTTCGAGTCAACTCGTGTCTCGTCCAGGTCTAACAACTATGTATATTATGTTATCATATACACTAATATTAAGTAATAAGTAATTATAGTTAATGCTCTCTAGCTTATTCGAGCTCGAGCTTGTTTTTCAAACGAATTTTAAGGTTTTATCAAACGATTGGTTGGAATAGAGCTTTTAACGAGTCAACCTTAAGTAGCTTGGCTAGTTTACATCCCTTAGAGATAAAAACCAGCCGAAATTGGCGTATTTTTAGTCAAATGAGAAAAAACCTACACCTCTAGTCTCTTAGAGTTTCATTTTTTCTGGAAACGACTACTAGATTAAAACTCAATCTCCGAAATTAGGAGGGAGCAAAATAAAGTTGAAGTCAAACATACTTTAAACTTAACCCATTAAAGAAAAACAAATATAAATAAGACCACAAACTAAAGAAAACCCCAAACCCTATAAAATACCAATAAAAGCACTTAAACTAGAAACTGAAAAACCACGGCCAACATAGAGAGATTTTATTGATTGTGATTTTTAATATAGGTTTAGAATACATTAAGCTGTTTATATAGAGCTAATAATACTAATTCTAAATGAATATGATTCCAAGAAACTTACCAAACAAGTAATGTCCCACTTATAATCTAATCATACTCACAATAATTGCTCTCCAAGTAATACCAATTAGTATCAGTCTCCACGACCAATCTCCTACTTGGAGGATGATCAACTCAACTGCAATCCAAACACGTAACACGAAATAGTATGATGTGGTCCTTCTTTAATTACTTTCTTTAATTAGGTCAACAATTTTGAATTGTTTACCAGTGCCATCCATATCTCCGTAGCCCGACGTCTTCTCATCAATCTTCAAGAAGGCCAGCCGAAGCTGAACACAACTTCAACTTCTCTATTCACAACTTTAGTAAACATATAAGCAAGATTATTTGTACCAGAGGTTGTCCTCAACAACTGGGTATCATCACTCACTAACTCCCTAATAAAGTGATATTGTACCTGAATGGTTTTCTTTCCACTACGAAATAACAGATAATTTGCTAGATGAACTTCACTCTCATTATCACAATATAAAATACCGTTGTCACTCTCTGATCTAAGTTTGCTAGGAAGTTCTTCAACCATATAAGCGACGTGGTTACTTTAGCAACTGCCATATACTCTTCCAGCAAGTGTCGTATACTCTGACAACAACAGCCATAAGCTTCCAAAGTCTAGAAATCTAACTGATAGTCATTCTTTCTATGGTGAATACTAAATACGTAACTCATAGTACTCTTACCTGAATCTGAACTACCACCTAAATTTGCATCTATATAATCTTTTAAGGTAACCTGTTTCTGTCTAAAACACATTGCAACCTTAGAAGTGCCTTTCAAGTAGTGCAACAACCACTTACTAGTCATCTCTTCCATTCCTTTTTCCGTCTGTTGTGATTGTTTCTTATTCAGCTTAAAGTAACTCCCAAGGGTGTGTTCCTAGCCTTAGCATCTTTGAGATTGAACTTCTATAACACCTTCCCATGTACTTCTCATATGATAACTTTAGAGTTCCTTATGCTCTGTCTATGGTAATGTTCATGCTAAGTATCCACTTACTAGCCCTTAACCTAAGGCTTTCATCTCGAAATACTGGGACAACTGTCTCTTCAATCTGTTGATTTTTGCGATGTTTGATATTGCTAACAATATGTCCTTAACATACAACAACAATACCCAATACCGCCGAGGGCGAGATATGGGGAGGTGAGATGAAGTAGATTTTTTTGCTTAAATATTCATTGATGCCTATTTTACACCAAATATTCATTGAGTTAAATATTCACTCATGAATATAATGGGTAATAAGTGTTACGTCCCTCTTTCCCTAAAAAATAACACTTATGTATAAAGAATATGAGAATATACGTAATAAGAATATATGGCTATAGGAGTAAAACCATAGAAGAAGACATGGGCATGCATGCGCATATATAGGTTTATGTACATGGAACGCTATAGTGTTTGGAACTAGATATGTAAATGTATCCCTATGCCTAGGAGCAGAGGCAGATACCTACACAAGAAGACATTATGTCATCCACATCTAACAAAAAAATAATGTAGGAGGAATATAATTTCTTCAAATAACAACAGTGATCTATAGCGCATCTATTGTATCTATTCTTCAACATACACACCAAGTTTTCCTTCCTAACTCCCTCTGGTTGTGCTATGTAGATGTCTTCATCAAGTTCGTCATGTAAGAAGTTGTCTAGACATCTAATTGCTCAAGACTAATCTAATTGTAGTTATCTTTACAACTGGAGAGAAGATCTCATTGTAGTCGACTATTTTTTCTGTGTGAAATCCTCGGGCCTTAACCACCAATCTCGCTTTGGTCATCTCCAACGTATGCACTAAACATTTCACCAAATTTGGTGTAACAATGGAATCTTTGAGGAATATGCTTGCACCAAATGTAGTTTATCTCCAATATATGAACCAAATTTCTCCACCAAATAGACATCTAGCATTTACATACTACCCCCTAGACTTTTTCTATGTTCTAATTTTCTTTAATTAATTATTTTTATGTTCAATTAAGCTTCAAACTATTAACTTAATTGTTTACTTTCGTTTGGCTTCAATTACGTAACCTCTTCAATGAATCAATGTTTTAATTATTGGACCTTGTATGAAAATTTTCATTTATTTCTTTAACCATCATCAATTATATAACTTAAAGTATAACATAATTACATGAATAATACAAGTAAATAAGTTTTACATAAATATTGGACTTGTATAATAAAAATATTTTACTCAAAAGAGTTGAAATGAAACATTATAAATTTGGCGCAATGTTTGGTGTTGCACCAAATTTGGTGCAAAATCTTCAAATATTTGGTGTACACCAAAACTTGTGCCAAATTTGGTGTTTTGGTGCATATAATGGACATGGTAACTTGACCAATGACCACACATGGTCCTTCTCCAATGAATTCATCTATTTATTACTTCATAGCTTTGTCCCATAACACAGATTCTTTAATACTCAAGGTCATTGATAAGATTCTGGTTCGTCATTCTCGGTCAATAGAAAACTATTTGATGATAGAGAGCATTTCCTGGAGGCATAGATTCTCTAGTGGATCTCTTAAATCTGGAGATTCTTTGACTGCATCATCTGCATTGCTATCTTCCAAGCTGCCACTGTCAAAACTAAGCTCTCATTAGCTTTAAATCCTCTTTTAGTTTCAAAACCCTGACTGGTACCTGTACTCTCTCCTCTTAAAGCTGACTAGGTCTTATCACATATCGGTTTCTGTTTCCGAGTCTCAAAATCTACTAGCGGCTTGTAAAGTGCTTGCACATTGACTGTGACGTGGCTGCTACATATCCCATTTCATCTGCACCATAACTAATATGATGATACACTTCTTGGCTTTTGCGTCAAGTTTCTCTTTCAGCATTTTTTAACTCTCATAACTAATACAACCTGAAACTTTCAAGTGTGTGGGATTGCCTAGCCATTCCTCTTCTAGAATCTTGAACCCTAGTGGAACTGAGTGCCCACAATTAATGAGATAAGCTGCCATACCTACCAAGTCTGCCCAAAACATCTTAGGCAACCCTCCATGAATTCCCTTCATTTTAGAAACGCCATCCCCACTTACCAAGTAGGCCGTGTTTTTTGGCGCTCAAACTACCTATTTCAAGTCTTCCCAATCCAACTTAGAAAGCCATTTTTTTGTCGTGTAATCATCTATAGATACAAAAAAAAAAAAAAAAGAAACACCACCGACTTCTAAATATTCAAGAAGCTTAACAGCACCCTTAGGAGCACAAAACAATAAAAAGTGATATAAGGGAATATTTCTGATTACATATTTCACGATAATGAGCCGACACTCAATAGAGAGGGTTTTAGACTTCCAAACACTAAGACCAGAAATCTTCTGAATTACATCATTTCAAGCACCGATACTAATCATTTTTTTACCAACGGAAAGACAAAGGTAAGTAAATGGGAGATTGGCGGCACAATAATCAATCAACACGGCTACTGTTTCCACTTCATTAAAGGAAACACCAAATTCAAAAAGACAAGTTTTCAGCAAGTTTACCTTAAATTCAGAAGCCTCTTCAAAGCATCTTAAATTTCGATTTGGATTTCCAACATTCCACTCCGAGTTATACTTAAATCTTTTGTTTATTCACCTCACTTTATTTATGCGCAGTTATTGAAAGTACTCCAATGTGTAAGGATCTCGATACCACAATTTTAAAAGGTAAGCGTGCTGGTGAGAACACATTAAAGAAAGAACTGTGGACGAGATTCGAAGCAGCAACCGAGCAGGGGTTTCATTTTAAAGCATCTGTCAATCAAGAGACTGGTAATGATAGCAGTGTCAAAGGGTTTATGGACTTGTTGGAAGAAGTTTCTTGTGATGACGAAAACTTCATTTTCTGACTAAATGCTTGGAAATGTAGAAAATGTATAATCACTTGGAATGTTTTGCTATCGAAAGTTCATAATGAATTGAAATTTAGGTCTTGTTTAGTGTTTTAAACTTGTTATATCAGATATGTATATGTTCACCAATTTCATGCTGCAAATGTCTGAACAAAATACCCGAAGAAAGTAAGAAAGTACGAGTATTTGCAATTAATATAAGACTGCTGCCAATGGGAGGATCTTCCTCCCGTCCTTGCTCGCTTCCTCCACATCTTCCATTGGCAGCAACCGTCTTCCCTCCATCCTCCGTCTTGCGTTTTTCTTGTTTTTTATTTTTTGTTTTGTGTGTGTAGTAAATGTATTAT
Organism: Logfia minima; assembly: GCA_963921325.1. NCBI lineage: Eukaryota > Viridiplantae > Streptophyta > Magnoliopsida > Asterales > Asteraceae > Logfia > Logfia minima. The sequence goes on along the minus strand of OY992771.1, from coordinate 1,297,818 downwards.
TGGTAAATAGTGGGGTCCATTTTTCTTGAAGAAATTTCTTCGGTTGGCAGTGTTCGGTTTTTGTTTAGTCTTTCGGAAGTGTATATGTGGCGCTGATGTGGCACGGAAGAAGCTTGCATTAGGAGTGGTCTAAGGTTGTTTGATAACCAGGCCCACAACCTCAAAGTGCTTCACGTAATCGACAAAGTTTCATTGATCAGCCGTTGTCTTCTACATACCAGTGTTGCCGTCGTATTTATTCCTTCAGGTGAGTAAATCAATTTCATAGTGGTAATTCTTTTTATGTCCCCTATCAATTCTCTGTTTTTTAGGCCGATGGGGTGGTGGTTTATTCTCTGTTTGTTTCATATTTCTTATCCTAAATGTTATTGATGTTTGATGAATTAGTTTACCAAACAATGAATAGATTTGAGAATTAATCTGCAACCTAGAGAAAAACTTATAGTGAAATTAATGTAACAATTAAATAATATACAAATTAGGACCCATTACATAATGGAGCTCTTAATTCATTCATATGGTATAAGTAGATTGTTATATGTGACAAATGAGTTATTCAGGACCTGGAATCTTGGCCCCCGCTAATTCAAAATTCTGACTCTGCTCCTAACTTACGAGAATATAAGTGTGTTTAGAAAATTAGTTGAAACTGCAAATTGTAACTTTTTATTGAAGCCGTAAGTTGTATATAAGTATATGATAGTTGTATCTCTGTAAACAATCTTTATCTCTATCTTTATATTAATAAAAGAAAACTTCTAATAAAATATTTTTAAAAAAAATTAATATAAAAGAAAACTCAAGTCTTATAAGAATACAGAAAATGATTCCACGATAATTTTGAACACAATTTCTTAAAAGGGGTAAATTACATTTATACTCGATTGCATATTTTTCTAAACATACTTTAAAATTATTATACATTGTACACCCATATTTTGAGTAAATATAAAATTATTCACTTATGTAATTCTCTCTTAAGTAATCGTGCGGGCCCACTAAGGTGAAACCGATCTATCTATATAGAATGGTGAAGCAAGGCGTAACAAAGAAATCATGAACCTATCATATTTCAAACACCGATTTTTCTTTGATAATCCGTCATCAACGTTCCTTTTAAAGTTTTGTTATTTGGTGAATGATTTTATTAATTGCTGATAATTTATGTTACAAGACGACAATAGTTTGTATATATGCTATGCTATGTGACAATAGAAGTCATTTAGGTTTATTTTATTTGCATAAATTAATTTTTGTAAGGAGACGGGTGGATGTTTAGTTATGAAAAACTCTTTCAATTCTTCAAATTTTTAAAATAAAAACTAAAAAATTAGAAAGCACGTTTAAGTTAGAATTTACCGGAAGAAGTTTTTTAAGAAAAGAGAATATAGGATCAATAGTTTTCTGCATTTTCCTATTCCGGAAAAGAAAATTCTATCACTTACATTTAAACACATTTTTTGAATTTCCATCGATTTTCAAAAAGACACAAAACTTTTAGAATAATTGAAAAGAAAAATTGGAGATACTATTTTATAACTAAACTCGCCCTTAATCTTATATATTATCGGTGTCTTTACTATAGGATTACAAAGATGCCTGATTGCATATGTTAAGATTTGATCCAAGAAATATTTGTGAGACTACCGGTTAAATCCCTCATCGGATTTCAATCTAGGTCCAAATCATGGTGTTCTCGTATTACTAGCTCCGATTTCATGCAAGTGCACACTCTTCGATCAATGAATACCAATACTCCGAAAAGATTATTCATCAGACACCAATATTCTTAGTTCTGAAGACATCTATGCATTACTTTCGGAAGATCCAAAACAAGGATGCACCAGTAAAACAGCATTTAAGTTCCCTAGAAGTGGTTTCGATATTGTTGGTTCATATAATGGACTTCTTTGTCTGGGATTGTAAATTAAGTAGAATTAGTCTATGGAACCCTTTAATTAGACGTAAGGTAAACTTACCTTATCACCGGTCTTTGAGAAGCTCTTTACAACTAGCAGCAGGTTTTGGTTTCGATGCAATCAATGAAGATTAGAAGATTTTGATTATATCGGAGGATCAATACGAAATTTCTTTGTTACAACATGAAGTCAAGTGATTGGTGTGAGATTGCTTTTCCAACTACATCTAATTTTCATATGGAGTCAGAGTCATGTTTTATCGATGAAGTATTGCATTGGGTGGTTGAATCAGGTGGCCGTAGTTGATTTGAGCACCCATGTTTTTGCAAAATAGCATTGCCTAACCACAGTAGAAGAAGACGACAACTAACAATTATCAAAGGTTCTCTATATTTGATCAATGGTGATGGGATCTGGGTGATGGAAGAGTACAATAATGTTGAATCTTGGTCTCTAGGTTTCGAACCGGGAACTCTTTGGTATAGAGGTGGAACAGAAAAAATGTTTCAACTCTCGATCAATGGCTATGTGTTGGTCATCACTCGCTCCAAAAGGCTTCTACTCTATAATTCTGCAGAGGGGGCGGGGGGAAACCTTTGTCATTTGGTAATTTGGTTTCCGAGATGACATGGAATGGTGCCTCAACTTAAAGTCGACATGGAAATGTGTCTCGAAAGTCTTGAACTGTTGGATAACGGGAATCTTGTATACACATGTATGGATTAAAACGAATTTGAACTTTATAGTATTCAATTTTGACGTCTTCTACTAATGATTGTGATGTAGAGCCATTGCTTTCTATGGTTGTGTTATTTGTATACACATGTACGGATTAAAACCTATAATGTCCTCCATTCTTTCTTTGGCGGACATAACATGAACGCCTCTCATACATGGCCTTATAATCTGGGGCAGTGACTTTCCATGTGTACAACATATACACCATACATCTTCACACATATGTCCACAACTACTGTCCTCCTTTCACAGTCGTAACTAGTAGTTGTTATTGTCGATCTTTAGACGTAACAGCTTCCATACAAAAATAGTAAAAATTTTACGTGATAACATATATGATCTTACGGTCTAGATCATATTTTACAATCTTGTTAACAATCCTACAATCGGTCTTTATGATCTCGCGATCTTCTGAAAATTATGACCTTTTAACGATCTAACACGTTTATGTGTATCAAGATGGTATGATCCTACTATCAAAATCGCGACTTTAATAATCTTATGTTTACCCACGAGGTTAATTCAAAATTGAATTATCTAGATATTTATAAGGATTGGAATTAGATATTGGTATATTATTAAAAAAATATGAGATAAAATAAGTATCTTGAGTCATATACTAATTAGTGTATTAACCGAAAGTAACATACTGTATTTGACAGTCGTCATGTATACTTACCTTCGTAACTTCAAATTTGAAAATATTTTCACACACAACTATAATTATATTTCTTATTTTTATATTTAATTTATAACTCTTTATTAAGCATCACCATTTTTTTTTTTTTCATAAAACATAAAAAGGAATATAAAAAAAAATCCCATTATTTCCTTAATATAAAGTCAGCTTAGAAGATATTGATATATTTATACTATAATATAAAGAATTTAGACTTTTTATTTATAAAAGTTTTTATCACAATTTAAGATTCAACATTTCTATAAATATACATATGTGATTCTCATTCTTAAATTTAATTTAGTTTTTATTAACTATCAAGTGTCACTCATCTTCATTTTTACACCAATATGTTTTCAAGCAGTAATTGTCAAATAAGAAAATCCAGACCATTACTAATCTATCACCATAATTAATCAATTTGGTAAAAAGAGAAATAATATATCAAACCGCTAATTTATCGCTAATAACGAGTTATACTCCGCTGCATAGTACGAGACTTAGACTAGTTAACTTGAATAGAGTTATAGAATTTAACCTTATACGTACATATGTTTTTGTTTTAATAATAAAAATACAACAATATTAGTTTTAACATATTGTGTTGGAACATACATTGGACATTTTGTGTTTTACACAAGTTTTAACTACATAAATATTTTCTTATCTACTAAACATTTCATATTTTTCCTTCTAAAACTTTAAATTATGAAGATAGAAAATGTTAGTTAATGTGTAATCCCTTTTCATTCTAATTCTTTTTTAAGATGATATATGAAAAAGTTAAAAACTTAAAATTTTCTAATACGATTTATATTCTCAAATTGTTTGTAAAATATTGCTATTTGATTATTCGTATTGAGTTGTATTAACTTCGTGTTCTGAAAAAATCAACTTAGTAATTGTTAAACACCATGTTTTATATTTATTTTATAATGTCAGTACCTTAATAATATTTTTTAAAGTAAATGATTGTTGTTAAGGATGTCTTATTAATCTATTCTTAAATATGTTTCTTCTTTTGTTGTTTTTGAAGATTTATCTAAAACACTCCGATATTATTTATTTTTACAAAAAAAATTTAAAGATTTTTTTTGAAAAAAAAGAAAAAAGAAAATTTTAAGATTGCATTTGGTTCGCGAATTTTTTTTAAAGGAATTGAAATTCATAAAAATAAAAGAAAATTTTAAATTTTTTAATGGAAGGAATTTGATAAATTGTAACTTTATAAATTAAATTATTCGACTAAATAAACTAAAGAATAAAATTTCAATTCTAATTTCGTCAAATTTCAATAAATTTCATGAACCAAACACAACGTAAAGTCTCCTAAAATACAGAAAACAATTTCACAATAATTTTTCAAATATGTGAGCTAGTTCCCCAAAAAGGCCAAAACATCAAATAATTTATAGAAACAGCAAAACCCTTAAAACCCCTTTTTTGTACTACTATCAATCAAATAGTCGTTGCTGCATTCATTCTACTGACCGCCGATGGCTGATTCAACTAACAAAAACAACTGTATTCATCATATCGAAACCTATGTTGATTCATCCTCTTCTAGATCTCCCGCTCAGCAGGTCTTTTTTCAACTAATTTCCGTTCTAATTTAACAACCGACTACCTTATATGTATACGTATATTTATATATATATATATATATTTATATTAGTACTCAACTGAATTTATATATCTAATCATTATGAATAATTTCAGGACGCAAGTTTAGATGCAATTGCAAAGCTTTTGATGAATGATGTTATAACTCTCGAATCATTGGTCAGTGTCTGCTAATCAATTTCTGCCTATTTTTGTTTCTTTTACTGAAATCAAATTATAATTGAATCACAATTTGTTTTCAATTTATTAGGTCATAGAGATGGAGATGTATTTAACTACTACCGATAACATCATTCGTGCTAGAGGTGTGTCATTTCTTGCTCTTTGTTAGGAACTATAAATTTGTTATAGCAGTGCGCCATTTAGTGTAAGTATAGGTGTAAACGAGCCAAGTTGCTTGAGGTCGACATGTTAAAAGCTCTGTTTGAGCCGACCTTATAATGAGCTCAACCACACCTTGAAGCTCGTTTAATATACGAGCTCGAGCTTCATACGTCGAGCCGGACTTAGCTTGTGAGCCTAAAAGTGTATATCATTTATATACCTATAATAATTCATATGTAATAATGTAACACCTATAATAATGCATATGTAATAATGTAACAAAAAAATATTATTTTATATTTACTCACTTTAAAATTAAAATAATTTTATACACTTAAAATATATGTAATAAGCAAGTCAAGCCCAAGCCTCTATAATTTATCTCACAAGCCGAGCTCGCGCTTTACTTATAAGCTCAAAACGGGCCGAAATTGAGCTTCATTGACACCCCTAATTGTAATGTTATTTTTCGTCACCGAGCTCATGATTGATGCTAATACCTTATTTTATTTTTTAGGCATCCTTCTTCTCGCAGAGTTGTTGACTCGCCTTTCGTCAAAGGCATTAGAGAATAAGACGGTACACAGTCTGATTGCTTTATTCGCAGATAGACTGGTGAGTTTAATCAATTGTGTATACAAGTTGTGCACATGTAATCTACAGATTTAAACACAAATTAATCTAATTGGTGTCTTGTGAGTTGTGAATATATTCCTCATCGGGTTGTGGTTTCACTGAAGTTAATGACTTGAATTTTAAATATCAGTCAGATTGGCGAGCATTGCGTGGTGCACTTGTTGGTTGTTTGGCTCTAATGAGGAGGAAAGGTGACACTGGTGCAATCAGTGGCGGTGATGCAAGTGCAGTTGCTCAGTCATTTATGCAAAATCTACAAGTTCAATCTTTAGGACAGCATGACAGGAAGGTGATATATGTCTACCACTCTACCCAATTCTCATTTTTCCAAATGTTTATCTTTTATGGTACGTTTAGTTGTAGAAAGTGGAGGTGTGTCTTAGAAACAGTTTCATTGAAAGTCTGAAAAACAGAAAACATGTTCAAATATGACTTATCCAGAAACTTTTTTATTTTGAATAGAAAACCACTTCTTTTTTTCTTTTCTTTTTTTTGTATAACTACACTTAAGATCATTGAAGCAATTCTGCGGAAAAAGAAGATTTGCTGCAATGTAGCTCAACATATAGAAAACTCCTTATGCTTTCTAAACAGAAAAAGAACATGTTTTCAAAAAATTCCACTAGTTTTTTAGATATAACGAACACCTTCCATTTTCTAGATAACCGAGATGAAAAATTAGAGAAAGTATTCTATAATTGAACATACATGTTTTACTCTTGATCTTATGCTTGATTTGTTCTTGCAGCTTTGCTTCGAGATTCTAGAATGCCTTATAGTTCGTTATCCTGACACAGTATTGGCGATGGTAAACTTCACTCAGTCTAGATTTACCATCTCTTTTCTATTGTTTGTTGTTGTGCTACTTCTCAAAATAACATATTGACTGCTTTTTAATTGTGTAGGAGGATGAGTTTGTGTATGTAATCTGTGAATCTATAGATGAAGAAAAGGATCCCCGATGCTTATTGGTAACGTTTCGTCTTGTTGAAATCCTGGCACAGTTGTATCCTGAACCATCTAGCTCACTAGCAGGCTATGCTGAGGATCTTTTTAACATTTTGGGATCTTATTTCCCCATCCACTTTACACATGTGAGCCTACTTGTAAAATTTTGTAAATACATATATACCCATATTAAGGATACTCTCATGTTCAATTTTTCATTCCCTTCTCAGCCAAAAGGTGAAGATGATGTGAAACGGGAGGAGCTCTCGAAGGCATTAATGGTATAATGCAGTGTGCTTATTGTTCTTGTAATGTTTTCTGATTACCATATCTAACTTGTTTGTATAACTCAGCTGGCTTTTGCATCTACGCCCCTCTTCGAGCCGTTTTCCATCCCGTTGCTTCTTGAGAAACTTTCTTCATCTCTTCCATCAGCAAAGATTGAATCTTTGAAGTATCTTAGTTATTGCATTGTTAAGTACGGTGCAAACAGAATGCTAAAACATCTTGAGGCTCTTTGGGTGTCATTAAAAGATACAGTTTTTACTTCCGCAGCATCTTCTTTGACGAACGATGTGGGTACTCAGGATAATAAAATTGTGGATGAAGCTTTCGTCCTTCTACAAAAGCTTATTCAGCAAGATAATGGCTCATTTCTAAATTTGATTCTGAATGATGCAGACATTAGCATGACCCTGAAGTCATTTTTGAATGATGAAAATACAGTGACAAATAAGCAAAGATCGAAGGCAGTTGGTCGGATTCTATATGTTTCAGCTGCAGATTCTAATGGTTCCTGTAGTGCGATATTTCAGAGTTTTTTCTCGGAATTAGTAAATGGTATGGGATCAATTATGCAAGAGGAAGATTATGTTTCTGAGAATTCTAAGTTTGGGAACCTTTATATATGTGTTGAATTACTTGCTGCCTGCCGAACTTTGGTCAAACCTACCTCAATAACTTATCCTGAAAACGAGATATGGTGCACCATACTTCATAGCTTATGTAGTTCCTTGACTTCTTCCTTTACAAAAATTATAAAAGAAAGCACTCGGGATGTTTATACTCATTCTGCAAGTAAGTTTGTATTTAGTATTATGTTTATTGATGTTTGATATTGCTGAAATGAACATTTGTTTATTTATTTATATATTTTTTGTAGTTAGGGGGTTACAGATTTTAGCTTCATTTCCCAGAAATTTCTTGGCTGTATCGAAATCCACAATCGAGAATATTCTGGAAGAATTTATTTCAGTTATTATCCTCAAGTTTGAAAACCCATCTCTCTGGGGATCCGTTTTAAATGCATTAGTTGAAATTGGATCACTTCTTGAAAAATCTAATGATATTGAGAAAATGCCAAGCTTTGATGTTATTGTTGTAGAGAGGATGGTAGGTTTGTTGTCTTCTGATGATTGCGCTATGCCATTTTCACTGAAAGTGGAAGTAGTATCCAAAATTGGCATGATCAATCTGACATATATGGTCAAGATTGTTCAAGAAATTAACACGGCTATCTCTACCAGTTTGCATAAATATTGGGTTGATGGAAACTTAGATTCTGCTGAACATGCAGTCATCCTTTTGGAATCCTATGCTGACAAGGTGCTTCCGTGGTTCCAAAATACTGGAGATTCTAATGATGTGCCTATGCAATTCGTGTTGAAGATTTGGGTTGAAATTGCCGATAGCCCAATATTTGGTGACAACCTCAACGAAAAGAAACTTCTAGAAACAACAATGAATGCAATGAAGCATGGTGTGGCAAGTTGTTCAGTGGATAGTCAAAGTATGATTCTTGATAAAGCGTTCAGCATACTTTCTTCAAGCACAGCTTTTCAAGTCGATGAATCCACAAAGTCTGCTGAATTTTCGTGTAGAGACGAGTGGATTATTTCATTATTTGATTCAGTTATAATAGCACTTCATCCTAAAACGCACTTAAAGAACAGTGAACGATTATTGAAGATACTCATGAGAGCTCTCTTAAATGGTCATATTCCGTCAGCTCATGCTTTGGGCTCGTTGTTTAACAAGATTCCATTGAAAGAAAACAGCTTGGAAGAGGCAATTGATTCTACATCAATAAGATTATCTGACGGTGATAATTTAAGATTAAGCAATGTAAATGTAAACTCGATTGTTGGATTAGCTTGGATGGGAAAAGGGTTGATTATGCGGGGTCACGAAAAGATAAAAGATGTGATCAAGTTTTTTCTGAATTGTTTGATTTTAAATGACAATTTTCCAACCTCAAATGGAGGCATAGATTCATCTGGAGATTATCAAGACCTTATGAGAGCTGTTGCTGACTCGTTTAGCATTATTATGAGTGATTCCGGAGCTTGTTTGAACAAAAGATTACATGCAATCATAAAACCGTTATATAAGCAGCGGCTTTTCAATATGGTGATGCCAATCTTACTAGCATCAATTGTCAAATCAGGTTCACCCATCACAAGGTACTTATCCAGCTTTCATTTGCTTTGATATCATGTTAACAATCGTAGCCTGGTTCGTTTAAGTTAAACTGCTAATGACTTACAGAGCCATGCTACATCGAGCCCTAGCACATGTAATATCTCATGCTCCATTGAGTGCTATTCTGGGTGAAGCCAATAAGGTAAGTTGTGAATTGTCTGAAGGCTGTATGCAGTTTTGGTTGTTTCAACTTGCTTATGGTTAATGCAATGATGCAATGTTTCGTCTTTACAGCTCATCCCATTGATGATAGATGGGTTAACAATTTTGAGTGAAGATGTTCAAAACCGAGACATTGTGTATCGCCTCCTCCTTGTTTTATCAGGAATATTGACCGATAAAAATGGTGAGACTTACTATGGTTTTGTAAAGTAAAGGGTTGAGTGTGAAAATTTATCTAAATTTACCCAAAATTTTATTAGAAGTATCCAACTTTAAGAGTTTCTATCATATTTATTTAACTTCCAAACATTGATGTTGTATATATTTGATCTCTGATAATGTTTAAACCAGTGATTTGGCACCAGTTTTAATGACATGACAATTTATATGGCTGCCACGTCAGCAAAAAATACTGGTCACCTGATGAAGAAGTCGTTGCATATATGATAGCATTAAGCGAAAGTTTAATACATACAGTAAAAACTGTTTTGATACATACAATAGACTCTTTAGTAAATTTGATACATTTTCAGACACTTGACCCATTTTTAAACGTCAATGATGATTCATAGAATTATATTGAGATTTAGTTTATTTATTCTTTGCATGTGCAGGTCAGGAAACTATAATAGAAAATGCTTATATAATTATCAGGTGCCTCAACAAGCTTGTCTCCTATCTGCACATGATGGTATACTACTTGGTCTGTGTTATTCTATAAACCTCAGTAATTGTAATTATATATGGTCATTATGTAGCTAAGTTGATATTTTGTGGCACATGCAGCTGGTACGTGAGACGGCAATTCAGTGTCTGACTGCCATCTCCGAGCTTCCCTATACTAGGGTATATCCCTTCAGGCCAGAGGTCAGATTTTCTCACTAATCACTTAACCCATGCAGCATCTATGTATCATCTTTATCAATCTTTTAATATTTGTATTCGTTTTCAGGTGCTACAAGCATTATCGAGAGCACTTGATGACCCAAAGAGAAGTGTCCGACAAGAGGCTGTCAGATGTCGACAAGCATGGTCAGTTGATTTTGCCTGCATAGTTGTTTAATTTAGAAAACTTCACCATGTATTTTAGGCCTTACACTCATTGTTGATTTTTATCTGTCTAACAGGGCCTCAATCTCATCTAGAAGTCTTCATATTTGAGATTTCTTGGAGGAGTTTTTTAAGTAAGTTTTCTTCCCATTCATAATGCAATATCTTCTCCAATAATGTCATATTATGTAGCACTAAATGATCTATATATCATGTGATACAGGTTAACTGTCAGGACCAATATACTTGATCGTCCTCTAATACTGCAACGTATATAATCCATGCATCTAACTCTAGAAATTTTGGAGGGCATTTGCCGCCTATCCTTGTGTATCCAACCCTTTTTCATGTACTTGTGACGGTTCTTTATTTTTAGAAATTTTATTTGTGATGGTATTAGTTTCTAATGGATTCTTTTATTTATTCTGAGATGTAGAGGTAGTTTCTCATTATTTAATAATTTTTGGGATATGGTTTTTTTCTATATCTTGTACCTATAGAATGCCTTTTGTTCAGATCAAAGTTTGGACCTCGCGGACTTTCTTGTGTCATTAAGCAAAGTTTGTGGCATTTGCAATTCACAACCCTTTCATTTGTATATAGAACACACTTATGTATGGACAATGACTTGCTTGGACAAAAAAGGGAAGGGTAAATTACATTTTTCGTACTTAAGGTCTTTTGGATTCTCCATTCCTAAGGATTGTTTATTATCCTATCCGTCCTCGTGGTCTCTTACTTTTCCCAACTTCATCCTTTTGTCGTTAAACCTAACGAATAGATAGTTAAATAATGTTAAAAGACCTTTCTACCCTTCTTCATCTTTCTCTTCCACCTCATCTTCAACATTTATTACCTAATGACCACCAACAATTGAAGGATTTGGAAATCCATTGAGATAATGAAGGATTTCAACTGATGAGGGACACGGAAGTTTCAAGGGCCATTATAGGACAAGAATACCCTTCTTCAAATCTTCTTTCTTCTCTGCAAATCTGTTCTCCAACATCTACAAAACCCATCTATGTTTATCGCCACTGGCTTCCTTTAAGATTCTCCACAGCTAGCTTTTTAATTCAAGCTACTTCCTTTAATTGTTTACACATTGAGTTCTTGTAACCTACCACTTTCTTAGATTATTTCTTTTAATTTCTTACTCCAATTATTGGCCTGGAATCTGGTGTGGATCTCAAACCCTAATCATTCTGCGTTGGTGGTTTAAATATTAGCCATGAATTTTTCCTTTTCTTTTGGGTTCTCAAAAACCCTTGTTTATACTCGTATTATTTGTGCTTTTTTTTGTGTGGAGATTCCCCTGGTGCCGGATCCATATCCTCTCCAAGTTTCGTATGATTTTATTATATACTTTTAGCTTTTTCAAAACAGAAAACAATGGTTGATTGGATTTGTGAGCCATGTGATTTACGTTTTTATTGTATAGATTTACGTTCTTAATGTACAGAAAAGGGGTATAATGGTCATTTATTAAGATCTAACGGACGCTTTGTTAATTTTAACAAAAAGATGACGAACTTGGGAAAATCAGGATACCACGAGAATGGGTAGTCTAATAAACAATCTCTAGGGACGGTTCGTGAGAATTCGAAAGAGTACAAGGATGAAAAATATAATTTACCCTAAACGAAAAAGAGAATTGAGTTTCAATGTTCGATAAGGATGGTTATTGACTTATTTCAATGCAAAGAGCCTCAAAATTTAGGCGCCGAGTTCAACTGTAGAGTGTAGACTGAGTCTCAACCCAAAAGTTTTATGCTAATCTCGAGCTCAGTTTAATAGCTAGATGAGCCTTTGAAATCTAAGTTCGAGCTTGGTGTTAAAAACTCAAATTTTATACAAGGATCATTTTCAATAATCAATCCAATTCCAAATCTATGCACAAACTTAAATTCAATAAATAAATCATTCAAGAAATATTAAAATTAGAAGAAAATATGACCTGAAGTCAAGTGCCTTGTAGAAAACATTAATAATATTATAATCCATTCACAATGTCATTTGCAAATTTCAAATTATGTATGTCTTTATTCATACATATTACTTAAAGCTCGAGTTTGGTTTGATACATACTTTTAAACTTGATCATGGGTTCGAACTCGATAAAAAAATTTGACTTGATCGAACTCAAGTTGTTGGTTCAAAGTTAGACCCTGAGAAGCATGAGCACAACAAGACAAAACCAAAACCCAAACCCGGATCTAAAATTTGCTTGTAGTATAGATTAGTATGATCACAGTTCACCGTAAATAACATTAGCTTCCTGCTAAAATGGCTAAGTTACATGCCTGTACTATCTGTCCCTCTTATAGTGCATCTGCTTAATGTACACTTTTTTAAACATTACAAAATAACTACAATTTCCAACACAAACAAAAATATGATGCCAGAAAAAACCTAGATTCAATTCCAAACAACTGTAACTTGTGTATAGTCCATTGCTGTTTATTATCAATCAGACATATATTCAGCTTCAGCTCCACTGGATTGATCCATAACTTCATCATCTTGCATCCCCTTTTGTTGTCCATCCTCCATCTCCATTCGTGCAAGATGCCTAGAATTTAAACTCCTTACCTTTGAATCTAGATAACTCTGAACAAACCACCAAAAATTATAAAACATGGCGTGAAAAAGTGAAAAACAGCAAGTATAACATATAGTTTGTGTGAACCTACCTCTGATTCATTCATCTGTACTGAAACCGCTGGTCTTTGCCTTACAGTGACACTTCTTGGTACTGGGAAATGTTCAACCTCATCACTGGTTTTTCCTTCCCTGGCTCTCTTTTTCCTTAACATTAGTTTTGTCGGTAAAGGCTGAGTAACAAATAGGAATTAGCACACAATATGATACATAATAAAGAAGTTAAGATCTAGATAAATTTATCTTACCATGTAGCGAGCCTCGGATTCACCAAATGCCACAAGGTAATTTGTAGGATCATCTGCATCCTCACCCCGAACCTGTCAAATAAAAGCCACATCAGTTTCTGTTGCAGAACCCCATAACATCTATATATATATATACATATATAAAGAGAAAAGAAAAAAAAAAGCAAAGGAAGCAAGTATTGGTTACGTACATCCCAGTGATATTCGCGAACCCATGTGTAAGAAATATCTTCGTTTTCATCATACACATCCTTGGATAGCTGAAACCAGTAATTCAGTATGCATTAAATATAAGGGCTAGAATAAAATAATAACATAATAATAATTCTTTTTAAATAAATTGACTTTACAAGGGCTAAATTACCTCACCAACTGAAGGAACCATATAAGCCAAAAATTTGTCAGGTTTACCCGAACCTGAGGTGCTTGCCACAAAACTTTTCATAATGGCCTGCAATAGAGCAAGAAGTCAAAAACAGGGACATTTGTCAAACTTAAACTTTTTATTTGTAGCTCAACTTATTACCTGAGACTCATGGGCTTCTCGAACAGACTTGTCCATCTTATTATAGCTTTCTGAATCAGCAGTTGGAGCCCCGTCAAAAGTTGCGACAATAAATTGATCACTCCACCTGACAAAATAAGTCGGTAATTAACATATGGCAAGTAACAAATAGACCGCAAAAGGTAAATTCAACCTAAAATATTGTAAAACTAAAAGATCGTGAATCATCAGGAACATGCATTCTTATAACCTCTACATTAGTTATTTGATCTTATTAATTTGGTATGTGACGATAACGTTGACTGTCGTTAGACACTATCTGAAATGGAAAACCACTAAAGCTACCTACAAGAGCCGTGACTATGCTTTGTGATATTACTTCCTTTGTCTTCTTTATATTTTGTTAACATACACTAAATCTTATTATTTATTACATTGTACAAAACAGATCAATGTCAATTAAAACAGCACACAATTGAAGTCCTTACCGTTCAAAATCAGGATATAGAGGCAAAATCTCAACTGGCTGCAGATTCTTTTTAGAGGCATGGACGGGATGTGATTTGCATGCCTCAAACGAAGACTGGATATCCTGAATTTTCTTATCCCTGATATAGTCAAAGCAAAAGTCAATGACCATATATCATACTAAAAGCTGGTCAATGACCATATCTAGCCTTCAATCTCTTCAAATTTACAAGGTGAATATACTTTATAAGAATATTGTATACCTGCTATTCAGGCAGTCAAGTATGTTATGTCCACGTATTTCTCGAAGTTCTTTTGCTTGCTTTTCAGTCAAAGACTGCAGATTGCATTGAACAAATATCACAAACCACACATTCATGACAAACTAGTCAAAATAAAAAGTTGTATACCAACCTGCCTAGTGGCATCTGTGCTAACAGGAGATATATATTGCGTCTTTACCAACCAAGACATGCCTTTATCTGTAGGGCGTTCTTTCCTCTTTAATCCGTCTTTCTTAATAGGTGTCACCGTAACATCCTCCTGCAACAGTATTTCATCCTCTGGAGCAATATGTAACATTTCATCCTTCAGAGCACTGACATTTAGAAATGAAAATGGTAATATTTAAGTGATCATGGCTTCAAAAAAGTACTTACAAAAACAACAAAGAATAAGAATAGAACAATGATTACTTGTATACACTGAGATCAAGTAGGTCAAGCGGTATTCCGAGGTCTGACTCAACATATAACTGAGGCTTGTGTACATTTTCCAATGAAGTAATGGCATATTTAGCAGCTCTGCAAAGATTTATTTTAAGATATCCAAACAGTTTACATATAAAATAATCACTACTGAACAAGTTTCATATTCGTTATTCTGAAGTAGTAAATTCACATTCAAGACAACATAATCTAAAAGAGTAATCTGCTTGACACTTTTACCCTATACCTAAATCAATTATGTGCGTATTTATGAGCGAAGTTATATAAATCTTCTCTTTCGTTGTAAGTCAAGATTATTATAGATGCATACCGATCTTTGTCTCTCCTTAAAGACATAAGTTTTGGCTGAGCTGTCGTATCTGGTAATTCATTCCGAAATCTTCAAAGAGCACAAACATGGAAAGTACATTCAGCAACAGGCAATAATACCGCCAAAAATATATAATTTATTCAACGAAGTATCAAATAGAATATAAACATGGCAGTATAACAAACTCACTTTAACTTGCAGAGAAATGTAGTTGGCTTCTTTAACTGATTTTCAGCCTTTTCACCACTCAAAGAAGGTGCAGTCCGCCTATCACCCATATGTGAACCGCTAATTGAACCATGTGGTTTGATCGCTGTAGATAACATTTGCGTCTTATGAAGGATCTTATTTTGAGATTCCTTTAACTGCTGCCTTTGCTTCTCCATTTCTCGCTTCTTTGCCCTCCTCTCTTCTTCTGTTTCAACCCTGTGCGACTTTCTTCCCGGCATCGGAGGCTTTGCATGCTCTTTAGAAGAAACCTTATGGTGCAAATTTTGCGGTTCATGCCGTTTATCATCACTCTGTTTATGTTCCTTGGTTTGGTTAGTCACAGGTGGTGGTGGTTCGGATGACTGAGGCAGTGGAGGAGGTGGCGGTTTCAATGGAGGCGGCGGAGGTTGCCGGATTCTGGAACTTGGCGGAGATGACGGCGGCAGCAGCGGTGGTGGCGGGTTGTTGTTGAATTGCGAAGACGGATAGTACATTTGTCCTGGTGGCGGTGGGTAAGCAGACTCCGGTGGTGGCGGTGGTGGCGGTGGTGGTGGTGGATGTGATGAAAACTGTTGTTGATTTGGGCTGGTGTTTATTGTTGGTGGAGTGGTGTAACCGGAATAATTCCACTGAGAATACGGATTTCCAGTAAGTTGCAGCGTTGGTGGTGGTGGAAGTGATGTCTGATTGTGTGGTGGTGGTGGAAGATGGAATGGTCTATATGCAGCCATGACCTATACATACACTTCTCTTAAATCTAACGTTTCACACAAACCCTAGCCTAACAAATATATAGATATTGTACTGTAGTATGTAATAATGTGATAATATGTCATAACTTTTAAGGAAAAGGTTAAATTAATTACAGGAAGCAGATGATGATGATGATGATGTTGATGATGATGATGATATAATTTCAATTTACAGAATTATTTGTATATATTAATTAATTAACGGCTAATTTTTAAATTTAGTCAAGAGGATACCGGATATAGAAACCCTAGGGTGGGAATTAGGGTTTAACGATTCATATATGTTCGTTAGCTGAATGAGTTAGGGATCAAAACGTATATAAACATTGAATTCTGTATGTATAAGAAAAGAAGTGAAGAAAAACTCACGGTGATAACGACGGCAATGCCGGAATGGAGTTGGTGGGCATGGTTTAGGTTTGCCGGAAAAAGTGACCGGAGACAGAAAAACTTGAGGCGGCTTTGGGTTGCTATTTGGGCTGGGTTGGGTTGTGGGAGTTTTTTATTCGGGTTAAAAGTTTGAGTGAATTTAAACTTTAGTCAATGTGGGCTCAAACTCAAATCATTTAGATTAATATATATATATATATATGGTGGTGACGAAGAGGGAAGCAAAAAATTAAAGAAGTAGTGAATCAAATTTCAACCCCTGATTTCATCATAAAATGAATTTTAAAAATCACAAATAATTTCAAAATTTAACATTCATTACAAATAAATGTTCAAAACATATTAATGAAATAATCAATAGCTAAGATTTGCTTCCCTCATTTCTCAAGATTTAGAGCTTCTCTACGGATCATTTCCCTATATATATATATACTATATTTAAACCGTGCAATACACGGTAATTTAAGTTAATCAATTTTTATATTCATAATATTTCTAGGTTTAATAGTTTAATATTATTTTTCAATTAGTGTTTGAGTAGGATTCATAGACTTTTTAATTAATTATTATTATATTCAAATATTATCTAACTCTATCTCAATTTATTTTTTAATTTATTTTTTAAATTTAAATAATTATTTATTTTTAAATTATGAGAAGCCGTCACGTGTCATTTTACTTATGTGGCAAAATATGTAGTAACCTTTTGATCTCCTTTAATATATATAGATATAGATATTAGTTATGAACTTGTGCGGATGCACGACAATTAACTCTAGCAACAAACAATGTAATTATATACTCAGATTTAATTCCAAACCAATATAATTTACTAAATGAAAATTATGAGTCATTGAGATATAGAATTTGATGCTATAAATTCACTTATGTTTTAAACATAATATATTAAAAGTTTTGATTGTACAAACTAAAAGAAAATATATCGTATGTAGTGTTCTAAAAGAAATCACTATGAAATTTGAAGATTATGTACACATGTTTAATGAAACAAAATATCATCTATATAATTAGAATACAGTGAATGAAGAATATATAGTTGACATATTAAACATTATTACTATCGCACAGTGTTACCAAAAATATATCGAGATACAAAAGAAACTTACAAAAACATATGCAATTAATTTATGAAAGGAACTCACGTTACATACACGTTTGAGTTATCAAAGCCACCACTACTTTCATGCTTCAATAGTAGTTTATATGTAACGACTTACTACCTTATTCCTTATATATATTTTTATAGTGATAATGATCATTATCATTTAGTTATTTTAATTGAAAAATATTAATCATGAGTTAAGGATAAATATTATTGTTAATTGTAAAATCTATAAATTCAAGCAATTAATTTATGTACTCATGATTTTTTAGATAGATATTATTCTCATTATTATTTGATAGACAATATTAATTATTAATAATTAATAAGGTCATAATAATTTGTATAATCATTTAATATTGCCAATCATGCACAAATAAGATTCCTTTGCTAGTTTTAAGGAATTATATAATATTAGTTACGAATTCGTGCGATGTAATGCAATTATTAGTATTTGTGAAAGATTTAATTATTCTAATAGATTTAGGTTTAATAGTTTACTATTTTTTTTCAATTAGTGTTTGAGTATGATTGATCTATACGTTTTGATTTGAACGGTTATCTAAACTATTTAATTGTCATTTATTTTTTGATCAAAAAATTTAAAAGTTGCCATGTGGCATCTTTGTCTACGTGACAAATTCTCATGCGATGCACAACAATTATATATATTTTATATATGTTGTTATTGATTTTCAAACGTATACCTATATTTATATTTATAGATTCTAATAGATTTAGGTTTATTAGTTTAATATAATATTTCAATCAGTGTTTGAGTAGAATTATAGATTTTATAATTAGTTAATATTACATTTAAATATTATCTAACTCTAATTATTTATTTAATTTAATTTAGAATTCTTAGAGATTGTCAAGTGTCATATTTGCTACGTGAAAAATTCCGAAACAATTATTTATACTCCTATAATATATATATATATATAGATATAGACGTATTTTAATTTTCATTATTTATTGCTTAAATAATAACAAAATTACAACAAGTAGATGAAGTTTAAAATCGGTAAGTTTAACCTATAAGTTTAATTTTAATTTTCATTAATTAGTTAATATTATATTTCATTATTTATTGCTTAAATGTATGTATTGAAGAAAAAAACCGTTCTGAAATTCCGGGTCCACAATGTTCAATTTTAAATAACACTTTTTAAAGTTGAACATTTTTAATGAATCTGTGATTAACTTAAGATTTTGGCGTCCTGTTTTTGGTTAAAGTCAAAATCAAAGTCAATGAAACGGTTTAGCTCGTAGAGTCAGTTTTGGTGCGCGTTACATGAATATATTAGGTTGTGGGTTTTATTGTAATCATAAAAAGTTTAAGTAACTTGATGAACAAGATATACTATAAATTATATTTATTATAAAGAAATGATTGTGATGTACTCTGTATCGGTAGAATGATACTAATTATATATATCATGTCGAATCTGGAGAGTATATAAATTATATATATATCGGATATGAATACACCATATCGAACGAATCTCGAGAGTATAACTTTTATGTGTTTGGAAATGAATACATTCATAATTAATTAAAACACGTTTATAAGATGTACAATGTTTGATAAGTGGAAATTCATAACAAAAACACTAGTAGTTGATTAATAGGAAGATTGGTTATGAACCAAAAACCTAGGTACAAGTACAACACCACACCGTACCAGCCTCTAAAGGATCTCTCATAGTCTCATACTCTCATATATCATGTAAAGACCATGTTTTATGACTACTAGTCTACTACAATGAGGCCCAATGGGTTGAACTACCTTAGGCCCATTGGTATCCAGAGCTTCTATCTGGGCCGAGATGCCATCTGAATTGGACCAACTTGTCTTGACATCTGAGGTCGCATATAAAATTACATGTCAAGATTATGGTGATAATTAGGAAGACCTATTTAAAAAGTTAACAATCAAAATTAAGGCTTAACTTGCTCAGATCATACAATTTATGGTCAATAGCAGTCAAAATGTTGATCTAAAACAAGTATTATATTCTTTTAGACTTATGATAGACTCTCTTTTTTTCTGTTTTAATACATACATTTTGAAATAACAAAAATACCTGAAAATATGTTTCTAGCTTTTTTCTAAGAGTTGTATACTCTTTCTTGACTTGTTGGAAGGTCCTCTTGCATCTGTATTATGTCCAATTTGCATTTAATAGAAGTTAGTACTAAATTAATACTAGAAATATTATCTCTAAAGCTAAAAGCACGTAATATTGCGTACTGCTAAAAGCACGTACTACATCCTCATCGAAAAATATATAGAATGAAAGAAATAAAAAAGCTAAATTGGTCATAATATTACCCCTCAGCATTTCTAGCATTGCAGTAATCCTTGAAGTGGGTGCACTCAGTTTTAACCTTCTTGGCTCCAATGCTAGTGCTGCTTCCCTTAAACTGATGCATCAGACTGTCTAATTTATTGAAATCCAGTGGCCTCTTCTCCCTGAATATACCATTAGTATAATTTAATTATTAGTTGGTCTAAATTAAATAATCATTTTTAACTCAATGATTATTGATCGATTTCTTACAAGGCTTGATCGAGATTATAGAGAAAACGAGCAGAATCACGATAGAACAAGGTGACAACTTCCTCTACGAAATCGGGATTAGAACTGTCTTGCAACTCTTCCAACAATATAAATTGTTCATCCAAATATCCCTGCAAATAATAGATCAAACTCAAATAAATCTACTAGTGATTAACTATTTTTGGGAAATTTTGAATGCATTCTTGAAGATATAGAACCTAACTTGGACCATAATGGTATAAAAACTGTTTCAATATCAAGTCTTATATGTTTTCCTCATTTGTTATGCAATATTACAAGTCACATAACAATAAGTAAATACTAAAGATTGAACTATTTGAACATTATAAGACCAAGTTTTTGATTTTATGATTAACATGGATATATATTAGAACCAACCTGGTCGAAAAGAGATTTGCGAATGTTTGCTATCTGCCTATGCATATGATTTCTTTCCATTGCTGATCCTTAAATGAAACTTGCAACGACACGAGCGAAAGACCTAAACGAGCAAGTGTGTTCTTAAAGTTGCTTCCCAAAGAGAAAGTGTAAACCAAAGTGATGCTAAATATGGAATGCGTGGATGGGGTTTTATAGGTCCGAAAAGAAAGGGTTATGTCATGTCACTTATCAAATAAATTCCATTGGTTTTCAGCATCGCATCAACAACATGATATGATACATATTTATATTTTAACAGTACATAAAAGGGGGAAAAAGGAGTATTACATTTCGCGTCTCTCTCTTGGCATATATGAGAGAGATACGAAGCAACAAAAGACGCTTATCGATCAAAACACACCACTTTTTGCATACGAAATGGAACTTGGATTCGATTCTATATATATAGGGCGAGGTAATATGGAGCGAAAAGTTAAGAGAAAGGTTCATTCCATTCCAAATCCAGTTAATGCAAGAATAATGAATATTTAATTGCACTTCAATGTAATATAGATTAATACATATTGCATTGGAATATATACACACTAATTATATATTCGGTTAGTAATTTGGGAGTGAGTGTTTTTAATGTGTTTTTTCCCGAGTAAGCTGTAGACAAAATATGGAATGTAAATTGGCACTTTTAGGAAAGACACTAATCTAGTGGGTGAGAGGATGGCATATATATAAGTATATAAGTAATATAACCCTCTTTGTATCACAAAAAGCATGATACATTAATAGTATATCAGAATATATCTCCATTCCTGAATCTCATTGGAACATTATTATAATATATTACCCTTCAAATATCTCTTTACAACGAAAAGCTAGCTTATTGTGACGCTCTATGATCAGTGTACTTAATGTCGCGGTTTGTTATTGCACACTTACTAGAAACGCCATCTTTGTTTATTAGAAACGATAGATATAAGTACTTATTAAACTGAAAAAATGATGTATGTCACCAAAAGGCTAAAAACTAATAACGTTAGAGTACCATAGTCATACTTAAGGTCCCAAGTATAGATATGGCAACAGATCGATTGATCCAATTAGTATTTTCGAACATTTTATAATTATTATTGAAAACTATTAACATGTACTTCAATAAACGGATATGAAGCAAGATCACAGTCATACGTATAAATCAAGAAACATGTTTACGTAGTACTAATTTGATAGGGAAGCTAAAATAAAAGCTGGTGACTATATTAGTTGTTGAAATGGACAGATGATGCTAATATGAATGTCATACATTTGACATCAAACCATTCCATTACAACAAGGAACAAGAGAATTAAAGAAAAAGCACAACCAACAAATCATGCATCTACCCAAGTCAGCTCTTTCATTCCTTTCACGAAATCGTATCATGATAGGACCTTCGATTCTTTCATCTTTCTAATTTTATATCTTTTTGGATATCAGAATAAATAAACTTACCACACACCTACTGTTTTGCCTACATTATTCTGGCATTTCCATCCACATATATGCAAGGTGTGACATATACATACCTATACCTACACGATCAAATTGGTGCATGTACAAGGAAAGTTACAAATGCTACTTCATTAACACTACTCTTTAAAAAAACTAGAATTCTGAATCAAACATACTTCTTCATGTAAATGAATTCAAACGAGAACCAATATATGATTACATTATGGTGAAATGAGTGAATGCCAGATGATAAAAGACTAGACTAATTTAAGTAAACATTGAACTGATGAAACTAAAAATTGATTTTATGCTTTTGCTAGTAGAGCAAATCTAGACCAAGGGACAATTTAGTGGATAGTGAATATTAAAAACACACAAATAGTCTACGATAGACGGTGGTCCTTGTCATACCTTTCTTTCACAACTTATGTAGCTTCATCAATGTTAAAACAAGTGTACTATGTTGCTAAAGGATTCTCCTATTCGTCCCGCGTTAGAGGACTCCCTATTGTTGTCATCCAAAGCTTCCTCCAAAAGAAGAACAGAGTAACGCCATAGGCAGCAAGCCGGCATCCTCCGTTCTTTTATTTTTGATGCTTGGGTCAGGCTAGAGACGTAGGAAAATGGAAGATAAGTGGGGCAAGCCTAATTTGTTTTTTTTTTCTTATATAATAAAACTATTATTGATAAATATGGGGACACAAAAGTTTAGTTCTTCAGTTTTGTACTGTTAAGTTCTTGGTCAGTTTTTTTGTGGACTATGTTGACGTGACGCTAAAATGACAATTTAGTTTCTCAATTCTTCTCGTCATGATAGTGGGTGGTTTTAAAGATTATGAAAGTAGAATGACTCCACAGCTAGCTATTTGATGCAGTGTACAAATAAAGAACACAGATTAAACCTGTTGATTCACATAATACCAGGTTAATCCCTTCTAACGCACGTTGATTAAAAAAATACCGCGGTTAGGAATGATTTCAACTCCATTGATGAACGCAATTTGAGAGAAAATTCAACTTTCATAAAAATGTCAACTAACTTTTTCATGAGCACAACCAAACTATAAAAAAGAAGCAGAAAATTCAATTGGGCCTAAAATAAGCTACGGGCCAAACACAAGCCCAAAAACAAAATCCCAAAAAAATCATGAAAACCGTTGTGCTCCTTGTTTCAAGCTTCGATTCGACATTCATGGGCCTAAAACGGAGCCTCATAGCCCAAGTTATAACCATTTACGTGAAGCCCCTTTAGTCACTCGATATGGTCTCGAGAAACATTAGGGCCCCATCCATAACGCTAGGGCCCGCATCACTATTTTCTTATAATTTACAGGCCGGATAGCAGAGAAGTGTATCTAAAAAGAGGTTTAGGTTCTGTGCATTCCTACCTTGAAACTTTTCACCTTTTAGTAGCGTTAAAATAAACTATAAAAAATAGTTTTGATGACTTACCAGTTAATTAACCGCGCTATAGCTACCAACTATAGCATCTAGATTTAAGGTAAGTTTTCTTTTATGGAGCATGATATTAATGAATTTAGGATGTAAGTTTACTTTATTGTAAAGTTACCCAGAAAACCATATTTGAAAGATGGAATTTTTGCCACAGGCTTCATGAGATCTTAAACTATTAGTTTCAACCACATGACCAATGAGTGCACCCAGTGGTTTATACATTACCATTTATGTGTAGTATCCCATGATTTATGTTCTACTTTTCTCTCATATTTCTTTTGTACACTATATTGATTGTATAGTCACATCTAATGCTTTTATTAAAGAACAAAAGCTTATTATCAAGGGTGGGTGGGACGGGATCGGAATATGATTTTGTGACTTTTAGGGGACAAGAGAAGGAGATTCCATTTCTCCATCATATATATTATTGCAACTATATATTCTTAAACCCATCAGGTTAAAGAAAGAACGATAAACAGAGACAAAGAAAGAAGAAATCTGTATGTATTTTCTATGTATATCGATGTACAAGAACGTGTCTTAATATAGAGGTACAATCAACATAAACTAGGAAAGTAAGCCTAACATATAGCTGTCAAATTCCTATCAATTAGCTGTGATTGACTGAGCACTAATATCACAAGATATGGCAAGATATATATCTCTAAATATGTTCACATTTCTTAATGTGTACTTTCAGAATAAACACAAGGACAATCCACAACATTTATCATGCCATGCATTATAATATATAATAAGAAGAGAAAATCATATCAACATTTATGCTTTAACTGTTAATACTGTATAACTATATTTGTTGTCCTTCAAATATCATGCATGACCTACAAATACTTTAAACTTTGTTTAAAATGCACCAATTTAATAGCTAGATCTACTTATTTTGCGGCTTCAGGTCAATTACGATCACTGAACAGTTATCAGTGCTTGATCTAGCACATGCTTCGTCAAAAAGATGTCTCGCAACACTTTGTGTTGGGCTCTCATCACCCCTGCCTACTTGTCGCTCATGTTCCAACATACGACAAGCTATGTTTCCAACAATGACTGTCGACATCACATCCCATAAGCCATCACTGGCTATTATTAGGCATTCATCCTCATCGGTCCTCGTGGTGAATGTCAACTCAGGATTGGCACAGACATGTGGCTTCAGTGATTTATCTCCTGAAATTGTATACCAGTTATATATGCATCAGAAAATCAATATGAAGTTTTCTTAATAAAAAAAAAGTTGACATAATTTTGTTTGTAACCTATTGCCCTCGACATAGCTAGTACACCCTCTACTCTCGTAGTACCACTCGCATATCGTACATGACCCCCACTCTTGGTAATTCTCTCCTCCTCATCTGGTCTGTCAGGCTGTTGAAAGAGAACATTTAATAACACGTTATTTTTTTAAGACATTTAATGGGTAGGGGAAAGACGAACCTTATGATCCTCAGTTAGAGGGATTGTGTGGGACCCACGACAAAGAACGGCCCTACTATCACCACAATTGGCAGCAATGATTTGACACGATGAAATAAGGACTACCACTGCAGTTGATCCCGTTAGGCCCTGCACGCAAGCCTTATCGATATTGTCATAAGCCTTAGAAAGAGCAGAATGCCACCTTTTGCTCCATTGGTTTGTACTGCTTTCAGACTGCCATGCTTCTCTTACTTCTTCGTGCAGTGAGTCCGCACAATAATCACTCACCTATGTTGCGGTAATATGATCATCCATCCCAAATAATTCATTAAATCCTAATCTAGGAAAATAAGGAAACACCGAATGGTGCTGTATCAACAGAAAGATTCTATTAAATTACTTATTGATCATATTACTGATGGCTGTTTGCAACAGGCCCTATATATATTTTCCAATGTTCAGGATTTTTAGTATACATTCATTTAGGAGCAATATCTATACATTTATACATTTCTTAAAACAAAATTTTGGTCATCCTATTAAAAATCTCAACCTCTATAACTAAACACCTTAATTAGTTCTCTATTTTATTGTACAAACAAATACTCTGATCATCCTCTTACACCGTCAACACCACCTCCCACAGCCACCTCAACCACTGTCATATTGCACAGGTGCATTGCTAGTATATATATAACCATAATAGTAGACGTACCCTCGTATCTATCATTTTATACATGTCCCTCATATCTTCCAATGTTATGATCAGTAAGACCTATTTCACAAGATTTGTGAACAAATTAACACTAATATAACAGGATGCGTATATCATGTAATACTTATTATGATTATGCTACTAATAATCATTTTCTAACTTGTTAGATTTGGTTATCATACCTTGTTTAGGATTGAAAGCATCTTAATTTGCATACTGCTAAACGTACACCTCATTTTTCATTTTTGAAAGTAACAATGATAAAATAAAATTTTGAGAAATGAGAAGTGAGATAATATACGTTTCTATATACGTGTGTAGTGTATATAGTGATCGATCAACATCTGTTTTGAGACAAAAGAAGTATTAGCTTTAGTCCAGACATCTAATTTGACTTAAGTTCAAGAATCAATTTTGTGTGAAATCAATATATATGGATGAGGTTTTTCTGTGTTTAGGTTATTCGGGGAGGACGAATATTTTTACTTAAACGTACGCGGCTTAACCGGGGTATCCAGTAACCTGTCAATTCAATATACACAGATGAGGTTTTTCCTTGTTTAGGTTACCCGGGGTAGACGAATATTTTTTACTTAGATGTACACGGTCTAATCATGGTATTTGGTGATCGTTTCCGACCATTTCCCTGACCACTCAAGATATGCAGCTAGTGAGATCTGAACTTGACACCTCTTGTGATGATATTATAACGCCAACTACTAGGCCACCTTAGTAATTTTTGTGTCAAATCAATATGTAAGACACTAAAAAGGTATTTGAAAAGTTATTCGTCAAGGTCTATTCTTTGAACCATAAGTCATATATATAGGTCATTAGTTCCATCTGTGTGATGACGTAAGTATCCCTAACAAGTATTTGGCAAGTCTTGAGTTTGGGTTAGAGAGTGACGGTTAGCAGGAACCTTTTACTTTTTATTTTTTGAATCACATAGTATGTTGTTACAAAGTATGTTAAGGGTGTACTTATGAGGCCCGGATTATAAATCCATTATAACCAACTTAACTAAGTTTAACTTTTAGATTCGCTATCGATATATAGGATAGAAACTTAACGTCCTCACAATGGGTGTCGGTTCTTGTTCCAATTCAGTTTCACAAAGTTGAACATCCCAACTAGGGCCTCAGCTCATTTTTGAAACGCTCAAGGCATGTATACCAAAGGTTGATTTGTTTCCAAAATCAGTGTTATCATGAGTATACCATTTGTACGTATTATCTGGTACAGGTTGATTTGTTTCCAAAATCAGTGTTATCATGAGTATACCATTTGTACGTATTATCTGGTACAGGGTACGGACTTGTTGAAGATACATAGACATATCAATTTTAAATAGATATATATATATATATATGGGAAGGATCTACAGGGAAGCATCAAAATTTGGAGAAGAAGAAGCAAATCTTAGCTCTTGATTTTTTTATAAAAAAATGTTTTTAACATTCATCACCAATGAATGTTAAATTTTGAAATTTTTTGTAATTTTTAAAATTCATGTATGATGAAATCAAGGGTTGAGATTTTACTTCCCTCCTTCCCTAATTTTTTTTACTTCCCTCTTGATCCTCACCCTATATGTATATATATATATATATTGTTATATAGTGAAAGGTTCAGGTTTTTTCAACTGTTTATTAGGATGGTATTTGAATTTTCTTATGTTGGATGCTAACTTCTTATTTTTATAATTTCTAAGGTCTTGCAAGTTTTTTTTGAATATATTTAATGCTATTAAAAAAATGTAGTGATTGGTTTAAAAGAAATAGAGATTACTGACTATGTAGTATAAAAATTAAAAATGTCCTAATAAAAATTTCTTATTATTAGCATGTCCACATATCTATAGTGAATTTTAAATTATTTACAATAATTAAATCTTTTTTGTTGTATATGAAAATGAAGAATTTTGTATACTTCGAGATACAAATGTGTGTAGAAAACAATTTACTATAAGTTAAAAACATTTTGTAATTTTACATCATATCATATATCATATTTTAAATATAATAAGGTAAGCGGCGAAGTTATAACATCATCATTCATGAATTGACGGATTAATTTATATTTGATCTCTTTGAATGATTAATAATAGTAATTTTCTTAATAATAATTATTGTAAATTTTTTTTTAATTTTATTTATATTTTATGTTATCATAATAATTGTATTTATATTTTATATTATCATAATAATTGTATATTAATTATTATTTATTTTATATTTTAAACAAAAATAATCATGAGGTATATAAACTAAAAAAAGCAATTAAGTATAGGTTGATTTGACTTATAATTTATATATTTACATATTATTGAAAGGGACATAAATGTAATTTTTAATATTTTAATTTTAAACATTAAATTTTATAATTAAATATTTTATAAAAGGTAAATAATTAAATTAAATTAAATTAATTATTGATATATTTAATATCTATCCTCGATATTGATCAATGATAAATATATAAGATCTAATTGATTTCTCAATCCAATTCCTCCTTTCGTCCCGAGTAAATTTATTTAATCTAGTCTAGGATGTTGTTCAAAATGGAGTACATTAATTAACATTATTCTTTAAACAATCCACATTGATCCTCAAACATTGATATTTATGTTTATCATGCATCCTTTTTTCACCTTTTTGTTTGAAGCTTCAACCAACAATCATTCGGTATATAACTTCCTCCTAATGGTAGATCCCTCGAGGAGAAGATAAAACACGATCTCAAAAAAGCATAATCATGTGATTCGATTTTGTAGATATTGCTTTTTCAGTAAGTTTTTGTTTTGATGTTTATTATAATATTTAAATTGAACACGTTAATCATATCATGTACACATGACTTTCTCTCATTTGCAGTTTAATAGTAAATGTAGTCGTCTATGGATTATACTTGCTAAATTCTGTGTTGGATTCACTTGATTCGTTCCGTTCAACTCTTATTTTCCGTATAACTTCAATTATAATGAATTATTACGTGAAATATGTTATCTTAAGTTGTTCAAGCTAACTGCGAGAGTGAATAAAAGTGTGAGTCTTTACTTTAATAATGACGTACCATTTTTTGCGTTTAATAATTTTATTATGATTAGCCGACACTACTAAATTAAGGATTATAAAACATCTCTAAAATTCCATAAAGCTACTTACGTTTGAGAAGTACTCTATTAAACAATTTGTTGGGGTTAGAGCTACATGTGTGACTATGTATTCATGTCATATACTAATTAGAGTTACATGTGTGATTATGTCGTATTATCTATTGAGATTGAGATGCATGATATACAGATACGTCACTCTTGATCAAATCGTATATGATTGATGATGAATGGATATGTACTACAGGCAAAAAATGTACTAAGAACGCCCAACCAAATATATGAATAATGAACTATTTCTGAAAGGAAGAGGATAATGACAACTTAGGTTATCATTAAGGCGTCAAAGATATGTTAATGTATTTGTACTAAGACAATAAGCTAGAAACTCTATGACCTATGAGTATTAGTCGAGGTGTAATCATGTATCGGGTAGTGTATTATTATATTAAAAATTGAAGGCGTCACTCTTGTTTGTTTCTTGATACTTTCGTATTTATTATATTAATTAAAAAAAAATTATATTAAAATCAAACAAACCTTTAATTAACTAATAAAACACTTATTTACTTAATTAATTTACTTAATTAATCAATGAGAAAATAAGTCTATTAAGTATTAATCGATGACAACCTTCAATTTCATCAAAACAAAAAAAATTTAATAACATATAAATATCATTAAAAAATATTATTATACATGTTTTTAATATTTTTACTGTATCTTTAAAAACTTTCACTCCAACTTTTTATAAATGAAAGACACATAATTATTGCGTCTTTATTAATCTTTTGTCCGATAAATTTGACAATGTTAACTCTAATAGATTTATTATTAACTAGTCACAATGCTCGAAAATTCAATCATCGATGTAATAATGCACTCACAAATTATAATGATTAATAATAATCCATGTAACTTATGCTAAACATGATTTATTGTTTTGTATGTTGATAGATCATATTTCAATATGATCATACATGAGGGTTTTTATATATGGATAACAAGATATTATTATTTGTTTTAATTAATCATTCACTGTTTAAGTTAGTTAGTTCTTTGTAAATTATGTTATAATAATGCTATTGTTAAGTTGTATTACAAGTTCATCATTTACTATAAGTATTTTTATGTTTCGTTATACCTTATCTATTTTTGTTTATTTAGATTTCTTTATAATTTTATGTTGTTTTTGTTATCTTTCTTGCAACAATATTTGTATATAACAACTAATCAATACTTATATATACATTGAAATTACCTTTTTGTTGATGAAATCTTTATATTATAAAACTCTGTAAATTTTAATAATCAAAGTTTCACCTATTTATAATATATATTTTTTAAACTTATTATATTATTATGCTAATATCAAGTGACCTGTGTATATATACGAGTTTAGAAGCTAATATATCATATATAAACGATATCCTTTACTTTTGATCGTCCCCTAATAAATATTAAAAACAGTTAAACACTTCAATTCAAAGAGTAAAAGTATGATTAGTTTTCAGTTTCATAACTTACAGTTAGATATATGATTAAAATTAATCTACTTAAATTTGAGTATAAATATAAATAAATAATTGGTATTTAAATTTTTCTATAAAACATTTAAAACTAATTAGCTTATTCATAATAAACCATATAAACATTGTTCCTTACAAAAAAAAAAAAAAAAAAAAACCCTAAAAACTAAAAATCTAAAATTGAACCCCAATTTTTAATTGTGGTAAATTGAGTAACTGAAAATATGTATACGATGTGTGTTAACATATATTACTAACTAGCTATTATTAATTTTACCTGCGAACCACCATGTCCATCAAATACAGCAAAGTAATGAATCGGAGACTCCTCCGATGCAAATTCACATTTCGGCGCGATACAACCACCGAAAACATCGCATTTCATCGACATAAACCCTGGAAACGTAACGATTCTATCTTCCATATGTCTCCTAGCGTTTTGATTCATATAAACCCCCCAACTTAACTCATCGTTTTTCTTCCCAACACAATTGTTCTTATTTTCATCATCATCGGAACAAGTATCACCATTAGTAGACAGCGCACCTAACCCGATCACGAGTTCCCAATCTTTGAATTCATCTTCGTGATCAGTCATCTCGTAATTCTCGGAATCTTTGTCTGAGATCTTGTAGAAAGTGTCGCTAGCTGGTGAGTTGCTTCCAGAAGCCATTGATTGGTTGATTGATTGGAATGAAAGATGTTTGATTATTGATTGAATTTGGTCTGAAATGTAAAATGTTAGGGTTTTGAAAGTGAGTGCATAAGTGAGTGATGAATTTATAGGCATTTAAGATGGCTTTATTGGTCAACACGTGGCAATTTAGTAAGCTTGCATGAACTAGTTCCGAGTGCTGTGATATAGTGTTTCTGTTGTAAGGACGACAGTCCAATTATGTGTATACACGTGGCTGGAGATATGTGCATGCCACTTTTTCTTTGACTTGTTGACTTGAAAAGATGGAGACTATAGTTGGAATATTTTCTTGTATTTAGGAATGTTATAAAAATCCAGCGTTGAGCTACATTTAAAGTAAGTAACGTTTTATCATATTCTTTGCCATGAGATTTACTAAATTTATCTTGATTTTGTTATGATATTTGACATAGTTGTTGTAATTTATTACACATTTACACAACTAATTTCGTATTGAAAATCTGAGTGATCATTGATCAACAACCAAAGATTGGGTTACTGAGTTTGGGTAAAACGAACTTTTATTTGGTATAATGTGATGTTGACGAGTGATTGAGCCAGGGTTCGATTATGATCTCATTAAATGGCAGTACGTACGCAAATTAGTCGATAGAATCCTGACACTAGGGAATAGTGAAAACTTTAGGCAGCAATGTTTTCTTCAAGCACTATCAAAACCTCAATTATAATCTCATTAAATAAGATTTAAACTAAATTAAATAGTACTGTAGTAATAAAAGGTGACATTTTGGTCATATCTTGTAATAAAATGTGAGAAAACAGAGAAAAAAAATAAAAAAGTTTAAGAAAATGGATCAACTATGGTAATAACACGTAAGAATATGGTCAAACCATAAAATTGAGAGACTTTGGTCAAATTAATAAGAATAAGCAAAATACTATAAAAGAGGATTGGTCAAATCTCATCATAAATCATGCTAATTTCATCAAATCTCATGGTAAAGCAAAATATCTTGGTCAATGTGGTAAACTTTAGCTCAACAGTCCATACAGAAGTCAACCTTAGTTCAAAAAGAGATTGGTCTAATCCCGTGATAAAGTCATAAAACACGAGAATTTGATCGAATATTGAGAGAAAAACATGATAAATTGATTAGAAAAAAACACCATCATAACTATCATGCTCTAGAACTATTTTTCTAAATGCATGTAGTTTAGACAAAATCGGTTTTAATTTTGTCATCAAATATCAATCACAGCACTGTTTATAATACAAAGACATAAATGCAATTTTTGACAAACAATACCTACATATTATTTTCCCTATCAGACCGTTTATAAAAGTAAAAGAATAAATATATATTTTAGAAAATCAAAACAGCACTAATCTAACTTGCATATAGCAAGGTTGAAAGGAACAAGTAAACCAAAACGGCAGTAGATAGTTATCATACACATCAAATTGCTTTGAAACCATTACTCCCACCCTTGTTAATACCCGAGCTACCGATCACCGATGTGCTAGCATGAAACGCTGACTGCCTCGAGGGTTCTGCAAGTAGTTTCAACGACAATGGTGAAGGTTCGATTTGATGATGCTCGGGATCTTTTAAACTTAGCTGTTTCGACATCCCAACTAAATCATCTACATCAATGGGTTCTTTGGAAAGGACCGGGATCGGTTTCACAACCCGATGGCGAGATGCATCTGGTCCCGTTGGTTGTTTTTCGAATGGGGTCATGATTGGTGGCCAAACTGCGAATGGAATGGGTATGTAAGCTGGGTAAAATGCAGGTATTACTGGTGGAAATTCGTTCACAGTTGTTATTGCTGATGGTGATATTTCTTCTTTGATGTCGTCCTTCATTTCGCTTGGAGCAGCTTCCATGGATTGATCAGAATCGGGTTTTAATGAGAGTTTCAAAGAACAACGGGAGTTGTCAAGATGATCCGTACCTGCAGCTGGAGGGAGCATAAATTGATCTTCTGGTGGTTCGACAGCCTGCAAAATGACACAAGTACTTCTCAATTTCCCATGCATATAACACAGTTACTAATTAAGAAAGAATTGAGGGTGAAATATTTGAGATTCCATCAAACTCTACCAAATATTTTTACTGTAGTATCAAACTTTCAATTATTGTTATTGTATGTATCTGACAGGTTATAACTTGTAAACCAATGATATTGCACAGTTTTGACGTCTGTAGAAAAATACCAGTTACCCGATGAAGAAGTCATCGGATACATACACTAAAAAGAATTCAAAGTTGAATACATAGGGTAAAACTTCGAGTAAAGTTGGATACATTTTCGAACATCTAACCCATGAATTAACATATGGTGCAAGATTTGATATTAAGGAGTAAAACGAACCGAATCTGGAGCCATGTCAAATAGGCTAGAACGTCTTTTTCTTCGAGTAGCACTGCATTGTCTTATGAAGTACTTCTGGGCATGGCTAGCAACCTGAGTAGGAGTCCTGGATAAAACGTAATTACGTGCTATGCCACGCCAGTCTCCTTTTCCTAATTTTTGAAGACCAAGTAAAAACAACCGATGCTCCTCCTCTGTCCACGGAGTGCCTGCAGTTAATGCAATAATTCATTTAACAGTTAATATTCTTAAATCATGGTGATGAAACTCACGAAAAGAATACAAATCAAGAGTGAAAATAAATATAACAGTTCAGAACATCATTCAAATGCTGTTGTAAGCATGCCCAAACAAGATGTAGTTAAGAAGGCTATGTTCCAATAAATTGATGAAGTATAAGTTGGAGAGATTAGTGTCACTGTTATTTTGAGCATAACAGTAGAGTTAATGTATTTGTTAGTTATAAAGTTTGCAGCTTTATGGCTGCATAAGGTATAAGCTGGTTATACATGTTAAACTTATTTTTGATCTCTTAGAAAACAGAGAAATGAAAGTTGTGGTTGCATAAGGTCTTGTTCCCTAGGCCCTATACATGTTCATCATGTGTGAAGCATATGTCTATAAGTCTATTAACCTCAAATTTTTTGAAGGACTCCACACAATCTGTGTTTTTAAGACCATATACCTGTGTCAGATACGTTTACTCTCAACATAATTAAGCAACAGCTTGCAGTCAAAATCTGTAGGAATCCTTTTACAGTTTTACGGCATCCTTTTACAGTTTCTTGGAATATATCTTAATGTGTTTCACATTTCTGATATATTAGGTAAAGTAAGTCTTATATTGAGATGATTTGAATCACTTGATATAATTCACACAGAGACTGGTGAATGTTGTCATTGTATGGATACAAGTAAATTTGCAGTGTTTGATGGGTTCAAGTAATCTCGTCAAAATATTTTTCCTGTAAACTGCGATTTCCAGTTGTTGATTCTATTTATAATCACTAATCTTAAATTTTATAATATTACTGACCATATAATGGTACTAATAATCAGGAGTAGGTTCTAGGGAGAAAGAAAATAGGGTGGAGAAAGGGGAGAAAGCTTTGTGTCCATTAGATCTTAGCATCAATGGTGTAGATTATTTTTCACATTTGAAGGGGAAAAGTGTACATTCCAATTTTAAAAACATAAAAACCGTCTAAAAACCGTCCATGCTTTATAGAAACTACCCTTCCAATTTACTAAACTACCCCTTTCTCTATTTTCTCCCATATAATTTTCTTTCTTTTTAGATCCTCTTCCCTAATAATCATCCAACCCGTAGCCATGCCCATTGATAGATTGTCAAACATGGACATTAGATATCCTTGAATGAATCAATCGCATATAACAGATTCCATGACATAAATAACTAAATGATGACTATTATCATATATATTAGAATATATCAATTTCCCTGTATTTTAACCTAATGAATTAAAGTACTAAAGCGTCCCTAATGTCGAAGAATTAGGGACTCAATCTTTACTAATTAATTAATTGCATACAAAAACAAACAAGAGAAATCAGTAGAAGACCAACTCACCAAAGGTTCCAACACATTTTAAGTATATCCTAATTTCGTATACTGATTTGGCAAAGATACTTATATCTCTTAACCATATACTAAGTATGATCCTATACTAATTTGGCAAAGACACTTCCATTTCTTAACCATTACAAGTACTACAAAGGGTTAAGTGTTGAAATATCAAACTTTACCAAAATTCTATTTGTCTCCCACTTTAACAGTTTCTATTGAATATATCAAAATTTCAGACATTGTTATTATATGTATCCAACAACTTCTTCATGTTTATTTTTTGTTGGCATGACAGCCATATAAATTGTGTCATCAAACACGTGCCACATCACACGACAAGTTATACGAAGTCAGATAAATACATAACAATAATTGAAAGTTCGATACTTACCATAACAACTTTTAAAGTTTAACAAAAGAAACAAAATTTTAGGTAAGGCCCTAACGCAAAATGCAGACACTTATTTCCCTTTGAGGATGCTAGAACAAAACAAAAATGACAAACAAATAAAGAAAGCACAAACAATATGATACAATACATAGTCAAAACAAAACCAAAGGTGATAAAAAGGCAAACACATTCATCCACTCAAAACCATTTATCTAATCAAATCCATTTTTACAAATCCTAATAATAAATTAATAATATTAATAATAACATATCCGTCCAACTATAACTAAATAAATATAAATAGAGAAATAATAAATAATAAATCAACGATCAGGATCCTAATCATCCCCATTTCATAATCATAAATATCATTAAATATAAATAGTCATCTCATCCAATCACATTTATCACAATAAAAATAATAATAATTAATTAGTTGCAAATTAAATAAACTGACCTTTTTTGCGATCGACACGACGTTTCGCGGAACAAGAAGCGTGAGTAGGATCGTCGGAAAGATAACCTTCAACGGGATCAGAAGTGGCCGGAGAACAACTATTTTGATTCGGTGAAACAGCAACCGGAGAAGATGAATGATATAACGCCGATAAATTCCCCATGCTTGCACTCTTCTTCATTATCGAACCATCAGTTAATCTAACACCGAACAGTTTAACACCGCCACGTGAGGGACACGTGCGTGAGTTATGGCCGTTGTTGCTACAATGAGAGCATCGCCGAGTCATTGTAAAAATTGACTCGGCTTCGCTCGGCGGCCGGATTTATTAACCAGGTAATTTATTAATTAATTAATTTAAATTCATTCAGTGTGTTTTTGATTGCATGCGTGTGTTTGAGAAATGAAAGAAAGGGATGAAATGAAAAAGAAGAAAAAATGGAAATAAATTTTATTGTAATTTGAGGGAAGGGGGAGCTTTAAGAGTACGGAAGTGGTCGGTCGCAGTATTGTTTGTGATTTGTGTGTGGCATAAATCAAATAGATAACGTCGTGCCTTCCTTTGCTTTGCTTTGTACCAATAGTAAATTTGATTTGACATTTGTTTATATTAATAATAAAATAAATAAATAATCAGTTAATCTATATTTATTTCTATCTCTACCGGCTTTAATACATTTTCTCATGAGTAGTGATATATTTATTATTTATTTTGATAATATTGGTTCATATCCTTTCAACACGAATATAAAAACACTTGATATACTTGATGATATATGTATAATTAACTGCACGTAGTTTAGGTACTGTTAAAAGTAATTCTTCAAATTTTAACATTCACATTTGTTAGACCAATTTTTGTCGTAACATAAGATCGTGTGTTGTTAACGATGTAAACATATTCCTTTCTATAGATTTTAAGAGGAATAAGCGTTTGAAAATGTACCTAACTATAAATCAAAGTTTATTGTGTACATCCAATATCGATTTGGTCTTATGTGTATGTGATGACTCGTAAACATACTCCCTTCTATTGTATGTATCAAACTTTCAATTATTGCTATTATATGTATATGATGACAATCATATAAATTACAACGTTACCTGACATGTTATCACCATCTCATTCAAAAAATGAATAACACGTCAACTGTTACATATAATAACAAGTCAATAAATAATAATAAATAAAAGTTTAATACATACAATATATCAACACAAAATTGAATACATACAATAAATCTAGATCTTCGATACATTTACGTTCACTTATTTCTTTAAGAAAAATACGAACAAAAGACTTTCTCACGGGCCATTTAAATGGGCCTGAATGCAAATGTTGGTCCATTAACACATCATAACGAATCAAACGTGGGCTGATTTTGAAAGGGTAAAGTTTGCTTTAGAACTCCGCGAACAAAAAAAAAACAAAACCCTCACGAAGAAGATGCTTCTACTGAGGTTAGGACCACCGTCACCCACCGTCACTTCCTCAACCGCTGTAATCGGTCGTACATCTCCGGCGACATCATCACACATTCCGCTTACCCTTTCTCAGCTCTCAAGTTCTCAGAGACTTGAAAAATTCTGCTTTCAACAGGTTTTTAAGAAACTTTCTACTGTTTTACATTTTAACATTTTTCTATTATTTAGTTTTTTTTTAATCAAGTACTGTAAGTCATAAGACGTTATGTTGAATATAGGTTCAAAGTTACTCATCAAGATTGAAGTGTTATCCATATAAAGCAACAACTGAAGCTGTTGAAACCATGGCTGGCTCTATAGTTACTCCCTCTGGTAATACTTCTTAATTTTAATTAAACCAATTAGTGCATGTACTGCTAATTGATTTAATACAATAATCAGATGTAATTGAATTTGTATTAACGAATTAGGTTTAGTAGCTTTGTAAGAACGCTGAAATGTTAAAATTTTGTAAGGATCCTTGGAATCCACTTAAACGCTCAGATTTTCATATAGGCCATAAATTTTTTAGAGAATAGAAGCATAAATAAAAAACTATGATTTTGTCGACTTGAATGCTTCAAATGTTGTTAAACTATTCAGTGGGGATATAAAAGTGTACTTGTGTTTGATTTGCCGACTTATATGATTCAAGTTACAAACTTTTGAGCATTCTGACCATTTTATTGTAGAAGTGTTCTTGCATTATCACATCGTTATCATTTTCACTCTTTTATATGTATGTATGTGTGTGTGTGTGTGTGTGTGTGTGTGTGGGCACGTGAGAGTCTAAGGAGAACTATCAAGAGAGATAAGACTAGCTAACTGTTTGACTTCATTTCAACTCTTTTTCAGCAAGCAAGCGGGCGTTAATTTCGTTGTCAGATAAGAAGGATCTAGATCTTCTTGCCACTGGACTTCAAGAATTGGGGTAGTCTGCTACTTATGTGTTACGCAAATCATTTTTTTTTAAAATCGCTTGGACACTCATGGAGAGATGTTTATATTTGATATATGTTGCATTTAACTTCTAGCTGCCATAACAGTTTTTATACTCTGTATTTGTTTACATGATCATGTTTTCTATTAAGTTAAACCAGTTGCCTACCCAAAAAGTAGTTGAATTGACTTCATAGTTTCGCAAAACTGAAAGTCCTTGACTTGACCTTGTAGATACACAATCGTGTCAACTGGAGGAACAGCATCCGCTTTGGAGAAAGCTGGAATTTCTGTAACAAAAGTGGAAGAGCTTACAAGGTTCCCGGAAATGGTAGCCATTAACTAAAGCATCACAAATACATTTTTCATTGTTTATTATGCAAGTATGAGATTAATTGTTATTTCCATCTTGTGCAGCTTGATGGCCGTGTAAAAACCTTACATCCTAATGTACATGGAGGCATCCTTGCCAGAAGGGACCAAAGCCATCATATGGAAGCTTTAGAAAAGCATAGTATTGGTACATTTGAACTGGTGGTGGTAAATTTATATCCTTTTTATGAAAAAGTTACTTCTACCAATGGAATTACATTTGATGATGGAATTGAAAACATCGACATTGGTGGCCCTACAATGATAAGAGCTGCAGCAAAGGTTGTTATTCCAACTCAAAATGGCCGTGGTTTGTTTGATGTTTATTACTCATGATTCTAGTATGCGCTACTAACTGACTATGATTAATAAAAAAAGTGGGATGATATCAATGATAATCAATCATACGGAGTAATAAATTAAATTACTTTCTACCAAATGGTCTTACTCTTCAACTATATTATTTAAGATAGTTATCTTCCTATCTTTCTTGTGTATATTTTGAACTGACTTGTGTTTTTAACAGAATCACAAGGATGTCTTGGTTGTCGTTGATTCAACAGACTACCCTGTACTTTTAGAATTCCTCAAGGGAAACAAGGATGACCAACAGTTTAGAAGGAAGCTGGCATGGAAAGCTTTTCAACACGTTGCTTCTTATGACTCTGCAGTTTCTGAGTGGTTGTGGAAGCAGACTGAAGGAGGTGCTCACTTCTAATTGATATATTAATTACTTTAGTTCGTCAACCTGTTAATTCTTTTTTTTATTCAACATGAAAACTTACTGTTTTTAGGTTTTGTTTGAAGATAAATTCCCACCTAGCTTTACTGTGCCGCTTTCCTTAAAGAGTTCACTTCGTTATGGTGAAAATCCTCATCAGAAGGCTGCATTTTACAGTGACAGTAGCTTGTCTGAGTTTAACGGTGGCGGTATTGCAACTGCCATTCAACATCATGGGAAGGTGACTCATTATATTGTAGCTTACATCTACCTTAATATCCACGCATTCCATTATCTTTTAATAGAATTTTAGTATTCAGTTCTCTTATATGTTACCGTAAGGTTTATGACTTTTGGGTTGACACTGTTATATGTGATAAGATTTTTAAATAAAATTTTCTTTGGCTCAGGAAATGTCATATAACAATTATTTAGACGCTGATGCAGCTTGGAACTGTGTTTGTGAGTTTGAAAACCCAACTTGCGTTGTTGTAAAGCACACGAACCCTTGTGGGGTAGCTTCACGTGATGATCTGATTCAAGCATACAGGTTAGCTGTAAAAGCCGATCCCGTAAGTGCATTTGGTGGTATAGTAGCCTTCAATAAAGAAGTCGATGAGGTTAGTTGATATTTTATCCATCTTGGATTTTTTTTTATTTTATTATTGTTCCATTCTATTTCGCCAATTCATTTAGTTTATCTATCCTGACTGTAAGTATCTCTGTGTCTTAAAGGATCTGGCTAGGAGTATTAGAGAATTCAGAAGCCCAACAGACGGTGAAACTCGAATGTTTTATGAAATTGTTGTTGCTCCCGGCTATACCGAAAAGGGTCTCGAGATCCTTCGTGGAAAGTCAAAGACTTTGAGAATTCTTGAAGCAAAGAAAAATAGTAGAGGGAAACTTTCACTTAGACAAGTAGGTGGTGGTTGGTTAGCTCAAGACTCAGACGATCTAACACCGGAAGAAATTAAATTCGATGTAGTTTCTAAAAAGGCCCCAGAAAAGACCGAGCTTGATGATGTAAAATTTGCATGGTTGTGTGTGAAACACGTCAAAAGCAATGCCATTGTAATCGCAAAGGTTATTTTTATCACAATTGGTCTTCGTATTTGTTATTTGAGGTAGCAATATGGGTGGCTTGGGGCGACTCAAAACACTTATTTGTCAAAATTCAATATTTTTCCTAGTAGTCACTGTAGTTTCTTAATTTTTGAATCACATGATTTAAAAGGCGTAATGCATTAAAAATACAATGGGGTGGCTCGAAATTGTCTCTTTAATTTTCGAACAGTAAGTTTTATATTGGCGATCTTGTGGCAGAACAACTGTATGTTAGGTATGGGAAGTGGGCAACCAAATCGTGTGGATAGTATGAGAATAGCTATTAGGAAAGCGGGTGATGAGGTCAAAGGAGCTGCATTGGCTAGTGATGCGTTTTTTCCATTTGGTAAGTACTTAACCAATTTCATTTCATTATAAATAATCTGAAATAGATATATAAATCATTGGATAACGTATTGTCGAACAGCATGGAAAGATGCGGTGGAGGAAGCATGTGAAAGCGGGATTGGTGTTATTGCTGAGCCAGGGGGAAGCATAAGAGACAATGATGCAATCGACTGCTGTAACAAATATAATGTTTCGCTTGTGTTCACTGGTGTAAGGCACTTCCGACATTGAAGATCAAAAGCTTACAAGTCGTGTATGTACTTGGTTCTAGAATCACAAGGCTTTTGGAATTTGAGTATACGAGTTGTGTTGTTGCGATGATTCTTCTGAAAGTTGTATCGATATGACTCCATGTTCCTTAAAACATAATTTTAAATAGGGAAAAGTGTGTGAATGCATCCAACTTACGCTTAATGTTTACTCTGTGCACTCAACTAACGAGTGACGTTTTTAATACACGTAACCTGTTAAAACCTCACAAAAATGCATTTTACCTACAATGTATCTACGTGGATCCGGTTCACAATTTTATTGCCTAGTCAGCTGTCACGTATGTTGCCAACTCATCTGATCATTTCCAGCAAACCAAAACCCAAAATCTAAAACCCATCTCAAACTACTTCTCAATTTACACAAGACATATTCACAAAATGATTTCTCTTTCTGCTTTCATCATAAAAGCCATGACTAAATTGTGGTCGGCCGGAAAACAGAAGCGGCAGTTGTAATTCTATTTGGTATAATAAAATGGGATCAAAATTGAGTTTTTATGAAGGAATTAAAAGGGATTTGGAGTTAAAAGAAGCTGCAGGTAAAAGGATTTTATTTAATGGGTTTATTATAATTGGGATGTATTGTGTTGGGGTTAACGATAATGGAGGTTGAAGAAGATAACAATGGTGGATGGATTGATGATGGGTTAACAACAATGGAGGTTAATGGGTTTATTAAAATGCGGATGTGTTGTACTTTGACCCTAACATTTCTAGATTTGATAAGTTTCCGATTTGTCGTGGTATACTTTCAGGGCCGGTTTTGAGGGCGGGCGGGACGGGCGACTGCCCTAGGCCTCACCTCAAAAAGGTTCCCAAAATTTGTATGCATAGTATATTAGACTAGACCCATTTTTACAGAGGTACCACCCTCTTTTACAATCACAGCCCGGGTCTCAAATTGGCTTAGACCGGCCCTGTATACTTCCATTGAATAGATTTCTCTTGGTATATTTCTGATCGCCGGAGGTTTATCGCCTGTGACGTTGTTACCACCAAATTCAGCTATTTCTAGCTTTGGTAACCGGTGGATATCGTTCGGTAACGTTCCGAGATGATAACTAAGGTTCCAGAGATCGGATATAAATGTAGGTAAATAACTGGATATAAACGTAGGCAAATAACTGGTGAGTTCCTTGCTGTCAAGCTGAAGTACGGTGACGGGGCTATTACGACACTGGATTTCAGGCCATGTGCAAGGTGATGACATGGCGCTCCAGTTTGATAGTGATGGTGGATTGCCCCACTGTTGCTTGAGGTTAGTAAGGTGGACAATTCGGAAGTTGAGAATTGTTTTGAGTTTACACCGGAAGTGAGGATGATATGGTGAACAGGGACGGAAGTATTATAGGGCCGGGGGGGGGGGGGGGGTTTCAACCCCTCCAAAAGTTGGAGCACTTAGTAGCAAAAATTTACATAATACAAGGACTGGATATATATTTTATCAACTTGCCCCTCCCAACTTCAGTAACAAAAAAAAGGGGTTAATCATCTTAAATAAAACCTAGATATAAAATAACACGTAGCAGTTTTTTGACAAAGTAAATATATATGAGACTACATGTTGTGCATAAATGAGTTCGCCCCCCCGCTTACGATGTTCAAGTTCCGGTCATTGATGGTGAAGA
The DNA here is from genome assembly GCA_963921325.1 of Logfia minima. Classification (NCBI taxonomy): domain Eukaryota; kingdom Viridiplantae; phylum Streptophyta; class Magnoliopsida; order Asterales; family Asteraceae; genus Logfia; species Logfia minima. Next base: position 1,254,839 of record OY992771.1, on the reverse strand, counting down.
TGTGGATCAGATGCGGTGGTTGTAATTTTTCCGGTGGTGGTTTGGAGTGTGGTCAGGGCGGAGCTAGAAAATTCGATTGAGAGGGATCGTTAAGTAGAAACGACATAAATATAAAAACATAGTAATGATAACATAAATATGACAAATGATCAACAAAGATTCTTTTGAATGTAGAATAGATTTACGTCTTACGGTAATACTAGTTTAGCCATAATGACTTTTAAAAGTTTTCTAAAGATTATAAGCAGCAATATATTGATTTTTACGGTCAAATTTGACCCAAATGTTTGTATTATATGAATTTTATGTTGGAGATGTCGCTATTTCATTGAATAGAAATCAACAATGCTGGGTTGTGATTGTCGATAATGTATAAGTTTATCGTTCTCATTTCATATGAAAATATTAATTGACCATGATTTAACCCATAGCTAATAGTCTGATATCATATAAAAACTCTCAATACTGATATCAATTTAGTAAATATGACTCCTACTTTTACTTTCATGAAATTAATCTAAGATCATAAGAGTTCCATCATATCATTAATTGATATTTAATTCGTCTATGTAACAAAGTAGACATTTATTAAAACTTCATCACACCAAATATTAAGATTTTTTGGAAGTTTCCGAAGAAACAAAAGCTTAAAAATATAAAATTACTAGCAGAAGAAAAAAAAGCTACAACACCTGTAACTTCTTTCAAACCACACGTGACAATTGGTCATGTATGAAATTAAGTAAAACCCCAAAGATATAGGCATTGTTATTAAGATATTCATCACCGTCATGTCTAAAAGTCTCCTTATAATACACATGCATCATAGTTACTCAGTTGGTTAGGGGCCAAGCACCGCTAGTCCCCTACTAACTCCGCCATTGAATGTGGTTAAACTCAGCATGCCACGTAGCCAAAACTTGTGACTTAGTATGTCATATAGACATCAAATTTAAAAAAAGTAAACTGGTAGCCGACTAAGAGTTGAGTCGGTGAAAAAGTGTATCAAAAACACTTATTTTAAAGTTGAGGGTTTATTTGATATTAAACTTTTAGCTTTTGATTTTTGAATAAAAAAATCATATGAAAATAAAAGTTTTGTTTGTCATGTATAAGCTGTAGGTTTATAATTCAATAAAAAGTTCAAAGTTCCAAAGCTATTGGAAGTAGATTTTCATGAAAAGCTCAAAACCTAAAGCTATAGCTTACTTCTTACAGTTATAGTTTACAATTACCGCTATAACTATAACCTACAGCTACTTCACCATATAAACCCTAAGACTATTAAAAATAACACATGTTAATTGAGTAGACATAATAGACATTAAGTGTAACTAACTGGGCTAGCTCAGTTGGCCACAAAGAGTATCATTGGGGAGGTTATTTCCTCATGCGAGAGGTCTCAAGTTCGAGTCTCTCCATGGGGGTGTTTTATTCTTGGTGGGAATTTGTGGGGTTTTGTCCTATAAATGCGTCGATTCGAGGATGACAGGGACTACCTTCTGGGTAAGTACTGTGGAATCAAATCACTAACTATAGTCGTGTACTAACTCACCGTTCAAAAAATAAAATAAAGTAGACATTAAATGTAAGTTAAGTGCATTCGCAAACACTTCACCCTTTTAAATAACAAGTCTTGCGAGTTTGAAGTTATAAACTTTCATATTCTGCAATGCATGATAACATTGATTTTCATTTATACAATACACAATTTGATTGTAGACTACTCATTTCTAAAGACGCCTTTTTATGTAATTGATAAGCTTATAAATAAACCAGCAAGTCATCGTATCGTATTACATATAAACAAGTTACTATTAGTATCTGTTTGGTTCCAACTATATGGCAAATATTTAATTATCAACTTATAAGCAATAAGCTCGATAAATAACCCACCCAAACACCCCCTTATTTGTACAAACTCGTAACAATCAGAAACTTGAAGCATTAACTTGTCTATACGAATTAAAATTAATTAACCGATGTAGTACATTGGATCTGGCATTTCAAAGGTTCGATCACTGGGGTTGCTACCAAGTAAATCACTCCATTGATCACCCATGTTACCTCTAATCCTGTATCCAGCATCAACCGGTTCGTGTCTTTTAGTGGATTTATACACCAGTGCGCTACCATCCGTAGTTCCCCTGTACATAGTTCAGAAAAGCACGCATATTATAATGAATAAGTACAATGGTTTGTATAGGTTGTGTACGAGTTTTCTGTTAAAAGAAAGATACTCCGTAGTAATTAATTGTTCACTAACTTAAATATAAGCTTCTCCCAAGTAGTATAACCAACATCCTTTAGATTTTTGGTGCGTGCTTCCGTGTAAGCCTCTCCTGTTCCGGTGAGAAACACAATCTTAGAACCTAGGTTTATTAGTTCGTTGTACAATGTAAGAGCCCCTGGTATTGCTGGTGCCGCTGCCTCCCAACACATTCGTTAGATAGTGTCGCATTATACAGTATTGCTCTAAAAATGCATCACCAATAAACAAATCAAAAGAAGGGCAGATACACCGGAATATATTATAGTTTACTGTTATTTTTTTTTGCTATTTTATAGAAAGCTCAACTGTATGTATTAAACTTACCAAACTTGTTATTGCATGTTTCGTGTGACCTATATATTAATTAATTGGGTTTTTTGTATGATGTGGCATGGTTGCCACGTCATTTGCCGCATCTTCATAATCGGTGCCATATTATCAATTGACTTGTTATATGAGATAAAAAAAATACTGATTGGTCTGCTCAGCAAACGTACAAAGTGAACCGCTGTTTGAATATATGCAATAGTAAGTTTTAGAAGTTAAGATAACCTTTTTTTTTCGGTACATATAATATCAAGAACGGAAAAGTGTATACACTATGGTGTAATTAACCATTAAAAGAACAAAATAGTGATTAAAGAGAAAATGGTGTCGAATAGATAAGTCTTTACCGAAAGCAACTTTGTCGGTAGTGTAATATGGGATATTAGATAGTGTGGTTTCATCCATATCGAATACCCAAATGTCCTTGCCATCTCCTGTGAGGTTTAGTCCTTTGGCATATTCATAGGCTTCATTGGTGACAAAATCAAAATCGTCACGATATTGTTGTCCAAGCATGTAATTACCAACATAATCTAGGCAATCGTGGGGTATCTGGTCCCATTTTTGGAGGTTGTTGGTCTCGACAGTCAGCTGCCAGCTCAAGCAGTTGAAGTCGGACTGCTTGTGAGCGCCGGCTGAGCCAGAATGTGGCAAGATTAAATAGATTTGGTTGATCGGAGATGCAACCACGGTTGTTATGGTCATAATAAGGATAAGTAATATGGGACCCATGTTTTATAAAAAGGTTTAGCTTAAGTTGTGAAATGGTACTACATATTGTGGTTCATATAACTTGTGATTTGTTATAAAGGGTGTTATAACTGGTCCTCCTTTAGTGGGTCCTCTTTCATGAAGATATTCTATACTCGTATTATATACAAGTATATATAACATCTGTTTATTTTCTATATAGAATATATGTTGGTCATAAACGTTTGTGTTTTTTCAAAAAAGATTGTTCTGTTTTCTTATGTACAGCATGTTACAATGGTCATTTTATTGAACATAGCTTATAATAAGTGATTCCAAATTATTATAATGGTTCATAAATAGCACTTAGAGCTAGTGAGTTCACTAGAGTTTTAACCACTCTTATTTATACACACTCATATATACCGGTTAACTAGAACCCAAAGCACCATTTCATCTGAGTAATTATGTCTTGTTAATTAACCGATGTAGTACATTGGATCGGGCAATTTGAAGATGCGATCACCAGGGTTGCTCCCAAGTAAATCGCTCCATTGATCGCCCATATTACCTCTAATCCTGTATCCATCCTTTTCTAACGCTTTTCTTTTGCTTGATTTGTACACCACTCCGCTACCATCCGTATCTTTCCTAGCCTGTATATATATTTCCAAAAAGTTTATATAAGTTCTTGTATGAGTGTAGTGTTTAAAAAGGGGCAAACGTCATAAAATCTACATATAGTCTATCAATATTGTTGATTTAGCCGATATAAAATTTTATTTTTATTTCAAAGGATTTTATTTGACTTATTTTATTGTTAACAGGTAACGGGTGAGACTAGTCAAAAGTCAACAACATAAAATCATGTTTAATTGTCCAAAAAGTCCTTATAGTTTATCAAAACGGACATATAAACGGAGTAGAAGTGAGTATTTTTTGTGGCTAAAGTAATTGAATTATTTCGTTGACATTTACTATGTGTGAAAACAGAAAATATTTGAATGGTTTTAGTGATAAAAGAAATTATTTGGCAGCTAAATATATACTCGATCTCAGTTAAAATGTTTATTTTAAAAATACATATAATTTTAAAAATATTCATTTACTATACCTTTCGCTATTAAGATGTTATATCTACCAACTAATTTTTTTTTGATTGGTTAAAAATTAAAACGAACACCTTTTTTTAAGACAACCGATCTAATAGTAACCTAAACACTTCAACAGAAACGAAAGGAGTAAATCATTTTGGCAAGTTTTTGAGTTTTTTCTTTTTCGCTTATTTATGCGCAAATGATCATTTTATTAAGTTAAATGGTTTTAACCCGCATAGGCAAAAGGAAACTTGATCTTTTAACGACAGAAGTATATCATCGACAACTAAATCGATAACTGTAATAAATAATGTAGTATTTTTCTGACTTTTTTTTTTTTATAATAAAAAAGGGTTTATTATTTACTGACTTCAAAATAAGCTTCTCCCAAGTAGTATAACCAGCTTCCTTTAGATTTTTAATACGGGCTTCCGTATAAGCTTCGTCTGTTCCTGATAGAAACACGATCTTAAAACCCAGTTTTGTTAGTTTTTTGTATAGTTTAAGAGACGCTGGTATCGCTGGTGCCGCTGCCTCCTCTACCCATTCGTTAAACGCTGCCGCATCATACGGTTTTGCCCTGAAAATGCATGACAAATAACACACTCAAAAAACAAGACGTACGCATGATGAATTTAAGCATTACAAAATCTAAAACACATGGTATAAGCTCAAGAACAAGTAGTTTATTTTCTTTTAATAATTATTATTTATTATTTATTTATTTAATTATCCATAACTTATGTTAATTTCTATTTAAAGTTACTACAAACACTTGAATATGATGTACGTATAGAAAAAATATAAAATCCCAAAGGGCACTAGGCCAAACATATCTGAGTTACCTCTTATTAATCTAGAGGTTATGAGTTCAAACCTCGTAGGATACAATATGTAAATATGTGTGGTTATAGTATAATGTGTGAGATAGTTGTAGGTTTGCCCTTTTAAAAACGTAATATATATATATATATATATAATTAGCTAATGACATGTCGTCAAGAGACACCTTACCAGACGTATATTATTTGTCAGTGACGCATTACACAATATAATAAAAATGCGGTTGGATAGTTAGTTAAGTGTGTACCCGAAAGCAACCGTGTCACGAGCGTAATATGGCATATTAGATAGTGTAGTTTCATCGATATCAAAAACCCAAACGTCATTGCCATCTCTAGTGAGGTTGAGTCCTTTGGCATATTCATAGGCTTCGTTGGCGACAAAATAACAATCTTGACGGAATGACGGTATTGATTTCCAAGCATGTAATGGCCGACGTAGGTTTCACATGCTTCGGGAACTTGTTTCCAATTAAAGTGGTTGTTGGTCTCAACAGCTAGCCGCCAACTCAAGCAGTTGAGGTTGGAATGTTTGTGGCCGGCTGAACCGGAATGTGGCATGATCAAATAGATTTGGTTGTTTGGAGATGCAACCACGGTTGTTATGGTTAGCATAAGCATAATGAATGTGAAATCCATATGTAATTTACTAGTTTACTACTAATGGTTGAGTTTGAGTTGTGAAGTGGTAATACATATAGTGGTTTATATAAGTTGTGTTTTGTCATAAAGGGCTTTGTTTTTACATTTATTACAACTCCTACCATGATGGTTATCAATTGTTTGACATATTAAAACTAATCCTAATAGAATAATGTTGCTATAATTTCGCACGTGAAGTTTTCAGAATTAGGTGCTTCTTTAGTGGTCATCTTTCACTAGATAACATGTGTTTTATATTCTATAACCTACACAACTTGTGTTTTTGTCAACTAAAAGAATAAATAGAAATTGTTGAATCCAATTTATTTATTTTTTTAACAAACAAAACATTGATTTTTTCGACCACAAGCTCATATGTTCTCTGTTAGACCGTTCTATATATGTTCACCGACTAAAAGGTAAATCAAGCATCACCACTGATTTTTTTTTTTTTTTTAAATAGATTGGGTCCATATCTTATTTCTTAAAATTACATTGATATTAACGCGTGACACGTCCCACCTCAAGTATAATTTGTGGAAGGCAATTTTGTCATGCTAACGAGAGTGTTTGCTCATACCGTGAAACAACACAATTTTTGCAAGGTCCTACCTATCATACGAAACTAACTGAACTACATGTCTGATTGCTAGCACCAAAGTGACGGTCCGTATAGTAGGAACTGAACTTGGGTTTATACCGATGGAAGATTCTCAAACCTACGAAGAATAGGGCACCAACTGCTGGTGATTTTAGTGTAATTAAGTTTACAAAGACCAAAAGGATTTTAAGTTACGTTATAATACAAGTTAGGAGGTGCGAGGTGCACACTGTATAAACTAACTTGATCCTAAGTTTGATGAATGACAAAAATTGTGACTGGATATTTTTAAGATGTGGCTATTAGCTTTAGTGACTGAAATAAATGGATTTAGTGTCGCTAATGAACATGCGTTCAAAGGATGGTCTTAGCGACAGTTTCAGGAGAAACTGTCACTAAATTCGTCACTATTTACCTTGAAAGGGTATTGTGACTATTCACAAAAGGTTGTAACTTTTCATGAAAAGTTGTAACTTTTCATTAATTGTCACTTTGTTTATATACAAGTATAAACATGATTTGGTCTTGAATGATAAGATAATCACATGAACAACTACAAAAATCGTTTCTATGTTTTGATCTAGAATTCCATTGCCTAAATCTGGAGTGTGGACCTTGTCTTATCCGATTGTGAATTTCGTGTAACCCGAGGCAATAGTGGGTCGAAATACTATAATCTGAAAGTGTTCCGTACACAATTCAAAGTCTTATCCAAGTTATTCATGGTTATCATCTTAACCAAATCACCAATTTTTCCAACACATATAGCTACCCCTTGGGGTTGGTTCATATCTGGCTTAAATGAGTATCGAATTGATCCAGAATAATTACAAATGCCTTCAATTTCACAATCAAATGGGCATTACAGCATAAAACTATATATGGATGTCATTTTCTTAAGGACAACTGTCATCAGTTGATATGTTGACAACACTGGACCCTGTTATTAAAATTTTGGACTAATTAAAGTATGCTTTTACGTTTGTTCCTATTCTATATGGAATGTCATCAGCCAGTTGCATTTATGCTTTGTTTCGTTTCATTATATTTCTGATATTTTCTTTATTTGTATTGCAACGAATTGGTTAATGTGCTTCTCACCAATCAAATCACTCCATTGATCTCCCATATTTCCATGGATTCTGTATCCCTCTCCTACTAATTGTGTCCTTTTCTTTCATCTTGTACACTTGTGCAGTTGTCCCACGCTCTGACTCTACTCTGAAAACACACATAGTTCACAACATTAACCATCAAAAGGGGATTAAGTTTGAAAGATTTACAGAAAAGGATATTTTTGGAAATTACTCCAGCAAAAGCTTTTCCCAATTTTAGTAACCTGCCTTGTTCAAATTAGCAATCCTCACATCTCTTTGGCTCTCTGATGTTCCTGAAATAAACACAATCTTGAAACCTATTGAAATTAAGTCTGTTGTACAGTTTAAGCACCACAGGTTTTGCTGTAGAAAGTCCTTCTGCCAGCCACTCTTCAAACATTGTATCGTTATTCAATATCTGTAAAATAAACATTTCAGTTAAAAAAAAAAAGGTCAAAACAAACGGAAAAAGATAATACAATGTAATGGTTATTACCCAAACTGAACCGTAGGGCGAGCGTAATAATCTAAAAGAGAAAGGGCAGTTTGGTCAATATCCAAGATTCAAGTGTTCTTCCCATCACCTGAGGTTAACAGTTTGAGCATACGCAAACGCCACATCAGCAGCAGCGGTGCAATCTTCAGCATGTTGTGTACCCATCATGTAATCCCAATCTTCAGCATGTTATGCACTCCACTGGCACTAGCTTCCAATTGCGGAGGTTGTAGGTTTCCACCGTCAACCGCCAGCTTAGGCACTTGCTATCATCAGAACCAGAGCGGTGATCACCCGATTTTGAGATGACACTACGGATTACATGGTGGTCGTTCAGTGTTGCACGTGATGCTGCAGTTGCTACATTAAGCACAAGAAACACTTATAACAATTTCATTACTACTAAATTTACCATTAAACTTGATGGTATGATTAACAGGTCTCTCAGAGTTGTTTGTATATACTCTTTACTACCAAATTAACCTTTAACTTTGCAATATATTACATACTTGCCCAATCAAAGAGCCTGTAGCCTTCAATATAGTATGGTGAAATCGCGTGTTTTCATTTCGTGGTAGGTATCGTACCACAACATCTATGGCCTTACAATCTGGTCCAACAATTTCCATAATTCATACAATAAAGACACTAGCTTTCATGTCTTTCTTTATCATACTCATTTATTTAAAAACATTTAAGCACTAATAGCACATGTTCTAATAACAATTTCATTACTACTAAGTTTACCATAAAACTTGATGTTATGATTAACAGGTATCTCAGAGTTGTTTATATATACTCTTTGCTACCAAATTAACCTTAAACTTTGCAAGATATTACATACTTGCCCAATCAAAGGGCCTGTAGCCTTCAATACAGTATAGTGAAATCTCACGTTTTCATTTAGTGGTAGGTATCGTACCACAACATCCATGGCCTTACAATCTGGTCCAAGAATTTTCATAATCCATACAATAAAGACACTAGCTTTTATGTCTTTCTTTATCGTACTCATTTATTTAAAAACATTTAAGCACTAATAGCACATGTTTTAATAACAGATGCAAGTTTTGTATAACCACTATCAAGATATTATGCAGAAAAAGAAAAAAGACCCAAGCCAAGATCTTTATAACTGTTGCAAGTTAAATTGAATCAATGAAACTTACCTCGCGTATCAAGACTTCATTTAGTTATCACCTTAAAGGACTAACAACCCATCCAGTAACCGGATTTTGTCTCCGACTTCTAAACTTCCTCTGAGAACCACTTTGTAAACGTTCAAGAATGGAGTACGTAATTGAATCTGGCGTTAAACCCTGTTCTTTAAGCTTTGCATACAAATCAACAGCTTCAGCAATTCTCCCACATCTCTCAAGACAATCTAATAATATATTATACGTGACAACATTTGGACAACACCCTTCAGAAAGCATTTCATCAAACAATCTACAAGCCATTTCCACTTATCCGACTTCCCAAAACACTCGATAAGCGTACTATATGTTACAAGATCAGGATTCAAACCCTTCTCTTCCATCTCTTTGAACCTCATGTGGGCTTCATCAACATCACCATTTTCCCCTAAACAATTTATTAAAGAATTATATGAAATGATATCAGGCTTACAATCACTATTCTCCAGCTCATCAAAGATCATAACAGCCTCATCAACTCGTCCACTTCTACCAAAACCCGATATCAGTATATTGTAAGTAAATATATCCGCAAAAGGCCACTTGTTTCATCTTTTTGTATAAATCAAGAAGATGAGATATTTGTTTTGACTTCCTAAGAGCAGTGAACACGGTGTTATACATAATAGTATCGGAACTTATCCCCTTTTCATGAATCTTAGTAAATCCATAGCTTCCGTCATTTTACCTTCAATACATAAACTTTCTAATATCGATAAATACACATCTCTATCTCCACTATCATGGAAATTCCACATGTAACACAATAGGCGATGAGCTTCACTAGAATGCCCTAAATTACTAAGTGTACGCACAAGATACGCATATATGCCCTTGTGCATATACTCTTTTGATATTTCCACAACTTCATCTAGTCTACCAAGCTGTCCTTCTGAAGCCAAGACATTTAAAATGATACTATAAGTAAATTCATTGGGCCGACAACCACTTTCAACCATCTTCGAGAAAAGGTATATAGTTTTGTCAACCATCCGGCTCATAGCAAGCATCTGAATAATTGTATTATAAGCAATTAAATTTGGAGCTATGTTCTTCGATAACATTTCTTGAAAGAGTCTTATTGCATCATTAGGCTTCCCGTGTTTTCCAATCATTAGTATCATAATCGTGTATGTATATTCATCAGGCTCACAGTGTTTCCTTCATGTCTTCAAACACCTTGTTAGCCTCATCAATGTGAAAACACATGTTAATTCTACTAAGCAAACTATGGACTAAGCAGGAAATTCAATACCAGGGCTGCAAATGAGTCGAGTTGAGCTCAAATATATTAGACTAAGCTCGTAGAGCATTTATGATGTAGGTTCAAGCTCGGCTTGAAAAGCATGAATATTTATTATAACATAACTTTGGTTATCAAACTTATTTCAAATATACATAAGAATTAGGTTCATAACAAAAATCATTTTCAAAAATACTCGTTTACTAGATAAAAGCTCAACTCATTTGCAGCCTAATCAAATACATAAACAAGAAATGTCATAAATTTGACCTTTTCGTCTTTGGCAAGAGCATCAAGTAACATATTGTAAAGTTTATATTTGAAATGGAATGAATTATTTCATCAATATTTATCTTGCGTTGGTTTAAATAATGCTTATTTTGTTGAAGATGAAGTAGAGCAAGTGGTAATTCTACGTGAAACCCGAACAATTTTGAAGTGTGCAAAATTATATTAGATAAGTTTGTATGGATAAACACTAAAGCACTTTACAAATAATTAGTATTATTTGTTAGCAGTTAACCCATGAACCCAAAACATAAAAGGAAGGAATCGGCCCAAAATGCACATCATCCAATCCAAGTTACAACATAATTAACGATTTGAAAGCATATAAAACAGAAGGTTGTACCATAAAAATGCATAATATACATCACTTGTACCATAAGCATCTTATGTAGTATAGAAATATAATGGTAGTTTTAGGGTATGTTTGGTGAAATAGTTATAGGCTATAGCCGTAGACTATAGGCTGTAGCTGTAGCTTTACGTTTGGAGCTTTTAACGAAAAGCTACTTCTAGTAGCTTTGGAAATTTGAGCTTTTCATTTGATTTTAAAGCTAAAGTTTGTACATGCCAAACAAGATTTTTATTTTCAGATGAGCTTTTTGTTCAAAAAGTAAAAGCTAAAGCTCCTAAAAATTTCATACCAAACAAGGCCTTAGTGGTCACCACATTGCGGTTATCATGGTGTTATTTGAATTCATTTTGAACGATTGATTAAGATTATTGTTATAAAAAATAATTAGTAATGTTATCATGTTGCTTATATATATTAAAAATTTACATTTTCCATTTTCTTACAAAAACAACTTCAAAACTAGTCGAACCGGACCAGCTTTTGCAGTTTAGTCGGCCAAACAATTCAAACGATCCGGTTTGGTTTGGAATTTCCAAAACCGTCAAATGCCACTCTGGTTTGGATTTTTCTAAAAACCAGTCGGACCAGACTGTGAACACCCCTACGACATTCCATTTGTTCATTTAACATGACTTCTTTATCACAACTTTCTAGTAACTTTTGACATTCTAAAATAAGGTTGTAATTTGAAAAACAACCATTTGTTTTCTTATCCAATGACAGAGAATACAACTTGCTTAATGAAGTAACGCTGTACAAAAATGATGCACAAAAAGACCATTAATCAAGCTTCGAGCTTGGGACAAATATGGTGTTAATAACTTCTTTCAGATTTCTGCATGCCAAAATCTCAATATCTCCAAAATCTAACCCATGCAACGAACTTTTAGCTGATGTTGGTACAACACACTTTTTATACCCCAATTTCGCCACTGTACTCACCCTTTTCTCCATTTTTGGTACCTGCAGTCACCAACATCGGTCCCTCAGCAAACACATTTGTTATCACATATTCGTATTTTACAAAATAAAATATTTTTTTTAAAAGGATGGCAAAACTCTAACCGTACGAAGCTCGCCACCAAGACCAATTTCTCCAATGAATGCCACATTATTAGGGATAGGGAACTCGAGGAAACTGGAGATAAGAAAGACAAACGGATTTTGAATTCATGATCTTGCAATATAAATAAAATATGTAAGGATATAGAAGAATAAAACATCATGCCTGCTACATATTGCTGCAGCAACTGCTAAATCACCAGCAGTTTCGGTTAGTGTAGCTCCACTAACAACATTCAAGAAGATCGCCTGTGATATGAGTGACCAATGTTTAGCTAATAACCAAGCAAAAAAAAAAAGAAGAATGAACCATCGTTCTAGACAATAAATTTGAAAAAGAAAAAGAAAAACAGCAGCTTACATTTGATTGGAGCTTGAGACCAGCTTGTTTTATAAGAACCTACAAGACAAGAGAGATATGTAAGGTAACAATACTTTTAAACATTTTGGGTTATTGTAATTTTCTTAATTTGTGTCAGCTACATTTTAGAAAGATTGGTTACTCACAGAAATAATCATAGCAGCTTTGCCTGCTGGAACCCCATTCACTTGCCTGGAAAGCGAGGACCCTTCCGCACATAGTGCCTGGAAAGAAATTTCTTGTTTGTATTAATCAACTTATTTGATATCATAATTCACCTTAACTTTGAAAACACAGATGACAAACTCAAGTAAAAAGCACACACCTGAATTTCAATGAGAAATGTTCGAGATCCATCCATAACTACAGTAATTGCCAGACCTGCCAAGTACTCTGAATCCGAGTGTTCTTCACTCAAAAAAATCTCACTCGGATTTGTACACGCTTTTAATCCACATGGTGACATTTCAAACACTCCAAGCTGAAGAAATGAAGTAACAAAATCAATGTTCAACTACAGAAAAATATTGTCATTGTCCCAAGATTAACATAGACAATACCTCATCGGTTGAGCCAAAACGATTCTTAAATGCACGAAGAAGACGATGAGATGAATACTGCTCCCCCTAAATAACCATATCACAAGATAACATTAAAACAAAGAATTCATTGTTTACACGAATACATATTAACACATGCTACTTAACAAATATAAAGCAAAAGGCTACCAACTTCCATATATAAAACTGCATCAACAATATGCTCCAAAACACGGGGTCCAGCTATGTCTCCTGACTTTGTTACATGACCGATCTGTCACAATTCGGAAAACAGTTATCATCATAAAAGTTGACCAAACATAAAATGATTAAAGTACAAGGGGCTAATAATCATGACACAAGCACAGAAAAACGTACAAAAAGCTCAAACTTTATATTTTATACTGACCAGGAATACAGGTATGTCTGTTTGCTTAGCAAAACGCAACAAAGCTGCTGTGCACTCTTTGATCTATAAAACATCCCATCAGTTCATTTTTTTTTATATAATATTAAATATAGATGCTTTCAAGAGTTTTGCTTAATAAAGTATGGAAACTAACCTGGTATATACCTCCAGCGCTTCCAGTAACTCCCACCAGATGAACAGTCTGAATAGAATCAATGATTAGAGCACGCGGGGAGAGAGCCTGAGCTTTTTCCAAAATGTCCTGAAATTAACAATGATGAAATGAACGTCCAAAGTGTATATATAGTATATGTCAAACAATATCTATTCATAAAACATGTTCATGAACTGTGCATATTGAAACAAGCACCTCAATGTCGGTACTAGAATATAAAAACAATTCCTCTGTGCTGATGTCCATACGATCTGCTCTGTTTCCAATTTGCTCAACACTCTGCATTAAAATAATTGTTAATGCAAGTTGCTATTGTAACTTTTAATGGATGCAACAATGATTGTGAAAGTACATTATTACCTCTTCGCCCGACACATAGAGTACGGGAGCCGCTTTACCAATTTCTTTTCCTTCTGCTATAAGTGCTGCTATCTTTCATATTACGTAAAAAGAGAACACTTCGATAAGCACAACGAATTACATGTTTACACAGAAAGTAAATATCATGATCCATCTTACCTGTAACATTAATGTACTCTTCCCAACACCTGGATCACCACCAACCAAAACCAAAGAACCTGCAAAATCAGAATATTTCCATCACAAAATACAGGTTTAAAAACATTTCCTAAGGTAGATAAGCTTCTATTAATTATGAAAAAATAGGTTACATTAAACTGTTTGCAAGAAAAAGGAAAGGGTACCTGGTACGAGACCGCCCCCAAGAACCCTAGAAATTTCGTTTCCAAATTCTCCGGATCTGGGCATCAAACAAACCATATAAATACAATTAAAACTTAGTATATGAAAATACATAATTTTTCACAAAGATAATAATGGGATTTAACAAAACATGACAAACCCCGATCAACAGAGTTTGCCATGACCAATAATTGTGGTTGAATGCGTGCACCACAATAGTTGAGACTAGATGTTGAACTTTATGGGGATGTTTGGATGCAAGTTCTAAAGTGATTATGTGATATTGAATAATCATAATCTAATAATCAGATGTAGTATAATGTAATGCATGAGATAGTATTCACATGTGTTTCTATTGCTTGAAGTTGTATGAATCACCTTTTGATGGTTTTTACTGTTTTAGCACATACTACTTACTGAACGAAATAGTAAGGTAGTGTTTAAAATTTACCAAAATTTATATAGTATATATCCAATGACTGCTTGGTATCTTTTGCTGACATGGAAACCATATCAGTTGCCAGCTCATAAAGAACCGGTGCCATATCACCGGTTTACAGCTCATAAAAGGCCAGAACATACAATAGCAATAATTGAAAACACAATACATACAATAGAAATATTTAGAGCTAAATATATACAATAGAACTTTCATTACAGCTTAACCTTAAATTAAGTAAAAAAACCGAATATTTCTAATACTTTCATGAAAGTTCAATTTCCAAAATATGCTCTAAATGGAAGAAAAAAAAAGTTTCAATTCTACAATAATCTTAAACAAACTTACAACGGTAACCGCCAAGTCGTATGATTAACTCTCCTATTAACATCCATTAACCTCAACGGAACAGCTTCCCCTGTCCCTTTCGGCAACCACGACTGCACAATCTTCTCCGAAACCGAAAACCCACTTGTCTTTCCACCATCATCAAACTCTTTAAACTCCTTCATCGTATTCATATTTTTACACTCACGGCAATACCCCCACCATTGTCCATCAGTATACCCACATTCAGAACAAACCCATGCACTCTTACTCTTAGTTTTCCCCTTTTTCTTACTAATCCCAAAAAGTGACCGACCCGATCCGGATCCTGGACTTAAATTCGAATTCGCAACACTTCCGTATGATACGTCGTCTTTTAAAGCATCTGCATAATCGGAATTTGATAATTGATTAGGGTTTTGATCGGATTCGGATTCTGTGTGTTTGGACTCGGGAATTCGTTGGGTTACGAGGCGCTCGGTTACAGGATCGTAAAAAGTGGAGACAGTGGAGGGTTGTACGATGAAACGGTGATGGGTTGTGTGAATTGTTCGATAAAGTTTGTGAATTTGGGGGTATTTGAAGTAGAGGGATTGAAATGGTCGCATATTTGTGACGAACATACGAAGATGATTGAACAAGAAATTGGTGTTTTTGAGAATTTTAGGGTTTATGGGAATTAGGGTTTTAGAAAATATGACGCGCGAATTTCAAAAAGAACCAGCAATCGGGTTTCCGGGGACATTGATCTGGTGATCTGTGATTTTCAAATTGAATATTTGGTGAAATTAAAATATTGAAATATTTCTAGGAGGAATTGCTCAATTTAACAATTATCATCCCTAAATTTTGTTAAGTTTGAAATAATAATAGTGATATATTCCGTAACATGTTTAAGAAGATCTGATTGAAAAAGGGTTTAAAATATGAATCTAGAACCAATTTTTGCTTTTATACCGAACTTAATTTATTATCAATATCTGTAACGTAGTTGTTGGATGACACAATGTTGCTTATTATTAGTATCATTAGGATAGATACGAATACAAGTATATGCAATTTACATAAACGTGATATGATTTTATACATCAAAATAATACTTAAAAATGTCGTTATCAAGACTCTTATTCAATTAAAACTATTTTCTTCTTCTCATATAATTTCTAACGTGATTTTGGCATCTGATTCTCTCAAGCATACACTCATTCTAATTTTCTAAATAGGAAACCAGCAAAAATAGTAACCCAAAATCTACATCTAAAACATACAATACAACCCGCATGTTTGATTGGATCCCATTTCATTACTTAGTTTCGTTTATACATTCAAAACCCCCATTTCATAAATTGACCGTTATTGGCCCACCACCTTACAACAATTTGTGAAAGAAAATATTGAGGTAGCTAAAAGGTAAAGACAATGAAGTTAGGGCTTTAGGTTCCGATTTTTTGAAGCTTCAAAATTTTTGATGTTATATATTAGATACTGGATAGTGACAAAGATCTTCAACATCTTTTAGCCTTTTAAGATCTCAAAGAATATAAGCTCTAAGAAATTATATCCACTTTAAATAAAAAAACGACATTATAAGGTCCTAAAGAGTTTAAGTAGTGAAATATTAGGCTCATTTTATTTGAAAAAAATGACGAACCCCATTTTTTGTCACTTAGATTAAAGTGATTTCAATTAATTAGTTTCGTCATTCTATTTTTCATGTATTTAATCACAATCTTTGTTTTTGATTGACTATCATCAAAGTGACTTTCTCATAATCTTTATCTTTTTAAGAGTGAATTCCCCAATCAGTTTTTACTCATTCCCATTTATCATGTTGTTCAAAATAATCAGCTCAATCATTTCAAACATGATCCGTGATTAAGTGACCAATTATTTTGAATTGCATAATGAGTTTAATATAAAATTTTACTTTATTTAAGAAGAAAGCGCGACATATATCATCAATATAATTAAAATTAGTAAAGTATTTACAAGTTATATCATAGATAAACTACCCGAAATTATTGTTGCATTTTAGATTGCTAGGTAAGACTTTGACAATTAAATTTATACGAATTAAGAGTGAAAATGTAGAGCCCTAAATTTATAATTAGTCAATAACTTGATCTCATTTCAAAACTCTATATTATATGAGTAAAAGTTTGAATCTGTTTTTTGAAATGACACTTGTTTTGATAGATTTTTTTAATTAAAACGTGCTAAATCGATTATAAATTATTAAAGTCGACATACTATATGACAGACGAACAACTTTTTATTGAATTTGCATCTAAAAAGGTAGAAAAATAGTAAATATATATAATCCATAAGGCCTCAAAATTTATTTCGCTTTAGGCTACTAAAGAGCTTGAGACGCTCCTGTATTTAACCCTTCACCGGAAAGCCAATATCTTCAAAACCAGCTTTGCATATATATATATATATATATTGATCACGTATAGATACAAATCAAGGGTTTTCTTAAATCATTCAGTTTTTCAAATGGGTCATGCTTATCATCATCAACAACATGCATGACAATAGATGCATGTTGGCCATAATGATGAAATACATATAGGTAGACTTTTATATATACTAAAAAAAAAATGGTGAATGAAAACAGATATATACCGCCGGTGGTATTGAAATTTGGGGTGGCTGTAGCATTGTCTATTGGTGGAGTTTTTTATACTATGATAATAAACAAAAGATCTAAAGCTTCTCAATCTTCACCAGCTGATCCTTGTAAACATTCAGGTTTGTGTTTTTCTGTTTGTGATTTATTTTTTGTGTTTTTCAACGATGAATGCATGTGTAGATTGTAACAAGGTGAATTCAAGAAGTAATATTCATCAAGCATCCCAAACATCACAAAGTTCTCTTCAATTTGATCCTTTGGCAGATAAACATGTAAGATTCTGTTAACCTTTATACCATTGTCATGTGGGTTCCATGGGAATTCGGTTCTTGGAAATAAACTAATTACTTTTTTGGTGGTCGAAAATAGGGTAAATAAGGTTAGGATCAATAATTGTGGGAAAATGTTTATGCTCAAAAGGTTGATAATTTGATATGCTTTTATCGATTCACATTTTTATATTTTGATAAGAAAATAAATTTTAGATGAAATGCGTATTAAAAATCACCAGTTTGATTCAAGGTAAAGGAGGATGTATCTTTTTATGGTATAACACATGATGTTTGACTCTTCAAATTGTGCTTTTGCTTGCAAATTGGGCAATTCTTTCCTTTTCAGCAATGAATCTTAATTTGCCTTCATGTTTGATATGTGTTTCTTGAAATTTCCTTTTGTTTGTAACATGGCTTGTGAAATAGGTGGGGTTAGGATAGGAATTTTGATGAAAAGCAACATAAGGGTTCTTTTGGGTAAGACGGATCTACATCGGGTATTGGGCATGCAGGTGCATATTTTGAAATTCTTTGCGTAATGTTTATAACAGTTTAGTTATAGCCTAAAAAAGATAAATTGAAATAATGTATTTTGGTGCATTCAATGGAAAGTATTTCTTATGATAGTGCATGGACTAGTAGGGAATTTGTTCAAAAAATTGGATATATTTTTTAGAGGTAAGAAACTGCAAGACTTCTATTGATATCTGTGAACTGTTCTTCACCTGTGTTTTTATTTCGAGCATATTATTTCATAGAACATTAAGAGAAACATGTGTTATCACTCGTTCTTGAGAATCTTGGTTTTGAACTGATGTAGGAGGAGGTGCATCATTCACGTGTCGAAATGGATACCCAAGAGCAAGAGATCAAGAGCCTAAGAAATACAATCAGAATACTCCAAGAAAGAGAGAGTAACTTGGAGATGGAGTCACTCGAATACTATGGTCTTAAAGAGCAGGAAACTGCAGTCATGGAGCTTCAAAACCGTCTTAAACTAAGTAATATGGAAGCTAAAATTTTCGCCCTTAGGATCGAGTCTTTACAAGCTGATAAGAAAAGATTAGAAGTACAAATGACTGATTATAAGAAAAATATAGCGGATCTTGAAGCTGCGCGAGCCAAAATAAAAGTACTTAAGAAGAAGAGTAAATTAGAAGCTGAACAAAAGAGAAAACAAATCTTGGATTTCCAACAACGAGTTCAAAAAATGCAGGAAGACGAACACAAACGTGAATTAAGCCTCCAGAAAATGAAATGTTTGGAATCAGAAGTTGAAGAACTGAAAAAATCGAACAACAATTTGCTGCTAGAAAATGCTGATTTGGCCCGTAGATTAGACTCTGCTCAAATCCTTGCTACATCAGTCTTAGAAGATGCAGAGGTAACGCTAATTCTTTCTTCGTTCTAAATATTTTACAGGTAAGAAAACGGATGGCTTAATAGTGGGTAACGTTTTAGTATGGGTTGAAACGGGCCGGGTCAGATTGGGTTGCCGTGAAACACTTTTCATGCATTTCTTCAAAAAGTTCATACATAATTAATGGTAATCACAAGACTAATCTAAATCTAAATTATATATATACTTTGGACAAATTTGAACCCGTTTGACCCTTTTAGTCATCCATTTCTTTTTTAGCTAAATTTTTAGTTGGCCTACTTCACCCGGTATAACCCGAATCATCACATTTTAAATAAATGGCCCTAAAGTGACACATAAAATTTTCAACAATTTTTCACGGATTATCAGTTAAATTTGCAGACTGAAAAACTCAGAGAAGAAAGTAAGAATTTAATGAAACAAAATGAAGATTTATCAAAGGAAATTGAGAGAATTCAAGCAGACAGATGTGCAGATGTTGAAGAAGTTGTATATCTGAAATGGATTAAGGCGTGTTTAAGATATGAGCTTAGAAACTATCAACCAGGACATGGTAAAACAACAGCTAGAGACCTCAGTAAAACATTAAGCCCAAAATCAGAAGAAAAAGCCAAACATATGATTCTCGAATACGCCAACAAAGAAGGTGGTGGAGAAAAGGTTATAAATATACATGAAATCGACTCGGATCAATGGTCAAATTCTCAAGCTTCAATTGTAACTGATTTCGGGGAGTTTGAAGAATATAATGAAGACATATTACCTCAAAAAAACAACAACAATAAGTTCTTTGGAAAACTTATGAGACTTATAAGAGGGAAAGATCAGAGTCCTAATCATCAGCGTCGACATCATAGTAGGAATTCATCCTTTGGCGAAGATATTAGTTCTTGTTGTCCATCACAAAGATTAACACATAGGCATAGTGATTCAAGTTTCTATAAACATATTGATTGTGGTACACAAGGTGGCGGTAGCTGCAGTGGCAGTCATGGTGCTCTGCGATCTTGTTCATCATCTTCTGGTGGTCAAAAATCTGAGCTGTCGAAATATGCAGACGCTTTGAAAGACTCGCGTGTCACACCTAATTTTAAGTCTCATAGAAGCACACCTTCACTTCCTTTGTTTTAATTGTTGTCCCATTTTTTCACAGCCAGTAAATGTATCAATACAACTTACAGGAAATTAGTGTAACAACATGCAAATCTATATGCGTGTTAAAACAAATTTGGGATCTTGAGATAGAGTCTTGTAAATGAGTTGTACTTGATGAATACTAACTGTGGAAATCTTGGAAAGGTCTTTTACATGTGATATGAATTTTTCACAGAAACACAAAAACAAAAACAGTAGGGGTAATAAATAGTAATACAAACTCAAGTAGCCCTTTTAGTAAAATAGAACATTGTACATGAAGTATACAAAGTTAGAGAAAAAGTGCGATTAACGGTGGTGATTAACCGATGAGGGAGATTCCTTGGAGGATCAATGCGTCGGCAAGAACTTGATTAGCAGCTTCAGATGGATGAACACTGTCCCAAAACACGAACTGAGTCGCATTGCTACATGTACCTACCGATTTTGGATTGCATAATAAAACTGTTGTCTCCACCTTTCCTGTTCCACAACAGCCTCTTGTAGCCTCCACAAAACCTTAAAGAAATACACACAAAAACCAACCATCAATGTAAATAAATGTACATTTGACTAAAAAGATTCAAACCCATTACTTTCTTGGTACAAAGTTCAAGTCTTTGGCCTGAAAACTTCAATAAAATTGTATTGCCATTTGAAAAACACACAAACACAAATCATCAGTGTCAACGAAAAAAGATATACTTTTGGCTAAAAAGATTTAAACCCATCACTTTCTTGAAAAAAAGTTTAAATCTTTTGCCTGAAAAGTTCAGTCAAGTTGTAATACCATCAAAGAAAGGCACACAAACACCATTTATCAATGGTAAAATCTATATTTGGCTAAAAAGATTCAAACCGTTATTTTTTTGTCAAAAAGTTTAAATCTTTAGTAAAATTTCAGTCGAACTGTATTACCTTGAGAAGCAGGATCTTTTACAAGGTCATAAAGTGGTTGAAATATGTCAAAAATAACAATCTTGAGACCGGGAAGTTGCTTTCCGAGTTGGGTTGCAGCTGCATTGACCTTCTTGTTAAAAGCTTGAGCATCTGTATTAATATTAGCTACACATCCTTTTTCATGATATCCAAACAAAGTCCTAACCGCGGGCAAACACCCCAACGGTGGGAGTGATGTCACCCCAATTCTCCTTGCTCCTAATCCATACAAATCCTGTTTTTTTTTTTTTTTTTTTTTTTTTTTTTTTGTAAATAAATTATTATACCAAACACACCAACAATAACAAAAATCCAAAATAGAAGTAATTAATGATAAAATTACCTTAACAAAGCTTGAAAAGATTCCTACTAAGTATGACCCATATTGGTCAGCAGTGTAGACTTTGTTAATAAAGGGATTAACATAGTAATTCTGAACGAAATCGCTGTTTCCAGCACTGATTAAGTACAAAGCATCTTTAATTATGGAAGCTGATTTGCTACTTCCAGCAACTTGTGCTAGCTTACTTTGATACTCTTTGTAGTATTGCAGTTGTGATGACAATGGGATTGCATGCTGCAAATTGCAAAATTTACAAAAGTTTAATCCACATTCAAGTAGCAACAATGGGGTGTTTGGGGAATGCATGTATTATTAAGTTCTTATGATTTAAAATTAAGTCTTTTTTTTTTTTGTCTAAAAAGTGTTAAAGCACATGCATTCAAACACTTAAAAAATGTGTATCGCGTCTAAATAATACAACAAGCTATAAGCATCTAAAATATGCGATCCCAAAAAAGTTGAAAAGTTTGCTATTGTACGCTATTAATGGCGGTTTTATCATCGTAACCGGATCCAGCAGACGCAAAATTAGCTCCGATCAGAAGATTTTTTCCTTTAGCCTCCGGGCTGAGATACGCTGGTGGGTATGCTGTGAATCCCAGGGTATCAGCTGCATTAACATACCAATAATTTAGTTTTGTAGCTTATATAAGGTTAAATGTAACTTTAACTGTTAGATTAAAAATAATGGATTTTTTTTTAAATGATAGGTGTAATTGTAAAAATATATACTGTAAAATACAAATGACCGAAAATATTATTTCAACTTAAAATTTTATCTCTAGAATCACTTAAAATCCGTACAGTTAACTGCAAGTCTGCCAACATGTTAACACATACTTTTCTAATTTTTTTTTAATTCAAGTACTCTCATTTTTACATGTAACAAGTCACTAAACTTAAGTGACAAATTAAACAGTTCATTTGGTACATAATTAGTGATGGAAATACAACACTCCGCTCACTAAAATGACCGGTTTATTCGCTTAACTTAATTTAATGACGTCAGTGCATTTAATAATATAAAATACGGAGTAATAAACTACTTAAACCGAACCAAAAAAATGAAAGTAGAGAACACTATATACGAGTTAGTTAAACCCAAGTTTTAAGTACCAGTGATGTCGGTAGCAAGTTTCCCATTGCAAAATCTTCCGGTAGCTTGATGGTTGGTGAAATCGCGACCATATGGCGGGTAGTTAGCTTTAAATATGGTTGGTAAATAGTCGTTATTGCCAACATCAACTGCAGAGTCACCGAACGCAATAATGGCCGGAACTAACGCAGCCGAATCTTGCGCTTCGGTAGCCGTAATAACAATAGCCAAAAATGCTAAAAGTAACGCCCATGAGGCAGTTGTCATTTTGGACATTTTCCTGTTTAGGGGTTGCAAATAAATTATGTGTTTTGTGTGAAAAGGTTTGGTTTATAAAGATGGTGCACTAGATGGAGGTTGTAAATGTTGGTATAAAGATTAATAAAATTAAGGGATACAGATGGGTGATAATTGATCATGGTTTAAACGCTTGTAAGTTCGGGTGTGGTATCAAGTGGTTACTATTAAAAGGTGATACATCTTATTTGTTCACGGTTATAATAAATGGTAAAAGCGTGTACCTCTCAAAGTACATACATATTTAATGTTACATATTGTCATATTGATCTAGATTTAACTGCCCAATAACCAAGAGAGAATTTGGGTTTTAAAAGCCATGTTTGTGTTTGGTAATATTTGTTCACTGAACATGGTTTAAAAAAAAAGTCAGAAATATATAATGGAACTTACAAAAAAATAAAGTTTAGTATCTAAAAACACATCTAATTTTATCAAAATATCTATTGTATATATCGTTTTTTACGCGTCTCTATTAAATGCACTGAACTCATAAAAACAAACAATTAGTGTATTGCACCGGAAGTAAGCGGTAATCAGTTATTTTTAACCGATTACCACACTTTTCTAGTCCTCTTCTTTGATGAGGTCAAGTTTCCAGTTATCTCTTCTGACGAGCTCTGTTTTCAACTTTTATAAGGTAATATGATGCAGGTAATGTAATTTCATTCCATGACTATAAGTTTGGTTTCGTTTAAACAACAATGAGAGTTTAATTTTTGTCTACATAAAATAGTAAACGAGGGCATTGCCTACTTCACCAGCCTAGTTCACTATCTTTTATAGACAAAAAATAAACTTCTATTAGATTTCTAAAAATTGTCTTACACTACCTAAACTTACGGCGGAGTCAAGTTATTAACTAATGGTATCAAGTTAACCTTTAACTATTTAACGTTAAGTTTTGTATTTTCAACTTTATTCCTATGGAAGTTTACACATATTGTGTATAATAGACTATTATAAGTCGTCATATTTTTTAAATAAACATTATTCCTGAAGAGATGATACTCCGAATACTACTATTTATTTACTATATGATTATGCCACGTTGCATACAAATTGGTAATATTTCTCTATATGTAAAAGTATAAATTTTGCACATCAGGGACATGTCCTTCCTATTGTAATGCAGGCTTACGACGGATTTACCTGTCGCACTAGGTCCTTCCTGTTGTAATGCAGGCTTACGACGGATTTGTCCGTCGCACTAGGTCCTTCCTGTTGTAATGCATTTTAACACTCTAATGCTCACTACAAGATCGAGTTTAAGATGACCGTTTCAAAATATGCATCACTGAGGTATATTTATGCCTGCTACACGAATCATGTGATGAAAATAAAAAGCTATGCTTGACAATTGAAACGGAGACGTCGGTTAATTGGGGTGATTGAAAACTTCCACATCAGGATTCAATAAAAATTTTCATTAGCACGTCCTTGACGAAATCTTCAAACGTGACATTTTCCTTATGTACATGATTTACATCTAAGGTATATCACTCATTGTTGTTGTTAGTACTCTTTAGAGTCGTAGTGATGCATAAAAGGTCGTTAGAAAACTCATCTAAACTTCATTTAAACTTGTCTACTTCATTAGTCTATGTTGAGTTTTAATTTCCATTTATGAAAGATGATAGGGACACGATAACTAATTAAAATAATTGTACTGTTTCAAGTCTCTTAATTTCCAGATATTTTGTGTAGTTTTATCTTAATTAAAATAATAATATCCTAGTCCTAGTATATACATATTGTATGATAATAAGCAAATACCATAAACATTATCTAGCTAAAAGGGTTTTTCTAAATATTTAATGAAAGTTGTCTCCAAGTCATTTCTAAAATAGATTTTTGGTTAGCTTTAAAGAATCATATAAGATTTTTCAAATCTATGTTTCATTAATTTTGATTTGTATCCAATCACACTTTAAACTTCATGAAAATTCATTTCTTTGTAAAGTTGGGCACTTGGCTACCTCACACTTTGAGCTTTTATTACTTTGTTTCCCTTTGGTGCAGAATCAACCAAACAGTATCTATAAAGACGAATTTACCGTAACATTTTTTCATTTCGTTTAAAAATTGTATGTCTCTTTTTAGGATAAATATAGTAGTTCATTAATTCAAACGTTCAAATGTACTTGCATTCGACCAAACATCCAAATCAAACGGTTACTGAACAACTACCTACATTACACAAAAGCTGGAGTGTACTTTTTTCTTGATTATAATACTGTATCTAGTTTTGGAGAAAAATTGAATACTATCAAAAATTCCAATATATTTGTCGTTATAATTACGGGTAACAAGTTAGGGTGTGTTTGGTTTAAAGTTAAAATGAAAACCAGAAAGTGAAAGAGAATAATAATTAATGAACTAATATTTTTTTAGTAATACATTTGTTATTGTTGTTGTTTGATTCGTAATTCTAATCATCACGATTAGTGGTGACAAATTGACGGGTCAAATTAAATGGGTTACTTTTGAATTGATCCGTCAACTCGAATTTTGACCCGAGCCTGACCTAAAAAATTAAACGGGTTGACATATTATATTAGTCTTAATATCGATTGGTGGATAAATTTGAGTCAACCGGTTAAATTTAATGGGTTACTTTTGAGTAGACAAGTTGACCCGTTAACTTGAACATTCACTCAAGACTAACAAAAAAATTAAATGGGTTGACCGATCGAGATGAACACATATATAATATATAAACATTATTACCTTTAATTTGGTGGAGAATGTGTAATTGAAAATTTATGAAATTTAGATTTTTCGTTACATATTTTATACGCGTTAATTTTAAGTGTTCATTTCTATTTAAATTGAAACTGAAATTGAAATGAAATGGGGTTTAGGGAGTGAAGTAGTTGGGGAGATGAGTAATTGTATCCAATGCATGTGATGGTATTAAAAACATTTCCATATTTTGATTTGACTTGAAGACAGCTAGGCTCTCACTTTCTACACATGGATGGATGCACAATGTCGTGTTACTCCTTCAATTCGTGCATGTAAAAAGCTCATCCCATTACTTCCTTTAATTAAACGCGGTAATATATATATATATATATATCACACCCAAATATCTTGCTTTATCTTTTCCCTAAAGGGTTCATAAATCATGGATTTGATTTTGCATTCAAGAACGTGCTTAAATGTATATTGGACATATTATCATGATGATTTGAACTTGCATACACATGTTATGTTGTGTGTAATTAATGGACACACATATGCATGATTTGTTAGTTGCACAAGCTAGTATATGCACAAGGAAATGAAATTGATCATTTGTTTGTTGTGATTGGTACAATGGTCACTTAAAATTAATTTTTTGACCTTTGGATACTTGAACGTAAAAACTTGTTTATGCAAATACTAAATTTTGATAGTTATGATTCCAAATCATATCATAATCATAATTATAAGATGTTTGAATATGTCAATTTCAAGTTTAATCCACATCATGGTCTTTTTAGGTTGAATTGCAACTTAATTATCAGTATCAACCCTATTAAACAGAACGTTGTAATTAAACCCTAATTAACATATAGTAGTATTTAATCTCAAGAGGTTATCGTATTGGTTGAAAGTTTGAAAGTCTTAAGTGAAAACTCATGTTTGGTATTATGGGACTGCAACTTTAATGCAGTCTTTAAGTGCGCAATTCAGTCGATGGCGAATTTAGTATTGATAGTGATATGTATCCAGATTTATTTAACCGGTAACTCTTATAAAGAACACAATTATTAATAGATATTATTACACCTCGGACATCATATCACTACAATACGAAAAACAAATATATTCATAGTCAGGACTATCCCAACCTATAAGGTAGTTCCGTCCTCCAATTCAGTTTGAGGAGAAATTAAGGCTTTAGGACACATACGAGTTTTAGTGTTTTTTCTTTTTTTTTTAAATGCAGAAGTTTTAATTCCAAATAAATCTTCGTAACATTGTTGGTTAACAACTGAAACGTTATTCTTAATTCTCAAATGTATATCATAGATTCTGAAATGGGCATTAGCAACTTTTTTGTCTAATATATCAAATTGGAATGTGTATAGTAATTGTTAATCAAAGTAGTGAACTAATAATGCGTTGAGTTGGGTTAATTGGAGTGACAAGAAAGTAGTCAAGTGTTGACCTTTTATTTTATGAAAATCTGGCAATCGTTTTCAGAAAGGAGGTGCATTAATGCATTGAGTTGGGGATGTCTATCACTTTAATGCTTGTGATAGCGAAACCTTCGATGCATATAAACCAGTGGACTAGTTAGACGGTCGGCCGCTTACACCTATTTAAATACTACATTTATGTATAAAAGTTCAAACAAATGTCAAACTATAATTTTATAGAAAATAAATATAAACTAGTTTTGATTATATCTTTTTAAGGTGGTTATAATTTAAATCATATCTATTATCATTTTTAAATCCGATTGAGATTGTAAAATTGGATCAGAATTTTAATCAAGATGCTACTAGATATCTTTATATAGTATGAAAATGATTTTTGGTCTAGAAGTATGAGCAGAATCTATTAACTAAAATATTGTGAGTTTAAACGTCACTAGAGATTCCGTAAATAACATTGAGGAAGAATTAAAGAAATATCTTATCGAGATAACACTATTTGTTTGGTAAGTATGCTTTTGAGGCACTTAAACCCGCTTGAAGTGAGTATCTAATATTCATAATGCCATACATGATATATGTGTTAGAATGTAAGTTTGTCTTCTTAAAAGAAAAAGAATCTTTATAGTTCAAACTCAAATTAGTGGACCACAACTTCGATTACCTTTTGAAAGTAAACTTTCATTTTTAATGTATGAATTTTAAAAGGCTTTAGTACTAATGAACTATCGTGTTAACTTCATAGTAGTAATTAAGTAGGCTATTAATTTAGGGTGATAATTTATACCATCTTTTTACTCATATACTATTATACATGTTGTATGGCGTTGAACATGACAATATTACGAAATATGTTTAGTGATGCATAGAAAAATTGTGTACAATTCACTTCTTCTTAATTAACCATTTGATATTTTGAGCCACATAAGTAAAGCTCAATTTACAAAACTAAAACTAAAAGTGAGTAGACAGTATATCAATTATTGTACGATCTACTTTCGTTTCTATCTCAAAAATGATCCTATTACAATTTCGACTGTATTTACGTTGTTAAAATCCTAAGTTTAACATCAAGATCTTGCTAACCTTGCTTTTTTTCCTTCAACACATGACCTTGACATAAGGAAAAAATAAAAGAAACAAATCACTTTGTAGGATTCAAAACATCCCATAATTTTTCTTTTGAAAATGTCAATCGCTTGATAGCACACCCCAAGTCACCTATTATATACAACTTCATATTATATACACAATGTTTAGAATGCAACATGAATCCACAACTTATTGATTAATGAATTAATCTAAAATCGCTAGCTAGGGCAATGCCCTTTGTTGTTAACCTCTTTAGTTTGGCGTACAATTAGGTCTACACTTTCTGCTTATAAAAAACGATACAAGTTAGTCTATAGAGAATTGATATCTATATTTATGATGGAATTTTTTAGGATTTGATTATGAGTTTCATGATCAAAATAATAGCTAGCTAACAGTAAACTTTAATGGTTATCTAAATTTTGATTTTTATAATTTATTTTCTTCAGTATGGTATGGCTGCATAGAGCCATAGAACATGGGACAATAATGTGTGGCAATGACAATCCAATAACAATTGTACTATTTTGGTTCTTGTTGTTGATGTCTCGTTTGATACTATAGTTAGGAAGTTTGTCAACGGATTTGGTCTAACTTGCTATCACCTATAAAGAAGCTAGCCCATGGGCCATAGGCCCATAACTACTGATTAGTAGCTCTTATAGTCTGTTATTGATTTGTAACTTTTGTAGTTAAGAAAATGTATTCGTGATGATTGTGTAAAAATATTTGTTATATTCAAAGAAAAATAAAATTCTTTCAAAATTCTCACTTACCCATTTTAAGAATAATTTATGACAATATGAAATGTGACTTGGGCCGGATCATCTTTGCCTTTGGACCAATCAGAAATACTCTATGTAATATGACTTTTGGGCTGAATTTATCATGCACAAACATAATGAGTATGTTTGGCGACACGTAACAGTAGCAGTAGCAGTAGCAGTAGCAGTAAGCAGTAGCAGTAGCAATAACAGTAGCAGTAAGCAGTAGCAGTTAGCAGTAGCTGTTTGTTTAAAAAAAGTGTTTGGTAACGTAGCAGTAACAATAATTATAAAGTGTAAAATTACGAAAAAGGGCATATACATATTATATATAATGTACTCATGTTATTTTTGAGGGTATATAGGTAATTTCAGAACCAAAATGCTAGTTGCTAGTTGAAATACTTCATCATCAAGCATTTAGCAGGAAGCGGTTAGAAAATATACAAACTCTAGTTGCTTTGTTGCCAAACAAGCTTTTCAATCAAATCGCTAACTGCTAGTCGCTTGTCGCTTCAAAATGCTTCCAAATGCTTGGTACCAAACACAACGAATAACGCAACCACACAATTTTGCTCTTTGATTATATGACACAAATCGTTATCTTCAGAAGAAATATAATATGAAGTTTGAGAAAGAACATTTCACCCTAATTCACTTGGTAGTGCAACTATGGCTAAGCTTGTTGTGCACGTGGCGAAATTTATGTGGAGCGACTGATTTTGCGTTGACCCCCCACCAGCTATCTGTTGACAAGCTAATTTTGAGTGATATGTGTCCTCTTTTAAGTAGTTAACTAAAGTTCGCCCGATTTGCTTTTAAATTTCGACAAATTTGATGACCATTTTGCTAAAAAAAACCGTTGTCACAGTCATCCTTGCTTTGCCCACATTTCAATAATTTTTTATAGAAAAACAATTCCCCATTTAAACGAGTTCATTCTTCAATGGTATTTCAACAACTAGATTTAGTATCTTCATTTTTTCTATCATAACATCATTTAATTAGACTAAATCGTCCGAAAATATACATAATCTAAAATAACATGAATCACAAAATGGTTGCCCCAATTATTTGATGTTTGGCTATGGCCTGTGTCGTCTGTAGCCAAGGCCGGCTCTTGTTGCCTCGCATCTTTAAAATAATACTCTACATATTTTTACTAGACTCGTCATTTACGACATCAATGTACATGTCATTCAGTACGATAGATAATATTGTTTACAACTTGATGTTTTAATATTAAATAGAGTTTGTACTACATTATTTTGAACAGGCCAAACTAATAGTAATTATTATTATTATTATTATTATTTAAGTCAATCAACTTTACTTTACAAAGACCAAAACAAAGTAGAAACTCCACAAATTAGCGATGAAGAAATTTCAGACTAGCTAACTAGATAACAGAGACTGCATTAAACTTAATTAATAAATGTTCCATTAAACATCATGCATGTACTACAAGCAAGCTAAAAACTTTTTATAAATCTAATCTAAACTAAAAATAATCACAAACCAATTAAGCACATTTTAAATATTGGAACTGGGTTCCACAATTTTTTGGACTTTTTTCATTTAGACATGTTTTTTTTTATCAAGTTAACAAACACCACCAAAATGACTAATCTTTTATATATTCGTTAAGTTCATTAATTCAAAAACAAACGCCCCTCACACGAGTTCTCATTAATTCCCATGATATCACGACAGCTACAACCCTTGATAATATTTATTTCATTTTGAACGAGCTAAAAACAACTTATAAACCATTGTTCAAGTATGAATTCGTCATGTATCGATGGATTACAAAGGTTTAAATCCAAAACGAATGCCATGAATGTACCCCAAGCCTTCTAAAGTTTGTTTTCAGATCTCCAAATTTGCCTAAAGTTTGTAGGAAAATGACGCATATCCCTAATCTCGGGAAAACGCGATATATACAAGTTAAGGTAGCACGCCATGCTCATTTCGTACTTCCTAATGAAATCTCATCAACCATTGGACATTTTTCGAAAAAGGCCAGGACATAAACTTCAGAAGAAAATATTCATTTGAAATTTGGCATGAAAGTTGAAACACAATTTGAATCGTGTACAACGCGCTGCAATATAGTGAAAATGACATAAACTAGCTTAACAATGTAACTCAAGTAGTCAAGTGCCAAAGTAGTACAACACGATTTGCTTATTGAGAAAGAAAATTAAAATGATACCATGAATATATAAGTAAAGAAAGAATACGATAAGTTTTAATCAGCTCAAAGTATAATGAGATTAAACAGCCTGGTCCGCCTGGATCGTAAAGGCGGTTTGAACAATGATTAGAGCAAATAGGACGATTCCGGCAACTAGGGCAATGATATTCCATGGACTGCTAAAATATGTACGCCTCAGCCTTGATATATTTTTTGGCCAGTAACCGTTGTAATATAAGTTCAATTTATTCCACTGTTCACCATAAAAGAAATCCATCGAGGGAATTTTTTTGTTAATGCTGTTAATAATATTTGCAGCCTCTTCGTTCGAACCTATACAGTTATAAATAACGCCTGCTTCAATCAACATAGTAATATCATCTTTAGTATCAACTAAATCTTCAATGGCAGCAATATGTGATGTGATGTAAGTAGGAACAAGGGAGGAAGATTGCTCGTATACAATGAGGTTTCTCGTAATTGACTCTGTGAATTCTTGCAAATACATCACTGGCATTCTGAGAGTAGGCTTACCCCAAGACCAGGAAAAGCATCCAAATTTAGATGATTCAACTCCTTTTTAAATTGGCCAACTTGGATCTTGAATAGGCTTAAAGTTTACACCTGCCCTGTCTAGTTCAATAGCCGAGTGGATTTCTGAATCTGGAAATTCGGGTCGAATAGATTTCTCTGGATGGTAACACATATGTAGAAGGCTAAGAATATGAACGGGAGCAGTTACTCGAAGAACAATGTCTTTTCTTAACTCTTGTATAAAAAGGGGGACAAATTTTAGAACGTCAAGAAGAAGTTCAATAAGAGAGGCATTTGGTTCAAACTTCAAAATAGTGCATTCAAAGAGGTCTTGGAGAACAATGAAAGGGATTTGATTTTCTAGCAGCACCAAATCTTCAATTATGGATTGGGAAAGCAACACGTTTGAGACATATTTCTCAAAGTTGTAAATGAAATCAAGTATGAAGAAACCATCGATAACCATCATTTTTGCAAGTTCAACATCAGTGTAGAACTTCATTTCATCATAACTTTCTTTTATTTCGTTTATAGAAGCAGTTAGCTTCTCCACACATGTTTTCAATGTTTCCTCACGGGGGAGTTTTAAACAAGCCAATAGATTATGTAGATAAGTGGCTTTTCGCGCTTCCAGTGCTTGCACGTTTTTGGCCTCTCTATGCAGAGGTCCAATAGAGACGACCTTTGGGTTGTAAGAGCTCGGACTGATATCTCTTTGGACACTAGGAACCTTGAAAATAGATGGTTGGTAGATACGGTCATGTACCTTTTCTTCACAGGCAAGAAGAAACTGGACGGTTTGATCAACGACCTCGACATCTCCAAATTCCACATCAGTGCTATTTGCCATTCAAGATGTTTGCCTGAAAGATGGTTTCACAAAGTTTTAAGTGTAAGTGAGTGTATATGAGATTGCCGTCTCTGCTTGGACCTTTTCTAAGCGCAGAAAATGTGGGCCCAATTTCAAAGTTTATATTAAAATAGGAAATGTGAAACCTGTAACTTTCACTAATATGCGTTCACATTATTAACTTACAGAGGATAATCAATCGATTAACCTCAGTTTGTGATAATACTTCTAGCTGCGTCTTCAATGTGTTCCTGTTTTTGGATGCTCTGTCTGTTTATAAAATAGTCAAGAAGTTTATCAACAGATTGGTCTAACCTGCTATCACCTATAATAAGCTAGCCTATGGGCCCTTGATTTGGCATATAGTGATTAAAGCTCTTTAAGTCGGTTATTGATTTGGAACTTGTTAAAAACTATATTTGTGATGATTATGTAAGAATATTTGTGTGTGTGTATATATATATACACAGATATATATATATATATTCAAAGTAATAAAAGAAAAAAAATAAACTCTTTCTCTTCCTCGTTTTTAGATATACTTTATGAAATGAAATACTCTGCCTTTGGGCCAATCAGAAATACTCTATAAAATGTGACTTGGGCCAAAATTATATTGGCATAATCGCAACGATGTAATAACACACTTTCACTCTTAATTAGATGACACAAATCGATATTCACATATACATATCCAAAAACTCCCTTAACTTTCAAATGCTACTTGTAAACTTTAACGTAATATTCTTCTTTCTGCAAGTGTAAGTAACTTCTTGACAGTTATTGTAGATTTCTTTCAAGTGATTTTTTTTTATACTAAAAAGATTAAAGATTGATTTATTTTCTAAAGCGGTCAGCCGGTCAAAAACATGCACAATAGACATGGTGGATCACGGTGGGTTTAATATCATCTTACATAAACAAGCCATAAAAAATGATGTCGCAATTGGTTATCGTTTTGGATCATCTGTGATTATAGTCATACATGTAATTACTGATTAGAGTTAATATAAACCATTTCTATTTAGATCTAAATATCTAATAGCTCAGATTGGTTCTTTAGTTTTCAACCTTTGGGGTTAGTCATATAGATGCGCCAATAAATATATAAAGATATAATATTGAGATGATGGGTAACATGATTTAGCTTGGTTTTCATGTGATTCAAAGAATGAATCCGTTTAAAATAATTAAGTTGTTAATTGCAACTCGGTCATTAACAAACATGAACTATATATCTTGACACTTCTATTAGTAATTAATTAACAATAAACCATTATTTATGACGGATCTGCATCATGTCTTGCACAGGGAGTTAAACAGACGCACGAAGAGCACTCGTTGGATTCAGTAAAAACTAATCTATTAGTCACAAATGCGTCTCCCAATTCCATAATCAGTTGCCATACAATCTTAAAATCGGTACCTCAAATTCAAAGTATAGTATCAATTAGTAGTCATCTTATTTAAGAACAGTTAAATGCATCATATATTAAATGTAATAATAATTATAACTTCGTAAAAGATATACATAAAGTAGATATTTGAAGTTGGCATGAAAGTTGAAGCACATATAATGTAACTAAAAGTGCCAAATTAAGTAGTACAACACGAATTACATATTGAGAAAGAAAATTAAAATGATAACATGAACACGTGAATAACGAAAGAGTACGATAAGATTCAATCAGCTCAAAGTGTATTGAGATTAAGCGGACTTGATCGTAAAGATGGTTTGAACAATGGTTAGAGCAAACAGGACGATTCCAGCAAGTAGGGCAATGATATTCCATGGGCTACTAAAATATGTACGCCTCAGTTGGTTTATTGAGATGAAAATAGTTTTTGCCATGTAACCGTTGTAATATTCATCTAAACTCTTCCACTGTTCAGTATAAAAAAATTCCATGTGCAAAATTTCTTTGCATATGTTGTTAATGATATTTGCAGCCTCTTTCTTTGAATTTAAAGAGTTAATAATAATTCCCGATTCCACCAAAATGGCAATATCCTCTTCAGTATCAACTAAATCATCAATGGCAAAAGCATATGATGTGATGCAAGTAGGAACATGAGACAAAGTTTGCTCGTAAACAATGAGATTTCTTATAATTGACTCTGTGAGATCATGAATACACATCACTGGCATTCTGAGAGTAGGCTTACCCCAATTCCAGGAAAAGCATCCAGATTTAGGTGATTCAACTTGTATTGCCATTGGCCAACTTGGATCTTGAATAGGCTTAAATTTCACACTTGCCATGTCTAGTTCAACAACTGACTTGACTTTCAAACGTGTAAAATTGGGTTGAAGAGATTTATCTGGCTGGTAACACTTATGTAGAAGGTCAAGAATATGATTTGGAGTAGTTTCTTGAAGATCTTTTCCTAACTTTACTGCAAATAGGGGAACAAATTCTAGAACATCAAGAACAAGTTCAATAAGAGAGGCATTTGGTTCACGTTTCAAAATAGTGCATTCAAAGAGGTCTTGTAGAACAAAGAAAGGGATTTGGTTTTCTATCAACAGCAAATCCTTAATTATGGATGGGGCAATCAACACGCTTGAGAAATGCTTTTTAAAGTTGTAAACAAACTCAAGTATGAAAAAACCATCCTTAACCATCATTATATCAAGGTCTTCATAAATACGGTCGATGTCGATCAGCTTATAATTATAACTTTCTATTATTTCATCTAATGAAATAGTTACCTTCGCCACACATGCTTCCATCGTTTCCCGGAAGGGGAGATTTAAACAAGCCAATAGACGACGTAGAGAAGTGAGTTTCTGCCCTTCCATTGCTTGCACTTTGCTGTCTTTTCTATGGAAAGGTCCAATAGAGACGACCCGAGGATTGTAAGAGCTCGGGCTGAACTCTCTTAGAAGCGTAGGGACCTCGAAAATAGATGGTTCATCGGCACGATCATGTTCATTTTCATAAGAGCAGAAGTGCAACACAGTGCTGGAAGCAATTATGCGTTGATCATCAGTAAGAATTTCCATTCAAGATGATTGTTGGTGGAAAGATGGTTTTACAAAGTTTAAATTTAAAGCGTAAGAACGTGTTTGTTAGATTAGTGCTCGCCTCTCTATCTGCTTGGACCTTTATATATGAAGCGCTGAAGAGGTCGGTCCAATTTCAAGATTTATATTAAAGAAAGAATTATGAAATCTGTAACTACTGCTACTAAAAAGAATTCACATTATTAACTACTCCTTCCATCTTAAAAAAAAGTAAAAATTAGTGTGTATCTCCTCATTTTAATTTATGTCAAAGTAAATATTTACTTTCATACAACTCGCAAATTCACGAACTATCACATAATTTTAATTCAAATTTTATATTGTATTTCTATTTTATTACGTAACTTTTAAATTGATATATTTGTACCGTTAGCATTGTAAAAATGTTTTGAATGAAAAGAGAGATATATATGTCTTAAATTTATCAATTATGAAAAAGTTAAAGTAATTGAAACATATCTTTTTGTTAATAATAGTATCCTACGTATTGAAGATGTCAATAATAGTAAAATAAAGTATCGGTGTTTATCAAGATACTAAATTGAAACTTGGATATTCATCCATATGCACAAAAGTTTCACCAAACTCATTGACTTTTACTGCCAACTCATATCTCTCCTTGCTAATGCATCTAGATCCATTCAGAGTTTATCAACTTTTTTCACATGTTAACCGAAAAAGAAATTTTTGGTTATAAAATTGACTATGAAATCCTACATTAGCAGAAAATACAGTCTTCAAATATAACTGGGAGTTCAATTCTCTATTAGTGAATAAACTAAAGGTTGCATACTATGATAAGTAAATATAAAGCAAAAGATATATAATAAAAAAGGCTAAAAATCAAAGAAACATGAGGCACAAAAAATATATGAATGTACCAATCGTCTGTTTGGAATATCATTTACTTGCAAGGATACAGAGAAATACACATATACAAAGAGACATATTTCATCGATGACTAAACCCTAAAAAGTCACATGACTACCATTTTTTCTCTTTTCATGTGGTTGCACAATAGAAACAGTAATAACATCATCAACTAACCTTACAAATTAATCGAATAATCTCCAAAGATGTCGTATCTCATATGTAATTGATCCCTACCAAAATACACAATCATAGATTATCAGACGAATGAACATGGACCACTATGAATTATTAAAAGGCTTTAGTACCAATTATGTTAACTTCATAGTAGGAATTACGTAGGCTATTAATTTTGGATGATAATTTATACCATCTTTTTAAACTATTATGTATATTATGTATATGTATTGCGTTGAACTTTATAATATTACGAAATATGTTTAGTGATGCATGAAAAAATTGTGTACAATTCACTTCTTATTAATTAACCATTTGATATTTTGAGCCACATAAGTAAAGCTCAATTTACAAAACTAAAACTAAAAGTGAGTGGACAGTATATCAATTGTTGTACGATCTACTTTCGTTTCTATCTCAAAAATGATCCCATTACAATTTCGCCTGTATTTACGTTGTTAAATTCATAAGTTTAACATCAAGATCTTGCTAACCTTGCTTTTTTTCCTTTAACACATGACCTTGACATAAGGAAAAAAGAAAAGAAACAAATCACATCGTAGGATTCAAAACATCCCATAATTTTTCTTTTGAAAATGTCAATCGCTTGATAGCACACCCCAAGTCACCTATTATATACAACTTCATATTATATACACAATGTTTAGAATGCAACATGAATCCACAACTTAGTGATTAATGAATTAATCTCACATCGCTAGCTAGGGCAATGCCCTTTGTTGTTAACCTCTTTAGTTTGGCGTACAATTAGGTCTGAACTTTCTGCTTATAAACAACGATACAAGTTAGTCTATAGAGAATTGATATCTATATTTATGATGGAATTTTTTAGGATTTGATTATGAGTTTCATGATCAAAATAATAGCTAACAATAAAGTTTAATGGTTATCTAAATTTTGAATTTTATAATTTAATTTACTTCAGTATGGTATGGCTGCATAGAGCCATAGAACATGGGACAATAATGTGTGGCAATGACACTCCAATGATAATTGTACAATTTTGGTTCTTGTTGTTGATGTCTCGTTTGATAATATAGTTAGGATGTTTGTCAACGGATTTGGTCTAACTTGCTATCACCTATAAAGAAGCTAGCCCATGGCCCATAGGCCCATAACTACTGATTTGTAGCTCTTAAAGTCTGTTATTGATTTGTAACTTTTGTCGTTAAAAAAATGTAGTCCTGATGATTGTGTAAAAATATTTGTTATATTCAAAGAGAAAAACAAGTCTTTCACAATTCTCACTTTCCCATTTTAAGAAATACTTTATGACAACATGAAATGTGACTTAGGCCCGATCATTCTTTGACTTTGGGCCAATCAGAAATACTCTATGAAATGTGACTTGGGCCGAATCTATCATGCACAAGTCAGCACAACCAGAATGACGCAACCACACACTTTCACTCTTTTATTAGATGACACAAATCGTTATTTTCAGAAGAAATATAATATGAAGTTTGAGAAAGAACGTTTCGCCCTAATTCACTTGGTAGTGCAATTTTAGCTAGTTTTGTTGTGCACGCGGCGAAATTCATGTGGAGTTGACAAGCTAATTTCGAGTGATACATGTCTTCTTTTAAGTGGTTAACTAAAGTTCGCCGGGTTCACCGTTGACTTTTAAATTTTGACAAATTTGATGACCATTTTGTTAAAAAAAACCATTCTCACAGATTGTGGGATGACAACGCTTGATTTGACCGTTTATTTCAGTAATTCTCCTTTTAAAAAGAAAAAACAATTCTTCTATTTAAGCGAGTTCATCCTTCGACAAATACTTACATAAAAACCTGAACTTTTTTCTATTATAATATCATTTAACTAGACTAACTTGTTTGAAAATATACATAATATAAAATAACATGAATGACACAATGGTTGCCCCCAATTATTCGATGTTTAAATCATCGACTGTACCGTCCACCGGCTTTGGTTGTCTCGTGTCTTTAGAACAATACTATATATTTTTACTAGACTCAGTCATCTACGTCCCGAGATCAATGTACATGTCATTCAATGCGATAAATAATATTTTTTACAACTTGATATTTTAATATTAAAAAGAGTTGGTGCTCCATTATTTTGAACAGGGCAAACCAATAGTAATAGTAATAGTAATTATTATTTAAGTCAATCAACTTTACTTTACAAAGACCAAAACCAAGTAGAAACTCCACAAATTAGCGATAACAGAGACTGAAATAAACTTAATTAATAAATGTTCCATAAAACATCATGCATGTACTACTAGCAAGCTAAAAACTTTTTATGAATCTAAACTAAGAGTAATCACAAACCAATTAAGCACATTTTAAATGTTTGAACTGGGTTCCACAACTTTTTGGACTTTTTTTTCATTTAGACATGTTTTTTTTTATTAAGTTAACAAACACCACCAAAATGACTAATCTTTTATATATTCGTTAAGTTTATTAATTCAAAAACAATCGCCCCCTCACACGAATTCCCGTGATATTACTACAACTACAACCCTTGATAATATCTTTTTCATTTTGAATCGAGCGAAAAACAACTAAACCAATGTTCAAAGTATGAATTCATCATGTATCTATCGACTACAAAGGTTTAAATGCAAAACGAATGCCTTGAGTGTACCCCAAGCCTTCTAAAGTCTGTTTTCAGATCTCCAAATTCATTTGAAGTTTTTCGAGAAAGGCCAAGACATAAACTTCAGAATAAAAAATTCCTTTGAAATTTGGCATGAAAGTTAAAACACAATTTGATTCATGTACAACGCGAGGCAATATAGTGAAAATGGAATAAACTAGCTTAAGTAGTACAACACGTTTGGCTTATTGAGAAAGAAAATTAAAATGATACCAAACTGAAGACTCGAAAATTTTAGTGGAATCGAAATAACAAATCAAATCCGTAGAAACCTCAAAACTCCCACTTAACACCAAATTATCACTAGTTTCAACTCTTTTTGAACTTCCACTAGTTCTAGATCTCTCAACAATCTCAGAAAGCTCAAGTTTACTAGACTTCCAAAACCTACAAGGTCCCCCCTTTATACCCGCGAGCAATCACCAAACTTCCCTTGATAACCTTCCATTGTTGATCGCCAAACCTAATGTGGTACTGTTCATCATCCAACTGCCCAATCGAGATCAACCGCCACTTGAACTTGGGAATGAACCTCACATTCTTGAGGAATTAATCTTTACCAAGGTGAGTTTTGAGGACAACATCCTCAATAGCCGCAACATCAAGTATTCTCACGTCCGCAAGACGAACCCTGCCGAAATAACACTTGAAACTCATCATTTCTTCCATGTACGGGATCGCATGAAAAGATGAACCCGAATCATTACCGAAGATTCCACAAGAATATCTTCGCAACACATCAAAGCATCTTCAGTTGTCACGGTCACACTTGACTTATCCGTCGGACACAGATACCTAAAGTGACCTAGTTGCTTACAATTCTAACACGTGACGTTTCTATTCTCCGATGGCTCTCTCCTTGATCTCAATCTACTCATACTCCGTCCTCTACCCTTCGCACTCAAAGCCGAACCCGAATACTCACCGAAATTCTTCCTCCTAATTCCCTCACCAAGTGTCAAATCACGGATCCCCTCAAGAGTTAGGTTAGTAGTTCCAGATAAACTACTAACTGTAGTAACCGTGTCAAATCACGGATCCTCTCAAGAGTTAGGTTAGTAGTTTCTCGTACATGTTAGAAAACGATGTTATCAAACATGTAATTGTGGTTTCCCCAACAATGTTGTAGGTGACGTTATTGGTCAAAGAAAGTCGAACCACCCCAAGTATCTGACGATCTAATAACTCCCACTGATCCTGCTTCATCTCATCATGTTAAATATTTTGTAAAGGTTGGTACAATTTTTTCTGATACAAAATATCTTCAAGTTGCATCTTTTATAAACCGAAATCACTACCATCAAACTTATCAATCTTAACCTTATTTTTATACGCTATTGTATAACTCCAACCACGAGCTCTTATACCACTTTTTAGAAATTATGAGCCCAAAAAAGTACGTATAATCACAAGTTATACTCCACAAACAATAAATGAATCAATAATAAAGGAAACACGGAATAAAGATTGTACGAGAATGTAAACAACACAATGAATTTAACGTAGTTATTTCCGAACTACTCGTTTGATTTAATCAACGGTCAACTAAATAGAAATCTTATTAAAGTTCATAGGTTAGGGGTTACAAGAGTAGAGATAGCAATATATAATGTAAACGATAAAAAGAAAGTTTATGAAACATAAGTTTTCTGCCAACACCAACGATCCCACCGGGATCAAATCCGTTGTCGAACTTTTCACCTGTGATTTCACCGGGATTTAAAGTATCCCACCGGAATTACTATTTTTCTTTTTCTTTTACTTTCTTTTTATCAATTTTCACACCCAACAATATCACCTATAATATGGTAACCCATGGGCCCTGACTACCGATGGATCAGTAAGCTTTTAACTTAAGTAGGTTTTTAATCTAAAATGTGTCGTTAACTTGTTTTACATGTTAAGAATGGGTATAAATCAAACGAGGTCTTTGATAACTGTATAAATAACAAAGTCTACTAAGAATGCTTATATAATTAATGATAATATATTATGAACAAATTAAATAACGCCAGCTTATAAAAATGTTGCGTACCTGATTAAAGATTTCAGGAAAAAAGAAATAGCCAGTAGCCACGGAGCAATCGTTTTCTTTGGATGCCTTGCATCATTAAAATAATATTCGTCATTATAAATTGATATATTTTTAGTACACTCGACATTAACGTCTCGACCTCAATTTGTATATGTCATTCACTCTGATAATTCATTGTTTTATACACGCGTGGGACAAAAGTTTTACCACCCACTTTTGAAAATTCATTGCTTGAGACACACATGTAAATTACTATAAACACAAAAGCGTTCGTTTTCTGGAGTGAATATTGTGTACTTGTCCCTGCTAA
This sequence comes from Logfia minima, assembly GCA_963921325.1. Lineage (NCBI taxonomy): Eukaryota > Viridiplantae > Streptophyta > Magnoliopsida > Asterales > Asteraceae > Logfia > Logfia minima. The sequence continues at coordinate 1,212,928 of OY992771.1, read as the reverse complement.
TTAAACTGCTTTAAGATTTTTTACCCTTTCTTTATTTATTTTTTTCTTTATATCTTAAATACCATACCTAGATCTATTGTTAACATTCTTTTGGTTAACCTTTACGATTGTTATTTTTTTACTTCTAGAAGTTTTGTCGTTTACTGAAAAACAAAATATGTACTAAAATACGAAATCATATGTTAATTGAAACTTGATCGTTAACCAACATGCGAAGCAACTATATATATTTCTATGACTCGTCCAAACGTACGTACGTAACTATTATAGTATTTATTTTATTGTTGAAATGTCACCCCTTGGAGGGTTTATAAATAACAAGAGTAATATAATGCTATATGAAGATAACAAAATAGACCTAAATATATGTATGCTTAATAATACATTTATAGAGACTTGTATTACACTATTTATGTCTCCTAATCTCTACTAATAGTTTGAATATATACACCAATCAAATTTTTAGTCACATGTATCATCTTTCGAATAACAATATAAAAATATTCACATGTAAAAATACCCCGTTTCTCTTCTCGACTTTAAGACTATATTCAATTATGTGACGTTTTCTTAAATCGGTAAAAAAAAACTTGAGATATAAATATTGAAGTGATAATGGAAACATATATATTTGTCTACATTTGCATAGACTCAGCGTTATTCGAAACTAGCTACAAATTTATAGAATGTAGTCATGACTAGTCGTCGTGTACAATCGAATGTAACATCAACAAAACTGATACATGACTTACTGATCTTGTAACAGGCATAATCATGGCATTGAAATCTTAACTCACTTTTTTATATTTATTTTTCTTTAAATGGTTAAATTAAAAGAGAATATGACCCAAATTTTTCCAGTTAAAAGAACATGTTAATTTCTCTCTTACATAAAATTTGAATCGTGCAAGATTGTCTTGCTCAATTTTGAAAAGTGAAAACTAATAGGAATAGTTGAATAGTGACATATATGTTTATTGTTTTTCATGTTAATTTTAACATGTAATATTATCCTTACAAAATAATTGAAAACTTAAACTGTGATAGAAAATTTACTGATTGTCATCTTTTTCGTATTCCATCTTAAGTGAAAGAGTACCGAATTCATTTTTATTATATCAAAGCTGACTTTGTTTCGGTCTTTGATTTTGTATAAACTTAACCACAATTGAATATTAGCAGTTATTTCTTAATGAAATCTGAATCTGGTACTTTCTGTTTAGTAAGAAGACGTTAACATATTCAAGTTTTAATTCTATGTCTATCTAATTAATAATAGATTTTGATATTTGTATGTATTACTTTTTGTTGATACAATTTTAATACTAAAATGATTAAAGATTGATTTATTTTCTAAAGAGGTCAGCCGGTAAAAGCGTACGTACACAATAGAAACGACGGATTATGGTGGGTTTAATATTATTCTACATAAACAAACCATAAAAGATGATGTCCCAATCGGTTATAGTTTTGAAACATATGTGATTATAGTCATACATGTAATTACTGACTAGAGTTAATATAAACCATTTCTGTTTATATCTAAATATCTAATAGCTCAGATTGGTTCTTTAGCTTTCAACCTTTGGGGTTAATTAGGTATATAGATGCATCAATAAATATAAAAAATATAGTATAGTATTGAGATGAGATGAGATGATGGGTAATATGATTTAGCTTGGTTTTTTCGTGTAAAATCTTTGTTAATTACGATTTTATCGTTTAAGAAATACGAACTATACATCCACAGCTCACCCAAACTTAACTATTTTTCTTTTTGTGTTTGCTGCAATATCATCCCTTTGACTCTTGGAGGGTTAACAAATAACATTAACCATAAGATTCGCATACGGAAAGACTCGTTTGGATGTCTATTCCATATTTCTATAGATATCCATTTTTAAAATTACGAGTAATGATACACATGTTTAAAAGTTTATGCTTAAACATTGCCTACTAATACAATTTTTTACATTTGTATTCTGTTCATTCTCTCCTTCATTTTCTCTCTTTATCTTTACCAATGAAATTTTGAAATGCACCAATAATATTATTAGGCACACTTTTAATCACCTATTTTTAGGTTTATGTATCTTTTTCTAAAATTATTTTGATTAGGGAGAATGGAAGCATATACTATTTTGGTTATGTTTGTGTCAACTCCTGCTATGCGAAACAAGCTAAATACCAAGTTTACAAGTTTACTAATATATCCAATAGTTGAAAATATATGAATTAATCCGGGATGTGTTATACAATAGTTGAGTTGTTTAGTGAAGAAAAAAAATTAGAATACAAAATAATTAAGTTGTTAATTGCAACTCGGTCATTAACAAACATGAATTATATATATAAACACTTCTATTAGTAATTAATACAACAATTAATTAACAACAAAGCATGATTTATGACGGATCTGCATCATCTTAGAATTGAAGAGCACTCGTTGGATTCAGTAACAAACTAATCTAATAGTACTCAAGTCCCCGAATTCCATAATCAGTTGCGATATCTTAGAATCGGTACCTCAAATTCAAATTAATAGTATCAATTAGTAGCCATCTTATTTAAGAACAATCCAATGCAACATATAATAAAAGATTAAAAGTAATAATTTTAACTTCGTAAAAGATATACATAAACTAGATATTTGAAGTTGGCATGAAAGTTGAAGCACATATAATGTAACTAAAAGGGACAAAGTAGTACAACACGGGTTACATATTGAGAAAGAATATTAAAATGACAGAATGAATGTGTGAACAATGAAAGTATACGTACGATAAGATCAATCAGCTCCAAGTGTAATGAGATTAAGCAGCCTTGATCGTAAAGATGGTTTGAACAATGGTTAGAGCAAACAGGACGATTCCAGCAAGTAGGGCAATGATATTCCATGGGCTACTAAAATATGTTCGCCTCAACCTTGCTATATTTTTTGGCCAGTAACCGTTGTAATATCTATTTATTTCATTCCACTGTTCACCATAGAAAAAATCCGTCGAATAAATTTTTGTGTTCATGTGGTTAATAATACTTGCAGCCTTTTCATTCGATCCTGTCAAGTTAATAAGAACTCCTGATTCCACCAACATAGCAATATCCTCTTTAGTATCGACTAAAGTGTCAATGGTAACAATATATGATGTGATGTAAGTAGGGACATGGGAGGAAGATTGCTCGTAAATAATGAGGTTTCTTGTAATTGACTCTGTGAACTCATTCAAATACATCACTGGCATTCTGAGAGTAGGCTTACCCCAAGACCAGGAAAAGCATCCAAATCTAGATCGTTCGACTTCCATTGCCATTGGCCAGCTTGGATTTTGAATTTGCTTAAATTTTACACCTGCCCTGTCTAGTTCAATAGCCGAGTGGACATCTGAATCTGCCCATTTGGGTCGAATAGATTTCTCTGGACGGTAACACGTATGTAGAAGGCTAAGAATATGAACAGGAGTAGTACCTTGAGAAACAATGCCTAGTCTTGCATTAAAAAGGGGGACAAATTGTAGAATTCGAAGAATAAGTGAAATAAGAGAGACATCTGGATTACATTCCAAAATAGTGCATTCAAAGAGGTCTTGGAGAACAAAGAAAGGGATTTGATTTTCTAGCAGCACCAAGTCTTCAATTATGGATTGGGAAAGCAACACGTCTGAGTGATACTTACCAAATTTGTAAACAAACTCAAGTATGAAAAAACCATCGATAATCATCATTTTTGCAAGCTCAACATCAGTGTAGGACTTCATTCCATCATAACTTTCTTTTATTTTGTTTATTGAAGCAGTTACCTTCTGCACACATGCTTCCAATGTTTCCTCACGAGGGAGCTCTAAACAAGCCAATAGATTATGTACATAAGTGGCTTTCCGCACTTCCATTTCTTGCAGATGTTCGGCTTCTCTATGGAGAGGTCCAATAGAGACAACCTTTGGGTTGTAAGAGCTCGGACTGGTATCTCTTTGGACACTAGGAACCCTGAAAATAGATGGTTGGTAGACACGATCATGTCCTTTTTCTTCATAAGCAAGAAGAAATCGGACAGTTTCGCCAATAGTATCTACTTCTCCAAGTTCTATATCAGTATTTGCCATTCAAGATGATGTTAGTCTGAATGATGGTTGCACAAAGTTTAAAGTGTAAGAGAGTGTATGTGAGATTGCCAGTCTCTGCTTGGATGTTAACTGCGGAAGATGTAAGGCCAATTTCAAGATATATATTAAAGAAAGAAATGTGAACCTGTAACTTTCACAAACAAGCAGCATTCACATTATTAACTTACAAAGTCCCTGCGTTAAGTTGAGTTTATATATAAAAATAATAATGCGAATACAATTGGAAGACTAAGACCATAAGGCCTGTTTACTTAACAATAATATGAAAGAACTAATTACATGCAACCATAGTATAATATTGGAAACTAATTAACTAAGACTATATTACCTACTTCAACAAACAAAAAACTCAATAAGGTACCTGATGTGGGACACTTAAGAATTAAGTAGTACCTATCGATCAGTTTGAAAATATGAAAACCAACAAATACAATTACAATGAGATGACTATATGAAAGCTAAAATCACTAATTGAAATAACGAGTGTTCTTTTTTTTTTTTTTCATTTTCTACTATCATTTTTCCGGGATAATCCAATAAATCGACTATAAAAAGGGTCAAAAACTATAATAATAAAGAGAAGCTGAACAATTTCTAACTTCATTCTTAATAGAAGTACTATACATACTCCTTGTTTCCTTATCCCTTAAAAACAAACTTAATGTCACAATTGGTTCAAATTGAGAGTATGTCAAGGAGTGCGCTCGGAAAACCGTGCTTAGTGGCGGATCTAGGACTTGGGTGACCCATAGTACCGGTACTCTAATTTTTGTGAACCGGTAGTACAAATAAAGAATGCAACTTTTTACAAGTATTAAAAAATTTATATTTCATATAGCAAATAAGACCGTAGCCAAGATACCTCTACCTTTAATGTAGCTCTGCCCCAACCGTAATATTGACGGTCGGATCGTCACCGTACTAATGAAACCGTACACACTATGGTATTTGATATCACTACTAGTTAAAAATCGGTTTCCTGGACTAAAAACAGTGAATTGAAGAACCGGTACCGTATGTCCACGTACGCCATTTTAATATCTCCTCATTATATTATAATCTTATGCTTGAACCTGTTTTTGTTGGATATATATGTTAATTATTAACATATATGACGAATCCATGGTCCAAACTCCAAACTGGATGTTTACCTATAAACCTTTTGAACTCTAAACTCACAACACATAAAGTTCAGAATTAAAAAGATACTTGAAAGTTGGCATGAAATCGAAATGCAAAGTGATGCCTATACAACGACAATGTAACGAAATTGAAAGACACTAGCTTAAAATTAATGTAACTAAAAGTGCCGAAGTGTACAATCGTATATTAACTCAAATGTTTATATATCACTGGTTAATTAAGAATTTTTGCTGTAGAGTCATATCTGTTAGGAATTATAAGCTTAAACAAAAATGTACAACACAAGTTATACCCCACAAACAATAAACGAATCATTAACAAAGCAAACACGTAATAAAGATTTTACGAGACTGTAAACGACTCATGAAATTTAACGTGGTTATATCCAATCTACTCGATTGGTTTAATCTACGGTCAACAATAAAGGAAATCTTATTAAAATTCATAGGTTATGATTTATAAGAGTAAGGGTTACAATATATAGTATAAACAATAAAAGGAAAGTGTCAAAAAAATAGTTTCCTATCGACACCAATGGTCCCACCGAGATCATACTCACAAACTAGATGATCATACCAGGATCAAAACTCATCTCACCGGGATCGAATCCGATGTCCAACTTTTCACCTACAAATACCACATGACACTAATACCTAAAGTGACCTAGTTGCTTACAATTCCAACACGTGACGTTTCTATTCTCCAGTGGCTCTCTCATCGATCTCCATCTACTCATACTCCGTCCTCTACCCTTCCCACTTAAAGCCTAACCTGAATACTCACCGGAATTCTTCCTCCTAATTCCTCACCAAGTATTAAATCACGGATCCCCTCAAGAGCTAGCTTAGTAGTTCCAGATGAACTACTAACTACAGTAACCGTGTTAGGCCAACTATCGGGCAATGAAGAGAACGAGAAAAGTGTCTCTAGTTCATCCTTAAACTTAACCCATTCAGATCTTCACTTGGTAAAGATCAACTTACGTTCGTTCACATGATCCACTGCCGAAGCACTGTCAACCATCTTAACATTCACCAAATTTTGAATCAAGAAAACCTTTTTCATAACTGAGGGTTTCTCGTACATGTAGAAAACGTCATTATCACACCCCTAGTCGTGGTTTCCTCAACAATATTGTAAGCAACGTTCTTGGCCAAAGAGAGTCAAACCACCCTAAGTGCATGACGATCCAATAATTCCCACTCATCGTGCTTCATTTCATCATGTTTAATGCCCGTAAACACTTGGTTCAATTTTTTCATATACAAAATATCCTCGATTTGAATCTTCCAAAAACCGAAATCACTACCCTCAAACTTATCAATCTTAACCATACTTTTATCTGCCATTGTTCGTAATAACCCGAACCACAAGCTTTGATACCATTTGTTAATAATTATGAGCCGTAACAAGAACATATAATCACAAGATATGTAACACCCACTCTTGTGACTTAGGGGTAATTTGGTAATTTCCATAACCTTGTATTTAATTATAAGTTTTATGTTATATTAACATGTTATTTACATAGGAGAATTAGTTGAAAGTCAAATTGTTAATTGTGTTAGGTAAACTATTAATAGTTTTAAATTAAATTAGTTGTCGGTAAAATAAAATAACTTGTTTCGCAAAACGGTTTTCAGGTTCCAGACATTAAGCCAAACTAGGGATTAAAATTAGCAAGCTTTTGAGTTGGTTGGTGATATAAATCACCTAACTCACCATTTTTCATCTCATTTCTCACCAAACCAATTCTCTCCATTTCTCTTACAAATTCTTTTCATAAATCACGAAATTATCATCCATTGAGTGTGTTATAACCTGCTGTGAATCATCATCATCATCTTCATCTTGTTCTTGTTTTAATGTAAGCATTTTTGCTATTTTAGGGTATACACTTGAATTTGGCCAAATCTTTGAATTAGATGTGTAATGGAAGCTTAAAAGATGTTATTTGATGCTACTTGATGTATTAGAGATGTAGGAAAGCTTGTTAGATGGTTAGGAAACCGAAATTTTGTGTTGGATGAAAAAATAGTTCGTTTTTTTGGGTATCAGCGGTTCAGTTCGCAGTTTGTCCAGCGAACTGAGTTTCTGAGCTGCGAACCCAGTTCCTGCGAACTGAGATTTGCAAATTCTGAAAATGCATGAGTAAAAGGTTATACTTTTAGCGACCAAAATTTAACAGATTCTTATTAACTGCGGATATGACATTTATTTTTCCTAGATTTCAAGGGTCAATTGCTTGGATAAATAAGTTATAATAATGTTTCGAAATTTGTTAATTGAATAAATAATTAAACAAACGAATTGTATACCTTGATATAAATTGATAGTTGTAGAGCGATTATATCCGATAATTGCAACTTGGTGATTGTTTACCAGTTTGATACTAAGTAATGAAATATGTTATACGATCATGGAAAGAGTTACTAACTTCTAAATTATTGTATTCCCAGATCAGCAGAAGACTCAGTAATATAAGATCTCTGAGTGTGGGCTGAGACAAGTCAGGTGAGTGGATCTGCAACTCATGATTTGATTTAGTTGTAATAGTGTGATTACAACAAGTAACGTAGATATTGATAGACTATCTAGTCTGATTTATGATTGTGTATTTGCTTGTTATGCATATGTGGCCTTCGGGCATCTGTGTTGTTCAGAGGTCAATTGTTATTGGACTTGGTATCTATTGTGTTCAACACAGGTTCCAGATACATGTGTTGTTGCTGGAAACTGTGTTGTTGTGTTGTAGTGCCAAGTTATCGGTAAATCTTGTATGGGCCAATACAGATTGTGATAAGCGTTATTTGAGGGCCACCGCGGCTGTAGGGTTCCTTAGTAACCACCGATCCTCTTGAGTTTATGTGTTTCGTGCTTAATGTATCAGATTGTTATGCTAAGTTGAATTATTAGTTGTACATTCATTCACTTAGCTTCGTGCTAATCCCACCATTTCTCTTCCTGCAGGTTATGTATAAGTTTGTGGGTTTGGGCAGGAAGATGGGCTTTTGAAATAATGTTTGACACGTGCCATAACTCTGATAAATATTTAAAGATGTTTTGTTAGTTACCATGTATGTAGATTTCGAAGAACAACAATATATGTTTTGTTTTAGGAATATTTAAATGTTGTAAAACTCGCGAAAAGTTTATGGTCATTTTGTAATATAATATATAATATTATTTTATCCATCGCTTCCGAGTCAAATGACAAATTTAACCCTGAGGTAAATTGAGGGATGTTATAAGATATACCCGTAAACAATAAACGAATCAATAACAAAACAAAACACGCAATAAAGATTGTATGAAAATGTAAACAACGCAAAGAATTTAATGTGGTTATATCTAAACTACTCGATTGTTTTAATAAACAGACAACTAGAGATAAATCTTATTAAAATTCATAGGTTAGAGGTTACAAGAGTAGGGCTTACTGTTGGAAAAAAAATGATCAAACATAAATTATAAATATGAAGAATCAAAATCATGAATCTATAAATTTTACTAAGTGGTTTCTTAGTCTGTGTGATCTATAAAGACTGAAATGATCTACTCACAACTCTACAGAGTGAATAGTACAAATTAAGAGCTTGACAGACCGAAGATCAAACAGAGTGAAAAGTACAGACTGAGAGTTTGTACAAACTTAAGTTCGATAGAGTGAAAAATGTTTGACATAGTCAAACATTGATAGAGTCAAGATGGTTACAAATTCAGTTTTAATTGCGCGGCTAAATAAGGGGGATTTGAATACGATCCTATGCCAATTAGGATAAATCAAATTAAGTATTTGATTTAGTCTCTCTTAAATTACATAATTATAGTTAAAAAAAATTAACACCTTACACGTATAAATAGTTGTTTAATTGTTCATTAGAAGTTCGATGATTTTTGAACGATTAATGTCTTGCTAATTTCTACTAAAATACTCTATGTGAAATTCGATAAGGTTCGAAAAGGATTAGTTCAATTGAATTAGCATCATACGTGTAATATTTGTGATAAAAACTTTGAATTATTGAATAAAAGATATTTATTTGATTCATAATCTGTGTTATATCAATTGTTCTTGTTCCCGCCAATAACAATTCAAGTTTGATTGATTAAAGACATTGATATTAAAAGTTAAATTCTTTAACTTAATCTGTTAATCAAGTTCTGGGATCTTATAGATCTAACAGTTACAATACAAAGTGTAAACGATAGAATGAAAGTGTCTGAAAATAGGTTTTCTACCAACACTAATGATCCCACCGGGATCGTACTCACAAAACTAGATGATCCCACCAGGATCAAAACTCATTCCACTAGAATCAAATCTATTATCTAACTTTTCACCTACAATTTCACCAAAATTTAAAGTATTCCGTCATAATTACTTGTTGTTTTTTTCTTTTTGTTTTTCTCTGATCAAATTTTCCTACCCAACAATATTACCTATAATCCTGTAACCCATGGGCCTTGACTTCCGATCAATTAGTAGGTTTTTAATTTAAAATGTGTTAATAACTTGTTTTACATTTTAGGAATAGATATAACTCAAACCAAGTCTTTTAAATGTCATTCACTCCCATAATTCATAGTCTTATACACACGTGGGACAAAAGTCTCACCACCCACTTTTGAGAATTCATTGCTTGATACACACATGTAAATTACTATAAACACAAAATCGTTCGTTTTGTGGAGTGAATATTAATTTTGTACTTGTCCCTGCTAATTAATCCGCGTTAACATATTGTACCTTTTGTTTATTTATCTTTTTTCTTTATATATTACGTACCATACCTAGATCTGTTGTTAAAATTATTTTGGTTAACCTTGTACGATTGTCATTTTTAGTTCTATAAGTTTTGTCGTTTACCGAAGAAAAAACATAGTACTAAAATACGAAATTATATGTAACATCCCAAAGTTTGAAAAGAATTTTGGAAATTTAAAATAAAGTTTCTGAACCCTACGAAGTTATTTATTGAGGTCGCGAATTAGAATTGTGCGACACTAAGGTTAGAGTCGCAGGTGGAATTTAATATAAGATTGAGGAGCTTAAGTGTAATTAACAATTTATATATATATTAAAACTCTTCTAAATACTTCAAAACATTTCCAGAAAACTCAAATTTCGTTCAATTAGAGAGAGAAACGAGTTTTAGAGAGAGAAACGAGTTTTTAGAGAGAGAAACGCCTAATTCAAGTTGAAAATTGAAGATTTGAAGGATTGGAACCGTGATTAAGGTAAGATTATGTTAGTTGATGTTATTATTAAGGTTTGAACGGGTTAATTTGGTTAAATCGAGCTTTGATTGTGAAAAATTCGGTTTTGGGGTCGGCTGTGTTCGTCCTGCGAGTTGACTTTGCGAGTTGACTTGCGAGTTGACTTGCGAGTTGAGTTTCAGTTGCGAGTTGAGTTCAGTTGCGAGTTGAGTTCAGTTGCGAGTTGAGTTTCAGTTGCGAGTTGAGTTCAGTTGCGAGTTGACCTGCGAGTTGACTTGCGAGTTCAGTTCAGTTGAGTTGCGAGTTGACCTGCGAGTTGACTTGCGAGTTCAGTTCAGTTGAGTTGCGAGTTGACCTGCGAGTTGACTTGCAAGTTCAGTTCAGTTCAGTTGAGTTGCGAGTTGACCTGCGTGTTGACTTGCGAGTTCAGTTCAGTTGAGTTGCGAGTTGACCTGCGTGTTGACTTGTGAGTTCAGTTCAGTTCAGTTCAGTTGCGAGTTGACCTACGTGTTGACTTGTGAGTTCAGTTCAGTTCAGTTGAGTTGCGAGTTGACCTGCGTGTTGACTTGTGAGTTCAGTTCTGAGTTGCGAATTGACCTGCGAGTTGACTTTTCAGTTCAGTTGAGTTGAGTTGAGTTGAGTTGACTTTTGCGAGTGGACTTTTGCAAGTTAAAATTTGTGATACACCTTGTTGTAGCGGCTTTAAAATAGCGTCGCTAAGTTGTGAAATAGAGTTTAAATTGTATCTGTTTGTGTACAGACCAGTGTTCAGACGTGAGAGACTAGAGGTTGCAGAATTTCACGTACTTCGAGGTAAGTAATAGGGGAATATAAATTAAATGAAAATATCTAATTGTGGAAGTACTTGAGTGTACTTAACTATTGAAGTACTTGAGTGTACTTAATTATTGAAGTACTTGAGTGTACTTAATTGTTGAACTACTTGAGGGTACTTAATTGTAAAAGTACTTGAGTGTGGTTGATCATCGAAGTACTTGAGTGTACTAGATTGTTAAAGTACTTGAGTGTACTTGATTATTGAAGTACTTGAGTGTACTAGATTGTTGAAGTACTTATGTGTACTTGATCATTGAAGTACTTGAGTGTACTAGATTGTTGAAGTACTTGAGTGTACTTGATCATTGAAGTACTTGAGTGTACTAGGTTGTCGAAGTACTTGAGTGTACTAGATTGTTGAAGTACTTGAGTGCATTGCATTCAGATTTCTTGAGCGTACCGTATTAATTCAGTGATTGGCCCTCTTATGTTGAGTGATCATAAATGGCCTAGAAGTATAATCGTGAATCTTTACTGAGCCGAGTAAATATAAACGGTTATAGTGTTTTATAAGATTGTTATCTTTATACTGATGTAATCCTGTTACTTACTAAGCTTGTGTGCTTATCTATGTTGTTGTTGCTATTTTATTACAGGTGGGTCGAGTAGAGGGATAAAGGGTTCAGGGAAAGAACCTCAGCGCGATTAGTGGTGGGCTTGCTACGGCTAGTAGTAAGCGTTTACTCCCGTTAAATCATGCTCAGATATCGAGGGAGTCTTTTTGAGAACTCACATTTTGTAATAACTATAAAACATTGTGAAGTTCGTGTAACGAATGTATGATACGTATTTATATATGTGTTTAATTATGTTTAATGAGTTCAAAAAAAAAAAAAAAAAAAAAAATTGTCTTAAACAAACGGGTGTTACATTATATGTTAATTGCAACTTGATATGCGAAGCAACTATATATATTTCTACGACTCGTCCAAAGGCACGTACGTTACTATTATTGTATTTATTTTATTGTTGAAATGTCAGGGTTTATAAATAAAAAGAGCAATATAATGCTATATGAATACAACAAAATAGACCTAAATATATGTACGCTTAATAATGCATTTATCGAGATTTGTATTACATTTATCGAGTTGCATCCCACGTGGCTGCATTGTCAGCAAAGTGTTTTTCCATCAGGTCAAAATCAAGTTTGTAAAGATACGTAAACGGTTTCTTCCGGTTGGTTACATACCCAGAACATAAAATGGGTAGCTTGTATATATGGAACAAATGGTGGCAGTTCGTTGCACTTTTGGTGCATTAACCCTATAAATTACTATAAATACAAAATTGTTAGTATTTTGCAATGTTTTGACATCGGGTTTAGAGTTGACCCGGTCGGTTTTCGGATCTGGTTCGATCGGGTCTACCCGATCCGGTTCAACGATGGCTCAATTTTCAGATTTAGTCCTCAAACTATTAAAAATGTTGAGATTTAGTTCTTATTTATTTTCAAAATTAAAAGAAAAAAAAAAAAAACTGGTTCAACTGGCCGGGTCAACCTGGTTCAATCATTGACCAGAACGGGTTTGACTTGAACATTGACCCGAGTGTAGTTGACCCGACTTGGGTCTCGGTTTCGATTCGACCAGCCGGGTCGACTCGAGTTACAAAACATTGGTTTTCTTGAGTGAATATTAATTTTGTACTTGTCCCTACTAATTAATTGTTGGTCCCAAACTACCAACATATGTTGTAGATGGAGGATAAATACAACTCTTTTTTAATTTATTTATAGTGAATTTTGTAATATGTTTAGCTTGTAAAGTGTAATAAGAACAGATAACAAATTTTCAATTTAATTCTTTTATTTGAGTAAATTAAAGAATTACAAGTTAGACGCGGAATGTCTAACTTAATTGAGTATATATATGAACACTCCTATTAGCTGAGTTGAGTTTCATGGTTGAAGTCCAGTATAGGTAGTTGAGCTTATATATCACTTATAACTTGATCAACCAATCTGAATCTTCATTGGACAATTCCAAACATGCTCAATTGTGTGTTCTGACATGTTCTGCACGACCAAGTTTGTTGTCTATACAGATGTCAGATAGTACATGCACTACATATCTTGTTTTGTTGGCTGGGATTGGTAAGAAGACATTTGGTACATCAACAATGAAAATGGACAAGTGTGTACAACATCTGAGATGCCATTTGATCATATGCATAAATTTCAAAGTGTTGCTAACACATTCACTTGAATCTGCAACAAGTGGAATGCTCTTCAATCTCTATGTTGACTTAAAGTAGACTTCAGTTCCACTACTCGGACTTCAATCTTCAATCGTTGCTCTATCTTGACTTGTTAGAACATCATCAATACATAATTGAACCTTATGAAAAATGAGATTTAATTGTTAAAATAGTATTACTTCTCTGTATCGGTTGTGCATGCAGTTTTTTGTGTGGTGGGTGAACTAGCACAGAAAATCCTTTGCAACCAACATACATACGTACTTTGCACCAAATCGAATAATCCCTATGCTGGATAGATACACCATAACTTTAGTGTTTGTTACAAGTTATTGTCATCATAAAATCATCAAAAAAGGATCATGCCTCAACAATCTCCTCCTATTTGATGATGACAACTTTAACACTTACCAGCATACAAAAGACTTATAAATATCCAACTTTACATATTAATAATAACTGAATTGATACATGTCCCTTGTTTATTTTTTTGGGATCTTTTCAGAGTAATCTGTATCACACATTTAGATATGAACATCAATTCTTATAATCATATAACTTTGAAAATTATGAAGTTACAGAGCTGATTACATAATGACAGAAATTTATAAAGTGCACTACAATCACATCATCAAGACAAACACATTGTTTTCATTCTTCCTCCTCCTTTACTGGTTTCATCATGCTTGGACTATCATAATCCAAGCCTCTTAATTGTCATGTGTCGTATGTGTTTGAAACTAGTATATATATATATTACATAATTTATATTGTCATGTGTTGTATGTGATTGAAACTAGTATTACTGGTTTCATCATGCTTGGACTATCAGAATCCAAGCCTCTTAATTGTCATGTGTCGTATGTGATTGAAACTATCAGAATCCAATCACATACGACACATGACAATTAAGAGGCTTGGATTCTGATAGTCCAAGCATGATGAAACCAGTAATACTAGTTTCAATCACATACGACACATGACAATATAAATTATGTAATATATATATATACTAGTTTCAATCACATACGACACATGACAATTAAGAGGCTTGGATTCTGATAGTCCAAACATGATGAAACCAGTAAAGGAGGAGGAAGAATGAAGACAATGTGTTTGTCTTGATGATGTGATTGTAGTGTACTCTATAAATTTATATTGTCATGTGTCGTATGTGATTGAAACTAGTATATATATATTATATTATATATATTATAAGAGTAATAGAAGAATGTACCAGAAGTTGCCATGTAGGCAAAGATGCCACATGTTAAACTCTTAATTTTTTAATTAAAAAGATAGATTAAATTTAATTAGTTTAAAAAATCATTCAAATTAAAAACGTATAGCTAAATCCTACTCAAACACTAATTGAAAAATGATATAAAACTATTAAACCTCAATCTATTAGAATCTATAATCCTACTCAAACACTAATGGTCGTGCATCGCACGGATTCGTAACTAGTATATATATATAAGAGTATAGAAGAATGCTCTAGAACTTACCACGTAGGCAAAGATGCCACGTGCAACCTTTAAAAATTTTAAATTAAATAAATAAATAATTAAAATTAAATAATATTTGAATATTAGGTTATAAACTCGCGATAACACGAAACGAATTTAATTTTTAAAAATGAATAAATATTGTGGTTGATTTTTTATATAGTTTATAGACCCGTGATAAGGCGCGACGAATTTAACTTTTATAAATGAATAAAATATTTAGTTGATTTTTTAAAATTGTGACTGACTTTTTTAATTTAAACAAATACATCAAATATTTAGGGGCTGAAACTGTAACTATACGAAAAAAAATGTTGATCGTTATTAGTTTATAAATCTACGATAATATTGGACAAATTTAATTTATGTTTTCGGAATGTCACTCCTTGAAGGGTTGATAGATAACAAGACTAATGCTATATAAATGTATGACACTGCCAACAATATGCAAGCCTTCATCTGCATGATTATTATTTTACCTTGCAAGATCTTCTATAATTCCACTATGATCCAAAAAGAACTTTTAGTTTGTTTACCAGATGATGCAAAACGAATTTACATATACAATATATTTTATTTGTTACAAGTCTAATCAAGTAAACAAGATATTCTTACTGAGTAGCTGCTTTACAATTTTACTCTTGTAATAAACACAGTTCGAAGTTGAATGATTTTCGTCTAAATTATTTGTTGTATTTATTTGATTAGGTAACAATGTTTAAAAGAAACTATGACAAAGACACCTATTTTGACGTGTATAAGGATCTACTTGTCGGAATTCAGTAAATTAAATTATCTTTTATTATTGTATATGATTTAAATGTCGACGATGTGTATAAGTATCTAGATTAGTATTTGAATTTTGTTATTCGAAGTGTGATTTTATTTTTGAGTTGCCTTTTATATATTTTTCTCACGTCACCATATAAATATGATATTTCTAATTGGTCCATATATTATGACGTTATACGTGTTTTTGAGTTTCTTTTACTTTGTTTTAAAATGTTGTTCACCATATACTTTTTTTGTTTCATAAGTATATTTCGTATCAAAGGTACATCAGTTATTCAAAACCTTTTTAATCGTTTTTAATTTTTTTACCGCTACAACGTGTGGGTTACCAGCTAGTCTCATATTATTAGGATAGATTTGTAGTTATCATCGTCGAGTTTGGTATCCTTATTTTACATTGCTTTGGACTCTCTGTATATATTGAGTTTAATGAGAATTAAGTGGTTAACTTTGCTATATATATTGAGTTTAATGAAAATTAAGTGGTTAACATTTTATTTTATGGTATCAGAGCCTAGGGAATAAATTCTTTTCTCCCTTTTTTCTTTCTTTTTCTCTACAACATTCGGCAATTTATAGCCGCCATCTGTTTCCTATTCTTCTTGCTTCTATTCTATTAAGTTATTTTCTTTCTTTTTTATTTTTAGGGTAATTATCTTTCTTTCACCTTTTAAAGTTTAAACGTAATTCATATACTGATATATAAATTTCATTTATTATTATTATTTTTTATTTTTTCTATCAATTATTACTTTACCATTTTCTTTATTGATACTAATTAGTTAGTATCTTTATTTTTTAAATCCGATTTTATATATTATATTGCAGTACTAATCCGTGCGATGCACGGTATTATAATATTGTTTATTTATTAGGTAATACGTATATAGTTATTAAAATGTATGTATTAATCAAGTTCATAAAATTTATTGTTATTTAATATGTATATGCGTTTCATAATTATTATTAATACAATTTTTAAATTTTAAAAAGGTAATTAATTTATTTGGAGGCTAACTAAATATATCATTTTGTTTTTGTAGGCCACCCATATTTGAAATCCATTTTGTAGGCCATCCAAATTTGTATATTGTTTAATGTATACCAAATTCGACTAAAAACTCATCAAAAAATGTGAAAGGGACACAAATACCCCTATATTTGTTGATTAACATTATTTATATTATTTTAATTTTATTCAAATACATGGGTATTTTGTCATTTTACACTCTTCCGATGAGTTTTTAGTCGAATTTGGTATAAATGAAAAAATATACAAATTTTGGTGGCTTATAAAATCGTTTTCAAATATAAGTGGCCTACAAAAAGAAAATGATATATTTAGGCGGCCTACAAAATCGTTTTCAAATATGAGTGCCTATAAAAATAAAATGACATATTTGAGTGACCTATAAAATAGTTTTTAAATATAAATAAACTACAAAAACAAAGATTGACCTTTAAAAGAATAATTCTTAACAATAAAGATAGTACACTACAATAGTAATTAGTTTTCGTTGTTTAATAGCCTCGTTTATATAATTAGTGGGGAATTGAAATGATAGAGCACATGGAGTGGACGGGAACTTGCAAGTTCCTGGGCTGGAACGCCGTCCGGAACGCCGTTCCGCCACTCCCGGGCAGCCTTCCCGGCAGCGTTCCTGGCACAGCGTCCCCCCCCCCCCCCCCCCCCCCCCCCGTGGACGTTGTGTTTCGGCAAAAATTAGGTTTTTTTTTTTTTTTTTAACTATCCTATTTTCTATCTATAAATACAACACTTCTAACAAATTTTAAACACACCAAACATTCTTTTTCATCTACAATACACTCAAATACTCAAAAACTCAATAATTCACAATTATGTCTTCCGATTCTTCTTCCGACGACGAAACAACGTTACGACTCCTAATCGAAGCTCATAATTATCGTAATGAAGTGTTAATTCCTCAAGAAGAAGCCGAAAGTTCCAACCAAAGACGTACACGTCGGTATATACATCGAGATCGGGTTGGTGCACACCAATGGTTAATGTCCGATTACTTTGGTGAAAACTCGAAATACCTCAAGGAGTATTTCAATCGTCGTTTCCGGGTGCGAGAACGACTCTTCCTCCGAATTGTTGAAGGTATCACTTCTTATTCTATGGAACCTATACCCGATTATTTTATGTATTTTCGACAACGACCCGATGCACGTGGTGTTTCGGGTTTTAGCACTATTCAAAAAGTGACATCCGCCCTACGCCAATTGGCATACGGCACCACACCGGATGCATTTGACGAATATTTGCAAATGTCGGAACGAACTTCCAGTGAAACATTACAAAATTTTACAAGGAGCATGATAGACTTATATGCAAATGTTTACATGAGAGAACCAACCGAGGAAGATATATGTCGGTTGTATGCGAAACATAAACAGATTCATGGTTTTTCGGGGATGCTTGGAAGCATAGATTGTATGCATTGGGCTTGGAGCCAATGCCCAAATGCATGGAACGGGCAATACACACGAGGCGATCACGGTTATCCGACAATAATGCTTGAAGCCGTTGCCTCATATGACATGTGGATTTGGCATGTATACTTTGGGATTGCGGGTTCGAACAACGACTTAAATGTCCTTAATTCGTCCCCATTGTTCAACAACCTGCTAAATGACTCCGCTCCCGAAATCCCGTATCAAGTGTCTGATGTGGATTACGAACGAGGATACTATCTTGCTAACGGGATATACCCATCATGGGCAGCGTTCGTTAAGGGGTTCTCAAATGTTGTTGATGCACGGAGGTTGAGGTTTAATAGAGCACGAGCGGCTGCCCGGAAGGACGTTGAGCGGACATTTGGTGTCCTCCAAGGCCGATGGCATATACTACAACAACCGGCAAGAGCTTATAGCGTAAACGCTATAAAACGAGTCATGTATACTTGCATCATATTGCATAACATGATTACAGAAGATAACGGTTTTAAAATTGCCGAATCAAAAGAGTATTATGTGCCTGTTGGGAATATGCAAACTACTTGGCACGAGAGATGTGACACATATGCAAGGAAAAGTAGAGAATTACATGATCGAGAAATGCACGAGGGCCTTCGATCCGATCTTGTTGAGCATATTTGGAGGAATCGTACGTGAAACCTAATTTGTAATTTTAGGACTTGTAATCTTTATTTTATAATTTTATGACTTGTAATCGTCATTTAAATTTTTAGGATTTGTAATCGTTATTTTTATTTTTAATGAACTTTTAATTTTTAGGACTTGTTATTCTTATTTTTAATGAAGTTATTTATTTTATTTAAATTAATTTGTTATTTATATGTATTTATTACATTATTTGAATTTTCTGACAAATAAAAAAATCAAAAAGAAATTCCTGAACACTATCCTAAACACTGTTCTCACTCCCACCTTTTTCAGCAACAATGTTCCCGGAGAACACTGTTGCTGAACACTGTGATACAAGGGTCACGACTCCTTGTGCTCTAAGTAGAAAGTGGTGTGGGAACACCGTTTGCCAAATAAATAAAACCCAATAAATTAAATAAATAAATAATAATCCGATGAAATATATATACAGCTACTTCCATTCCTTTGTGAGTTAAATTTCTTACACACAGCTAGTTCACTCGATTCCCCAATTTCTTTTAAGCTTTTCAAGTATTTAACCGATCCTCCAGAAGACGAAAATGCGTATTATTTTGTAAAAATCGTTTCGATTGATTTCTTTTGTCAAATGGACTGCGATGGTGACGTGGCAATGGTTCCTGAGGGTTATCAATGGAAAATTTCTCAGATTTTTGGTGAACGGGCTGCCGATGAAGACATTCAAGAAGGTACAAATAATATTATGATTGTAATTATTATTATTTATTCTATTTGTGATTAGTGATTTCAATATTGAGATTGTAGTCAGAGGCATTTTGATATTGAACATCTACTTTTGTGATTAATGAGTTAAATATTTATAGTGAGTTTATTAAATTAATTAGTGATCAACGATTGAATTAGGATATTGGTTTTTTGATACAAATTAGTGTTTGAGAAGTTATAGACTTTATTTGCTATAATCATCTTGATTGACTTTGGAATTAGGTGGTCCACTAAGACCTTTATCGTTTTTAAAAGAAGTAAACGTAAAATGGTGTAAACTAAATGAGATCATAAGTTACTTGATGGAGTAGTAATCTATCATGGGGTTCATGGTGTAGAAATTGTTAAAAAGTATTTGTTGACAATGATTGCTATTGCTAATCAAAATTATAGATGTTCAGGAGTAAATGGTTCTTAAGGTGAAATTGGTAGGAATACGATGCATTGTCTAAAATATGACGTATTGTGTCTACACCAAAATCCTTCACACGGTTTTTAACTTAAGACTGATTTTGTACTTGATCCTTCCCCTTTAGTGTCATTATAGTAATTTAGGTCCTTGTACCGTAAGTTTTTAGGTCCTCTCTTATATAGTTGACACCTATATTAATTATAACCAATACAACTCAACATTACTTATATATTAGTGTTATTTTGAGAGGCAAGATCGACACCTAAATTACTTATAACCAGTATTTAACATTATAAGAACAATATATATATATATATAAAGAACAGTCACATACCATAAATATAAACAATGTAATTAGAGCAACTCCATCAAAGGCTTTTTCTAAAGCTTTTTTATGCAAAAAAAAAAAATTTTAGAAAAGCTTTTCTTCATTGGAAGAACAGTTTTTTTCATCAAAAGCTTCTCAAGCTTTTGGTGAAAGATTTTTTTGCCTAGATATTTACATTTCAACCCTTATTTTATTGCAAAAAAGCTTTTGGAAAGCTTTTTAACATTGGAGTAAAAGCTTTTTTAATAGGAGATGATGTGGAATGCATAAAAGCTTTTAAAAGTTTTTCTTCAATGTGGATGCTCTTTATGTCTCTAAAGTTCCATAAATCAAAATGATAATTAGAGCATCACCAATGATAAAAAGCTTTTAACAAGCTTTTTTCTTGCCACATCAATTTTTTATAAAAAAGCTTTTAACAAAAGCTTTGTCTCCAATGATAAAAAGCTTTTCAAAGCTTTTCTTTTCAAAAATCATATACATACACTTTCAAAAAAGCTTTTCATGTATGAATTGAGATTTGTCAAGCTTTTGCACAAAAAAGCTTTTCCACCAATGAAGAAAAGCTTTTCAAAAACTTTTTTGCATAAAAAAAGCTCTAAAAAAGCCTTCATTGGAGATGCTCTAAGATGAGTTAAACTACATAAAATAAATATGAGTGCCCTACAAATCCTGTAGGATTTCCTTAAAAACGACATTGGTTGTTCGGTTCGTAACCTTGGCATCTTTATCGTATATCAGCACTTTCAACCCCTCACGACTTTTAACACGTGACAACGGAACATATAGCTGACCGTGACTAAAAACAGGCTTTTTCAAAAATAATCCTACAGGTGATAAGGATTGTCCTTGAATTTTATTGACAATCATTCTGAAAGAAGCGGCTAATGGAAACTGTCTCAAAACAATACCTGGACATGGGAAGTGATCTCATCCAGATTAATAGGTTCAACGGTTAAAAAGTCATGTCGGTTGGACTGAGTGGTTTGACTTTGTGATGGTGGTAAACGTTCAATGGTATCAGGAACGCATCCGTTCAAAGCAACGCTATAAATTAACAAAATTAAATATTCAAAGAATGCAATGATCACGAAAAACAATCAGATTATGTATATCAATTCATACACGATATAAATTAACGAAATTAAATATTCAAAGAATGCAATGATCACAAAAAACAATCAGATTATGTATATCAAATTCATACACGATATAAATTAACGAAATTAATATTCATGTCAAGTCAACCGAGAAAGAAAACCTGCAATAAATTAATGTAAGTGATTGAGAAGTATGTGTCAAGTCAACCGAATCCAAATCAAAACCTGGACTTAAGTGATTGTTGTAACTGAGGGATTCAAACACAGATGCAACCAAATAATGATTTGATAACTTGTGATGACTTGGTCTTACAGTAACCCGAAACACAGATTCAAACACAGATGCAATATTCAACGAAATTAAATATTCAAAGAATGCTACAGAGAGGTAAATTTCATATGTAATAATAAGAATGAGCATAAAAATGAAGCAGAAACATCTACATTAATTTGTAATATAGATTATTGATATTTGTAATAGATGAAGGTATGACAATCAATAAAAATATGCATATAACCTTTTTGCAAATGAGGCAACTTCGTGGAAATTTTCATTCATGTACATCTTAGTACCATTAAAAGCATTCTGAATGCTTAGATCTCCTACATACGTTAAACAAACCCAAAAATTAGATGCAAAACCATATGATTTGGTATAGCATAATCTTTTATATATATTGATTGTTGTTACCTTTGTAGTCACTAATCTTTGCTGTTTGCAAAACCAAAATTTTATGAGGTGCAGCATCATGTAGGGCAAGTAAGCGTGCTAGCTCATCAATATGATGGTCAAAGAATGTACACTTAACCCTATTTTGACTGTTGAACAACATGAATATTAGCATTAAGTAGGAAAGTATAGAACGTACACAATAAAGATTAGACACTAAGTGATAATAGGAATTACTTCGAATCCATCAAAATATGAGTGACTCTCTTCTTCTGAACATTTTTCTTTTCAAACGAGACAGGATCACCAACCGAAACAACAGCTCAAATAACATCTAGCATATAAAAGATGAGTATGTGTCAGATAGTTAAGGTATCTAATGCCAAATGAAATGAATAGCAATTCAATATCTTCAAAAAAGACATAACTTACCAACAGTGTCATTGCCCTTCACATTATTTGAAAGAATATCAGAGAATGACACAAACCTCCAACCATATAGTGACCCATAAAAATCAGTAATCAACGTGACATTAGTTTAGTGGTACAAAATGAGTTTGTACTTGTTGTTAAGAGGAGCAAAACGGGTTTCATAAGCGGCAGTGACAAAGTTGCGAATTAAGACAGTTGCATTTTCAGTGAGAAGCTTGCCTACTCTGTCCATAAACTTTGTCTTCATGGATGCTTGAATCTTATCATCCTAGTAAGATCAATTTCAAAACCAATGCAGGAAGTCAAGTATCAGATATGACATGAATTTACATATACAATGAACACCCAAAATGGTCATACAATGAACAAATGACATCTACCTTTTCATCTATGAGAATGTATTCCATGGTCTCCTCCTTATTTCCAAACGGCAGTTATCGCCATGTGGTGATAACACGGAACTTCATGGATTGGTTTTGCTTCCTTGGGTTGATGTCTCTAACATATGTCAAAGCTTTGTCCATGATCGACTAGTACATGTAAAGTTGAAGTAAGCTTTAACAGTAATATACGTACCTAGGAATCAATTACTTCATAAATGGATCCAGTCTAAAGTAAGCTTTAACAGTCAAATTCATACATGATATAAATTAACAAAATTAAATATTCAAAGAATACAATGATCACGAAAAACAATCAGCTTATGTATATCAATTCATACACGATATAAATTAACGAAATTAAATATTCAAAGAATGCAATGATCACAAAAAACAATCAGATTATGTATATGAAATTCATACACGATATAAATTAACGAAATTAAATATTCTCGTCAAGTCAACCGAGAAAGAAAACCCGCAATAAATTAATGTAAGTGATTGAGAAGTATGTGTCAAGTCAACCGAATCCAAATCAAAACCTGGACTTAAGTGATTGTTGTAACTAAGGGATTCAAACAAAGATGCAACCAAATAGCGATTTTATGACTTGTGATGACTTGCACTTACAGTAACCCGAAACACAGATTCAAACACAGATGCAATATTCAACGAAATTAAATATTCAAAGAATGCAATGATCACGAAAACAATCAGATTTTGTATATTAAATTCATAGACGATATAAATTAACGAAATTAAATATTCGTGTCAAGTCAACCGAGAAAGAAAAACCGCAATAAGTTAATGTAAGTGATTGAGAAGTATGTGTCAAGTCAGCCTAACCCAAATCAAAACCTGGACTTAAGTGATTGTTGTAACTGAGGGATTCAAACACAGATGCAACCAAATAGCGATTTTATGACTTGTGATGACTTGGACTTACAGTAACCCGAAACACAGATTCAAACACGAATGCAATATCAAGATGGACTTAGAGTCAAAGATGATGACTTGTGAGGGGTGAAAGATTTGATTTGCAGGTACAATTGATCGTCATACGTGAATTAAATAGAATCATATACATAGCAGTATTCATAGGAAGTGAATCAATTGGGGATATAAATCCATCAATAATCAATTTGCTAGTGTTAGAATATTTGGTGCCCTAATTTTGGAACATATATGAATTTGAATGGTAAGTTGCAAGCAATTAGGGGTGTGTTTGGGGTAATTATTATACGGCCGTTAGTTTTAATTTGAAGGTAGTAGATATGCATCAAATTAGGGTGTGTGTTTGGAGACAATTGAGAGGTGACTGACAAGATTATGGGAAAAATTGTCAACATGACAACTCAAAAAATTGAATAAGTGGCAACACCTTATTGATGCCACATAAGCACAATTAGGGTATAGTTAACTCCAGTTTTATTAATAATAAAAGATGATACTTTTTGTGAAGATAAAACAATGAGTAATTTAGATGTGATGAAAATATATTCTTAAATCTAAACGTAATTCATTAACTGCATTATAAATGGATCTCACTCATTATTTTTTAATCTCCTTATTAATCATTCTATTCTATTTCTGTTTCTATTATATATATTATATTAGATTAGATATTAGATTTACTAATTAAATTATCATTCTGTCAAATTTACCAATCAGACTTTTTAAAGATAAATTTAGATATGCTTTTTTCGGTTAAGAATCATTTCTCTAAAATAATTTACCCTCCCTAATTCAGTAATTTCCCCCTTCGCCTCTCAGTAATATGCTTCCCCACGCCCTAAATTTCAAGTTTTGAACCATTTCACCAAACGCCCAAATCTTTTAATTCGATGATATGAGAATCGCCACGTTCACCGCTGCTGCGTTAATGTAATTGTTTGATAGATCGGTTAGTTTTTTCTTTTTCTTTTTCTTTTTACATCTCTAGTATTTAATTTATGTGTTTCTACATTCAGAAACGATATATGTATGTATATATATTCTGAGATCTGTGTATATTCGATTTGATACTTACGTCTTTTGTGCTTTAACCTAGGGTTCTTCGTTTCAGTCGATTGTTATATTCGTGCATCATAGTTGTGTATTTTTGTTCGACTTGAGTTTGTTTTTTACTGATATCGTGTTTCCTTTTTCTGTGCTGTGTAAGTGCTTTTGATATAACTACTTGATATGCGAAAGTGTGATTTATGCTGTGAGACTTGTTACTGATTGTTAAATCAAGCTAATATCGTTCCAACTGAAGTGAATTTAAGGAATTTATATGTAGATAGAAGTTGTACAATACGATTGACTTATTGAGAAAGAAAATTAAAATGATAACATGAACACGCGAATAACGAAAGAGTACGATAAGATTCAATCAGCTCAAGTGTATTGAGATTAAGCGGACTTGATCGTAAAGATGGTTTGGACGATGGTTGGAGCAAACAGGACGATCCCAGCAATTAGGGCAATGAAATTCCATGGACTATTAAAATATGTACGCCTCAGTTGGTTTATTGAGAAGAATATAGTTTTTGCCATGTAACCGTTGTAATATTCATCTAAAATCTTCCACTGTTCAGTACTTCAGTGTAAAAATATTGCATGTGCAAAATTTCTTTGCATATTTTATTAATGATATTTGCAGCCTCTTGCTTTGAATTTAAAGAGTTAATAATAACCCCCGATTCCACCAAAATGGCAATATCCTCTTCAGTATCAACTAAATCATCAATGGCAAAAGCATATGATGTGATGCAAGTAGGAACAGGAGATGACATTTGCTCGTAAACAATGAGATTTCTTATAATTGACTCTGTGAGATCATGAATACACATCACTGGCATTCTGAGAGTAGGCTTACCCCAATTCCAGGAAAGGCATCCAGATTTAGATGATTCGACTTGTATTGCCTTTGGCCAACTTGGATCTTTGAATAGGCTTAAATTTCACACCTGCCATGTCTAGTTCGACAACAGACTTGACTTTCAAACGTGTAAAATTGGGTAGAAGAGATTTATCTGGCTGGTAACATTTATGTAGAAGGTCAAGAATATACTTTGGAGTAGTTCCTCGAAGAACATTGTCTTTTCTATGTTCTTTTCTTATCTCTACCGAAATAGGGGAACAAACTCTAGAACATTAAGAACAAGTTCAATAAGAGAGGCATTTGGTTCACATTTCAAAATAGTGCATTCAAAGAGGTCTTGTAGAACAAAGAAAGGGATTTGGTTTTCTATCAACAGCAAATCCTTAATTATGGATGGGGCAATCAACACGCTTGAGAAATGCTTTTTAAAGTTATAAACAAACTCAAGTATGAAAAAACCATCCATAATCATCACTTATTCAATGCCAACAGCCCGCTCGTACCGCACTCCAAAATCTTTTCTTATAAACTCCATGTCATAACTTTCTTTTATTTTATCTAATGAAACAATTACCTTCGCTAAACATGCTTCCATTGTTTCCTGAAACGGGAGATTTAAACAAGCCAATAGATTACGTAGAGAAGTGGCTTTCCGCTCTTCCATTGCTAGCACTTTTTTATCTTGTCTATGGAAAAATCCAATAGAGACGACCCGAGGGTTGTAAGAGCTCGGGCTAAACTCTCTTAGAATCGTAGGGACCGTGAAAATAGATGGTTCATTGGTACGATCATGTTCTTCTTTTTCATGTGTGAGAAGATCGAAGATAGTGTTTGCAAAATTTATGCGTTGTTCATGAGTAAGAGTTTCCATTCAAGATGATTGTTGGTGGAAAGATGGTTTCACAAAGTTTAAATTTAAAGCGTAAGAACGTGTTTGTGAGATTAGTGCTCGCCTCTCTATCTGCTTGGACCTTTATATATGAAGCGCTGAAGATGTCGGTCCAATTTCAAGATTTATATTGAATGAAATCCGTAACTACTACTACTAAAAAGAATTCAGATTATTAACTACTCCTTCCATCTTAAAAAATAGCGCCTACTTCTTCATTTTAATTTATGTCAAAATAATATTTACTTTTATAAATAATACTAGATTATAAGCCCGCGAATTCGCGATACTACCACGTGATAATTATATACTAAGTTTATATTATATATTCTTTTTGAACAAAATATCAATCAGTTAACATACACAAATATATAAGTTGATTAAACAAAATGTAGTAAGGATACTCCAATGATTAGAGATTAAATAAGCACTCATAAGTACATGAGTTGGTATTGCAACATCTAGACTGTCTTTTTAAAACCCAATTAAGGGCTGCTGATAGAAGTAAAGGTACATATCCAATCCCAGTCGCCCAGAACATTGACTACAACTGCCATGAACACCACACATTATTGACCACTAACAATTCTAATCAATCGTAATCAATCGTACAACAACAATGAACATCAATAGCAACCATCTCACATAGTTAGTCTATATGTCAACGTGTAGAATACTAACATTTTATTAACCGTAACACCAAACATTTAGTTTTTTATAATTGACACATAGACCACAGAAGGTACTAACATTACAAACTAATTATGTGGTAGTACAGCGAATTCACAATTTATAATCTAGTAAAATTAAAATAAAAGCGAGCATAATATTGAAAAGGAAACAGACCAAATAAATCACGGTAACAAACAGGTCAAGTAGGTCCCCGATACGAAAGCCACCAAAAGTGTATTTCAATAGAAAAAATAAAACACATTAGTCGAGGTATATTCCTACATTTTTTTCAATTTAACGCATGTAAGATCACAATTATAAGATCATTAATCAGCAGACTGTTTTTTAATCATTAATTTGCAACTTTGCTACATTTTTAAATTTCCAATTATAAGATCACAATTCTCCCTATTGAGAACGAATATGAAAATCACGGTGCATTGGGTGTGATAACATGATGGTGAGAACGAATATGAAAATCACGGTAGTAGAACTAAGTGATTTACTTGCCATCTCTGATCTCTCTTAAAACGATATCAAAGATGTGAAGGTTTTGGATGCGTTTTATACAAAATTTATTTTGTTCGAGTTTGACATAGTCATTGCCGTGTAATTTCCTAAGCTACTCTTAATCGACTTTATTTTCTACTAAGTAGTGTTTGAAGAAAAAGGAAAACTAATGATGTTAACATATGTTGAAATTGTTAAATTTGAGTCTTTGATTTATTATATATTGCGTTTCACAAAATAAATCTACAATACTATAAAGATTGAATTCTTGGTCACAATTAATAGTAATAAATATTTTATAAACAATTATAGTTGTAATATTATGGATTATTGTAATTTGTAACTATGTTTTTAATAAAAGATGAATAATAGTGACAATAAATGTTAGAACTTTTATTAGACATAATAATAGCAATGGCTTCCACTATAATAAAGGTAGATGATAGATGATATCACAAATTCGTCTTCAGCCATGATTGATCAAGGGTATCCGTATCTAATGAATCCATGTAATATGACTTATCGATCATAAATTAGTCAATCAATGCAATTTATTATTTGGTTTAGAGGTTGGTATAAGACTTGAGTAAGACGAAAAGCACATCGAACAAGCATAATTGCTATTGATCAATCGAACTATTCAACTTCATTCGAAGTAAATGCAATTAGTTGGTTACAAATTAAGTGGACTATATTTGCGGTCTTTCTCAAATTTTTCTCTTGAAACATCGTCTAAATATGAGATATACACATAACATATTCATGTTAAACAGTCCAAATCAATATGAAAGCCAATTAACTTGTTTTTGGAAAATAAAATGAGGGATCCCCAATGATCCTAAGCGACAATCTGGCTTTAAAAGAGCTACTTATGGGCATCTTCTTCTCGATATGATTTTTGATGATGCCAACCAAGGATTCTACTTCGTTATTCTTAAATGTTCTCAGTTTCTTAACTTTTAGTTATAATAGTAGTTGTTATTTAACAGGTTAGTTTCAAAAACAATTGATGTCATTGTGAATTTAGTCCAAGTTTTCTCTTACGCCTTCTTTTTAGAGTCTATTTCCTTTTATTGATGAAGATGCACCTTTAATTATATAACTTAAGGTTTTCGTAAAAAGGTACTTCATTTATCTTCTCCATCAATGATACCATGTCAACAAACTGAATCTACCGGATACTAAAAATTAATACTCTGCAAATGGGTACATCTTACGTTGCGTAAAATTTTAAGCTTCTTTTTTAGTCAAGGACGTAAGATAAAAGCTATATTATCAAGAAATTAAGAGGGCATACTGAAAAAATTTCATATACAGTTATAATATTTACCTCTATTATTTTGACTTCAATTAGTGTTATAATTACAACGATAAGTGTAGGTTATAAAAACTGTGAAAATATACCTGCTCTTCTTTTATAGTTTAGGATAACATTGTGGTGTGTTTCTATAGTTTAGTTTTGCAACTCAAGTTCTTCATGATAATGAAATTCATATTTGTGTCATTTTGATATAAATATGCTTTCACCAATTATCTGATTCTTCCATTAATCAATAAAAATGATTTATTTACTAATCAGATAAGATTTTTTAACCATTTTAATTGTTTAAAGATCATAAACTCTATAATACGACTGAAGCCTTCCTAAGAAATATGAACTTAGAAGTTAAGGTATTGTATCTTAAAATATTAAAGTAATAATTGAATAGTCAAATTTTAGATTTAAATAAGGTTTTCAAATAGCACTTATTTTACCATGTTTTATAGGTATGATGTTAAAACTATTACTTTCACAAATTTACCATACTATTATTTTTGAGTTCTAGCTACTAATAAATATGAACAATGACATAAATGTCGGGAATGACTTTTACATTTTTAAGACTCACCTATGTCGTTGTTTTAATTACCACCTATTGATTTCTTGCATTTATAAGTTTAAATTAATTTGATAGAGACATGGTTTAACATCCTTTCATTTAATTCTATTTATAATATTAAATTATACTATTATGTAATAAAACAATCGTCACATTTGTAACTCATGAAATGATACAGTAGAAAATTTATGATCTTATCATTTTGATGCAGTTATAAAATTAAAAGTTTATGTCTTCATCGAAGACATTTAATCAAAAGTTATAAAATAATAGAACTAGATTTGTCATCCCTTCATTTTCCTAGTTAATTAAATTGAATATGTTATAACTCTCCGAAGTAATAATAATTAATAATTATAATTAATAGGAGAACGGATTATCCCCAATGTTCTTTAAAAACTATATATACATATTATTCACCTTCAATATCATTCAAACCATCTTCGATATAAATGGGTACAAATCCTCTGACAACCAACAAAACATCGAACCTTTATTTTCTTATTTATCATCTAGAGAAAGGCGTTGATGCTCCCATTGTACCGTAGTTACAATATGTCGCAAGTGGATATCAACAATCATCATCAAAATACATAAGTACTTTGTTGTTTATGATGATAAGGTGTAATAACAACTTTTAGCATTATGAATATATAAATACAACATAATATTTACAAGTGGTTTTTTTGCAGGAAAAGATTATGCACTACATAGCATTATTTGTTGATAAATTACAAGAAGGATTCATATATTCCATGAGGGACAAGGTATAACTTCGAGATATGTTATTTTTTAGGAGGAATGATGGGCAAATTTGTTGTTGACATGGATGATTGCAACTGCTTTGGTGAGTCTAAATGAATAGTACGTGATCTATATTGTTTTGAAATCTGATGTTGGATATAAGCCGGTGATGAGGTGATCAAGTCAAAAGTCAAAGTACTATGATGTCAAAAATGGGCAACGATACACGTTTAATTGTTTGTTTTTTTCTTACTTTTTTTTTCTTTGTAATGTAATAGTAAAAGTTTGTGTATTGCTTCTAATGTATGTTATGAGCTATGTACTTAATAAATAAAATTTGACATAGAAAAACAACAAGTTTATCCATTAAAATCTAGCAACTGATCAATGATGTTTGGGTAAATTTTACCAAAAAGCTAGGGTTGAGCTGTCAATCTTGTGATGTGACAATTTTTATATCGTAAGTGTTTATTACCATCTAATTAAGAAATAAGTGAATGTTTGAGTGTAAACACAACATATATTATTTTTAGGAGTTTAATATGTAACTACTTATAAGTACTTGAGTTTATAATTTTATTTTAGTTTGTTACATATGCATTGCTATTTACTGACTACATTTAAGTGCAATCCCTAATTAAATAATTCATTCTAAGACCCAAATTCATAAAAGTTGTCAACACTTGCATATCGTAAGAGTTTAGTAAACTAAGTCATTAGCTTAAATCAAAATTTAGAGAAACTTAAATTGTATTTTACATATGTTTATTGTTTCATAATTATCTAACTTATATTAATATTGATGAATAATAAATAATGTAAATTAAAATTACTGGTACATCACACGAGTCAAAATTACTAGTATTTTTGAAAGATGATAGAGAATTGTCTTAGACTAATAACTAGTAATTACTACATAAATGGCCACCACTCAAAGGGCTTATTTCAAAGCCCATCCATTCATTTGTACATTACAAACTTGTGTTCTCTCATTTTATGTGCAAGTTGACTAGTATTTTACAGGGTGTACATATATAATCTGTAAACAACAAACTTAGTTTGAACGGCTCGATTGTTAACTATTCATCTAAATGTAGCAGCTGCTGTCGAAATAAGATTTTCATAATTTAAGTTGTTGAAGTCCTAGTTGCGCTCAACTATGTCACAAAGAAATTCTAAATGGTTTGGCAATTGAGAAAAAATGTATTAAAGAATGATAACCATAAATGATTGACCAACATCTTTGTTTTAAAAAACGGTTGAAAAAGATCACCTTTTTGACTAGTTAGATAATTACTTAATAATTTATGTATATCCATGACAATTTTCCAACATTATTCCATTTTTCTAAATAGATTTGAATTTTTTTTTCTACTAGCACCTAGTTTTTGGTATCGCACAACCCTAATTCATTTGCCACCCTGGCATTGTTAAGTGGTGAGGATGAAAGTTGGTTCTTGAAAGTAACTACAGCGTAGTATGATGTGAATGACCAGAAAAATAAGGGCTATTCATGGGCGAAGAAGCTAAGTATAGCCCTAGTAGGATCCGTTTGTCATGCAAAGTATAATTATTTTAAAAAAGATTAATTTTATCATTACTGCTACAAGTCCAAACAAATTGTACTATCTGTTCGATAAATAATTAATCTGTTTTATATGTACTTTATTGAATTACTACCAATTAGATCATATAATACTATAACAAAATCATGCTATCAGTCACTTAGAACTTCAAGATCCACGCTACTAACATCGTAAAAATGTTTCAAGATCTATGTATATTGTACTACATCTTTTAAAAACAAAGAAATATTTTACCGTTAGTGAGTAGTGTCTAGTGACTTGGGCCTATTAAACCTGCTTTCCTCGACGAAGTCCAGACGAGAGAAGGGCCGAAGCCCAACAATCCTACCCACATCAAAGCAAGCCTAAGACCAAGCAAGAAAGCCCACGTGATCTATCAACACTTTATTGCAAGTTATTTTGTTCATATCATTATAAGCATTCTTAGTAGACTGAGTTTCTTCGTTTATCAAAGAAATTTTTTCAATTTGTCATAGTAGCTAATCTTTCTAGTCTTAAAGTTCAAGTTTTGTTTTCTATTAGACTAGCATATCATGCCAAAACAAAATTCATTAACTAACATCATTTGATCTGTTTCTTTTATTAATATAAAATTTATTTATACTACTACTTTTTCGACATTAAGAGATATTAACTTAATTTATCGTTTGAAGCATATAACTTTATACTCAAAGGAACAATTTGATATGTAGTTTATCATGTATAAAATCAATAACATGCTTTTTCTACGTAGTACAGTAGTAAATTTATATGTGAAGTTAATAGTTATATGCGATTAATATTTTGTTATTTTTCTCTACGTACTAAACCGTAGTTTTTATTTTTGTAACAACATTTACTGTTTTGTAACGTTGAGAATTTGAAATATCACCCCGGGCTCTTGGAGGGTTGATAAAATAACAACAATCAAAAGATTCACATATAGAAATCTTGGTTATGATATTTCACTTTTGATCAGCGCAAAATCAATTATACCATGGTTTGAGTACGAACTTATTATGTTCCTATCGATGACAAAAGTTTAAATCCAAACCGAATGCCTTGAATGTGCCCCGAGCCTTGTAAACTCTACTTTCGGATCTCCAAACGCATACCCCTAATCTGATCGGAAAAAAGAAGAATATATAATATATACAACAATAACAATGTAGCGAAAAAGATATAAACTAGCTTAACAATGTAACTAGAATTGAAGTAGTACAATACGATTGACTTATTGAGAAATGCAAATTAAAATGATAACATCAATGTGTAAATAACGACAGAATGCGATAAGATTTAATCAGCTCAAAGCGTTGTGAGATTAAACAGGCCTGATCGTAAAGATGGTTTGAACCACGGTTAGAGCAAATAGGACGATTCCAGCAAGTAGGGCAATCATATTCCATGGACTATTAAAATATGTACGCCTCAGCCATGCTATATTTTTTGGCCAGTAACTGCTGTAATATCTATCTAATTTGTCCCACTGTTCAACATAGTAATATTCTGATTTGGGTATATCCTTGGATATGTTGTTAATCATACTTGCAACCTCTTCGTCTGAACCTAAATAGTGAGTAAGAACTCCTGATTCCACCAACATGGCAATATCCTCTTCAGTATCGACTAAATTATCAATGGCAACAGCTAATGATGTGATGTAACTACGAACAGAGGGGGAAGATTGCTCGTAAACAATGAGGTTTCTTATTGTTGACTCTGTGATTACTGAAACTTGCATCACTGGCATTTTCAGAGTAGGCCTATCGCAGAACCAGGAAAAGCATCCAATTCGAGACGATTCAACTTCTATTGCCATTGGCCAGCTTGGATCTCGACTTGGCTTAAATTTCACACCTGCCCTGTCTAGTTCAACGGCAGAGTGAAGTGTTGAATTTGAAAAGTTGGGTTGAATAGATTTCTCCGGCTGGTAACATTTATGTAGAAGGCCAAGAATATGATCAGGAGAAGTTCCTTGAAGAACATTGTCTTTTCTCAACTCTACAAAAAAAAAGTTGAAATCTTCAACAGCACTAATAATAAGTGTAATAAGAGAGACATGTGGTTGACATTTCAAAATAGTGCATTCAAAGAGGTCTTGGAGAACAAAGAAAGGGATTTGATTTTCTAGCAGCAGCAAATCATAAAGTGTGGATTGGACAAGCAACATGTCTGAGAAATGATCATAGTTGTAGAAGAACTCAAGTATGAATAAACC
This sequence comes from Logfia minima, assembly GCA_963921325.1. Lineage (NCBI taxonomy): Eukaryota > Viridiplantae > Streptophyta > Magnoliopsida > Asterales > Asteraceae > Logfia > Logfia minima. Next base: position 1,178,563 of record OY992771.1, on the reverse strand, counting down.
ATCCATAACCATCATTTTTGCAAGCTCAACATCAGTGTAGGACTTCATTTCATCATAACTGTTTTTTATTTTGTCTACTGAAGCAGTTACCTTCTCCACACATGTTTTCAATGTCTGCTCACGAGGGAGCTCTAAGCAAACCAATAGATTATGTAGGTAAGTGGCTTTCCGCACTTCCATCGCTTGCACATTTTTGGCTTCTCTATGGAAAGGTCCAATAGAGACGACCTGAGGGTTGTAAGAGCTCGGACTGATATCTCTATGGACACTAGGAACCCTGAAAATAGATGGTTGGTAGACACGATCATGTCCTTTTTCTTCATAAGCAAGAAGAAATCGGACAGTTTCGCCAATAGCATCTACTTCTCCAAGTTCCATATCAGTATTTGCCATTCAAGATGATGTTAGTCTGAATGATGGTAAAGTTTAAAGTGTAAGAGAGTGTATGTGAGATTGCCAGTCTCTGCTTGGATTTTAAGCCCGGAAGATGTGGAGCCAATTAACTAAGAATATATTACCTACTTTAACAAACAAAAAAATCAATACGGTACCTAATGTCGGACACGTAAGGATTTAAGTAGTACGTATCGATCAGTTTGAAAATTAAATACAACGAGATGATTATATGAAAGCTAAAATCACTAATTGAAAATTAACCAACGATTTTTTTCTTTTTTTCATTTTCTACTATTATTTTTCTAATTTAATTCTTGATAAAGTTACTATAAATACTCATTGTTTCCTTATCCCTTGAAAATAAACTTATTTTTACAATTGGTTCAAGAGTACGTCAAGGAGTGCTCAGGGAAAACCGTGCTCAGTGCCGATAAGGATTTGGGGTGTTGGAATTCAATCACTTGTAAAACGATTTTAAATATACAATCATTATTAAAAATATCGCATAAATAATTCAAAACAATTGTATAAATTTTCTTTAATGCGGATTCAATTGAGTCTAATAAATTAACCAAAACAATAAAGATAAAGTTATATATACCTTTAACAACTAAAATAGATTAATGTGAATATAGAAACAAGTGTCCAAACTAAAACACCTCTAAAGTTGATCCATACATAAATACTATAAAATATTACTAACAAAATGCTAATTTTAATCAAGCAATAAATAATCACAATTGATCTTTATATATAATTAAAAAAGGATAAGACGGAGGAATCTTAGCCCTACATTGTTTTCTCCCTTCACGATCTAACGATCTTAAATTCTTTCGTATAATTACGCATTTGACCCTTTAAATATTTAATGTATTTATTTTAATTAAAAAAATTAGACTAAATATTTATTCATATTATATAAAAAAATCGATTACAATATTTTATTTATTTTATCAAAATTAAATTTGCCCCGCATTATAGCGGGTCTATAAACTACATAAAGAAATCGACCAAATAAAAATTAAATTCGACCCCCATCATCGCAGGACTATAAACTATATAAAAATATCGGTCACATTATTTTATTCATTTATAAATATTAAACTCGTCCCGCGTTATCGCTGGTCTATAAACTGTATAAAAAAATCAACCAAATATTTTGTTCATTTATAAAAGTTAAATTCGTCACGCCTTATCGCGGGTCTATAAACTATATAAGAAAATGACCAAACAAAAATTAAATTCAACCCGCGTTATCACGGGTTTATAACCTAGTTATTTAATGAAACAAAAACACAAGCTAATATATACAATAGTACTTTGATTAGTAAAATAAAAAGGTATTTTTCTTTTATTCTTAATCGAAAACATAGAAAAAAGGTTTTTATGGTTTTTTTATTGTTGTTCCGTTAGCCTCAAACCAAAATAGAAGGGTTTCTTTTCTTTTTTCTTTTTCAATTGTTGTGTCCACCTTTAACGATAAACAAATATCTATATATACTTTATATAAATATAAAAGATTGTTTTACAATTTCAAGTAAACAAAAATATTATATAGTAAGCTTTTAAAATATAAAAGATTGTTTTACAATTTCAAGTAAACAAAAATACTATATAGTAAGCTTTTAAAATTTTCAATTAATTATTTTAAATTATATTTTAATAATAACAAATTTATTTTATATATAATAAAATGGGTATGTCAATCTTAGTAAAACACTAATTGAAAAATAATATTAAACTATTAAATTTAAATCTACTAGAATCTATAATTTTAATCGAACATTAATTGAAAAATAATATTAAACTATTAAACCTAAATCTATTAAACCTATAAATATTAATATAAGTATAAGTTTGAGAATCACCAACAACATATAAGCTAGATATAACTATTGTGTATCGTACAAGTTTGTAACTAGTATATATATCTACTAGATTTAAACCGTGCGATGCACGGCAATTTAAGTTAAGCAATTTTTATATTTATAATTTTTATAGGTTTAATAGTATAATATTTTTTCAATTAGTGTTTGAGTAGGATTCATAGATTTTTTAATCAATTATTATTATATTAAAATGTTATCTAACTCTATCTAAATTTATTTTTTAGTTTATCTTTTAAATTTAAATAATTATTTATTTTTAAATTATGAGAAGTCGCCACGTGTCATTTTGTCTATGTGACAAAATATGGAGTAATATTTTATTCTCCTTTAATATATATATAGATATTAAATTAACCATTTAATACGAAAATTAATCATTTTATTTTTTATTGAATGATATTTACTTTTTATTGAATCATAGTTTTATATATATATATATATATGTATTTTCTTAAAATTTCTAGATCGTGGTACATAATAAATATATATATATATATATATATCCTGACTTGTGAATGTCGGTTTATCAAGACAAAACATGCACCTTTTCTTTTTGAATACGGAGAATGACAGTTTATCAAAACAAAACATGGACCTTTCCTTTTTGAATGTGGAGAACAACTCATTTGGAAAGAGATATAATATTATTAATTATGTATAATAATAATAATCCATTAATCAATAGATAATTCATAATTAAATTAATTCATAAATTCATAAACCTTTTTAAACTAATTAATTTCATTTGATGACTCAATAACGAATATTTTTGAGGGCATCTGACATGACAAACATAATTACTACCGAACCAAGGATCTTGAAGTTGCACTAAACTTTTTGGCAAAGTTGACGGACTACTTGTTGGGACGAGATAAAATCGTAATAGAAAATAAAAAGGAGAAAATTTGTGAGAAGATAGGGTGAGGACCGGGATCGGATTTTGGGAGACTCTTGATTGTATTTTTTTTATTTCTATGAATTTATTATATTAGGACTTGTTATATAATTTTTTTTTAATGAATTCATTTATTTTATTTTGTTATTTGTTTTAAGTTATTAAATTAGTTGAATTTTTAAAAAGAAAATTAAAGTTCAAAACACTGTAGTCATTCTTCAACTTTTTCAGCAACAGTTTTCTCTTATAATACTGTTTTCAGCGTCACCACTCCCTAATCTCTAAGAAAACAAAAATTAATCATCATTTTATATTATATGGTTGAAAATGAAAGCAATAACTTGTCTTGTATTTGTTCATTACCCAGCCTGCACCCAGTAGTAGATCTACATTTATGAATGGCATGGCATCTCTATGTTTCACCAAATATTCTAATAAAATTATAAAAATTGTTGTATATCATATGCGTTTAATATAAAATGAAAGTACAAAGCTTTCGTCTAAACTGCCTGAAGGATGACAAGAAGTACAAAAGAAACATAGTTCTATAAATGTATGAACTATCGAAGTATTAGAATTGATTAAATTCATTCTAATGAACAATGTTTTGAAAACTGATTTGACCGGTCTAGTCCAACCAGTCGAATCTAGTTTTTGAGATTTTTCGATCTAAAAATAATTGGTTAATTATTTTCGGGCTTACGAGACACTTAACCTAGTAAACCATTAGCTATTTAATTATTAAAGTTAACGTATTTAGTGGTGCGTTATTCATTAGATCAATCAAAACAATGATAGAATCTTATCGAAGTTTTACGATCATATGATAAGATTGAGATCTTAAATTTTCTATATTTATAAAGATCCAAGATCTAGATACTTTTGTTAAAAATTGCAAATCCGCAAGTGTGTGACATAGAGGTTGATTTTGAGGTCACTTTGAAGGTGAACTTCTAGATGGTTGATGCAAGGGTCAAGAGTTAAGAGTTGGGATCAGTCCTTTTATCAAGGATGGGTTTAGGTGGTGGTGTTCATACAATTTGGGAGTACTATTTCGGTCAATCACTTCTCGTGCTGTTAAAATTGTTCGATGTCTTACCACATATATAAAGTGCGACTGAAAATGCTACCTGTAAACATCTATATCTATATAGTGATACAAACAGTACGGGCATGGACTTTTTGACATTGTTATTGCATTCATATTAATGTTAGTATAACGCAACTTTATACTTACTTTTTATAAGATTATCAATAGAAACTAATTTATAATGATGCATTTCGATATGTCAATAAAACTTGTTTCATATCATTAAACACGCATACTCTTAACTTTTAGAAAAGATAAGAGAGAAAGAGTACATACAATAGTAAATCAAGAAAGCTGCGTCGGATTGTGTGGGAGGATGGAGTGTGACAAGATGATGAAAACAAATACGAAAATAATGGTAGTAGAACTACTTGATCTCATGATCTGCTTGGCTAACTTGCTAGCTGTTATCAGGTCGCTCATGACTAATGAATAGCAAGCTACTTGTTACACCGTTTATAATCAAACAGTGGGCTAAAATCTTATTTTGCCTTTATGAATGCCATGTTAATCGTTATTTTGTGCTCAATGAACAAGTATGTCCAAAATCTAAATTTCTAACGTTTAGAATCTTTCAGCTCCATGATCCAACTAATGTTTCACCGGTAAACAATTAAGTTTGAGGCTTATCCAATTTTTATTTTTGTGTTTATTAGTTTGTTTTCTATATGGACTATGGTGCGTATTATACTGCTAGACTCGATAAACAGGGTTACATAATGTGTGGCAAACTACTTATACACTTTCTATAATAACTGTACAATTATTGATCTATTTATAAATGTATCGCTTGATAATTTTACCTTAAATGTTTTTGGTTAATAAATTATTTTTTTATGAAGATTTGGTACAACTTGAATCAGTTAGCCCATGGGCCATGAGCCCACAACAAACGATGAGTAAGCTACTTGTTACCTATAAGTTTAATTCAACTTGTATAAGAGCTCTTAAGTTTAAGTCGATCATTAATAAATCTGTAACGTGTAAAGAAAGCCAATTGACTAATATTTTACCTGCAAGATTTCTTTTATAATTCCACTATGATCCGAAAAAAAACTTTCAGTTCGTTTACTAGATGATGCAAAACAAATTCACATATACAATATATATTATTTGTTACAAGTGTAATTAAGTAAATTTTGACGTGTATTTTTAATTTCTTTCAATTGATTTTCTTTGATATTGAGGCGAGTTATTTTTACTGGAGTGGCCACAAAGCATGCACAATAGCAATTGGGTTGCGGTGGTGCATTTGTTTGACAACATAGACATGGTAGATAACGAGACTTCTGATGCAACTCTGTATAAACAAAATGTACGTAGAAAATGAAGTAGCATTGTAGCAACCACCGTTAGGCACAAGATAGCGTACTGATTAAGGAAGAAAACAATTAGTCGAGCATAAATATGAATTTGTCTACGATCAACATAATAGTGACGGGTTACAAATTCACGCAGATCCTCATACAGTACATGTTCACGTCACACTTTTAACTTACATTGTATAACATGATTTTGTTCAATAAACAATTAAGTTACTGACTTACTAATTTCATATTAACGGATATATCTTACCATCTATTAGTATATCTCATATTGTTAGAATAGATTTGTAGTTATCAAGTTTGGTATCCGTATCTTACATTGCTTTGTACCCTTCTATATATATTGAGTTTAACGAGAATTAAGGGGTTAGCGTTTTATTTTATAGTATCAGAGCGTAAACCTCAAATTTTCTTTTTCTTTACAACATTCGGCTACAAAGATCAAATTACAGCCGCCGTCTTTTTCCTGTTCTTCTTGCTTCTATTCTGTTAAGGTATTTCTTTCTCAATCTCATATTGGACCATCATCACATGCATCCAATAAAATAGTGTGAAACTGCTCTAGCCAATATTCCATTAAAATTACAAAACTACAATCGAATTCTGCTCTTGAATTGCTATCGAATTGTCATCACTGACCATATTATTGCTATTAAATTCTGCTTTTGTGCACTGAACACAAATTCTGCTTTCTGACATGTAAAAGTTATCTAGATTTAATAGACTTGGTTTGTATAAATGTATTTCTTTCTCAATCTCATGTTGGACCATCTCTAATATTAACTTGTTTTACATGTCAGAAGTGGGTATAACACTCAATGACTCAAACCAAGTCTTGTCAACTTTATACAAGGTCTTTGATTAGAATAAATAACAAAGTCTACTAAGAATACTTATATAGTTAATGATAATAATATGGCTACATGAATACAAATTAGATAAGGGATCTACTATTTAAATACTCTTTAGAGGTAATGGGATCAGCACACGTATACATACATAGAAGTGATGAGAATGACACGCATACACATACAAGGATGTCCATCAAAAAATTATAGGCGTGTTCATTCAACACTTCCCATTAAATAATGCCAACTTATAGTAATGTTAGTTTACCTGATTAAAATAATGCCAGTAGCCACAGATCAATCGTTTTGTTTAGATGCCTTGCATCATTAAAATAATATTCGTCAATATAAATTAATATATTTATAGTATACTCGTCATTGTTAACGTCTCGACCAAGCGACCTCAATTTGTATATGTCATTCACTCTGATAATTCATAATTTTATACAAACATGGACAAAATTTTTACTACCCACTTTTGAGAATTCATTGCTTGATACCTTTTGTTTATATATGTTGTTGAAATGTCATCTTTTGGAGGGAGTGACGGAGCTAGGAATTATGATTGAGAAAGGCTTCATTTATTGTGAATTAAAAAACATATAAGTAAAAAGGTTTCATATCGTACAAGAAATAAAAAATAACACATTTTTTTAATACATAAAGTTTACATGTCAATAACAACTTATGTCTTTTCTTGTTTAAACTTTAAATGCATAAATAGATTTCAATTTTGTAAAAATATTCTACCAACAATCATTCGTAATAGTCGATGTATTAGATTAGTATTTGAGGGTTAAATACATTGTCTTGTAAAATTTAATGACATTTGGCCATTTTTGAAAAATCATATCTATTTTCATATATTTATGAAGAAAATTGGGGTTTAATTGACTTACTATTAAATTGAGTGGTTAAATCAAAATATAAAATATTAGTTGAAGGACTTAAATAAAAAACTGACAAGAAGTCATCCTCTTCCCAGATCACCCTGCAACTCATATACTACTCTCCTATAACTCGAAAATTACCAACTTGCAACTCAAAAAATTCTCACTTAAAACAAAATTAAATACCAAGTATACAATCACCGTTAGGGGGGGTAAAGCACCACCTAGCCCCCCTACTAGCTCCGTCCCTACTTGAAGGGGTTTATAAATAAAAAGAGCAATATAATGGTATATGAATATAACAAAATAGACCTAAATATACGTATGCTTAATAGTACATTTATTAAGACTTGTACTACACTATCTATGTCTCTTAATCTCTACTAATACTTTGAATATATGCACCAATTAAATTTTTAGTCACATGTATCATCATTCGAGTAACAATATAAATATATTCACATGTAGAAAGACTTCGTTTCTCTTCTCGACTTTAAGACCATATTCAATAATGTGACGTTTTCTGAAATCACTATAAAAAAACTTAAGATGTGAATATATAAGTGATAAATTGAAGCATAGTTATTTCGCTACATTTGCATAAACTCACGTTGTTCGAAACTAGCTACAAATTTCTAGAATATCTTCTAGGTGATTGTTGGCATCTTAATTAGAGTACTTGTAGTCATGACCAATATATCATCATGTACAACTGAATGTAACATCTAACTTAACTGATACATGACTTACTGATCTCAGTAAGGCATAATCATGACATTGAAATCTTGACTCACTTTTTTATATTTATTTAAACGGGTAAAATATAAAAGAGAAAAAAAAATACCACCTTCATCTTCACCATCATGCGTGCCACCACGACTAAATCGCAACTGAGAGGTTGTATTCATGACTCCGCCAAGATTTCCACAGAAAGCCCATAACGGGATGAAAATAATTTATCAATTTAACACCCAACTCAATTGAACAATAATAGTACACACGCACAAATGAAGTTATAATCACAATTTTACACTATAAATACTCTTGGGAATTTACAAGTACGATCACAAGTGGTATGTTACATAATACTATATAGAAGGATAAATTATTTCTATACGGAGCATGTCATGCAAAGGATCCTTGCGCACACTTCATCGTACAAACACTGCACTGGGTATTATTTACATAATCAATAATAAAAAGAACATACTAATATTTACATATTAAGCACGTACGTTGTGTAACTCACTAACCCAGAGATACACTATAACTCAAAAATAAATTATGAGACACGAAGAGCAACTAATACGACGAGTATATGTAAAAAAAAAAAGGACACTTAAACACATCACCAAATCCCTAGACTTTACAAATTGAAGTTCAAATTGAAAATCAAATCTCACCTGATCGTAAAGAATGAGTGGATAAAGAATGAATACGATAAGATTCAATCAACTCAAAGTGTAATGAGATTAAACAGCCTTGATTGTAAAGATGGTTTGAACAATGGTTAGAGCAAACAGGACGATTCCAGCAAGTAGGGCAATAATATTCCATGGACTATTGAAATATGTACGCCTCAGGCGTGCTAAATTTTTTGGCCAATAACCGTTGTAATATTCATCTAATTTGTCCCACTGTTCAGTGTAATAATCTATGGTGGGAATTTCTTTGCCTATGTTGTTAATGATATTTGCAGCATCTTCGTTTGAACCTATATTGTTAATAAGAACACCTGATTCCACCAAAAGGGCAATATCCTTTTTAGTATCAACTAAGTTATCAAGGGCAAGAGCATATGATGAGATGTAACAAGGAACAAGAGTGGAAGATTGCTCGTAAACAATGAGGTTTCTCATAGTTGACTCTGTGAGATCTTGAATAACCATCACGGGCATTCTGAGAGTAGGCTTACCCCAAGACCAGGAAAAACATCCAAATCGAGATGATTCGACTTCTATTTCCATTGGCCAACTTGGATCTTGAGTAGGCCTAAATTTCACGCCTGCCCTGTCTAGTTCAATAGCGGAGTGAACTGTTGAACTTGAAATTCTAGTTCGAATAGATTCCTCCGGATGGTAACATTTATGTAGAAGACCAAGAATATGATCAGGAGTAATTCCTCGGAGAACATTGTCTTCTCTTAAGTCTTCTACAAAAATTTTGACATCTTCAAGAACATTAAGAATAAGTGTAATAAGAGAGGCATTTGGTTGACATTTTAAAATAGTAAATTCAAAGAGGTCTTGAAGAACAAAGAAAGGGATTTGGTTTTCTAGCAGCAGCAAATCGTAAAGTATGGAGTCGCCAAGCAACGAATCTATATAATGATATTTAGAGTTGTAAAAGAACTCGAGTATGAAGAAACCATCCATAACCATCATTTGTGCAAGTTCAACATCAGTATAGAACTTCATTTCATCATAACTTTCTTGTATATAGTTTATAGAATCGGTTACCTTCTGCACACATGCTTCCAACGTTGGCTCAGGAGGGAGCTCTAAACAACTCAATAGACTATGTAGATAAGTAGCTTTACGCGCTTCAAATGCTTGCACGTTTTTGGCTTCTCTATGGAGAGGTCCAATAGAAACGACCCGCGGGTTGTAAGAGCTAGGACATATATCTCTGAGGGCACCAGGAACCTTGAAAATAGATGGTTGATAGGTACGATCATTTCCTTTTACTTCACCAGCAAGAAGCAATCGGACAGTTTGGCCAACGATATCGATCTCTCCAAGTTCCACATCAAGATTACTTGCCATTTAAGAGGTTAGCTTATAAGATGGTTGCCCAATGTTTAGAAGTGTAAGAGAGTCGTGTATGTGAGATTGTGATATTAGTGCTCTTCTCTCTCTCTGCTTGGACGCTTAATTATATATTAAGAGTGAAAGGTGTTGGCCCAATTTCATGATACTTGCATTCACAATTTTGCATTATTAAACTTACAAAGTCCTTGGGCATGGATCAAATTCGTTCAAATCAAATATTTAATCTTAATTCGGTTTTCACTTTTCATTTCACGTACATCATGTATAAGTTAGACATCATCTTAAATTTAATCAAAGATAACGTAACAACAATTTATTAGTTTCTACAATAAAAATATGGGTTAAATTTTATAAAAGAAAAACATGCAATACTATAAAATTCGATAAAGAGAACATAAAATGTTCTTACACAGTAATAGAATTGCATATTCTATTTGTTAGAAAAAGGTGAAATAAGTTTAATTTTACACAATGATATGATACATGTTCTTTTATTTTGTGCATTACGATTTGTTCAAAATTCAATTATTGTCTAAAAGTAAATCTGGTAGCATTACTATAAAGTTCGATAAGAGAAACATAAATTTAGTTACATTTCTTATCAAATATTCGCACCAACAATATCACTTGTAATTTGGAAGCCCATGGACCTTGACTACCGATCCATTAGTAAGCTTTTAGCTTAAGTAGGTTTTTAATTTAAAATGTGTCATCAACTTGTTTTACATGTCAGGAATGGATATAACTCAAACCAAGTCTTTTTTAACTTTACGCAAAGGTCTTTGATAACTGAATAAATAACAAAGTTTGCTAAATAACACCAACTTATAATAATATTAGTGTACCTGATTAAAGATTTCAGGAAAAAAAGAAATAGCCGGTAACAGCGGAGCAATCGTTTTCTTTGGATGCCTTGCGTTATTAAAAAAATATTCGTCATTGTAAATTAATATATTTATATTATTGTTGAAATGTCACCCCTTGAAGGGTTTATAAATAACAAGAGCAATATAATGCTATATGAATATAATAAAATAAACCTAAATATATGTATACTTAATAATATATTAGTCGGTATCTCAGGTAATGCGACGGTTATGAATAGAAAATATGATAATTGATAATAATAGTCGTCTTAATGATAATGTGTAAACTTTTGTTTCAATTTCATTTATACTTTATGTTATCACGATAATTGTGTTTTAATTATTATTTATTTTATATTTCAAATAAAGATAGTTATGAGGTGTATAAACTAAAATAATCAATTAAGTATAGATTGATTTGATTTTTAATTTCTATATTTCTGTATTATTAAAAGGGGTATAAATGTAATTTCTAATCTTTTAATTTTTAAACATTAAACTTTATAGTTAAATGCTTTATAAGAGTTTAAGAGTTATTGGGAGTTATATTACGCTACTTTTGTCTCCTAATCTCTACTAATACTTTGAATATGTGCACCAATTAAATTTTTAGTCACATTGATGAATATGATATAAATCATTATTCAATCTTAGCTCGATAATAATATATTCTAACTTAATTTGGTTAAGTGCGGGACTTATGTTGAAAAGATATTGTAGATAAAGGACTTGTTATATAACAACTAAACAAAATCTTAAAAATGTTGTTGAACATCCTAATAGTAAAATGGCTAAAATTGAAAAAATAAGAGATTACATTGTTAGTCCAAACATAACTGTCTTTGATGGGAAAGACTCTTGGAAATGGTAGTGTACATGATGGTTTGTATTTTCTTGATGACAATTCTTTACATGGTAATACTGCTACTTGTTTTAATGTAAATGTTTGTTATTTGTCTAAACATACTTGACATAGCAGGTTGAGACATCTTACAAAACCTGTTTTGCAAATACTAAATAGGGAATTGGGCTTTCATAATGAAAGCATAATGCCTTGTGATGTTTGTCAAAAGGCAAAGCATATCAGAGAGTCATTCCCTCTTAGTAAACATATATCAACAGAAATTGGTGAAGTTGTTCATCTAGATCTGTGTGGTTCCTATAAGGTTGTTAGTAGAGATGGGTACAAATTATTTTTTACTATCGTTGATAATTTCTCAAAGGTAATATGGATATTCTTATTGAAAAACAAAGTGAAACTTGTGGAAATATTATAAAATTTATTAACATGTTCATGAATCAGTTTAATAAACGAATTGAAACTTTCAGACCGCTTGTCGATCAGAAAACCGGCCAGTCAAACTGGAAACGGTAGCGGATTCGACCAGATTCTCTTTGCTTTTTTTAATTTGTTTTTCAAAGTTTGTTGGGCTTGGGCTTGCATATCGAAGTGGAGTGGGTTTGGCTTGGTTAAAACTCTTGATCAAAGCTAATTCATGAATGGTGCGCTTGGATTTTAAAACAAAGGTTTGTAATGGTGGGCTTGGACAATTGTACTTGAGCTTGTACTAAATAAGTGGGTTTGAACTAAATAAGTGAAAACCGATTGGACCAGGGAACCAAAAGCCCCACCAGTCCACAAATAAACCGGTTTTTAAAACGTCACTTTTGAGACTCTTAACCTGGTAAACCATTAGCTATTTATTTATTAAAGTTAACGTATTTTGTAGTGCATTATTCATTAGATCAATCAAGACAATGTTTGTATCATATCGAAGATTTACAATCGTATGATAAGATTGAGATCTTAAATTTTCTATATTTCTAAAGATCCTAGCAAGATCTAGATACTTTTCTTAATCAAAATGGAAAATCACAAGTGCGTAGCATAGAGGTTGATTTTAAAGTCACTTTGCAGGTAAAATTTTAAGTGGTTGAAGCAAGGCTCAAGAGTTAAGTTTTGGGATCAGTCGTTTCATCATGGATCGATTTAAGTGGTGATGTTCATACAATTTAGGAGTACTATTTCGGCCAACCACTCCTCGTGCTCTTAAAAATGTCCAATGTCTTACCACATATATAAAGTGCGACTGAAAATGCTACCTGTTAAAATCTATATTTTGACATAGTTATTGCATTAACATACTAATGTTAGTCTAACGCAACTTTATACTAACTTTTTAAAAAAATTATCAACAGAAACTAATTTATAATGACGCTTTTTGATATGACAATAAAACTTATCATATCATTAAAGATGCATACTCTTAACTTTTAGAAAAGATAAGAGAGAAAGAGTACATATGATAATAAATCAAGAAAGTTGCGTCGGATTGTGTCATAGCATGGGGTGTGACAAGATGATAAAAACGAATACGAAAATAATGGTAGTAGAACTACTTGATCTCATGATCTGCTAGACTAACTTGCTATCTGTAATCAGGTCGCTTGTGACTAATGAATAACAAGCTACTTGTTACACCGTTTATAATCAAACAGTGGGCTAAAATCTTGTCTTGCCTTTATGAATGCCCATGTTAATTGTTATTTTGTGTTCAATGAACAACGTAGGTCTAAGATCTAAATTTCTAACGTATTGAATCTTTCAGCTCCATGATCCAACTAATGTTTCACTGGTTAACAATTAAGTTTCAGGCTTATCCAATTTTTGAGAAGTTTTTATCTAAATGATTGGGGTATGACAAGTATCAGATCTTTTTTTATTAAAATAAGTTTTTCTTTGTTTTGCTGGTTTCTGCTTATACACTAATCTGGGAAAATGGTTTCGGAATACCTTTTTGGGCTTTTCAAATGTGAGAGGGTGCTCGAATATGTTCAGTTTTGGAGCTAAATAAATAACTTCAATTTTTTGTTCAAAGGAATTCATCTAAATATATATATTTGGTCTATATAACTCCCAAGATTGAGGGAGAAATCTAAGGGACTACTTATCATACTCTCATACTGCATTTGAAGATTAGTGTTATGGTGGTGTGGTGTAAAAGTCTCCGAATGCTAGAACGACATTGATTGTGAATAAGCCTTTTGTTCAAAAGTATTAATCTAATGATGAAACAAGTTTGGTTGACTTAGTTTGACTTGTGATTATTGTGTGATTAGAGCTGTTTTGCTGGGCTTAAATGTAAATAGGAAAAGAAGCATGTAAGTGACGAGTCAGAGTTGAAGGGGTACAAGTGTACACTATGTAAAGATAGAGGTTTAACTTGTATCTTGTTTATTTATTTTGTTTTGTATAAAATAGGTTAATTAGAGTTTCTGTTATATTTGTAACAATAAAGAAAAGAGAAATTAATCTCTGCAGTCGTCTTGTTCATCTTCTGTATTTTCTGAGTTCTGTATTCAAGAACTTGTGATCTTGATTCTGAGTGTGAATGACAATTACCTGTTGGTAATAGTTCATTGAGAGTTTTCTTGTCGTGAAGATATTTGTCTTGTTTATGGGCTTTGCCCAGTTGTGTTTGTGTATAAAATCTGTGCTGTTTATGTTAGTTCTTGTTTCTGAATCTGTTATCAATTTCTTCACCTTTATTAATTGTTGTTGGCATATTGTCAAAGCTGGTGCTTAATCTTGTGGTTTAACTTGGTTACTTTTGTGGTCCAACTCTCATATTTGGGTTTCTTTCTCAATATGCAGCTGCTGTTAGATCTAGTGCTTATATTATTCACATCTTTGTTAGGCGCTTTAGGGAATTTATTTTAGCTGGAAGATACTGGTGCTCGGGGAAGTATTTCCTAAGTATTGTTTTTCAGTGAGATTGGGAATGATTGAAAAAATAATAATAATTCAAGAAGCATGTTACATTGATATAGTTGAGCTTTTTGGTTGGTTAACTAATAGGATTTAGAAGCTTTTTAAAAAGTCAAAATTGTTGGGATTTTTCACAAAGCTAGGATTGTGGGGGATGTTAAAATATATTGTAATGTATCAATCTTAACTTTGAGATAACGTGACTTATTCTTATTGTATTGTAGGGATCTTATCGAAAAGAAGATTCAAATGTGAGGGGGTGAAGTGAAGAACACGTGAAGTCAAGGGTACAGTCTTGCAAAGTTATGAAAATTTTTATAAGAAAAAAGATGGGAGCTTTTCATGACGAGGTTTTGGACTCTTGAATCCAACCATTTTCTGATATCATCTTTCTCTGTTTGTATATACACCAAATTAACAAATTTGATTCAGAGGATCATCAACTTGTTGATTCCTGTGATTCTTAGCTAATTATTCAGTCACGAAAGAGTCTTAAGTGTTATTCTTTTGAGCAATGTATGTGAGGTTTTTCGTTTTGTTTTGAGTCTGGATTTAGTTGTGAGTTATGTTAATCATTCTGTTATTGGTATTGTTTCTGGTTGTGTTGTGTTGTGTTGATTCTATAAACTTTAACAATCTTGAATACACATCACTGGCATTCTCAGAGTAGGCTTACCCCAAGACCAGGAAAAACATTGAAATTTAGATCATTCGACTTCCATTGCCATTGGCCAACTTGGATCTTGAGTAGGCTTAAATCTCACACCTGCCCTTTCTAGTTCAACAGCAGAGTGGATTGTTGAATTTGAGATTCTGGATCTAATAGAGTTCTCCGGCTGGTAAAACATGTAGAAGACCAAGAATATGATTAGGAGTAGTTCCTCGGAAAACATTTTCTTCTCTCAAGTCTTCTACAAATATGTTGACATCTTCAAGAACATTAAGGATAAGTCCAATAAGAGAGGCATTTGGTCGACATTTCAAAATAGTGCATTCAAAGAGGTCTTGAAGAACAAAGAAAGGGATTTGGTTTTCCAACAGCGCGCAACAAATCGTTGATGATGCAGGTGCCAAGCAACGAATCTATATAATTCTCTTTACAGTTGTAAAAGAACTCGAGTATGAAGAAACAATCGATAACTATCATTTGTGCAAGTTCAACATCAGTATAGAACTTCAGTTCATGATAACTTTCTTGTATATAGTTTATAGAATCGGTTACCTTCTGCACACATGCTTCTAACGTTGGCTCAAGAGGGAGCTCTAAACTACCGAAGGGAAAGATGGTTGATTGGTACGATCACTTCCTTTTACTTCACCAGCAAGAAGTAATCGGACAGTTTGGCCAACGATATCGATCTCTCCAAGTTCCACATCAAGATTATTTACCAGTTAAGAGGTTAGGTTAAAAGATGGTTGCACAACTTTTAGAAGTGTAAGAGAGTCGTGTACATGAGATTAGTGCTCTTCTCTCTCTCCTTGGACGCTTATACATTACCGCGGAAGGCGTGGGTCCAATTTCATGATACTTGCATTCACATTCCGCAGTATTAAACTTACAAAGTCCTTGCACTTGCATCAAATTCGTGTACATCAAATTTTATTCTTAATTCGGTTTTCATTTCAAGTACAACTTGTGTAAATTAAACAAAAGATAATATTGTTACAGTCTAGTGATTGGTCTGGAACTTTTAAATAGATTTCAGTAAACTAATATAAGTTTCAACATGTAATAATTATTAATATAGTTGATTAATATAAATTAATTGTTTATAAAAAGGTTTATTGAGAACTGAATGCAATGCATAAATAGAAAGAGTACAGCAAACAATTCCGTGAAAAATAAATTACATTAATTACATGCAAATTAAGACCCACTTTGTGACAAAAGCTCACTTCCTATGTTCAAACAGCTGTTTGTTTAGACGGGAACGCATCATAAGACGTTTCAATACGTGGCACTCTTACATTGCTATTAATAATTAGCCTTTTATTATATGGACGATAGTACGTACGTGTATTGCTAGATAAACAGGCACATAATATGTGTGTGGCAATCTGTTAATACACTTCTATAATCTATAATTGTACAATTATTGATCTATTTTTAATGTCTCCCTTGGTAATATTTTACCTCACATGTTTATCCATGGTTAATAAATTATTTTATTTTTTCTGAGGATATGGTCCAACTTGCTATCATTTATAATCAGTTGGCCCATGGGCCATGACTACCGATACCGATCAGTTAGCCAGTAGTTGTTACCTATAAGTTGATTTCAACTTGTATAAGTAGCTCCTAAGTTTAAGTCGATTATTAATAAATCTGTAACTTGTCATTAACGTGTAAAGAAGCCAATTTATTATTTCATTCACAATCAACGTGTTTACGTGTAACACCCCGGTTCCAATAATGAAACAGAAGGTCACATTTAATACTAAATAATTAAAGTCAACATAGTTTTCTTAAAATAATAAATAACCAAGGTTTAAATGCAACCATAAATGTTGTTTCCAACGATAACTTAAAATTTCAAAGTAATAAATAAGTCCAAACTAGTAAATCAAGGTAGGTCTCTAAGGTATCTCCAAGAATCTTGAAGCTCTCTCACTCATCCCACAGTACCCTGATTACCTGCCGCAGGAAAAGAAAATGCGGCTGAGCGAATTGCTCAGTGCGCGGATGTTGACAGAAACAAAGTATAACAGTAATAATATCTCAATATAAGAATGAAACGAAATAAATAATATAATTTTCCAAAATCACCCTTCGAGTAATACCACCCTTACACCAGAGTAAACAAATGAATAAAGGCTGAAACAACGAGGGGTTGGGTTAATTTTATACCGAGTACCCTACAAACAAAGTAACCAAATTGCACCAAACCTGTGCCAAATAATATCACAAATACACACTGGTCATGACTCCAGGAGTTTCCCCTAATCGGAAGGTGTGTATGGCACTACACCACACGACCGCACTACACAAATCATAACATAGCCTAGGATGCATCCATACGCCTCCCAAATAATCCAAAAGCTCTCCCGCGAGCATAAGCACACAAATAATATAACAAAAGGGGAGACGCCGTGGACTAATCCCACCGCCACGGATAGTGCCAAGTCATTGGCGCCACAATGACAAGCCTGTGGTACCTCCACAGGTAGTTGACTCGGTATACCTATCTCCTGTCTACAAAATTCTAGGGTTCTATGGTCGCACAGTGAACATATAAACCAACCACACACCAGATTATGTCCACCATGCATATGAAACTTAAATCAAATGAATTGCAAAGGCTCACAAATCAATAAAATATCTTTTCACGCAAGTTTTCTCAAAAGTTTCCACAAATTAATCAAATCTCATATAACAGTTCAACTCAAATAGAAGGAATCAGAACGCGCAAGTATTTCACAATGAATAACAAAAGTTCACATGATAATCAACGAAACATGTCAAGATAACGCTGAAAGAAGAGTACGGACATCCGTACCTGAATAAATGTCTAAGCTAGCTCTCAAGATCAAAAGGATGCTCCTCAATACTTCACAAAGTCTACATATAATGATAATTAAATTTAGAATCTTAATTTCATTATTCTAGTTCTTGTTGCCTCAATATTCCAAGTTCAATATTTAACAATTTTTATATTATTTTGAATTCTCTTGAATTTAATACGCCCAAGTCCAAAGTTAATAAACTCTCATATTTCTAAGTATTAAGATAATAAAATTTGAATAATTTATAATGAAATTTAGAAGTGTGGGGGATCGGTTTTAAACGGAGATTATAATTCAGGGACTTTAGTGTAATTTTAGAACACTTTATTAATTCTTTCAGCAAGATATAATTACTTCAGGGACCAAAGCCTAAATAAGAAACTCTTATAATTTAATGTTGTAAATTGTTCAGGGACCATAAAGTAATTTAAATAAGAAATCTCATATCATCGTCGTCTTCATGAGTTACCCTGTAATGTACAGCCTAATTTTTAATTTTTATTTCTTATGCTCTGATTCTTTTAGCTCTAATTAATTACAGAAACTTAAGTATAACATTAACAGATATAGAACGATTAATTTTTAGATCCCGATTCACTAACAAACGATATATTTTAATACTCGAAACCTTGCGTTTTCTGTCATCGTTAACAATTCTTTAAACAACCAGTTTTCACGTTTACGTCTAACAAGTTCTAAAATCATGTCTTATGTTTGCCATCGCATAACCTATTTCTTACAGAAAATTACTTTGTCTTATGAACTCTAAAATAACTAGATTTTTAAAAAGTGAGTTTCGACATTAACGACAAGACTCGATCAATAGTTTGACACATATTAACGTTCCTGGGAAATCTCATCAATACAATCATTCTATAACTCTATATCATGTAACTAATTAATAACTCATTCGAATTTAAAACAAGAATTACCTCCAAAACAAAATCGTTTTCAATCGAAACCAGCAACGTATGACTTCTTTGTTCTCGTTGAATATTTTCGTCCCCTCTCTGTATATTCTTTATTTTCCTAGTGTATGGAATTTTCGTTTATAAATCACGGTTGTATATTGAGTGCGAATGGAGATTGTAGTATAATTATTCTTGACTAACACGTTTTCCCGAGATAAATATGGAATTGATAAGCTACGTAGTTTTTGACTTCTTCCAATTAGTTATTCTAATTAGTTTATTAATTATTTGTGTAAAATGAGTTTAATGGTTTCCTGATCTACTTTGTTTATTTATTATTTTATTATTATTATCAAAACTTAATTAATTCATAATTATTAATTGAAGGTCTAAGTATTTCATTATTAAATTTATTTACTTACTAACGATATTACTTGTAATTAATTACTACTTTACCAACTTACGTATTTAATATGGGTTATTATAACATTCCCTCCTAAAAATGATTTCGTCCCCGAAATCAATAAAATAATATTTGGTCAGGTTATTATAACATATCCCCCTAAAAGAATGATTTCGTCCCCGAAATCAACGAAAATTGGAACCTAACCTTAAGAAAATAGATGAGGGTATCGTTCACGAATAGACTCCTCGAGTTCCCAAGTCGCTTCCCGTTCGGAATGATTCCTCCACAAGACTTTGACATAAGGAATCGTTTTCTTACGAAGTACTCGTTCCTCACGAGCTAGAATTTCCTGAGCTTCCTCCTCACACGAGAGATCTTCGCGAATCTTATGGAGTGGGTACTGTACAACGTGAAGCGGAGAGTAGTTGTAGCCTCGTAAAGTAGACACGTGAAACACATTATGCACATGAGACAGTGCAGGGGGTAACGCTAGACGATATGAAACTTCACCAACTCTATCCAATATCTCAAATGGACCAACGAATCTCGGGCTAAGTTTTCCTTTAAGTCCAAAACGATGAACACCCTTAAAAGGTGAAACTTTAAGAAACACATGATCACCGGGTTTAAATTCGAGTGCTCTCCGATGCTTATCAGCATAGCTTTTCTGACGTGTGCGAGCTTCCTTCAACTTTTGTTTTGCCACATCAACTTTCTCATTAGTAACTCTAACTAACTCGGGTCCTTCGATCACTTTCTCACCGGGCTCGTTCCAACAAACCGGGGCTCTACATTTCCTTCCATAAAGCATCTCATAAGGTGCCATATCAATACTTGCATGCCAGCTGTTATTGTAAGCAAACTCAACCAAACAAAGATAATCATCCCAACTTCCTGTCCACTCCAAAGCACAAGCCCGCAACATGTCTTCTAACGTTTGAATGGTCCTCTCTGACTGACCATCTGTCTGTGGATGAAATGCGGTGCTATATTTCAGCTTTGTACCAAAAGCTTTCTGAAACCCCTTCCAAAACTGTGAAGTAAAACGAGGATCTCTATCTGAAACAATCGACACCGGGGTGCCATGAAGTCTGACAATCTCCTTCTGAAAAATTTCTGCCAACTGACTAGCAGAGTACGTTTCACGAATAGCTAAGAAGTGTGCTGATTTGGTAAGACGATCTACTACAACCCATATTGCATCATTCTTTCTAAACGTTTTCGGCAGGCCAGTCACCAAATCCATAGTAATGTCATCCCACTTCCAAACAGGGATATCTAGCTGCTGTAACAAACCACTAGCTCGTTGATGCTCAATCTTCACTTGCTGACATGTTAAACATTTCGCCACAAACTCTGCCACATCTTTCTTCATTCCACTCCACCAAAAATGTTTCTTCAGATCTCGGTACATTTTTGCAGAACCAGGATGAATTGAAAATGGAGAACTATGAGCCTCTGTAAGTAATGCTTCTCGAATCTCTGCATCATTAGGAACACATAATCTATTACCTTGCCACACAACTTCATGCTCATCAACACGGAACTCATTTTGTTTATCGTTCTCTAAGTTTTGTACAATGGCCCACAACTCCCCGTCTTCCTTCTGGGCTTCTTTAATTCGAGTAACTAAAGTAGATTCAACTGTTAACTGCGCAATAATGCCACCTGCTTCTTTAGTATGTACGTGTACTTCTAGATGCTCCAGGTCAGATATGATTTCAGGCTGAGTAGTAAGGCATGATAAGCTACTCGAACTCTTCCTACTAAGGGCATCTGCAACTACATTTGCCTTCCCAGGATGATACTGAATGTTGGCATCATAATCTTTTAGCAGTTCCAACCATCTTCTCTGCCTCATATTAAGCTCTTTCTGCGTGAAAATGTACTTAAGACTCTTGTGATCAGTGAAGATATCACAAGTCTCACCGTACAGATAGTGCCTCCAAATCTTCAAAGCGAACACGACCGCAGCAAGTTCCAAGTCGTGTGTAGGGTAGTTCTTCTCATAAGGCTTTAACTGTCTCGAAGCGTATGCGATCACCTTCCCATGTTGCATAAGAACACAACCTAAACCTTTATTAGAGGCGTCGCTATAAACCTGGAATCCACCGGTTCCCTCTGGCACAGCAAGAATCGGTGCAGTCACTAATCTCCTCTTCAACTCCTCAAAGCACTTCTCACGTTCATCATTCCATTCAAATTTTGCACCCTTTTTGATTAATTGCGTTAAAGGTAATGCTAAGGATGAAAAACCTTCCACAAAACGACGATAGTAACCAGCCAAACCCAAGAAACTTCTCACTTCCGTTATTGAGTTAGGTCTTGGCCAATTAGTAACAGCCTCAACCTTCGCTGGGTCAACTTCAATTCCATCTCCAGATACCACGTGACCAAGAAAGGCAACACGTTCTAACCAAAATTCACATTTGGAAAATTTGGCAAACAATTTCTTCTCTCGCAGGATTCCCAATGTGATACGCAAGTGCTCTTCATGTTCTTCTTTCGACCTTGAGTAAACCAAAATATCATCAATGAAGACCACAACAAATTTATCCAGATAATCGTGAAAGACGCGATTCATCAGACCCATAAATACAGCTGGAGCATTCGTCAACCCGAATGGCATCACCAAAAATTCGTAATGCCCATAACGAGTACGAAATGCTGTCTTAGGAATATCTTCCGATCTCACCCGCAGCTGATGATAACCAGATCTCAAATCTATCTTCGAGAAATACTTTGCTCCTTGAAGCTGATCAAACAAGTCGTCGATACGTGGCAAAGGATATCTGTTTCTGATAGTGACTTGATTCAGCTCTCTGTAGTCGATGCACAACCTCATAGATCCATCTTTCTTTTTCACAAACAAGACTGGAGCACCCCAGGGAGATACACTCGGTCTTATGAAGCCACGGTCCAACAACTCTTGCAACTGCTCTTTCAATTCCTGCAACTCTAAAGGTGCCATTCGGTAAGGTGCCTTAGAGATAGGTTTAGCACCAGGAACAAGTTCAATTGTAAATTCAACCTCCCTTTCTGGTGGCAATCCAGGGAGCTCTTCGGGAAAAACGTCTGGAAATTCTATAACCACCGGATGATCATCAATTCTAACCTCCTTCTTTGAGGTATCATGAATAGCTGCCAAATACCCCTCACAACTGCTTCGTATTAATTTCCTTGCTTTCATAGCAGAAATTACTTTCACTAGTCCACTTGGTGATGTTCCTTGATACACAAACTTAGGTTTGGCGGCATCTCCGAACACAATTCGTTTACCATGACAATCAACGTGGGCGTGGTGTGGAGACAACCAATCCATTCCCAAGATAATATCAAAATCATGCATCTCCATAGGAAGTAATTGGGCTTGAAGAACATTATTTTCAATCGATAAAGGACACTCAAGATACACGCTAGTAATAGTCACAGAATTACCCATAGGGGTAGCAATACAAATAGGTGGATGTAACACAGAAGAATGCATATTAACACGTTGAGCAAAAGATGACGATATAACTGAATGAGTAGCACCAGTATCAAATAACACATGAGCCTTAATACCATGCAAAGTAAGAATGCCAGAAACGGTACCTTGAGCTCGCGCAGCCTGACGTGTAGTCATCGTGAAAACTCTACCATTGTTGGTGTGTGAATCATTTCCCCCTTTCCTCGGATTAGTACAATCTTTGGCCATATGTCCCTGCTGACCACAGTTGAAGCACGCTCCCGACTCTCTATAACAAGGCCTTCCTGGATGGTTAGCCCCACATTTCGAACATGCTGGAATCGGGATTCTGTTTGGGTTGTTTCTATCAGCTGAACCCGATTGCTTTCCTGAACCCTGAACCACTTGCCCATAATTATTTCCTCGAGTCTGATAAGACCTCTGACTCTGCCACTGTCCCTGACCAGTACCGTTACCCCTATTCTGATACGATCTATCCCCTTGCGACTGCCTTGATTGATTACTACGAGATCGATCCCCAAAGTCACGCTGATACCCTGATTGAAATTTACCATGACGGTCTGAACCCGACCCATAGTAGTCTTCATCTCTGTTTCTCTTCCTACCGTTACCAGCCTGATGCGCGAGAAAGTCCGCTCGTTCCAACTCTAGAGTTTTAGCAGCGTTGGCCACATCAGATACGGTCTCATACCTATTTGTAACTATTTGTCGCCTATGCTCAAAAAGCAACCCCCACTTAAAATTCTCTGCTTGCTCCGCTGCCGTCCCTGCTGAACTACCGGCGATGCCAGCCACTCTAATGAAACGTTCCATAAAAGCATTAATAGACTCACGAGGATTCTGTCGAATGTTTAGATACTCTCGTTTATAAGCTTCTCTGTCGGCAATAGGAAAGTAGTGCTGATAAAACACTTCAAGAAAGTCACGCCATGCTAGAGCCTCTGCATAGCCATCTCCTCCTGCTGCTTTCACTGCTTGCCACCATCTATTAGCATCCCCTTCTAACTTATAAGTAGCCATTAGAACTTTCTGACTCTCAGTACAACCCAGAACTTCGAAAATCTTCTCCAAATGTGAAATCCAGTTCTCAGCATCTAAAGGTGTTTTACCCCCACGAAAGGCTTCGGGTTTCTGTTTCTGAAACTTCTCCAACAACAGATGAGTAGGTAGTGTATCGGCCGCACCAATAACAGAGTTATTATTATTATTACCAAGTGGATTCCCATTGTTCACCCCATTATTGTTTCCTATCTGATTTGCCTGAATTGCAGCAGTCACTGCTTGAGGAACAATCTGAGCAATAGCAGCTGCAACTGCTTGATTAACTGCGGTAAGGATAGCTGGATCAATGTTCCCCGTGCCGTTATTGTTGTTAGTATCATTATTGCGATTGTTCGCAGCTCTACTTCTTCTAGGAGGCATCTATAATGGAAGAATTTGAATGAATATAGATGTTTATTAGAATCAAACGAAAGACGGTAGAGTACAAGATAAAGGAAGCAGAATCCTATCCCATCGTCTACCCAAAACTCACAGGTCAAACCTAAAGTCAAACTACAAGAAGGAACCTAGGCTCTGATACCATTAGTTGTAACACCCCGGTTCCAATAATGAAACAGAAGGTCACATTTAATACTAAATAATTAAAGTCAACATAGTTTTCTTAAAATAATAAATAACCAAGGTTTAAATGCAACCATAAATGTTGTTTCCAACGATAACTTAAAATTTCAAAGTAATAAATAAGTCCAAACTAGTAAATCAAGGTAGGTCTCTAAGGTATCTCCAAGAATCTTGAAGCTCTCTCACTCATCCCACAGTACCCTGATTACCTGCCGCAGGAAAAGAAAATGCGGCTGAGCGAATTGCTCAGTGCGCGGATGTTGACAGAAACAAAGTATAACAGTAATAATATCTCAATATAAGAATGAAACGAAATAAATAATATAATTTTCCAAAATCACCCTTCGAGTAATACCACCCTTACACCAGAGTAAACAAATGAATAAAGGCTGAAACAACGAGGGGTTGGGTTAATTTTATACCGAGTACCCTACAAACAAAGTAACCAAATTGCACCAAACCTGTGCCAAATAATATCACAAATACACACTGGTCATGACTCCAGGAGTTTCCCCTAATCGGAAGGTGTGTATGGCACTACACCACACGACCGCACTACACAAATCATAACATAGCCTAGGATGCATCCATACGCCTCCCAAATAATCCAAAAGCTCTCCCGCGAGCATAAGCACACAAATAATATAACAAAAGGGGAGACGCCGTGGACTAATCCCACCGCCACGGATAGTGCCAAGTCATTGGCGCCACAATGACAAGCCTGTGGTACCTCCACAGGTAGTTGACTCGGTATACCTATCTCCTGTCTACAAAATTCTAGGGTTCTATGGTCGCACAGTGAACATATAAACCAACCACACACCAGATTATGTCCACCATGCATATGAAACTTAAATCAAATGAATTGCAAAGGCTCACAAATCAATAAAATATCTTTTCACGCAAGTTTTCTCAAAAGTTTCCACAAATTAATCAAATCTCATATAACAGTTCAACTCAAATAGAAGGAATCAGAACGCGCAAGTATTTCACAATGAATAACAAAAGTTCACATGATAATCAACGAAACATGTCAAGATAACGCTGAAAGAAGAGTACGGACATCCGTACCTGAATAAATGTCTAAGCTAGCTCTCAAGATCAAAAGGATGCTCCTCAATACTTCACAAAGTCTACATATAATGATAATTAAATTTAGAATCTTAATTTCATTATTCTAGTTCTTGTTGCCTCAATATTCCAAGTTCAATATTTAACAATTTTTATATTATTTTGAATTCTCTTGAATTTAATACGCCCAAGTCCAAAGTTAATAAACTCTCATATTTCTAAGTATTAAGATAATAAAATTTGAATAATTTATAATGAAATTTAGAAGTGTGGGGGATCGGTTTTAAACGGAGATTATAATTCAGGGACTTTAGTGTAATTTTAGAACACTTTATTAATTCTTTCAGCAAGATATAATTACTTCAGGGACCAAAGCCTAAATAAGAAACTCTTATAATTTAATGTTGTAAATTGTTCAGGGACCATAAAGTAATTTAAATAAGAAATCTCATATCATCGTCGTCTTCATGAGTTACCCTGTAATGTACAGCCTAATTTTTAATTTTTATTTCTTATGCTCTGATTCTTTTAGCTCTAATTAATTACAGAAACTTAAGTATAACATTAACAGATATAGAACGATTAATTTTTAGATCCCGATTCACTAACAAACGATATATTTTAATACTCGAAACCTTGCGTTTTCTGTCATCGTTAACAATTCTTTAAACAACCAGTTTTCACGTTTACGTCTAACAAGTTCTAAAATCATGTCTTATGTTTGCCATCGCATAACCTATTTCTTACAGAAAATTACTTTGTCTTATGAACTCTAAAATAACTAGATTTTTAAAAAGTGAGTTTCGACATTAACGACAAGACTCGATCAATAGTTTGACACATATTAACGTTCCTGGGAAATCTCATCAATACAATCATTCTATAACTCTATATCATGTAACTAATTAATAACTCATTCGAATTTAAAACAAGAATTACCTCCAAAACAAAATCGTTTTCAATCGAAACCAGCAACGTATGACTTCTTTGTTCTCGTTGAATATTTTCGTCCCCTCTCTGTATATTCTTTATTTTCCTAGTGTATGGAATTTTCGTTTATAAATCACGGTTGTATATTGAGTGCGAATGGAGATTGTAGTATAATTATTCTTGACTAACACGTTTTCCCGAGATAAATATGGAATTGATAAGCTACGTAGTTTTTGACTTCTTCCAATTAGTTATTCTAATTAGTTTATTAATTATTTGTGTAAAATGAGTTTAATGGTTTCCTGATCTACTTTGTTTATTTATTATTTTATTATTATTATCAAAACTTAATTAATTCATAATTATTAATTGAAGGTCTAAGTATTTCATTATTAAATTTATTTACTTACTAACGATATTACTTGTAATTAATTACTACTTTACCAACTTACGTATTTAATATGGGTTATTATAACATTCCCTCCTAAAAATGATTTCGTCCCCGAAATCAATAAAATAATATTTGGTCAGGTTATTATATTACGCATCTATAAACTACATTATTGGACAAAGCAATAGAAAAAGGTGTAATATGAAAATTGAGGTTTAAAACAAAGAAATATCGGTTGATAATATAAATGTATGATACTGCCATTCATCTACATGATTATTATTTTACCTTGCAAGATTTCTTTTATAATTACTCTATGATCCCAAAAAAAAAACTTGCAGTCTGTTTATTAGATGATTCAAAACGAATTCACATACTCAATAGACTACGTATACAATATATTTTATTTGTTACAAGTATAAGTTTATTTTGACATGTATTTTTGATTTCTTTCAAATGTTTTTCTTCAATACTAAGGCGAGTTATTTTCTGAAGTTGTCACAAAGCATGCACAATAGCAATTGGGTGGCGGTGGGGCGTCTGTTTGACAACACAGACATGGTGGATAACGTGGCTTCTGATACAACTCTGCATAAACAAAATGTACGTAGAAAATGATGTAGCAACCGTTTGGCACAAGATCGTGTACTAAATTATAGGGAAGAAAATAATTAGTCGAACACAAAAATGTATTTGGCTACGATCAACATAATTGTGACAGGTTAGAAATTCATGCAGATCCTCGTACAGTTCATGTCACGCACGATTTTGTTCAGTAAACAATAAAGTTTCATAACTAGAATAAGATGCATTTGCCCACTTTAATTTAATTTAAAAGATCAGAACCCTAGTATAAACAAAAAATAATTATTCAACTTTTCTAATTCTTTTATTCACGATATTAGATATAAAAGTTTCATGCATAATTTTAACAGTTCACATATAAAACTAGAAAAGAGAGAATGATACGTACGACGAGAAGTTAAGGCAGTCGCATCAGATTGTGGGTGCATGGGATGCGATAAGACTACGATTAAGATGAAGACGAAAATAATCGTACTAGAGTTTAGTGATTTACTTGTCATATCTCTCAAATTGAAAAGTAGATTTATGATTTTGGATGGAATGTGAATACTAGAAGTTTGGTGTCACATGTTATATATAGAAGAGCTTTGTGCTGACTTTGATAAAGTCAGTGGTCAAGTCATCGCTCCATGATTTTTGAGTTAAGCCACCGCCAGTCGTCCACTGACTTTAAGTTTCAGTCAACATTATAATGTCATTGGATTAGCCTCATTTAGTTCTACATACTGCAAGTAGGCAAGTCATTAAACCATTGCGAATACCGTTAATTCAACGTGTAATTCCTTTCATGGTCAACACGTAAAAAACAAATTATATATCCAAAACCTACCACTTTCTTCAACGAAAATAGAATCTAAATAGGAATTTAAATTGTTTGGAAAGCTCATATAGAGTTCATGTTGAAACAATATTGTCTCATTAGTAACTTGAACAAATAACTTGTTGTCATATATAACTAAGTGAAGAATAAGAATGAAGTTGTGTTTTCAACTTGAATTCAAACATGTGTTTCATTTACATAACTAAATGATTTGACAACGATCGAATGGGCTTTTTAAAAATGTTCATTCATACTATTAATACTATAACAAATTTTACTATTTGAATATTTTTGATAATTTCAAGTTTTTGTAATGTGTTAATGTTATCATATTTATTCGATTTTATTTTTCTTTCTCTTTTTCAGATACAATAAATTTAGTGAATGTTTTGTATATGTATGTCTCCCAACAATAAACGACTGTTTACAAACTTATACTCAAAGAATCAAAAAATAAGAAAATTACAAAAATAAAAATTTGGAATATAATGAATTTAAAGCAAAAAAAAGTTTACATATAACTAAAAATTTAGAAACTTGAAACTTGCATACAATTAAAATTAAATTGTTTAGATATTAAATAAATTTAAAATTTGTAACATAAATTAATTAAATACAATTAAAAAGATAACTAAATAAATTCATTAAATACAATTAAAAAAGAATTAAATGAATTAGAAAAAATTAAAAAAAATTAAAAAAAAAAAATTTACATGGATAGTATATGTGCTTTATAATTCGCGTTCCTTTAGTATAATGAAATGACCAT
Organism: Logfia minima; assembly: GCA_963921325.1. Lineage (NCBI taxonomy): Eukaryota > Viridiplantae > Streptophyta > Magnoliopsida > Asterales > Asteraceae > Logfia > Logfia minima. The sequence continues at coordinate 1,149,345 of OY992771.1, read as the reverse complement.
CGTACCCTCCATTTAACGTGATGGCTAATGACTGTTTGCAAAAGTTCAGCGACGATCCACGTCGAAAAAAATGTTTAGGTATGCGAATTAATTTTTCGAACAAATCACAAGGACAATTCATGTAATATTTTACTCGGATTATAAATTTCTAATCATTAGTCGATAACAATAGACACGACTTAAAACCGTTGTAATCTAAGTTATATCAAAGACTCAAATAATCAAATCTTTCATATATACTAAGAGGCTATCCCCCTTCCTATTGGACATGCTCTCTTTATCTACAATCCAATGTCGCATCCTCCAAATCCATCAATCAATCTATCATGCCATGTCATACAATCATTAATTACTAATTATATTTTTATAAAAATAATGAGTTTTTAATGTAAAGAAGATATTAAATGAGAGTAACTAAAATCTAAAGAAGTTGAATTGATGCGTCATTATGAAGAAATTTATAATTTTTTAAATAATATTACAAAATGGTTTAACAACATGAAGAGGTACTAAACAATGAAATATGAGTTTCTAAGTTAACACTTTTGTCAACACCGTACTCGTTTAGGCCAATACATATTGCAAGTCATTTCAGTAAATTTAGATCCTAAAGTGAATAAATGTGTAAGTGAATTACTAACAATAGTACAATCTGCTATTTTTTTTTACTTTAAACATATTTGAATTTAGGATGTTAATGAAGAATGTTACGTGTCAAGTTAGCATACCAACTCCTCTCATTTACTCACTTATTAACTCAATAAGTGTGTTACACTTTTTCTCAGTTTTAAGTGGTTTCTATAAAGTTTGAAAACACCACAATTTTCTTAATTGTGTTTAAGATTCTTATTCTAAGTTTCTAGTTGTGCGATCAATGTATACACATATAGACTTCTTTCTTTTAATGGTAGTTATATGTGTATATTACTTGAAGAATAATTCTTTTTCGTATTTCAGTCTTCTAATATACTATCTAACATTCTTATATCGGTGGAATATTACATCTCATGTTTCTAATTATGTTGTAATTTAGTTAGCTCTTTGCTTATGTGCTAAGATGATTCATAAATATTCATCTAATGATATATGATTATGAATTTTTGGAGAGGTCAAGTTGACACAAATTTTTCGAAGTGTTATAAAAGAAATTGTAAGGTGTCTTAAATATGCTTCTTATATTTCTATTTAGTATCATTCAATGAGTATATACGAATTATGAGTGCTAATTAAAAGATACATTTTTGATAATTTATTTGTAGTGAGCCGGAAAACTTATATTGTTAACTTATTTCTTTAAATATTTAACTTAATTAATACATTTTTATTAATTTATGTGTAATCTTCTCATCTAACATGGCATTATAATAGTGACATGTTTGCATCACACGAGTTTTACACTAGTAATACATCTGACCAGTCCATCATCTTATAATTCAACAACCTAAGTCTAGTGTTTACATCTATTGGCATCTTGTTAATAGCTTTTTCCATTAATCGTATATTTGTCACTCAAAAATAAAAAGTAAAAAATAAAAATTCAATAAGGTTATTCTTATGGTGACTAACTTCAGCTTCGGTTAGTTGACAAAAGCTTCCTAAAATATTGGTATATAGACAATATGTCTTGGAGTGTTTGATCTTTATAAAATAAGTTATTTATATATATATAAGCTTATAAGTTAATCGATACTCAATTTCAGTCACTTATGTGTTAGGAATTACAGAGGATACAACAACTAACAACAATCAGTTGATCAGTCTGATATCAATCGTTAGCAAAAACAAACCAGAGCAACACATGTGTAATTGAGATTACAATCACAAACAATAAATTAATAGAAAGATATCAAGCAAACAAGATAAACGAACAATATGAGCACTAAGATTAAAGTGGTTATTTCAGATCTCCAACTCGGAGTTTCTTTCATCAAATTCGTAACTCAAAAGTTACAAATACATAGGATTTACTTATATAGGAAAAAGTAACTTAGAGAACAAAAAATCTGACTTTTCTGTTGACTCATACTTCGCGTCACAATCACAAGAGATCGGGATCTCCACAAAAGAAGTCACTTTGCGTCGCGATCTTCATCTGTCCACTACAAACACAAGACTTTGCTTCCACTTAAGTTTGATTACTCTTCATTCCCACATAATGTAGATGAAACTGTGAAAGACAAAATCGAGGGGCTCGGATTTTGTATTTTAAGTGTTTCATATATACTTAATTAGATTATATGGGAGTTCATTAAAGTATGAGATTTTTTTGAAAGAATGGGAGTACCAATAGAAATGTGTCATTTGGCAAAAACCCACTTTCCCCCACATTTTTTAAAATTAAATATCTCAAAAATGGTAAGTCAAAAATAATAAAAATTACACCATAAAAATCAACATTTTTTTCTCTTCAATTAGACATCTCACAAGTTATACCTTTGACAAACTTTTTTTTTCATTTTTTGTGGGTTAACACATGTGTTACGATTGACTAACAAATGTGTTACCCGCAGCTATTACATGTGTTATCAACGACTATCACATGTGTTACAAACGATAGTCGTAGTAACACATGTGATAGTCTTCGATAACACATGTGTTACCAATTTTCAAAACCCACCAAAAATTTTATAAAAAAAATCGTATAAAGTATTTCATGTGAGATCTCTAATCGAACTGGAAAAAACGTTGATTTTTATGGTACAATTTTATAATTGTTTGATTAACCGTTTTTGAGATATTTAATTATTAAGAATATGATGATTTTATTTTTTTATGAAAATACACAATTGAAATTTGTAATTTTATAGTTTTAAATAATTTTATAATTTAATGAACTCTTTTCTACTTAATTAATCAAAATTTTTAAACATAAACTTAACCACCTTGTGCCTATCAGTCTATCATATGGTCTCTTTCCAAGATAAGATCCTACTTTATTTTTAGGGTAATGTATAATAGATCAACAAGTATTAAAGATTGATTTTTATTATATTTCAAAGTTCTATGAATCAAATACTGGATTTACCTTTAATTAATGATACGTACTATACCAATATTTCCGTTAGCTACTCTTAATTGACTTTATATTATACTACTAGTAAGTTTTTGGCCGTGCATCATGTGCAGTATATTATATTGGATTTACTTTTAATCATGCACGGCAGTACGGCACACAATGTTGATCGTCAGATTTAGTGTAAATTATCGTTTGTAGCATATTATTTAAGAATAGTTATTCACGTATTGAAGTATTCCTATTGTTATAAGATCATCGAATAATTAAAATAAAAGTGCTAACATCTTTGAACTTACATATTATTAAGGTTTTTAAAAAATCTACCCCAAACATTTAGAATATGTCTTTTTAAAATTAGCAAGTTTGTCTAATGTGAATTTCCTGAAAAAAAAAAATGATATGTGATTTTCTTAATCAACAAAATAGTTATAGAAATTAATTATAAAGTTTTTTGATGCCATTAAAGATGTTCCTCATGGATGATTAAAAAATATATAGAGTTTCTGAGTTTGTCGCATGAGGAAGCATTTAGATTTTCAGATCTTATTAAAATAATTAGGGGAACACAACTCATTGGAATAATTGGATACCAATTAAAATTAAAGTATGTTCATTGAAGAATCTTTAGCGAGAGTCTACCGACACTATCCAATTTGGTTAATCGCGGAATAGACATCGATTTGATTAGATGTCCGATATGTGATGAAGAGATTGAAACAGAGAATCACTTGTTTGCGAAATGTACGCTAGCTAAAAGCCTATGGTCTTCTATTTTCATATGGTGGAGTTTGGATTGAGTTATCAAATAATATCAATGAAATTCGTTCTATTGGTAGAAATTTGGTCTCGAAAGGAAAAGCTCTAAAAGGTCTTGATGCCCTAATCCAGATTGTCATGTGGGTTATATGGAGGTTTCACAATTCTTTCATCTTCAATTCAAAGAAGCCATATCGATTGGTGTTGTCTGATGAAGTCATGCTTCTGTCATATTCTTGGATAGTGAATCGATGCAAGAAAAATACTTTTAGTTGGCTAGATTGGCTTTCTAAACCCAACCTCGTTTGGGACCTCAAGTTGTAACTTTTAATCAAGTCCCTAGTTTCTTGCTAGGGTTCTTGAATTCTTACAGATTCTACCGTTCTAAACAAATTAAAGTTTTTTGAAATGCATTTCACTTGTTAATCTTTGAGACATGCACTTATAATTTGTCAATTGGTCGATTTTAAAAGTTTGAGTTGTTTCTATAGTATAACAGGTGCAATTTTTTAGACATGTTTAAACATAAAGAAAAGAAACAAACATATTTATCAATACCTTTTTTATTATCGGCTTTTAATAGATTTAGTTAAAGTGATTACTTGTCATATTACTAAATATGAAAAATGGATATGTGATTATGGATGGAATGTGAATAACAAAAGTTTAGTGTTACATAATGACTTCCATATGTCAGTAAAACTTGTATCATATCATTAAAGAGGCATACTCTTAACTTTTAGAAAAGATAAGAGAGAAAGAGAGTACATACGATGCGTCGGGTTGTGTGGAAGCATGGGGTATGACAAGATGATGAAAACGAAAACGAAAATAATGGTAGTAGAACTACTTGATCTCATGATCTGCTTGGCTAACTTGTTATCTGTAATTACAGGTTGCTCATGACTAATGAGTAGCAAGCTACTTGTTACAACGTTTATAATCAAACAGTGGCTAAAATCTTGTTTGGCCTTTTTCAATGCCCATGTTAATTCTTATTTTGTATTCAATGGCAACGTAGGTCTAAAATCTTAATTTCTAACATATAGAAACTTTCAGCTCGATGATCCAACTAATGTTTTACTAGTTAACAATTAAGTTTGAGGCTTAACCAATTTTTGATTTTTATGTTTATTATTTTCTTTTTTATACGGACTATGGTACGTATTATATTGCTAGACTAGATAAACAGGGTTACATAATATGTGGCAAACTGCTAATGCACTTTCTATAATAACTGTACAATTATTTATCTGTGGTTTTTTTTATGAAGATTTGGTCCAACTTGCTATCATTTATAACCAGTTAGCCCATAGGCCATGAGCCCACGACTACCGATCACTTAGCTACTTGTTACCTATAAGCTTAATTCAACTCGTGTAAGAGCTCTTTAGTTTAGGTCGATAATGAATAAATCCGTAACGTGTAAAGAAAACCAAATTATTATTTTGTTCGCACTCCTTTGCGCATCTTTAATCTTTAATCTACATTATTGGATAAAGCAATAAAAAGGTGTAATCTGGAAATTGAGGTTTAAAACAAAGAAATTTCGATTGATTATATAAAGGTATGATACTTCGAACAATATGCAAGCCTTCATCTACATGATTAATTGTAAAGAAATGATAATCAAACAAGAACAAAGAAGTTTGAACTTCAACTAGAGGAGTAAATACATTAAATCAAAACCGAGTATTAAACCTAAAAATAAGACCAAAAAATATATCTCTCTTACAAGAAAATCACTCTCCTACTCTAACACTCAAGATAAATGTTTACAGAAGATTATGAACAAGAACATTACAGAAATGAATATGTCCAGAAAATAATACAGAGACTAATTGCATAGACATATAGAAAAAAATGATCGATTATATCTAACCACTAATTCTAACCCTATGACATACACCTAAAACATCCACAAGTTACACTCTAGCCCTTCTAGTACCTGCAAAATCAAAAATAATCACAAGTATTATAAATGAAATTAATTACCTGCTTACTTGAATACACACAAGTTTGGTTTTTCATATTTCTGCCCCATTTGCACTATATCATAACATCACAGATCTTGTACAACATAAATAATAACAAATCACATCGTTTGTTCAAACATTAGATTGAAACCACGTACTTCATGTAAGACCCAAAATAAATTTATTTATTTTTATTTTTTTTTAAATGTATCTCTTTACACATAAAATCAACACTTACATTTTGAACAACCAAAATATATATTATAACACATCACTTAGAAATTTCCATCAGCTTTCCTCAATGTTCATATAAAAGTCAGTTCCGACCCATTTTGACACATTTACAAAACATGGGTCAAATCCAACAAGTTGAGTAAGCACAACTATGACTTAAGGAACTTATCTCTAGAATAGCATATAGCGAATACTCATCCACGCATGCACTATGCAAATGCCTTCCCATGCTCATCCTTATTACCCGACCCATTCAAATCTACAAAACAATTCAACTAAAACAGTAAGCTAAAGCTTAGTGAGATTATGGGTAATTAAATAAGTATGCCATTACACCAATGACAATTTAAATTAAGCAACTATCAACTTGGAGTTTATTAACTTCCTGAAATCAACTTTTACGTCTTGTGTGCAACTTTCCACTTATATTAGCTATCAACCTGTAATTTACCATCCATTCAAAATCAACTGGTAAAATGTATTTAATAACGGGATAAAATCAACAATCAACTTGCGAACGAACTATTATTCACTGACCTGTATATCAATTGTGATCATATATTCAACCAACATACATATAATCAACAATCCATAGAAGCTAACTGAAGGCTTGTATTCAATTAAATAACTGGTAATCAACTAACAACTGAAGTCAACCCGTGATTTGATTTCGACATATAATTAGCATCAATTAACAACTGAGGTTAGCACAAGGCACACTCACAGACATATATAAAATCTACTGAATAAACATTCCAACAACGTTTCTAATCCACTTTCATCGAAAGATTTATACATATCATCGCACCACATTCAACATTCAACATTTAACAATCAAACAAGTAACAACCGATTAAGTCATTGACCTTAAACTCCTCTTCAAAAGGCTAATACTTATCTCCGCTTATTCGACCACCAACATGTGGTCAACAGCTCATCAACATTTCACATAACAATACACTTAGTTTAATACTAACATATATCTCCCCAATCAAGTATTCATGTTTAATCAACATTAATAAGCAACCTATCCACAATAAGTAAGTAATCGAGCGTAATTTAATCAAGTAACATCAAACACATCAAATTAAATAACTAATAATCAACTTCCACATATTCGTATATCATACAATAATTGATGCCACATAGGTAAATTTCATACTTCAACCAGTCAACACAACGGAACTAAATCAATTATCACATACAAGTGTTTCACTTGATTAGACACCTAATTTGTGATACCACATTGTGGTGAAACACTGTACATGTATTCAAGTGAAGGTCTACCCATATATAACTAGGCTCAACACATTACATCCCTTACCACACCGCTTAAAGGCAATTGGACAACTAAATTTTACAAAAACATTCCTACCCATTCAGCACCAAACCCCTATTTTGGGCACGACTTTTGGACCTTCTAAACATTTCCAAAACGTACATATCTTATACCGTTACAAAGATATTTGAACATACTTTAATGTGCAATTCTTACATTGTTACAAAACTCAACACACACATATTTATAGCCCTTCAAAAGCTGCCAAAAGTCATTTTAGTTGCTGGAAATTCAGCAAAAACAGCCCAGCAGGCTATTTTTACACCCACTTTTCAACCACTTAGACACATCCGATTTTAAAAAATCTTATATCAAATCAAAGACATTCGACCATACTTTTATTAGGTACTTTCGTTTTTCTCAAGAACATAATACCACAACCTGTACAGCCTCTCAAAAATCAGTAAAAATAGTTTTTCAACATTTACCCAAATTACCACATGACCCGTTTTCACAACTTTTTCAAACCCCACACCCAAATAACTTAGAAACCTGCATTTTTCGCTTCAAAATAACCAACATGTTGACTCCATAACATACTTACATACTTATATTTTGATTAGCACAAATATATCTCCATTATTCTTAACAATTAAATTAAGATTATTACACTACCTTCATACAACTTACCAATTTAAGCACATAAGCCCTCTTACACGAGTATAATTCGGGTTTATATACTTAACCTACATATTTAACCCATATAATACTGTGACAACCCTCAAATTTCGGTTAATTCCGTACATCATTATCAAGTGCATTTAGGCTAATTCCCTATTAATTTAAAGTGAATTCGTTTTTATCAAATAAAGTCTAGCACAAAACCCACATTGGCATATGAGATGCAACTTATTTTAAATGCGAGATGCATTGGTGATTATTGAGAATAACCGAAACAATCGGTAGAAACCGAGATTCCCGAACGTTGTGATCGTTTTTCTTAAAATAACTTAAATCTATTTAATAATAAATAGTAGTTATTAATGATATGATAATTATGCTAATTTAAAAGCATAACGAACTTTAGAAATCGATAAACGTTCACGTGAACTAAGAAACGTGCAACGACGAAATAAATTGTGAATTTAATCGAACGAGGTATCGATAAATACTTGAACATTAGTATAATTAATAATAGTTAATTACTATTTTCATTCTAAGTTATTTCATAACGTTACAAATAATCGAATCAAAGAATATACGAATTCGATAAACGCACAAACGTAGAGATTTCGCGTATAACAACAAACGAAGTATCGGCAAATCAATTGAATACTATTTCAATCAATTAACAACATTATAATATCCTAATAACCTTAATCTATTCTAATTAACCCTAATCTACCTTAATTAATCCTAATTAACCTTAATCTCGCAATTAAAAACCTAACTAATCGAGATTAGCACCTAATGACTAAAATATCTAGACTTAATGTGATTTGGGAAATCACAAGTGGGCCCTCCCCTTGCCCAAAAATCTGCCATGAATCCCCATGACCATACCCCTAAATCAAGGGAAACACCATGCTTTGACCTCCATGAAACAAGGAAAAAGCCATGCTTCCATACCTCCATGCTTGGCCCCCTTTCCCTTCACTTCCACACACACAAACACTCAAACTCTCTCCCTCTTTTGAGCCCTCTAAACCACGAAATTCTGCAGCCCCAAACCTCCTTTCTTGCTCAAGAAACACCACCATAAGTCTACCATTACACCACCACTCAACCACCATACAACCACCATCAACCACCATGAACCACCACCCCTAAAACACTTATATTGCTCTCATTTTACTCACAAAAACGTGCATATACTAATCTCATATCATTTCACAAATAAAAGAACCCAAACCCATGGATTTGGAAGCTAGGAGCTCAAGAACATCAAGTCAAACCTTCATTTTGCCCTATTTGCTCTTTTAATGCATTGTAAGGAAAATCTACCTACAAACCCTTTAGATCTTTTATAAAATGCTTAATTTATGGTTATTGTGTGCTTAGATGTTCACTCTTGCCAAGATCTAGTTTGAAAAATCGTATTTACATGTTTCATAACCAAGTTACACTAAAAATCACCAAAACAGTCCATAAACAACAATTTGAAATCCGGACAGAAAGTTATGTCAACTTTGAAGCTTCATAACTTGGTCAAATCTTGATATAATTACGTGTTTCTTGGTTCTAAAGTTAAGTTCAAGAAGTTAGCTATCAAAAACCATTGGATTCATAATTTTTAGAAGAGTATTACTATTTTAAAATGAATTTCTAAGTTAAAGTGTACAAGCTGTACTGTTGGGACAGAAAATGACCTGACTTTAAAATATCATAACTTTCAAACCGTAGATCAAAAAGAGTTGATTCTTTTTCCTGAAAGTCAAAAATTGTGTTAGCTTTGAAAGTTGTATGATCTCATTTTGTGAAGTTAAGTAAAACTCAAGATACATACGGATCTATGACCAACTGTCCAAAATAAGTATTGTTGGACCTTTGTGTGATGTAAAATGTATTTGGACCCCTTAAACTTAACCAAAAATTACAAATCTTATGTTCCTGGAAAGCTAAGACATAGGAGAAGGTGTAGAAAAATTTTCATAATTTTATGAACATGTTTGACTAGTCAAAACCGTAAGAAAAGTTGACCTAAAAATTTGACAGAATCTGTTAAAAGTGATATAACTAAACTAAAAAGGATAAATATGATTAAAACCATATATTAAGGACTTTTAATGTAAAGATTAGTGTATTTCATGTAATTTGGTGTAAAACAAGTGTTAGAATAACTTAGGACAAAATGTAGGTTATTAAACTTTAAGTTTATAAAAGTTAAGTGTTAAAAATAGAATAAATAAGACTTTAGGGACTAAATTGCAAAAACATAGGAATTAAGAACTTTTATACAAAATCAGTGAGTTTAAGATATTTTAAATAAGTTAATAAAATTTTAAATAATAAAAACGAGACTTAGACATTGAACGAGGATTTAAAACGAAACCGCGAGTTAAAAACGCGAATCTATTTAATTAAATGATAAACGTATAGAAATCGGTAAATTTAGACTTAAATTGGAAAATCAATGAATTAAAAGGTTAGTTAAATATTAGTCATGCCTTAAAATGTTTAGAACGAGAATTTAATTTATTAAAACCTAAAGTTAGGTTATAAATAGAATTTAAAAGGAATTAAATAATATCGTAAGGTAAAAGTGTGAAAATAAATTATAAAGGCGTATAACTATATTAATATGTGTATAGGAATGTACGTATGAATAAATGTACATATTGTTGGTCAATATATCATAACGACAAGTAAAATGTATAAATGCTTATGAGAATACATATATATATATGCTAACGTTTAAAATGTGGTAATTATAGTGAGAATGAATATATATATATATAAATAGATGCCTACATGAGTATATTTTTATATTTATATGTGTATATGGAAATAGATGACGTGATGATAATAATAATAATAACGAAAGACTACCAACGTCAATACATGTCATGAAAACCCTAAATCAAACGTAATTGAGATATATAAATATATATATAACTATGTGAAAGTATATGTATTGAATAAATGAAAGTTACACATTAATAGTATAATACGTTTAATAAGGTATTTTTAATGTGGACTTAGATACGTTTTAATAATTTTGGAAACAAAGTGGGATCACAACGTGTCGTTCTTTTTAAATGAAAGTGGGATGTTTTCAAAAGCCCGTTGGTGGCAAATTTTACGAATCTTGTTGAGTGAACAACTGGCATAGACTGACCATTGTGTCGTCTACATGCATTAACATAAGCTCTTACGTTTAGGACGTTAAGAGGCTTACTTGGACAATTGTGATTTAAAACTGTGTTGCTAGCACGCTCGGACTCAGGTGAGTTCACAGCCCCACTTTTACCGTTTTACTGCTTTCAAATTTGGGGTGAAAAACATATAACTGATTTATGCGATTATTAAATCCTGACAACGTATCTTTATGGGCGACTAAATTCTTCATGTTGTAGCATAGAAGTCCTCTTGCTGACAATCACTATAACCATTAGTTAGATGACGCTAACCACTGAGTATACAGATAGTACTATCGGGGCTGACATCCCCATCCCACGTTTATTTTAGTTAGTCGCGCTAACTAGCGACGTTGTTTCGCACTTTGGGGACGAGTATACTTAACCGGTCCAAGGCAAACGAATTATATGTGAGTTGTGGTTTGGTTATAGGTTTAGTTCGACATATTAACTCGCAGGACCTAGCTAGTCTGCGGGGGATCACAGTCAGTGTTTGCTTTTATTGTTTTAAATTGAGAATAATCGCACAATAGGCCGTTGATGCCACTTTTGATCTATTGATGAAATGTTTATAAATAATGGTTTATGATAGAGTCATTAAACCTGTGAATTCACTCAACGATATGTTGACCTTTTATAAATATGTTTTTCAGGGGAATTAGTTATGCCGTAAGACACATGCATATTTGGGACCGTACCTGCCACGATGATTAGGATGCCATATTTAAACTAACGGGATTTATTTATAATATTGACTTGATGTATTTTTATTGAATCCCGGAACTTGCATTTTATTTAAAATGATGTATTTGATAACCTTGACATGTTGACGGCTCGATGAGCCGAAATGTTTGTAAAACTATTTTGGTATCCTAATAATATCGATGTTCTGCGATAATCATACGCTCGAGGTATTTTTATTCGATCCTCGTCACGCCCCGAAAGCTTCCGCATGATTAACTGTAAATGTCAAATTTGGGGGTGTGACAAATACTCACCTATTGACTTGAAGATATACAACTTGCCAATAAACACCTCCATCTCCTTTAGCACCTAACAAATAATCACATAACAATTGAGACACATAATAAGAACATAACAATCATCTTCCACCACTTCTATTATTAACAAGTCACTACTAAATTCATGTAAAACTCATTTTGACTTTTTAAAAGTCAAACTTAGCACAATTAAAACCAACTTGTAATCTCTAATTCATTCTCTTGATTAGTAGATGTCAACACCTCTATAATCCATCACTACTAACATTAAACAACATTTTTAATTAACAATTTAATGGTGTTATCATCCTTTTGACAAGAATCAACTTTTCCGAATTTTGGTTTTATACCCTTCTAGGAAATTTTACCATACTTAGGTTTGAAATTAATAATTGTTGGGTCAGAGACCCCACTAATGTAATTTATAGATGAAAAATTCACTAAGTGTTTTTATAAAGATCACTGCATCTGTTAGCAGTGAACAAAAGAGTAGATAACAGAAGTTGTCACTGATCAGTGAACTGTTCTACACTTAGAATATCCCTAGTCTACTCTGATCACTAAATATGTTAGCAGTGATGATCTTGTAACTTGAAAGAACAATGAAGTGATCATTACTTACTAATGAGCACTTACTCCTCAAAAGTTACTCTGGCTGTCGCTGACAAGAACATGAAGTATCTGTTGAAGTTGAAGACTGAAGACAGAGACAGAGAGCAGTTCATTGATGTGGAAATCAACTATGCTCTATTAACCAGCGTTTCATGTCTTTATCCTGAAAGGTACATTAGGTCTAACAAATACCTAATGTACAATAGAATGTCAACTTATGCAGCATACAAGAAAGCGTGCATATCTTTTCAAAGATATATACGATCACTTATTGTAAAATTGCATTTAATTCCTTGTACCTTCTTCTGTAACCTATGATTAAAGTAATATATAAACTTTATTCCTAGGATGTTGGAAGTTGCATTACTGTTCCAACAAATATGGTGGTGACACGTGTTGGTTTTATCTCTCATTGTGTGAGAGTATAAATACCACACTCAATTATCATATTAAATGTCCAGAATTTTGTATTCGCGATCAACCTATGATTAAAGCATGTTCCTGCTAATCAGAGAACCAAGTGCTCTCACTTATCTGTTAAGTGTTGATCACTGAGCATTATCAGTGAACTGTTCGCTGATAATCTGTTGAGGTCAAATTTGTCACAAGTTAGTTTACTTAGACTTGTCTGTCTTGTCTATTTCCGCAAGTAAACTCTGTAAAATATTCAGTTAATTCAAATCAATAAAAGAAAACTTTAAACTTGAATTTGTTGTCTATTTACATTTGTTGTTAGTAGTTAAACGTTTTTATTGACAAACCGGGACCAACAATAACAACTAGTTATATGCCCATCTAATTATCAATTGGACACGAATTTAGGCTTATTTCACCATCTATTATCATCTCAACTCTTAATCACCAAAATCCCCAAATTCTAGGTTAATGAATAAGAATAAATGCTTACTTTGGGTTATGGATAATGGAAGAGACCTCAATTTTACTTTCTCATGCTCAATTTCTTCTTCTTCCTTTCTCTTTTGTGTTCTAGAAATCTCAAGAAAGTGTTTGGTAGGTGCATGTGTGTAGAATGTTTATGTGTGTAAATGTATGTTCTTGAGTTTAATTTAGTTTTGTAGTGTTAAATTGGTATATTACATTCTTAACCTTCTAGAGCTAACCCACTATCTGCCGGAAAGTGACCTCAACCGGACGGGTGGACATCACCCGGACGGGTGAACCCCGTTAATTGGCTCTCGTTTGGACAACACCTGGACGGGACACACACACAAAAGACACTCACCCGGACCGATGACAACTCACCCGGACGGGTGATTTAACTTTCAAGACTCTCTGATCCAGTTTACCCATTCGAACTAACTACTACCCGACCAAATTACGAGCCACCCTGACGAGTGAAGGCTAAAATCCACAGTTTTCTACATTTTAAATTTTAGGGTGTTACACTTCAACAATTATTATTTTACCTTGCAAGATTTGTTCTGCTATGATCCAAAAAATGCTTTCAGTTTGTTTACTGGATGATGCAAAACGAATTCACATATTCAATAGACTACATATACAATATATTTTATTTGTTACAAGTATAATTAAGTGAAGTTTGACATGTATTTTTGATTTCTTTCGATTGATTTTCTTCGATATTAAGACGAGTTATTTTCTGAAGTGGTCACAGAGCATGCACAATAGCAATTGGGTGTGGTGGTGCATCTGTTTGACAACATAGACATGGTGGATAACGAGGCTTATGATACAACTCCGCATAAACAAAATGTACGTAAAAAATGAAGTAGCAACCGTTAGGCACAAAATCATGTACTAATTAAGGAAGTAAACAGTTAGTCGAACACAAAAAAGTATTTAGCTACTATCAACATAATTGTGACGGGTTATAAATTTATGCAGATCCTTATACAGTTCATGTCACACTTTAACCCCATTGTATAACACGATTTTGTTCAATAAACAATAAACTTATTGTATTTCATATTAACGGATATATCTTACCATTTATTAGTATATCTCATGTTATTAGAATAGATTTGTAGTTATCATCATCGAGTTTGATATCCTTATCCTACATGTACTCTCCTATATGTATTGAGTTCAATGAAAATTAGGGTTAATATTTTATGGTATCAAAGCCTAAACTCTAAATTCTTTTCTCCCGTTTTCATTTCCTCTGCAACATTTGGCTACGAAGATCAAATTACAGCTGCCGTCTTTTTCCTGTTCTTCTTGCTTCTATTATATTTAGATATTTCTTTCTCAATTTCATAACACATCCTCCATTTTCTGTCTTTTTTAATTGGACCATCATCACATGCATCCAATACAAAAAATAATATCAAAATAGTGTGAAACTGCTCTACCCAATTTTCCATTAAAATTACAATCGAATTCTGCTCTTGAATTGCTATTTCAATTATTTGTGAATTGTTGTCACCGACCATATTATTGCTAATAAATTCTACTTTTGTGCTATCCCCGATCACATACAAATTCATTTATAAATCTACATCATATTGTTTCCTATAAAAATGCAAAAACAAAAACAAAAAAACCTTTATATGACTTCTCACTATAAAAACGGGTACATGAATACAGAGGCTACATCTCATCTATTTTGGTGTATCTGTGATCTCCAATCTTTTTTATTAACAATGACTTCCGTTCGGTTATTGTCGGTAATGGATCTTATGTACCTGTTACTCATTGTTGTCACGCACAAATTATCAATCCTTACCGTCATCTTTATTTTAAAAATGCACTTGTCACTCTCAATATAAATGAAAACTTTATTATTGGTTGAATGAGAAAAATATATAAACCTATATTAATATGCTAAAAAAAAAACTAATACAAATTCAATATCAAATCAAATTAATCTAAATAACTATTGTCTAACTATAACTACTTATAAATCTAATCTAAATATTATCCCTAAATAATTTTCTCTAACATTAACTTGTTTTACATGTTAGAGGTGGGTATAACAATCAAACCAAGCCTAGTCAACTTTATGCAAGGTCTTTGATAAGTGGATGAATAACAATGTCTACTAAATATGCTTATATAATTAATATGACTATATGTAAATTAAATAAAGCCGAACTTATAATATTGTTAGTGTACCTGATTAAAGATTTCAGGAAAATAGAAATAGCCAGTAGCCACGGAACAATCGTTTTCTTTGGATGCCTTGCATCATTAAAATGATAATCGTAATTATAATTATATTTTCAATTATTAGACTCTTCATTAACGTCACGACCTCAATTTGCATAGGTCGTCGTTCAATCTAACAATTCATAATTTTATACACTTTTATATACATGTTAGTTGATCAAGAGTAATTCTTCTTGAATGCAAAATAATGGTGAGTTTATAGGTGATTAATCTTTAACACTTTGACTTACGTGCAAACTCAGTTCGAAATTAACTCAATCGAGGGTGGACAAGAGATTAATCCTCAAAATCACACAAGAAGGTAATTTTGAGTGCATGGGATGTTTGAATGTGAATGAGGGCAATCACTAATTTGTTTATATAGGAAAACTCTACATTTTAGAAAGTTCTAGAAAGATGTCAAAATAGGGTGTGAGAATGTAAACATTCTCTGAGATCCATGCTGACGTGAACCAATAAAATGGATCGACCAAGTTAGTTGGGTGGTCATGCGAATAACAACATGCATGAATATTATCTTTTTACTATTGTCAGATGTTGTAGGGAGATCATACAAAGTGTTTATTGGCTAAGCTCATGAACGGTGACTTCTGAGCTCGAATGTTGCTAAGCAGATTCCACTTTTGAGAGAGGAACCGTGATGCCAATGAAAGATTGTTTTAAAGAGTGATTTCCGAAGTTCGAGATCCGTCATGACATAGCTAGACCGGCTCGACTCGTTTTAAATATATTGCTTGAAATCGATGTTGTGTGAGCGTATGTATTATTCACGTCAATATTACTTGCGTGCGACAAATTAAAATTTTACCATCCCATTTTGCTAATTCATTGCTTGATACATACATGTAAACCATAATACAAAAACGTTTGTTTTCGGAGGTGAATATTAACTATATACTTGTCCTAATTAATCCGCCTTAACATTTTGTATCTATTGTTTTTTTTGTTTTGTTTATATCGATCTTATCATACCTAGATCTAGTTGAAATTCTTTTGGTTAACCTTTCTGATATTGTTATTTTTTTAATCTAGAGGCCGCTTTAGACTATTACTAAAGGAAAGATCTACGTACTAAATTACGAAATCATATGTTAATTGCTACTTGATAGTTAACCAACATGACAAGCAACTATATATATTTCTACGTCTCATCCAAACGTAACTATTATTGTTTTTATTTTTTGTATTTGTATTGTTGAAATGTCACTCCTTGGAGGGTTGATGCATTACAAGAACAATGAGGCCTGTATTGTTTTATTCTTTTTGGAAAACATATTTTTAGTCACATTGATTATTTTCCAAAGAACGATATAAAGATATTCCATATAGAAACACGTCTTGTTTCTCTTCTACGCGTACGCCTTATTTAATTATATGACTTTATCTGATTTTTCTTTTATTTAATTTTTTATTTTTTGAAAAGTCATAACTTTTGTATACAAGTTCTTTCCACTTATGTACACTACAATAGCTACACATTTCTAGGAATTTTTTGTGGTGAGCGTTGGCATCTTATCGTCAACATAAGGCCGGAACATAAACTGTCTAGGTAATGCACAACGAGCCCTAAGAAAGTGCTTAACAAGCAAGACTTGGACACTTAGTAGTCATTACTAGTCGCCGTGTACAACCGAATGTCACGTCAACATAACTGGCACATAAACAACCGAATAGACTATGTAGATAAGTAGCTTTCCGCACTTCGAATGCTTGCACGTTTTTGGCTTCTCTATGGAGAGGTCCAATAGAGACAACCCGCGGGTTGTAAGAGCTAGGACAGATATCTCTGAGGGCACTAGGAACCTTGAAAATAGATGGTTGATAGGCACGATCAGGTCCTTTTACTTCACAAGCAAGAAGTAATCGGACAGTTTGGCCAACGATATCGATTTCTCCAAGTTCCACATCAAGACTATTTGCCATTTAAGAGATTAGCTTAAAAGATGGTTGCACAATGTTTAGAAGTGTAAGACAGTCGTGTATGTGAGCTCGTCAGATTAGTGCTCTTCTCTCTATCTCTGCTTCGACGCTTAATTATATTTTAAGAGTGAAAGGTGTGGGCCAATTTCATGATACTTGCATTCACAATTTCGCATTATTAAACTTACAAAGTCCTTGGACATGGATCAAATTCTTTCACATCAAATATTTGATCTTAATTCGGTTTTCAATTTTCATTTCAAGTACATCTTGTATAAGTTAAACATTATCTTTGATTAAAAAACATTATCTTCAATTTAATCAAAGATAATGTAACAACAATTTATTAGTTTGTACATTAAAAGATAAGGGTGAATTTCACAAAAAGAAAAACATGAAAAACTAGAAAGTTCGATAAGGGAACATCAAATGATCTTGCATAGTAATAAAATTGCATGTTATATTTTGTTATAAAAAGGTAAAATAAGTTTAATTTGACACAATATTATGTTACATGTTCTTTTATTTGGTGTATTACGATTTGTTCAAAGTTTAGTTATTGTGCAAAATTTAATTTAAATATGCTCTATTTTTTTAAACAAATATAACATGTAACACTTTTATTATGCAAGATCACTTTGATATTTCTTTTATAATCATTTTCGCAACTAGAAAAAGGCATTTTGACGAGGCATTTAACGTCGCTAAATCGAGACATAGCTAAAGTCATTATTAGTGTCAAAGGCGACATTTACTGTCTCATTATTTACTGTCTCAAATTACGTTGCAAACATATTTTTTGATTAGAGGATACTGTAATTTGCATCGCAAATTTGTCACAAATTTTAAGTGGTCTTTTATTACATCGTTAACGAAGTCGTTAAATTTGCGACAATCTATAAACATGACGTTAACCACGTCTCTAATCTTGCGACTTCTGAAAATGAGTAGGTAACAAGGTCGCTATTTTTTATCTGCAAACTAAGTACAAGTTTTATAAGTTAAATTTATTTTTAACTAATTAACTAGTCTCTTAATTTTTTAAATCCCGTTTTTATATATTTTATCTCGGTATAATACTTTTTGTGAAGATAAAATAATTAGTAATGTTAAATGTGACTAAAATATATTTTTAAATTTATGTGTGATTTATGCTGTGAGACTTGTTACTGGCTGTTAAATCAAGCTAATATCGTTCATACTGAAGTGAATTTAATGAATTTTATGTAACTAGAAGTTGTACAACACGATTGACTTATTGAGAAAGAAAATTAAAATGATAACATGAACATGTGAATAACGAAAGAATACGACAAGATTCAATCAGCTCAAAGTGTCTTGAGATTAAGCAGACTTGACCGTAAAGACGGTTTGAACAATGGTTAGAGCAAACAGGACGATCCCAGCAATTAGGGCAATGAAATTCCATGGACTAGTAAAATATGTACGCCTCAGTTGTGTTATTGAGACGAATATAGTTTTTGCCATGTAACCGTTGTAATATCTATCTAAATTCTCCCACTGTTCAGTATAAAAAGAATCCATGCACATAATTTCTTTGCATATGTTGTTAATGATGTTCGCAGCCTCTTGCTTTGAATTTAAAGAGTTAATAATAACTCCCGATTCCACCAAAATGGCAATATCCTCTTCAGTATCAACTAAATCATCAATGGCAGCAGCATATGATGTGATGTAAGTAGGAACATGAGACGAAATTTGCTCGTAAACAATGAGGTTTCTTATAATTGACTCTGTGAGATCATGAATACACATCACTGGCATTCTGAGAGTAGGCTTACCCCAATTCCACAAAAAGCATCCAGATTTAGATGATTCCACTTGTATTGCCATTGGCCAACTTGGATCTTGAATAGGCTTAAATTTCACACCTGCCATGTCTAGTTCAACAACAGACTTGACTTTCGAATATGTAAAATTGGGTGGAATAGATTTCTCCGGCTGGAAACATTTATGTAGTAGGCCAAGAATATGACTTGGAGTAGTTCCTCGAAGAGCATTGTCTTCTCTTAACTCTTCTACAAATAGGGGAACAAGTTGTAGAACATTAAGAATAAGTCTAATAAGAGAGACATCGGGTTCACATTTCAAAATAGTGCATTCAAAGAGGTCTTGTAGAACAAATAAAGGGATTTGATTTTCTATTAGCAGCAAATCGCTAATTATGGATCGGGCAATCAACACGTCAGAGAAATGCTTTTCAAAGTTGTAAACAAATTCAAGTATGAAAAAACCATCCTTAACCATCATTTGTGCAAGCTCAACATCAGTGTAGGGCTTCATTTCATCATAACTTTCTTTTATTTTATCTATTGAAGCAGTTACCTTCTCCACACATGCTTCCAATGTTTGCTTGGCGGGGAGAGTTAAACAAGCCAATAGATTATGTAGATAAGTGGCTTTCCGCTCTTCCATTGCTTGCACTTTTCTGGCTTCTCTATGGAGAGGTCCAATAGAGACGACCCGAGGGTAGTAAGAGCTCGGGCTGAAATCTCTTAGAATCCTAGGGACCTTGAAAATAGATGGTTCATCGTCATGATCATGTACTTTTTCTTCACAGGCTAGAAGTAATTGGACAGTTTCGCCAATGACATTGACCTCTCCGAGTTCCAAATCAGTATAAGTTTCCATTCAAGACAATTGTTGGTGGAAAGATGGTTTCACAAAGTTTAAATTTAAAGCGTAAGAACGTGTTTGTGAGATTAGTGCTTGCCTCTCTCTCTCTGCTAGACGTTTATATATGAAGCGCTTAAGATGTGGGTCAATTTCAAGGTTTATATTAAAGAAAGAAATTTGAAATCTGTAACCTCCAATTTCAAGGATTTGATTTTCATTTAAGTTTTTCAAAATAAGTGTCTACTTCAAAAAGTAATATACTAATTTTATCAATATACGCGCAACTTATTTGTTCTGCACTTCCAAAAGAAATATGCGACTCGGCTATGACCATTTTTGAATTATTTTTCTGCATTTTTAAGGTTTAATTAACTTGCACAAGGTCTGATTTACGTTAGCGATTACGATTTAGTATGCGGGTTAGTTGATAGTCGGTTGATTTTTCAGTTTTTTGTTGTGTATCTCTTGGGTGTTTCCTGTTTGTGAGTAGATCTATTTGAAGTGGGTTTTGGTTATGGTCCTGTAGTTCGGCCTCAAATCCCCAATGTACAGTTGTACACTTGTAGATGGAACTTTTGGTGCTTGTAAAAAGAATTGATTTGTGAGACAATTTATTACTATTAATTTGTTGAGATTATTGCCATTATAGCCGTTAAATAGAAAATTATTATATAGGTTTTCTGCCAACACAACGATACCGGTGGTATCGTACTCACAAACTAGATAATCCCATCGGATCAAAACTTATCCTATCAGGATCGAATCTGATGTTCAACTTTTCACCTACGATCACACCGGAATTATTATTTTTTTCTAGTTTACTTCTTATCAAATCTTCACACACAACAATATCTATTGTAATTTGGTAGCCCATGGACCTTTGAATACCGATTGATTAGTAAGCAATTAATTTAAGTAAGTTTTTAATTTAAAATGTGTCGTTAACTTGTTTTACATGTTAGGAATGGGCATAACACTCCAACCAAGTCTAGTCAACTGTATGCTAGGTCTTTGATAACTGAATAAATAACAAAGTCTACTAGGAATTCTTAAATAATTAACGAACACCAGCAGCCAGCTTATAATAACGTTACGTGCCTGATTAAAGATCTCAGAAAAAAAAAAAGAAATAAATAGCCAGTAGCCACATAGCAATGGTTTTCTTTGAATGCCTTGCATCATTAAAATAATAATCGTCATTATAAATTAATATACTTATGGAAAATCTATATTTTTCCTCCAAAGAAAACTTATAAAAAAATGTGGCCAAAAAAAAAACTATCTACTATATCCGGATACAAGTCACAAAGACTTTGCTACTGGTACCTTGCGACCGTACCTACTTGGTAATGTGGCCGAGTACGTTGGCCGATTACGCGAGTCGCAAGGACTTTTCGACCGGTACCTTGTGATTTGCTACCAGCCCTTGCGACCAAGACTTGTGACTCGCGACCGAGACTATCGACTGGGCCCTTCTCGTTGACTTATGATGACTTTCTTGTTTTTGTAAATTGTGTTAAGTTTCTTGTAAACTTTGAAAAGTCATATCTATTGACTCGTAACTCCGATTACGTCACTGTTATTTTGAAATTCGGCCTCCTTGACCTTCAATTTTCACAATTTACATTTATTTTTACTTTTAAACGCACTTTGACCGCTTAGAATCTGCTATAGAAAATTCGAATTTCAAATTCGTAAAATTTACAGTCAATATGGAGTATCATTAAACATTAACCCTCAATCAATTTCGACAAAAAGTCAAAAAAAAAGTAAAAAAGTCAACAACGGTTTGACGTTTGTTTTTACTCGTAAACTATAAAAATTCTAATTTCAAATTCATTAAATTTACAGTGAATATAGAGTGTACTTAAACATTAACCCCCAAACACTTTTGATAAAAGTTAGAAATGTTTAAAAAGGTTAAAAAAATAAAAATAAAAAAAATATATATGCGAGCTTAGCAACGATCAGCGAGTCGCAAGTCACAAATTTTGTGTCGCAAGTCATAAATTTAGGGTTGAAAGTCTCAAATTTAGGGTTGAAGGACATATACTCTTGTGACCCGCAGATTACGTACTCGAGTATATATCGGACGCAAGATCAAGAAACCTTGCGACCCGCGTTTTTCGACCTGGTAGGGCAAAATGAGATAAAAAAAATTTGGGGGGCAAATTTTTTTAAAAATCTTTTTTTTTTTGACATTTTTTTTAATTTCCCTATACTTGTACGACTCTCGTCATTAACGTCGCGAATTCAATTTGTATATGTCATTCACTCTCATAACTCATAGTTATATACACACGTGGGACAAAAGTTATATCACCACTTTTGAGAATTCATTGCTTGATACACACATGAAAATTACTATTTATGTTTACTAGTCTCTACTAATATTTTGAATATGTGCATCAATTAAAACTTATTATTTCTTCAAATTCTTGTTTTTCAATCAGATGAGCAACATAGTTGGCCTTAAACATTGAGGTCTTCATCAATGTCTAGTTGTTTTTAAGCTTTGTGCTTGTCTGAGAGTTCAAATAGATAAGTGAAAAGAGTTATGCCTTTTTTTTGAAAATATTTGAAAAACATAGTATGTTTAAGGTTTAACAAATATAGGGATTTTTTAAAAACAAACGAGTATGATAATGAAAAATGAATATATATGTATATATATATATAATTGGTACTTATACCATTGTATTCTTACCATTAAACTCTAAATGTAATGATGAGAAGTGGTGGAAAAATGGCGATGACAATGGTGGCCGTGGGTTTGAAGTGATGTCATTAATGTTGATGCAAAGTGGTATGCCGAAAATAAGTCACGTAGAAGAGAGAATGTAAAAAAATGTCAAAAAGGGTCTGAAATTCGATGATATAATTTCTTTTTGACATTCGTAATCAAAAATTTTATTTCTCGTTTTTATTAATTCGAAATTATTATAACACATTTAAGATGTTACACATAATATTTTTGAACATTTTGGTTAATAAAAGTTTTTGGATTTTAAATGCATTTTGTGATCTTTTTGAATTTTTGAAATAAGAAGATATCATTGCAAAATATACATACAGTAATGATAAGCAAAAGGGTAGATCTATGATATTCTATCTTTATAAGATATAAGCATAGATAACTATGACTCACCGACCCCTAATCTTGCCGATTAATATGGTGGAAACTATAAGTAATGAATATATTTACCTACGAATATAATTTATAAAATCATATGAGAAACATAAATAAAAAAGAACCACTTACTGATGTATGAACTCGTTAATCAATCAGTTGGAGAACATAACCAGTAAGTTGTACTTAAGTATTTACATGCAATCATATTCAAACCATGACATATACAAATAAAACAACTAATGCTTACTAACAGAAAATCTCGTTGATCCATCATGGAGATTACCATCAGTGACCATTAATTATTCATTTAAATTAAACATACCCCAACTCATTGATGAGGAAATTAAACCTTTTCTCATTTAAGGGTTTAGTAAACATATCAGCGAGTTGGTAGTCAGTAGGGATAAAGTGAAGTTCACTGTCACCTTTCAATACATGATCTTTGATAAAGTGGTAGCAAACATCAACGTGTTTTGTGGGACAATTTATTACTATTAATGTGTTGAAATTATTGCATTATTGTCGTTAAAAATAAAAGTATTATATTGGTTTTCTATCAACGCCAACGATCCCATCTGTACACAAACTAAATGATCCCACTAGGATCAAAACTCACCGCACCAGGATCGAATCTATTGTCTAACTTTTCACCTACGATTCTGCCAGGGTCTAAAACATCCCACATGAATTACTTGTTTTTTCTCCATTTTGCTTTCACTTATCAAATCTGCATATCCAACAATATCATCTATGATCGGGTATCCCATGGGCCTTGACTACCGATCAATTAGTAAGCTTTTAATTTAAGTAGGTTTTAATTTAAAATGTGTCATTAACTTGTTTTACATGTTAGGAATGGACATAACTCAAACCAAGTATTTTCAACTTTATGTAAGATCTTTGATAACCGAGTAAATAACAAAGTCTATTAAGAATGCTTATATAATTAATGATAATAATACGAACGAATTAAATAAGACTAGCTTATAATAATGTTGCGTACCTATTAAAGATATCAGGAAAAAAGAAATAGCCAGTAGCCACTGAGCAATCATTTTCTTCGGATGCCTTGCATCATTAAAATGATAATCATAATTAAAAATATAATTTTAATTATCAGACTCGTCATTAACGTCTCGACCTCAATTTGCATTTGTCGTCATTCAATATGATAATTCATAGTTTTGTACACATTTGTATACACGTTAGTCACGTGGAACAAATTAAAATTTTACCATCCGCTTTTAAGAAATCATTGCTTGATACACACATCACATGTATACTATAAACACAAAAACGTTTTGTATCTTTTGTTTATTTTTTTTGTTTACATCGATCGTATCATACCTAGATCTAGTTGAAATTCTGTTGGTTAATCTTTCTGATATTGTTATTTTTTTATCTAGAGGTTTAGACTATTACTAAAGGAAAAAACTACGTACAAAAATACGAAATCATATGTTAATTGCTACTTGATAGTTAACCAGCATGAGAAGCAACGATATATATTTCTACGTCTCATCCAAACGTAACTATTATTGTTTTTCTTTTTTTATTTGTATTGTTGAAATGTCACTCCTTGGAGAGTTGGAGGTTGATGAATAACAAGAATAATGATCTGTAAATGTAGGGCCTGTTTGGCATGGAGCTTTTAGAAGCTTTTCGGAATTTTAGCTTTTAGTTTTTGAACGAAAAGCTCCTGAGAAAATAAAAGTATTGTTTGTCATGTACAAACTGTAGCTTTAGAATCCAACAAAAAGCTTAAATTTTCAAAACTACTAGAAGTAGCTTTTCGCGAAAAGCTCCAAACGTAAAACTACAGCTACAGCTTACAGCTACAACCTACAGCTACAATTACAGCCTACAGCTACTTCACCAAACATACCCGTATAGCTCTAGACTCTAGCAATGGATCCATTTGTATGCCAAGTGCAATTATTTTTTTAAAATGAATTAATTTTATTATTAGTGTTATGGATTCAAACAAGTTGTACTACTTGTTCGATAAATAATTAGCCCATTGTATACATATATTTTATTGTAAAACTACTAATTAGATTATTTTAATACTATGAAAAAAATCATGTTATGGTCACTTGAGTTTCTAGATCCACCACCGCGAACATTGTAAAAATGTTTCAAGATCTACGTGCATTGTACATCTTTTAAAAGTAAAGAACTATTTCACCCGTAATGACCAATTTGGGTATAGAGAGGGAAACATAGCACGTCACAAGAGCGATGCGAGATTTGAAACTTTACTGCGAGAGGGACGCCTGGCGAGCCGGGTTTTTAGAGATGAAGACTTGGGCCTATCAAACCTACTTTCCTCGACGAAGTCCACATGAGAGAAGGGCCGAAGCCCAATAATCCTACCCATCAAAGCAAGCCTAAGTCCATGCAAAGAAGGCCCACGTGATCCATCAACACTTCATTGCAAGTTATTTGGTTCATATCATTATTAGCATTCTTAGTAGACTGAGTTTATTCGTTTATCATAGAAATTTCTTCAAGTTGTTAGGGTAGCTAATCTTTCTACTCTTAACGTTCAAGTTTTTATTTTCTATAAAATTAGCATATTTTCTATAAATTAGTATTTGAAGGAAAAAGAAAATTAATGATGTCGACCTACGTTGATATTGTTAAATTTGAATTGCTTTTGATAAAATATGAAAAATATAATATTTTGAAAGGCGATAGACAAATATCTTAGACCAAGAACTATAACTACTAAACTAATGCCACCACTCAAAGGGCTTATTTCAAAGCCCATACATACATTTGTACATTACAAACTTGTATTCTCTCATTTTGTGTGCAAGTTGAATAGCAATTTTTACAGGGGGTGCAAATATCTCTATATAATAAAATTAGCTTTTAAGCTCGTATATATATACTGTCATTACGAATGATATCAAACCAAATTTAAATATGACGTACAAAGATAATTGCTAATTGCTAAGAAAATAAAAAGAAATTCTATAAGAAATAATATAATATAAAATTTTAACATGCACTCTGGTTAGAATACCGTTTAATTTATTAAAGTTTTAAACAAAATAACATACAAAATAAATGTTTAAGATTCAGAAAACCCGTTTTAGTATGATTGGTTTCGGTTTATAGTTTTAAATTCCAGTGTAGACCTAAACCGGAGCGTTCTATAAATAATAAGTAAATTTGTAATTGATCGTACACATATTTATTTTTCTTTACGATCTCATATTAGTATAAAAGCTCTTCCATTGGTATTGACATCTACCAAGTCTATGAGTTTCATCCTATTATTGTGATTTGAGGATGTCAAAAGTTTTTCTTACGATATCATTATTGTGTAGTATTATGTTTAGTGTACTTGTTGTATTTAGATAATTTTAGTGTAATTTGTTTTATTTTTGAAAGTAAATGAAATAAGGAGACATAATTTATCGATTGAATTTTAATTTTGAAAAATGATGTCATTTTTTTTTTTTTGGTCAATTTAAAAAGATCAAATAAATTTATTAATTAATAAATTTATTAATTAATAAATTATCTAATTATATCATATGATTGTTATATTATATTTATGATTAGTTTAATCCGTTTTCTATTTTCAAGTTACTTATATTTGTGCCTCCGTAGTGTCTAGTGTGTACTGTCACTACTGTGTATCTCTAAAAGTCTCACACTGCCCAATACTTGTAACAAGTATAAACAATTTTATAGTTGGGTAGTAAGCTTTGGGCCTACAAAAGTCGACCCAAATTTCTGGCACCACTAGCTCGGAATTTATGTGACCATGTTGGTCGACCGGGAACTCTAAAATATTTAATGGTTATTTATTTCAATGGAAGTGATAAATTTCAACAAATAAATTAATTTGTTTAACATAACACAACTTTAATGTATTAATCGATTTGTTAGTTTTATTTATCATCTCCCATGTTTAAAGTTGAACGGCAATATACATGATCTAGATACTAAACATAACATAATGCATATTAGTGGATTATCATATGATCATAACTACTATCTCATTTGGTGACCATCAACCATTCAACCAGCCAATAGTATCCAACTCCACGTCGACATTAAAACAGAAAGTTTAATCGCTACCGTTTAACATAAACATATCATAATTACATTTTCCAAAATGGTTACCAAACAACACCAATAAATCTGAACCAGTAATTGGGCCAACTAAACTAACCAAATTTTAGCCCACTTACACTCACTAACGATGTCGTTTGAAACGTCTGTACTTTACCCTTTATCCAAAGCAGTCAAACATTAGTGACCTAATACATGATTGATTCCTTTACCTTTGCTATGTCTCCATCACCGTACACATTTTGAATTGAAAAATAATATTATAAATTATTTTTTCTCTTTTTTTAGAATCCAAAGTTAACAGGAGACACCCAAAAAACAACCCCACATCTCATTCCATAAAAAAACAATAAAACACATCGAATCTAAATAAATCCAAAAGCATACTCCATTCAAGAAAAACAAAGATCTAACAACTTATAATAA
Source organism: Logfia minima (assembly GCA_963921325.1). Lineage (NCBI taxonomy): Eukaryota > Viridiplantae > Streptophyta > Magnoliopsida > Asterales > Asteraceae > Logfia > Logfia minima. The sequence continues at coordinate 1,121,256 of OY992771.1, read as the reverse complement.
AATTAAAATCTTAAAACTAATAGAAAACGCAATACATAGCATAAAAAGAAGTAAATAAATATGTCTAATAACAACAACCATAAATACTGTTCTTAAAAATGATTTTAATGCTTAAAGTAATGGTGCATTGTGATTAACAGTACTTAAGATTGTAGTTATAAAATTACTAATGGTGAGGGCAGAAAGTAAGCATATAACTAGCACCAGTACACGTGGCAATACTAGTAGGATCATCATACGCGTACGAATACGCTCTCGGACACGCCACCTTAAAAATCCTCGAATACGCCGTAGGTTTACACGTCTGCGGGTTCCCATAGCTTCCCGTACAACAAAACCTAGGTGAATTAAATGCGCTACACGCGCTCTTACAAGCAACTACGCGCTTTTTATCATGCGTTCTCACTTGCAAACCAACCGGACACATAACATTTAAATCACTAACGCAACCCGCGTACGTACATTTCCCCGTACCTTTAAATGGCATTATAGCAATTGGTAAATTATATCCGTCAACTAAGCTTACGTCATAAAAGTCTTGTTCTGCGGTTAATGTGATTTCCGCAAGTGTCGCGGGTGGTACACCGCCAGCGCCGTTACAGTAGAGGGATCCACCGCAGTCGCCAGTAGCGCATTTTCCGCGTCCTGAAGCGTCAAATGAGCACCCTTCGCGGCCCCACAAACGGCCGGACCAATTGGGAGGGAGGAAAAGAGTATAGGATTTTTTGGGCGGGAGTTTAAAACCGCCACGTGCGAGGATGGGTGACGTGGCACCGGGTTGGATACCTGGCCAAACTGGGTGGGGGCATTTGTTGACCATCATGATTGTGGTGGCGGAAATGGTGGTGATGGTGGTGAGAATGAGGAGGATGAAAATGGTGAGATGCATTTTTTTGATGAATGAGAGAAGAGTGAAGTGAAGTGAAGTGAAGTGAACGGGGCACACTTGGTACAAACACAATATACTTGTGGTTGAGTTATAGACCCGTGGGTATTTATCGTTTCTTGAATATATCGTACAAGAGAAGTTTCAAGTACTAAAATATACGGAGTAATACCAGTATACAGTAGAAATTAATTAATTTAATTTTAATTAAATAATTGTAAGACACACGATTACTATAAAAGTTTAGACACGTAGAGTGTGGTTCTGGTTTTACTAGTTGAATCATTTAAGTGTAAGTTCTAGTTGTGAGTTGTATAAGTTGTAAATGAAAAGTAGTAAAAGTAAATGACAATATTATTACATTATATTATAGTATATATAAAATGATGAACAAATAGGGAATTTAATTTGCAAGTTTATTTGTATTTATATAGTTATATCTTAGAAAACCTAAACCTACATACATTTTAAAAGCTAAACTACTTCAACAAAGTTTTCCTTTATAAACTTAACTGGTCAAAATATATACTCTAATTTTTCAAAATAAAGCCATGAATACATATCTAGCTAAAAGAAATATACATTTTGAAATCGTATATTCCCACAATAAGAAAATAATTTACATAAATGGTATCTCAGATGAAAAAGCGTTATTTATGGTGCATTTAGTTACAAGAAAACTTCTTTTGTTTTAGAAAAGTTTTGAAAAACAACTAAAAATAAAGATAAAAAGTTCTAACTTTGAATTTTTTGAAACAATTTTTTAACAAAATGCAAATATATGATTTACTATATTCTACATTTTCTATTTTGGAAAATAAAACTTTTATCTCATACATTGAACATATTTGTAGAAATTCAACTAGTTTTTTAAATAACAGAAAATTGAAAAACCCTAAAAGGTCGAAAGACTATTAAAGGTATTACTAAACATACTAGTTTAATGGAAATACCACATTAGAAATTGTGATATTGCATTGCAAATTATTTATGTAATTATTAACTAGTAAGTTAAGTAAATTTAGTTGATATATTGAACATATTTGTAGAAATTCAACTAGTTTTTTAAGTGACGGAAAATTGAAAAACCCTAAAAAGTCGAAAGACTATTAAAGGTATTACTAAACATACTAGTTTAATGGAAATATCACATTAGAAAATGTGATATTGCATTGCAAATTGTTTATGTAATTATTAACTAGTAAATTAAGTAAATTTAATTGATACATTGAAGTTGAGTCAATATTAATCCATAACTAAGTGTGTCATAAGTATCACATGTTTTATTGTTCGTTGCTTTTGTTCCTCAAACAAAATGAGAGGGTTACAACTTACATTTATTATTAGGATATTTATCAATTGCATCTTGTGCCTCTTGTAATTGCTTTTTAAGTTGAGAGAAGTGGTAGTAGATACTCTTGCCAAGTACAATGAGGCAACTAAAGATGAACTAAGCCTTCTATACCAGAACGCAAAAATTAGTTGGATGAGTAAAGGGGAAAAAAATACTGCATATTTTCATGGGGTGTTAAGGGCTAGGAAACATAAAAGCATACTTGAAAGTATCTGTGATGATATGGGAACCAGGTTTGATGGAGATCAAGTGGCAAATGAATTTCTAAAACATTTTCAGAATTTCTTAGGGAAAAGCGTATGTGTTAGTCCCTTGGAGCAATTGGGGGATATATTCACTACAAAACTCATAGATGAAGAAGCCCAGAATATGATAGAGGAGGTTACAAATTTAGAGATTAAGGAAGCTATGTTTGACATTAATAGCAACAAAGCATCTGGTCCAAATGGATATACTTCATGTTTTTTCAAGAAGGCTTGGGCAATAGTGAGGAAAGATGTTTGCTTTGCAGTGAAAGAATTTTTTAAAACAGGAAAGCTGTTGAGGGAGCTAAATGCAACAATTATAGCTTTAGTTCCTAAGTTGGACATACCAAATAAAGTATCATATTTTAGGCCAATTGCGTGTTGTAATGTCTTGTATAAATGCATCAGTAAGATAATAACCAATAGGATCAAAGGTGGTTTGCAAAAGGTGGTTAACCTTAACCAAAGTGCCTTCATACCTGGAAGGCATATTCAAGACAATATTCTGATGACTCAAGAACTTTTAAAGGGTTACAACAGGAAGAGTGGAGCTAAAAGGTGCACTCTAAAAATAGATATACATAAAGCATATGATACCGTGAACTGGGAATTTATGGGAAAGATGCTAGTTCAATTTGGGTTTCATCAAAAAATGGTGCAGTAGATTGTAACCTGTGTAACTTCATCAACATTCTCAATTTGTGTAAATGGAGAGGTCCATGGGTACTTTAAATGAGGTAGAGGGTTGAAACAAAGTGATCATATATCCCCTTATCTATTCACATTGGTGATGGAGGTTTTCAACTTAATCATGGCTAAGAATATTAGTCCATCTCCAGGTTTTAAGTATCATTATGGATGCAAGAAACTTAAATTATCTCACCTATGCTTTGCTGATGATTTGCTGGTGTTATGTAATGGGGATACAACATCCATAGCAGTGGTTAAAAAGTCTTTGGAAGAATTCAGCCAAATTTCAGGTATGTATCCTAATCTTAACAAGAGTACTTTCTTTTTTGGTAGTGTTCCAGAAGGGATCCAACAAGCAATACTGAAGATCTTACCCTTTTCAGTTGGAAAATTGCCTATGAAATATCTAGGGGTGCCATTGCTTGCTAAAAAGCTTAGTGTGAGTGATTGTAAAAGCTTAATAGATAAAGCGAGATGTAGGATTAACTGCTGAAGGAATAAGACATTATCATATGCAGGAAGAATCCAACTCATAGCCTCTGTACTCTCATCTATGCAAGTATATTGGACATCTGTATACATGATACCTCAAATTGTGATTAAAGACATTGAGAGATTGTTTAAAGGTTTTTTGCGGTGTCAAGGGCCTTTGACCAGAGGCAAAGCTAAAGTTGCGTGGAAAACCGTTTGTAAGCCTAAAGATCAAGGTGGTTTGGGAATAAAATCTTTTCAACAATGGAATAAAGTGTTAATGATTAAGCAATTGTGGAAAATAATAGCAAAAAAATATTCATTATGGGTTAAGTGGGTACATGTGGTTAAACTGAAAGGAACAAGTATATGGGATATTAGTGAAGGTTCTAATGATAGTTTGGGATGGAAGAAACTTCTTGAATTAAGAGATATGGTGAAGCCGCATGTATTTCACAAGCTAGGAAATGGTAAAACAACTCTAATGTGGCGTGATATATGGAATGAGAATGGCCCTTTGATTGATGTTATTTCAAAGAGAGTCTTATATGATGAAAGGCTTGCAGAGGATTTAACTGTAGCAGATATGATTCATGAGAACCAATGGCAATGGCCAAATGAGTGGTGCAATAGATTCCAGGTTGTTCAGAATATAGAGGTCCCAAGATTAATTGAAGATACTACAGATGTAGTGATATGGGTCAACAACAGTAATCAAAAAGTGCCTTTTTCTACTAAACAAGCATGGCTTGATTTAAGAGAAAATTGGCCTAAAGTCAATTGGTCTCATGTGGTGTGGTTTCCCTAATTCAACCCAAGGAAAGCATTTGTGCTATGGTTGGCCATTCAAGGGAGGTTATCTACCCAAGACAGGATGCAAGTGTGGAATCCAACGGGGGATTATCAATGTGCACTATGTAATACTTGCGCAGATTCACATACTCATTTGTTCTTTCAATGTGAATATTCAAGAAAAGTGTGGGTAGCAATGAAGGAGAAATTGTTATTCAAAGGTTTGTAGAATGATTTGAAATTAATTATTAATATGCTCTCCGACTATCCTTTCAAACACAACATGTGGAGTGTTATAAACAGGTTCCTAGTTGCTGTTGTGGTCTATTTCATTTAGCAGGAAAGAATCAAAGAGTGTTTAAGAATCTGCCAAGGCCTGCTAATGAGTTGACCAAAATTATTCACGACAATATTAAACTTAAACTCATGAGCTTAAGAGTTAAAAACAACAATGTGGGGTTTAAAATGGAAGAATATGCACTTGCAAGGGAATTAACATGAAGTAATTGAAAGATGTGTTCGTATTGGTGTTTGATTTGTTGATTGGATAAGAGAGTCTTAAAAATCGGTCTACGTATATTCAACAAATCCGTTCGGAAGTTGTATTTTAAGAATTCTAATAGGTGTTCATCTTGACTAGTAATTGCTTCTGTTGTAATTCATTTAGAATTGATATTTTGCATTTGGTGTTGATTAGGGAATGTCCTAATTCATCTATTTGATTCTTGTATGGTTTTAAGTTTAAGTTTTTATAATATTTTTACCTTTAAAAAAAAAAAAAAAACTTACATTTATTTAAAAAGGGTTTAATCAATTTATGCCCTAAGAGCATAGGTTAACAAGTATTTAATGAAATATCATTTTTCCTATTAATATTATAATTCAACTTACATAGGTAACTATATCACTTAGTTAATCTGTATTATTGTTATTTTTCAAATGTATATGCGAATTTAAGTTCATTAAACACTTGTTAACTTATGTTTTAAGGTTATCCGTAATGTATGTAATAAAACATTACATTTGGTATTTTTATATAAAAATTCATCTTCAAATAACACATCAAATTTGGTGCAAGCTTTAGTGTACATCAAAATTTTCAATTTTTATATTAACTCTTATGATTAAAATAAGTTTATTATATAAGTCCAAAACTTACAAAATAAAGTCATTACATGCATCATTCGTTTGAATACGTTATACTTTATCTACAAAGTACTCGTCTTAAACTCATATACAAAATTTGGTATTTATATGTTATACTTTGTTTTCAATGATCCTTAAAACCTAGACCATATCCAAAGTATCATTGTTTTGAATACGTTATACGGTTTCCTATACCAAAATTTCACTTATTATCTACAATTACACATATATACACTTCATCTCCAATGATACTCGAATTCACAATTTTTTGATCGATTAATTACTCTCATATCACTTGATCAAATACACCCTGATTATATAAGTAAAGATGTAAGATGTAATATTGATCATTAGTTTTTGATAAATTTATCGATGTAATGATATCAGTTATTAGACGAAAAAATAAACATGTTATATTTCATCATCAGATTTTAGTAAATTTTATCATTATAACACGAATTATTTATGCTTTGAACTAAGTTATAACGAAAAAAATAAACATGTATCTATAAATAAAATAATTAATTAAACTAAATTATAATACAAAAATATTTTAAAAGTAATATGTAAATATTATTATTATTTTGGTGTAGAAACTCGAGATATACATTAAAAATAAAATAACGCGAATATATTATCTAAAATTTCTTTATTTGAAAAAATAAACAAACTCTTATTGATGTATAACTTGCACTCGTATGTTTAGCTCAATTAGTAATGAAATTAGTTAATGGCAATACTTTCGTGAGCTCATCTAAAAAATTGAAGCCGTTCAAAGCATATTTTCTAATAACGAATCGTTATTTTACACAAATACAAGTTGTTTTCAGAAGAAAAAAAGTTAAATAATTTGGTTGATGCTATTTAGAGGGAAAGTGTGTCGTATTGGGATTGTACGTACATGAGATGTCAGCTGAATTGGCTGACACAAATGGGCGGTCACGTGACCACTTACTGATTTGATTCTTTCTTTATTTCTGTCATCCACAAACAAACCTTTTGGATTTTTTCAACATCTCTGCTCACATACACAGACCTACTCCCTTTTCTATTCTCGAATAGTACCACGGAGCAGTCCGTATTATATATTCCGTAAATAAAATGGAATTTACTATTTGAACATTTTTATTTTATTTTTTTGTCTTATTTACTCATCAAATCTCAAATTTAATCATCAATTTATATTTTATTAAATTATTATCATTTTGTCTTTTAATAAAATTTCTACTTGTACACCCCCTCTAATTATCAAATCAACTAATATTTTTGTACTTTTGTGTTTTATTTTTTGTTTACAGATTCATACTCATATAACAAAGTTTATAAAAAATATCTATTTTTATAAAAAAAAATATGTTTTATATAAAAAAGAAAAAATATATATAAAAGATATAATTTTTATAAAATACATTTTTTATATAAAAAATAAAATACGTTTTTTATTAAAAAAATAAAATAAATTTTTATTAAAAAAATATAAATGTTCTTTTTTAATTTTATAAAAAATACCCATTTTTATAAAAAAAAAATATATGTTTTTTACAAAAAGAATTTAATATAAAAGATTCCTAATTGTACACCTCCCTTATTATCAAATCAATTTTATTTTTTCTATTTTTATGTTTTATTTTTTGTTTTATGCTAAAAAAGAAAATATTTATATAAAATATACGGTTTTTATAAAATACGATTTTTATATAAAAAATCAAAGATATTTTTTTAATAAACTATACATTAAAAGACGAACTAGATAAAAAATATCTATATTAAAAGACGAACTAGACAAACAAACATCTTAATGTTGATTGATTGAATTGATTGGAGTGTACAATCAGGAAACTAAAGGTGTCCAAATAGAATATCCCATACATAAAATGTCTAACTGATATGATTGGATCTACTTAATATATTAATCAAATTTACTAAACTTACTAGTTAATATATACATGATATAATTTTCAATATAATATTACAATTTTCAATACAATATTCTATTTATTAAAGTAATATCTTTAATAATACCTCTATGATCAAATCATATTACAATTTTTGTTCACCTTATTAAATATTTCATCCGATTGAGAATAGGTATCTATTTTTTAGTAAGTCCCAAAATACATGTTAGATTTTCAAAAATAATATAGTAATTTTATTATTTTGTCCTTCATATATTTTTTCTCCAAAACTAATGTAAATTGTAAAATGTAAGGATAAAAGTGTCATTTTTCTAGCAGACAATGTAATTTCTTAAACTTTGTGCAAAGTAATTAAGAAGATTTATTATGGGACGGATGGATTAATAGTTCACATCCCAGAATAAGTATTTACATTTCCATTTTAATTTGTCTCAAAATAAATATCTATTTTCAAAAGTAATAATCAGTAATTTACCAATTTACAAGTAATTTTTTTTTTCACATAATTAATTCATAGAACATTGTGCAAAAAGTAAAAATAACTATAATTTATCTCTTACATAATACATTGAGGATGTATTTTCTTAAATTTTATGTAAACCGATTATTGACACTTCAATGAATGAGACAAATTTAAGTGTCGTTAAGTTCAAATTACATGTTTTTCAACTTCAATAAATAACTAAATATATAAAACATCATATGAAATGTATATGAACATTTTTGAGCTACTAGACGTGACTTTTTAAGTACAATAAATAAACTTAAAACATTATAACATGGAGATGAAATATTCAACTCGATACAATATTCTTCCGTCTCTCGTACATTTCATCAAACGCGTAATGCATTACTCAAACCACCACGAGTAAGTTCGTCCTTGATTCACCAAAAATTGATTGAATTATTGGATTTTAAATAGGAGTGGATCAACGAATTAATGACAAAAATTGAAAGGTTAACTATTAAACTACTCCTGTATAAAAATGTAATTATCTATTACATACTTCATTAAGTATCATTTAGCATATTAATGTTGTTGAGTTGACAACCAAATAACAAAACTTCATATGATATTGTCAATTAGGATTTTAGCTTTTGAGTTGAAAAGGAGAAGATGCCAAATAAGTTAGGAGATAGACAATTGGTATATAGAAAAGATGATAATAAAAAATATATACATAATTTAACAATAAATGAATTTTAGGTCTATATTGAAAATTCTAGTTAGTTTCAAATATTGACAAAAATATTGACAGGTTTATATTGTCAACGAGATCGATCAAATAAAAAGATTATCGATGATGAATTTTGTTATGCTACATCTTTTTTGGTTCAGAGTCAAAATTGAAATAGGTTAGGTATTTGGTAACCCACTTCTCAAGAGAAGCTATGACAGTAAAGTAAGATATATATATTTTAAAAGTGCTAACGGCATGAGAACTGATTTTACTGTTTGTATAATGTTATGATGAAAATACTATTGTCGAAAAAATAAGAAAGTAGATGATATTGTTTTATAATGTTATGGATTTTTTTTTAGAAACTCAATTGATTTAATAAATTGAAATAAATAATAAAATAAATTAAATCAAACAAATATATTAGTTACAAAGTTTTTTAAAAATATATAAATGAAATATAATAATTAAAAAAACCCTAAAAATTAAAAGTACGTTAAACAAATTACATAAACTTAGAGACGATAATTAGAACAAACTAATCACGATTCCTCCAAATATGCTCTACAAAATCGGATTGAAGAGCCCGTGCATTTCTCTATCACATAATTCTCAAATTTTCCTCCTATATGTGTCACACCTCTCAATCCAAGTACCTTGTAGATTTCCAACAGGAACATAATACACTTCATTCTCGACAATACTAAAACTGTTGTCTTCGGTAATCATGTTATGCAATATGATTCAACTATACACGATTCGTTTTATATCGCTTACGCTATAAGCTCTTGATGGTTGTTGTAGTATATGCCAACAACCTTGGAGGACACCAAATGTGTGCTCAAAATCCTTTTGGGCAGCCGCTTGTGCTCGAGTAACTTCATACTCTTTCTATCAACAATAGTTGAAAACCCCTTAACGAATGTTGCCTATGTCGAGTATATCCCGTTAGCAAGATAATACTTTCTTTCGTAATCCACATCACACACTTTATATGGGATTAGAGGAGCGGTCTTATTTAGCAAGGTGTTGAATAATGGAGATGAATTAAGAACGTTTAAGTCGTTGTTGGACCCCACAACCCCAAAGTATGCATGCCAAAATCATATGTTGTACGAGGCAACGACTTCAAGCATGATCCTAGGATACCCATGATCGCCTGGTGCATGTTGCCCTTTCCATGCATTTGAGCATTTTGCCCAGGCCCAGTGCATACAATCTATATTTCCAAGTATACATGAAAAACCATGAAGCTCTTTATGTTTTGCGTACAAACGATGTATGTCTTCCTCGGTTGGTTCTTTCACGTATATGTCTGAATATAAAAAAATTATTCACCTTTATAAATTTGTAAATTTTCACATGACGTTCTTTTCAGCATTTCTAAATTATTCATTAAATGCATCAGATGTTGTGCTGTATGTCAATTGACGTAAGACAGATGTCACTTTTAGAATAGTGGTAAAACACTAACACCACATGCATCGAATCGTTGTTAAAAATATAAAGATTAATCAGGTATAGATTCGACATAGTAAGTAATAATACCTTCAACAATTCAGAAGAATAGTCCTTCTCCCATAAGAATGATTAACTTTAGGTGTGAATTGTTTGTATGAATTGTGCGTGTATATATAGAGTGATAAAAATGTATTTTAGAAAAACAAAAAAAACAAATTGAATTTTAACCATTAACGACTGATATAATATTTAAAAAAAAATAAAATAAAATCTTGTAGCCCAAAAAAAATAGCAAAACCCTGCATCTCGAGTCGGACGCTAACTTGAGATGCTGCCCAATAATAACAGAACAGCGTCCAACAAAATTTTCGATCCGGAAATTTGTTAAAAATAACTCCACTCCCGGTGCTTTTAAGAAATAGTCCGTGCTAGACAAGTAGAAATCCAAAAACGTAAAATTTAAAAAGACCTGAAACGGCCCTTAGTATGTGTGTGTATATATCATATATGCATGTAAATAGCCCATTAAGCAAGTAAAAAGCCCATCGGGTATCTAAAAGTATTGTGTTGACTAACATCACATCACATAATATTTTTAGAAAATAGTTTGCTCTTCATACTTTTGGCTAATAGTTAGTAACATGATTCTTTTTGCTTCTTTCAAACTATATATTTACAATTTTGATTGGTTAGTTCATAAGAATTGCAAAGAGGTAAAATTTCGATTGTAACCGGTACAAAAATAATATGTTTTAAATTTCTTTTGATAAAGAAAAGAAAATTAAATTCCCTTTCGCATACCAAACCTTTTGTTGTTTTGAGAAATATCTTATAATTATCTATTGGGTGATTGTGAAGTAATGATTTAGTAAAATGGTATTGAGAGTGTTAGTCTTAACTCCTTAATCATTATCATTAATTCATTATAACATCAAAGTCCTTTTTCAATTGAGTTAATCGTCATTGGGTTGGTCGGTTACCTTGATTCCGTCAGGCAAAAACCCTTTAATAAACATATGTTTAATTTAATTTTAAGAAAATTAATGTACATGACTATATAGAAAGATTCGACAAATACCAAATTGTTTTGGTTGACATAACCAAACCATAATAATATCGGACCTAAACATAAGTCACATGAAAATACAATAACAAAAATGAAACATCAATGACACCAAACAGACATTTAACGAAACTAACATCTCATGTATCCTAATATATTTCTTATTTATTATTTATTATTTTGCTCATCATGAGCCATTACTTAACTATAAGCTCTTCACCACCTTAGCTTTGCAGGAAAATACTGCACACAACACAGAAATCAGTTTAGAAAAATGCATTGATAAATACTTGAATTAATTTCACAAACTCTAATTTGGTCGAAACGAAACATTGTTCTTACCTTGTCAATGAGAGACTGGTAGTATGGCTTCACTTTTTCGACATCCACCCGAACTTTGCTCTTGCTGTATAAGTCGTACTTACTAACAGTAGACATAAAAAATAAAGTACATAAGCAAACGATAGTTTACTAAACAAAACCGACGAATTAGGAGAACTGAACACATACTTGAATATTTGAAGCCAATTTAGATTCTGGACGTCTTCTTCATTCATCAAGTGCTTATATGCTTCGGATCTATGCAATGCTGTTGTACGAAAACAATAATTAGCTATCACTAGACTTTATTAAAGAATTAATTACCATTCTAAACGGAAATCATACCATAGAATGAATGATATCTTATGATGAAAAGTCCGGCCGAAGGAAGAGCAGTCCTATTTTCCTTTGCCACCTAAGTTAACGATACACATAATATCATTGCACAATTTGTTGGAGATGACGATTTACAAAAAATTAAATGAATTTAAGAAGAGTAGAGCGTCGCTTTGTACCAAATACATGTAATCGTCATGTCCCCATGACATCATAACCTTGTCGAGTCCACATCCTTCGGAGTAAATTCCATATTTTGTATTATAAGTAGGATTATTGTAGTCAGGATTTTCTTCAAAGTACTGTTTGTTAAAAAAGAGCACGTCAATTAAACAGCATATTAATACAGTATATCAAGAGATATCAGTACTAATATGATCGATGAGTTTATATGAAAATCGACCTTGTTGTGAACGATTGATTTATCGAAAGCACATCCGACTGGAAACGTGTCACCAACAACAGCCCATTGAGGAAGTTCTCCAAAGCTAGGATGAAGCAAAACCTTTCCAAGATCTAGAGAAAACATTTCAAAGGTAATTAAATCATATAAAGAACGTAAGATCATAACAATATATGATTAACGTATACGTTGTAGCTGCACATAAGTTATTTGCAACAAAATACATTTGAAGTTGTACATGTGTGACCCTCAAACTATTATAACCGTTCATAATTAGTCCTTAAAATACAATTGAGACAACTAATATTAGATGCAATCTGCTGCACGGATAATTTACGTATGTAACAAGTAAAATATTGTTTACAAGTATTATTATTTGCTCAAACGTACCATGGATCAAGGCAGTCAAGTGAAGCCAATCTTGGTCAGGATAGTCTTTTCGTATGGCCTCTGCCGTTTGCAACAAGTGCTCGATTTGAGGTTCATCTAAATCGGGGTCACTCTCGTCGACCACTTGGTTCAAGAGTTCGCAACATTCCCAAATGCTCATTTCGACCTTGTTCAATTTTTCATACTCTTGTCTCATCCTTTTTACCTGTATATGCATCCATATATGTCAAAATCCAATAGTCAAATTCATCAAAAATAAAATAAAATTACCACATAATTTCTGAAATAACAAAAAATTACTCACAAAATCAACTGTTTGATTGATGTGATTGATCTGATAGAAGTTTTCCACACTTTTTTGTCTTTCGCTCTCAACATCGTAATCCCTATAAAACAACGAATTAAAATTAACGTCGAACAATTTCAAAACGCAAAAACTCTGTTTTTCTGTCTCATACTTTTCTATTTGTTCATATTGATTTTTATTTGTTTTTTTACTAGGAACATACTAATCCGATTAAAATTTCCGTTATTAGCTAAGAATCATCGATCAATCTGTGTTCTCCTAATTCATTACATATAACTTTTTATTACGTTAATTTAAAAGATACAACTTATTATCTTTGTTTAGTTCATGCTTATCAAAATCCAAATCCTACCTACGATCGTTTTCTTCTGCATAAGATTAAGATCGTAAGATCGAGATTAAAATGTCATACTACAATGTCCTAATTTATTTCATGTGGGGTGTAATACATAACAAAAACAAAGTGTGTGATAAGTTTCTAAAATTGTCCATATTTATTAAAATGAAAACAACGATACAATTTCATTACAAACATTCAATACATAATCAGCACGTTTTTATTTAATTAGATCGTCAAAACAAAATTCTCAAAAATATAAATAAATGAGTAATTTTAAATAAAAAGTATGCACCTAAAATTGTGGCCAAAAGAATTGGCATGGGGAATACAAAATCCACCATCCAACACCAATTCTGATTCCGTCTCTGATTCCTCCCTGTTCTTTGGGATCTGCTCATGACTTCCATTTTCTGTTACAATTAATTCTTGTTCAGAAAATAAATATAAGAGCGTGACAAAATCTAATGCTATAAATCAAAGAAATCACAATTCAAATAATTCATAATGAATAGAAATGGATTGGATTCTTGCAAGATTTTCTTTTTAATTCTAACAACAACGATATTCAATTCTGTCAATATAAAGATAAATTGTTTCTTTCTAAAATTCTAAAAACAACAATATTCAATTCTGTCAGTATCCAAATATGCCGAAAAAGGAAAGTATTGATGATCCACAACATAATTTAATCTCACGAGAATATAACGATGAAACGATTAATCCACAATCCAAAATAAAGAAGATGAAAAGATGGTTACCATGTTGGGATTGATCAAGGATGATAGTCATCTTTACAAATCCGCAAAAAATATAAAAATATTATATGAAATGGGAAATATGATATTTTGTGGTGTTGTAGAGATAATAATAAGAAGAAGAATTGTTGTTGGGGTGGCAAATTGTTGGTGAAAAAAGAGGCTATTTATAATATGCCGGAGAGTCCTTCCCTGAGAATTCATATTCAACGAGTCCTTCCCCTGAAAACACAAACTCTTCCCACTCCTTCCCCCGCAATTTTCTTTTTTTAAATTTAGATATTTATCATTTTTTAAAAATATATAATAAAGGAAATAAAAAACGGGAAAATAGTGATAGGTGGAGAGTAAGGAAGTGTTGTAGGCTTGTGACTAACCGGATTTTTTCTTTTTATTACTTTTTTTTTTTTTTTAATTTATTTTAGTTTTTTCGTGGTTTAAGATGTTTATGCGAGGTGGGGTCGAGGTGACTCAGCTAGGTGTTGGCATCGATCAATTACAGCCACTCGATACATAATCTGTCACGCAAAGTTTAGTTATAACTCGCGTTTTGATTTGATGATTATGATATTTTTATATAGTTTATGTCTATTTTTGAAAGAATTTATTTATCATGTGACTTGATTTATTTATATCTTTTACACAAACTTTAGTTGTAATTTACACTGATTTGATGATCACCATGATTTTGTATTGGTCATGTCTACTTTTTAAAAAACTTTATTTACTATGCGAGTTGATATATATTGTTGACGCAAATTTTAGCTATAACTCACATTGATCTAGTGATCACGATAATTTGTATGGACGTGTCTATTTTGGAAAGAGTTACGTTCATCTATCATGTGACTAAATCTATGTCTCTTTTGCAAACTTTAGTTAACCTCACATTGATCTGGTGATCACGAAGATTTTGTACGGGTTGTGTCTATTATTGAAAGAGTTTGTCTATCACGTCTTTAGAATACATGTTAAACTTCATTCAAAACTACTTTTGATTTAAATTTATAAGTCTTAACATGTAACTTTAAGATTATCATGAAGTCCAAAGTCAAAATGTTATATGATTTTTTTGTGAACATCTTTTATGTGCTTTAAAGAACTTCATATCTCATATAGTTTATAAAAAATTATGTAAAGTTATTGTTGATTCAATAAGAATAATACGTTATAGCTACATACTTCAAGTTAAACGGGTAGTTACCTATATGAAAATATGTAGTCTTTGCGTTCTAAAATAAATATTTATATTTTAATTTTTATTTATATTAAAATAGAAGTCTACTTTCAAAAATAGACTGTCGATTTTATTATTTTATTTATTTATACATTTTTATGAAAATTTATGCATAAAGGAGAAGATAAAAATAATATTTAACTTGTAAAGGAATATCAATCAACAAGAAAACACTTTATTTTGAATCTGAGATACTATTATATTTGAGAATCACAAAGACATAAAAAAAAATATCCACTAGATTTGTGAGTTCGTTGAAAGCGCGAAGATATGGATAACGATTGTTTAAAATTAAACTAAATTGGTCACGCAAATTAAGGTGGCAGTAGACCCATCTGACGTGTATTGGAGTCATGTAAAGTATGGGTTGTCACCTTGTATTTATTAGGCTATATATTTAACAAGTTTACGTGTCTAAAATTACCACCGTCTATTTTCGGTGTGTACCCGATTACAATGATTTGCAATTATGGATCCTTCCGACTCGATTTGTCGGTCAGATATTTCACCGTTGCTTATAAATTTGTTAACTCTTAAGTTTGTTGCAAAACAAAAAAAAAAAGATTTATTCATTGAGAAATTATATTTATGTAACTAGAAAGTTCTTAAATAGACGTACATTTATAAAATTATCCATTTGTAGTAAAATTATATTAAAGTTTGAGATATGTATTTTTCATCTTAAGATTCAAACCTTTTTAAAGTACCACCACATTTTATTTTTATTCTATACTACAGTATAAAATATATTTAATAATTTAATAAATAAAAAGAAATATTGTACGAATCACTATTAATAAAGGGTTTATTGATTCGTAATATGTTTAACTTTCATGTTTTTATATTGTATGGAGTTAACTTTGAAATCTTCTATTGTATAAAATAAACCTTCTTAACCTCTCTATTGTATGTAATATTTTTTTTTTTGGCCATTCTAAAAACAGAAAGTTTCTTTTTTTGTCTAGGTCAAAAAAGGCAAGTCATCATACAATATAAAGTTTTTGAAAGTTTACCTCATACAATAGAAGATTTCAAAGTTAACTCCATATAATATAAAAATGTGAAAATTAAACGCATCACAAATCAATCAATCCTTTCATAAATATTAAATTGTCAGTCATTGTACACTAAAATACCAACAAATTCTATTTGTATTTTAACTTATGGGTTTCGTTTTGTGTATAATTTTGAGAAATCCAAGATTGATACGTGAAGAATAGAGCAAGCATGAAAAGATAGCTGCTTAATCGGATTTGAATGTATATTTTTCTGACTAATTTTCAAGGTTAATTAGAAAACATATATAATTTAGCCAGAATATCTCAAACTCATGCCGACACATGACGATACACAGATACAAAAGACACACACGTATTGTATAACATCGTTAGCATAAATGAATCTGATTAGTTAAGATTAATTAAGTTGTTTTGTTGTAATTAGTTTATGGTCAGTTCATACCTCATTTTATTTTCAAGACCGTTATAGTTTTGTTAATATTGACAAAATGAAAAAGGAAAAGTAAGATAACGTGAATTTCAAACTACATACGTTGACACCAAAATTGTCGAATTATGATCCTACACCTATTATAAAGAAGAAGAAGAAGTCATATTGAACGGAAAACTTCATTAACAACTAGTAAATTAAGGATTTTCATAAGCTTTTCATATAAAATAGTAATGTCAACGGAAATTGGCTAATTGTTGAATCTCACAACATTACTAAAAACAGGGGCGGATACGGAGAGGAGCGCTAGGAAGCTTCAATCTGGCGGACAACCTAATGCGATTCTGTTTTAAATCAACGATTTGCTCATTTTTTAAAAGAAAATGAGCTCTTCTTTACGGGGAGAACAATCTTTTCTTATGGCCACTTTTTTATTCACATACGATTGTGATTGTGGAGTTGAGACAGGGAAGGGTCTCAGCCTGAAATGTTCGATAATAGCGCTGAAGTATCTTGCTCATTGGACATGGCATGAATTATCTTGCTCATTCGACTTGACATAAATCACCGAACCTGCACTCAGTAATCGTAATGCTTTGAAAATGCTTTGGCAGATTGCTTACTACTAGGTTGAATCGGATGTCAACATGTGAAGGCACCATTGGCAGTGTAGACAACTGTTCTATCTTAAAACATTATGATATATAAATTAGTTTTATTGTTCAGAGTATTTTAATATTTATCTCTTTAAAAATAAAATATATATGTAAAAGCACTTTTGATATTTGACCCTTCAAAATTCTTATCTTGATATTGCTCTCTCAAAAATAATTTTATGAGCCTACTTTTAACTACGAACATTTTAGACTCTTAATGAAACAATACAACCCTGTCAAAGAAAAAAGGAGTCCTCGTAAAGATGTTATGAATTCCTAGTTATATACATAGATGAAGTTCAAGTTTGTGGCCCAAATTGTGCAATAATGTGCCAATGTGTATCTTTGGGCTGTGCTAAATAATTGTGCTCGTCCTTTTTAGTTGAAATGAACCTCAGCCCATTAACCACTTCTTGTTGTTAAAAGGTTCGAGTTGATCCAGTCTACGATATTTGCAGCCTAGTGGCTTTATTTCACTCTTGTATAATATTAAAAGATCTTTAATATTGAATTATTGATTATTGATGCTAAGTTGTTAACCACGAAGTCGATATATAGCCTACTAGATTGTAAACTATTTCAAGTGGACATGTTTTTGTACATACTAAAAGCCATAAATATTCCAACTACCGCATTATAATCAATATATATGTATGTATATATAGAGGTTCAAATAAGAAATCTAAATATCGTAGGAACGTAGGAAATGACTTCAAAATCATTATTAAATATCTAAAATACGTTATTTTACAAAAGTTTCTTCGTAGCTCATTGTTCAAATAACTTTTAGAAACCATTTTTCAAATAAAAAAAACTTCGACTTTTTTTTTTTTTTTTTTTTTTATAATTTTTTTATTCATAATAACCACATGTTATAACTAGATAATCACACGAATAGTATGTGATTATCAAAACCATATTTTGTGATTATCTCGAACGCATGATAATCACATTATATTAGAGAATAATCACATGTGATTATAGTGTTATATTTTGATTATCTTGAATAATCACAACAGTAACGACTGTAAAAATAGTTAAAAAAAAGTTAACATTTTTTATTAAAATTTTATCATAGCTTGCAAAAGTTATTTTAATAACAATCATTGAAAAAGTTCTGAAGAAAAATGTATTTTGGATATTTAAAAAGTGATTTCAAAGCCATTTCTACGTTCTCATAATATTTATGTTTTTTGTTTGAACCCTCCCCTATATATATATATATATATTTGACGTCTTACCATTATAATCAACTACATTTTCGACTTAATTACCATGTAAATATATACCATAATTATATACGAAATATCTGTAAGGACAGAAGATGTGATGCGAGTCTATGACTGTATGAGGATCAAAATATTGTACCAAATGCAAGATTTCAAATACAGTTTACACTTCTTACAACATGAAGGAAAAATACCACATTATAGACACTAATATGACAACACTAGGTGGTATTTTTAAGTAACGACTTTTGGAACAAGAAAATGCTTGCAATGAAAATTGAAGGGCTAACTAACTAAGTGTTTCTCAAGTACAGGCCAGTCTTCCCCTGAGCATTCATCATAAAAACACAACTTCACTCGTCGGGTACTGCAATGAAGGCAGCCGCAAGGGAATCATTTACGAGTACATGGCTAATGGGAACTTAGAAAGCCATATATTCCGTATTTTTCATCTTTCACATATACATCCACTTTAAATTAGATATATCCATTAGTTTAATAATTGACATAGATTAGAAGCTTGCCAATACTTAATTATATTTTAAATTGAGCAGATGGGAGTTCAAGTGTCTTGACTTGGGAAGAAAGACTACAAATAGGATGTGATGGAGCACATGGTTAGCTTGCAATCAATTTCAAATCTACTTTCTTGCCTTTTTGGCTTCTATGATCATGAAGAGTTGAAGACTGCTAACCATATAGAGTGTTTCGTTTTTTAAGGCTAGAGTACCTGCATCATGGATGCAAGCCACCAACAGTCCATAGAGATATCAAGTGTACCAACATCTTACTGAATGAAACATTTCAAGCAAAACTAGCAGACTTCGGGTTGTCCAAAGTTTTCTCAGCAGAAGGTGGTTCCCATATTTCAACAGCAATTGCCGGAACTCCTGTTACCTCGACCCTGAGTAAGTTTTTCTTATCTTATATGTAAAATTTATATATTCAACGAAAAGAAACAACTAGTTTTTAGAAGAGTATGTCATTTAGTAACAACCCTTCTAAATTCTAGCCTTTTGAACTTGATACATAACTTAAAATTTTAGATTGCTTTGGGCCGTCTTTGCTACATAATTTAAAATGAACAGAGTAATTTAATTTATATGAATCTTAAGACTACCTCTTTTTTTTGTTGCTAACCATAGATATTTGGTATAAATGCAATAAAAATTCTGGCTTGCAGGTATTACACGTCAAACAGGTTGACTGAGAAAAGTGACATTTATAGCTTTGGACTTGTGCTTCTAGTGTTAGTTACAGGCCAATCAGCAATAACCATATATGACAATGAAAACATACACATTGTTCGATGCGCTAGTTTAATGCTCGCAGAAGGAAATGTGAATGGCATACTTGATCCAAGGCTAATAGGGGATTTTGACATCAATTCGGCATGGAAAGCAGTCGAATTGGCCATGGCACGAGTTGACCAAACTCCCAACAAATGACCAACCATGAATGAAGTGGTGGTGGAGTTAAATGATCGTTTGGTGATGGAGAGAGCTCGTCAGGAGACGAAACCAAAAAAGTTAACTGGACTCATGTCTCTTAATCTAGAGAGTGCATATGATCCGAACCCAAGATAGTGAACTAAAAAATTCATTGTATTGGTGATACAATGATATTTGTGTAACGATTTATTTTTCTCTTGTGCTTTTTTGTTTTAAAGATCGAGACTTATAGGTTTTTTGACTTCCTGTAACAGAAAACTATTTTGATTGATCACAAGAGTTCTTTTTAGTTTGAATGATTCTGAGCCCATTAAGCATCTTTATCGACAATCGAACAAGCAAAAGATTTGAGTCCAGCGCCAAGCCCTACAGTAGCAAAACTTTACTCTGTGTCTCCGTAAGCCTATTATATTTATTAGCTTAATTGTTTTATTCAACTATGGTATTATATTCTTAGATTTCAATTCAATTATTGATGCTAACGATGAAGTCAATACTGAAAAAATGGCAGATTACTTTAAATGGGCTGCTCTAATCTCTATTGCTAACTACATGGAGTAACAATATAAAATTAAATAAAAATAAATCCAAATAAACAAATGCAAATCAAGACTTGGAATCACAAGCAATTACACAAATACCCTTCTCTTCCTAACAACTATTCCAGATTTGACTTTCTATTGTCAAACTAATTATTACAAAAAGAAAAAAAAAAAAAAACATCTATCTGAAATCATTTATATAGAAATGAAACAACGATGATCACTCTAAAAGGGCCTGAAATTATAAAAGATGAATCTATGAAGTACTAGGTTTGAAAGTTTATATTTATATTACTTCAAGATGAAGGGAACATACCAGGTATCGAATTTGATTTGCCAGGACCTTTCAAAGAGGGTGTGCTTTAGGTCCAAGATATCAATGGTTCACGTTCAAGGTTTCATATAAATTTTAAAAGTTCTAGCTGCTTACTCAAGTTCAATTAAGCTCAAGTTTAAGCCTCGCACAATTTCATGGTTCAATAGGCAGGTTACATTCACGTTTCAAGTGGTAGTTTTGTTTAGTTTTTCAAGGGTTGAAGTTTGTTTGTGTGTTCAACTTGCATCTCATTGTGTTCACATAGATTTGGAAAGACATTTATCCTTCAATTGTATCATCATGGATTTTTCAGATCCAATTTAATATATTATGTTTTTCGGTAGGAAAAAGAAAACAAAAAGAAAAAAAAACATAGAAATAATTCATCAATAGTACTAAAAGTGTTATATTAATATATATAGGGCGGAGATCAATAGGGAAGTAAAAAAATTAGAGAATGAGGGAAGCAAATCTCAACCATTGATTTCATCATAAATGAATTTTAAAATTACAAAAAATTACAAAATTTAACATTCATCACCAATGAATGTTAAAAACGTTTTTTAATAAAAAAATCAAAGGCTAAAATTTACTTCACTCATTCTCCAAATTTTGAAGCTTCCCTATAAATTCTTCCCCAATATATATATATAAATGCTTTCATCTCACATATGAGACATACTATGTTCATAATAGAGTATAATACATATATACATTTTAGATACTTGTATCAAATCAAATACTTGTATTATCTAATACTGTATACACATATTTATACTATAATTATACATCCTATATATTTTGTTTAACTTTCTATTTTACTCCCTTTTAATGGGTGCAGGGGAAGTTCCCCCACACACTTTCGAAAAGACTAAAATACCCTTCATTTATATTAATATTTACATCAAACCTATTAACTTTCCCCCACATTCTTTAAAATTAAATATCTCAAAAATAGTTAGTCAAAAAATCATAAAAATTACACCATAAAAATCAGAGTTTTTTTTTCTTTGATTAGACATCTCACATGATATACTTTCGATGAATTTTTATGAGATGTTTTTATGTAACGATTCAATTATCAAAAGTTATATGTGTTATCCCACTTTTTTTATCTCCATCAAATACATGTCATCTAAATATAAAAACACATAATAAACACGATAGAAAAAATATAGATCGAACATCCAGCACCGCTACTTTTTGCGGATACATGACTAGTTGCTTATAAATGCTACATATTTAGTGTCAGGACCGTCTTGTAATTTTTGAAGGCCTGCGCCGTAATCGAAATTAAGCGTGAAACATCAATATATATATATACGTAGAATGTGTAATAACTTTTCAAATTGATTGTGTCAATTCTCAAGAGCAACTCTTTAAATAATTATTAAAGTTTTATTATATATTTTACTTAATAAATGAAAGCTTTGGAGTTCCCAACTTCTTGTAAATAAAATCACTTAAATACTTTTAATATTTTTCGTCAGTCAGTTTGTCTAAATTATAATCAATATATTCACTTTTCAATAAATAATAAGTAATATTCTAAAATAATATTTTAAGAAAAATAATAATAATTACGAATAGTGCTGTTGTTTTGACATCCTTCAAAAAAAATATCAAAGTACATATTAAAAGTGAGACTAAAATTGTAAGCTATGTAGTACAAGGGTTGAAGCTGAATTATAAGTAATAATAAGGGTTAAACATACAAATGCAATGAAAACTAAGAAACTAAATCGTCTTCCTTCTAGTCGCCTGAAATTTTCTACCCACTCTATTAAAGGATAACTATGAGCTTCTCTATTTATGTGGTTGAACACTTTACACACTTTCTAATCCGATCCTGTTTGGTGTAGAGTATCATTAATACAAGTAGTTATTTAAGTACAACTATTTTACTTGCACTCTTACATATGCTTTATTGAATAGCTACATTTTTGTTGGTCGGAAGTCGTTTTGAAAGTAATCTTTCTACTTGAAATCATATGACTATTTACATCAATGACAGAATTGAATATTGTAGTTGTTATATGTTATTAACAAAGGAGGTCTGATTTCGAAAGTATCAGAACAATAATCAACAACCACAAATTAAAAACAATTAAAAAAGAGATAAAAACAATCTGCCTTTGGTTTCCTACATGTTCCTACTGGCCGGGCGTAAGAAAAAACTGGGTCTAACAGAAAATTGGGCTTGATAAGTGGCTTAATCAAGTGGAGGATATTCAATTTTCAAATATATGTAAAATAAAATAAAATTTCCTTCATTGATTTATTTATTTCTTTATCTAATTTTCTTTTCTTTTTTCAAACATACAAAACAAACAACCAATCAGCAACGAAGTCCAATCGTGTGCGCCAACCTTACATGAGCACATAGGAAACTAACTAGGGGTGGCCATTTATAAAGGAAATATATTGTCAACTTGAGGCAAACTTCAATATTTCATTTCAAATTTTGGTTAAATTATGTAACAATAAAAACAAAAACTTTAGTCAATTATCACTTAAAACATATATGATTACAAAATTAATTAGACTACACGTTAAGAATATTTATAATTTGAGATTTTATCAAAAATCTTTGATCTTTCGGTACGAGAGTAACTCATCAACAAATCTTATAAGATGATATGTATATAATATGTATGATCGTGTATAAATGGTAGTGGAGGATGTGTTTATGTCGTCAAAAAGTTTAAAAGAAAATAATTTGAGAGTTTAATGGACTATGTAATAAGTTGTTCAAGAGATATAAAAAGTTATGAATGATCAATTTACAAGTATATAATTTATATTCAAAACTTAAAGTTATATATCATTTTTAGAATAGATATAATTAATAATGTAGAGGTAAACGATTGTTTGAATAACGGAACTTTCCAAAAATAGCAAAGAAACCCAACTCACGCAAAATACCTATTTATTTTGATCCAATCATGAGAGAGTGGGAATACAAGTCAAATGCCATCGTCAATGTCAATCATGAACTACGAGATCATTACAGATCTCATGAAATATTTGAAACGGTCATACTATACGTATACTATATGTTATGTTACTCCATTATTAATGATTAAAAATTCCATAAAGAGTAAATGGATATCTTCAAAGTCTTATCATTCATGCATCTTATACTACTTTAGTTTAAACTATTTAATTTTTATTATCCAAATGTCACTTGAGGGTTTTAATAGACACCGTCATGGTTGATGATGATCTTATCAGCGGTTATCTTTTAGAGGATTTGTATTTATGTGTTATAAGAAATTGGGTCGATAGAGAATGTAAGAGAACCTTTGAAACTGTCTCAGTATTTATTGATGCATATTAAATATAATGTACATTCGTTAACAAATATTAAATAAATCGATATACATAAATATTTATTGATGAAAATTTTGTTTAATTTGAATTGATGCACGTTTCCCACAAATATATAGGTGCCTTTATGATCTTCCCTCTCCGTTATAATATGTTAAATAAATCAATTAAAACACAGATCACACATTTAATTAATATGTTAACTCAATGGCAAAGAATAAGTACGATCAACTAATTATGTGTGTTCTTCAATTTGGCAATTGTTATTCGGTTGATTCAAGCCATAGTATGTACTTGTATTCGATTAATCCAACTCGAGCTAAATGTATGTCAAAAGTTCGAAAATCGACAAAAAAAATATCACTAATTTAACATTCAATTAAAGATATGCGAGCAATAATTAAATGTAAAATAACAGTTTTTACACTTCATTTAAAGTAAAATGCATTTATTCATAACTGAAAATGATTTTAAAGGGTATAATCGAAAATTTCATGTATAATTTAATAAACACAAGACCTTAAATAACAAAACTGAAATTTTGGGTGAGTTTACATATGTTATCTCAAAATAAAATAAAATAAAACAAAACATGTAAAGGAGAAAGAAGGCATGTGGTAAGCAATAGAAAGAGGGATGATAATCGAGGGGCACGCTTAAGGTTGGGTTGGATCAAGGTGGGACACAAGGACCACCGGCTCTGACCATGGGCTCACTGCCCCATTCATAACTTAACACACACGGTCCCCCACATACATCTACATATGTATCGATCGTCTACTATAATATACTTAAAAAAAAAAAATTTCTTTTTTTTTACCTTTCCTCATAATCATAGGTACCATAATTACTTGTATTGTGTAACCTTTTTGCCTTTTGAAGTTGATGGGTTTTGTAAAATAATTGGTTAAAACACATGTATTACTAGTCTTTCATATGTTGGATTAGTGGATATATTATTTGATAAAATGTTAAAAGTATTACTAAGATAAATGATAATAATACTAATTAATAATAAAATTGGGATCAACTCCTTATTTTTATTCCAAAGAAATGCAGCAATTTGTTTTTTTTTTGGATTATCATAATGATACAAAATTAACTTCTTAATTAGTAATTATTTACTTTATATTTTAAAAATTCATAACCTATTGATTGATAATAATGTTGATCATGTTACTCTAAAGTATTGTAATACATGCTAAAAAATGTACCATCCGATTAAACCCACCTTTTGAAAAAAAGAAAAAAAAAGAAGAGTAAGTCCAATAATTAAGAAAGAAAATTATTCATATTTTTTTTTGAACGGCGAGTTAATACACGACTATAGTTAGTGATTTGATTCCACAGCACTTACTCAGAAGGTAGTCCCTACCAGCCTCGAATCGACGCATCTATGGGGCAGAACCTCACAAATATCCACACAGAAGGAAAACCCCCATAAAGAGATTCGAAGATGAGACTTCTCGCATGAGGAAACAACCTCCCCAAAGATACTCTTGATTGCCAACTAAGCTAGACCAGTTGGTTAGAAAATTATTCATATTAACCCATGCCTTTTCTATCGGAGAAAAACAAATACCCCTACAAGAATTCAGCATTGTATTTTTACATTTTATATGATAAAGAAATAATAAAAGAAAGAAACATGCTTAGAGCAATAGAAAAAATAATTAACAGTTAATTAGTGATAACAAAAGTGAAGATCAAAACACAGAGAAATACAATGATGACACAATTATGATCAAATCCCATTAATCTCTTAAATCTTTAACATTAATCATCATGATCATGATGAAGTGATCATAACCATATCATGACTTCAATTCTCAATTCGGTCAACTAGCTTTCTTTCCTATCTTTATTGGGAAGGTGCATTACAACAACTTTTTTCACCTACTGGTTTAGTACACTCTATAATGCATGAAATACAAGTCCTCCACATCAGGATAAATTAGGGTAAATCTGTTGACGAGGTAGTAAAAAATGCGTCTGCATGGGAAATGGTACACCTAGTGCAACATTAGGGTTAATACTTTGAATACCATGACTTGTAGTATATGCATTACTAGTTGTACCACAGCCCACATAATCAATCTTCATTCCCAACTGTTCCAATGCTTTCACTTGTGATCTCAAAAACTTTAAATAATTAGCAGCTTCATCAAGCATTGAAGCTGTATCCATTTTATTTCCACCAGGAACCAGTTTTTGTAAAACCCTAATTTTATCACTAATTCTTTCTCTCCGCTCCCGTGCAGCCACCGTTTGTGGATCGCTCGATATCTTCACGTTTTTCCTCCGTCGTTTCTCCGTCACCTCATCGTCGGTGAAACTCACCGGCCGGAAAGCCGCGGCTCGGTATATCATTTCTTTCATTTGGGCAATTGCCTCGGAATCCTGCTCATCGGGTTCCGACGATTGCCCAAAATTTATATTTGAAGAAATGGGTCGACCCGGATCTGATCTGGGCCTTTTTGGTCTTTTACCTAGTGAGCATTGAGAAACGATGCTCTCGTCGCTATCTTTTGTGACGGAATCTCCCAAAGAAACACTGTTAATAAGATTGTTACATATATTTTTGTAATCGGAGAAAATTGCGGAAATGCCATCCTTGTGCTCAGGTGATGTGTCCATGGTGGCTGTGGTGGTGGTGGTGGTGGTGGGAATTACATTCTTGCCCTCATGAGCACTATTGACATGAGTCAAAGCTTGAGACCAATATTGACTAATAGAACCACAATCATAACTTGAGGCTCCATTAATGGAATCTTTATCCGGCCCGTTGGCGGTAGTTAACTGGCTCGAACATATCTTTGAGTCGTTTTTTTTGGTGTCTTGGATCGGGTCCAAAAAGATATCTTCTGAGCCCAAAATGAAGCTTTCTACGATTTCTTGATGTTGTTGATGAGTAATGTTACTCCATGGGAATGACATGTTTGTATCCCAAACCAGATATTCCATAATATGTCTGATTGTAAATAATACGTGGGGTAAGCTGTAGAATTTGCTCTTCTGATAAATTTTTTGTTAAATGATCGACGAATTGGATCAAACGATAATTGAATAGTCGAAGTGTATGATGTCTGAATTATGAACTAAGGTACATATAATTATTGTAACAATGATCAATAAAGATACAAGAAAGTTGAAGAAAAAAGAAATTGAAGAAGTCAATGAATTAAAGTAGGAGACTTCGTATTTGAGCATGGATGCACATTCATGGTATTATAGGTAGGTTTTATATATACAAAGTGAGAAATACACACAAATAAGGAATATCAATTGGAACCACTTGAAAGTACAAAAATGCTTATTTTTTAAAAGAAAGGGCTACAAAAGATAAGGTTTATTTTTGTAAGGACCAGTGGGCCTACTTTGTATTAATTTATTTGTAATACAAATTTCGTATATAGTTTTGAATAGGTTTAGCTGTTAAATTAAAAAAGTAATTTTATATGAAAATAAAAATCTTGTTTATTATGTACAAGCTGCAGTTTTAAAATACAATGAAAATCTCAAAATTTCAAAACTGCTAAAAAATAGCTTTTTATGAAAAATTTAAAATCTAAAGTTACAGCTTATAGCTATGGTCTATGACTACAGCTACAACGTATATCTACTTCACCAAACAGACCCGTTACCTAATTTTTTTCTTCTAACTTTATTTTTGCATCTATGCATCGTACACAATATTTCTTATAAACAACTAAATTGACATGATGCACAAGACAGAGATAGATAGTGCATCTATGATGATAAATGACTATATGTCGTTGTTTTTTTTTCACAATTCTGCTCAAGTCTCAAATAAAAATATTGACCCAGCCTTTATAAAAATTTAGCCAAATCTAATGTAAGTACGGGATATATTATGTAGTGGAGTAGTACTGAAGTCCTTCTGGGAATGAGCTCGTGGCATGTTTCATGCGCTCTGTAAAGTTCAGGGAATTGCAGTTAGAATTAAGCACTAACTAACCATGCATCACAACCAAGGAATTCCATCTACTCATTAATTATTTACTTAATATTGCTACTTTTTTTTGTTTTCTTTTCGAGCCAACTTTAATAAACTAACGTAAACATAACTCCATAAGATATTAGGAAATTAATGTCACTTTAACTCGTAAATGAAATTGATTGATCAGTTTCTACCAATTCAGCGTCACGTCAACTTTTTTTCAAAACTGACTAATAACTGATTGACCACCGCCATCAATGACGGTTAGTTTTTTTCCATTATTTAATTTACATATTTAAAACACAATAATTAAAATAAAACACATTTCATTAAAATAAAAACATTACGTTAATTAAATAAAAACATTACATTAATTAAAAAAAACATTACATTTCATATAAAAAAATTACAATAATAATAAAAATTACATTTATTGAAAAAAATATACGATTAACGTTGACAGAAATTTGGTGGGAGTTGCGCAATGTGTTCGATTAGAGCATTGCGAAGTTGATGATGCACCGTTCGATTGCGTAATTCATTGTCCATTAGTAGTTGACTTGCAACCCTTTCTTGCCATGAATGTCGGGGTAAATTTGCCGGGTTTGTCAAATAATTTTCTTCTAAGTTGACACATATATCGGCAATTGCCCTCGGTTATCATGTTGTGTAAAATCACATAACAATAAATGAGTGTGTAATTGTATGAATTAAAGAGTGAAGTAGTTGTTTTTTGTGTGAATTATAGTTGTTTAGAGTGGGTATATATATAGGAGTAATTGTGGATGAATTAGTAGGTAAAATAAATGAATATATATATTAAATAAATAAGCTTGCCGTTAGATACCTTTTCAAAGTTTTTAATTTTTTCTTGGAACGATTAGAAAAGAAAAGAAAAAAAAACTTCAAAACGCAGCTCCATCAGTAAACCGGTGGACCGAACCGACGGCTTGGTGCCATCGGTGTCGGTTCCGTCAGTTTCAACCGACATCGAAACCGACGTACCAATGTGACTGCCCTAAGTATTCACAACTACGCAAGCCTAGTTTGACACCAATAGTATTTTCATTTTATTAAGGATATATGAAGGTAACTTTCAAAAATAGGTACAAATTAAACAGTTTAGCGAGAATTTGACTTGTACTAAATATGAATGGCCGTGGATTTGATTTCTGTGAAATAGTGGCCCATCAAATGTGGTTTCAAAATCATGATTAAAAATAAAAAAGTATTAGTAGAGGAAGAAAATAGAAGTGACGTGCACTTTAATTTGAATATTACTAAGTGATGAATTGCATATACATGTAACTAACTAATTAACTACCTCGATATTTGGGTATGATACTCACGCTTGGGCGGTTGGATGATCAATTACAAGTCCTCTAAGGGCAGTCCAACCCCGTTCGTCGGTTTGGGGGTCGGTTCGAACCGACGAGACTGACGCCATTGGCACGGTCTCGTCGCTGGCTCGTTGGTTTTGAGTCAGTCGGTTAACCGACGCTGGTTCGGTTTGAATGTCTACTTATTTTTTTTAATGTGACAGCAACGGCTATGTTTCTTTTTTAATTTTTTTCCACTAAATTAATACACACAATTACTCCTATATATATACCCACTCCAAACAACTATAATTTACACAAAAAACAGCCAATTCTCTCTATAAACTTATATAATTATACACCCATTTTATCTACACAAAATACTTATGTGTAAATATCTAGTTATAAAAATAGTAAAACAAAATCAAAGCTAACTATTACACAACTAGGCAAGTGTACCTAATCGGATAGTAGTACATCAGTGATAAGTCTACCAGGTAGTCTCTCACATGAACAATTTATATGTATTTTAAGGATATTAGTCTAATCAATAGTTAAGATAAAAGGATAATGTCTCTTAATGACAAGCAGTCAAAAGGTTTTTAAATTAAAGAAGACAGTAAATCAAATGATTAACCAAAAGGTAGAAGTATGTTCATCTAGACATTTCACCAATAGAGTTGGACAATAACTAGAAATGTATTAAACGTATAAGAATTATTAATCTAAATTACTTGTTTTCACAATGCAATCGTTTAATTGAAATCCTAAAATGCAAATGTCCTTAACAAGTTATTAATTCCAATTATGATCAAACAATTCTATTAACTTAATGATTTAATCTTTATAATCCTAGTGTCCTAGAGATTACTAATCATATAAGATGTCACTAAATATGATCCACCCATATTTTAATCCAATAACCTAATTCAATTCATCTATTGTCTCCAATTAAACGCACAAGATTCATAATCATGTAAATGTAATACTAAACACAAGAGTTTTCACTTATTGAAATAAATATCACATCAATTGAATAGATTAAATAATTAAATACAAATCGTTCCACAACTAAACATCAAATCATACGCATAAACAATTCTAATTATCACAAGTCCAACATCTATGGTTATTAGTTTAGATGAACACAAAGTATTTAGCCCATTATCATGAGTTCAATCAAACAAATACTCATAATCCAAGAATGATTCATAATGTGGTTACAAATATTAATCAAACATTAAATAAACAAGATTCGAATGAAAAGAAATCAATACTAACTTCTATGATGATTACAAGAGGGTAGATCACTTAGGGTGTCCACAAAAGCTCTCCAAAAGCTCCCAAAATCGCCTCTAATTCGTGCTTAATCAAAAGGTTAATGATAATTAGGTTTTAGGGTATAATTTAAGCCAAAAATCTGTAACCGACCCTTCTACCCGGCTGGGAATGCAAGTACCCGACGGGTACTATGGCCTTCCCACCCGGATGAGTGTCTGTTTCCCGGCTAGGCTGAAACTGGAATTTTTCATGAGTACCCGGCGGGTACTTTTCATTTTTAGCCCTAAGTCCCTTTTTGAAAGTTGTAGCCCTCTGAGTTCCGGAGATTTGGGCGCTTGAATCACCTAAATCAGAGTCCGTATGAGGGAGTTATGACCAAAACCGTGGAGCCTCGCAAAAGCTGAAAAAATCCATCAACTCTTGATCTTTTCTTCATATCTTTTCGATCTCTTCTCGATTATTAACCTGAAAGTAAACTAGACTAATTAAGTACTAAAAGATTATAAAATGACTAAAATAATATACAAATCGGATCGATATCGCCCCTATAAATATGTCTAATTTAGGCGATATCAAATACATATTATGGCTAATTCCAATTCTGATTCCGATATTGAAGAAATTCAAACGCTTACGAGTGTTTTCGATACGACCGCCGCAATTAATATGATTAATTCGATAGACTCTGATTCCGACCAAGATGTAGAAACCTCATTCAATTCGCCAAGAAGACCAAGACGATTTTTATGGATAAATCGGGATGAGGCGGGCCAACGTTTATTTTTAGACTACTTTGCTGAGCACCCAACATTCCCTGCGGATTACTTCCGACAACCTTACCGAATGAGCCGGCCTTTATTTATCTGTATATGCCACGGTATTTTATCGTACTCCCAACATCCGCTACCTTCATATTTTGCATATTTTCACCAAAGTCGAGATGTTATCGGTGCACTTGGTTTTAACGTTTTTCAAAAGTGCACTTCCGCCGTACGCCAATTGGCATACGGTTGTGCCGCTGATGCGTTTGATGAATACTTAGACATGGGTCAACAAACATCATACGATTGTTTAGACAATTTTTGTAAATGTGTATTTCATCTATTTTCGACCGAGTACTTAAGAAAACCTACACTCCAAGATGTGCAACGTTTACAACAACGTCATGCCGAGTTGCATGGTTTTCCGGGTATGTTTGGGAGCATCGATTGTATGCACTGGCCTTGGAAAAATTGTCCAGTGACATGGCAAGGTCAATACACCCGAGGTGATCAGGAATGTCCAATGATCATGCTCGAAGCGGTAGCCTATTACGATATGTGGATTTGGCATGCCTTCTTTGGTTCTGCTTGTTCGAGTAACGACATCAACATTCTGAATGAATCAGATCTATTCACTGACTTACTACAAGATAGAGCTCCTCAAGTAGAATTCACCATTGCCCGAAGACAATTCACCAAAGGCTAATATCTTGCCGACGGGATTTATCCAGAATGGGCTACTTTTGTAAAGTCGTTTAAGTTTTCACTAACGCAACAAGAAATACGTTTCAAGAGATATCAAGAATCCGCAAAAAAAGATGTGGAACGAACATTTGGTGTGCTTCAAGGCCGTTGACAAATCATCAAAAATTCGGCAAGACCATATAACATCAACAAAATAAAAAGAATCATGTATTGTTGTGTGATTTTACACAACATGATAACTGAGGACAACGGTCGAAATATGTGTCAACTTGAAGAAGATTATTTGGCAAACCCGACAAATTTACCCCGACGTTCATGGCAAGAAAGGGTTGCAACTCAATTACGTATGGACATGGAATTTTGCGATCGAACGGTACATCATCAACTTCGCAATGCTCTAATTGAACATGTTGCGCATCTCCCACTAAATTTCCGTCAACGTTAATCATATCTTTTTTCAATAAATGTAATGTTTTTTAATCATTGTATTTTATTTTTAGAAAATATAATGTTTGTTTTTAATTATTGTATTTTTTTAGGAAATGTAATGTTTATTTTTAATTATTGTAATGTTTTTTTTTTATGAAATGTGTTTTATTTTATGTATTGTGTTTTAAATATATAAATTAAAAACTGACCGAAAAAATGACCATGACCATTGACACAAGTCAGTCAGTTGTTAGTCAGTTTCAGTCAGTTTTGAGAAAAGCTGACGTGTTACTGATTTGACAGAAAGTGACCAGTCGATTTTGCCTTACTATTGAGAATGCTCTAAGGACGACTTATGAAACAATATATTATTAAGTTTGGTGTATGTTTTGTTAATAGTTACTCGATCTATCAGTATTTGTTACTCGTTATATGTATCTTCTTAAATAATAGTGTTACTCGATCTATCAGTATTTGTTGCGGCTCATATGTATCTTCTTAAATAATAGAGAGAGTTCCGTATGATTTCGACAATTGATTCAATAGTTGAAACGTAATGATTTATTGACACTAGGAGAAAAAAGGATATTGAGGTATCTGGGGCAAAGTGCAAACGGTGTTTTACTCGATGATAATAGAAGAAGTAGTTTATTAACTTATATATAGAAAGGTAATCACTCACTTTTTCTTTTTTTTTTTAACAGCAAACGAATATATTACGAGACGGATTAAGCAAGATGTTAAAATCCTTAAACAAATATATTTCTCACTTTTCAATGTAAGATTGAATATACAATCCACAATAACGCCCAACATTTATACTGGATTTGGGATTTAATTGGAAGTCACAACTTATACATTTGTGGAAGGATAATTAAAGGTAAATGGGTGCATAGTTTTTTGGGGTTCTGAATGCTACCCATACGACAGCGCAATCAGACACTGAATGGGTTCCCATTTGACATTTTTTACTATACTTTGTGTTCAAACTTCACTTTCATTGTCAACCCTCTCATTTTTCATCTAAATTATTATTGTCCCAATACAAACACCTTTAAAAAACCATTTTCAATTATAGATTTGCCATATTATAACTAAAAGAACCGCATCTTTTAAGATGGCACCCAATAATACGTCTTGGAGCTTCTTGGTTTGGACACCAAAGACACTGAATTTTTTAGCATCAATCTTTCTTTGCTTCATCGTGAGTTAGATAGAATAAGACGGAAATAAGATGGGCCAGTTTTTTTTTCTATTTTTGTGTGTTTGGGTATATAACAAATGTATATGATGCATATAAGACTCAAAAAAGTTCAGTTTTTCATGTTTTCATAGATAATGTTCAATCTTTTTAAATTTTGCTAATGTAATGCTAAGTTAATAATTCAATTTTGGGGAGTGATCTAAGTTAAAAGAATATAAAATTCAAGATTGATAGCTAGCTGCTTAATTTGCTGTGAGCATGGTGCCAACAAGGATTAATTACAAACTTGTTAGAAAAATTTAGTAAAACCATGTGGGCTTTCACAAACTGTAGACTCGTAATTTTATATGTGTATATAGTACATATTGATATTATTTTATGTATTTGAGTTCTTTTTAACGAAAGCTTCACAGAAAGATAAGATAAGTTCAAATTAAAGTTGATGTGAATGAGATATCAATTATCAAAGTAAGATATTTGATGTATGATTTGATGATTTTGAGTTTTATCCACATCTGTAGGTGATCAAAAGCTAGATGGACCAACCAACTTATATATAGAGGTGTTTAGACTCTATTCTAACACACACACAAAAACACAACATTTTCATTAAAGGGAATATTATTCTTTGATGAAATCTTACGCAGTGTTAGTTAAGTCCGACAATACAAGCTGCTTCGTCTGTTGTACTATGAAAACAATCAACAAATCTTTTTAAGGAAATTTAGTCTCACGAAAAAAGTTTGCTTACCTATTTATTGTGTTTATATGTTTTAATTGTTTTTTTTTATTATTATACATATTGTTCTAGTTATATTGGTACTACATATTTATTTATCTTTTGTTTTCATTTATAAGATTGTAATTTTATTGAAATAATTTTCTTAGTTGTGTATTTTATAATTGTATCATAGCGAATTTGTCATAGTAATAAATTATATACATGGGTAGGATTTCCTAGAAAACCCTATCAAAATAGGATGTATATTATAAAGACATATTAGTAATGTTGAACATCAGGATTAATCTCATCAAATTTGTGTACATATCAACTCTCAAGTCGTCAACTTAATTTCATGCCAATTGCGTCAAGTTTTTTAATAGCAAAAAGACACTAAATAAATGTCTTGATACATAATATTGTGTTCAGTTGTAATGGATGATAAAACACAGGGGTGAAACGAGTCGAATGACCTACATATCACATTAATTCTGCTCATCAAAATAATTAAATTAAGTTTTTAGGGTGAATCAAATCATAGCACGTAGAATGACCTATTATATCAACACATTTTCGTCATCTTTTAGTTTCATATATAATTAAAACGTTATTAGATATCTATTGTGTAATGACTTTATCTACCTGAATTTAAAAATGTCATTAATGTTCAAGTAAAAATGTTGATATTATAATAATAACAACAATATTCAATTTTGAGTAGATGGAGTATAAAGAAGATAAAATGTAAATAATTATTTTTTTATCCGAGTAAAATTGTTGTATAGCATAGTTATATACCATATCATCCGACACATTACAAATACGCTGACTTATGTTTGTGGACTCGACATATATTTTGTTAGTTGCATAGAATTGAAGTTATGCATGCACGGTGCAAAATTGTATTGAATATTTTCATATCGAACCCTCTTAACTATTTATAATAATAATGTTTGTAACTAGTTCTTCGAAAATATATTCGTTGCAGCTAAGCATGATAACAGTTCGTTACGCCGATCATTTCTCTATTATGTTTATTGTTTGTAAAGTTTATGAATATTTTGTTTATATAAAAAAATACAAGGATATGATGATGGTTCCCCTCGCAATCAGGAAATCAATATCTCAAATAAATGTTATGCGTTGCTGTGTTTTTTAACTCGTGTGTTAGCTAGGTTGTACACAATCCCTCACGATGTGGTGTGGCCCGCTTCACACATGAACCGCATGCTTTTACGTACACGTGTCTTCATAGTACTGGTTCAATCTCTACCAAAATAATCTATGTGGCATATCTATCAATTTTTTTTTATCTTCTAATCTTTGTAAGAAACTCTTTTATTCCATGTTACCATTTATGCTTGGGACCAAACATCCTCTGCACCAATTCCCATACAAATAAATATAGATAATATAAATAAACAAAAACTTGAAGAAATAATGGAAACAATCACGATTGTATATAGTGGCAACCTGGCAAATAGAACAGTATAGACTATAGTGCGTTAGTAGTAGATTAAATAAAAAGGACTTTCAAATAGAGATCGATAAAATTGATTATTTTACAAAACAATGACTAAATCTATTTTTGCAACAAAAGAAATTATTGATTTGATGTTCAAGATGTTGCTTACTGAGCAAGTCCGTGTGGGAGTCCATGTAAGCATCCACGCCATCTACTCCAGCTATGTCACTATCAGCATCGAGAAAATGTGACGGTTAGCATCGAGAAATATTACGCTAACAAAAAGTTTACAAAACGGTATGTATTGTTTATGCACTTGGACGTGGAACAAACAAATTTATAACAGTAGAATTTTCTCCTTATTGTTTTCCTGTATGACAAATAATTGTACACATCATTTTTCAAATGTATAGAATTTATTGTCAGCATTGTCGCAATGTCACGATAAACATCTACGTGGCAATCCATGTCATCTCCTATACCGACATTACATGTCACATTAGATCATTCACAGTCGTCATGGTTCGTCTTAGGTGTTACGTCAACACAACTAAAAATCATCTGACGACTAACCACATTGTAATTTTCACGATAACTCACAACTAACAATTGAGATCCACTATTTCTTAAGTAAGTTATACTTTGTGCTTTATTTGTTGTACATAGACATCATTTAAAATGGATAAAAGAAAAAAAAGAAATAAAAAAATAAGTGTGCCCCGTATATTCCTGTGTTGAGGGAATGACTAACTTTGAGGACGGATACCGCTGCGTGCATCGTGACTCGTGCTCGGAGGACGGGAGCGAGCATAGACACCGCTGTAAATGATCTTATCGTTTTTGAACAGTTGTCTTAGAACTTCAAATCAATAATAAAAATTGTACAAAAATATTGGATTTTGACATACTTTTTGGAAGTGGAAAAAGCTGATAGCACTAACTTATTTATTACTAACGACTTTGAGAATAAGATACCTACGTTAGTCCATTGATCTCGACAGAATATACAATCAGTCGAAATAACGAGTTTTTGTCCTTAAAGTTATAAATTTTGCCCCTTGGTTCAATGGGTATATATTTCTTAGTTAATACAAGGGCCCATGGGCCATGGGCAAGTCGGCAAGTCCCCTAATTCCGTGGAATAATGTCTGTATAGCAACTTGTTGCCATACTATCAAGATGAAGTTTTCGATCAGAGATAAACGCAAAGGTCGGCATCATCGAGAACGTTCCATCGAGGTTATATACGAAAATATCAACAACGTTTTCAATAGTAAGACAAAACTTATCATCGATAACGTTCCACTTGATCTATGCTCAACATATTACATAACATATATTTTTTCATTTTTTCATCAATTAAATTAAGTATCTCTAGAATTTCTAAACATCAATTAAATAGAATAGAAATCACTATAAAAATAAATAAAATAAACATCTTAAAGTAAAATTGATCCATGATTAATCATAGTGACAAAAATAAGCAATTTTTGAAAATTAGGTGAAAATAGCTAAAGTACTTATTCATAGTGGATACTTTGTGTTATTTAAAAAGTTAGTCATGGACTATTAGTTAATAAAGTAAAACGTGTATGTTATTACATGCATCATGTGCTCGATAATATCTCCGATCCGATACAGATTTTTCGCAAAAAGATTGGCTCTCTATGTTCCTAGTTTCGCGACCAATGTATGATTGAAAATGAGAGCATATTTGGCTACGACTAAGTACCGAATTCAGCAGAAGATGTTGAGGAAAAACCATTTTTAGATATAGAGAAAAGTAGACATATAAGACTCAGTCGTACTCAATCCCCATCTATATGTCTATATATATACGCGAAAACTTGTAATTAGAAAGTTTGAATGCATGCATTTGTTATAATATGATTGTGATGTGATCTCTCTTTCCACATTTTTCTCCATTTCTAACTCTCTACGGATCATAAGTTTGTTATGTTTCGTCAATATTATTTCACTGAGGTGGTGGGTGTTTGTATGATTTATTTCATTGATTAATATTAATCATGTGTGATATTGAGAAATTATTTGCTAAGTCGTCCTTCTATTCGTGATTAGTTACATTGCTTAAGAAGGGTAATCACTTATCATCGAGATAATTAGTGTATCGAGGTAATAGTAATCACAAATTGATACACAATGGTGAATGTGAAAGATGAAGGGAAAAAGATGGATCCTTTGTTTCCAAGGCTTCATATTAGTGATGCCGAAAAAGGTGGTCCAAGAACACCTCCAAGGAACAAAATGGCGCTTCCACAAACCACACAAAGGAGTAATTTTGGATCTGTATCGTCGATCTTACCTCTTTCCAACAACAATGACGGTAGTTTGGGTCCTACCATGTCTTCTTATCATGTGAGTCTTAACTTCTTACGACATATATATATTTATAAGTTGTTTAGTAAGTTGATCAGTATCCTTACTCGTTTATAACTAAATATCACACTAGTGAGTAAGGTTGAGCCATATAATAAAACCTTAATGAACTCTATCTCATCTATACAGTAAGGTTGAGCCATATAATAAAACCTCAATGTAAACCTATGTTCCTTAAAAATTTGTTCATCCTTCTGCTTAGTTATTGTAATTTGATTTTTATGAATCTGTCATTTTTATCCTACTCACGTCTTTTGTGCTAATTATTGGACATATAGGATGCTAGCTACAAAAGAAGTATGTTTTCGTCTTTTGGACGCTCATGTGGATCGACAAGATTGGCTACACAACTTGATTCTTATCACTCGAGTGCTATCAATTTGAATATCTCACTTACTACCGTGAAACAAACTATAGAAACTACTAACTGTCAAACTTTATGCAATACCGGACATATGAAACGTGGAGATTATTGTTTATATAAACCTCAAGAGTTTAGAAGTACAAGTAAGCTTGAAGACAAGGACGAATACCTGGTTCCAAGTTTGTCATTTGGAAATAGAGGAAAGAACCAAACACTAAGTACAAACTCCCATATCAAACATCCAAGCGTTTCTCAAAAACTACGAGAATTGGATGATAAGGATACAACACTAGTACTAGAAAACAAATTAAACACAACAATGATTGATGACATCGCTAAAGAACCACTTACATGTTATTCTGATAAAACTCAGTTCTCAAAAATGTTAAGCGAGGAACTTTCTGCCTCAAACTTGAGAAAAAGAAGTATTTTGGTAGATGAACAAGAAATGTTACATGATACTAACATTAGGCTGCCACTTAAGAGAAAAAGTAGTCAAGAAAACGCTACTTACAAAGATGGTACGAAAAAGACATGGGCTTTGTTGGGAGACGATGATAAAATTGATACAGGTACTCATGAAGTTCTTGCTTCTGTCACTAAAAATGAAGAAGGTCGTGGCTTTGTACATCTAGAAGATGTGGCGAAAGTTGGAGGCGATTTAGAGACAAAGTTCCTATCAAGTTATAATATAACCCCTGAGGAAGTTAAACAAATGATCGGTCCCGAACAATATTGCAGAGCAAGAAGAACTATAATTCAGTAAGTATCGATCTCTAACTTGTATGCATGTTTTTGTATCTAGATTGTAACTTGATTAATTGCGTTAGGGGGTGTCTGGCATTTCAATTTAAGTTGAACGTGTGATATGAAATAATTAGAATAAGATAATCAACTTAGCCAACATACCATTTCACTGTTTTACAATTTTTGAGTATTTAAGGATGTAAGTCTAAAATGACCCCCAAATAATCATATACTCATAATCAGTTTTACTATACTCAAACACTATAAGCTGATTATCTTCAACATAAAAATGCAATAATCGGATTATTTCTTTCAAAACGCAATGCCAAACACTAAATATGTAAGTTATATCTTCTTCTCTGTTTCTTTATTTCGTTGATTTTTCCCAATTTATGTGCTCATGAATCGTGATTAATGTTTTGATTTGCATGATATTTCAGACAACAAAGAGTTTTCCAATCACAAGTCTTCGAGTTACATAGATTGATTAAGGTATGTTACATGTCATGAAAGTGAATCACAACACTTTAACTTAATCATTTTCTCATAGTTTGAATTTCAAACAGGTACAAAAGTCACTCGCAAGATCGCCTGGTCTATTGCTCGAAGACAACTTTTACAAGCTAAAGAAACTGCCTTCTAAACACATTTTTCCTCATGTAGATCAACAAAATAAAGAAACTTTACTTTCTTTCCCAATAGATAGTACAACTAGAAAACCTTCACATAACAATAAAGATACTGAAAAACGATACAACACAACTCTAATAGACCTTCTTCCACCGCCATTACCGCCACTATCCAACCTAAATGGTCCCAAACAACCACCTTGGTGCTACCTCCCTCCACCACCACAAGCTAACCAATGGTTAGTCCCGGTTAGGTCACCTTCTGAGGGACTCGTCTACAAGCCTTACACTGGACCTTCACCACCACCTTTTGGTCTCATGACACCGGTTTATGGTATGAGCCTAACACCTTCAAATGGAGACTTCTTCACTCCCACTAATGCTTACAATTTCCCAACTTCTTACCAACAAGGAATCGATGTATTTCCAAACTCTCCACTCTTTACATCATACACATTGCCCGAGAGAACGAAGCCTGCTTGCTCTCCAACAAACGCCGTTAATTATAAAGAAAATGACATAAAAAGTGCTAAAATTACTATTCCTTGTAATTTTATAACTCAAGAGAATTATAAAGAAAGTGATTTGCAGGGAAGTAGTGAAAGAAACAAAGATGAGCTTCCTCTTTTTCCGACAACACCAATGGTCCAAGATTCGGATCAATGTATAGAAGAAAAGGGATTTGATGATAAAGTGATTAAAGTTGTCCCACATAATCCTGAAGTGGCATCTGAATCAGCTGCTCGTATATATCAATTCATACAAGAAGAAAGGAAACATAGTGAATAGAGATGTATATTAATTATTGATTTTTTGTTAGCAACATCAGTTACTCTGAATAATGTTCCATGAGTGGTACATTTTTATTTTATTTTAATAGAATGTGATATGCAACATAACAAGTTTTGGATCATATATGCCTTTTTATGATAATTGTTTTGTCCATGATTATAATTAGGATATGGTCATATACAAAGAAAAAAAACAAGAACTTTTCTAAAACAATTGAGATGATTCTCATTAATAAACAAAAGTGATTATTCATTTTTCCATTTTCAAGTCGAGGAAAGTGATTATAACACGTTAATTACAAAGTTTGTGTCAAAAAAGCAAAAATAAAAATAAAAAATAAAATCATTTTGTGTCACTTTATTAGTTCCAAACGTTTGTGCTACATACATATATATACATATCCTAATGGGCCACATGTTACAAGCCCATTTGGCGATATCTACAAAGTTTTTTTGCCACAAGTAACCGACCAATTATTCCGTTATAATATAGTCAGTTAGTCAGCGTAAAAAACGGTAGAACAGAACGCACGGAACCCTAGAACCGCCGCCGGAGCCATCGTTTCGCCGGAGTTTACACAGGTTCTTCTTCTAAATTCTTAATATCTATCATGATTTAACTACCTTCTTCCTTCAATTGAATTCTGTTATCATGAAATCAATAATATTGCCCTAATATTATATACAATATCATCGTGCTGTATATATATTTATATGATAAATAGTATGTCTTTATGGTTCTCATTGAAATTGATCGAAATTCTGCAATAGTGATTGACTTACCTGATTGATTTCATCGATGATAGTACAGTTCTTGATTTTAGGGTTTTGAATCTGTTTTGGAATAGGATTATACTGAAATTATTGGGTTGTATGAAAATGTCTATTTTTTATTCATCTATTATATTATAGAAGGCTGTTGTAATAATGATCATATACTGAATTTATTCAATTCAGATTTGTAGATGTATACAGTAATATTACGGCATGTTGTTTTGTTCTGAATTCGTAATTTGTGTAATTAAACTCAGTAATGGCTAATAATGGATAAGTTGTAGGCTTCAATATGTGATGTTATGACATGAGTTTTATATGTGTGAACATCTAGGCTTCTGTGAATGAGTAGACTGTGTATGGAAGTAGTTTCTGCAGCATATACTACGTAGTTTGGTTCAAACAGGAAACGTTTATGAAAGCCAGACGGTTGATAATTGATATGCAACTGAAGAGAAAATTTTCAGCAAATCAGAAGCTGTTAATGATCAACAGGAAGAAGCGGAAAACAGAACATTCATTTAGTTTGGGTGATCAAGCGGGGTATTGTAAGAAGCTAAAGATACAAAATGTTGATGGTGTAGACGAAGGTGGTAAGACTTTGATCTCTGGATCATGTAAAAAGGGTATTGTAAATAATAGTAAATTGAAGAGAAATATTTCGTCCATTTTAAGGAAAGTGCTCAGGGGTAGAAAGAAGCGAAAGATGGAAAAGGTTGAAAAAGTGGATGAAGTAGTTGAACCAGTGGATCTAATTTCGGAATTGCCCGAACCCATTATCCACCACATCCTTTCTCTTCTACGTTGCCCAAGTGACGTAGCTCGAACAAGTGTGTTGTCTAAGAAATGGAGATTCATATGGGCTTCATTCTTCACTTTTGACTTTGACCAGAAAAAGTTTAAAACATCAGGAGCAGATCGTATTGAGAAATTTATAACTTTTGTTGACAACTCGTTAGCAACTAAACTTGAGGCAATGCATAGTGTACAGAAATTTAAGATTTCTTTGTTTCAAGCTAGTATCAAGTTGAAACTTCGCATGAATGATTGGATTAGTGCTGCTTTAAACAAAGATGTCAAAGAGCTAGAGATTCATGTGGAGGAGAAGAAAAAAAGACATTATATGTTACCTAATTCTGTTCTTAGTGCCAAGACACTTACTTCATTGAGGTTGTACGGCTGCAAGTTTGATGAAAAAATTGCCGTCGATCTATGTAATTTGAAAGAACTCTCGATAAAAAGTTGTCATGTTAATGCAGATGTGATCCAGAGTTTCATTCAAGGCTGCCCGTTGGTTGAGGATCTGAGACTAGTAGATTGTAGTGGGATAGGCCGTCTGCACATTTCAACTCTTGTTAACCTTCGTACGCTCGAGTTACATGAGTGTCATGGGCTCGTGTGGGTCAACATTAATTTACCTAGTCTAATAACCTTTTTGCATCGGGGGAAGGTAGCGTGGCATTGTGAAATACACTTGGAAGGTTGTGAAAATCTAAAATATTTGACATTGAAAGATCCAAATTTGACAGATGAGTCATTTCAAGATTTGATTACAAAGTTCCCAAACCTTGAAAAAATAGTTCTGAATGAATGTGACCAGCTCAAGCGGATAACAATATTGAGCGTAAAAGTTAAGGAACTATCCGTGACCCGTTGCAGAAAGCTTGAGGAGGCCAACATCGATGCACCAAACCTATCTCTGTTAGAGTATTCGGGTGAGAGGATGCCTTTTTCTTCCATGCATATTACAGGGTTGCATGAGGCAAAATTTAATTTGAAAATCAGGAAAAACAGACTCGCACGTGAGCTGCTGAGCTTTTTAGGGAAGTTTGAGAATGATAGAGCTTGGAAATTGGTTGTTAGCTCAAATAAGGTATTAATATAATTTTTAATGGGGGTAATTACATAAAACGGTGAACAACTTTTGTTCAATTAAAATTTTTAGGTAAACCATCTTTCAAAAATTTCGAGTAATTTTGATTTAAGGTAAACCATCTTTCAAAAATTTCGTATCAAGGTAATATGACCTGGTATTTAAAACGATGATGTGGCAGCTGATGTATATGTAGCTATTGATCAATATTTATTTTCCTAAGGTGGCACCTGAAAACTGGTTACCTTAGGTGATTACACTATCATGGATTCTCTAACCTAAAAGAAGTTGGTTAACCAAAAAAAACACTGACTAAAGGTGGTTCCTTTTAGGCAATCAGCCCTTCTTTTATGATATAAATTTCCATTCTGTTTCTGTTTTATGAATTAATTTTCTTGTAAGTACTCATTTTGCTTTCTTGGTGTTTGAAGAATATAACTATCCACGAAGACTTACAGAAAATCCCGCATCTGTCATCAAATGATCTGAAAGTAGAACTTACAAAGTCTCCACTGAAATTGAAGGGTTATGTTGATAACTTGCTCCGAATGTCTCAACCAAAGTCTCTGTCATTGGTGTCATCTTCCAGTAGTGAGTTTTTAAAGGTAGTGTAACTTATTCTTTATATGATTAAGTTATTTGTTATTCTTGATTGTCTTTTGTTAAACATAATTCCTGTTTTTAATTAGGTTCTCAAGGAGAAGATAATGTCGAGAGAAAAGAATCCAAAATGTTGTAGATACTACTCGAGGAAATGTTGGCTTCATTACATTAAACATGTAAGAATGATGGTGATTGAAGGAGCTGCAATTGGGACATCTCAAAATGTGCAACAGACTACATTCCAGTTTAACTGGCAATATTTGAATCTGCGAAATTAGCACAGCTTATACCACTTTGGCTTTGGAATTATATTTGTAGAGATATGAACATAAATAGATATATAGAGATATTAATTCAGTCTTGATTCGGGACTGGTTTATTCCTTATCACGGTAACAAAAAAAGTTCACTATTTTTCTTTTAGCATGGACGTTAAATACCAGCTAGTATTACATTTCTAAAGTAAGTGTCGATGCTGTTAGTCTGCCTTGTACATATCTATAGTTGTGTGCTTTTATCTGTGAACAATTATATATTTATATTGGGATGATGATAGGAATATTTGATAGCTTTGGATCATTTTGTTTGCGCAGTCAAAAGCTTGGTTTTGGTAGGGAATTGGACATTTCATTTAATCTTCCTTTCAAGTTCAGTATGATGATGTCAAGGTGTATATGCAAAGCATAAGTGGCAGTGTTGA
Source organism: Logfia minima (assembly GCA_963921325.1). Taxonomy (NCBI): domain Eukaryota; kingdom Viridiplantae; phylum Streptophyta; class Magnoliopsida; order Asterales; family Asteraceae; genus Logfia; species Logfia minima. The sequence continues at coordinate 1,076,266 of OY992771.1, read as the reverse complement.
CTCATTGAGTTACCAATGGGTCGATTAATGCCATGCTTCAACTTTGAAAGGCGAAAAGAATAAGTTAAAAAGAGTATGGGTTGAATTGTACGAACTGAGTTGAAGGTTTTGCCCAAAACATTATTAATGCATAAACCTTCTGATCAATTTGTTTAAAAGTTTGATTATATTGAATTAATACAAATTGTAAAATATTTGGACAAGAACTGGTCCAGTTTAACCAACTTTGACCTGATACCAATCCTGGCTGACTTCTCCAATTGACGTCTTTAGTGCAACATCTGATGCAAAGAAAAGCAAGATCCATGAGCAGAGTGTTCTGGATTGGTGCCATCCTTTTTGAGCCCACTAATTACGGTGCGTGTGTTATGTAACAAAAACCTGTCTTCCTATGGAATCAGAATTGGTTCGTGTTTTTATGTATGCAGAATATAGAGCAATAACTATGTGAAATGGAATCAAAATCGGAACTGGATGCTAAACAGTGGGTACTTACTTTACTCTTTATATATGTCAACCATTTGTGTGCAAGTAGAATATACACAAATACAATCAAATCTTTCTCTACAATTTCACGTTCTAGCACTTTCTTGGACTTACCATGGTATGAAATCCCTTACTTCGTACTTAATTTTCTTTTTGCTGTTTTTTTAAGGGAGAAAACTTCGCTAACATGTCCATGTATCTATCTTGGCTACATAAACATCGATAAAAAAATTTGTTAAAACAATTCACTTTATTTTCATAAATGCGTTGTATGTAGATTTCTACAATATGGATCGTCTTAAAGTGAAAATAAAATAAGAATAATTGTCTTATTTAGAATAACATAATATTTACAGACAAGTGAGAACTACTGATATGTGACTATATTTATGACACATGGTCTTGTTATCACATGATGAAAAGAAATAAATAATGAAAGAAATCTAACACATATGGATAGTAGAAAGTTTGAGATCAGAATGAAATATCTATCATAGGAGATTGTGTGATTTAATGATGTTTATGTTGCCGGATAGCTACATGACCATGTAGCTAAGTTTTCCCTTCTTTTAATGTATCTTCTGATTTTCTAGAATGATATAACTGATATCTGAATACAACAGGATAACATCATACTATTGGGACCATGGGGAGGAAATGGTGGGAATTATTGGGACGATGGAGTACACAGTGGAGTTAGAGAAATCACACTTGTATACAGTAGTTGCATTGACTCAATCCGTGTAACATACGATAATAATGGTAAACCATATCAGGCTGAAAAACACGGTGGCATGGGAGGAACAAGAAGTGCTCAGGTACATTTTCACCAAATGTTAGTGTACTTTATTTTAAGTTGGATATGAGATATGGACATACGGTTGATTAATGTGATATTTTTATGCTTTAATATGATATTTTTAGATTAAGCTGAAATTCCCTGAGGAGGTTTTGATAAGTGTTAGTGGGCACTATTGCCCTGTGGTTTATGGAGGCGGCCCTGTGATTCGATCACTCACATTCAAAAGTAACCAAAGGACATTTGGTCCATTTGGAATTGAAGAAGGAACACCCTTTCATTTCATGACACACGGAAGTCATATTGTAGGTTTTAATGGAAGAAACGGATGGTTTTTGGATTCACTTGGGTTCTGCTTATCACCCCTTAAAACTAACATCTTTCATAGATTCCAAATGATGTTTAAAGGATTTCACCCTCTTGCTGTCAAAGATAGTGAGCATCACAAAACCAAGGGCTCAAATGGTTATCGTTGGGTCCTATGAGTATCTATATATTAGTCGAGTTGGTGTGATGCTTTCTTTGGCCATTTTCTGTGTGTTGCATAATTTAGTTGCTTATTGTACGGTATTGTAATTTTTTAGAAGCATAAATACTTAAACAAAGAATCTAGAAATTTGGTCAAAATTCCATCTTAGTATTGCTTGTAGCTAGTGACTTCGCGAATATGCAATCTAGAATCTAATATTTCAATTTGGCCACTAAAGTAGTATGATTCTGAATAAAAAGAATGGCATAAAGAGTTGCATCCAACACATGTTACAAATCAATTACTGTGCTTGTAAGGTATAAGAAAAAGGTTTGTGGTAGAGTATAAAACTAACAACGGAAGTGACTTATACATTACAATTGTTGGTTGTTAACATTTTTACTTCACAATTTTGCCCTTGTAGCAAAGAGAAGACAACAAAATAGGAGTGTTAGTCATATGAGAACAGTCAGTCATTTGTGGTGTGTAAATCAATAGTGTGTCAATAGTACAAGACATTATTTGGACCCATAATAACATATGCATAGGACACAGCACAAAGTATGATTTAGTTGAATTCACATTATCCAATTCAAAACTAAAAATGGTATGCCATAGATGAAATAAAAAAACTGTCACTTTTCGAGACTTCGTCGCCGGGGCATCGCGGGTGTGAACTACGTCGCAGGCTGAGATAAGGGTCAAGGGTGTGATCAGCTTCAGAATTTTGCCTTTCTCGCTCCAATTTCTGTCCTCTCTTCTCCAGCCTGTATCTTTGGCCTGAATACCAAATATAACTCAATTAAGTATCAAAATGTGTATATTATAGGCGATATCCAAATGTCCATAAAAAAATCAAGATGATGTAAATATTACTTTAAAATGTGCTGATTTCCTTACATAAAAGCCCCTACAATGGTGGTGTTTGAAGAAACACAAATAGAAAAGACGTCTCATAACCAGTAACAAAAACTCTTCAAATGATAGTTGAATTAGCACATGTAACACATGTTTGACTTGAAATAAATAAAAAAATGAAACAATCAAATCCAGGAATTACATCTGACCTGATGCAATAATTTTTTCTTAATTCATAGAGTACTGCAGGCGTTTTCTTATGTTTTCAGAAATTTTGATCTTTTATTAACATACATATTTATATTTATTTTCATTAGTAATATTTACAACATGAGATCTTTGGAAAAATGTGTTTTCCCAGTCCAAAGTTGGATTTTGATTGCGAATTCGGCACTTATCTACAACATTCTTTCAAGTTAAATCTGCAAAAATGCTAAAAGGTTTAACATGTGTTTTTAATGAAATGAAATCAGAATCAGTGCATGTCTTATGTATGCAATAGCATAAAACAAAGATCTCTTGTTTTGGAATGGAACCAGGATTGGAATCTGGACTGGAATCAGATGCTTAGCACGGTAGTACTTTATTTGCTATTTATATCAACAGCAATTTCTGCGCAAGAATTATACGCAGCTACTAATTACAAGCTACGTGTAGTTACAAAAATTTCTTGAACTAACAAGGGTATGGAATCCCTAATACGTACTTAATTTTCTTTAAACTTGTTTCAATCACTGTTTGGATCTTGTTATATTCACGACTTCAGGCTCAAGTTTTTTTTTTTCAGTGAAAGTGATCTAACTGATTTGATTACAACAGGATAAGAGCATGCAATTGGGACTATGGGGAGGAAATGAGGGAATCATTGGGATGATGGAGTACACAGTGGCATTCGAGAAATCAGTCCTGAAGATGGTAGTTGCACTAATTCTATCCAGATAACATATGATAACAACGGTAAACCATTTCTGTCTGAAAAGCATGCACGGGTGGTACCAAATTTGCTCAGGTACATTTCACCGTATCTCTACGCTTTATTTATGAGTGAAGATTTTACTCAAAATTCTATTGTATGTATACAACTTTACGAAGTTTCTAATGTATATATTAACTTTTAGTAACTGCTATTTTATGTATCTCACGTCTTATAACTTGTAAACCAACAACGTAACACCAGTTATGTAAACCAACAACGTGCCACCAGTTTTGATTATGTCGCAACTTATTTGCAAAAGTTACTGGTCACCTAATCAACCCTTTGACTTAGATAATAAGTTCTATATATCTTCTTTTTCTTTTTTAAAAATATTGTATTATATTATATAATAATTATCTATCAACTATCAATACTTCTGTACAAAAATCTAGAATATAAAGCTACCTATCACAACAACTAAAGTACATTAGAGTAAATATACATACCAACCCCCACATTATTATTTCCACCAATTTATCATTCAACGAACACTTTTTACACTGTCTTGAGATATTTTTCAAGATCTATCTTTATTCACCATATTCTTAATAATTTTTCATATCAGATTTATAATAAAAAATTTGCTCATGAAATGTCTCTGCCAACCACTAGTGTTGTTGATCTCCTTGGTAGTTTCACACCTGGTCTTTCAAATACACCATTTAATTTTCCAAATAATGGTAGATTTAAGAATGATACACCTCCACATTTAACAGATCTGTGCAACTTTTTAGAAAGCACAGTGACATTGCAATAAATTGCAATACACCTTTACCATCTCATATGTTGCACATGTTTGGTATCCGCGACACCCATGCACAAAGCCATGTATTAGCAAAATTAAACTACAATGAAGGTGCCTACATATAAATGATAGCGATAGAAATACACAGTGTCTATTATTTTCAGCAAATGTGTACATGTGGTAACTGGTAAATGGAAAGATTCTCATGTTCTCATGCTCTTGTTGTTTGTCGCCGTAGAGGGGGATAACCCTCTTACCATCATTAACACTGTGTATACAACTGCAACATATAAACACCAATATCGTTCAACTTTTCCCCCACTTTCTCATGTTGATTGCTGGGTAGATGCAAATTGAAAGATTCAAGCAGATTGCTCAAAAATTTCCGTTGGCCCAGGAACAAGGCGTGCAAGTCAAATTCGTAATGAGATGGCCAAATATTCGTCATTCCGTAGAGCCCCGTAGATGTGGATTGTGTCATCAATTTGGTCATAAGAGGAGCAATTGTCCAAATTCTCAACCAAGATTTAACACGACGTGAAGAATGCAATTATCAAATTGACTTTGTTATTATTTTAAATAGTGAATATTATGAATTTAGCTATATGTTTGGTAGCTTATAATTTCAAATTCTGACAACTGTTATCTTTAGAATTTATTATGTTTAAGTTAATTTTGTGGTTAGATGATATAAGGCAACATACAATTTATGCAGATCAGTGGACACTTTCCTTATTAGCTACTCGTAATATTTATATTTTATTATTATTTGTTTTGTTCTAAATATTCTATGCTCTGTTTATATCTTTCAAATTATCTAATTTGTAATTATAATAATTTTTTATTACCATCACATATATAGATCGATTGTTGATAATTGGTAATCACTAAGAAAATATTATAATTAATGATGATTATCAATATCAACTATTTTTATACATAGCAATAAACGATGACTAACATAGATTGTTTTTATTTTCTTTTACCCTCTTTTTGCTCATGGCCTATTAGTTTTGCTTTTTGTCTGTGTGGTAATTTATAACTACTTATAATGCATTTGAATCGTTGACTTAATTTTCAATTCGATCAACCTATATAGTTACTAATATTTTAATCATCTTAACAATTATACTTCCTATTAATATATACTATTATCAATATATATAAATCAAATTTCACTCTACTACTATATATTATAAATATATAAACACCAAAAACATATAATAAATCTTCAAAACATATGTATACTCTCAATCTCTCATCACTTCACTATTACCATCATCATCATCACCTACAATCACTACATGGACTGTCACGTTACGCTGATATTTACTAGTTATGTAAAAGTTGAGGGGTTATATATTTAAAATTTGAAAAAAAAGAAATACATATGCAAGGAATTTAGTGGGACCTTAGTGTCCATTTTATAGAGCAAAAATATAAATAACCATTGTTACAAGGGATATTGAAAAGTAACTCAATTTTACAAAAAAAAAAAACTCTAAACAATGTAATTATGAGTCAACCAAACGTGATCCACATTAAAACTATCACAATTAGTAACTCAACACAACCTACTAATTTATTAAAAAGTTAGTTTCTCTCTTTTTGATATGTGCAATCTAATTAAATTTATTTTTTTACTCTCATTAGCAACCAACTCAATCCAACTTTTTAATTTAAATTTTGAAAAATATATCTATCAATATCGTTCTCATTCTATAAAAAAATAGAATTAAATATTTTGATGTATTTTATTAATAAAATTGAGTTTATTGGAAAAGAATTAAAAATATACATATAGAAACTGGAAGAGAAAGGTCGGTGAACTTTAGCACTCTTAGATTGTGCACGTGGTTGGGTCGTGTATTCTCTTCCAATTTTTATTTTTGTTTTAATTTCTTTTTGGTGAGCCAAACATAGAAGATGACCGATAGGAGTAGTCTAATAGCTGCCCGTCCCAACACATTAATCAACTCGCTCACCTTGCAGCCCACCTGTATATTCTGCTAATAGATGTTCGGCAAATGGTCAACTTTTCTTTGAAGGGAAGCTAGTGATTTATTAAGTATCAAGCAAAGTGAAAAAGGTCATTTGTTTCTATTTTCTATGTGCAATCACAATCATAACTCAGATCATGTAAATATGATTTATACCATCTTGTTGATTAATTGTAGACAACTCTTAGGCAACATCAAAAACCCACTGTTATTGAGAAGGGTATAAGGTGTGGAGTGTGGTCCTACACAGGCTAGCTGATATGAAAGTCAGTACCAACAGGGTTATATTGATAATGCAAATCTAGATTCTGATGTAGACTGAAATTGAGATAACACAAATTGGACCTGTTGATTCGAAGGAATACCAGGAACAATTCTTCCAATATTCGTTGATTCAAAAGAATACCGAAATTAGGGTAAAATTCACCTCAAAATTGAGAGAAAATTGAAATTTCACTAAATCAAAAACTGAATCTTCAACAATGTTCTCCAAACCCTAAATAAGGACCAGAAATTCTAACGGGCCAAAAAAGATAAATGGGCCGGACTCTAGCCCAAAAACAAAGTCCACCAAAATAGGAAAAAAAAACATTAAAAGGTCCATAACTCATTAAAAACAGCGATTCGCCTGGTCATAGGCCTCAAACGGACACTCCTAGCCCAAGTTACGACCTTTTTCGTGAAGCCCCTTTTGATACGCGATCATGGGCCTCAAGAAACACAAGGGCCCGATCCTCCACACTTGGGCCCGCATCAGATTCTCAAACCAAAGAAATTCATCCTGCTTCTGAAGCAAGATTAAAACAAGGTGATGTATTTCCTATTAATATGATAACCTTATGTCGAATTAATTAGTACAAATCAATTTGCATTTGCCTCACTGTCAATATTATGATTATACTAATAAAGTTCTTTATGTTTGTACAAAATTAGGCTGCTACACAAATACGCCTTCAGAAAATACCACAATGAAGGACATTTTAGAGGTTGGAAACGAAGAGGGAGAAGGTAAGAATGAGGAATGAACCTGCGAAAAATGCTTAGTAGACCTAAAAATGAAGACCTCAATCTAGGCCTGAAATCGTGATCAGCTGAAGTGAAAAGACGATTGATGAATAAAAAGAGAGAGACTTAGTGGATTACGTGTGTCACTGATTGTATGGTTTACGCCTATTTAGCAAAGGGACCTACTATTTGTCCACCTTATAGGGAGTAATGTGACTCAGACATACACACAAATAGCAGTTGATGTGACTTACATAGGGGGTGATGGAACGCGTATACACACACATACACACATAAGGTGTGCACCCAGGAATAATAGGGTGTGCAATTAGAATTTCCCTTAGCAGAACTCTGAACTTACCGTTCTAATTGTTGTCTTATTTAGTTGTTCACTAGATTGTTTAGCGTGGACATTAATGCCATTCGAGATTATGCCAGCACATTCCATGACAGTCAACACCTGTGTGCTGAAATAAGGTAATTAGCACACCAATGGAGTATCATTTCTATAGTCATGACTGTTGGTTCCATCAAGTTTAGTCACTTAAAAGGGTTTATTAAAAAGCGACACATAAGCATCGAAAGTTAATTGCTTGAAAAAGTGGTTTACTCTACTTCAAGTTACAGTATTGTAATTCACAGTTTCATATACACACAATTGGAGTAAATAATACTGACTTCTTTAGAACTCTCACTCAGAAACTCGCGGATCCAAATCCCTTTATAAGTTCTGGCTCTTTCTCAATCAATGATCCTCCATACAATTCCCCATGTCAAAATTGGCTTGATGAAGTGGAACATAAGTTAAGATTGCCATGATTGGGACGGGGTCACTTGGTTCTGCTGTATGTTTTCTCTCAGCATATTATTATAGGACCACAAAAACCTAACTTTCAATCAATTAATGTAGAAGCTTCATTGATGGCGTTGTTTTTCATAAGGATTCAGTGTTCTAGAAGCTACATGTTTAATCTAACAAATACCTGAGTTTGAATAAAAGGGAATCAGAATCAGTACATGTTAAATGTAACGAACACCTGAGTTTAGAAGGGAATCAACTATTTATTAAAAAAATACCTGAGTTTGAATAAAAGGGAATGAGAAATGCAACTATTTATTAAAAAAAAAGAAAATAGTCAGGTAACAAGATGATGATAGAAGAGACAAAGCACATGAACCAAAATCCAACCACATGAAACGAAGATTCATTTTGATCAGATGTCTCAACAACAGATTACAGTGGTCAATGTACTAAAATTCAACCACATGAACCAAAGACTTTCAATTAGAACGATAATCACTCTTTCATTCCCATTCCTAAAAACTAACCACACATAATTATTCCATGTCATACATATAAATCGATCAAATTCACATATTAGATACAAAATTCAAGATAACACCATGGATTACAAGAACTCAATAAAAACTTCAGTTATCCACAGGCTGGTTAGACCGACTTCCTCAACCTTCTCAGAATTATTGGTGGGCCAACGTTCTAGCAAGCTAGCCGTAATCAACCTTCCACCTTCGCTTTCCGCATCCAACTACAAACTTCTCCGGTAGAGTTAATTGAGGGGGAAGGGTCAAGTCATTGAAATCTGCAAGAACCCCACTAGGCGCTAGCTTCTCAATATTCAATATTTTTTGGACTTCTGGTAAATAACTAGTGCGTCAAATATAATTACATAAAATAGATTATTTCAACAACAAAATAACTTTCCGCAAAAGATAAAAAAAGATTTTACGAATTTAAAATACGTTTTGAGCAGCTTTTGACTTATTTGACCCGTTCCCTTCTAGATATTTTTTGACTTTATTGTTTTATCCGTTACAGATAAAACTTACTACGAAACATTCAATCCATGAGAATTAATCAAAACTGTAACCTCTAACATATAACGTGTCATAACTTGACGAATCTGCCGTCAAAGTTCCCACGTTACACTACTTCCAACATTTTTTCACCTTACTTCGGCTATATTATACGTGTGGTTCTTAGTTCGTAGACTAGAAGATAATATCCAGAGAAGAGAACTTAAAATTTTTGTACATATTACTTGAAGAAGAGTTGGGAACCTTAAAAATGTTGTGAATGGTGATCAAGTTTAAAGAACAAATAAAAAAGAGACTTCTCATAATCCACAAGTCTGCAACAGACAACTTTTTAATTCAACTCAGCAATAATTAATTGACATTGAATTAGCACAAATCATGCCAGTTTAGCTTAGACAGGAAAATGAAATAAAAAAATAAAAAATTTAGATAAAAATATTATGATGCAATCACTTTTCCTAATACTCAGTACTGCATTTATTCTATTATCTTGTCATAACTTTTATCAATCTTTTCTTAGCATTGGATGTTTAATTCCATTTGTCAAGGTATGTATACAAAGAAAAGCAAGATTTAAGGATTCGGTGTTCTAGAAGGTACATGTTTAATGTAACAAACACCTGTGTTTGAATACAAGGGAATCATAATTAGTACATGTTTTATGCATGTGAGAGCATATAAGAGGATTGGAATCAGATGCTTAGCACGGAGTACTATATTGTTCCCTTTTGTATTAACAGCAATTTATGTGCAACAATAAGTATAAGGTTACTAGTTACAAGCACAGGTGAAATCTTTGTTTGCAATTGTTGGACAAACAATGGTATGAAGTCCCATGAAGTCCCTTACATCTACTTAAATTTCATTAACATAGTTTAATCTCGACTTTCTTTATAAAAATGATCTCTATTTGAAAACAACAGGATAAAAGCATGCAATTGGTATCACGGGGAGGAAATGGAGGGAATCAATGGGATGATGGAGTACACGGTGGAGTTAGAGAAATCACTCTTGTATATGGTAATTGCATCGACTCTATCCATATAACATATGATAACAATGGTAAACCATTTCTGGCTGAAAAGCATGGAGGCTTTGGGGGGACCAATTCTGCTCAGGTACATTTTTATATCAAGCTGTCCTGTATTATTTAAAGTTCAACATGGATTAATATGTTTTTATGGGGGGATAATTTCAGATTAAGCTTCAATTTCCTGATGAGATTTTGATAAGCGTCAGCGGGCACTATTGCCCTGTGGTCTATGGAGGTGGCCCTGTGATCCGATCACTCACTTTTAAGAGCAACGAAAGAACATTTGGGCCTTTTGGTGTTGAAGAAGGAACACCCTTCAATTTCATGGCAAACGGAGGCCACATTGTAGGTTTTTATGGAAGAACCGGTTGGTTTCTGGACTCACTTGGGTTCTACTTATCACCCCCTAAACCAACCTTCTTCCAAAGAATCCTAATGATGTTCACAGGATTTAAACCTCTTGCCATCAAAGATGGTGAACAACAGAAAACTAAGGGCTCTAAAGGTTATGGTTGGGAGAATTACTAAATATGTGTGTGCAATTTGTTGAGTCAGTGTGATGTTTTATTTAGCTTATTTCATGTTCTGCACAAGTTCTTATCTTTTTGTATGATACTGTAACGCTTTCTAGAAGTCTATAGATGATAAATAAAAGAACCTCTTATTGTTCAGTTTGCCTAATATTCAGTCAAAATTCCATCCATTGGTTGTTCTCAGTGAATATCTAAATAAACCAAAATCTAGATTCTAACATTTCAATGTTGTCAACCCACCAAACTAGCACAATTTTAAATAGCAAGAATGACTTTCCCAGCTCAATCTATCTAAACACCAAATAACTTTACAGCACAAGATGTATAGTTTCATCTTAATACATCATGCAGAAGAACTGGTTTCAAGTATAACATAAAGGGAAACTATATATAGGGGTTGCCGACAGTATATGTTGGCGGCTAAATATAACCATTGAATTTGTATACTTAAAAAGTAAGAGGTAAAAAATGTAAAATGAAAAGCTTTATTTGATGTGTGATTTGTTAGCTGCATAAATCTGTTGTGTTGTCAACAGCATAGTTGATATCACTTGTTATTACAAAAAATAAACTATCTTAATATGAAATTCACTTTATGCAAATGATTAAAAAAAAATTATGCATTGAAAATACGTTTCGAGAAACTTTTGACCCATATGACCCGTTCCCCTTTTGAATTCTTTGACTTTACCATTTGATTTGTTAAAGATAAAACTAAATCATCCAATCTGTGAGTAATTGAATCAAAACTAACACCTTTAACGAATAATGTGCCCTATCTTGATGAATCTGTCTTCAAAGATCCCTTGTTGCACTCCTTCAGCATTTTCTCACCTTGCAGAGGCTGTATTATTTATTTTGTTCAGAGTTCGTAAATGAGAAGACAATGTCCAGAGAAGCAATCTTAAGATGTCATATGCATTACTAGAAGAAATGTTGGCTTCCTTATATAAAAGATGTTACAGTACGTGGTGATCAAGTTTAAAGAAGCTCAAATAAAAAGAGACTTATCATATCTTCAAGTCTGCAACAAACAACTTACAAATCCAACGGGCAATCATTGATTAAAACTGAACTACCACTAATCATGCCACTTTAGGTTGGACTGGAAAATGAAAGAAATTAACCCTGGAATTATATCTGTAGAGTGGTGGATATTTATGAATTATGATATGTGATATATAAATCATAATGGGAAAAACCATAACTGGCAAGAACAGACGAATAAGGCATTTAGCCCAACCGAACTTCCACATAGGACCAAAGGCAAAAGCTGGACAAAATTTAGAGTAGGACGAAGACTGAAGACGAACAAAGACTTGTAATATATAATGAGTTCAGCATTCAGCGAACTCGTCGGCAACTTGTACCGACTCTTCTCATTTTCCTGTAAACAGGACCCAATGCTGACACTTGGGGTCATGTTGACTAGATTGTATACATTAGCAAACACTTGGAACTTTTCTCTCTACACATTGTACTTGTACTAAAAGGCAATTATTTATATATTGTACTCGTACATATTCAAGTTGTTCTATTACATTGAGCATTCATACATATACTTGTGATCTCTGATCCTGATCTTAACAATCGTTGACTGTTACTAAGGGTACATCTCTACATCTTCTTACATTGATCGACATGTACCAGAATACATACTTTGATTGTCTCTATGAACTTACTGCTTTTGTCAAGTATACCTTTTGAGTAACATCAAATATATATATATATATATATACACATATATATAGGAATGATCCAGAGGGAAGGGGTAATCTTGGGGGAAGGGGGAAGCAAATCTGGGCGGTCCGTTAACATTCATGACGGTGAATATTTTGGTCACGATGAATGTTAATTTGGTTATGCTAACATTGATCTTGATGAATGTTACCGGAGGGGCCAGATTTGCTTCTCCCTCTCTCCCAAGATTACTCATTCCCTGTTGATCAGCCCCCTACATATATATATATATATATGTATGTATGTATGTGTGTGTGTGTGTATATGAGATGAAGATATATTATGATTGCAATCACTTTCCTTAATTCATAAAGTACTGCACTTCTTTCATTATCTTGTCATGATTTCTATCAATCTTTTATTAGTATTGGATATTTGGATGTTTAATAACATTTGTCAATGTATGTGACCTTTTGGAAAAGCAAGATTTATGGATTCTGTGTTCTGGAAGGTACATGTTTTATGTAACAAACTGCGTTCGAATGGATGGGAATCAGAATCGGTGCATGTTTTATGTATGCGAGTGTCTAAAACAAAATTGGAATCAGATGCTTAGCACAGTAGTACTTTGTTTACTCCCTTTATATCGACAGCAATTTACTTAGCACGGTAGTACTTTATTTGCTCCCTTTACATCGACAGCAATTTCTGTGAAGTATACAGTTACTAGCTACAGGCAGACGTAGTTATATCTTTGTTTGCAGCAATTTGTTGGACTAACAATGGTAGGAATCCCTTACACGTGCTTATATTTCGTTAAACTTGTTTCCCGGCCCTTTTTCTTTATTGAAACTGATATCATGATATTTAAATACAACAGGATATAAGCATGCAATTGGGACCATGGGGAGGAAATGGAGGGAATCAATGGGATGATGGAGTACACGATGGAGTTAGAGAAATCACTCTTGTATATGGTAGTTGCATCGACGCTATTTACACAACATATGATAATAAAGGTAAACCCTTTACGGTTGAAAAGCATGGAGGCATGGGCGGGATCAAAGCTGCTCAGGTATGCTTTCATCATAGATCTCTTGTGCCATTTTTTATTTAGGGTTGAATATGGATCGATATGATTTTCTATGGGATTTATTTCAGGTTAAGCTGCAATTTCCTGATGAGATTTTGACAAGTGTTAGCGGGCACTATTGCCCTGTGGTCTATGGAGCAGGCCCTGTGATTCGATCACTCACTTTTAAGAGCAATATAAGAACATTTGGGCCATTTGGGGTTGAAGAAGGAACACCCTTCAATTTCTTGGCAAACGGAGGCCACATTGTAGGTTTTTATGGAAGAACTGGTTGGTTTCTGGACTCACTTGGGTTCTACTTATCACCCCCTAAACCAACCTTCTGCCGAAGAATCCGAATGATGTTCACAGGATTTAAACCTCTTGCAATCAAAGATGACGAACAACAGAAAACTAAGGGCTCTAGAGTTTATAGTTGGGACAAATAACTAAATGGATATCTCCTATATATGTGTGTGCAACTTGTTGGGTTGGTCAATGTGATGTTTTCTTTAGCCTATTTCATATTTTACGCAAGTTCTAATCTTTTGGTATAGTACTGTAACAGTTTCTAGAACCCTATAGATGCTAAATAAAAGAATCTCCCATTGATCGTTTTTCCTAATATTCAGTCCAAGATCCATCCATATGTTCTTCTTAATTGACTTTGCAACCATATGCAAATAAACCAAATCTAGATTCTAACATTTCAGCGTTGTCAACCCACCAAACTCGTACTTGTAATTAAAACGAATGACATATAAACCAGATGCATAATTTTCATAATAATATGCGCAAAAGACGTAGTTTCAAGCATAGCATAAAAGCATAACACAGAACAAACATAAACCAGTCAAATTTACACATTCAATACGAATTAAAGCCATAGATAAAACCGAATTACTAAATTCCATGAAAAACGCTTTCATTCACCCACGTGCTTTAAGCTCAGCAAGACGCCTGGTAAGATCATCCTCCTCAACCACCTCATTATTCTTGTTCGCAACTGCGTGGCCTGCAGGCTGCGGCAACCCAACCGAAACCTCCAAACCGTAATCATCAGCGACTTGTTGCATCAAACTATTAACCTCACCTTCAGGAGTCGAAAGTGATGTACTTCCAGCCATCGAACTCTCCATAAACTCCGCTTGCACTTCCATATTAACAAACTGTTGTTCAAATTTATCCATCGTTTCAGACATCTTCTGTAAGTTACCTGTAGCTAGCGTTGACTCAAGAGACTTCACAATTGTTCCCATTGACTTACTGATCGTAGTCATCTTAGCTTGCGTATCGAGTCGTGCGACGACTGCATCGAGTCGTGATGATAATCGGAGGTAATTCATTTGTTCGCTACGTTTACGGATCGCGTTTTCAGCGTAGATCCGTGCACCGTCCATGTTTCCTTTTTCGATCGCTTTTTTTACTTTGAGTTTTTCAGATTTCTCGTCTTTTTCGCACTTTCTGGCTTGACGTTGAAGACTTTTAGCGGTGAATTTGAGTTCCATGATCTGGTTCATTAATTTCTCGGCTTGACCCATAGTTTTTGATTAATCGGTTGATGAATTGAAGAAATTAAAAGCAGGATTAAGAAATTGAGAAAGAGATTGTCAGAATTGATGGTCGAATTGTGTCTGATGATTGGTGGTGAAGTAAAGCCCTAAATTGAGTTAGGGTTGATCGAATTTGGGGGTTTTTCTGATTGTTGTTGGATACGGAATGCCGTGTCTTTATAATGTGTGGATAAAAGACCGTTGAGTGTGGGTCCAGATATCAGACGGTGTAACCCGGGTGCTGATATTTAACTACTACGTATATATCATTTTAATTTTAACTTTAATCAATTAAAATAAACTATCTAGTCGAGTGTTTAGTCTTATAATCTTCTGTATTTGTTTTACTTAGAATTTCTTTTGTATTTTTTATGAGTTAAATTAAACAATCTTGCTAACATACATTCATAATGTGAAAACCTATTCGTATTTTAGTTGTGTAATAAATTTATTATTTATTATATTATATTTGTAGTTTATGATTTATGATAGTTTAGTAGCGCATCTTCACGTCATCTATATAAGGTGCCATTTAAGTCCTTACAAATTGTCATGTATCAATAAATTGAAGTTATTTACATATAATGGAAACTTGAATAGTTTAATACATGTTAGAAATGTGAGACATAATGTCAATACCTAAATCTTTTTGTTTAAAGTATATATAAGTTTTGTTTAAAGTTGTAACAAAATAATTATCGTTTTTTTATTAAAATAAAAATTAGCATGTTGAGTAAGTGATGATCTGTTATTTAAGTTGTATATGAAAAAAATTCACAAAAGTCTATAAATAAAATAAGTAAAGTTTCGAGGGACAGCTGATTTTAAAGAGGAGAAGCAAACGATTTCAGGAGTTGATTTTTATGATCAACGGCTTAAATTCATTGTACTTTAACAACATTACATTTTAAAATCCAGTGTGTATGCATAACGCAGTGTTGAATATGAGCCGTCGTTCACATAAATCAACCGATGAAATCATCTATTCATTTTTTCCCTCAAGATGCAATTGTCATCCCACGCCATAAATAATATATACATTTAAGAGATGAGTGTTATACCAATAGATTAAAAAGTAAATGTGAAAAAAAGATGAATTTAGAGTTAAAAGTAGTGATAAATATCAAATTCTGGTGTAATACTAAATTAATTATCAAGTTAGAGATAACTTTATTTTCGTTGTTAAGATCCATCAAGCGACAATAACTTCATCACTATGAATCATAAGGTATAAAATTTTAATGTGACCTACTTAAGAGAACAAAGTGATTCGAGTTTGCGTACCAAAACACAACTTAGTACACTAAATCAAAAAAGAAGTTTTGTGTTTCTTTAAAAAATAATCTCATTTTATTTAACGTTTCTTTAAAATTAGTATTAAGAATTCAATTGGGCCATGATTTCTTTAATGATTAGCGAGAACATTTAGGTTGATGTTATGATATACTAAATCATTTTCAACAGAAAATTTAATCGTAAGTACTAGTGTATGCAAAGCTTGAGACTATGAACTACACCTTTACAAGTGTTGCATCTCGTAAAAAAATAAAATCTTTTCATGGAAGGGAGGGGATTAGATGCATGAATATGCAACCAATATTTGTAGCTTATATTAGATTGTACTTATATGGTATCCTTCCTTTTTTGTAATTACTGAAGATTATCATTGATTGTTTACTAGTTCCCAAATGTGTTATTGAGTTTAAGAAATTAAAGATTTAATAAACTGTTCTGTGAACCTGCCATTGACGTAAAGTTAACCGACATAAGAAAGGCGTACTTATGATTTCAAGCATTTCGCTTGAGCTAGGGAACATGAAAATTGTTAAATAAATCACTTTCTAATCTTTTAAACTCAAGAACATAACTTCACCTTTCTTTTTACCCCAGTATAGCGTAGCCTTGATTATGTTCTTTTTTTGTTTTCTTTTTTGTTTTTCAGTTAGCAGCACTAGCGGATATATCAGGGAAGCCAGCTGCTGAATTAAGTTGAAGAAAATAACTAAAATAGGTGAAGTTCTAATGGGCCTATGTAAATCCGGCTTCACAAGGTGTTGGTTAAGATGTTTTCTGAACATGTAGATTCTATTGCAGGGGTAGATTTACGAAGTGAATGGGAATATGGGATGGATCTAAGGCTTTTATTAGACAATCTGATGGTTCTTTATTCAGTTGGTGTGAAAGCGTTTCCGTTGCTATAGTCACATGATATATGGAATTGTAAGTTATATATTCCATGTAACTTTAATAACATGTATCACTTGACATCGATTCTCCATAGCGTCCAGGTACAATAAACAAGTTAATAACTAGTCGCTAGTCTACTTCAATAGAAATATAACTAAAATTATACACCAAATTGAACAGGTTAACAAAGCGAGTCCGCTATCATTTTGAAATCTAGTTGCAGAGACGTGTGGGAACCTGGGGAATCTCTTTTGTGGAAATTAGAAACCGAAGCCATTGTTAAAGAAGTGTTCTCTATCCATGGTATAGTGACTTTCTTATTTATTTATATTTTCTCTTTGCACATAACATCAATAGTCATCCCGATTTTTTATCTTATTTTATTATATTTTGAAAGTCATTGTCATCTGGAACCTTAAGTGCTATGCATTTTGTTTGATAGATGAGATAATGAGAAAGCAGCTGTTGAAATGTAGGGCTTTAAACTGCTGGGACCTTACAAATCAACCTGTTGATGAGATACATGATTATTATGGAGGAAAGGTGGAATAATGGGTTAGGAGTAGGAAGGTCACTTTCACTTTCTTCTACCATGGATTTTCTTTTCATTATAAAAACCTTGGCAGAGTTTCTGGAGTTAGCTTTGCAGTTTGGGATAATTATGATGTTTGCCTGCGCGTTCCCCCTGCATTTGCTTTCGCAACAGTGGTAAACTGAAACATTATTCATCGTTTTCATTTCCCACGTTTAAATTATAGAAGTTTAACTAGTGAAGTTTGAAATGGGAATTCTAAGTTTTATATGGTTGTGGCGTAAAGAACAATCTTACAGATATCAGAGCAGATGCGTTAAAGATTCTTGCCATGTATAGAAGACCAGTTCCTCGAGTAGCTGCAATGGTAGGAGCTTGACTTGACATATTTCAAGTATTTATTCTCTTTCTGATTCGATTGGTTTGTATACGTATAGACCTTACAAAGGAAATTGAAAAGTATGTGATTTTTGATTTTCAGTTTTTGATCGTTGTATGCACCAACTGCGTACTTCTAGTATGTTTGTACGACAGAGAGGGGAATTGGAACAATTTCCCCTGGCCTTGCAGCTATCCTTATTATGGAACATGTTCTACTTCTCATCAAATTTGGTTTCTCAATGATTGTGCTTGAGGTATGATACTTCTAGGGGTCGCAAATCAAATTGCGTATGAATTTGTCAATTCAGGTTATGTTTTATCTCTAAGGGGTATAATGAAAGGGTAAGGATCGGGAGTGAAAAACCCCTTATGATCAGGGTAAGGAAGGGAGTAACATATAATGCACCGAGTTTATTCAAATTGAGGCACCACATAACTCTTTGATGCACCAAACAAGAAAAAAAGTAGTATAGTGCATCATGGATGATACTTCTCGATGCATCAGTTTGAGAAGAAACAGGTGCATCATACTTTGCTTCCTTTCGCTCCTGATCATGACCCTACAATAGAAACCTCCAATATCATTTATGAGACATTAATTACTTATGAATAAATACAATTTGTTTCTGGTTAAATTGACTCGGCCGGTTCAAAAAGTACCGGTTTTGACTTATGACCCGACCTACCCATTTGCCAGTTCTGCTATTTTCTTAATCTGGATTAGTGATCGAGGATCCTATGACATATAAATTTGTCCTTTTGGTAGGAACCTGATTGGGTGAAAGCAAACCGGATGAAGAATGCAACTCAAGCACAGAATATGTGCTCTAAGTAGCTTTTGAGAAATATTTCTAGCTGTAGAGGGATGCTTGTGACAGATACACAGAAAGCTGATTAATAGTTGTTTAATATTAGAACCACTAGGTAAGCACATATTGGTCCATATATTAGTGTTCTTAAGTTTTGTATCTAAAAAATTTCATCTTTAAGGATTGTAGATTTAGTATAGTGCATTTCTGTCTCCCCGACCTTATTTTGTCTATTTGAAAATTAACTTTGTTTCATGAATTATAGATGCATTAAGGTAACGATAACATTTAAAACTAAACAAAAATCTTGATTGCATTGAAGTGATTGGAGTAATTACAGTCATGTATTTGAAGCTTTGTGTGCTTCACATCTAGTATCGCGGCCGTGTCTTTAGTTGCATACGATCATCGATCTGCTGATGTGCTGACTTGACGAGTTGGCAGTCAGAAAACAGATGATCGTCCAGGATGGCAGATAATTCATCCTATGGATAATCCACCTAGCCACGGACGTTCCCTTCGCTGACTTGGCGACCACCAAAACGATCGCTAACTTGGCGGGCATATCGAACCACTGCTTTGGCCCATCTTTGTATTTCAAACTTGAACTTCCTTGAATCGATTCTTTTTAGCGATTTGATTCCTGGGTCAATCGATATCTCCATGAAGGAGAAACATCGATCGTAGCGTTGTTTCTTAGCGTTCTCCTGGTTTGTAGTCACACTGCGGCTTAACGATGGAGGAACTGCCGGGAGTTCGGTTGGTTTCGTGGTGGTGCTTGCTTCCATTTGGGGTTGGTTGTATTATATAAAAATGGTTGATTTAACGATGAAGTACCTACTAATGGTTTATAAATGGTTGAATTTTACTTGAAGAATACTCATTATATATGTAGGTATGATGAAGTTCTTGAAACGTGTAGGTTAGTACCTCATTGACCATTGACTTTTCTAATATTCCATTAGCATATGTAATCCCTGCCTAAATTACTATGAGATTAGGTATTTCATGTGACTTAATTGTGGATTAGGATGAGGATTATGACTACAATTATATGTCCAAATGGGTGTCTCGAGGTAAATTTTAGAAATTGTCAAGAAAGAAGGTTAATAGTTATCATTTTAAAATGATTTATCATATATTAACACAATAATTACCCAAAAGAGAATTGAAAATGATATCTATAGATATAAAATTATTGTAAGACCATTTTGAGTACAAAAATGTAATATGTGAGAAACTTTCATTCTTTAGACATCATTTTTGGTCCTCACAATTAGATAAATTTTGACATAATTTTTCTGAATTATGATCCATCTTTTTTCAGTGAATTAAGCTTATAATTCATCATGTACAGTCTCTCTAATTATAAATTTTGATAATTATTTATTTTATCATAAAAAAACTTACCTTTAAATGATTATCCTAACTTTTTAATTATAAGCTACTAGACCAGATGTGCGCTTGATACAACTAATACACCTTTTTTATACCACCTATTGAAACAATTAACACTAAGATAACTGTAGAACTAGTTCAAGTAATATCAAATTAAATAGTTGAAATTTTCTGTAATAATATCTTACGAAGAAATATAGAAAGAATTTTATTTGGATATAGGAAAGCTTGTAAAGTAAGTAATTTGGATTTTGGAACAAGTCGTTTTGCACTAACACGTACATTCTTGTACAACTGCTTCCAGCCGCAGGTAATAATTTATTTATTATTTATTAAAATTTAATTAATTAATAGTATATGGAAGCACTTTTAAAGTCTTATGGACGTGGATGGAACATGTTGTGGTATGAACACTTAAAATAATAAACGAAAGGGAAATGACATCGACATTTGTTGAGATGACTCAAGAGTTTTGTAATTAAAGATAAGCTCTGAATGGTCAAAAGCCCATTGGTTTTGAATATTCTTTTCGAGGTCGAAGATAAATCTTGAGCTAAACTATAAAGCTACAAGGTCGAATAAATTGTTCCTTGAAAAGGTTTATGCATGTTTTTCTTTGTTTATGCATGTTTTTCTTTCAACACTACAAGTTTCTTGGCAAGAACACAATTCCATTTGGTTAAACCATTAACCTGATACGTTAACCCACCAGAGTCATAGACAAACACTCAAACAGATTCAAATTAAATTAAACAAATATATATATATATATATATAGTACCAGAATTTAAAAAGAAAGAAATTTTAAGGGAGAATGTGGAAAAATATATAGTTAGAACTATGATTCAGTAAAAAATAAATATGATTCAATAAAAAACAAATATGATTTCAAACTGAAAGATAAGGTTATTTTGCTAAATCAAAGTGTTAAAAAACTTTTCCCTACCAATTTTTTTTTTCCCTTGAACTCACTCCTATATATATATATATGTATATCTACACCTTTATTAATTAACTATCCAATTAAGTTGTAACTTTATTTAGCGTATATATTTTATCTAATAAACAAAAAACATCGCATTGTCGTATATCGCGCGGGTTTTACACTAGTATATATATATATATATGTGTGTGTATAAACATCTAAACTTCCGTACAGAGGCTTGTATGTCGATTTAATTTTAAGGGAGAAATGCATTTTAAGGTGACATTATGCACAAACTCTTAATTTGGGAGATACTCTTTTAATTTCCTTAATTTAGACAAGATACTATTCCGATTTCTTTAATAAGGTAATATTTACCGAACAATGAGTTCATTTGAAATCAACGGGGTCATACACCTTACTCTTTCAATATCATTTGTTAACATACATTTTACAGATCATATATCCAACTTAGTTAGTACTATCAATTAGTTAACCAAATTAAGATTATATGGACGTATTATATATAAAATATAACATAATGAACGAATGATACTCGAGGGGTAAGGTGTAGAGGGGGTTAATTCGTAATGAATTTGTAATTTTGCAATAGGTTTTAAGAAATCTGAATATTATATCGCCTAAATTGAGGAAATAAAAAGAAGTTCCCCGAATTGAAGATGCACAGATAATAAATTACCCTAAAATGTAGTTTTCCCAGTCAAATAGCCAAATAAGTGGTTCCTAGCTCTGCACCTGCAAAGAAGTGGTAGCCAACACTAGAGAAGTAGAGATTGCATGCAGGAAGCAAAATATGGAGACATGTGTTCATATATCATTCTTGGCAACGACCATCAAAATTGTATTCTGAGAAATATTCTAACCAAATTGAGTTGAGCATCATCTAGTTATCCGCAAGCAAAACCAAATAGTGACAAACAAGAGGGGACAACAAAAAGATAGGTACTATAATATCATATCTGCTTATAGAGTAAGCTAATAATGGCTTCATTTCCTACCACGGATCTTGAATGCCTGTCTGTTCTTCTTCTTCACACCTGACTTTGAAACCTTAAGGCTCCTGTTTACCGCACTCAACCTAGCAAGAGCAGCCTTCTTCAAATCTGGCCTGTAGTAGTTATTCACCACCTGATAGATATAACCATCATCAAAACCTCTAATCATCTTAATAAAATTAAAAAGTTTTGATGTAAAAGGTAAACCAAAGGTCGCAAGCAAAATGCATTGAATAGTGAGTTCAAGAAATGAGTTGCTAGCAAAATGCATGAATTCTAGTAATGGCTTCGAGTGAAAAGGAAAAGAAAATTGTACCAAAGAATAAAAGTAAACTTCGTGAATCTAAAATCTTTATAAAAGACGAAGTTGTCAACAATTCAACACAACCAAAACAAACAAAAATACCACATTGAAGTTCGTAGACAACAATTTATTCCAAACTCAACTACAAAACTATCTACAAGTTATTTCTGAAAATACGACATTGAAGTTTTTCAGCCCCAACTCTTAATATAAACTGCAAGCTCTTTCATAAATAAGTAAAATGTACCAACTATTTCACTGCTCTCTTCAATCCCTTTTCATTCTTTACGCATACTCCACTCTACCTTTCTAGATTGGTATAAAATTTTGCCTCTCTAAACCGCAACTTATAACCAACCAACTTTAACTAAAAATAAAAATTGACCAATTAGAACAATGTGTGTATTACGGATAATTCAACTAAATCTAATGCTATGACACTTGGTAGAAAACAACTGTAAATCAATTAATTAACAAAAATTCATGAGATAAAGTTTGCACATTTAATCACATTTACCCAAAAATGTCTTCCTCAAAGAAAAATAACTACCTGGTTTGTAACTGCTTTTGCCATACGGTAGAACTCCTTTTTCATAATGGATTTGTGAAGCAAACTGGCAGGCTTCCCCTGTTTCTTAGTCTTGGTGGTTGCAAGCAACACACCTTGGTCCTTACCAGCTGGCTGGATAGTCACAGTCTTCTTGTTTGCTAGTCCTACAATTAATAATTACAAACATAACTATATCATTAACATTTTGCATTGCTCTAAAACCTCAATCATACTAACACTATTATCATTTTTATTATCATTCAAAGAAGCACAAAATGATATACAAGTAATAATTTATCGAAACTAAATATATAAAGTACTATATTGAAGCCCTACCGTAAAATCTCATTCACACGAACAAAGCTATAATATATACACAAAATTATATAACAATTAACAGACAAAGGTCTGATAAATCAGAAAGCCTAACTTAACATAATTAAACACTAAATTGAAAATAGTAACATAAGTATTGAAGTAAAATGTGTATATACCAGAGTGTTTATATGAGTTGAGATTGTAGAGATTATTAGGCTCTTTGCTAAATTGAACACTTTGGGTATTGTTACCGAACTCTTTAACGAGAAAAGAGTTGTTCCTCTTTACAATCTCCCAAATCAATTGCCCTGGTACTGTCGCCATTACGATCAACCTACTTCACTGCAATACATCATATTCAATATTCAATATATATACATACAGCAAAATGGAGCACTGCAACACATCGGAGTTCAAAGGTTTGATGAATTACCGTTAGGGTTTTGCTCCGGCGGCTATTTTCACTGGGCGAGTTGTTTAAGACGAACGAAAAAAAGACGTACGTTGTTTATATATGTGCTGCAATCGAAACCCTAGCTCAATATTTTTATTTACACCCTTGTACTTTTAAGTATTTAAAAACGGCCCCCGTCATAGAGCAATAGTCCAGTTGACAATGGGGCTCGTGCTTTATTTGCATACATTTAAAATTGAGCTAACATTTGGGCTTGAAAAACATAGACATAAGCCCTGGGTGTCATTTGGATGGATTAGACGAATTTCAAATTATTCGGTTTGGATTATTTGAATTTTGGACAATCACAAGTTAACTCGTAATTCTAACCGAATAAGAAACGGATTAATCGGATACGGGTTATACGGATTCGGATTAGTGTTCGGATTATACGGTTTCATCCTAATTAGCTATAGCTTAAACGTATACTCACGAACCCAACTTTTTTTAGACAAAAAACTATATAAATGTAAGTATAAAAAATTCACATTCTTCAAACGTTAGAAGATAGCCTTGTACAAATTGAACTAAAATTAAACTACTCACACAAAAGAAATGGTAGTTATCCAATATAAAAACTACTAGAACTCGATAACACAAGTAATTGGAAGTGGAAAAAGAAAATATATGCACTTGCCCTTCTTTTATTATGTCAATTCAATGCTTTGATATCCAAAAAAGTATATTCGTAGTTTCTAAATCAAACAAACATCACCTCCAATATAATTTAAAGAAAGGTCCTTTTATATTCAAAATAACTTTTTGGAAATAAAATGACCTTTTATTTGGATGTATCATCTATTATTAAATAAGATTTAATTTTTATTGATTTTATATGGTAAACATTAATATATTAGTAAAAATATAATTATTTAATTACTCAAATCTTATACGGATTATTTGGATTTATCCAAAATTAAAACACCCCTCTTTCTATATAAGAATATTATATTAATAAACACGGAAGCATGAATTTAAAATACATTAAACAGTTTACAATTCCCAAAAATACACTAATTTCAAACTTTTTAAACTACAAAAGGCGGGGTATTATAAAAATTCTCCAAACAAGGTTTATTACAAAAACCATATCAGAGTCCTAGAGCGCAGTCAAACATTCCCTTGATCAACCAATCACCTCCCGCACCCACAATAATCAAAACATATCCTGCAGGAAGTAAAATGAGGGGTTAGCACAAAGCTAAGTGAATAGATTCATCACACTCCATTCAACTTAGCACAACTAGCTAATTACTCCAATAAAACGTAAACACACATAATTCAATGAGGATCGGTGGCTCTGGGGATATCATAATACCCGGGGATTCCCCCAAGAACACTTACCGTCAATCTGTATGGCCATTACAGAATAGACCGATAACTAATGGTTATTAAACCCATACACAGGTCTCAAACACAACAAATGAATCAAAACCTGTGTAAAACACATAATAACCAGAAGTCCAACTACACGTTGACCTCAATAACATACAGCACATTGGTTCACATATCACGTAGATCAATAATCAATAATCAATACTAAACAGTCTAATACACATCTACGTTTACTTGTTGTAACCAAATAGTTACAACTGAATCAAATGATGAGTTCCGAATCCACTCACCGATACCTCTGACGTCTCCACACCCAGGATTCTAATATCACTGAGTCTTACGTTGATCTGAAACAGAAAATCATACACAAGTCAGAAGTTCGTTCCATAAACATCATTATAGTCTAATTATCCAATCAGGTAGTCCCTGAAGTCTAGGCAAACAAAAGTTCACTCAGAAATAAACTCAGAAAAAGTCCGCAATACCGCTTAAAACTGAAAAATGCCATTTTCGGGTCCTAGATGACCCCGGATGGCCAAAAACTGCCTAGGCTATTAGAATATAGCCTTGATTACTAGGTCGTTTCCGATTGACTATGCGAATTTCAATTAAATCCGAGTTAATGAGATTTTCACAAAACCGCGTCTCCAAAACACTTTACGCATTTTCAAAATTTGCAAAACAAAAATCTCTTTTATAAACTTAGCGACACAACCATTGTGTCGCACCACAAACCCTTGCGACACAACCACTGTGTCGCACAACAGAAACCTGCGACACTAACATTGTGTCGCAATACTCAAAATGGCCGCCTTTAGCGACATAACCACTGTGTCGCATAACATTTAAGCGACACAACCTGCGACACAAGCCTTGTGTCGCAATGATGAACAGCCCAGTTCCCAGATTCAAAATTCACGAAATCAAACATGTAATACACAAATTAACCTATTCCAATCAGTGTAAATCATATATAAACAATAATAACACATAACAATCAAACCCTTACCTCGGATTCAAAGCTAATTAGCTCAAATATGATCAAAACCCAATCTTTTATTTCTTCTCTCTAATTCCCTTTAATTCTCTCTCTAGGAACGATTTTAAGAGTTTGGAAATGTCTGGAAATGGTCAGGAAGTACTAGGGCGGTGTATATATATATTTATCATCGAATTACACTTAAGCTCCTTACTTAATTTCAGTTCAGCCCGTTTTGCGACACAGTCCTGCGACACAACCCTTGTGTCGCACAGACACCACCTGCGACACAACCCTTGTGTCGCAGAAAGTCAAAAATTTACAAATTTTACAATAAAACACATAATATTAAATAGTTCTAAAACAATTTAATAATGGGAATTACCAGACTGCAGAGTAGGATGTTACAAAAATATTTAATTCTGAACCTTTTATCCGATCCGTGTAATTCGTTTAAGAAATCCGTAATCCGTTTAACTGATCCGTAATTCGAATAATCCGGTCCATTTAACTTAATTTGGATTGAATCGGATGGATTATCTGGATTTCGAATAAAAATAACACCCCTACATAAGAGGGTCTCTGCATGTTGCTTTTTAAACTAAAAATAACTTACAAATAATCAATTCCAAATACTCCAAATTAAGTTACTAAAATTTGCTTCCATATCTTTTGTCTAAGATCTGTCTCAACTTGTTTTGATGATGAAGATTTATAGATTTACCGTTTATCGTCTTCCATCCTAATAAATCAAGAGAGTTAAATATGTAGCATGCTCTTTCACGTGTTTGATGTGCACTGCCATTACAAACAATACTTTTCAGACATGTGGCATAACGACAAGAGTTTTTATAAAGTTTATATAAAGGTTTTTTCTAAACGCTAGATGAAATCTTTTATTTATTTCTATTCATTAATTTTTCATGTTCATGTTATTTGAGAAGGCATGTATTTTTACCTAGATGTATGTGCATTGGCCGACTGTTAAAAGGGAACAAGTGAGGTTTGTACCTGAGACTTTTTGTGAGAATATCAAGACACTAACAACTAGCCCACCTTGATAAAATTGTATTGTACACATAGTAGTATTGCAATATGTTAGTGATATTTTAGACTTTTTTTATGTATACAGGTTTTTTCTAAACCTTAGATGGGTGGTGCATACCAGGTTAGGTTGCAGACAAGGTTAGGTTGCAATGCGGTGTCATGAAGTGTCTTAAATATAGTTTATGGTAATCGTTTAACACATTGACATTCATAAAAGAAAAATGAAAAAATGGACAAGAAAGTGTTCGTCAGTCAATCTGACCCAACCTAACTAGACCCTCAACTGTTTTGAACCATTACGTGACCCTATCCAGTATGTTACATGTAAAGAACTGATAATTGAACAAGAATAACCAAGATTGACTTCAACCAGCGAAATAAATTCTAATTAATATCAAAATCGGGTTACAAACCCAAAAACAAAATCAAATACACTTCCTTACTTATAAGAAAACTCTCACCTAATTTACAAACTCAAGAACAACAATCAGTCAACAATTTTGACAAATTTACAAATTTGTACAGAGAATTTCATAGACACAAATATGACTAAGAAACCTCCTTCATGATAAGAAAATACACACACGCTAATATTCGTAGATACCTCGTCTAATTGTTTTAATACTCAATAACAATACAAACATTTACATAAACAACCTTGAAGAAGCAGAAAAGAACAAACTGAACCCTGCACTTATATCTTCTTATAAAAATAAAACCAACCTCAGTGTATCCACCTTTGACCAGTCAACCCTGCAAAATAAGACTTACAAATAGAAATATAAAGGAGAAAGATTTAGATTGAAAAGAACAAATATTAACAAGACTCTTTAACATTACATCTTATTGATGGGTTATAACGTCACACTGCTTGCTAAAATTCACGTTGATCCGAGTGAAATCTATCTTTTCACAGTAGTCTGATGTGGTGGTTTTGTGATCATTCGGGGACATCACTACAACATTTCCATGTTTTATTTTCCACACCTCGGTCGAGGATTCAAGTTGAAAATCCTTATTTCCTTACAGCGGAAAAATTCGCTATACATAGAATTCATATGATGGCAGTCTCATTGAGATAGATGTTGGCTCGAATAAACCACATTATATGCTCCCTTCACCTCAAGATACGAACATCCAAGTTTAGAAGCTTATTTGTCAAGTTGCTATTATTACTTGTAATGTACTTCCAGAAAGGATGTTAACACTTTGTATATTAGTAACTTCTACAATCGCATATAAAAGCAATTTAGTACTTACGTGTGTTCAAGTACTCGTAAACAGTTGATAAACGAAATGTATATTAAACCAAGAATTAGTGAAAAATAGCTTTTATTTATCACTGAGTATCATAGTTTTCCGGTTTCGTGATTGAACTGTAAAGTATTTCTTTTTCAATATAAATGATGTTTTCTGTGCTACAATTGTCATAACTATCTATTAATCTATTAACTATTATAAAGAGACTTTTGAGTTGATATCGAAAGAGATCTAAGGTTTAAAACTTTCAATTGGAGGGGGAAGCCAAGCCAAAGCAATAGTGCAACGCTAAGGCGACTCGTAAAGACCCCAATAGCAAGCTATTGTGGTGGGTCTTTCCCCATGAAAAATAAGATTAATATCGAGTGAGCCGATGGCTCACATATCAGATATTAAACTGATAAGAACAGATACTACACTTGATCTTAGCCAAAAGGCCGAGAAAGGTATGCTTATTCAAGCCTTGGGCCTCTTTTTTTATAGGGAGTCCCTTCATCCTTTTGTCCTCACTCAGCCGATGTGGGATTTAGAACCACTTCTGGCCTTTGTGAAATACTCCGTATTATTACTGTTGGGTTGATATTGGAGACTTGATTCTTGAAAAGGATTCATCAACTAACATTCTTTCTGATTTTAGTTCTCTTTTATTGATTAAGATTTTTAGATTTTAACATACTTTAAAGTGAAATAAAAGTAAAATATGTTACTAACTAACCCTTTAAAACTAAAAAGGAACATTCATCTCCACCTACACTGTTGTCCTATCACTCATGTCCTTTTCATTACTAACACTTCTTCTACCCACACGACCATTTTCTAGTGATCATCTTTTTAATCTAGGTTTACTTGTGGATTGATGACATCATCAACTGTGCATTGTCTGGCCTTTTGTGTTGATTTAGCATACTCTTTGCACTGCTTTTGTTATGCTATTGGTTTAAATGATGTATCTAGATTCACATTACGCCTATCAATCAACAAATTTTGTTTCTTTCTCATTGTGAGGTTCGATTTGAGTATGAACCACATATGCTAAAATAAGTTAATATGGTAATATTTTAACAAATAGAATAATCTATCCCCATACTGTTTGAGCATCAAGAGAGAAATAGAAGATTAGTATCTACTATTGAGTTATTGTTTATAACTGTATACCTCATGTGAGTATTCAACATATTCTTATGAAGCATCTAACCAACAAGTCATATTCGTTGTTGTGTGCATGCCAATGAGTAGTTGAAACTTGTTTTTATAGATTTGACATTCATATGATTGGAGAGTCATCTTTCTTTGCTTTGTTACTTTTGGGTTAACAGATTTTCACATGGAAAATTAAAGTTGTAAATTGTAATGCACAATGGTATTTTACCCATTTAACCTTAAAGATGTCACAAATTTTTTACACTTTCAGTCTGCCATCTTTTGGAAAGTTTCAAGCTGGAGCACCTTCACATCTGGTCAATCAACAAGGCAGATCTTCGGATAGGCAAAAAAAACTGAGAAATATTACACTTTCAATAGTTTTACAAAGAATTCTTACAAAATAATATGAAATACGAAATAGACCAGTTAAGGTTTCATACGTTTTTCTTTTTCTTCTTTATCTTTCATCATAGATTCATGACACATCATTTTGTATGATTACTTATGTAAGTTCTTCGTAAACACAGCATTTCTCGAACATCTTTTAGTCTGAAAGTTGCTTATCATCTATTCAATAAAGACTTCTTTTATTGTTTTGCATTTTCTTTCATATTCTCTTAGATTTTTATTTATAGTTTCTAGTTGATCAATCGCAGATAACTCTAAGGCAACATTAAAAGCTTCTGGACCCACTATTATTGAAAAGGGTATAAGATCTGGTCCTACACAGGCTAGCAGGTCGCGGCCTACTCCTTTGAAAGCGGTAGTAGGTATGATAATGTAAATCTTGGTTCATGAAAATTGCAGTGGTTGGAAGTGAAAGAGTTGTAAGTTGCATGGACTCAGATCAAACTTCATGAAAATTGCATATGTTGGGTGATCGATCTTCGTCTATGTATACCAATGGTCTTAAAATAATCAACAAAACATTTCTAAAGATCGGAGTTGAAGAAAATTGCAGGATGTTGGCATTTATAAAATTGTGAATGATTTAATGGCGAGCGTAACTGAACTTTGATAATAAGTTTAAGAAGATTGTGAAATGTAATTTTGGTTGTTTATTCCAAGATCATTTGATATGGTTTGTCACTACTGGTTACCATTTGAAGCTTCATGCACACATTTTATTTTTCTTGTTCATGATCACCTAAACACATTAGGCAGAATTATCACAATTAAAATGGCTCAAATATGAAATGAATCTTGCTCGCATTCAAATTATTCTTTATCAGTTTTCACTATGTTAACCATTACACACAATCCTACATCACACAATGTGCCTAGAAATTGATTTCCTATCAACAAATGTCTCATCTTAACAATCAGTCTGCATATAAACAACAATCCTCACCCACAACTATATATACACGTTGAGCAATTAATTTCCTCTTTCAACACCTTACAACTTGATCAACTACACACATCCTTGTTCTGACATACTGCTAGCAATCGTCAGAAACGCAGAGATGACTGCGCCATGTATCAAAGCCCTGAGAGAAGCAATAGAAGATGAAAGTTAGCACCGACACTATTGGCCCATTCACTTTTGAATGGGTTGATTTGGGTTTGTTTTATCTCAAATGGGTTGAGAATGTCTTACTCGGGACTCTCTTTCTGATAACCAAATTCAACTGCTGCTTTGAGAGCTCGTTGATAGGTCTGTTTCATTGCTTCCTGCCATTTAAAAACAGTAAGGATGATTCAAACAAGAGAGTACAAACTCGTACTACATGCATTTTTAAAATGAACATAAAAGATTTCCTATCAGCTTGTCACATAAAACTTACTCCGGCATAAATTTAAGAAATATTTTGTTGCTTGGTAAATACATAGAATACCCTTCAATAAACCCAAAATAATATATTAATACTGTTAGCCTGTTCGTAATAATGGTAATGTGCAAATATCCTATATTCGTGCCAAAACAGGTCAATTTCAGAACGGGTCAAATTTCTTTTTAGTCTCGGAAATAATGAACATAATAAAAATAATTACAAAAACTACTACGGATTATTAACATGATGATCCATTTTTTTCAAGAAAAGAATTTAGAAGATCGTAAACGGTTTAGTATAATTTGGGTGGTTTTTATATTGTTTGAGGTGCCCATTTCATTTTTTCTCAATAATATATAAAAAAATCAACTCCACATGAATGGTTTTAAAATGCTTCTTCTACTTTTCAAGACCGGAATTGCTGCAATTTTAATAAGATGGAAGGAGTTACATTTCATTGGGTATCAATCGCAAAATTGGTTCCTTACCTGTAGTTTAGACTCGAAGTCTTCAGGTGCCCAGTTCAAATTGTACTCTTTTAGTTCAAGCTCACCAGCAACGACCTGAGCAAATATCATACAAGAAAAATGAGACGTTTTCTAAAACAATAAAGGCCAATTCAGATGAGATTATTCATGATGAATGACTTGGGTTATGTTGATATCTAATGGGTAAAATCAGAAAAGTTAGCTAAAAGGGGAATGGATCAAAAGTTGCCCAATGTCTATTTTTACAATGCATACGATTTCTTAAATAACTTTATTCAGATAGATAAAGTTATTATGTAACAATTTGGTTATACTTAAAAGACTTCAACCATGGATAAAGAAGTGTTTGTGGGTCAATCTGACCCAACCCAATTTTGACTCATACTAAAAACACATATTTGACCTGAACTTGTTTAATCTTGTTACCCAACCCGCCCATTTTTCCGTTTCTGGATAAAGGTCTATGTTTGCATACCCCTCCAGTACCAGCAGCTATAGAAGGAGCAATCAAAACATTGGCCCCCTTTAAAACATCCATTGCTTCAGGGGTACATGGCATGTTGGAACCTAAAAAAACATATAATTTAGTATCACAATTAAAAAAAAAAAAATTAATAATAAAAATAAAAGTAAAAATAAAAATCCTTAATGAACTAGCAAAATAAAATGATAATTGCTACCTTCAACAAGTATACGACATCCTGAATTAACCAAGCTAATGGCATCAGAATGGTCGATCTCATTTTGTGAAGCGCAAGGAAAAGCAACATCACACCTTTCATTCCAAGGTTTTGCTTCATCATAGTACTTAGCACGAGCATAAGTCTTTGAATAATCTCTGAAAATTAAATAAAACCTCTTTAATAAAAGAAGTATCACGAGACTAAAGATGATCTTTATGTTTTCAAAGAGGATTACAAACCTTAAGGTTCTATGTTGCGCTTTGATGTCTCTAAGGAAAGATAGTTTCATGAAATCAAATCCGTCCTCATCCACCAAATAACCCTTTGAATCTGTAGATATTGGTTGAATTACTTATGCTTTCAAATGTAATGAAATAAAAGGTTCAAAGGAAATATTGAAGATGAAAGTTACCTGATACTGTAATGGGAAGAGCACCATATGCAATAAGCTTCTCTAAGACATGCATTGCTATCTTTCCAGAACCACTAACCACACATCTGAAAGCACAAAACAGACAAATAATTAACTTAGTGTTTGGACTTACGTTTTGGAAAAGACTATATAGTTCATTTTCAAACCTTAGTCCTTTGAGTTCTTTATTCATGTCTGCGAGTATAAGTTGCGCAAAAAAAACCTGTAACAACCAATCCATTCTGTTATACTTCTTTAATCATGAATGTACAAAATTGCAAAAGCCAACAACAGGAAGGAAAAAGATTACCAATCCATAACCAGTAGCTTCAGTACGGAGGCTAGAACCGGACCAGTTAAGTCTCGGGCCCGTAAAACTTCCCTGCATAAATAATATAAGCAGCCTTGAGGTGAAGTAAATAGAAGTGGAAATTTTGACCCATTTGATGATAAACAGGTCGATTACGATCTTTCCTCTAAGAAGTTTGTTTAACATGGAAAGGTGAGATGAGTCAGAAGTCTCTCAAAATGCTTTACACCCCCTAAATTGTTATATTTCAAATTTTGATTGTAACAATATAACTTTCTTAATCAAATGTAAAACAGCTATTATGTGTGAAGTTCATGAAGAAGAAAAAAAGACGGAAAGCGTTTGTAGGTCTACCCAACCCGTTCTGATCTGTTACCCAACCTGCCATTTTGCAACCTCTTGAAGCAAATAATGCAACCTCACCTGAGAATGCCCAGCCAGGCGTCGATATTGACCATAAAGAAACCCCATTTCACGAGTGCCAACACCCATCTCCTCCGAAGGAAGATCCTAATATCAGAAATAACATATAAAATATATAAAGATTATACATTTATAGTATTAATGAATATGAAGTAATGAAATTGACTTTGAATACCTTATCGGGACTGATGTACCGATACAGCTCATCCATATAGCTCTGGCAGAAGTGCATAATCTACAAACAAGAGATCATAACATTGTTTAAGCCTTTGAGGACACAATATATGAACAAATGTATATGATCTAAAGACAAATACCTCGTTCTCACTTCTTCCTTTCGGATCAAAATCGCTTCCACCTGATGCTCCACCAAGTCGATAAGGAGATAATGCTGTCCTTAATGTCTGTGGAGTCAAACATAAAAGTAAGAAAATTGTCAAATGATCGAAGACCGTTTTTGGCAGTAAAATGCTGTAAGAACGACAAATTCATGATCGGAAAGTTAACAGGAGGTGGAAAGATGTGAACTTCATGAAACATACCTGCTGAAAACCAAGAAACTTGGCTATACTTAAGTTCATGGATGGGTGAAAACGAAGACCTCCCCTGCATGGACCCAAAGTTTGATTGAATTGGACCCGAAATCCTCGATTCACGTGCATTTCACCCCTATCATCAACCCACGGGACCCGGAAGATAACCGTACGCTCAGGCTCTAACAACCGCTCCATAGTATTTACATAACTACAATGAAAAAACCAAACTAACTGAAACGGGTCACTCGGGTTGGATAATAGGTAAAAGTTTGTTACTTCTATTATTTTTTTGTACTATTGATAACTAAGGTATCAAATATGATTGTTACTAGAATAAAAAAACCTTATCTTTTTTAATAAAACTATATAGGAGGTAAATGAGTCGAAAATGTTGCATCTACTATTATATCAAACGCACCCTGAGTTTTTTGAAATAACTCTTTCAAGAGCATGAATAACTTCTTGCACAGATTGTATGAACTCGAGCTCATTTGGATCTCTTTTTAGTGCAGCTTCAACAATCGATCCAGCCGATTTTGACATGAGAGCTGTCACAAAAGTTAAAACGATCAACAATTAAGTAACATAAAAGAGAGAGAACGTTAACATAAATTTGATCAAATTAGTAGAAAGCACAACCTTTTACATATATGGGCTTATCACTAACGATCTTATCTTTAGACGCCAATTGGAGGCGAAGAGCTTCTTTATGAAGCAAACTGTTGTTATGTTCTTCTAACGCACTCATTTGCATATTTCTACTACCTTCATTTCCGTAAGGATTTCTTCTATGCTTCCTACCGTATTCCCTGCAAATTGAACAAAATATTCTCGTTGTCCCTTCCTTCACGTCTACATACGCCCATTTGTATGTATCCGCCCATTCTTCTCGCCATCTTTTCACCACCTTTTTCTTTCTTTTAGCTGGAAGTGACTTCAATAGTTCTTGATCGTCACTTGGAAGTTGTGAAACGATTGGCATATTCTTGTTTTCATCATGATCATCAGCTGAAGATTCTTGTGGTGGAACGTTAATTAAAGGGGTGTGAGCGAATGATGGATCTTCGTCCCCGGGCCCAATTTCCAAATCGATCTCGCTAACCACGAGATGATGTCTTTGTTGAATCAAGCTTATGTCATCCATTGCAGAATTCATCCCTAACCCTACAACTGGAAGCAACATTCAGCATCACAAGTATAGTCCACACTCGGCCTCTTTTTTCCTGCATAAGTGCAAAGGCACAATCTTTTTAGCTAAAAATAGAGATGACAATTTCGACCTATTTACTTGTGAATTTGTCAATACTAAATCAAACGGGTCAGAAGTAGCGTAAAGTGTACTTCTAAAGCATAAAACCTCCTGAGTTTTTACCGCACATATCTGTATATATAATTCCTTATACAATCAGAAACGATAACACCATCAGAAGTGACCTCAACTTGAAACAAAAAAGTACATCTAAACACTTTTTTCTATGCCACATTTCATTAAAATTATCTGATTTTGATTATACAATAACATATAATCCCTCTTAAAACACATATCCAAACACCCTGCAGAAAACCGTGAGATGAAGAATAAGACAAATCGAGCTCAAGCTACATTCAGTTACCAAAGATCTTTAGACATATGTCTGAGATTTTTCTATTCGAAAAAAAGAAAATAAAATAGAAAAAGCTGCATCCACTTATTGTGGACAAAACTGCAATTAAAACCAAACCATATACTCTAGTTGTACATTACTTGGCTAACTGTAATTTAGTTTCTCGTATAACAAAATTCAAAATAACAATAATAACAAGAAAAAATATGCATTTCTCAATATTCAATACCGTTAGTTTATTAATTATGTTGACCCCCACTTTTCTAATTTCCTAAATATTGTTATGTGAAAATGAAATCAAATTTCAACATTGAACATCCAGACACGATAACGATCCTCTAGATACACTTCATACATTAACAAATTGTAAATTAAAAAAAAAAAAGTTAAAACAAATAAAAACACGCTAGCACCCAACATATAACTCTTATTACAGCTTACAGCATAATTCCAAAATCCACCTAATTCAAGATTCATTAAACCCAATTGATTTCCACCCAAAGATTGTAACTTTATTACAACTAATTAAACTAGTATTGCAAATAAATTCAACCCAACTGAAATTAACCAAATTTGGGAACTTACTGGACTCTGATTTGACTTCTTGAGAGTTGTGTGAACTTACAGAAGAGAGTCAACTGGTTATTGAACCTTGATCATACATTAATTTTGGGGCTGGATCATAATAAATTAAGAGAATTAAGCATAAATAATAACTACAGTTATAATATATAGGAACCCTAGATGATGAGTAGAAAGAAGGATGGTAACTTTATTGTTGGGTGTAAATAATACTTGGGATAAAGTAAGAAAGTGAGGTTTTTTATATGGAAACAGAGCTGAGAAGAGTATGAACCAACAGAAGAATAGAAGATAATAGTAGAAAGAAATTGGGGCAAGTGAAACAAAGAAAGATGAATTTGGTGAGAATCTGAGTTCGATGAAAAATAAAATAAAATATGATAGCAAATGAGAGTGAGTATTTTTATCACAAATAACATAATAATGGAATTTGAATTTTAACAGTCTATAGTTATAATCATTAACTAAATTAGATATGTCCTCATATTGTAAATAGATAAATAGAAAATTAATTGTGAGTTGATATAAATGGTCAGTTATGACTTTTTATCATAAAATAAAATATGATAGTATTGAATTAAGTTTAAATGTCAGATGTTATAAGAGATTAAAAGTTATTTATTGAACAAACACCATTAAATTTGGTGGCTTTCAAATTTTTATAAGAGCTACAAGCCTACAACAATTGTAGTTTCACAATTTGTGTTACAAAATCACAACATTGATACATTTAAGTTGTGTTTAGTTCATTTAATTTTATAAAGCTCTATAAAATTAGAATTATAATTTTATTTTATATAAATATTTGGTTCAAAAATTAATTGAATTGAGATTTATTAAATTCTTTCACTTAAAATAATTCATATTCTAATATTTGATTTCATAAGAAGCATTTTGTAAATCAAAAGCACACTTATAATTTTAATTTTTTAATAAAAAAAATACTAGTATAAATAGACTGTAATATTATATTTTTCATAAATTGTGAATGTTACTAATTATATTTTATGAAAGTATACATCTATGTACATGACAACTATGATTTTCTTGCATATTTTTACATGTATATATTTATTGTTTAAACTAGTGAACTTACAGGATGCACGGCTCACGTTTAAAATATTAATGTTAATTTTTGTAATGTTATATATATATTATCTTTAGTTGATACTTGACAGAAATATAAAAAGAATTTAGATATTTTCATCGATCTACTATTTCCAAACATCATCACTTTCGATGAATGCGTTTGATCGTAATGTTAATTACGATAATGTGTTGATTATTAAAGCCAATGTACAAAGAGAAAAAAAGTGTCATCAGTCTTAAGATACACAATTCACTTTTAATAGTATATAACCATAAAACTGAAACCAAATTTACAAGAAAAAGTTGAGAAAGATAAAAGAATGAAGCTTTTTTTTTTTTTCTAAAAAAATGATGTTAAAATTTAAAAATATGAAAGTATTGTTAAAATACATAGATATAACCAAATGTAAATACGATGTTAAGATTTGTTAAGATATTGTCAAAATATATATATATATAACCAAATATGACTACGTGTTCCAAGTCTGGGGGGTTATTAGTGATGTCATTTTACCCCCTTGTCCCAAAAATAATTTCTTAAGAGAAAAATAGTTTAATAGTATATCAAGGTTACTTTATATTCAAAGTAAATTTGACTGAAAATATTAAAAAATAAATTATTAAAAATAATAAATTTGAGATTTTAATGATCTTTTATAGTCATTTTATGTAAGTAACTAATTTTTTTGGGACAAACAAAAATAGTAAGGTAGACATTCAAGACTTGATTCCGAGTTTTTGGTTGAAAAAAAATAAAAGAAAATTATAAAAATGATAGAAAAAAAAAAAGATGAAGAATACTTTGTGTTTTCGAGTTGGAAAGAAGACAAAGGAAATTTATACGTTCATGTTCTCAAGTTAGAGAGAAATAGAAGAAAATGACATTTTTTAAATTGTTTAATCTTCTATCCTTTCATTTCTTTGTATTTTCAGAGATAAATTTTAGAGAGAAAAGATGCTCAAATCCTCCTCTCACTTTTTTTTCTACATTAAAAAGACTTAACAATACAATTTAATTTTTCTTATTTCATTTCTATTATTTTCTCTTACAAACAACTTAAGAGCGGGCTCTTACATTGAAACAAAAGGGAATAATAATTACATAGTAATGTGTCACTTTTAGTTGCTTGAGATGTTAATTCTTTCTATATATAAAAAGGAAAGAAAACAAAATATTATTAACATGTTCAATTATTTTATGTTAAAGAGAGAATAAAAAAGTCAAAATAATGATGATGTGTCTTTGTTTGGTGATTTTTGTGTTACAGTATTAAGATAAGTATTTCTTTCATTGAAAAAAGAATGTCCTTCAAAATAAACGTTGAATCATGATAGTTTGATAAAATGTCAGTTTTATTCTTATATTAAAGATAAATTTGACTGAAAATATTAAAAAATAAATTATTGAGTGTAATAAATGAAGGTAAATTTAAGAATTTAATAATTTTTATAATCTTTTGACAATTAAATAATTTTTTTACTATAAATAAAAATAATAAAATAAACATTTAAATTGTGACGAAATAAGCAGTTGATTTTGGTCTTATAAAACGAATTATGTTTAGCAATTATTGATATGCCTTTTCTATTATAAAGAATAATTATTTTATGATTAACTTGATACACTACCTGAAACACTAACTTTTGTCTTTCATTCACGTTTAATAAATGCAACTGATGTTTTATTCGTTTAAAAAGATAATAACTCATTTTAAGAAGACATGAATGAAAAATGTTTTTCCTTTTTAGGTACAAATTAACAATCAACTAAATTAAAAATGTTTGTATTATTTTATTGAGGTGAGTTTAATGAAAAATAATAAACAAATTGGTGAATAAAAATATCAATCGAATTGATTTATTTTATTTAAACTTCATTTTCACTCAAATATTTAACTTTAAATATCTCACAAACGGTATGACTTAAAAATTACATATTCATAATCAATGTCTTTTTCTCTTTGATTAGAGACCGAACAAGTTATACATTCGACAAACTTTTTATTTCATTTTTTTGTCATGTCTTAAAAAAATTATATAATCACATGTGATTTTGTATATAATCATGTGTATTTTATGATAAAATTTCACAATTTGTAGGCCATTATATATTAATGTCATATAATTACAATTGAATTTAAATACCGGTATATGATAATTCACACGCGACTCAACTTGATTTTTATTTTACATGTCCAGTTACTTTTAAATCACACGTGATTACTACTTATATTTATTCATATGTGATATGTGATTATAATTTTAATTTGTTAAATAAAATTATTTATATGTAACTTTAGACTTATAATTGATAGTGCGATTATTTACATATGATTTTATTTAGCTATTTTAACTTAAAATTTAATTAATCCGAATTTTGATAACCATTAGAAATGATAAATTTTTTTATCAAAAGTGTATTTTGTGATATCTTTAATTAAAGGGAAAAAAACTCAAATTCCAAGGATATAATTTATAAATGTATGATTTTTAAAATATTTAATTAAAAAATTTTAAATGTGAAAGTAAATATTTGAAATGAATATATTTCTTCTCTGTTATTCAAATATTTTTCGAACTTTTCTCTATTTTCATTATTGTTCATTTGATTTAATTATTTATTTATTTAGAATCTAATGGGCCATACACATGCCAGGTAATTAAGTTATAATTACATTGTGTATCAAATAAAATATTATATTTATTGACAGTAGGTTTCTCAGCTTGCATATACGGTAGCAATACAAATGGATAAGAACATGACTAGGCAAGTAAAATGAAAAGTATTTTTCCAATAATGTCTTCGTTTTAATAAATAAAAAATGAAATCACTCTATTATTATGATCATATAGTAAGTATATTCATTTCATTTAGTGTTATTATAAAATATTATTTAAGTTTTTTGATCAATAAATATGATCTTTAAAAAGTTATATCAATCAATATTATGTAATGACTTTAATGCCACACTAATTTCAATTCATTGCCCAAAAAAGTTAAAACAAGCTCTTTTAAATCTTCTAATCAAATGATCAATAGAAAAAAAAATGATCTTTAAAAGCCATATCAATCTCATTATGTTGCCAAAAAAACTGTCACCGGTATTAAAGTGGCAATGTGTTAACACATCCAATGAATGCACCTAACACAGGATGATCATGAACGTGCTTTTTAGAAGCTAATTTGTGCCCTTCGT
This sequence comes from Logfia minima, assembly GCA_963921325.1. Lineage (NCBI taxonomy): Eukaryota > Viridiplantae > Streptophyta > Magnoliopsida > Asterales > Asteraceae > Logfia > Logfia minima. The sequence goes on along the minus strand of OY992771.1, from coordinate 1,035,484 downwards.
ATCTTATTGTTTAACAGCTAATTTGTGCTAAATATGTTGTTTTTTAGAAGCTATGGTGGATGTGCTTTTCTGAATAAACTAATTAGGCTCACAAGATAAAGAGTACATATTTTGAGCATGCTAAACCAATCACCCCTTAGATATTACAACATTGTCTCAATATATTTAACTTTAGATTTAATAAGAAAAACTCACCACTTCTAAAAGTATCCAATATTAACATAATTTTTGAAGTTAACTTTTGAAACTGTTAGTGACCATGGATTGTATTATACAGAAAGACAACCTAAATGTGAAATGCACACAACAAAATGAGGTATAATACGGAGTACTGTATTGATGGTAAACCTAGCCATTTGCGATTAAGGAAATGGCCTATTGTGTAGCCTAAGTTGGTTCGGAAATGAGGTATTCGAAAAGTATCTCGTATTTGATCCCACCGTCACAAAGTGACCACGATAAGCAGAGTGATACTTGAATTCAATTTACCTCTCTCTTATCGAGTGAGGTAGGGTTAGTCTATACATACACCATCTATATGCTTTTTGTACACTTACAAGTCAAAGTTGGTAACGATGATGTTACTAGTATCTTAGTTTTAATTTTCATTTTCAATTTTCCTTATTAAAAGTACAAAATTCTCCTTCCTAGAATAACTATTAAAAAATCTAACCTCCTCCTACCACTTTTTTTTCTTCCTCCTGCAGTAACCCCTAAAAGGAATAATGAGTCTCTTCGATCTACTTCTTCAACTCTGTTTTTATCCTATCTCTTTCTCTTTGTTCTCTCTCGCCACTGTCCTTTATTTCTCGCCTCTATCTCTCCCTCCATTCTCTCTCTACGCTCTATCTCTCTCATATCTATTTGCTCTCTCTCTCTCTCTCTACCGCCCTCCAACTTCACTTCCGGCCAACCACCGCCAACCATAACCGGCTTTCCTTCCTCTGTATTGTTCTCTTTTACAGTCTAAACGAGCATCTATGGAACTATATGTTTAAAAGAACACATTTTTCAACATAAAGTACATTGACAATTGAACATGTACATATAGTGTCACATGTGCATGTATTTCAACTTTTATGAAAAAGTAAGAAAATAATATTTAGACGTAAAAAAAACTGGCCTAATCACATGTATTCAGAATGTTAGAAGGTAGACCCTTTTAGAAAATTATTGAATCATTGACCTTAGTATCATCTTTCTACAAATTGTTACTCGTATTAAGATGTAAAGTAAACTTCTGGAACTATCCTCATCCCAGAATCCCAGATACTCACATATTACATACTGTACTTGCTACGTGCTATAAATGGGTCTTGGTCCGCCACTTGTTCACAAAAGTGAGTTTACATACATTCAGAAGTCCTTATTTGGGTTCCAATTTGATTGCTTTTGAAAAAAGATGAATCTCATTACCAATTTAACATGATGACAACAAAGAAACTGGTTTATGGAGGCCAACATCACCAAATATTCTTTTTTTTTTTCTTTTTGTGTTTTGTGTGTGGTTTTACTTTTTTTTTTAAAGAATGTTTAGCTAAAGCTTATTTTATAGCTTTATGCATTTACTAATATTAAAGTTCTTTAAAAGTTGATAAACTTATTTTAACTGCTTATAGCATTATCAATGAAAGCTTATGAATGTATTAAAATGTAGGTTAAAGTCTAAATATTCTTTCATTTTTTATTCTTTCTATTAATATATTTTTTAAGTATGAAAACCATACATCTTAATACTTCTAGATACTCAAAACAATTTAATTCAAAATTATTTAATATGAAATACTTTAGTAGTCTTTAATTATATTATTTAACAGTTAAATCATATACAATATAAAATATAAATTAGTTACTTATGATCGTATGTATTAATTTGCAAAACTATTATAATTAAGTTTTATATAAGTTGTAGCTTATTATAAACAATTGATGAATGTAAAAATCGAATAACTAATTACATACCGTTATCCATATGAAATTTACTACACCATTAATTTATGATGCTCTTTCGAATAGATTTTATGAAACTAGAGTAATTTAACACATCTGTATTTTAGCTCATGCAATTGACTACCGTTAGATTTAGTATTCATTTGTATAACTTTAATATGAATATATAATCACACAGCTAACACACGTAGCTAAGTGTTTTATGTTTGTTATTGTAAGTTTATATAACTTAAATAGAGTTAATTTATCTTTGTAGGTACTATAAAGTTAGTAGTTCAATATATTGATCGTTTAATAATAATATTCTTACTTTTTTTTCTAAAAGTGTTCACTTTTTATCAACAAAACAATATACGCTTTTCATTCCATGCAACATTTAGTTTATATTTTCATCAACATTGTAGGTTCTTCATTATCGATGTATTTAAAGGCTGAAACAATTTATCAATCAATATATTTTAATACTTAGTAATATTGTTGGTTTATATGTATTTTTCCATCATATGCTTTAGTAACAAATTTAGAACATCGGAATTCATCATGAAGATCATATATAAAACTTCCATAACTAGTGTATTTATGCTGAAGAGATTGTTTTAGGTATTTTAGATGTTTTTAATCGTTGCTTTATCACGATTTCAAAAGTCATTACATTTTAGCGGTGGTAAAAGATATTTGATTAATGTTTTTGTTAATAATTTTATAGTGGTGAGCTAATTAATTGTCAAACAAAGATCAAAAGTCAATATGTAAAATATAACCATGCATATGTTATATACTTATAAATTTAACTTTTTGTTAACATCTAACAAAAAAGTCGACTCAATTGGTATCTTAATATTCTTTACAGTCTTATCACAAAATATATTAATATTTTTAAACTTGATTTGCATATATTTAGATTCATAATTTTAGACTTTTACTGCATATATTATATTATTTATTAAAATAATAAAAATTAAAGACACATTTAATAAAATGTATATACGCAAATTTAAAAGCTAGTAATTTATATATAGAGGCCAATTATTGCACGAAATTGTATTTGAAACATGAAAAATTGATCATTTATCATTTTGATGATCACACAAAATTGAGCAGAGAATACGTCATAATTAAAACCAGTGAACACATTCGATAATCGTACAATTAGCAGGCAGCATGTAATTACACAATAAGTTCATAACCCTAACATATATCGCCGGAATTAACTTCCGATTAACCGTCGATTACATTTCAATTTTCAATCAATCTTCATAAATCCGACACTCATCAGTCTCAGGATTCTCCGCACAAAACGACTCCAACGGATCCTTATTTCCTTCTAATTTTCGCCGAAGATCAGCTTTCGCCTGACTAATTTCTTCAACTTCATCCCACGCAACCTTACACTCGTCGGAATCACGATTTCCGTTACATATTTCCGTCGCTTCAGCTACTTTCGATTCTATTAATTCCGTTAGTTTCTTCTCTCTCATATGCGTTCCTTTGTATTTGGCCGATCCTCCGATTCCGTTCACGATGACTGAATTTCTCCGCCGTGTTTTTGATCTCTCCGGAAGACTGATCCGAGTACGGATCGTGTTAACGGATCTGGAAGGTAATGGAAAGTTGAAGCTCACGAGAGTAATCTCCATGAAGATCGAACCTGTGAATGAGTTTTTTAGGTTGTTGTACGGTTTCGGGGGGAAATAATGAAAGAAGAGTTTTTTATTTTTTAAAGCAAAGCAAATAATGAAAGAAGAAAATGGATTGGGGAATATAATACTACTACTTGTAGTTGTAACGTTAAATTACTGAACTAACCCTATATGCTTTCTAGATTCGTGTTTATCACGGTAACATTTACACGTTAACATATCCCGGGTCAAGAGTGTGCATGAAATGTCAACACATTTCTATCCTACGCGTAACTTCTGTGTAAAATGCTTATTAAGAGGGAACTCACCCACGCATTCGACGATCGTAGATTGGAATAAAAATTATAGTTGTTATCTATTAAATTACTATTTTATTTTAGTCAGGCTAAGTATTTTGATAAAGTAATTGCTTACCCTTGTGTAATGTATCGTAAAAGTTAATAAATAAAATAATCAAATAATTATAGAAACATTTTCTCTCAAACGGAATAAAAACATTTTAAAAGCGTTTTTTGTCTAACACTATACAATCACAAACTCATAAAATAAACTTTTTGACAATAAAATAATTTTTGCATAAGTATTAAAGAAAAAAGTAAACTTCCGTTTAAAGATGTTGTCATTGTAGTTGATATAGTTTAACTTGATTTTTTATATATCATCCTTTTGAATATATAGTGTGTATATATATATTCGAGATCGTTAGATTCCAATAATAAATTCTTATATTAATGGCAGATAATTTGTATTTAAAAATAAAAAATTCGAACAAAATAAAAAAGATACGAAGACATTACTACTATATACAACACAAAGTATTGACGTAAGAAAACTATTTATATACGTAAGTTAAGTAGTAGAACGGTACATGCACGTAAGTTAGGGGGTAGAATTAGAAAAAGAAATCACTAAAGGATGAAATAGATATAGGACGAAACAACTACTATTCACTATAGCTTGTAACTGTATATACATAATAATTGTTTATCATTTAAGTTTCAATTTTTGAATGTTTTAACCATTCGAGTTTTTTCTAGTAATTTAACCTTTTAAATTTGTATTGACTTATCAGTTTAACTTTTTATAGGGTTAAACCATTAAACTTTCATAAATAGATGATAAAACTAGATAAATTTAAATAATTAAATTATCTAACTTTTGAAGTATAAGCAAGAGATTATATAGTTAAACCATTAAAATGTTGAAACTTGAAGTATTAAATTATGAGAAAACAATTTAAAAAGTTGAGAAAGTGAGTTTAAATATTAAATTATTATCGACTCTAATTTATTATGTACTGTACTTTATTGTTAGAAAATTTCACGGATTACTAGTTAAGTTGTTATGTGATTGACTGATTGTCATTACGGACCCATTGTTAATGTATAAAATCTATTATTTATGAGATTGTCATGGACAAAACCTTGTCAAAATCGAAATTGAAATTGAAAAATATATAATAGCAAAAATGTTAAGTGCCGTTTGCACCTCACTTGAATAAACTTAAAAAGAAAAAACATATATAAACTTAAAAGGGGAAGAACAATTAACTGAGTGATGTTTACATAACTTCGTTAAAGAGTACTTCAAGTAGATTACTTACTTCATAAACTTTAAATGTTTTAATAAATCAAACGGAGCTATAAACTTGAAACAGAGGCAATTCTTACGCATCAACTTTTGATCCGTACGGACCATACATATCAACTTTTAAATATATGAGAGTACATTTATCAACTCATGGGTTAAAACTTAAGACTGTCTATTCATATGTAACTAGTGTGTAATTTTAAAAACATAAACTTATTGCAGAGGAGAATGTATGCTCCAAATTTGGGTCGATAAAGCTCCAGAACGTAATTGGCAGAGAAGGATTAGAATAAAGCAAAAGAAGGTTACATCAAGAAGAATGAAAATTAACAGCTCACGCGTTAAATCCTACTTCAGAAGTTTAGAAGTACAAAAACCTATTCGATGACTCCAACACTCAAACCAAGAACCAAAGAGATGATCAGGTTCATGGATATTTTACTTTGTACAACCGGATAAAGCGCTTGAGATCCAGTTTTGGATCAGAAAATTTAATCAAACTAATTAAATACTTAACTCTACATTACTGTGCACTACAAATATTACATCCAAACAAAAACCATTCCTGACAAAAGAAGCAAAAAGAAAAAACACATAAGTACATGTACAGTGTTTATATACCAACGCCGCCATAACTAATCCAAAACTTTCCTTTCCAATATGTCTACCGAAACCTCAGCCAGGTGCTATTTAACTTCATCGCCCCCATCTCCATTCACAGCGTGTAAATGTACAACTTGATCGATCAGTGCTGCAAAGTGTCCAATGAAATGTCTATAATTAAAAAGAAAACAGAGAACGTAGAAAACATCTTTGAGTTGGGTGACTGTATCTCCATATTTCACTTGGTGTTTCCTTTTTGTTCATATGCTCCTCGAAATCAAGTGTTAGGGGACCTCTGTGCATCATCCTTTCATTTGTTTGTTAGCAAAGTCTTTAATCATCTCCTTCAAATGCTGGGTACAAAGTAAATGGTTGTAACTAATTAGGCACATATTCATATTAATACTTATTTCACTAGAGACCCACTGCAATTTGTATGGTTAAACCAGCTATTTCTCAAATTAAATGTCACCTCTACCAGAAACATTATTTTTGGCTAGCACCTTTTAAATTTTTTTCAACCAATTAAAAATATGAAATATGACTCCTTGACCATGAAATTCACTGTTTCAAATGGGGTAGCAAATTTAATACAGGCAACCAATGAACAACTGAGATTGACTGGTTAGATACAAACCTGCAGTTCGTGATGCAGCACAATAAATATCTTCTTCAGCCGTTTATGTTTCTGCAAACATCAAATGTTTCCACAATTAAGACTAAAGCTCATAAGGATTTAATACTTAACGAGAAATCATGTGAGTCCTCACGCTACACTTCTCAAATAAAATAAATAAATAAATAACTAAAGTTCAGTGAAGAAACCAACACTTGACGTCCCAAAAATATATAATCTTCCCATGAAAACAAAAAAATCTAGCATAAAATTTAAACATCTTGCACATAACTTATAAATCTCACACAAAATTGAGAAAATCTGGGACAAAATTGAAAATTTTCGCACAAAACTGATAATTTTTGCACAAAACTGAAAAATCTCTCATAAAAGCAAAAAGTTATAAATTTAGCATTGGCGATAAGACTCCATTAACTATTCTAGTGGTAAGACGTCCTGTTTCCTCACAAGAGGGTCACTGGTTCGAACCTCGCTAGGTAAACATCTTGGGGCGGCCAGGGAAAGGGTCGGAAACGGTCACGGGGATACCCCAGTTAGGTCGCGTACATCTGAGTCAAAGACTCGCCCTCCCCGGGCAACCTGGACAGGGAATACCTCCTCTGTTTACCCGTTTACTCCATTAACTGTTCTACTATTTTAAAATTTATGAAATTTTGATCAAAAAGTCCAGAAACACACTGGTCTTACCATTCCACACTGGCGATAAGATTCCATTAACTGTTCTACTATTTTGTTATATCTATCACTATCCCTTCCTTTGGCAAGCTCAAGGTCGCTTGCAAAGGTTTGAAACTTGTTCCTGGACATTCAGGATGAAATTTCATTAGATAACAATATCAAGCTGGATTCAGTTCAGATTATGAGACCACAAAGCAATGATAAATTCAAAGCATAAAATTTCCAAACACCTGTACGACTCTAAAAGCTTGTTCAATGTGTGGTAGCTATCATACTTCTCACGATACTCCTGCACATACTCGTTGTACCTAAATACACAGAAAGCAACCATCAGAATATTTGAGGAAATTAGGTTATAATTAAAACTCATCATTGATGAGGCTATTCAATGTTCTTTGTAGGTTTTCCATAAATTCCCACTGGGTGAGCCCTTGGCGTTATAGGAGCAGTACAAAGTAAAGGTGGCAACATGAGCCAGTGGGGTAGCAGGTCGGCCCAAACGGGTTGGTTGGCCCATGAGTCCGAGACACTTTTTGTCCAAGTTATCATTTATTAACAATTAGTGTCATATAAGGTTACAATAGTGATAAATTATTTCAGTTTCTTTTTTGTCTTTTTTTTTTTGGAAATAGTTTTTTAAAAAGGATGACTCAGGAGGTTTCATGCATTACACCAGCAGTTCAGCAGATTTGTCTACCCACTTTAACCATTTCCTATTCAGCTATTAATCTAATTTACCAGTTTGATCTATTATGGATAAAAGCATACCCCTAACTGCCACTTCTAACATAAATAAGTTGAAACTGCCACCTTTAGTAAAAAACTTAAGGAATAACGATGTACTTACTGTGAAAGATCTCTTATTGGTCCTTTCATCTCTGGCTCCTCCTTTTCATACTTGGCATATGAAGTGATACTATCATCTGAACAAGACTCCATCTCTCTCCTCTTATTTACCGGCCAGAAATCCTTCTTTTTTGATCCCAAATCTTTAGACTTGTGCCTTTTCTTATCTTTTGTAGTAATAGAAACTGCTTGTTTCTCATGCTTCTGTGGCACAACCACAGGCACTTTTCTTTGACTGTCTATGTAACCTTCTGAACCAAATCCCTGGCTTGCCCCAGCCTCATGATGTCTACCTTTACTATGCTGTGACTCAGCTTTCGCATGATCTACTCTTGAGACAGGCTTGCCATTAACTCTTGTAAAATCATCAAAATGATCCTCAGGAACAGCCTTTTTCGGTAGGATCTGCTGAGTTCCGGACATGCCAATACCTGATTGAAATGGAGACGCCTTTACAGAATCTACACTTGTTCTGCCAGCAAGCTTTCCTTTACTTTCATCCAAATTCCAGTAATCTGAACTTGATTTATTATCTGACTGCTTAAAGGAATTATTTTTCTCAAAACGCTTTTTACCCCCGGAGGCTTCTTCTTGCAAATTCTCGCGAAGTTCACCCATTTCTAAGTCTGAGACTTCTCTTCGGAGTGTGGGTACACGCCCATTTATCGCAGGCGAATTTTTCAAGTCAACGAGGGAATCCTTAATATGTGACGTCGACACAAATCCAGACTCCTTAACCTTCCCACTTGAACCACCATGTTTCTTTTGATGAGAACCTGAATGTTTACCTCCAGAATTCTTTGGAGGTCTTCTATCCTTGGAATGACCATCTTCATCTCGTATTTGTTTGTTAGCTTTATTATCTTTTTGCATAAAAAATACATCATTCTCTTGTTGACACCTTTCATATTCCATACTAGCAGAAGCTTTTGCATGTGCATTAAGATCAAATGATCTTGGGCCTAGGCCTGATCTTGGGGAATCTGAAGTGGAGTTTCCAATGAATTCACGGTTGTCAACTTTATCATATTCATAATCAGACACATCCCTAACAGTTCTGCCTATCATTTGATTGGTAGTGCCTTTGTATGGGTCTTCATTAGGCCAGTCACTCATAGGACTATCTGAATAAGAGTTTCTCCCTCTAGAGATAATTGGTTGAGCGTGGTTGCCAGATTTTGATCTTTTTGCATGTTCGTTCTCATCAAAATGCTTCTCATCAGATCCCCTTTTGAAGTTATTTTTTGATACGGCTTTTGTAGCATGAAATTCACTCTCTTGATGGTCAAGATGATTATAGAGATCTGTGGTGTCATCTGCATAATTATCTCCATCTTTATCTGGATAAAAGTTAGTAGTTACATTAATTTCAGCTTCTTGGCTATCAAACAGATCTTTCTCGGGCTCAACCAAAACAGACCGGTGACCATCATCCTTTTCATCAACCACATTATGTGCATATCCTACTTCAGGATCAGATGGTAGTAATTTCTGTCTGGGTTCTATATCATCGTCACTCATAATATCTACCTCTTCATCAGACCCCTGTTTGCTGTTCGCAGATGCATCACTTTCACTATCACTGCTACTTCCACGACTTCTGCTTTCACTTCCACTGTCACTGCTGTCACTATCGCTATCGCTACCACTTCCACTCCTACTCGAGCTGACTGCAGGCCCTTCACTATTGTGAGAAACTTTTTTGTCGTTTAATACATCAGGGGAAAGGTGATCGATATCAATCTTTTCTGAAGTATTTAACTCTTCATAAGGTTCAGAAATTAGGTGAGCCGGTTCTTCAAATTCCTTCGCAATATCGTTTTTCAAGGAAAAGCTAGATTCAGGAGCTGCTGCTTCTCTGTGGTGATTATTGTTATCCAGAAAGCTGAAAAAGAGAAAATCAAGCAATAATTATAAGATGTCAGCATACAACATAAATAATCACAAACACTTGCTCAAGATACACACACTCAGAAAAACAAAGGAAAGCAACAAGAGAGCTGAGTGTTGATTAGTCAAGCTACCTTCCACTTTCAGATGAAGTTTTCTTGAAACTTTCTAACTCGACATCGGGTTTCAAAATATATCTTCCCGGAGCTTGGAAAACGGCAATCTGAATGAGACGACGATGTCATTCAGCACTCAGCAGGCCATGAAGAACACGGTATTAAACAATAATTATTACAACTTACCTTTTTCAAGATGGGCTCAATTTGCTTAACAGATTTGGGAACGGTTTCTCCGACAGCTTTCTCCAGAGCCTACAAGATGGGGTAAGAATGTATGAAGGAATATAGATGGAAAAACCAGCCAAAGTAAGAGCAGGGATTCGAGTTAACATCCGGCGGGTACATGTTGAATTTATGCATGATATTAAATTAGGTACGGCATCTTACGTAATAGGAAAATGATACAGAAAAAGTTATCTGCTGAAAGTTAAACCGCATAAATAGGATCATTGAAATCAGTAAGAGATGGAAAAATGGGTGGATTGGGTTGAACCACAAACATTTTTTTCTTCATTCTTGAAAAAGATCATAAGAAACTAATGCATCAAGCATGACTTTAATAAAAATAATACAACTGAGTATCACACTTAGAATCTAAATCCCAGAATAAAACGTACAAAACGAGTTAGAAAGCATTAAACTTTAAGAAACTTTCAGCCTGTTTGACCCATTCTCCTTTTACCTAGTTTTTTATTTCACCCGTTTAAGATAAAAGACAGACCAAATCGGCCCATTTTTTTATAGAAAAAAATGGTCGAACTTGCTATCTCTAGATCAATTCCCACACTTACCTTAAAGTTCATTCCATGAGGCTTCTCCATGAGAAGAGAAATTAGCAAACTCTGCAAGTCAGTCGGTTTGTTTCCAAATCTTTCATTGCTCCCTAGTCTACTCTGTACAACACCAGCAGGAACACTGCTGAACATTTCTTTCTCAGAAGTGCTAGCATTCTCTTTACTATATTGAGTCAAACTAGCATCTTCTCTGTTTGCATGTACTTTAGTAATGTTGCTATTTCTAAGAGGTGATAATGGAGCACCGGACTGCTCAGGTGTAGTAAGTAGTGGTGAAGCCGAAGCCCTGACTTTGGAAGGAGTCGACGAAGAAAATCCAGCTTTTCCACCAGATTTAGGAGGGATTATTGCTGTAACAGAGACATGATAGCAACGAAGAGTACAACAGTTTAGCTTTACAGTGTAACTTATGTTTGCAGATACATTATCATCACTATACCATCAGACAATCGCTTTACCTGAAGAAGGTTCAGCTTTCATCTTTTTGAAAGGAGGCTCTTTCTTTTTATTGTATGACCCTTTCCATGTACTATTTACTGAGACATAAAAAAAACATAATACAATTAAAAAAGAAGAAGCAAAAACCCAATTATTAAGAAGTTATAAGTACTATCTAAATTTGCAACGGAAGTTACTGAAGGGTGGATGCTAAGAAAAAATTTCTTGAACTGAGTTGCCCATTCAGTTCATTTAATACAGTTTATCCGAAAATGATCTTTTCTCACATTTATTGCTTCAATTATATTGACTTCATCAATGAACCATGATTTACTATATGAAACTCAGATAGTTGTTTACTACTTAATGAAGATTGATAAAACAAAAATGGCAAAGTAAAATATGGCATACTCAATTTAGGAAACACATATGCAACAAGTCATCAAATGGCAAAACTAAAAAAAAAAAAAAATGACAGCAGGGAAACCTGAGAAATACGAAAAGTGAGATGATATAGTTACGCTTCTTGTGGATTAAAAATCTTGCAAATAGCCATTAGTAAACAAAGAGTGAGTTCAGAAACAAAATGAAGTTTAAAGCAAAACAGGTTGAACCAAGAGTCCTAAATTCTTGAACAATGCATTCAGTTTTCAAAGTCTACCTTATATGACAACTCACGCTATATTTATGCATCAATCTTTCATACACAACCTAAATGCTTAAAAAAATATGATGACCTTTTTTTAACAGCAAGATATGAGTAATTTTTAATCATATAAGGTAAATCAAGCGTGAAAAGTTGCAACCGAGTATAGCGATGACTGAATAAAATTGATACCTTCAGCAGCAGCTAGGGCCTTCATTTGATTCTTCATAGATGGATTTCCATGGTCTAAAATAATGGCTCTGTCAAAAAAAATATATAACATGATTACTATAAATTCAAAAAATGATAATGCTGCCATATTACATGATGACATCAATCAACCAAAGGCTGTAACTAAATTTTTCACCGCCTAATAGCCCTACCCCAAATCCCCAACCAACAGATAAACAAAAAAACAAAAAAACAAAAAAAAGTATATATAACATGATTACTATAAATTCAAAAAATGATAATGCTGCCATATTACATGATGACATCAATCAACCAAAGGCTGTAACTAAATTTTTCACCGCCTAACAGCCCTACCCCAAATCCCCAACCAACAGATAAACAAAAAAACACCGCCTAATATCCCTGACTTCCTCACAATCTTTCACATACAACCGGGTCTTTCCGAATTTCTTTTAAGCTTAAGTAATCCTCTACTCCACACCTCTACCAAAACTCTTTAACTAAATTTGGTGTTCAACACAAAAGATGAGCTATTGCCACTAGAAAATCTTGCTTGAAAGATGCAACAAGATATCATAGGTGCTACATTTTCTTGTATGTTATTTCCATAGGTCTAGCTTATGTAGAACTTGAAAAGATGAGCATGCTTCAGTTAATTATTGAAGTGTCATGCTTCTTCTACCTGATAACATATTTATAGTCATACTACACAAGATGTGAGCTAGAATTGAGAAAAATAATCATCAGAACCCAAAAAAAGAGTTGCAACGTTGGTGGCAAGGATAAGGAGGTTGAAGATGCAACAAATAGTCTGAGTGAGGGCTACAAAAGAAAAATCGTTGAACAAGATCAAACAATGGAATTCAGGAGAATGACAAAAAGTACTAGACTAAATTTTTGTATTGATCTTTATGTTGAGATAAAGACCAACTGAGGTTTGCCTCATGGACGGAATGCCACATGCTAAACTCCATTCAATTGGATGTTGAACAGCCATGATGTAGAGTATCCGTAGGTAAATGTAGTGGAGAATAAGGAGGGACAAGATTAAGTGACGATCTTCAGAAGAGTGTCCTGGTCACATTAATGTAGTGTAGCATATGGACGGACAAGATTAAGTGCCGATATTTAGGAGTGTCGAGGTCACACAGTATAAGCCACCTTAGATGCGGTATGGTCCTCTCTAACCTATACCTTGAATATGCTCTTGAAAGAACTTGATTTTAGATGGGGACGACGGAATGTCGACAGCTAGCAGAAATTACCATGAGAAGGCGCAGTCATATGGGTTAACTTCTCTTATATAACATAGGCTCGCCTTAGATAGGTAAGTGTGGAGAGTTTAATATATATTCCAATCATTCAAGGATTAACACAGACATTTTGGAGATAATATTGGTGCAACCACATCAAATCTATAAAACTCTAGCATATTCAGCTTACTACTGTTGTGGAACATTAATAAGGACATTGTTACATGGCTATAAGCAATTTGCAGCATATTAGGAAAATTATGAGGCAAGCATTCTGTAAGTGCTAATTAACAGATCATATAAAGGAACACAGCGAGTGGAATGTGTCAGAAGTAAAAAACACCTAACACTATCATATTTACACAATTAGGAGCAAACTGCAACACATGTGTATGTTAGGGAACATTAGTGTATGCCAACATAATATTGCTCAAATCAAATATAAAACATACTTCCGGGATTTGTGTTTGCGTTCAGCTTCCACTGTACGCATTTTAACATGGTTTTTGACTGACTCATCCAGCTCACGTTGCACATTTATCTTTCGCCAAGCACCTCCAGATTCAACAAGCAATCCATCTCCATTATCACCACCCCTTCGTTCTTCATATATATCACACAAGTCCCCAGTTTCTTGCGACCAAGTGAATCTGAACTCCTTACCTCCAACATCAATAACCTAAAACAGTAGAAGGAAACTGAATAAAGGCAACAAACCAGTAACAAACTGAACAAATGTACATAACACCGCATAACAGCAAAATAACAAAACCTTGAGAGCTGAACTTCCTAAATGTGATCTAACACACAAATATAATATATATACAGTTCTAACCTAGCAACTAAATTCCTTGATCCTGAACAACTGAACATTAGATTCAATATATAATATCACTGCAATACCTCTAAGCTGAAATATAACCAATGACAACAAATTGAATAGTCAATTTCACTAATCTAGGTTAATTAAGCACAAAATTAAACTTCAAACAATATATAAAACAGTAATACAGTCGACATTCAGATAAATTTAACCTACATTTCCGGCAGGATTATTAGCACTCGAATCAAATTTAATCCTCGCCGCACCACCTTGCGCTTCGAGCCGCTTAATTTCTTCAACAAGTACAGGTGAAAGCCTAATAATCATTCCAAAATTTAGCGGACTATTACGAGCTAAACTAAACGTTTCATCGGCCGTTGAAACTGTAGCCGGAGCGGCAGGTGTATTGCTCCGGCTACGTTGACCGCCACCGGCTGATAAACGACCACCGGAAGGTGTAGCGGATGGACGTTGAACGGAAGAAGGTTGGAAGGTGGAGTGGATGTTCCGTTTGACTGGAGGACCGCCGCCGCGACCACGGCCGAGTTTACCGGAACCGCCGTACATTACCGAACGTCAGGCGAAGTAATCAATCTGGTGGGAAACAGAAAGGAATTGCGATGTTGCAAACCTGGATACCGTCACAAGGAAAAGATGCGAAGGAATTTGGGAATTCTTCGATTTATTTTTTTGTTTTTTTGTTTTTATTTATTTACTTTTACACACTTAAAAAAGAAAAGAACAAAAAATAAAATTCAGCCACGCCGTTTGTGTTAGAGTGTTAAAAATATCAATCTACGACGTTGATACTTTTCCATCTATCGTGTTGTCTTCTCTCTTTTTTTTTTATTCCGTATAATTTAAAGGTTCATAAATTTATAAAATACATCATACCTAGACTAGATTAATTGAGTTAAATTAATATAATACATATACATATTTTTATTTTATAAGAAAATAATAATTTGACAATTTTATACAAATAGTAGAATAACTTTGTAATGTAAGGGAAATTAATATTTTAGTTTACACGTTTAGTACGTTTATACATAATTATGTGTTAAATAGTGTGTCTAATGTATTGTTTAACAATTGTCTCTTTTCATTGCGCTTCAGTTGTTATATTTATTTCAAAAGATAACAAAGTGCCCGTACAGTGTGTAATTGATGATTAATTTTAGTCCAACTGTATATTTGTTATGAAATTGTAAACTGTTAAAAGTAAGTTTAAAGAATTGATCTTTTTACCAACACCGAATACTTTTTTACTATACTTTATACCACTGAATTATGATGTTTGATTTTGAAACATCGCCAACTACCTCGTAAAATACATTAAAGAGTAGTTTGATTCTAGTTTTATGCCCAGATTTACAGTACACATCATTATTTGACTAATGACAATGCTTGTTATACCTGAACAATATAATTGACTCTAAGTAACAATATAGAAAACCTAACTACGTAGTAATTTATAGATTCCAATTTCAACGTTCACTATCCCATTTGTATTTACCCATCACGTCACTCATGTAGGATACTATACATGTATTTCTAGTTTGTATGTTTCTTATGAATGCAAACTGTAAACAAAGATGCTAGATATTTGATACAAGTTAACACTTAAAAGTCAGGTTTGGACAACAACACCAATTAGTTTACTTGTAAATAAGGTGGATCACTAGATCACTTGGAATTAATTTTTTACTACAACCCATATTCAGGGCCATCTTTGAGGGTGTGCAATGTGGTTGACCGTCCAGGACCTTAGAATTATAGGGGCTTCAAAATGTGTTTTTTTGTAAATCATATACATATACATATAATATGATTGATAAATTGCAAGAAAAAAATACATCCCAAATTCAAAATTGATTGAGCTTTAACAAAAAAAAAAAAAGAAAAAAAAAATCTTATAATTATTATAAGGCTTTTTTTTACAATTAATCAGTTTTTGTCCAGGACCTTAAAAAACTTAGAGAGACCCGCGCTCATACTACAAATGAATACTCGACTAGTCCACCTTGTTAACATCATAAAACAAGCCCAACTTATTACTCTTTAAACGCTACATACTGACTTCCATGCTTCCCCTGCTAAAAAAAAAAGAAGACTTCTATGTTTCCTTTACAACAGGTTTATTGATCCTTAGATTTTCATGGTTCTTTAAAAATGTAGTGTAGGTACCTATTTTGTGGCCGACTACGGTGAGATATAGGGTTATAGATTTTATTTATTTTGTTGTATGTCTAGTTGTAAACTTGTACTAAGAGCACATGGAGTAGGACTGACAAATTGTCACCGTTCAAGCTCTTGAATATCGGGAGTCGGCGTTCACCAAACCCTGTCGGCGTTTAAGACCGACATTCAATTTCGGCATGTGAAACTGGTTGTGTTTTCCGTTATTTATTTATTTATTTATTTGAATTTAGGTTAGATTTGATTAATTTTTTTTTTAAAAAAACTATCAGTTAACTAGCCTTTTTTACTTACTTTTTAAATCCCTTTTTTATACAATACAAATACAAATCTTATACATCATTTAACACATAAACACATTCTTTCTCATCCTCAAATACTCAAAAAATCAAAAAACTCAGTATAATTCACAATGTCGAACAACCCAAACTACAATCAAAATGAGTAACCTACATTTTGAATGGAGCTCATTTTTTCCTTCACCTACCTCAACCCCGTCAACATCAACCTCTTCAAACACACCTATGTTGGATTTTGGTTATCCATACCAAATGCTTCAAACATAAATTCCATAAACACAACAATACCATACTTTGACACCCGACTGATATCACAACTCCCAAATGTTAAGACAACCAACAACAACCTAAAACCGACATACAATCACATGAAGACGAGACACCAACGTCGTCTCGAAAAATAAAGGCGGGTCAAAATAAAAGCAAACAACCGGACGAACCAAAAAAGAAGAAATAATAACGGTCCGCAATAGTTGGACGAGTGACGACGAATTACTTTTAACTATTGGATTTGTATGTTCGAAGGCTCTGACAAAGGAAACATGCAAAATAGCGATTCTTTTTGGAACTTGGTGGTGGCCGAGTACAAGAGCGGGAAAACAATGAAGGTTTTGTCACACGAGAAAAAAAACCAATTGACATTGAAGTAGAAATATTTGAATACTTGTTGCCAAAGGTACATCAAGATTTGGGAACGGATGGGTTGTCGTTCGCATAGTGGTGAAGATGTTGAACAACTTAGGTTGTAGGTCGACGATCAATATAAATTGGAAGCAAAAACAAGTTCTCATCATGAAAAAGCTTGGGACTTTTTGAAGAAACAATAAAAGTGGTTATGTCTCGATCCCGTTGTGCTTGGAAGACGAAACAGAAAGAAACAATGGATTTCAACAACATAGATTTGAAGAAGATGACAACGACAACGACAAGGAAAACTTGAACACCCGGCTATTTGGTGATGATCCAAATCCACGTCCACCGGGAAAGGCAAGGCGTTCAAAGAGTGCGGAAACGTCCTCAGGTTCCACCGCTCTGTCTCGTGCTTCTTTTGATGAGTCAATCACATAAAACCCTTAAGTGATCACTTAAACAAAAAAAACTTCTACGAGATGCGAGAAATATATGCAGGTCTTAGAATATTGAAGATGTCGGCGAACGACTTGTCGGAAGATGATGCGTTCATTCTCCATATGGAAAAGGAAAGGTTTGGGGCAAAGTTTGGGTGGAACATAAGATCGGGATCAGAACACACTTAACTATGTCGTCTTTTAATTATTGTTTTTTAGTTATGTATATATAAGACTTTTAAATTTATGAATGTACTTTTTAATTTCGTAATGTATTCAATTTTAATTAATTTGATATGTTATTTGTTTTACTTATATTAATTAAATTGATTTTGTAAATAAAAAAAATACAAAGTTGAAGAACACTGAAAACTCAGTATTCTCTAATGCCCCAAATTTCAATCACATGAACATTGAGCTGAACACTTAGTACAAAAAGCAACCACTCCTTGTACTCTAATGACGAATAAAATAACTAATTTTATGTTGGGAATAAATAACTTTATTAACGCAAATTCATATTACAAGATTATGAAAACTTATAAATAATCAATAATTGTTAAAAATGAAAACATAGATGATTGTATACGTTTCACACATAGGATTTTTCGATTGTTAAACATTTACTAGTGGATTATTTTTTCGGCCAATTTGTTTTTTTCACGTTAAGTTATGAATTGATAACGTGTCTGTGTGAATATATAATGTATTTTCTGAATAAGTTGTAGATAAATAATTGTTGTTTGTTTTATGTGCTGAATAAACCGACTGACTAATTAAGAATTACCAATTTAACCATCTACACGAGGTAGTTGAAATGACAATTATGTCAAATGTTTAAAAACTGTCATGAATTAATAAGAAATTTCACATTTTCACTTGTAACAACGTGTCCCACATCGGTATGTGATTAGAAATTTAAGTCACTTATAAGTCTAAGGTAGTGAGCTACTAGTATCTTTCCACCATAGTTTTTAGTTGAACATTAAGGATACTCGAGTAGTCCATTGCTTTCAGCTTTGAGGGGTCATAGCCTATCGAGGTGTGACGGGCATGCGGCTCGTGCATTACTTGAGGTATGGATCATGGTTATTGGTTATGTTTCGGGCTGACGAGGACGTCATGAATTTAAGTGGGTTACTTTGTAACAACCCGTCCCATATCAGTATACGATAAGAAATTTGAGTCCCTTATAAGTATAAGGTAGTGGACTACTAGTATCATTGTACCATATTTTTTAGTTGAACTTGAAATATACCCAAGTAGTTCATTGCTTTCGGCTTTGAAGGGTCTTACATCAGTCCTAAAACTATAAAAACGTATATTTTTTTATCAAGTCAATAATAAACAGACCTAAATACTGAAATGACCTACCCAAATAAGCTATATATTCATTAAGTTAAAAACAAACAGATCCTTAGTATTATAAATTGAAAACGGCGTTAGATGACATCAATAGCAAGACTCGTAACATTTTTTCAAGATATGAAACATCGTCGAGAGAATTAGTATTAAGTATCAACTTTAACTGTATAAAACAATAATAAATTTATGTTTTATATTATTGACCTGATCTGATTTGATTGTCCATGTGACTATCTAGTTGTTACTTTAACCGTCCAAAATTTAATTTTTAGATACGCACTTAGACTTTTGAGTCACAGATTCGACGTAACAATATTTGCTTTTCACTTACACATATTGACTTCTTATTTACTGTTAATTTACAGAGTCTTAACGCAACACAG
The DNA here is from genome assembly GCA_963921325.1 of Logfia minima. Taxonomy (NCBI): domain Eukaryota; kingdom Viridiplantae; phylum Streptophyta; class Magnoliopsida; order Asterales; family Asteraceae; genus Logfia; species Logfia minima. The sequence continues at coordinate 1,016,072 of OY992771.1, read as the reverse complement.
TACTAGTATTACGAATCATCTCCATACATTGTTTATATGTCTGTCGTAGTATATCATTCATTTTCTGATCAAGCATATGGGTTATGTTCAAATGGTGAACACACCTACGTACCAGGCCGGCCTTATGTGCTCATCAATTTATTATGGGCTCATCCATTTATGTTTAGGTCCTCAAACAGGCCCGATACACAGGCACACAGGCACACAGGCACACAGCTGTTCAGTAGAAATCATTTTACATTCTCGATTCTCCTATTTAGATTTTTCTAAATTGGTCTTTCGGTTATCGTTGCCCTTTCCTCCAAGCAAATACCATTGCATACGCATCTCTTCCGTTCCCGCTTGATCGCTCCAACACTCAAACTCTGCCCTAATTATGCCGACAGGTCGATTTAATCATTTTTTGTTTGAATTTACAATTAATCTATACATTCATTCACTTATCAATCAACAGTATGTTATATGTACACAGTAATAGTCGTCATTTTTTCTATTAAACGTATTTAATTGTTCTTCATTTCCGATTTTGTATGTCAGCGACTTGCGATATTGAATTTGTATGTGCTGTAGCTGATTTGATTTGATGCTGTGTTTCATTTATGTATTTAGGGCTGAACTTACGAATTAATCAACAGTATATGCGCAATATTAGTCATTTTCTATCTAACATGTGTAACTGTTGTTCGTTTCTGTTTCTTATGTTAGTGACTTGCGATATTGAATTAGTAACTGTTGTAGCTGATTTAATTTGTTGCTGTGTTCATTTCTGTATATAGGGCTGAACTTGCGAATTAATCAACAGTATATACGCAGTATTACTCGATTTTTCTATCTAACATATATAATTGTTTTTCATTTCCTATTTCGTATGTTAGTGACTTCTGATATTGAATTTCTATGTGTAGTAGCTGATATAATTTGCAATTTTCTGTTGTTCTGGTCCTGACGGATACTAATTAATGAGGTTCAGTCTAGTTACTTGACTAGCTTGTCATCCACATGTCATATATATATATGTGTGTGTGTGTGTATTATAAACATTTATGCACTCTTGCTCTGAACGAAATTAGGTTATGAACTGTGTGTCTGTGTGTATGATTCTATGTTAGCTTTAGAAAGAGGCTCTCCAGTGAGGCTACTGGGCTGTATGTGTAAAAGAAATTAATCTCGAATTCTATGTTCGCTTGAAAATATAATGAGGTTATTTACCACCACGCTTGCTGTGGGTATTTGATGCTTAGTTTATTCATTCATTGGATCATACAAGTTATCTAAAATAGATAATAACATTGACTAAAATGGAATCTACTAAATATTATAGTTATAAACTATATCAAAGTGAAAACTATCAGAAAAACTTAAAGAAGTACATTTACATTATGAAGATACTTTTAGAAATTAAGTTCAGAAGCAAATGAACCGTATAAAATGCCATCCCATTAAATTGTGTGTTTTTAGATAGAAAAAACTCAAATAAATACAATTTTTCTAAAAGAATCATTACTGAATAAAGTTAAAAGCAAATCAATAGTTTAAAATGTCATCATATTTCTTTGTATGTTTTTAATTAGTTTTCAGTGAATTCTAATTAGATGTGCCATAACGTTAAGTCTTTGGATTTGAATTAAGAGTAAATTTTATTTATATGCATTTAACCTTAAGAAAAATATTTGCCTAATTTTAAGTATAAAGTTGCAATATTGTCTTTAAAAAGATGAAGTGGAAAAAAGGCATAATAATTTGGGGTAAAAAGTTAAAGCCGTGTAGAAGAGAGTCGAGCACGAGACCAATCTGACATTAATTAAAATCACATGGACGACTACCATGTTTGCTAAATAATCTATTAATATTATCTTGCCAAGAATATTGTATATGTGTTAAATGTGCTAGCGGAAATTACTATAATAACCCTTATGAACAGTGGAAAACTACTTAATGGGCTAAGTAAAACGACAACAGAGTCTATGGTAAATGTATATAGTAGTAATAGTAATAGTTATGCCTATAACTGACAACTAGCATCACTGTAAGTTTAAGGGAAGGTGCAACAAATGTTAGTTTTAACTATGGGTGGACTCTAAAAATATTGCTGATGTCTCATCAGACTCTTAGAAATCAGGCCCGGCCCAAAGGGGGTGCGGGGTGTGTGACCACGCAGGGTCACGGAAAAAATAGGGCCCGAAATTTAGCTAATATATATTATATATGTTAATATATATTATTTTATGTAAATTAAATCATAAACGTATGGTAGATAAGTTGGCAATGTGCCCTCCTTTCAGTCTTACACCATTTCTATTTGGTGCAGGTTCGAATCTTGAAAGCCACATTTTTTTTTCTTTTCTGAAAGGCTTTTCCATCCTTTTTATTAACCCATTATTATGGCCCATTTAATAACTGTAGTCCATTAAGAATAACTGATTATAATTTATAAGCCCATTACTCATATCATAGGTATTTTTATAACAATTATCGGTTTATCGTAATTTTATAGAATTTTGCTTATATATAAAAAAAATTTGGGGCCCATTTTTATTTTTCGCACAGGGTCCTCGAAATCAATGGACCGGCCCTGTTAGAAATGATTTCATTGGCGTATGGCATATGGTTATTAACTGAAGTATTGTTGTTTTTTTTTTTTTATGGATTTCAGTCTGCTAGGTCTTGAGTTTAGCTATGTACACAGTACTAGTAAATGCTGAGTGGTCTAAATAGGATTAATTGACCTTAGAAATCTTGAGGCAGTTAATGTTTGATTTTTTATTAACCTGCATTTCAGTTTCTAATGCAACGCTTAAATAGAAACGTAGGTATTTCTGGCTCACTTTTAGGACGTAGAAATAGTTATGGAGATACTTACAGAATCTTGTATATCTGTACAAACTTTCTAGCCATTCATTAGTGCGATAATTTATAAGTGTTTTCATGCTTATGTGAGTTTGTGCCCGGTGAAAGAGAGGGAGAGGAAGAGGGAGGGTAGAAAGAATTTGAGACTTGAAAAATTACCTGCCAAGTTGCCATCCTAGGTGATGGCTCCAAAGACTTCGTTGACCATTCTATTCGAGATGACATCTTTGACGATGGAGATAGTGTTGGGTGTATAACAAGCAGAGTTTCTTTCTGTTGATGCTATCTAATTCTTGGCTGAGGTCACTATTTCTTTGCTGTTTTGGTGTTTGTTGGTGACACTTGCACCTATTAGAATGAGATTTATATTGAAACAAATGCATTGTTTTTCTATACAGGAGGCATTTTGAACATAAATTGTCAAAACTCTGTAGTTTTATTCTTCCGTCCTTAATACTGATCCGATTGTTCTTTCCTCGATGTACTATCGATTATTCTGCTTTTATACTTGCCTGTGATGCTCACAATAGTTGGTGCATCCTTTCTGTTATTAATTATTACATAAATTGGTTTTCTGTGGGCTTGTCTTTTGGTTTTGGATGTCAGTGTTCTTATGCAACAACTGCTATAGGTTATATCTGGTTAGCTTCCTATAATCCTACTATTAGAAGTCCGGCTGGTAGCTATGATAGCCTCGTAATATTCTAAAAGAAAACCATGCAATCAAGTTCACTCATATGATACTTTTCAGGGCACAATTTTCTATTAGTGTATGCATGCATGCCCTTACTTTACAAACTGATTTTCTTAAGGATATATGTTCTTGACACTTTCATTTACATGTCTTTATCACAGTGAGCGTAAAATGGCAAAAGGAGCTATACTCAGCGGTAGAGATAGATACAACCCAGCCTCCATATGTTTTCAAATGCCAGCTGTATGACCTCACGGGGGTACCACCTGAAAGACAAAAGATAATGATGAAGGGTGGATTATTAAAGGTAATTCTGTGTTTCTGCATGCCAGAACTTTTTCCTAGTTATTTTTTGTCTATGCAGTGTTTTAGATCTAACAGTTAAGGTGCCATAATCTTCATATTTTTTTCTGTTAACCAGGATGACTCTGATTGGTCGAAGTTGGGGGTGAAAGAGGTGAATGGCCTTTTTCTTACATTTGACAGGTAATTTTCCATCACCCTTTAAGTCGGTGGTAAATGTTCTTTTATTATGTGCAGGGTCAAAAGATAATGATGATGGGAACTGCTGATGAGATTGTAAAGGCTCCAGAGAAGGGCCCTGTCTTTATGGAAGACCTTCCAGAAGAAGAACAAGTAGTTGCTGTGGTAAGGTTCTTGGCTTTTTCGATGCACCTAAAAAGGATATATTCAGTTGTTGTGCTTGGCTTAATCTCTTCACTAGCAACATATTCTTTTTTCCCCTTGCCTGTTTTTGTATTTACATACACAACCTGATATGCCATGTACTTAACTCAACTTTTGTATTTCTTTTTTGTTTATTACAAGCTTGATTCAAGTCAAAAGGTGGATCGTATAATTAGTTTACTTTGACACTTTAAAGCACTTGCTTTCTCAATATCCTGCATGGATGCATATAAACATTTGGTTTCAATTTCTATGTAATGCTTTTTTATGATGGGTATTTGGCATCTATATTATATATTGGAAAAAAATGACCTACTCTTTACTATTTTTTGTAGGGTCATTCTGCTGGATTATTTAATCTGGGAAATACCTGCTACATGAATTCCACAATGCAATGCTTGCATTCAGTTCCAGAGCTAAAATCTGCATTGATCGAGTTAGTTATTTTTCCCTGCGAGGAATTAATAAACTTTTTCAAGAGTATTTAGCATCCAAATGTCATTTTTCTACTACATTGTTCTTTGTGTTTACTGATATTTGTTTTTATTTCATATTGAATTTGGTCCTGTCTCTGTTTTTATACTATAAATATAGAAGACTTCTATGACTCGATTAATTTTTGTGTTTGAAATTCCTCTTTAATGAAATTTATCCACACTCTGTGAAGAAAGCGATAAACGATTATCAACACTGAATTTGCACAATTTTTTATCACTCAGGTATCCACAGTCTGGTAGAAGCACTGATTTGGATCAGTCTTCTCATCTCTTGACCGTTGCAACTCGAGACTTGTTTGGTGAGCTTGATAAAAATGTCAAGCCAGTTGCACCAATGCAGTTTTGGATGGTAATTTTTTCCCTTTAAACTTGCATTATACAACTCTGTCAATATGAAATTGTTGCTAACAGTTGTGTTGTAAGGATAGTAACTAACACATCAGCTTTTATAGTTACCAATATTATTTCCTGTCAGCAACTGTATTCAAGGACACACTGTTTGCAAGGCCTTGTTCAGCACAGTCTTGTTTTTAAGTTTTGTTGGAAAAATATTTTCATTTTCTTTCACTGGTTGTTGGTAAATTTTTTGGATCATGCAGTTCTTTAGATATTATCCCTTGAGGTTCAGACTTTAGAAAGGCACATACCTCTTATCTCATGAAACTGCTGAGGGGAATTTATTGCTCAGTTATAGTTGTGTTTTGCTGATTTTTTTTTCTATCAATATATGTTTATCTGTGACAATCGTTTATGATCGTAGGTATTGCGGAAAAAGTATCCTCAATTTGGGCAGCTGCATAATGGATCGTTTATGCAACAGGTTTCTTAAGTTTTTATAATTTTTTTTGCTCAAGTTTGTTTTTGTAAGTTTTGGTCTTTAATACCTCTTGATAACTGTCAGGATGCTGAAGAATGTTGGACACAGATTTTGTATACTCTCTCCCAGGCCCTTAGGTCACCCAATTCTAGGTATTTGAATTTTCATTTAACCTAATGAGAATGTTGGTCATGGTTGTTCTTTTTAGTCATAGGCAACAGTCATAACATTATACAGATACACAATTATGTTCAATTAAATCGATAACCATTATCCTCATTAAATGTGCAGCGTAACTCTTGATACGGTGAAGGAACTTTTTGGCATTGACCTTGTCAGCAGGTACTTGTTAGTTTCACTTTATATGAACATTTTAGTTGTACGTGGAACCAATTTGTAGAACTGATATATAAGTTCTTGCAGAAAGATTATTAAGTATCACATTTATAAACCATATGGGTTGGGAAAATTTATATGGTCTATATGAAATGTTTATGAACAGTTTGCTTGTGGTATGGTTATGGTTGACAACATTTGGGTTCATCTTATTTATGGTTTTATTTGATTGTATGTTGCCTGTGTAGGGTGCATTGTGCGGAAAGTGGTGAAGAAAGTTTGGAGACGGAATCAGTATATTCTCTTAAATGCCACATATCACACGAGGTGAATCATTTGCACGAGGGGCTGAAGCATGTAAGTTCTAGTGTTTAAGTGATTATACGTGTTGGATATTTCCGTTTTTAATATATGTCTCTCATATTTATATATTTATGAGATTCTCTCATGTTATTTTCTAACATGATAGGTCATGTTGTGTATTTTGTGAGGGGAAAAAAGTAGATTTCTTTTTTGCGAGTTATTTATTTTGTCAAAATTTTTTATATGACCTTAGTAGTACTTACAAGAAGTATACTGTTAGACAATTATTGAACTTCTCATTTTTAGTCAAAGATCTCATCGGGAGGAAAATCTGCGTATCTTGTACTTGTAAATATAGTTGTTTTGATTGATAACTTGATTAATTCTTACTTATTTCTTGCAGGGGCTGAAAGGAGAGCTAGAAAAGGCTTCTCCTTCTTTGGGACGCAGTGCAGTTTACTTGAAGGATTCCAGCATTAATGGATTGCCAAAGTAACAGCTCTACTATTTTAGCACATTAGTTATTGGTTAAAATATGAAATTCAACATATTTGATTATGCGAGTGCTATTTTCGCTTACTGGTCTAAAAAAACTATATCCCTATATGCAAGGTACTTGACTATACAGTTTGTCCGGTTTTTTTGGAAGAGGGAGTCAAATCAGAAAGCGAAGATTTTGAGGGTAATAAACATATCCTCTCTCCCTAAAAAATTACTAATAAAAAATGCATTTATTCACTGCCTTCTGGGTTACTAAGAATATATAAGATTGAAATTTTTGGCTCTCAATTTGACTACTCTTTTATGTTATTTACTATTTGCACTCTTGAAATTTCAGAAAGTGGATTATCCACTGGAGTTGGATATCTTTGATCTTTGTTCAGACGATCTTCGCAAAAAGTTGGAAGCTCCTCGTCAGGTTTGTAACTTCTACATTATGAACTGAATTAAAATGTGAATTTTTACTAATGGTAATTAATGAGGCTTTTAATATGTTCTTGTGTATTACATATTAGTCTATTTTTTGTTGTTCTTTTTTTCCTACTGTTGTCTGGTTTTTAGTTATTATTTGGTTATATTTCATTTCTTATATTTATTCCGAGTTTTCAAGCAATTGGACTAAAATCAAATTAATGGGTGTTCTTATTTTTACTTTGGATTCCAACTTTTTGTCTTTTTAGAAATTAAGAGATGAGGATGGTAGAAAGGCTGGTTTGAAACTCAAAGAAAAGAGCTCTGCTTCAGTGGACAGTGATGTTAAGATGTCTGATGTAGAGGTACGTTTGATTACTATCTGTGTAATTGTGCTAAATCTCACACGGTTATGCTTAGAAAACACATTGTTCTTTTTTGTCCTTGCAGGGGCCATCAAATGGAAGCGGTGAATCATCTAAAGCTACTACAGTAGAAGGTTAACATCCTTGTATGAAGTTTCATACTTTGATTTTTTTATAAGCTGAATTTTTATCACTAGAGGTTGTACGATGCCCAGGTTTGGCTGGTTGGGTATCGAGGCCACCAATTGGGTTCTGGGTCAAAAGAATGGCTTATTAGTGCAGGCCAAAAAAGTTTCAGGACTAATTTACCCATAACACGTTGATTTTCATAAAAATAGGAAAAAAGTTAACGTGTGTACAAAGATTATATTATTACATTTGCGATCTTAGTTTCCAAATAAGAAAGATTTAGGAGGTCACATGTATTATAATTAACCTGTTCTGCTTATTACTAGGTATCACTTTTGATTTACCTTTGACCCTTCAGAAATAAGTATATAAGGCTTAACCCAAATTGACAGCATCTATCCTTCACCAATCATTTAGAAAACCCGCCTTCTCTTTCTCATGGGAATTTTTCTTTTATATTCACATCTTCTTGGGCTCTCTTAACCTTAATCAATCATTGTATTTGATTATTATATGTTTCAGGTGCTGCCTCTGATAAGAATGAGCAGTTGACTGGAGTGTATGATTTGGTTGCCGTGCTGACTCATAAAGGCAGAAGTGCTGATTCAGGTCATTATGTTGCCTGGGTCAAGCAAGAAAATGGTCAGTCTGTCATGTCTATTCCGTCTTTTACCATAACTTATTCCTAGTATCTTGATTTACGCTCATTAAACAAGTTTAACATCAAAAGAACAAGCTAACAATTGATATTGGTATATAGGTAAATGGATCCAGTTTGATGATGACAATCCAATCCCACAAAGGGAAGAAGACATAACGAAACTTTCTGGAGGAGGTATGAATCATTTGCTCCGAAATATCCCCTTTTTGGGTTTGTATTGATAGTTATTGTAACTAGTTAGAGGTGGCATAATGTGTCAACATAGGTAATTTTTGTACTTTAAAATGAGGTGGGTTGGGTTGTGCTATTTAAAATGACTCGTTTGACCAAATTAGAGAAATTACAACTGGAATGGCCCATATATAAGTTACTGAGTCAAAATTGGTCCCTATATCAGTAGTCCGTTTGTCTAATATGAAGATAAGTTTTACTAAAGTCTAAACCATCTCTTAAGAATTTAATGCTTGATGTGTTGTTTTGTTGTTACAGGTGATTGGCATATGGCTTATATTTGCATGTATAAGGCTCGCACCATTGCCATGTAATGTTGCATTTAGTATCTAATATGGTTCTCGGAACCTTGATTTAGTTTATGCCAACTTAGAACTTGGAGTGAAGCACAACCTCGATGTTCAGTTTCATAATTGTGTTTAATGTGGTTGCTTTGTACTTTTTAGTGAGGAATATACAAACAATATATTTCAGATTTCTAAAGGTTTTTCCCTTGTCATACAATTGGTTTTTTGCCTCTGTAGATAGTGACAAGAAAGAAACAAAAACCATGCATACAAAAGTTCTTGGTAAATTTGTCCTAATAGTGGCAATTTATTCCACAAGAAAGTTTATTTTGTAAACAAAGAACATAAACATTCCTTTAGAAGAGAAGAGAAGAGAAATCTATTTGAGAAGGTAGGAAAAGAAAGGATTTAAATCCTTAAACTCTTGGTTAATACTTTGGATGTCAAGGTGTGCATTGTTGATAGCAGGTTCAATTCTGCAAAGTTTCAATCCAATTTGTCTACTAACTAGTTTACTACATAATTTAATTGATTTAACGTAGATACTTTTATGATCATGATTGACAAAAATAATGAAAATTATTTCAGAAAATCACTTTTATTATAATAGATCAAAATTTGTCTGCACGTCCATAGTTTTAAACTTTAAATACTCTATAGTGACCAAAAGTTCATAAAGGATGCTAGCTTTATTGCATGGACAAATGGTATGAGTAGTAGTTTTCTCATACTATTCAACCAGAAAAGGAGATAAATATACATTCGAAAACAGGAGCAAAATGTGCGTATAGTGGAAATATGGAAGTCGCATTTGGGGTGCACTTTACATGGAAGTTGCATTTGGGTTGAATCGAGAAGCTTTGAAAAACTGGTCAAAACGCATAGGGTTGGATCTAATTTGTGCCTATATATTATGACTTCGTAAACAACCAATGCAATATATCTTTTTTCGCCGTTATTTAGTTTAGTGAACACTTATTTTCTAACGAGGTAATAATATCACTAACTTCTAAAAAGCATGTCTAAATAACTAAAAGGAAAACTTCATTATTACTTGTTGGACTTGTACAGTTGTACATATTTGGTGGTAATCAAAAGGTAACTTTACAAGCGAACAATACAAAACAAAGTATAGTGAATACATATGGCACGTAACGTAAAACCTTTCACATATAACACCATAAAAACATAAACTCATTATAAACCATCTAACGAGGTATTTAGTTGAAGAGAAAATGCTAATCTCTAATGTACACTCAAGTTTAATACGAGTATGTGCATACCGCAATTTTTATGGTCAGTTTTCGGACGCATAGCTCAGTTGACGAGTGACGAGAACACTTTATGAACACAGTTACATTCATATATAGGCGATCACGTTACCTTCTACTTATTATACTTGTGTCGAAGGTTGTCAGTTGGCTACCGTTATCAGTTACCAACGTATTTTTGTTAGTTAATTACCACCGTAAAAATCATCCCGCAACTATAATAAACAGAGTCAACAAATTTAATCATCACAAGATCTCTAAAATATTGTTTCCAAAATATTAAAACTAAAATATCTATTACTACTAATTAAAGTTGGAACCTGATGTAAAAATAGAAAGATTAGTCCACCCTGTATTATTCTTCTTATAATTATTCCCTTCACCACCACTCACCGTCGCCGGAGTTTCACTCATACCACCGTCTTCAGATCCATCTCTCAAACTCAATCTCTGATCGTTACTAAATTTTAAAATCTGCGACGGTTCCGCTTTCATCTGAGCTGGCGGTGAAGTTGACGCCGGTGAAGAATTAGTCGCCGGATTTTTATTATCGTCGGAAGATGACGACGCTCGTTTTTTACGAATCCCACCACCGACTGGGATTTTACGGAGAGTGCCGCCTTTAGTCCAATAGCGACGGCAGTTTTTACAATAGTGACGAGGTTGTGACAAATTGTAATTGTTGTAGTAACAGAATTTGGTGTTGGTAGAATCGCATCGTGGACAGTTGAGATGTTCGTGTTCTGGAAATAAAGAAGGATTCATTGATTGATTCTGATTTTGATGATGCCTTTTTTTGAATGGAAACTAATGGTGATGAAATTTGGGAAATTTTAGAGAGAGATAGATATAGATATAGACATATTTATTTTTAGGGATGAAAAGAAAATGAAATAAAAAATAGAGCGTGCGTGAAAGTGAAAGAACGACTAGAAACATTTACAGTCAGTCAGTCAGTCTGTCACATGGAAGTCAAATGTTGCGGCTCTCTTTTAAAGCTTTATTTTACTATAGTTAATAGTTAACATGTACTTTTAAAGTGTTTTTGCTTTTTGAAAAGTGATATACTTGTGTGACAATAATTAATATTAATAATTAATAAAGTGGACAAATTTTGTATGTACTTTTTTGAATTATATGGTTACATTTTATTTTTCACGATTTTTTTAATCGGGAGCTAAAGTTGTAAAAATGTAAACTTTAGTTTGTATGCACTCTTACTTATTTTTATTGATATGTTACATTTTTTGTATATTCCAAAATTATAATCAACTTGTAGAAAATAAGTATATAAAATGCTTAAGCTTTCTATTTCATATGTATTTATTATTTTTAATTTATTTAAATATTATTATAATTTTATAAATCAAACTTGCTTTAAATTCAAGACAACCGACAACAACAACAATAATAATAATAATAATAAATTTATTTAGAAAAAAATACGTAGAAGCATAAAAGTCGAAATTTCTAGACAACCGAAGACTAAACTTTCAAAAAGTTGACAATAAAATTTGACAGGAAATCCATATCCTAAACTGTCGAATATTTGAGAAAACAAAAGTAAAAAATAAAAAATAAAAAAGCCATCTGATTTGTGAATTGAAATGTATAAATAAATGATGGATGGATATGGAGAGGGGTGAAGGTCCATACTCAATCAGCCTGCTAAAATGATTTGTTATTCTATTACTCCATAACTCTAAAATTCGGTTTCATATATTTTGTCTACTCCATAAATCATGTATTTTAAACTCAACGTATTTCTATATGCTACAATACAAAATATTAACAATTCATTACAGGTTAATAGCATACCCTATCACTCTAATATTCATTATTTATTTATTTTAATAAGATGTCATTTTAGTGTTTTAGAGAAAAAAAAAAAACGATACAAAAAAATAATAATAGGAAGTGGCATCGACAATTTTACCATTCATGTCAAGATCCTTCTTTCAAATTTTTGTCGGCATCCTTCCGTCTACTCCATTCTTTGATTAAGTCTTTCTAAACGTGTGTGTTGCGACGGAATATATATATATATATATATATTATATTTGGATTAATAAACTTATAAATTAATATTAAAACATTAATGCTAACATATTAATATTCTAATAAACAAAGGTCCAATTTATAATTAACTACCATCTTACAAATATAGAGAGAAACAATAAATCATTATATATATATACACAAATGTTTAGAAAAACTCGTTTAATCAACCCATGGAGTAGATGGAAAATTCCCTTCATCATAAACATATATAAGGATTAGTACTTATAAAAAGTTCTTACAAAATTAGTATACAAATGAATCATTTCTTTTATGTTTAATATACGTAGGGATTAATACAAATGGAAGATTCTTGAAAAACTAGTACACTAATATGAATGAAAAGAGTTCTAAGAAAATTAATAGCTCTGATGAGATTGTGTGATGTATTTACCAATTGATCAATGTATTAATATTGTTTTTTTAATTGTTGTATCATCATTAATATAATATAATGGTTTTGCTCACATACTTTTATTTCCATAAAAGGTTTCTTGTTACTTTTGAATTGTACAATATTCATGTGATAACTGTATATGAGTATATATCTATTGCTATGTATTATTTGAAGCTACATTTATTGAAATACATTATCAATTACATAGATTATTTAAATTTGAATTGCAGGTTATTATGATATGAACATATTGAAATTTCGAGTTGATATGTTTAGCTAGTAGATTAACATCTAAATTAATAAAATAAATATATGATGTGTATTATTTCAATTATATTCTTTTCTTATCTCAATTTTGCAACAATTGATAGCTTAATAAACATAACTTTCTTTTTTGAAAAATGCTTTTTAGGCCTAAACAAGTAAGCTTAATCTAGACCTAATGTTTTGATCGGTGGATACAATAAAAATTTGGTAAATGAAATGAAAGATAATGAGTGAAATTCATGTGTCATGCAGTATATGGATTAGACATAAATTTAAACATTTATTTTGGACACATTTAATTATTTTTTTTGTTTAAAGAAAACAAACTTTATTAGCTCAATCACAAAATAGAGACAACCACGCTACTCCTAAAATAAAAGCCAGAAATACCAAGAACTAAAGAAAACCTCACTAACACAGAAACACCAATGATACAATCACTGTAAAAGCTCTGAAATCAGTGAGAATACAATTGCTCCGCATCACAATTAGGATTATGCACACAAACTCATTGAAAATCTTTTACTAGCCCATCGCAACGCATAAGATATACCATCATACCAATTCTTATTTACCATAAGTGTTTTTTTGTCTTTCAAACTTTTTGCTTATTCCTCCCATTCATTTGCCAGAGATAAATTCTCCTTAAAAATGAAATTTTGAGGACAGTGAACTTTATAAACCGTGATGGAGGCCGATCGGGCGCATGATGTCTTATTTAGTTTTTGTTATTAATTGAAATGTTTAAATTTATTGCATGTAAATATATATTAAAAATTTTACATCCATTAAAATTAAATAATTATATAATTTAAAGATGTTGTCTTCAATCACGTTATTAAATAATCACTGTTGTTTGCAACGGTAGGGGTTTGACCTAAAAAAATTTGACACCTAAACTTTTAGCAATTGCATGAAAGTCGTGTATATATATATAAAAGGCTTTACCGAAGATATTGACTTCATCTATTAATTAAAGCATATACATAGTATATCTTATTAGCCCAAATCAATTCTTTTATTTATATAACTTTATATATATAAAGGCGAAAGGGAAGGCAAGTGGTCCAATTTCTTAATGGCGTTATTCCATCTTGCAAAAGCTTCTTGTATTTTTAAATCTAGCATTCCTCTTATGGAAGAGAGCTCAAAGAATGTTTAATTACTTAAAGTTAAAACTTGGTATCATTAAATTCAATACATATTTTTTTCTTTCCAAGTTTCAATTATTAAAAGCCATTTTAATTAGGTAGAAAGTTTATATATGTCATTCATCTATATAACATTATCCTTACTCATGTCGCATTCATCACATTTGACTTTTAAATAGGAAATTATAGTTGTCATTGAGGAGCAGTTGTAAAGTCAATTGCTTGAAATCAATGCAATCCCATATTTTCATAGTCTACTAACATTAACTTTTGAACACATACATGACAAAGATTTATTGATAAATAGATGTAGATATAGAGATCTATATAGATAATAATAGATTTTATGGCATGTTGATTTCAATACTGGATTAATCAAATAAGTATTATTAAGTTGCACTATTACATAACATGCATTTTATATTTTTTGTGAAAGGGTGAAATTTTATAAAATAAATAAATAAGGTACATATAAAAGGACCCATAACTTTTTACTTTCAGAAAACATACACTATGGTTAATGGTCCCATCATGTTGAAATATAATTTGATGGCATCTCAATTCATTATAAAATGGACTTACATATTGACATCCAAGGCCCGACATTAAACAGATCTCAAGGGTCCGATTCAATATAATGGTTCTCAAATCAGAGCACAAAGAAAGACTCAAAGACTGATAACATTTGGGCCCGTGAATGGCCCATCTCAATTTTTAGATTATTATTGAAAGGTGCATTTTTTTATAGTTATTTTTGTTTTGTTTTCCTTTTCAACTAGAAAATTATTAAATATCATACGATCAAACATGGATAAAAAAGTATAATATTAAAACTTGTATTTTGGTCATAAACAACATTTAGGTGGTTTAGTAGCAGCGAACGTCTTAGCTGATATTTATTAGTGTCTTAGACAATCAAATGGTATTGTTATTGATTAATAGTTTTACTTAACAACAACTACTGGCCTATATTCCATACCGATATTAAGAGTTTTGTTTAATTTCGATGTTAAAAAAAGACGAAAGAATTATGCTCAGATCATTTCGATCGTGTGCAAATGCATATATGATATTTGGACTACCATGATAGCTAGTAAGCATTCATTTTGATTAGAAAAATTATGCTCAGATCATTTTGATTAGCTCGTGACATGCTGGATAATGTGATGAGATCGGAGTATCACGAATCTCATACTCCAAGAATGGAACAGGTTTTGAAGTAAGAGGAAATTTTAAATGGGGCAAATAATAAGGCTGAGACTTTTTTGAGTAGCT
Organism: Logfia minima; assembly: GCA_963921325.1. Lineage (NCBI taxonomy): Eukaryota > Viridiplantae > Streptophyta > Magnoliopsida > Asterales > Asteraceae > Logfia > Logfia minima. Next base: position 1,000,887 of record OY992771.1, on the reverse strand, counting down.
GGATAATTGGTTCTGATGTGAACAGCAATTTAATAACAATACTAATAAGTTGGTTAATTGTTCAATCATAGAAGTATAGGGATGAGTCCCTTTTCGTTGTAGTTTTCTGCTTAATTTGGCACCAGAACTCAACGTTCATGGTGTCACAATGGACATAAGTCGACATTGAGGAAGTTTCTGATAGGGTAAAGATGAAGGAAGTGAATCTGTTAGGTTCAGTCTCCTTTGTTTTATATTTGATAATAACAATTGATGTAAATGTTCACAACCTAGTCTAGTTTCCTCTTGCACACTAATTAAAAAGAAAGCTTTACATAGACGGAGATGCTCTAAAAATAATTTTTCGAAACCACAAAGCTATGACGAAAGGAATAGCCTTGGTATGATCATTTTTGTTTTCCAGGCAGAGATGATACCAAATTTCTTTATGGTTTCGAATGTTGAGATTGTTGGAGCATATGCCCAAGACACAACGTACGTTACTGTTGCCTTTGATATATAATTCCAAATGGTCACACACTATGCAATTAATCCGTTAGACGTTTCTAACAAGTTTGTTTAAACGTATTGATTAAAGTCAAGATAATTATCTTTAAGTTAAAAGATAATCGATGAATCATTGTTGTGATATAACATTTATGAAGTTACATAAAGTATTATAACACATGAAATAAGTATACATATATTTAGATGATCATTTATATATGTCATTGATTCAAGGAAGCTTTGTCTAATATTTCATGCATGGTAACTAACTAAATGACTAACTAAGTTTATAAAATAGTTAGATAAAGTTCAATGGGACATTGGGAAGGTGTATGTGCAGATTTTTGGAGACCTTGGGTTTCCAAAGTCTTCCACCAACTTCCAAGGCAAAAAGCTTCAATATCCTTTGGGTATTATGTTCCTCTTTTGTACCAATCTCTTCCTACATATGCAAGAGTATTGCATACACTTTAAACACACAAAATGATGAGTTTTAATTAAGTTTAGAAGCAATATTTTCTGCTGAGATTTTGCTTCATCAAAAGGAGATTTTGAACTAACTACTATCTAGTGTAGTTTATTTTGGTTCTTGTGATTGCTCGATTCTTCTTCTAACACTATTAAACAAGTTAGTTTATGGAGTGTTCTTGACTTGCTTATCTAAAGCCTAGCATTTGGATCTATCTTGCATTGGTGTGCATCCACTTGGAGAAGAGCATTTAAGTTCTTACATCATCTTAGTGTTAAGCAACCACTACTCATCAAAGGTTGTAACCTTTCTTACTCCCTATGGTTGTTTACTTTAGTTTCATAATCATACATATGTGATCTTGGTGGGATTTGTTTTAAGAAAACGTTTTGTAGTTTAATTATCAAATTGCTTCCGTTGTAAAATGCTTCTTGAAAACGTGTTTAAATCCCAACAGAGATTTCAAAGAGAAGCAATTTATTGGCTGGTACGTTAATTCCAAAGTAGAGCAATGTCAATTCCATAGGGATCGAAGTTGATGCAGAGATGTTGTCAAATTGTAAGAAAATTTGGTCTTTAGTTGTTTTTAGTGAGCAATTTTGATGTATGTATTCATACAAATCTAGCACTGCAGCGAAAATGATATAACTAAAGTATGTTTCAGCTCGAAAAGCTAAGGTCAACCAGCATCAAGTTAAATCTTTTTCGGCTCATTAACCTTTATTTGTGCCTTTTGGGTCATAACATAAAAGAAGACCAAATTTGATAGACCAGCCTTCACAAATTCAAATGGCCAAATCCGACATTATGCACCATGCTTAATGATTTTGTTTTAATCAAGTCAAAACAAATCTAGTTCTTTATCAAATTATGTCTCATTATAGTTCTTATTACTCCGTAAAAAATATGCTAAATTAAATGATTAATGGTGGTCAAATAACCACTTTATTAAATTAATTTATTTGTTACAGTGCAACCATCAAAGGCGGTAATTTCATCATTTTAAATGGACATGTTCACCGCCTCAACAAACCATTTCTGTACTAGTGTGAATTGTATTACTATACTAAAGTTTTTTAGAAAAGGTATTTGAAAGCTTGAATTCAACTCATCTTATAACTATCCGTCTTGTATTGTTTTCGCTTGACATATCATGTACCTTACCTAAAGGTGCAATGACATTATAATCACTCATGTTCATAGCAAGATGATCGTTCAACAAGCACGAGAATGAATGTTATAATTAAAAACTGTTTATTATGAAACAAAACATATAAAGTTTTATTTGACATCAATTGATCGATGACAATGATAACCATAAAAAAGTAGCTCAAAATCGTAGTAACTTGTCATCAAGCATTGGCGACATCAACGGAGAACTTTTGGTTGAAATCACAACAATGTCCCGGTACACCACAAATAAAATAATATGTTCCTGGTTCGGTGAAGCCTAATACGTCATCTCCCGAATCAAAATAATTATTTGGTATTTCAGTAACGCTGTAATCATCAAACGCAACACTACTCACTTGGTACACGTTATGTGTGTCTTTTGGACAAGTGAATTCTGTATTATAAGAACAAAAGATGTTTCAACATTTGAAAATAATTTTTGAAAACAAAAATGATGAAATTATTAACCTAGCGTTTCATTAACTTTAAACACTTTATCCTCAGCTCAAGCTTGATAATCGAGACGGGTGGTCCAACCATAGTCATCTCCCACCATATAATGTGTTGCTATGGTGGTAGCTGGAAGTAGCATGACAACTAAAATGGCTAATACAACGACAATGTGGTTAAACACGGCCATCTAAGGGGTCAAATATATTTTAAAACCCGGTGTGTATTGTTCTTAACCTTGAGTTGGATTTAGAGCATGAAATAATCTACTTTATAGGAATTTGTATCTTTCTTGTAAGCATCCACATAAATTACCAAAGAATGAGACAAACAACACGTAGGTACAAGCAATAGGTTGTTCACATCAATTATTTGGTCTAACGATGTTGTTTCTGCACTCTATTTGATTTATATGTAAAACTAAACAAAGTTCATTTGTGACTTGATCCTACAACAATTATTTGGTTAACGAATCTCATTCTCGAAGCACTAAACCGATTTTGAAGTAAAAGGAATATTATTAATGGGGAAGATAATGAGACTGAGGCTTATTGGTTCTGATGTGAATAACAACTTAATATGAGATTATACATCTGTTGGAGCACTACTAATAAATTAGTTTATAGCAATACTAATAAGTTACTTTAATGTTCAAATAAGTAGAGGAAAGAGTCCCTTTTTGTTTCGGTTTGTTGCTTTGGCGCTCGAACCCAACGTTCATGGTGTCAGGATCAGTGGCGGAGCCAGGGTGCGGCTGTCCCTGAAAAAAACTTAAAATTATACATAAATAGTTTTGTTAAGTGCATTAATGATATTTTATAACTTTCTCTTAAAAATGAAAAAAGAACAAAACAAATATTTGCCCCCTCAATAATTATATTCTAGCTCTGCCTCTAGTCACAATGGATATGTATCGGCATTGAGGAAGGTGCTGATAGGGTAAAGATGAATCTGTTAGCTCGGTCGGTCTCCTTTGTATTATATTTGATTGATGTAAATGATCACAAGCTAGTGTAGTATGTCCTCCATGTAAAGAATATTTAAAGTTGTGTTTAGTAAAAGTTGAGTTATGTGTTAGTGAGCTTACACATTTCTCTAAGACAGCTGTCAAGTACTTCAAGACAACATCAAACTATGCAAACTATTCCTTTGAGCTGACTAAGTACTACGGATCAAGCATTCAACTAAGTCGAAGATTGAAGTTGAAGTTAGAGCTACACTGCATCATGCGGCTCAGTTTGAAGCTATGTAAGTCAGCAAAAGGAACATAGGAAGGTGGGATCTTGACAGTTGATTTCAGCCACCGAGTTAAACAACTCATGCGATATTCAATCCATATCCATAAGGCATCTTTTATAGTTAAACATGAAAATATACCCACAAGAAGATCAAAACGTCCCTACTCACAAAGAGTCCATCGGAATATTCTGTCTATTGGGACCACAAGTGTGCATGAAAATCACGACTCTTAAAGAAGACATCTGCAACAACGCCATTGGACTGTAAACTTCCACGAATCATTATGTAAAAATACATACCATCTCTCTCACAGAGGTGGTATATGTACGAATCATTGCAATTAAAGATTTTATTAATCTTTAGAATTTACTCTTTGTGATTAGTCGACTTGGGCAAAATTTGTCTGAATGTTACTGCCCTACTAAAATGATATCTACCAAATTGTGTCTAAATGTGGTTTGCTAAGTCTATGTCGGATATTTTAAGTGTAGCTTATGAGGGTAACGAGGAGGTGGAAGATAACAAGACTGTCAACAACAATAAGCAATATGAGCTATTTTTCAAAACTTCGAGGGAGTCACCAACTATACCTGCACATCTGCAAGAGGGGTTTATGTAATAGTACTAAATGATAAAAATTACAAATGTGTAAAGATCAAGTGTATATTCGTGTTTTAAATGAAAACCAAGTTTTATAAGAAAATGAGCAATTAAAATGCATGTTTAGAAGACGATTGTAATTTGATTTTAAAAATCTACTCTTGAGATTTAACCTCATCAATAAGAAACTTATATGTCATAAAATGAAAGAGTCACAGACATATATATATATATATATATATAAGGAAGTGAGATAATATTAAGTATGATCAATTAGTGTGACGACTAATAGTTAGCCAAACAACGTATATAAAACGTAACTATTTCCTGGCTTGAATATACTAGTAGTAATAATAAATTTAGGAGGCCTCAAATATTTGAAGGTGCGTTGCCACCACTTACACACCCTCACGGAGGGGTCATGACAACACAAAAACAACTTAAACAAGAAAATCCCTTTTGCAATAAAGCTAACTTTTTTTCAAACAAGAAAAGAAATAATGGAGGGTGAAGCAGAAAATTGGAAGGATATGACAAATGGGCCAACATCTGTGGATGAAAAGCAAAGAAATTTCATCACAAGCCAGCATTTTGTAGCTTTTCGACACCCTTTTGTGGACTCTAACATCATCTAGAACCTATTTTGACACGGCACCGAATTTGGTGGGAACTTTTGGTGGCTGATATAAGAAAACCAACAAAAGCTTTTTATAAACCCAACATTTCTTCACGGGGTAGAATGTCGTTTTACGCATAGTACATGTACAAGCTGTTTGCAGCAGCACAGGCAATGGAGTTTTCACTAGGATGCCATGCTAAGTGGAGCAACTTTGTTGTGAAATCAAATGAGTTCCCATTTGTGTCGTTTCCTGGGCTTTCTCCCCCTACAAATATAATTGAAGTTTTTATTTATGTTGGAACTGAAAAATTAACATTTGTGGAGCAAGAAAATAAGAGACCTAACCTCGTCTAACCACACGGGTTATGCTGCTGCTTATAGATCTTGAAGGCCTTGAGGGAGTCTGCACTTGTCGCCTACAAAAGATATATCCAATATATCTGTGTTACACCAAGGAATCAAGAAGCGTATGTATGCAATAGAGGGATAATTTCAACCCACATATCTATAAAATGGATCGATCTTGGTTTTTTTTTTATTTCTAAAAGGTCAAATAAGTAAATCTAACAAATTAAATACAAAGTAGAGTTGGCTAAACAGGCAGGTTGAACGACTTGGGTAATAGGTCAAAACAGGTTATTTGTGAGTGGGTGGGCCTGTTTGTGTTGAGCACTTGAGCGAAAACACTTTTTCTCCAAGATCTTTTTATATAAATAATTAGAAAATTAAATATATTTGTGAATAAATATATACATGTTACTACAATATAGTGTACTTATTTGCATAAAGCAACTTAGGAGATTGTACACTTTGGGTAATCTTTACCAATGTGACCTGTTAACCTAATCCTTTTGATCTGGACTCATTTGAGTATTTGACACAGTATATGTATACAGCACCCAAAATGGATCATGTATAAGTAATTGGGTCAAACGTACCACCTCTATTTCAAACAGAGTTAAACTGTTATCTTGATAACAACTTTTGTAAACATATATCATATATAATAACGGGTTAACGGAGAAGGTTTTCGGTTTTCCTTATTCAGGTTACCCGGGGAGGGCGAGCATTTTTTACTAATCGGGTTATCCCATGACCGTTTCCCTAGCCACCCCAAGATGTGCTGCTAGTGAGGTTTGAACCCGAGACCTCTTCTGAGGATATTAGGACGCCACTAGGCCATCTTGCGATGGTTATATATCATATATTACTTACTTATTTGGAAAAAAAAGGTTTTTAGTATTATTCTCTATCTCTACCGTTCTTTTCTTATTTAGCATTATTCTCATACTTTTTTTACTGACAACATCTAATGACTTTTTGATATAATGATCAAACTTAAAAGTACCATTATTATCTTTTTATTAATTAATCAAACCTTTTACAATCACAATCTCATTATCTTCACTCCACAGCCTCCGAAACAACCGTAGCTTCTAGAATTATTCTTCTTTTTAGCTTTTCTTGCATCTTTTTCGTTTTCACTTGCGAGCGAATGCCGCTTTGCTGATTTTGTGGAATTTAGGCGATTCCTCCGTTGGATGAAGAGCGAGATTGATTTTGAAGTTTGTTAGCAGATTCTGGTGGTGGAATTAAGGTTTCTTTTATGGTTCAGAATCTGTACTGGATTTTTCGTCTTTTTCAACTTCTGAACCGAAAACATGTCATCATCGGAGATTCAGAAGAAGAGTTTGTGTTTTCACTTTTCTTTCTCTCCACTACTGTTCACATTACATTTTAGAATCCCAAAAAATCTCATTTTCATTGTAATGGCTAAGAACACATGCAATCCTCAACCCAAACAAACTCATTCATCTTCTTCTGAATCTGATGATGATCAGAAACATGTTTTCGGTTCAGAAGAAGATAAATCTGGTTCAGATTCTAAACCATAACAAAAAACAATCCACCAACAAACTTCAAAATCAATCTCGTTCTTCATCTGAAAATTCCGATTCCGATCATCCGACAGAGGAATCACTTAAAAAATCTCACCTAAATTTCACGAAATCAGCAAAGTGGAATGTGTCTGCAAGTGAAAACGAAAAAGATGCAAAAAAAGCTAAAAAGAAGAAGAATGATTCAATTGCAGTTGTTCAGAGTTTGTGGAGTGAAGATGATGAGATAGTGATTTTAAAAGGTTTGATTAATTATAAAAAAGATAATAACGGTATTGTTGTTATTTGTGCTGATATGCATGATTTTCATCATTATATCAAAAAGTCATTACATGATAATGTTAGTACGATTCAGTTAGTAAAATTAGGAAGCTGAAAAAAAGTATGAGAATAATGCTAGAAAATGAAAGAATGGTAGAGATAGAAGTGGTTTGAAACCTCATGAACTAAAAGGTTTTCGAGTTTAAACCCGGATGGTTTGGCCTGCCTTAAGACTTTACCTCCCCGAAGTCCTGAACCACCCTTTATGCCAGTATAGACTATCCAATATTAATCTTTGGCATGAATGAGCTTCTCATGACTTAGGAAATGACCTCTAATAGGAATTTGTGGAGGACTAGAATTAGAACAGATGTATAGAGTGCTTTTAGTAGACCGATATACTTATTATATATATATATATATGGATACTTATATGTATATAAATAGTTAAGTAGGGTGTTTTAGGTAGATTGATAAATATGGTGTTTTTAGGTAGAATTAGGTCAGATGATGGTGTTTTAAGTACATATATATATAGAGAGAGAGAGATAGAGAGAGATGATCTAGAGGGAAGTGGTAATCCGGGGGAAGTTAATCTGGGCCGTCCGTTAACATTCTTCGTGATGAATGATAAATAACATTCATCACGAAGAATGTTAAATCATAACCTCTGCCTACTATTTTTAACGTTCTTCGTGATGAATGATAACTGACATTCACCGTGATGAATGTTTACGAACAACCCAGATTAGCTTCCCCCCTTCCCCAGGATTACCCCTTCCCTGTAGATCAGCCCCCTATATATAAATATATATATTATATAGGGGTGTTTCAGAAGGTATATGATAGATTAGTAGGGTGTTTTTAGATAGTTTATATATATATATATACGGGTGTTTTTAGATAGTATTAGTATAGATAGATATGGTGTCTTAGGTTGATAGATATATTTATATTATCAATACATCTATTGATTATATATTAATATTTGTATATGTATTTATATATGTATTTATGTATTTTATTACTATTAATATAAATATAATTACTATAACTTACTATTATTATTAATTATTATTATTATTATTATTTTATTCCATGTGAGTACATATTTTTATGCATACGGGTCGGTAGAGATCCTTCTGGAAGTAGTCTCTCTACCTTCGGGTAGAGGTAGGACTGTCTACATCTTACCTCCCCCATACCCCACCCTTAGCGGGATTGGTTAGTGTTGTGTTATTGTTGTTGTTGTTGGCACAAGAAGAAACATTAAATACCTCATTGGGTTTTTGCTAGCTTCCAGGGTAGTTGCTTCGGTACTTGTGGGACCAGAACCAAATACACGGAACAGATTGCTGAAATCATATTAAGTTGAATAAGTGAGTGGGCAAATGCCATAAGGAAAGAAAACCTTTTTATGTATTCAATATAGACATTACCTGTAAGAGCCAGTTGCTACCCGCTGACCATCACCACTTAGACAGCACTCAAATTTATCAAAAATTGAATCATTTTCATATAAGTCGCATAGCTGCAGATATTAGTTGCAAAATTTCAAGAATTTTAGAGCAAAAGATAAATTTTTTGTTTTTAGAATAATAATAATAATAATAAAGAGCTGCAGAAAATTCAGTGGCGATCTGCTAACAGGAAGTTGGGAGGTATACCTTAGGTCTTAAATATTCGTGCACCTGGAATGTTGAAACTGGACCGGAGTCCATGTTGATATCCCATAACTACACAAGAGCAATTACAACTTCAGTAAATAACAATTATGCAAACCACGTAATACACTTCTGCCATTGAACAACTTAATGAGATGGAGGTGGCAGCTTCGACCTTATTTGGGTTATAATTTTTCTCTAACAATTCAAATAGGCAAATTCTTAAAAATTAGCTATGATAGAAATGTTTTGAAGGTCACCCAAAGTCTATTCAAAATGATAAAACCACCTAAATTATTCCAAAAAGAAATATTTACATTATTAATGTAATAATATATTTCAATCAAATTTAACTAAATACTTTATTTTAATAACTCAAGAACAGAAAGGGAAAAAAAACAACCTGACCCATTTTGACTTGCAATAATTAGATACCCAGTTTGAACCAAAACCGTTTAAACCCATTACCCATCCAGCTTGACCCGCCTAATTTGCCACCTCTAATGTTTATGGTCATTACACTATTCCAAGGAAACTATTTGCATGCAAAAACAGAATTGACATAATGACAAACCTTAAGGGTCATGTAATCACGGCTAAGTATATATCTTCCATTCCTTCCAAACTTAATATCTGAAATAGATGCTATAATCTCAGTGAAGAATGATCTTGAACCAGGTGATTCTTGTTCTTCAAACCTACAAAAAGAATGATTGTGAGAAAATAAAACAACAATATTATAATTTCATAGAAAGAATGTAGAAAACCTACCAAAGTACTTACAATTTAGAATGTCTATCACACAAGGCAGACTGACGCAAATCAATAAGGCGAATGGACCCTTTTGAACTACTATATGCTAGTGTATTACAATGAGTAGGATGAAACTCAGCTGATGTAATCACCTCTGCAAGTAAGCAAAATTGGAATACGAAGGTTATTAGATATATAGCAGGCAAAGCAAATCAGACAGATGTAACTTTATAAGCAATCAATTCATACATGCATCCATGATTAGGGAACAACTAAAAGTTAATCGCTTATAAATCTACATAGATGCTAAAGATTGTACCAGTGAGGTCTTCCATATTTGCAGGCTTGACATCGACAATGTTGAAACTTTGATTGCTAATTTCCAAATTCCAAAGGTTTATCCGAAGATCATCCGCCGAGATGAATGTTTCACCATCACTAATGCAAAGGCAGGGAACAGAGAGAAGGAATCAAAGGACGGTCAAAAGAAACTAAGCAAAGATGAAGAGCATATGTTAACATAGTGCAGACAAAATGGGCCGTCGGGAAGGTTAAGGTAGGGGATCAAAACAGGCAATTTGGGTGCGGGTCAAGCCGGAACACAAAGGGTGTTTCAAATATGAATAAAATTTACTCGTATATATTATTAGAAAAGATGATTCCCTTTCTGAAAAAAACGATTTAGAAAGTTTCCTACACTAGAAAAGTAGCTTGGACAATCTTATAACTCACTTAACCCGTTTTAACAGTTTTCTATTAAGCAAATTTTACTTTACCAATTTGACCCATTAAAGATTGAGCAAGTTCACTGAAGTACAAAATATAGTTTATGCAATTTTTTCAACCCACTCGACCGATTTTAACAATTTTTTTTTGTTCTTTTACGTGGTTGACCCGTTATATATATAACATAATCTAAACCAACATATTCATAAGTAAATGGATTGAAATTACCACCTCTAGTATAATAGCATGAACACAAACAAAATTACATATTTTAAAAAACCAACCGAGCATGATAATGCTAATTAGTACCAGGAGTTACAACTGATAAGACGACAAAATCATTTGATGCAACAAGCATAATTTACAAGTAGAAAATGTTGCAAACGAAAAAAGGCAATCGACACAACTACTTATGAATATCTACTGAATAAAGAAGTCCCAGAAACAAGCTTTGCTGCCATCCACAGGCAGAACATATTAAATAAACTGAATTTCCATAAATGATGATGACAACTATTAACTACAATGATATTGGTTACTGCGATGAGTAAACCAACTTTACGTCAAAAAAATAATTGAAAAAGTGATGTGTGTATATCATCTCTTCAACTTACATAATAAATGGATTCTCGAACTAAATGTAGCCAGTGATGAGTATATTGATACAAGTGATATGTCAATACGAGTTGTGTATATTTATCAGGTCATACACAACAATAAAATGTGAAAGAATTAAAAATCCATACCTGTTATTTGAGATAGAATTAATGTGATAATCATGTGCATGCGCATACACTCTTCTACATCTTGCAACAAGGCTCGTCTCGTTACTAGTTACCTGCAAGAAATTCCCTTCATGTTATACTAAACTGGAAAGAGAGAAAGTCAAATGATAAATAGAACTAGTCAGAACTTCTTGGTAAGGAAAACCTCAGCTTCCGGTACTAGCAAAAGAAGATTTGCAATACGATAACCTTTTTAAAGTGATTCAATGATGAAGAACATCTAATATCAATATTACTAATTAGTACAAGAATTTAAAAGCATATAAAGAATAAGTTGAGTACAACTACCACGGGTAAACGCAATGACTGGATTGCCCCTAAAGAAGAAAAGTCCTTGTTCAAATTCGCGTAAGATTTATCTGTGTATTCTCCATTTGAAGTGTGTGACGGCTTATTGCTCGAAGAAACAATAGAACTCGCAATAGTTCCATTCCCAATAGCCTTGGAAGGATCCATGTTCATCTCTGCGATTTTCTTAACCTTCTTTTCTTGGACCTGAAAAGTTACAAATTCTGTTAGATTATGAACCTGTCACAAGAAGGAAGCAAATACGAAGGAAACACAAAGGAAATTAATTAAAGTGGCTACCTTCCAGTATTTGATGGTTTTGTCATTGGTAGACAGAAGAAATAGGGCACCGTTAGCTGTTTGGCACCATTTGATTTTATTAATTTTCTCCTCGATTTCCAGACTCTTCAAATAATCAAACTGAAAGCAAACATTGAGATACAATATTTATATCATCCATCACATGAAAGTAAATAATATAATCATTATCAACAAAATTAAATTTACCTCAGGTTCATGACTCTGGAACTCAGTTTTGTAACGGAATTCTGGATGCCTACCACTTGTGTAATCAGTCTTCTCTAAATCTTTTCTACTTCCACCATTCTACACAATTGAGCGTGGTTTAAAAATTGCAAGTAACAAAACAAACTTAGAAAATGAAAAACAAAAAACAAGAACACACAAAAAATTCGCAAGACAGACAGACAGTAATCATATTATAACTTTGCTACCACTGACCTCCTTTGTATCAGTCCTCTCGAACAATACTACCCTTCCCCCACGATCGCCAGTAGCAAGATGGTCACCACTTTTATCGAACTCTATAGCCGATATGATATCCACTGTCACACAAATTGAAAAAGATAAATAAATAATAAGTTAAGCCTTATACACATGACTAGTTTATATATGTCAGCAAAATTTCCGTCCATAATATTCACGTTATTTTTCTAATTATAGAAACATGGACACGTGGTAAGACTTGCAGGATTCCATATCTTTAGCAATTTATGATAATTGTAAACGAGCAAATGTTGACAAATAACTGACAGCAGGAACAACTTAGTAACTTACAATCACGTGAATTTGATGGATCACGAATAATGAGAGAAACCACCAACAAGGCAAATAATTCATAGAAAACTTTGGGAAGTACCATATATTATGAATTTAAGGCTGTGCTCCAACACATAGTCAAATCGAATACTTCCATACTTAAACTAACAAGCTCATGGAAAATCAAACGACTATTTTGTTTGTAATTATGCCATAAAGTTCGGAATGACTCCAAACTGTATTCTGTTTACAAATAGATATTCTCAGCATCATACTAACTTGAACCTAAGACGCCGACACTTTTTTTAAGGAAACTTAAAAACATTTCCAACATACATTAAAACCTCCCTGCAGCCTGACCTAGCTCTCAAGGTTATTATCTACACCAAAATGTCTTATAAGGTGCCGAGAAACTATCATAAAAACAGCCTTTACTTATGAGACTGGTGACTTGTACCGAATATACCACACATCCACAACAATGCAACATCTTAAAGTACTACCAGAAACCTACTTAAAGAAAGATCAAATTCACAGTTGGATACATGATACAATGATACTTTGATAATTATATATCAATGCGACTACAGAGCATACCAGTGTACCACTATTAGTATCAAAATTTCTAGGCAATTAATAATGAAACTTCTTATCTTATTGATATATGGCTATACGGAACCATTGCAAATGCTTGCTTAAATCACCTCAAAACAAAACATGCATTTCAACAAGTTAATTAGAAGCAACAAAACACAAACACTTAATCAACAGTAACTTCATCAACCTACAATCACAATTTTCCTTTTTGTCGTTTTATAATTAATTTAGGTCAACAACTTAACCAAGTACGAGTACTAATTGCAACCTTACACTTCAATTATTCACCAAATCACCGTTAATTCAGCAATGTAACGATCAAATCAATAGATCGAAGACACACTTATTCCAAACCCTAATTAAAACACAAATCTAGCAATTTACGTAATTTAATAAAATTGCGCATTTATATTTATATATATGTATATATAATAATATAGAATAACAGAGATTGACTAGTTTACCTTCTTGTACTTCTTCACCGGCGGTACGTTCACCGAACACCTGAGAGAATTTCCAGTCAAGCGGCGCCGGAGCACTCGCCGGAGCTGTAACATCCTCACCTCCATCGCCACCGGTCATTCCTTATTCTTCTTTTATTTTATTTTTAAGTATTCTAATTAATTTATTGGATAAACAGATTAAAATGAACTAAAAACTAGAACCAAATCAGCAACGATCGTTTGTACCTAATGATTATTATAATTAATCAAGATCGCAGCTTGATGATATCATCACACACAAAAAATTAACAAATGAATGTCGCCTGTTTCAGATTTAATTAACTGATAATAAGCATAATAATCATAATCATTATTATGAATTCATAATCGTCATCTGTAACAACAACATACGCATCGCTAAATTCGTAGATTGAGATTTAATTTTCTCTCTCTTCTTTCACACACACACTTTCTCTCTCTAGAATAATCATTTGTTTTGTTTTCTTTGTAGTGATGGGAGGATAAAAATGGAAAATTGAGCAAAAAAACCGTTCCGAATGCTAAATTTTTTTCTATTTTTTTCTGTCGTTTATGATAAAATGAAGGTGCGGTGAAAAGGTAGTGACGTAGTTGTATCACGGTCGAATATTATTGTATGGTTCGGATGCGTGGCTGTACAATATTGGTTGGTGATGGGAGTTATGTGACAGGCTGTGAGTAGAATCAAAAGTGAAGAAGCTAGATGGATGACAATGTTATCGAGGACTGACACATGACTGGGGTTGAGTCAGCAATGACACTGGGTGAATAAGTTTTAAATGACACTTATACCCTTATCTCTAACTAGATAAAACGGGTTTTAGCGGAAATACAATTAAAAAGGTGTCATAGTTTCAATGTGTTCAGCTAAAAATTGGTCACATGAAAATACAATTTAAAGAAGTGTCGTATTTCAATTATCAATGTGTCAAACTAAAAATTGGTCACATGAAAATACAAGTAATAAAAAGTGTCATGCTTAATTGAACATGTTCATATTTTCAGTCCATAACGCATGAACCTTTTTATTCATGATTCTTGCATAGTATTCATCACATGGAAAAACATGATGGCAAAATCCATAGCTTTCTCAACGAATAAAAAAGCTATTTATTTTTTATTTATTAAAAATAACAATATAAAAAAACAATAAAAAAAACCCTTTATGATCAAACCGTTTTATTAAATTACAAGAATATCATGAACTTCTCAAATTCGGATATTAAAAAGGTGTCATAGTTGTATTTTAAAGTTATTTTTTATTTAATATCTTTCACATATTAATATTTGTTTAGATGTTAGTTTTAAAAAGTTATTTGTCAATAAACCGACCCGGAACATTTTGCAAGTGAACTAAATCTGGGCCCCTTTTATAGTCCATGAAATGACAATTGAAGGTTACTTTTTTATGAGTATCATTCGGCCCAATTCCTTTTCAGTCTTTCGATAAAAGAATTAGAGATGGTGGTTAATAACTAATAAGTTAATGTTTGTAAATAACTAAAAGAATATATTTCCAAAGTTAATTTCCAATATAAATAATTTATATAATAACGTCAAGGCTCTAATATCGTAAACATTGGCCACAATTTTGATGTATTCTTCAATTTGTGCAATAGTTATTTGAAAAAACATAAAGGAAAGAAGAAGAAGAAAATGTGTATGGTAAAACCGTAAAACACACAACATCCTCATTATGGTTTAAATTAGAGATAATCACTGTATTAGTCATATAAGATATAATCATTTAACATAATAACTTTCTCTTTTTACAATTGCACAAATAATACCTTAGCCGTTAAAAAGGGTGTAGTTGGTGCAACAAAATTTCGATGGCGCAACTTTTATTCATTTTAGTTGAATAAAGGTCCAATAAAAGGAGGACAAATCATCAATAAATGTTGTCATCGAACACTACCGGCGACGAATTCTAGAATAGGGCTCACATTCGATGGTTTGACTAATTAAGGTGTCTTTGGTGACGTGATGTGTTTAATAGATAAATGCTTCGACGGCATCCTTCTTCCGGTTCTAACGTATCTCAGAGCATAAAAAGAGGTTTTCGATGATAAACTTTTTTGATGAATTGTCCTCTTTTATTGTATTTTTATTTAAGAAAATGAATACAAATTGCACCATCGAAGTGTGATGCACCAGCTACACCCTTTTTTATTGTAGGGGTATTATTTGTGCAATTATAGAGTTTGTTAAATGTGTCTCTCACAAAACTATTGTAGTGATTTCCTCTTATTGTATAGTAGTATGTGCATTGAAACTTATGTCTTTGGGATCCACAATATTTAGCAGCTTTGTGAAGGAAATATATATGTGTGATGGTGTACAGTTTAACAGAATTACATTTAAGCATTTTTTTTTTTTTTTTTTATCGAGTAAAATAAACTTCAATAGAGAAGATCAAAAAGTAAAAAAGTAAAAGTACAGGAAAAACAATAAAACTCCACAAAGTAGCATTAAGCTATGTCAAAGAAAAAGTAACTAAAACAACTCAGAAATAAACAACGAAAATGAATTTCAACTATTAACATAACCGATATAATCTTCGTACTTTAGTATCCATCTATCCTAATCCTTTTTTATGAGAGAATCTGTTTCCAATCCAGAGAAATGAATGCTTTTGGATACGCGAAAAAATATTTCGTGAATTACCAAATTAGACATCTCAACAATCACGTAAAAACTCGATTTTGTCAATTTTAAAATGATCAGAGAGTGATGTAGCATATCACGTCAATTTTAAAAATGTGCAGTGTATACGGAGTTTGAATATAATGATTAAGTGGATAAAATAAACTTTTGTTTCTTTTCTTATTTTGACTTTTTTAGCCTTTATTGAAGGGTGGATCTCAAAAGATATGAGTCTTCTTCATAATCTACATACTATGGCATGAATGTGGTACAATTCGATTCATTTTCAGTTACGCCTTTCTCTAGTTTCTTTAGAGGTTATTACTTATTTTGAGTGCGATTTGAACTATTGATTTATGTAATTGGAAGTAACCAATTAGGTTTACGACGAAACCTAGAAATCGAATACTGATCTCTGTTATGTTAATGACACCAAAAGGATATTAAATGAATGGAATTGGGATATGATTTTTCATCAAATGACTATTCATCTATTGTATTTTCATGCAAATAGGGAGCAAGAAAACTCTATGAAAGACGGTGGTTCAATTCGATGTTAGTTAAGAAGGAGTTCAAACACAAATGTAAGCTAAGTAAATCAACGGGCAATCATGGTCTATTGAAAATGCCAGTGGGTTTTTGGAGTTAGCTCACCCTCACGGGATCACAACCCTTTGTCCCGGCCATGATTAATTCGTTATGAAACACTGTAAATAAAAAATTGATCACTTAATAATAATCTAATCTAATACTAATAAATAATGAAGATCTCAAATTAAAATTTATTTATTTATATTATGAAATGTTGATGTAGTATGTAGTGACGACAATTATGCACCACTTGTGTCCGCGTTCTCGAAGGCACCCTTCCATTTCAAGAGGATTTGCGGCATGTCAAGCCATGGTAAGGTTTTTTCGCCTTGCATCGAATTAAATCACATGATCCACCGCTTGTGCGAGGTGGAGCTAGAGCACGGGAAGCTCTAAAGGTAAGTGAAAGTCAGAAACATAGCAAGGGTTCTGAAGCTTAATAGAGGAGACAATTTCGTTGTTGTTAGATTGTGTGGCCTAGGATTGGATTCTCGAACCAATTAAAAATTCATTTATTTAGTTTTCGTTCTTTCTTTCCTATAAACTACCTTAGGTCTTCCTTGTAGAATCATCAACTGAAGCCACGTGTTACTCAAGTAGAGATGAGATAAATGTTCAATATCATTTGATTGAATAGTTGACCTAGTTCTTTGCCACTCTGGAAGAGCTAAAATTCTAACCTTGCGTTAGGACATCCAATTAAAAATATTAACCAAAATTGCCTGATGCGAGGATGTCTATATTTATAGGAGTGAACTCTGGGCGAATATGAAGCGCATAAATACAAGTTAGGCCTTGGAATGATAAAATTTTCGAATCGCTTTCATATAAGTTTCTTGAGATCTTCTTTTGATAAAGCAAATCAAGTTCAATTCTTAAATAATCCACGTCATTTCTGTTTCTATTATAACAAAAATTCTTCTTTTATATCAAAAAAGTCCGCGTAAATAATTATGATTTTACGTCATACACGGTAATAATATCAAATCAAATACAACGAGTAGTGGGTCGCTGAGGTAACCTTTAGCTAAACCTCTTTATACTGTTTCTAATTATTCAAGACTGACAATTAATTTTTACGAGAATAACCTTTTAATTTTATATATTATATTTTTAGTTTTGAGAAGATAAAAACGTCACTTGTAATCTTTAAAGAAAACTATTTTTTATATAAGAAGTCTTATATGATCAGCTATCTATGCTAACCCTGACTCTGACACTGCACGTAACTTGGTGACTCTGACTGTAACTTTAATCTAATCAAAAATTTGATCAGAAGAATCCGAATTATTGCATGATTATGTGGGTTGGGGGAATATGCATTCGGTGATGTACGGGTACAGTGAGTCGATGCCAGATGGGATCACATGATGTGTTTATACGTACGTGGCTGTTTCTCATATTTTTTACAAAATTTTAATTCAAATAACGTTATTCTTTAATAATAATTTCAATTAAATTTTAATAAGATAACACCAGAAGAGACCGTGGAGGCGATGTGGCATGAAGAGGTCTTGTTTTTGGTGAATGGCCATAAATTATTTATTTTATTTTTGTTATTTGTTATATGGTCTCCATTCGTTCCGGATACCACCTTCTAGTTATACATGCTAATCGCAGACAATAGCCCAACATAATATTCCATTATTCAGCCATCAGTTTTTTGTGCCACCAAATTTGGATAAATGTTTTTTTTTTTTTTGTTTTTCTTTTTCATTTTCGAAATATATAAAAGATACGATAGATATGACAATTTTGAATTATATTTATTAAATTAAGCTACGCAACGGAAAATAGTTAGTGGTCAAAATTTAAGTGAAATGTTATTTTTTTTAGATTAAAATTAGCAAAATATATGATTACATAATTAGAATACGTTTGACAAAATTAGTTGTTAGTTGTCGCTGGTAGTTGTAAGTTGAAGCTGGTAGCTATAGTTGTAAGCTGGTGTTTTATTTGTAAACTATGTTCGGTAAAGTAGCTGTAGCTGTAATATCAAAGCATAAAATGATCAAAAAACTCATAAAAGCTAGTTGAAATAGCTTTTAAATTAGGAGCTTAATCTTCAAACTAAATGCTTTAAACTTGTGTATCCAAACAAAATTTTATTTTCTAGAGGAACTTAATTTTCAAAACAAAAACCTTTAAACGTCAAAAATCTCTTAAAAAAGGCTATGTGCTAAAAAAACTTTATTCCCTCTCTTATTTGTGTTTCAAAGTGCCATTTTATGTTATTTTACTATTCTTAACTACAAGTTAATCTACCAAATATTTTTAAATAAATAAAATCTCTAAGTCACATATCCAACTAAGAATTCCGATATACATCGCAACTACAATTTGAAGCTATTTTTTTCTTTTATTGTATTAAAAAACAAACAAGACAACTCTGTTTGAACGGCATAGTAATTTATAATTAATTAATTATAATTATTAATGTAATTACATTATATATGATGAAAAGGATAAACATTTTTCTTAATAAAATATTTGTTTATCATTTTACAATATCGACATATCGTATTTAGAGTAGCCGCCGATGCTCGCCCAACTCCACCAGTTGCCTAGTGCTTTCCTATTCCTCATGTTGTAACTCAACTTGGATTCTAAGTTCCTATTAAAAACGCATATCCTTTTTTTAAACCATCACTTTTCATCAATCACTTGTGCATTTGGCATCATACGTAATCCAAAGGATGTATACCATTATCTTTAACCGACTAGGCATAAAAAGAATATATTCTACCTATTTTCCTTTTTTAACCGTTAAAATTTTTTATAAAACAAATTAGCAAGAAGTTAGCAACAAATTACAAAATGGAAACAAGTAAAGAATTAAACATTAAGTTATTCTCTAAAATGAAAGATTTCCTATTTCTATTTGAAAAAAAAAAAGAGAGAAATAAACGATCTTATCAAACAAATTGCCTTCAATCGGACGAGGATGTGTATGGATGGCTTCATTACAAAAAAATATATTCTACTAGTAAACTTTCTTTAGAATAATAATAATAATAATAATAATTCCATCTATAATTTACTAGTTAACTTATGTTCTTAAGGCAATTGAGTGAACATTGAAGTAAACAAGATATGTTCTTTCGTGAGATGAACTTACAAAATTTCTAATGGTTTTGCTGAAATCTTTAAGAAGAACTATCACACAATTATCATATACATCAGCCGTTTAAAACTATTCATGGAATACCGTCATGACTCAAATTCAGAACCTTTTAATTGTCAGATAACGTGTAATATATTGATTAATAGACCATTCACGTCCACTCTATTGAAGACCTGTTAGAACTCTCTTAAACATGTTCACTGCAAGGTCAATTGATTTCGGGTAAAAAAGATAATTTTATTAAAATCTAAAATGAAAAATCATTTATTATTTTCTATCTAATTTGACGATAAATTTAATAATCTTTTTTGAAAAAGTAAAACACTATTTACGATATAGATGCCAATTTCATTTCAGTATGTTTGGGTCCGAATCAATTGTACCAAGGTTTAGTTCCAAAAAGAGTGGCTTAGCTTTAACAAAGAGTATTGTGAAGCATATTCTACATCATATTCCGCCTTTTTGCAATACCGTTTTCCATTTTAAACTCTACACCCAACTTAATTTTCAACAGTCGGATCGCTAAACATCAATCACGTGACGGTATCCAAGGGTTGAGATTAATTTACTCAAAGTACCTATTCCCACACCGCATACCATTAACATTCATGTAATATTCCTTTCGCATCTTTCTTCTATGCACCTTTTTACTCGTTATAAATACCATATATTTCTACTCTTTGCATTCCAACAAAACAATCCTTACTTACGATCATTAGATTCCAAATATTCCGGCCAAAATGTCAGGAATTGTGGTGGTTTTCGACTTCGACAAAACGATCATTGATATTGATAGCGATAATTGGGTGGTGGATGAATTAGGTGCTACCGATCTTTTCAACCAGCTCCTTCCAACGATGCCTTGGAATTCTCTAATGGTACTAGTTTATTTATTTATTTACATTTTTGTTAAATGTAATGTTAACTGTACCAGTGTTGGATGTAACACAAATTTTTGTTAATGACTGTAACTTTTAATGTAATAAAATGTCGAAAAAGGTAATATGAAATCAATTATGTAACATTTTTAACCAACGTTAAATATTTTTACGTTATCACTAACGAGTTTATTGTTTATTAAAAAACAGGACAAGATGATGGAGGAATTGTATTTACAAGGTAAGACGATCGACGATATCGAACAAGTACTAAACCGTGTCCCTATACATCATCGAATCGTTCCTACTATTCAAGCTGCACATGCTTTAGGGTAACATTCTATTTATGTTTATATTTATTTATGATTTATGATGTTACGTTTGTGGTTTCGTTATGCTAATCTGAATAGTGTACGAATGGTTTCAGATGCGATTTGCGAGTAGTTAGTGATGCGAATACGTTCTACATTGAAACTGTATTGAAGCATCTTGGTGTACGAGAATGTTTTTCGGAGATTAACACTAATCCTGGTTTTGTGGACGATGAAGGCAAGTTAAGGATTCTGCCGTACCATGATTTTCAGAAAGCACCACATGGTTGCAGTCTTTGCCCTCCCAACATGTGCAAGGTAAAAACTTTAATTCCTTTTAAAAAGAAAAAGTTAAATTAGAAAATGACAATTTTTAAAACTGCGATTAAAGTATCCTAGCGAACTCAACGTCCACTGAATATTATTTAAATAACAATTATTTATATGTAATTATTAATGAAGACCCTTACAAAATCCAATAAATAATGATCAAAATAGCAACCTAGTTTAGTAACAATATTGTGTCATGTAACAATGTTATATCCAAGATTCCTGATATTTTTTTTTTTTTTTTTTAAAAGCAGAAGCATGTATATATATTTATATAAGAATTTCAATTACAATGCATGATTCAATTGCAACTCAACCCATTATCATACTACCGCTTACACCTCCTAGTATTCTCTATCTATATAATACATTTTATTTTGTACATATCAAGATGCTTCAAGATTCCTGATATTTTTTAAATGATTTTTCATTCTTTCAATAGGGTAAAATAATAGAAAGGATTCAATCAACGTTTGCGACAGAAGAAAAGAAAAGGATTATATATTTGGGAGATGGAGCGGGTGATTTTTGCCCGAGTTTAAGACTTGTTGAAGGTGATTACATGATGCCGAGGAAAGATTTCCCTGTTTGGGAATTGATATGCAAAAATCGACATCTTGTTAAAGCCGAGGTTCATGAATGGACCGACGGGGAGGATCTTGAACGAGTTCTTCTTCAACTCATAACTTCAATAATCGCTATGGAAGATACGAAGAACAATGGTGACAATACGAATCCATTGTTTGATTGCAAATTTGAGACGATCACTCTAGAGGCTTTGCCTAAACCTCTCTATGTTCCTCATTGATTAGTCGTACGATTTTTAATCGTTGTCTATTTAACGATTGTATTGTAGTAAAATTTTGTTCTAAAGGTTTGGTATAATGGAACAAGATTATATGGTGTTTATAATGGAAAAGGGGTAGTAATTAACCAAAGTGTCTAAATAAGGTATGGGTGATTAGGTTCATATGTATATTGGCATCAATATTTTGTGAGACCAAAATACGGGGTTACATCATCAATGCACAATTGAATAATTTTACTAACTAAAACTAAATAATTTAAAGTACTTTTTGATAAAATAAGGTGAAACGATAATCAATCTTATTGGTAACTTTAGTAGAATAGAGAGTAGCACGTCATAAACAAGAAATAATAAATAAGCAAGTTGGCACGGGAATTTCATCAGCAGTTTTCTTTCTTGGGTCTTCTTCTTGGACTTCTGTCCTGTATGACTGCCTCCAAGTTGGGTTATGCTTTGAGAGTTAAGTTTAGGTGTTGTTGAGAACAAAAACTTTATTGAGATTGTCATTTTATGTCTATTTCAAAAAGTTAGAAGGGATAACATTTGTGTCCGACGAGTATTTTTTATTCGTGCATTACAGCGGGTAAAAAATCATACACAAATTATAATTTCTTTAGTTTTAGTTGTTTGTTCATTTCACGAAACTTAATTAAAATGTAAAAAAACTTCAATTTTTTAGGTATTGTAGTCGGAAAGTTCATTGACTCGTGTTTTGATTTTCTAGAGTCGTTATTATTACGTTGAATTTTTTGTTAAAGGTTTGTACCATAAATAATCTGTTTATATTTCCATCAAACTTTAAATCGTTGTTTTTCAAATTCAGTTCGAATTAAGTTAAACTAAATTTTACTGATTAGGTTGATTTAATAATCTTGAAATGAAATTTAGGAAACAACATTTAACATATCATAATTATAAAAATTTAAAAACTCAATATCTAAAATATAAATTTCAAATTTCAAATTATGATGTACACATCAACAACCAATGCACAAAATCATCTTATGTACTGTCATACTTCTTTTATTCCTTTTATTTCATCATTTTTATAATACATATATTCATGCATTATTATTATATAGAAACTTAATCCTAACATTGTGACGGGTCATATAAAATTACATTTCTTAATATGTCGATGTATCAAATTCTTCTTTAAATCAATTTGATTTCTCCAATATGTTTTTTTTAAGGAAAATAATATTCTTAATAAGTTATAAATAAGTGTCTAATTTTGTCCATCCAACATTGTTACAAATCTATTAAAATTGACTCTCCTAATGTCGGTAGTCCAACTTTCTATGGAGCCAATTTCATTTCATCCTTAAATAAATGATTCGATTTTTCATCGAGTGTTTTCCTCAAACTACAGTTGTAACCGAAATTTAATCTTGTGTTACACAATTTAATAAATTTTAGTAATTAGGAAGAGTAACAACAAAAATAGATGTTGATAAGTTTAAGTCAATTTTTTTAATGCTCACTTGACCATCCAATCACTTACGTTAATTTCATGAGTTCAAGAGAAAAATAAGAAGTGATCACCTGAAGTAGAGGTGTCATCTCTTTCTTCAAGATGTAAAGGCGACCAATTTTAAAATAATTAATAAACTTATCTTGTGAAAATGTGAATTTCATTTAATAAGATTGTGTTCTCTTTTAAATGTTGATAGACATATGAGGTTGTGATTCTGTTTTTGTTTTCTTATAACTACTATTTTAAATAAAAATTTAAATTGCAATATGATATTACATATAACAAAATAGTAAATATTTTTGTATCCTTTTCTATTAGTGAAAAACAACAATTAAATTTCTATGGATGATAATGACCATGTGGTCATACCCCTCTACATCACCTCCTAGTTCCCTCACTAACTCTTACCTATCACACAACCTTCTTTATGATATCATTTTCATACACTAAGTAGAAAATGTCAAAAAATATAAAAAGCATGCCTTTGGACTTATCACTCAACCTCTTTTATAGAATCCAACTTGTTAACCACTTAACTAAGGCTCTTCAATGTGAATAGCTTATGAATAATACAATTATCTTTGGTAATTGTCGTGCACTTACCTTTGGTAATTGTGGTAATTTCAATGTCAAGTGATATTAAAAGCTCTTTTCTAAAAAATTACAGTTTCAGTTCTTCAAGTTTACTAATGTTTGCATGATTGGTATTTCTTTTTTACTTTTCTACACGCAAAATCCATACAACATAATTTACTCAAAGTTAAAAACACCTAAACTGAAATTTTTACAGAAGCTTTTTTAGTTTTTGCTGCACTAATGACGTATGCAGTCAACTGCATATTTTTATCGTTTTTTTTATATATCTTTCTTACTTTATTAAAAAAGCTACTTAAAATTTTAGATTCTTAAGATTAGAATAAAATAGGGTGTTAAATTACATTTAAAGATGCCATTATTATTTATTCTTGTTGCTTGGAAGTATAAGTTATCATTGCCCTCAAATAAATGTAACACAAATTGTACGTTTTTCCGTTCTATAAGTCATAAAATTGACAATTATTTAAATGTAAACCTAAGAGAATTAGAAGATATGTGTAACTAGCAGACTATTAATCAAAGTAGAAAGTTATTATTCATCAATAGTAATTCTAAAGTTATTGATTTCACAATGTTAAGTGTTAATTATGACTAAAAGTCTAAGAGTACTAGGAATGAGAAGAATGAAAAATAGTATACCGAATAGTATTCACAAAGAATACTGTAGTTAAACAAGTAGAGGAGTGAGGATATTGTTTCAGACTTTAAATTTTATAATTTTTAAATCTATTATAAATAATTTAATAAATTGAATAAATTACAAAATAAACTAAATAAATTCATCAAAATAAAAACTTAATATTAGAAGTCCTAAAAAATACATAATTATTTCACTATGTTACTCATTGAACACGATTCTTCCAAATACTCTCCACAAGATCAGATCGAGATCCCTCGTGCATGTCTCTATCACGTAATTTTCTGATTTTCCTCCTATATGTGTCAAAAAATACCTATTGATCCAACTACCTTGTAAGTTCCCAACACGGATAATATACTTTTCATTATCGGCAATATTAAAACCATTGTCTTTGGTAATCATGTTATGCAATATTATGCAAGTATACATGATTGGTTTTATAACGTTACGTTATAAGCTCATGTCGGCGTAGAAAGTGACAAAAAAGCGAGAAAACGCCTCACACTCCATATGTTCTGATTTGAGTGTCACTTTCAAACTACAACATAGTTATATACTCTTATATATATATGAATTAAATTCAAATGAGAATGAAATTTTTGGTGAGAATGGATAAATCAATTTCAACCATCCATTTCATAAAAATAATAATACCCCCAACATTTTAAAAAATTGAATATCACACAAACGGTTAGTAAAAAAAAAAAAAATTGCACAATAAAAATCATCAATTTTTTCTCTTTGATTAGACATCTCACAAAGTATACTTTCGACGGACTTTTTTTTTCATTTTTTGGTGGGTTTCGAGAACCGGTAACACATGTGTTAGTTGCTAGTAACATATGTGTTCTTTCGCCCTACTCTAAGGGTACTTTAAAGATTTTGAGATCTTTTTTTTATATTATATAAAGGCCCCAGAACGCTAAAAGGTGAGGGAACAGTTAGTCACCAGTAACACATGTGTTAGTTGTTGGTAACACGTGTGTTAGTCGTAGAGAAAAGAACACTGATTTTTGTGGTGTAATTTTTATAATTTTTTGATTAGCCGTTTGTGAGATATTTAACTTTGGGGGAAAATTGAATTTTGTAAAATGGATGACTATGATTCATTCTTTCATTCTTACTAAAAGTTCCATTCTCATTTGAAATCAACCCATATATATATATATACTATATATATATTAAAGTTTAATAATAATTAAAATTATTAAAATCAAAATTATTATACGTTAGGATCTCCAAGTCTATATGCTCATTTGAATTTCTTTAAATTAGGTAAGACGATTATTAAAACAGCATTAGGATCACATGTTACTGGAAGACGCATGGTTAATATATAATTTTATGGTTTAAGAAAACGAAAAATGCTCAGACATAATTTCTTTTAAGAAAATCACAGTTTACAAATCTCTGAGGAAATCGGCATCTCTCGTAAAACATGACACTTTTGATTTCTTAATTGTTCTTTTAATAGAAACTGATATGATACTATCAACTGGCCTTTAAAATGTTAGTTAAATCTACTAGAGATGTTACTCAAGTGGCTCACATGTTTGACGTGGTTTAGCCTAACGGTATATAAAACTTCGATCAATCAATAAGTTGTGATTTCGGAGTTTGGTGGATACATCGTATATACATATGTGATTGTATAGAATACGTAAAATAAATTGTAGGTTAGCCTTTCTAAAAAGATATATATACCATGTTAGTTGTAGGCGGGAAGGTAGAAACATAAGAAACTGCAAGTCAGATAGATACTCGTTCGAAACTTTGAAGCGACAGCAGTTTGGTCACGGCTTCCAACTGAGCAAATTTTCAACTGTTGGTTGTTTAAACGAATAAACTATATGCATCCAGTGACTTGCAAATTGTTATTCGCATATAATTTTGCTGATTTACAAATAAATGCATCTCAATTCCTTTCTTATCCTACCATTTCACCAACTCTTCATCACTAAATCTCCCATTGTAACTGACCACAAAAACATTTCCTACAACTTGTCTTATGATTTCCGACTCGATCTACATCTCTCACATTTCTAATGACGTTTATCAGAAGAATTAGATGGAAATTAGAAAAGGATAAAAGATACATTCTCACTTTTTTAGTGAAACAACTAAAAAGAGTTTACAGTACACCAATTTATTTAACATAAACGGATACTCAGACTCAAGCTCGAGCCACTGATCGAGCTTGGTCACATTGATTCAAACTTGCTTTCCACAGCAAGGTCATTATTATTACTTTAAACCACCACGGAACCCTAATTCATATTCATACTAATAAGTAATAGGCAACACTACATCACTAATACTACAATTATTACAGTAATTCCCAAGCATGCATCATACCACAAATCACCATTTCATCAGCATCGTTAAATGACATAAATAAACGACGTATGATCCATACTCTCACCAGGTACATCCTCATGGACTTTCGGTTGATCTTTCCCACCAACTAATCTCGCCGGGTTCCCAACCGCAGTCGTCCTAGGTGGCACGTCAATCATCACTAAAGACCCCGCCCCAATCTTCGCTCCTTCCCCAATCTTTACATTCCCTAAAACTGTCGCCCCTGCACCTATCAATACCCCGTCCCCAATCTTTGGATGTCTGTCTCCACCTACCTTCCCGGTCCCACCCAATGTCACATGATGCAAAATCGATACGTTATTTCCAACCACCGCTGTTTCTCCAATTACCACACCAGTAGCGTGATCCAACAGAATACCTATCATTATAACCACATCAGATGTTATCAACCTATATCCTATTCGACATGTGATTCGTACACACCAAAATTCAGAAGTGGACTATGTGGTTCATACGAAATTTTGATTTTCTTTTACTTCTTCGAAATTACACAAATATTTCCTAATTGTATTTAGACTATTGGCTATTTGTGTTACAGTTTCCAAAACACAGAGTCCAAATTAATAATTACGAGACTATTCCTGAAACTTTAACAACTGAAGAATGAATAGCTATAATTTCATATAAACCACGACAAAAGCGAATGCAAACCAGTCGAGCTTTAATTGAGTTCGAGCTCGAAATATATAATGAGCCAAGGTTGAGCTTATAAGGGATTGGGTTTGAGCTATTTCGAACTTTGCGAACTTTAATGGTAATATTGTGAGATTTCAAAGAAAAGGTAATTTACTTATTTAACATTCTTTTTCTAACCATAAAATTTTGGAAGACTTATGTTGTTGGGTTCAATTTTGACATAGAGATAATTAGTTTAATAAATTTTGATTGTCTAAAATTAGTTTTATATAAAATATTCCATCTTTCAAAGTTGAGCTCAACCCATATCCAGTCCTTCTCGAGTTGAGCCCATGTATCTGCATCACAAAGGCTTGTCGAGCTCGAGCCCACTGGTTTGCACCAGAAACAACAGCCTTTCGTCTAATTAATCTACCCATATATACACAAGTGATAAACAGACGAAGTTTTCTCGGTCCAAGTTACTTTTTGACTTAAATATACCCACTTTAACTAGGATATTCATCAACGTTTCCGACCCCACCACATTAGTGGTTATTATACAACTATTATAAGTGTTCTGACAGTTTTACCCTCATATAACAAATGTGAACAAAACAATGCAAACGGTGAAATAGTGTAAATACAAGTAATTCCTTTATGTGAATTTAGAATTACTACGTGCATAACTTCACTTCTATTAAAAATGAAAAAGAAATTAAGAATAAAGGGAATACCTTTTCCAACCCTAGCGGCAGGGTGGATATCAACGGAGAAAACATCCGCAATCCTGGAATGCAACGCAAGTGCAATAGGCTTCCGATTCAAAGCCCAAAGTCTATGGGCCACACGATGGGCCTGAATAGCTAAAAAGCCTTTATAATTCAACAAACAATGCGCGAACGAGATACACGCGGGATCACGTTGACGAGCGGCGCGTAAGTCAGCAACAGTAGCCGAAAGCAAAGATTGATCCGAAGAAAACGTATTGAGAAACAGATCGTAAAGAAGCGTTGACAAAAGCGTTGACGAACATAATTTATTGCCCAAATGGAAAGATAAAGATCGAGTGAGTGATGA
This sequence comes from Logfia minima, assembly GCA_963921325.1. Classification (NCBI taxonomy): domain Eukaryota; kingdom Viridiplantae; phylum Streptophyta; class Magnoliopsida; order Asterales; family Asteraceae; genus Logfia; species Logfia minima. The sequence goes on along the minus strand of OY992771.1, from coordinate 971,862 downwards.
GTGGGAGATAATTGTAGAGTATAAGTAACTGGCGAGAGCTGGTTCGGATTCAGCGTCACGACGTGCTTCGGCTTTGATTTGGGTCCAGACGTATTCGTCTTCGTGTTCGTTATCAACGCCGTTGGGTGATGAAATTGATGATGATGACGTCATCGGTGGTTGTGATGTGGCGGGGCGGGATTGAATTGGCATGTTTTGAGAAAGTGTGTGTTTGTTTGTGTGGATGTGAATATGGGTGCGGCCCAAAATGGTTGGTGTATAGGTAACTAGGTATAATTATACACTCTAGTGGTTTTTGCCTTTTTGTTTGTGATTAAATTTTCTTGGGTCACACACAGAACACTTGTCAGCTCGCATGCCCCGTCTCAAAAATAATATGTAAATATATGCTTAGGATTGATTCACTGACCCATTAAATAGATGTTCGTCCCATTTTAGTAAACATGATACTTTCTTACAAAGTACTCTCCTCCGAAATCAACTGGACTATAAACTTGAAGGTTGGCCCCCAAGTTGCACCTTGAGTCTCCTTATAGAGATGCCCGAGCCTCCATCATTAGACTTCCACTTTAGGGTTTTCATTTTGGCTACTTATGTGTCGTACTTGCCAACACTTCTTATCTTCTGGGATTTTGCCAACACTTCTTATCTTATCCGTTGTTAAAGGAAAAATACAATTCTAATCATCTTAACACAAATAAAACTAATAAGTGTACATTGACTTTGACTATATTAACATTAAGTAAGGCTAATTGATGAAATATTTATGCAATAGTTGATGAATAGTAAAATTTAAAATTGTTAAAATAAAACAATGTGTTCCATAAATAAATAAGTAATGTGGTGGTGTAGTGGTTATATGTAAAATCAATTTTTTGCAAGGACATATGTTCAAAACTGAACAATGATATTCTTGTTGTGCTTTCTTTATGTTGTGAAAATATTTGATGATATATGCATTTAAATTGAAATCCTGCTCATATTACATTCTTCCTTTCGGTAATAATTTCTTTTTTCATTTCAAAATTATTCAAAAGGTTATTTTGTTTAATGTATTTTTATATTTGGTTTTAGTTTTTTACGCATCATAACTTTTGATGGACTACACTATTATTAATGAATTTCTTTTGGTTAGTTTTAAATTGTTCGACATTGCTACTTCATTATTTTTATAATCGCCGATGATTTTTAATGTTTTTCTAATATCTCATAAGGAATTACTTTATTTGCTTGGAGGAGAAAACGAAAGAATCTCAAGAAAAATCCAGTCCGATGTCCCGATTGATTGCTCACACACAATTAGATAAAAAGAAATTCAAAATGAAATAGTAGTTTCTAATGACATACAATTTATGTCATCAATAATGGTTCCTTGGGCATTCAAATCAGGGTAGTTAACTAGTAATATACGACTTGGTTATTATTTTTTAGTAATCGATATGATGTATGTTTTCTCATTATTAATTTTGTAGACATGTAATTTGTAGCTAAAATATAGGTCACATAAAAAACAACTGCTTACTAGAGAAGCAAAAGCCGCAAGTTAGAATTAAAGAATTCAAATGTAAGGAGGCACCACAACATCGATAGTAAGAATGGAAGGTAATGGTTGAAGATCTCTTAAAAGATACATTTTAATCAGTTACATATATGGGTATATAGTTTTCTTACTTAGGTGATAACTTTCACTCGAAGATGCATTTTCAAACTTTAAAATACTATTAAATTGTTCACTAGACTTCATGAGCTTGTTACATAATGTGTAAAATACGTCTTATAAGAATTGAAGTCTTATGGCATCGTGAATTATGTTTATAAAGAAGCATGATAGTAAGTGTACTTCTTTCAACCATATAGTGAGTAAAAGTAGAGCAATGAAATTCATATATTAGGTCGAGATTCTTTTTTTCTTTTTGTTTTTGTTGCATTACTCCTAGGGTTCTTTCTATGTTTCTTATCTATTGAAGATTCAATAAATAAAAATATAGATAATAGTCTATTTGTATATATATCTCGAATATTCACTTTTCACATATATTTCTTCAAATTTAGTTATATTAATAATGATGCATTTGAAGTATGTGATGTTTATATGATAACTTTCAAAACGGTATTTATTGAAAATGTAATTATTTTACTTTGCCGCAACGCGCGAGCTAACCCATATTAATGTATCAGGTTACATAAGAACAGAAACGTAAAACATAAATACCCATATAAATTGTCAAAGATTCCTTAATACTTGAAGGTTACACAAAGAAAGTAATACAGAATGGTTATTTAATAGACAAGTGTGTTCTGTTAAACAAGAAAAGACTGATGTTGCCATGCTACTCGCTCATATTTTGTCTCTTAAATAAAAAATAGTGCAATTTGACAATAATTGAGGTGAAGAAAAATAGACTAGTTCAACTTGCATCTCATACTTCTAGATGTTGCACTATGTCATGCATTACTAAGTTCATAGTTTCTAAAGAATAATCGATTTAACATATATCGATACATATACATACATGTACATATACACATACATACATATGTACATATATACATGTGTATACATTACACGGAGTATATAACAAGTAGTGATGTAATTTTGAGAGGAAATTATCAGTAATATGTGTCCATCTTGGCAACTTACTCCTGAGGATCCTTTCATTTTCTGCTCCTCCTGCAGCTGGACCAGTACCCGGTAACAAGTTTTGAGAAATAGGAATCGGACTCCATTAGCTTTGAGGGCTTATCATATTCCATCATTGTACCTGTATGTACAAATAAACACAATTTATTTATAGTTTTGAAAGGCAGAAAATTTTATCAAATGGAATCAAAAGAATGTAAAACACAAAGACCCCCTCAACCTCATCTGTAAGGTGCAGGTCACAACCAAGATATGATATCAATGCATGTAACACAACTAGAGGTAGCAATTCCCACCCATTTACTTAAAAATGGTTGATTTGGGATAGATTTTACTCTAATAGATCAAACATAGAAAATTAACTACAAATGAAACAGCCAAACAAGTTGAGAGGGTCAAATGGGTCGAAAGTTGCCCAAAGTATTAATGTAATGTTTCCAAACTCTTAAATCGATTTATTTAAACGAACTAGATATTCTTTAGGTAGTACAGTTTTTGTAGTCAGATATTTAGAACATAAACTTTAAAAATGATATAATAAATATTGGAGCCTGGAAGGTTGATAAAACATATTGTTTAGGCGAAATCCGATCCGCCCATTTTTCTATCTTTAAGCAAATCCACAAGTCCATAACACAACGGCTTTGTGGACAAGCTTGTTAAGTTGAACTTTAGCAAAATCTATAGGTCTGGTTTTTATATGTGGGTGAGCGAAACATACTGGAAGAGAGGACCATGACCATGTCACAGTCTATGACAGTTGGAATTCTGTGAGCCACTGTTACAACAGGGCGGCTTGAGAATTCTTGCCTTATAATCCTCTATACAGTGGTATCCGTGTTTGAATCAATGGATGCAGTTGCTTCATCCAAAACTAGAAACTTGTTGTGCCTGAGCAACACTCTTCCAAGACAGAAGAGCTGTCGCTGACCCATGCTCCAGTTTTCCCCTTATTCACTCACTGTTGTAAAAGGAAGAGCACAAAATCTTAAAGGTTAAACATTGAATTAATATCTACATATGAAGGTGGTTGTAGTTGAATAACGAGTCTAGGAATTTTTCATCAAAATTTAGCTGCAATTTTCTATTGATAGACTCACCAGAAGAATCTAAACAGTTTGGAAGACTGCTAATGGTACTCTTAAGCCGGCATTTCTCCAATGCCTGCAAGAATCAGTAAACTTAATAATGAATTTTAGGGGAGTTTTACAATTTAAGAGAACAAGTTTTGAAGCTTTAAAATAGGGGTGGCAATTTTGACACATTGACTTATGAACGACTTGATTTGAGCTATGTAAGATGTTTTATGACTAGCAGGTCAAACGTTCAAAATAAATGAAATAACTTAAAACGAAATAGGTAAAATGAACCAATGAAGTTAAATGGTCAAAAGTCGCCCAAATTGCAATTATAAGTAATAAAACCTCCTAAATCATATTATTCAAATAGTTATATCATTATTGAATTAACATAACTTTTGTAATTTTTTTAATACGCTAAGTAGCTATTAAAATACTTAGTTTTGGACAATAAGTGTTTGAGGTCAACCTGGTCCAATTCGACCCACATTTCCCACATCTACTCTGATGTGGTGATTGCTTATAGAAAGACATTAGCTATCAAAAATTCCAGGTACGCCTCTTTTTTGGGACAAAGGAAGTATTTCTTACCATCCATATTTCATCATCAGAGTGAGGTCCTAAAGGGTCCAAGTTTGTTCGTATACAACCCTTAAAAAGGGTCGGCTTTTGAGGGATGATCTTAACTTCATTCTGAGGTCCTTCAGTCCTATAGAGCAAATGTCCAGACCATCTATATGGATTGTTCCACTATTGGTATCAACCAAACGGAAAAGTGCAGTTATAAGCGATGTTTTCCTACTTCCTGTCCTTCCAACAATCCCTACCCTAGTTCCTTTTTTGAAAGTACAAGTGATTCCTTTGAGAACTCATGGAGCATTTGGACGATACCTAATCTGAAACACGCAGCCCAGATCAGTTATTAACTAACAGATATGAGGGTAAAAAATAATGGCCAATTGCATAAAAAATAAACATTTTAAGTATTAAGCCAACCATCAAAGTTTAGAAAAAAATAAGGTAACCAACTTTCATAATATTAAACTTAGTGATATTAAGGTAACCAACTTTCAATGCAAGGATATCTGACCCACTAACAGTTTCAAACGATGATTGTCAGTAACTTGTTACCATGTTGACATTTTTCGGATGTGGCGCTGACGACTCCTCACGTACCTCACGTTATGTGAAATCAAATTTACTGAAACCTTGATGGTATTTACTGGCCTAAAATAAGTCGTTACGGCCAAACATGGTTACCCTGAAATGTATGGGATTGTAGGGCATAACCTGCATTTCTTAAGCCTCATGTTACTTTAATGCAAGTGAGCTTAAATGATTGGCTGACCTTGACATCCCGGAACTCAATTTTACCCTGTGAAGGCCAAGATGATGGTGGTCTATTGCCCTCCACAACTGCTGGAGGCTCTGGTGGAATATGCTTATATTGCTTAATCTGTTCCACTGAAATGATATAACTGGATAGACTACAGCACCATCGTGTTAAGAACACATGGGCATTTGTCAGGGCCAGTGCATAAGAAAGTGAAAGCCCAACTAACCTTGCATAAGTATCAAATTCTTTTTATATGATAAGTTACATTTTAAACTTATGACAAACTCTTGTACGGAATAGAAACATGCATACCTGGAGGGATATAACCCTTTGGAAATAAAACCAGGATAACAGCAGCGGTACATAGTGTTAGGTTTTTAAGTGCTTCAGCACTCAAAACCAACGACTCCAAGGTCACGTTTGTGAAAATGAAAGTGCTTGCATCAATATCTACAAGCTTTTGGTATTTCTGAAGGAAACTGCCTTCCTTTTTAAATGCCCTTATGGTAGCCACCCCGAGTGATGTTTTGGATGCAAAATTAACCACAGGTGCTTTTGTTTGATTCTGATAAGTTTCCTTGCAGACGGTTGATAATACCCCTGCATGCAGAAAAAAGGATTAAGATTGTGTTTCTCTTTTGTTCTTGGACAAAAGTGAAGAGATAAATTCACCTGAAAATATTTTGTAGCTATTGTAGCAAAGATGCCTGCAACAAGGACTTGCCATGTTACTGATGCCACAACAGCAATTGTGGTCAGCAGTTCAATACCAGCAGTGACCACAAAAGCAAACGAGAAGGGTATGTCAAAATCCAATACACTCAAATCTGTTGAGGTCTGCAGGATTAATAATATTATATAGCATCTCCTTGTTTCTGTTTGACCATGCTACGGAAGAGCTTACTCGTGTTAAAATCCGTCTAACTAATGTTGAGTCAAAGAATAGCATGGGTGCACTGAAAATCGACTCAATGAATTCCGAGAAGAAGGCGTTAGAGGCTTTTAACCCCAAAAGGGTAGTAGATAAATATCTCATTAAAACATAAACGGCACTACTTGTAGTTGATATCAATGCGTAAACACCTGTTAACGTGACACTGCTGAAGTTAGGAATTTTAGCAGCAAACGCCAGCCAGTAACTGGCTGCAGCCTGAAGAACAGAAAACCCGATCTGGGTCAGCCCACTTGAGAAGAAGAAATGGTGACCTTCTGAGATAACAATGTAATCTTACAAAAGGCTTCCACCCAACATCACCAATTTGCTTCTCTTCTTGCTCAGTCAACTGTACGGATGTCTTTGATATCTCCTAATTAATCTCATTTCTTTGGCTCAAACTATTTATTTCTTTCATGCAACTGTATTTGTTTTCATAAGATGAAGACTCCAAATCTGTTATGACATCTTTGTGAGCATTCACAAGCTGTTCAAAAGCTGTGCCTGCCATTAAGAGTTCGTCGTACTTTCCTGAATGAGTAATTTGACCATCTTCCATCACCTATAATCAATTAAAGAAAAGGATTATACAGCAACTAAATTATTTTATTTTCGCAAAAGTAATACATCTGACTACCGTCTTATTACCAGAATGTTGTCAACCTCTGAGAGAAATTCCCCTTGATAAGTGAAAAGAATGACCGTCTTCTCCCTTAAAGCAGTCATAACACAGTCATGAACGTTAAATAATTCACATGTAATGGCCACAAAAGAAACCAAATGCAAACCAATGGACATGAGAGAATCTAACATTAAACAGAGTTTCAGCTGTATGTGCATCAACAGCTAGCACTAAAAGGGTCATCAAGAAGATATATATCAGCATCATTATAGACTGCTCTTGCGAGCTGAATTCCCTGCTGTTGACCACCACTCATAATAAGTCCCCTTTGACCGATTTCTGTTAGATCACCATGCTTAAAATCATTCAGATCCTGGTCCAAAACGCAAGATTTTATGGCATTCTCATATCTGATGACATCCATTGGCTTTCCATAGAGTATGTTATACCGAATTGTCCCACTTTGAATCCAGGAAGCTTGACTAACATAAGCAACTGATCCGAAAACATCCACCTGAATGCAAGGAATAACAATAAGCTTTACAAATTTTCATTTTTAAAGAGATTAAGATAAAAAGGTAGTTTTGGACTCACAGTTCCTGAAGTTGAGGTTATTTCTCAAAGTATAGCGTACAGAAGTGATGATTTTCCAGCACCAACTGGCCCACAGATCACCACTTTCTGTTCACTCTGAACTTCTATATTTATGCTTTTAAGCTTCGGATTAGGTGATTCTGGATCCCACCTGAAATCTCTATGTTGCATTCTGATACAGGTATCTGACTGTTTTTGTTCTTGACTTCCGATCATCCCGTCATTTTTTAGTTCATCCTCAACCAGATAAGAATTAATCCTATCAAACGAGACTTTAGTCTAGATGAACACAGAAAGAGCCTGCAGGAAGTATTTGACTGGCTCCGACATTGTTCTTAAAGGTTGCCAAAATCGTAAAAATTGTGACAGCATTTAAAAAAGCATTATTCAGAAATTCACACCCAAAGAAAACAGCTGAAGAAATGATGGTAGGTAACATCCAATACAAAACTGAGCCGTAAGCCTTTTGATTCTGTGACTAACTTAGCCATTTGAATTCATTTTCTCTACAAGACTTGATAAAATCCTTGAATTTCTCTTCCCATGACTGTAACTTGATGATCTTCATATTGTTTAGGATCTCAGAAGTGGACCGAAGTCTTTTGTCTTGTGCAATCATAAATTGTAACTGGCATTTTTGTAGTGCTATTGCAAATGGCACGTTTAGAAGCCCACAAGCGAGGAGAGGAAGTAACCCTGGGAGAACACCAACTCCTACCACAGAGAACAGAACACCAATCGCTAGAAATAGCTGAAGGAAAGAAGTCCAAGAAATATGAACCCACATAGGGAATTCACCCATTCTGTATGCATCAACAACAATGTAGTTTACAATCTCTCCTATGGAATGTCTTCTTTTCCCTAAACTAGAAAGTTTAAGTTGTTTCTCATATATCGCCACCATTATAGCCGATCTCATCCTCATACCTAATCTTTTTGCACCAAAGAAAAAATGTCTCTGAGACAAAGACTCGACCACCTTGACTACAATCAAGCATCATAAATTTTCAGTTTCACTAATTGAATAGTTAACAAACGCGAAAGGGCCAACTATGACGGCAGTAGTCCTAGTCAAGGCATAAAGTCATACAGCTACCATTTCTTTAAAATATACTTTTTTCAGCAGCCTACCAACCAGGTTAACATCGTTTGAGGTCTTCTCTCTTTGAAGTGAATCCCATGCTATTTTGGATTGTTCGTATGCAACAAGCGCTTGGTCTTTATGTGCTAAAGCTGGAATGTCATCTATGACTAGCAGTTTTCTATAACCAAACGATATTAGACGGTTTGCCCCAGAAAACACCAATTTACTGAAAAAACTAGGCTCTTCTAATTGACTTATGTTCCCTTCCAGTGTCCCATTGGCCAATTAAAAATGTAATAAGGTCTCACCTGCCTTTCGAGTGACAAATTCTCGGCCATTTCTCATAGCACAGACGAAAAGCAAGAAACTAGCCAACCACTAACAAAATCCAAAAGTAATATCGCATGCTTCTTAACTAGATTCTCCATGTCTATTGTGGACATCAACACAAATACTAACATGCACCAAACAGAAGCTATAATTTCAATCACTTTCGCTTGTTTTACCAAACGGTCAAAGTCACCCATACAACTACTCTACTGACATCCATCACCCAATCCGAACAGTTATAGTTTTGAGTTCTACCTATCAACTCCCTTACACAATCACCAACATAAGCACCAGCAGTAACAAAACAACAGATTGCAACTGATACAGATATCCAGTCGCTTCTCCTGTAAATGTTCCCATTTATCTTTTAAACCAAACAACTAATAATATCAAATAAGATACAACAGCAAACACTAAATTCAACAGATCGAATATGATCCTTTGACCGTACGGTGAAACAAAATCAAATTCATCCTCACAAATACATCCCCTGCAAATTAATCGTGAAATAATGAGTATATACATTATATAATATATACACATATATTATATATACATACGGGAAGTGATCTAGAAGGAAACACTTTTTTGAGGGGAAGGCGGAGCTTTAACATTCATGAACCCATCTTAACTTCGCGAGTACAAATGTAAAAAGAAAAAAAGTGAAATTTAATAAATGTCGATCAAAATCTATACTATGAATTATAACATCAATATTAGTTAACATTCATCACGAAGAGAGTCATTACTAACATTCAATGTTAGTTAACATTTGCGGTGATGAATGTTAAAATTAAAAATATTTATTGACTAATCTTATGATTTAACATTCTATCATCATCGTAAATGTTAACTAACCTTGTGATGATGAATGTTAATGATTTATTAAATGTAGGTAATGACATAAAAAGGAAATTAATCTGTGAATATATTATTTATAGCATCGATTTTTGATTAATATTGACCGGATAAAAAAATATTTTTTTACATTATGATTGGTAAATTTAAGATGGTTCGTGATGATGTAATGAATGTTTATACGATATAACTTACTAATGATGGTTGTCGTTCAGTACGATTACCCTACTTAAGTTGTGTTTTTCGTTATTGTTTTAACTTTTACTAGGTCATACACCCGTGATAGCGCGAGACAAATTTAATTTTTATAAATATATAAAATATTATGATTGATTTGTGTGCCATTTTTGTATATAATTTATAGACCCGCGATAAGGCGAGACGAATTTAACTATTATAAATGAATAAAATATTTTAATTTTTATAAATGAAATAAAATATCTGGTCGATTTTTATATAGTCTACAGACTTGCGATAACGCCACGATAATGCCAAACGAATTTAATTTTATAAATGAAAAAAATATTGTGATCGAATTTTTTATATAGTCTATAGACCCGCAATGATGCGGGTCGGATTTAATTTTTATTTGGTTGATTTTTTATATAGTTTATATACCCGCTATAATGCGAAAAAAATTTAATTTTAATAGAATGAATAAAATATTATAGCCCAATTTTTTATATAGACTCCTTCATTTTTATAAATGAATAAAATGCTTGGTCTATTTTTTACTTTAAATAAATACGTCAAATATTTAATGGGTCAAAAGTATGATTATACGAAAGAAAATAAGATCGTTAGATCGCAAAGAGTGAAAAACAATGAACGACTCAGATTCCCCAATTGTATCATCTTTTAATTATATATAAAGATCTATTTTTTACTTTAAATAAATACATCAAATATTTAAGGGGTGAAAAGTGTGATTATATGAAAGAAATTCGTATCGTTGGATCGCAAAGAGTGAAAAACAATGAACGGCTCAAATTCCTCCATTGTGTCCTCTTTCAATTATATATAAAAATAAACTACGTTTTATATTTTAATCACAAAATTTATCTCTATACAATAGATTTACAATCACATGAATAGTTATTTGGTTGTGAGAAGTAAATTAAAATAGGATTAAGAAGAGTTTTGTCAAAATAAGATAAATTATCATTTTGTGAAATTTTAGGTTAACTGATGAAACATAATTTAAGTCGTATCCAATTGGATGCTAATATACTTATTTTACGTGAGCAGAATTATAAGGTCAAACATCAAAATCGAATCTGGTAGTAAAAAAGATATACAAAGTTCAATGGGCAATTTGATTTGCCAAATTTAGACGTAAGCAAATAGTAAAAACTGTATTAATTACTTACCGTAAGAAATGCATTTTTGTGTCTAACTGAAAATGGAATTCATGGTTTTATAATAACGTCAAACATTGAAGTGGAATCTGGTAGTTGCTGACGGATCGTAAATACATGTCTGACATATATAGTCGTCATTCTTCAAGTCCCTTTCAAATTTTCATACCTACCAACGTTCATCGAAAACGTGGGAGACCATCAATCAGGATCCAAGTTTATCTTCAATCGCTAAAACAAAGTAATATCTACAGTATATTATCTGTATTTGATTTTAAAGTTTAAAATTTATAAGAAGCATAAATTAACTTTTAGATGATTTAGTACAGTTAAATAATAATTCACCATGAAAAAATTTAACATATTTTCTGTAGTATGATTGAAGTCGTTACTTTTCGTTTTACGTGATTGACCCAAGTATCTCGGTTGAACGATGGTAAAACCCGATGAATGTGTTCTCGCTTTTGTGGTTGTGAATTGTATGTGCTTGTATGAATATGGTGGTGGATGGTGATCCCTTATATTTATAATAGTTTGGGTATCCGATAGGATGTCGGCACATGTATGGTCGGGATTTAGTTAAGATGAGTGTGATTTGTAATTCGTAGCTTACTTTATTTGATATGAAAGGGGACGCATGTATGATCAACTATGCTTCGAGTCAATTATGCTTGGTTGTTGTTCTTTTGTGCTATGTGTGTCAAGTTTTGTTTCATGGTTCTATCATGTGCAGGGTCGGCCAGTAGATTTGGATGGCCATGTGGCGATTGAAAAAATAGGCTCTCAAGCTCAAAATTTTTGTCTTTAGATGTTATACAGCGACGAATTTAAAATTTAGGTGACCAATAACATTCGTATCATATTTATTTTGAATCCGTAGCACAAATAAAGAAAGCAACAAAAAATACAATTTTTTGTAAGAAATTTACACTTTATAGCAACGACTACCTCTACCTTTAACGTGGCTCCGTCCCTAATGTCATACGTAAAATTTTATAACAACTTGTATAGATCTTCTTTTAACTCTAAATACATTTTTTTTGGAAAAGAAAAACATAAAAAAGATTAGAATTTCAAAACTTTCAAATAATATATTTAAAATATTGAATATATTTCAGAAAATCAAGCGCATGTTATAGTTTCTTGCATTACGATAAAAATTTGTAATTTATCAAAATATAATGGGTAAAGATACAACTACATACTTTCCCGTTTAATTTAATGAACTATACGAGTTGAGAGAGAAATTGTAACTTTAAAATGATAATAGGGGTATTTTGAAAAAATTGAAATCGAAATAAAGGTTTAGGATGTGTTTAGTTATGGAAAAGTTTTCTCATTTTCTCTTTTCCATTTTTTTAGGGATTGGAAAGTAATTTACTTCTCTAATAAAACAATGAAACTTTAGAAAACGCGTTTAGATGTGAGGGATGAAGTTTTCTTTTTTCAAAAAGAAAAATTAGAAAATTGTAAAGAACCTTGAAAATGAGTTTTATAATTTGTAAATTATGGAAAAGAAAACAAGAATTTTTTATTTCCTTAAAAAGCTTTTTTTAAAATTCGAAATTTGAACATATTTTTTAATTTTTTAATTTTCTTTGAAAAATTTTCTGAAAAATATAAAAAGTTTCCTATAACTAAACGCATCATTAACGTACTTGTTTTTTTTTTTGTCATCTTCCTTACCAAACAAAACTCTAACTTTAATTCTCTGCCACTACCGTACAATTCAAAGCTTTATTTGGGTTTTTTGCTTCAATAATTAGTTTACACACCTATAAACGCATAATCACGCCTATAAAGCTTTGCTTAACAAGGATAGATCATCTAAAACACAATTTATACGAATAATTTATTTTCGGGATTTGAGGCGCTCAAAAATTAGATGTCTTGTGTGATCGAACACTCCACACACATTGAAATCCGGGCCCGCCCATGGAGTAATAAGTGGCTGGAGTATCTACTGCGTAGAGGTATGAGATATATTATCTGAGTAGAACTCTTTAGGTCTGAACAATATTATATTATTATAGTATTTCTATTATAATTAAAAGTTATAAGATTGACTCCTCTTTTCTGTGTTTCAAAAATTAAGCTCTAATTATATATGTGTCATTTAATTAATTAATATTAATTATTCTCAAGTATCTATAACCCGATAGAGAGAAATAAATTTCATATCAAAATACTATTCGGATACTCACTTTTTGAATAAAAAATGAACGTTTTCGATAGTTTCAAGAAAATAACACCAGGCCTCTGATACTACGAAGGTATCATTTCTTTTTTCACGGAATAAAACATGCAATCACGTTAATTAAAAGAAAAAGGAAGAAAAAAAACCGCCTTCGTGACCAATGGGCTTTTTAAGGAAACCAAAGGAAAATCAAACTTAAGATTTTGCCTAGAGATTTATTTTTACTTAACTTTGGGGTAACACTGCTATGAGTAAGTATGTAAGCATATTGAACATTTTGTGAATTGTTCGGTAGAAACTTCGTTTATATTCGTTTGTTTAGTTAAATGAACAAACACAACATGATTTTTCATTCGTTGCTTCATGGGAAACCTATTCTCAGGGTGTGACAAGCGGTGTGTACAGGGCCCGAGTACATATTCACTGCGGCATGCTGATTCTCGATTATTAGCGATTCCAACTTCATGTTCCCGAGTTGCAACGAACAATCCGAATTGAGACAATCTTTCCGGATCCACTCCTAGTTGTTTGAACGAACATGAACACATCTTTCGTTTGTTCAGTTACGTTCGTGAACGTTCATTCATTTTACTTTTTTATATATTTTGTATAAAAATGTATAAACTATATAACTTGATGTAAAATTGAAAATTCTATATACTTTATATTTATTTAATTTATCTATATTATGTCATATAAATTATTGAAATTTCATATATTTTTTGATAATGATATTTTATACATTTATATTTGACTTGTTAATCTTGTGAAAATGTATTAACTCACATGTTGATTTGTTTGTGTTCGTGAACAAACATATTTTTTAAACGAACGAACACGAACGAAAAAATTTGTTCATTAGTTCGGTAAAACCTTGATGAAAACATAAACAAACTTTCGATTGTGTTCGTCGGGTTCGTTTACTATACATGTGATGGACCTGAATAATTGGTGGGTGAATAGAATGGGGATCGTGTGTAGTTGGGCTGCCTGCAAAGGCCCATCACCTACCCGCATTACGGTTCAAATCTCATTGCGAACAAAAATGTTAATATGAATATGAATATATGATAACTGGCTTATGATGTGTGAATGTATGCTGGTTTTGCAATATAAAATAGTGGAATATAAGATTGTTCTGATAGAAAAGGGCTTGGTTTTTAAGAAAAAAAAGAAAAACCAAAGTTGAGTTCCATATTTTTCTATTACTGAATTGATGCGTTTAATATTGACCATGAGTTACGATTTGAAAACAAAAGAAATAGTTGTAACTTTTGACCTTTGAGGGACCCACTAGTACTTAGTTTGAATTAATAATGGATGGATAGTAGATCAACTTGAACTAAACCAATATTAGATCTACTATTAATTTTGGTTAAGCGGATCAGTTTATATCGCTAGACCTCCAAATTTTAACCACAACCATCATTATCATTAGAATATTGCACTAGGACAAAACTACTATCACATGTTTTAGATGTTTGAAAGTCGAAAAATGTTTTAGAATTAGTATGAATGACTAATTAAGATTGGAATCAATAAATAAAGTTTTGGACAATATGAAGTTGTGTGGTCGGATTGTATCATTGGGACATCAATTTCAGAAAAAGTAAAAGTTGAGCACCAAAAAGAAAAATGATGAAACATGTGGGGACACTCATGTTGAAAAGAACAAACTTACTTTAAGATCGTGACAAAATTCACCTATCTGGTCAACCATCGTTCTATCACATTCCAACATTTTGTTTTGATCTAGTGAAATGTTCGAGTAAAAGTTTACTATAAATTTACTAGGTTTTGTTGTTAGCATAGGGAATTAATTGATAATTGTAGTTTAGTTATTTACAACAGGTTTGGTGTTAAAGAACAACTGTATTTTAAGGAGAAAGATGGATGGTCGATTTTAGTTGTTAATTTTTGTGATTAACGGTCTATATCTGCAGTTTTGCATTTTACGTAAAATGCATTGTTGTTAAGATGCATCGAATTTAAAACGTTAATCACAGAATTCAACGACTGAGATCGTCTACTCTCCCTTTCTCTCAAAATGAATTTGCGTCTTATAATCTTGCCTATTATAATGATTGACTTAAACTTATTTTAATACAAATATCTATCAATCAAGTTAGGCTAGGAGTTAACTCAAATGGTTGCTCATCATGCAGGAGATAAACGAGATTACATGGTATTCGGCCCTCCCAATAGATGAAGCAACTCAGATGATGTTTTATTAATTTAGCCTAGAATAAGTTACATTCTATACCACCATTCAGGCCCATCAATTACTCCTTAATCCAAAAGTTTTAATCTGTTATTATAAAATCTATTAATTCATAATTATTTTTATGTGAATAAAACTCATTGATACAGTAAAAGATTCGTGAAACAATAATCAGATACAACTTTAATTGGTCAATTTGTAAAATTATGAGACGATCATACTTTAGTTCATATAATATTAACGTCACT
The DNA here is from genome assembly GCA_963921325.1 of Logfia minima. Taxonomy (NCBI): domain Eukaryota; kingdom Viridiplantae; phylum Streptophyta; class Magnoliopsida; order Asterales; family Asteraceae; genus Logfia; species Logfia minima. The sequence goes on along the minus strand of OY992771.1, from coordinate 956,360 downwards.
ATTTTACTATGAAGTACGACCTCTTGAATTTAACATCCCAATGTCGCATTTCCTCAACCAATCGATATAAACAAAAAGGAACATTTTCTGATAAAACAAGTTTCTCCGCACCTCTTGTGGCCTGAAATATTGTAGTCGAGATCAACACGCGAAATACAATTCAGTTAGCTCCATTGTATAATTAAATCATCATCAAGATGACTTAGTGTTAAAACGTCATGTTTCCTTACAAAAAATCACACGTTCAAACATTATTAGGTAAACATATTGAGACGGTTGTGAATAATTCGATTAAGTCACGTACATCTTAATAAAAAAAACTTATACTCAACATGAATAAAAAAAATTGCTTCCATTTATCCGTTTGTTGCATAATTGCATGTATTTTACCATTTATTTTCGATAATGTAACACAAGGTACAGTATAAATTAAAAGTTAATGACGTGAATATCATCTCAAATCTCACTTGTATTTTCTGGATCGCCTTTCCTTTTCACTGAAGTCTGTACACACTCCCCGCTGTTATCATTTCAAATTTTGAAGAATCTTCCTTTTACTTTTACTTTTTGTCATATAAAGCCCCTACTAGACAAGTTTAAAATAAGTTCGACTTATTTATATTTGGAATATATAAAAAGTTACAACGGGCATTATTTTGAGTTTGAGTTCACAAAGGGAGCATAATTTATTCCGTTCACTCATGCCGGCCGTTTATGTTATAGATATTCTATAACACTATTATCTCTTTTAGCTAAACCCATCCAAAATGTATTTTTAACATATCAATATAAGTAACAGCGTATAGAATTTATACAATGAACGTTCATATTTATCTCCTGTTTCTTTTATCAAGGTCTTCAAATGGAGGTATGTGTCTACCAATGGTGTCATGAGTTATGTGCAATGATGGTAAAATTGTTTTAAACATTTTCATTTCTAACCCTTTATAAATGATCATAATTAGCCTCTCAGTGAGCACCTAATCTTACATGCAATTTTCTGGAAAAACTAACTCAATATAGAAATAATGTATGCTACTGAAAGAAAACAGATTAACCGATCAAATGCATAATTAGATTTTAAGATTTAGCATATATTTCTCACTTATATATATATTAAGTCCTTCATTTTGATCTTAAGTGCTATTAAAGCACCAATAATTTACCCTTACATGAAACTTTAGCGCAATTTTAACATAGTTTAATTACATATATATCTAATATGTGAAACTTTTTTTTTCTTTTTGTATTTTGGATACATATGTAAATTTTCAAGTTTTGTAAGACCACCGCCAACCGATAAAATTTTTTCAGAATTTTTTCGGTGCCAGTTCAGTGTTACGTTAACACTTTTCTAGAAAGACTAGACACTGCTAACAGATGAACTTTTTCAGAAAGACTGGACCCCACCATCTACTTATAATAATTTTATTATACACACAAAACAAAGAAAAAAAAAAGTTGGGCACACACAAGCTCCATCTTAGAGCTTCTTCACCAAAGACGTAAGATGAAAGATGACCAAAGATGGTTTGATGCCAACGAAGATGGAAAAGAAGCAAGTACGACGGTACCAAAACGCCACCATTGCACTGGTCTAAGCACATATATAAAATTCTTTCAAAAATTTGTTTATATAATTAGTGAGTATTATATACATGAGCGTTCTATATATAAATTTCTTTTAATTTGTGATTTTGAATATAGTAGGAAGTATTTTTATGACTTCAACATGCATGGTTTGAAATATGTACAATAAAAAATTAAATGTCGTATACATGGATCACATTAAACCTACCTAGAAACACTGTTAGAAATACGTAAGACATGGGTGACAACAATTTTAACTTCTCAAACGTTATTTTCCGAATAATTCATAAAAAGCAGGACTAGTATTGGGGTAAATCAAATATAACGAAAACTAGGGACCTTTAGAGTAAACCTTAAAATCTAGAGGGATCAAAAAGAAACTATTTAGGTGACTAAAAATCCCTATAAGTTGTCCCTTTCGACTGTGGTAAATGAGAGGCGCTTTAAATTAACAAATTCCACCATTCTCGATAGAAAACAAACCAATTTATTACCAAAAACATGAAGATGTCAGTTTTGAGAATTTATACAAACCAGTGACATTTTTATAAACCAAAAATACTCCATAGCCATTTTACTCAGTTAGTTACTGTCCAGCTTCTGCAGATCATATAAACATAAGTAAGTGTTTGCTTATGTATTTCATATTCGTTACAACTTGCAATTACAGTATATATTATCTCCAATGTTTATTTAATTCGTTACATAAATTTAATTTTAATTCGGATACATTTGAGTTATCACAAATCGTCACTCACTCCGTATTATTATCGTTATTTTTTCATATTTTTCAAGGTGGCAAATTAAGTGAGAATTTTGGTTGGGAGATGACATTTTTGTGTGATTTACTGAGTTTTTTAAGTATATTGTGTGTCTCCTGTTGTATACTTATGTAAAATGATTACGAGAGCTCTTAGTAGTCACTATGGTCTTCAGACATCAATCAATGTTTGTAGTCAGATCGGAAGAAACTCAATGTATTCCCCTTGCATATTGGTGGACCCATAAATGTTAGTACGATGATTTATAAATGTCCAAATTACAGTTCTAAAAAGTGTCGTTAACAAAACTCAATACTTATCATATTAGAGTATGAATGAATACCATCTATGATATTTAGAATTTAGTACAACTGGGACAGGTGATTAATTAAGAAGTTACTATTATTATTTTTGGTAAAAGTTTATTAAGAAGTTGACTGGTGGTCAAAACTCAAAAGTATCACTAACAAATATTAATTCCATGTACTCTTACAATCCAGCTGAGCAGTATTCTGTTTTTACATTATGATTGAGGAATTTATTTTTTGTGGTATGGGCAAAGTAGTGAAAAGTCAAAACAGTCATGTGCATTAATGTTTCATGTCCTGTTAATGTTTAGTACTAATGACATTGAAGTTTTCATTTACGCAGTTGTCTATTAAAGAAATTGACTTTAGTATCATGTATATGGTGTTAGTGTGATCCATTGCAGAAGGAACATTTGAAAAGATTGCTGTTTCTGTTTCTGGGCTCAATGAGTAACGAAAGGAGCGTTGTGAAGCAAGTGAGCGGGTCGGATGTTGTTGAGACGGTTGTTGTTGCTGTTAAAGCGTCTAGGGAAATACCAAAGACTGCATTGGTTTGGGCTTTGACTCATGTGGCACAGCCAGGGCACTGCATTACCTTGATCGTTGTTATCCCGTCACTAATTTCTGGTAATACACTTTCTTGATTGTAACAAGTGCAAGTTTTGATTTTTTTGTCTTATATTTATCTTAAATGGAAATAAGTTGGCAAATTGCACCAGAATGTATCAAATTAAAATTTCCAATTTTGCCACTGTACGTATCTAACTAAAATAAGTTATATTATACATGTATTCAACTTCCTAAAACTTGTTATTTATGTATCTCACCATCTATAAGTGGAAAATGACATTGCCCCAGTTATGATGATGTGGCAACGTATACCGGTATATGGCAGCCATATTAGTCAAAAATCCAGTCACCGTATTAAGAGGTCACCTGGTAGGCTGGTACATGCATACCATAGTACGTTTTTGGAAGTTTAATACATGTAATGATTGTTTTTAATTTATTTATTTTTTTGAATTCGATGCATACAATAGTAATAATGGTGAAGTTGGATATGGTGTAATTTTCCCTAAAAGTTATTCTGTTTGATAACTAGAAATTGATGGATACACACAGTTGGTAACAATTGATTGTATTGTATAATCTAGGTAGAAAATTATGGGGTCGGATTACAGGAGACTGTGCTAGTCGTTATTGGAGGTCTTATTTAGGGAAAAATGACATTACGGATTTATGCTCCCAGATGATCCTTCAGCTGCATAACATGTATGATCCTAATAAGGTCTGTCCATACATACAATCCTGTATACATACTATCGTTTGGCGTTACATCATCTTCATGAATACCAAATGTCATATACCTAACGTTGTAATGTAGATCAATGTGAAGATCAAAGCGGTATCTGGATCACCATCAGGAGCAGTGGCTGCAGAGGCTAAGAAAATTCAAGCCACTTGGGTTGTATTAGACAAGTAATTCTCCAAACTGCAATTATTTTTTTTTAAATTATTTTTGTTGTTGTTGTTGTGAAAAGCACTGCAAGATAGGTTGTGTCGAGCGAAACATCTGAAATAGATCATGTTGACTGTATAGTCTCTCTTTCTTTCCCTTGTAGAAAACTGAAACATGAACAAAAGCGATGTATGGAAGAGTTGCAATGCAACATTGTGACAATGAAGAAGTCACGGCCAAAAATTATTCGCTTGAATTTGATTGGATCGCCTAAAAAGGGATGTGAAGTAGACCATCAGTTTCCGTCTAAAGCAAATCAATCATCAATATTTTCCGCTCAAGGACTTGAAACTCCAATTAGTAGTCCTGAGGCGCTAACTGCAACTGAAGCCGGGACTTCATCAGTTTCAAGTTCTGATCCAGCAACGTCACCTTTTTTCATTCCTTTAACAAGTGGGTCCATGAAACAAGAATCTTTAGGCCGAAATGAGAATCGGGATCTCATTGAGTCGAGTTCAGATTCTGAAAGTGAGCACCTTTCTTCGTCTTTTTCTAGCTTAAGGTTTCAATCATCTCGACACTGGGAGGACAGTTTTCAAGGATATAGTTCGCAAGTTCAGACTCCAAAATGTGAAGATTATAGAATTAATGTTAGAGAGGCGATATCTTTGTCACGAAACACACCTTCGGGCCCACCTCCATTGTGCTCTTTATGTCAGCACAAGGCTCCTATATTTGGAAAGCCACCAAGATGGTTCACATATGCGGAGCTAGAAGTTGCCACTAGAGGATTTTCTCAAGATAACTTTTTGGCGGAAGGAGGGTTCGGGTCTGTACACCGAGGTATACTGCCAGATGGACAAGCGGTTGCAGTTAAACAACATAAATTGGCAAGTTCTCAAGGGGATCAAGAATTCTGCTCAGAAGTTGAAGTACTGAGCTGTGCTCAGCACCGAAATGTTGTTATGTTGATTGGATTCTGTATGGAGGACCGAAGGAGGCTACTAGTCTATGAATACGTATGCAATGGCTCGCTGGATTCTCACCTTTATGGTAATTCTTATGGTTAAGTGTCTGAAACGTATCAAACTTTGCCCAAAATTCTATTGCATGTAATCAACTTTCATTTATTACTAATGTGTGTATCCAATCTCGTATAACTTTCAAACCATTTTAATGACGTGGCAACTTATATGTCTGTCACGTCAGCAAAAAATACAAGTTACCTGATGAAAAAGTTATCGGATGCATACAGTAAAAATGCAGTAAAATTTTGGATAAAGTTCGAAACATTTTTAGACACACCTATTTTTTTTACTGTTGGCAACTGTAAATGAAATTGATATTAACTGTGATGTTTGCAGGACGTGATCAAGAGCCATTAGAGTGGTCAGCACGTCAAAAAATCGCTCTGGGAGCTGCTCGAGGATTGAGATATCTTCATGAAGAGTGCCGAGTAGGTTGTATAGTGCATCGTGACATGCGACCTAATAACATCTTGATCACCCATGATTTTCAACCCCTGGTATATATTTCCCACATTTAAGCTATTGTCTGTTATATTGCCAATTAAAATGAAGTTGTAAATCGCTTAACTTCTTGTAAGGTTGGGGACTTTGGCCTAGCAAGGTGGCAGCCTGATGGAGATACAGAAGAAGAAACAAAAGTAATTGGAACATTTGGGTAAGTTTTTAATGATTAATTTGCTCTTAGTTTTGTTACATACCATCTCCAAAATGTCGATACTAAGAATCTATTCTTTTACTATCTAGATATCTAGCTCCAGAGTATGCACAGAGTGGGCAGATCACTGAAAAAGCTGATGTGTATTCTTTTGGGGTTGTGTTAGTGGAGCTTATTACAGGGCGAAAAGCAGTGGATCTTAAGCGTCCTAAGGGACAACAATGTCTCGCTGAATGGGTGAGTTCTTGATGGCCTATGCAGACAACACAATTTCAAACTAAGCCCAAATAATTAATGGCCACGCTCACAAAGAGAAACCTTAGATACCATTACATAACACAATTTTGTAGATCAAACCAAGCTATTATTTTTTGATTGTCTGTTTTCTGCGACGTTTGGTAGGCACGCCCACTATTGGAACAAGGTACTATTATTGAGTTAATCGACCCTCAACTAGGAAACTATTATTCAGCACAGGAAGTTTATTGTATGATGCAAGCTGCTTCTCTATGCATTAAAAGGGATCCTCATTTAAGACCTCGAATGTCACAGGTAAGTCCTTGGTTGTTCCCATTTATAAATATGTTTTCCTTATTCGAATGTTAAACATCGACAAATTGCATAAAAAGGTAATCAACTTTAGTCTGATTTCTGCTGTGGGTAATCATATATTACTCCCAGTGAAAGATAAACAATTTTCGATTCAACTATGTTGATGTGGCAGCTGATCTGCTGGTAAGTTTGGCCACGCTGACTTTTCTTCTAAGAGGATTTGACGCCTGAAAAACCGGTTAAATTAGATGCTACATAAACCTTAATAACTCAGTTACCTTTTTTTATGCATTTTTCCCACTACAAATTGGCTACAAGTTACCTATACCTATGCAAAAGGATGTTTGCTCTGAATTCCTTTTGCAAGATTTTCTTAAATTAACAAGTGCTTATTTTTCTGATGCTTTATATATATTATACGGAAGGTGTTACGCATGCTAGAGGGTGATATGATGAAGGAATCCAGACATGTTTTGACACCAGGGTATGATGTGGGCAATCGAAGTGGTAGGCTACTGATTGATCAACATAGATACATTACTGGTCAAATGAACGAAACATTGAAAGGATTAAGTGGCAAGCTCTCACTTAACTCGACTATTGATCGTTACTTGGAAAGTGATAAATCCAGACGAAGTAAAGAGCTATATCGATACTAGATGAACAGTATTTTGTATAACATCTCTATTGGTTCCTAATTGTAAAGTACTCCAGTAATTTAAGCATTTATAGTCACCTTTTAGTAGTTAACAACTTAAGATATGGTTATATGGTTGTAAGTTAGATATATGTAGAAATATAGTTTTCTCCAATGAAATGCAGGAATTATGCGTTAACTTTTGGGATTATCAATTATGTGCGGAAGTGATGGATGACCGAAGTTTCAATTATATCCTATGTCAAAGGGAAAGGTCTTGGGTTTACTTCTGCAATGAGCAAAATTGGAACCCATTTTATCTATTTTGTTTCACACTTAAATGTGAACCTCTCATAAGATCATGTGAAGAACATGCTCTTATTTCTCACTCGTATTAACAAAGGAAAAAAATTGCAATTGCTGGTTATATGATTTTTAATCTTTTTAGCCCAATTTGGTTGCTAACCACGGAACATTGTTCAAATCATCTTATTTTTTAATTGTTTAATGGCGCAATTTGGTTAGTACATAGATAACATACAAAATGTGTGAAAAAAACGAAGATAACTTTCGATCCACAAGATTTTACGAAGCTTGTAAGCAACTATGAAAAGGTCTCGACAGGCAAAAGGTCCTCACAAAGACCTACAGTAGTAGCCCGAAATCATCAAGCACAAATTCCCTCTTACGGGGGTCAGATTTTCAATTTTCACAAAATTTGCAAGATTTTTGGTGTTTACTATCGTTTCATTTTTTGATTCTAAATCACTAAAATTAAAAACGTCCACCAACATAGTGGTTTTATTTTGGGCGGTGAATCTCAGAATTAATTTGTTTAATTTAACTTTCTAGTCCAACCTACCAAATATGAAAGCATCTTTTGTAACTTTTGTGCGTCATGGGAAGCCCTTGATAGATCAATTTATGTCCACCACCATCACAACATGTGTTGTCTAACAAACTAATAATGGATTACCTCACTTTTGCCTTTGACTGCTTTGCTGTCCGCCTGACAGCTACCATTCAATATTGTATAACAGACGGTCCAAATCAAATCCTAACACTTGCAGACGTTTGAACTCGAAGGATGCATCCAGTTTTAGTTGCAAACAAAAATCCTCAATGAGTACAAGTAATGTTATTGATTTCAAAGGTACCCAAAGGATGGTAGTTGAGGGTCACCCCATTTGGTATTTTATAAGTGTCTAACAATCTGCTTTGAAACTTGATGAGCGTCAACAAAGCACTCCACATATACACGCAATACTGATATAATATTCTATTCAAACCCTAAGTATATCCACAAGAAATAAAAGGATCTTACAGGCATATACCCATAACAAACTAAAGAAAAAACATCAAAACTTATAAAATGTCTAGGAAGGATGACTCTTGGAACATGAAAATGAAAGGGTAATCAAACTCAAGAGTCCCGTTTACTTTAATATTGGTCAACTTAGTTTATATGTTACCTTAAGACGGTTTCCTATAGGTTCCGTTTCTGGCATCCACCAGGAACGAGAATAGCAGAGCAATCGTTTTGGTAATTTGACTAATTTCCCAGCTTGTCAAAATGCAATTACACAACTCAATCCTTCACTAACATCATCGTAGCCTGGATTTCCATATTAAATCCATCATAATGGCATCCAAGGGTATTTGGATCCATGAGTTCTTTAGTTGGCATTCTACTATTTTCCTTCTGAAGTACTCAATTATACAATCAACCAAATTTCCTAACTAATATGTTCATTTGGAAGTAAATAATTCAAAGCAATTGTCCTACTCTTCAACCACCAGAATCCACAGCTCATCTACCTACCCCCTTCATTGAATAGCTGAACCTACAACCACCTACTGTACTAGTTTCGAAAAAGTGAGATTTATCACGGTGTATTATGTAAATAACTAGTGTTGTAAGGGTTTGTCCCGGTACTGTACCATGGGATCATATGACTTGGTCAACATTAGGTCATCATGTTCATAGAAACGCTGTATCATTGAGATGTTAAGATTATCAATCCAATTACATTTCCATACGTATACACTAGATATAAACATAATACGCCACGATAACCTTCGCATTTCGACATTGCTTTGAAAAAGAATCGAAGGCAGATATATAATGAAGATCAAACTTTTCTGGATTCCACACCTAACCTCGTCTAATGTGATTTACAGAGAGCTATACCACATATCAGTGTGTGTTGTATTCTTTTTCAATTTTTCTTTCATATTTCTGAAATGGTCAAATACTACGATTAAACTATACCAGGCTAGAACCCATGCACAACTTTGTGGGGAGCTACTGATACCAGTGGGCCAAGGGGCATACCGTAGTATCATATGTTTATAAGTCTTTCTACTAGTAGAAATCAAATTTACAGTTTTTCCTAAACTTCAAATCAAGTATTCATCTAAAACATCGAAAAACTGCCATGTTCAAGTGACTCAAGCATAAAGTTATAGAGTTAGTTACCAACCTTTATACTATTAATCCAATAAATCCAAAAAGTGCAATACATACTCAAATCAATAAAGTTTCAATCATTAACCATATTTGCACTTTTAAATACTAAACCAATAAAAACAAAACAAACTATCGCGTTCGTACAGTAACTCAAAGGTGTTGCTCCAAATAATGCACAAAACATAACACTCGTATTTCAGTGAAACTAAACGAAATTTGCACACGAATTGAATCTCATATATCAGTAACGACACACGTAGTCACGTAATAAGTACATAAGAATCATGCCAAAAAAATTAAACATTACTAACAAGTTATCAAACAACAACTAATATTCACTAAAACTGAACAAATCAACAAACAAACAAACACCTGCGATCGAATTCGAGTTCAAAACTACCTTCTACGACGAAGAAGTAGCAAAATAACCGCCAGTTTCACCGTCGTCATCTAACAACAAATCATCCGTACTCCTCAACGCAGCATGAACCACCACAACCGCAACTCCAATCAAAACAGACGAAAATATATTCCACGTGGCACCAGTCAACAACAGCATAACAATCGTTAAAATCGATAACACGACCAGAACCGTACGATCATCAATCGTACGGTTAAAAATCACTAACGGTTCATCACGTAGAAAATATAAAAACAACCAGGCCGCCATCATAACAATAAACACAATTAACGAAATCGGATTAAATAACAAGCTTAAAAACAAAATTGCAAGCATAATTATAGCGTAATTCATACGGAAGTAACCTACGTTCGATTTAATTCGTGAAAATGAATCGTAAACGCCGTGAGGAACGTTAATTGAATTGAGATTGAACATTTGTCTCCATGGACGACGAGTACCCAAACCTGATTTGATTCGTGCTTTCGCTCGTGATAAGTATTCGACGTTTGTTCCGCCGCTTGATGATGTCGGAATCGTGCCGTACGTCGTCATCGGTGAAGGTGGTTTGCGACGGAGATATTAGGGGATTTTGATTTGATTTTGTTTTAATTTTGGAGTTTTGTTTTATTTAGCTGTTGCGTATGCTGTATTATAATTGTGATGACTGCAATAGGTACTTTATTATTCAGTTTAATGACTGTATTTTCAAAATGGATCCTAAATTTATTTGTATGTGACGAATTCGACCCCTCTAGCAACTTCTTTTGAATATTAAAATAATTTATAGTCTAACTAGTTTATTTATCCATTGATTATGTAAGATGATATTTTTAATAATTGAGTCATTTATATAAAAATATTTAAATTTTTATTATTTATAGGTAATTAGTCGTTTTCAAAACCCATAAAAAATAAAAAGAAAAAAATCGTCGAAAGTATATCATGTGAGATGTCTAATCGAAGAGAAAAACCATAGTGGAAGAATACTAGTACCTCACTATTTTAAGCTTACACGAGACTCAAATCTTTTATCTCATACCGATGTAGGACGGGTTGTTACATGTAAAATTTTAAAACCTCTTGTTTTTATATATTCAAGTTTTAAAATGATATATTATTATGTCTTTTTATGTGTTTACTATCTAAATTGATCTCTTTTATTGAGTTATATATATAATAAAATAAATTAGAATATATGATAAATAATTTTAAAACTTAATCAAATTCTATAAGTAATTTCATAGTTAAATACATATAAAAGGTAAATTGCATACATTGTAAACTGTAAATCCATTTCTATATCATATTTATTATTTAGGATAAGTTTCTATATATTATAGTACAAGATAAGACTTATAAGATTGGGCTACGATTAAAAATGCTATTACGAGATTAGACTTATAAGATTGGACTACGATTAAAATATGCTATTAAGATGTGAAAGTCTATTTCGTGAGTGTTTCAATCCGTATTAAGGACTTTGTAATGAAATCTTCTGCGAAATGTTTTAATATTAAAGGTAACCTAGTAATATACATACTTGAAATAACAAATATTTTAACGTCGATCTTATCACAAATATTGCATGATGCGTATACATTTTAATAACACGTATATAAAAAAATTAGAAGATGAAGACTCGATCGTCAATTATTCACCCCTACATTTCTCGTCTTCACTCACCATTGTTTTTACTTTCACTGAAACTATATTATGTATGATGTATAACATATTACAACATTTTTTCTCACTATCTCACCCACTCATCAATACATCACCTCACAAACAACTTAGATTTTTGACATCCTTATTCGATGACATCCCATACTTAGTTATAAAATAAAATCACTAAATTATAAACATTGATTTCTATAAAAATTCATGAAGATCTCATAACAAACACAACTTTCTATAATCAACCTATAAAGGTAAAAGTAGTTTTGATCGTTCAACAAAAACATTATAATATGTTCCTTATTATGGTTTCCTATACGTAGTTTGTCATGAAGATGAAGAAACACATACTATCACAAATCTGGAGAAAAAAATCAGAAAAAAATTTAGATACATAGAATGTGAGCTTGCGAGATGAGATTTAAGTTTACATATTGGCTTTAAATGTTTGTTCGGATACCTTCTTAACCAACATGATAGGAAAATTGATACATTATGGATTAAAACTTAAAAGGGAGTGGAACTTTGATAAAAGCATCGGTGATAAGGGGGATGGTATTCGTAAAGTAGAGTCGGTGGAATAAAGAATGATGTTTTAATCTTCAAGTCAAATACAAATGTATGTATATAGAGGGATGATCTAGAGGGAAAGAGTAATCTTGGGGGAAAGGGGAAGCAAATATGGGTCGTTCGTTAATATTCATCACAGTGAATGTTAATTCGTTAATTTGATCATGATGAATATTAATTAACATTCATCGTGATAAATGTTAATTAACATTCACCGTGATGAATGTTAAAGGACACCCATATTTGCTTCCCCCCTTCCCTCAAGATTACCACTTCCTTGTAGAGCAGTCCCCTATATATATATATATTAGTTGAAAATGTTACTTCTAATTAATATATGTAGACCCCAAAACCTTGATACCTTGATCTAGAGATTAGCATAACAGTCTAAAACTGCAACGAATTTTGAATTGGACTGAAACCAGTTCTAAAAAATACTAAACTAGAAAAAGACTGAATTGGTTCTAGGATTACTTGACAGTTCTAATTCAGTCTTACTTTCAATCAAATGACTAGTTAAAAACTGGATTGAAATCAGTCTCGAGTGGTTAAAGATATGAAGTGATTAATGACTGGAAAAAAAAACTTTAATTTGTTCTAAGTTATTAATGTTTATTTATTGATGTTTAACATTATTTTCTTTTAAAATTTTAAGTTTTCAAATAAATTCTATTTGTGCATTTATATCTCTTTATTTGTGAGCTTTTATTTCTTTAATTTTAGTCAATTGATTAATAATTTATAATGTATACATTTTATTTTAACTCCTACTTTATAGTTACTGAAGTTTTCTTTTCGTTTTAAAATTTTTCACCACGAAATATGAAGTTATATTTTTGATCAAAAGTTTGTTTTGTCATTAACTATATATAAAATCTCCATAAAAGTAAATAAAAGTTCAAATTTTAACTATTGACAAAAATACTAACTCTAAAAAAAACTAAAATGGATATTATAACAAAGATTGGAAAATTTGACAAAGACTGACCTGAAACTAGTTCAGTCGTAAAAAAAGTTGATTTTTTATTTTTTATAAAATAACTAATATGTTTTGAACTGAACTGAAATCTGGTATAGACTAATCTCTACTCATCTCTACCTTAACCTATTGTACATAGCCCAATCATGTTAACAATACCCTTTTTCCAGAGGTGTTGAATCGCATGGAGAAGTGGGTGGAGTTTGAGAACACCGTTTTGATGGTGCTGTTAATAGTTGTAGTAGTTTTTGGCATCATATTATCAAAAAAACATTAAACACACGAATGCACGCACAAAAAAGTTGATTCAAATATTAGTGGAAATCTCATGCGTGCAAAGGAAAAAGGGTATTGTATATGTAAGTAAAACAAGAGTTTTTATGCCTGGAGAACGATGGCAAGGTAAAAGATACAGTAGTATAGTATATAGGACTATATATGTCCATATGAGATTTAGTTGGACTTTAGGATATGGTCCATATAACAATGGAATAATATAATTTTGAGAAAAAATTTCATATAGACAGCTAATGGATTACTTTTCACGAGGTGGTCTTTGTCATATTTCTTTACAAATATTTAGACACAATTTCCGTAGGATTTAAACCGCAAAACCGCAAGATATAAAGACTAATAACTAGCCGTCACGTGTTACCAAATTCTCACGGGTCAACCAATATCCACCTGGTCAACTATAAATTCCGCGGGGCCCTTCGAAGTTTTTGCAAAAAAATAAAAATCCCATTGTATACTAAAAGTACCCACGGTTTTTGGCCAAAATATCCACTGTTAATAAACATGTCTGCCAACTAAATGTAATGGTAATGGTATACATCAGTAACATAAATACATGAGATTGGACGAAAACTTAACAACATTTTGGAAGAATCCACGCAATCTGGCCAAGAATCGAACAATATATATATTTCATGCAATCTGGCTAAGAATCGAATAACATTTTGATAAAGAGTGTGATTACCTTAAAAATTGCCTCTGTTCGAACAACGATTCTGGAAGAATTCGACCCGCAAAGGAGAAAGCTAGCTCTGTTCGAAAAAACCATTATTTCGTGGTTGAAATCAAAATAAAGCAAACTTACCTCGAAATAGAAAAACCGCGGGTATTTAGTGTACACCACGGTATTATTGTTTTGCACGGAAAATGAAGGGTCCTGCAGGATTTACAATTGACCAGCAAGATATTCGTGGACCCGTGGGTTTTTAGTAACAAGTGGAGGCTAGTTATTAGTCCATAGATCTCGCGGTCATGAGGTTTAAATCCGGCAGGAATTGTGTCTAAATGCTTGAAAATAAATCTGATAAAGACCATCTCATGAAAATTGACACTTTGACTGTATATATGAAATTTTTTCTCTTACTTTCTTCTTTTTTTCTTTTGTCTGATTTTTGGTTTTCCTAATGATATTGAAATATATAAAGAGGTTGACTAATCTTCTTATCTCATAGCCTTATAAATTAATCATATAACATGTTAATTTTAAACTAGAACAGTCAAACAACTTATTTATATATAATAGTTAATATCTTTTGTTATATATTAACATCATAAATCCATATTGTTAGTTGCACAAAGTTATCAAAGAAATTTGAAAAGGTTACACTTTTGATCTTTAAGTATGTTATACTAGTTTATTGACCGCGACTATATGAGAGAACACATTTAATTTTACAAAAGTAGCATATAAATTTAAATTAAGATATATCCGAGTGATTACATCTATAAGTTTAAAAATAAATTAAGTAATGTTTTGAGTTCATATTGTTCAGATGTATGTCAAAAATGAGTCAAATTAACTATTTTGTATCGTAACACAAATATGTAAAACTAAAACTTGCTTTGAAGCTAATTGGATAACAATAAGCAGACTATTTTCTAATTGTTACTTATATACCTAAACAAAATCAATGAAAAATTAACTTATATACCACCAATGGGTGTCAATATAAAACTATTGACACCTTTATACACAAACGATAGAAATTAGGACGTAAAACTTGTTACCTTTTTCCTCAGCTAGTTATTTCTAGACGCCTTACAATATTGAGTATGTCATTGTAATTTCTAAAGTAATATTACATTAAAACTAGAATAAACATTAAACAAAAAGTTTATATAAGTGCTAAAAAATTTCATACATATGCATTTACTTTTAAATATACCTTTTCATTTGAAAGTTGATCTTTCTGTGTAGCAACAAAACCATAACCATTATCATGAGTGGATGGATACATAATGAATTGACAAAACAAAATAAAAAAGAAAATTTTTAAATTGTAATTTAACTCAATTCATTAATCAAGGTTATGAATGAATAGCCGGCTGGATGTTAAAATTTGGACCTTTTTATTGGTATATATGTCAATTGAGGAATGTTTTAATGTTATCGAGAAAATTGATATTTAATATGAAGAGAAATTGAATAAAAACTGATGGTTTCAGTAAAGAGTTAGACTTGCTTAAATAATGAAATGCATGACATGATAAGATTTAGAAATGATCACATCATTCAAGTAGACTGTTAAGAATGAACAGTGAACTATTTGTACTATGTAGAATAATATGGGATTCAAATAAATATATGATTAGTCAGTTGAACATATATTGACTATAATATTGACTATAAATTAACTGTTAGGAGTTTAGGCTAACTAAAACAAAGTACACTTTTCAATTTATTAATTCTTTAATTTTTGTTAAAATTTATATGTAAGGTCCTCTCCAACCATAACTCTATCTCTATATTTCAATATAGAGAAAATAGATAATCTTTCAGCATATTCCTTCTGTGAAAAAACGACTCCTCCAACCATCTACTCTAAAAACACAAATTTATTCACTTTTATACTACTTAATTCATGTTTATTTAATGTTTTATGAGTTTTTTTATCTATAATTTCAAACAATTATGTAACTTTTGTTTGATTATAATTGTTGTAGTGTAATATTATATAATATCTATTTTGAATTTATTATTTTCTCAATAATTTAGTTTAATTTATCTAATAATATAATAATAATAATAATAATCAACAATTTAACAATATACAAATAAGAATAATAATGATAATAAGAGTAAAAATGTATCGATTAAAGTTTTTAGAAAATGAAAAGTGTTCATCTATATATATATATAGATAGAAAATTCGATTTTCTCTATCTCTAAATATAAATAAATCATAGGGGCGGACTTTTCCTCCTCTGTATCTATATTAAGAGCTAAATGAGGTATTTAGAAGAACATTGGAGTTGACTTTATATTTTTTTAAGGAAAAACAATAATAAATAAACGTATGTGTAAGAGTTTATTTATGATGTAATACGTAAATATTTAGGATTTAACAATTAAACTTTTTTGTTTATGTTTCGTATTATATAACTTTTATTTGAAATATCGAAAAAATCTGAATACTTACATCCAATTACAAACTACACGAAAGTTGCCCATTTTTCATGGATATTAAAATAACTCTTAACATATTATTTAAACGATTTTTATAAAAAAGTTACGAATACTTAAAAATTGCTGTACTTAATTACCTCTTTGAAATAAACACTTGAATTCTTTTTTCTTCTTTCGGATTCCACAGATATAAAAGCAGGCATGTATACATCTTGTAGCGTGAAATCGTAACGTGATCCGCACAACGAATAACTGCTAGATCTTTCTTCTTAGCTCGTTGCTCCGGCGATCTTTTCTCACCGTTGGCAAATCCGCATCGGAAAGGTAATACAATTTCCCGTCCACTTTTACTTCAATTTCATTTCCTACTTTCAATTTATAGATCTTTGTTACTCGCTAGTTAGTTAATTTGCGTATAATATATTTCATGTTCTTTAGATAATTACTTGAATATAATTCATAATCTGCGAAATTGAATTTCGTTAGTTATTACGTCAGATCAACTTTACAGTTAATTGGTGGTTTAATTGAGATGGCTGATGGTGATAACAATGTGAATGCTAGTTCACCTGCTGAAAACCTAAACCCTAACCCTAACTCTGATGGTACAATTAATAATCGGACTAGTGAGGGTGAGACTTCAATTGATGCAATAGCACAAAAGGTTCAAGAATCAATGACTGTTTCGAAAAGGCATAAGTTTTGGGAAACACAACCTGTTGGACAGTATAAAGATTTTGGGAATCGGACTTTACCGGAAGGTCCCATCGAGCCTCCTACACCTTTATTAGAAGTCAAGCAAGAACCATATAATCTTCCTGGTCCTTACGAATGGATTACGTGTGATATGGATACAAAGGAGATGTGTTTGGAGGTTTATAATCTTCTTGCCAACAATTATGTTGAGGATGATGAGAATATGTTTAGGTTTAACTATTCTAAGGACTTTCTGCAATGGGCTCTTCGTCCTCCTGGTTATCACAAAAGTTGGCATATTGGGGTACGAGCCAAGACTAATAAAAAATTGGTGGCGTTTATAACTGGAGTTCCTGCTAGAATTAGGGCAAAGGATGCTATTGTTAACATGGCAGAGATTAACTTTTTGTGTGTTCATAAGAAACTGAGATCGAAAAGGCTTGCACCGGTCATGATTAAAGAAGTTACTAGGAGAGTTCACATGGAGAATATATGGCAGGCTGCTTATACTGCTGGGGTGGTTTTGCCTACACCTATTTCAACTTGTCAATATTGGCACAGATCTTTGAATCCAAAGAAGCTTATAGATGTTGGGTTTTCTAGGCTTGGTGCAAGGATGACTATGAGTCGGACGATTAAGCTGTACAAGTTACCAGATTCACCAGTCACACCTGGGTTTAGAAAAATGGAGCTCCATGATGTTCCAGCTGTTACCCGTTTGCTTAGGGATTACTTGAAGAAATTTATAGTGGCACCTGACTTTGATGAAAATGATGTTGAGCATTGGTTGCTTCCTAAGGAGGATGTAGTGGATAGTTATCTGGTGGAAAGTCCAGAGTCTCATGATGTTACTGATTTCTGCAGTTTTTACACACTTCCCTCATCGATACTTGGAAATCAGAATTACACAAGTTTGAAGGCTGCATACTCTTACTATAATGTGTCGACTAGGACTCCATTGCTTCAGTTGATGAATGATGCTCTTATTGTGGCTAAGAAGAATGGTTACGATGTTTTCAATGCTTTAGATGTTATGGAAAACGAAGCTATTTTGAAGGAATTGAAATTTGGGCCAGGTGATGGGCAACTCCACTATTATCTGTACAATTACCGGTTAAATCACGCACTCAGACCATCAGAACTTGGGCTTATCCTGTTGTAGTTTGAGCTCTGCTTTTCTCCGTCTATGGTGGAACTTTGGGTAGCGTTTTCACATCTCTGCTATGCAATGATCAATCTATTTTGCCCGGTGAACGTCTTTTTTTATAAAGCTTTTGATCTTGATTTTTCACAGGACTTGAAAGATTGATATTCTGAAAATTGAATTGCATTTTGATATACTGTATGATCTTCACATCCTATTTGATGGTAATTGGATGTGTTTTAAAACTTGATCTGTGTCCCAGACAACATGTGTCTATTCATTAAAAAATTGCTCTTTTACTTGATGTGTGTATGTGTCTGATTGTTGCTTTGGTTGCTCATCTCACTGTATATATAAAAAGAAGTAGATACATCAGTATCTTGATTATTGGTTAAATAGATAATCAGTTAAATTCTCACAACCATATCAATGCATCATTTTCATGCGATTGAGGTGGGTTTTCATGTTTGTTTTAAATACGCAAGCAATGGCCTTTCAAGCTATTAACTCAAATTTTCCTCTATTTCGACTTTAATTTGTCGATTTGGAAGATTATTATGCTGAACTGGTATGACTGATATGGTTGTGAGAATATATATTTTAATTGATAAAAGATTTTGTCAAGGTGTGCAATTTGAAAAGTTGGTGTTTTGTACTTTGTATGTGATTGTTTTTCGCTAGTTGGAACTGAGTTTTAGGTCCATCTTGCTGCAAATGCACTTGCTCCTTTCAAATGATGTCGATACACCTTTGTGATAAAGCTTGCTACTGGAGGTAGCAACTCAAACCTTTGTTCTTCTGATGCCTGAACCCTTTTTCTTCTCCATCGACGAAAAATAGAGTTAGCTTTTTTGATCTATCGCTTTCAATGCATCTGCTTCCATTTGCATTATTTTTTATATTTCATGCTTATCAGGTACCCTTTGGGTCTTTTAGCATTTACAGTCAATTCCTGACAAGTGGGGTTTTTATTTTTTTTGGATGGGTATCAGAACTCGTATTGAATTACCTGATGACTATCAATGGGTTTTGCTTGATTTGTATATCGGCAATGCATATGGTTGAGCTGATTTCTTCCGCTTTTTTTTTTTCTTTCCATCAAGGTTCTTGAACTTTTGCAAATTGCTCTTCCAATATGACTATGTTTTTGTGTCTGCATCTGTTGCATTGATCCTTCTTTTCCCAGTTCGCATCCTTTTTTAGTTGAGGTACATATTTTGAAATCCAATTGGTACGATACTGTTTTGTTGGTTTTGGGTTAACGATTTAATTTGGCACTCTACTGTCCTCTCAAATGCCAACGCCAAATCCTAGTCGCGTGGCGCAAGCTGGAAGATATTTTGGCAATAGTTGTGCTTATTATCTTTATAGCAGGACTTCATAGCCTTTAGATGGTAAAGATTCATCATCTTTTTTATGAGTTCGTTGTGGCCAATACGGTTATTTACTTTATCCCTTCTGCTATGAATTCTAAGAAAGCCGCTTTTGTGCATCTGGATCGATTCCTTAACTCTATCAACGGTATCAAACTTGCCCCCTCAGGTAATGTATGAATTCTTGCTCAAGAGCGTCTTTGAGCGATTCCATGCTAATTTTGAATTTTTTACTCTTGTTCATCTGAACTTGTTGTAAGATTATACAATAGTAGACATCAACAACGATTTTGTCATTTCAATTGTACTTTTCTAAATTTATCATGAAGAACTTCTTAAGTGCCAAGCCTTCAAGTCTTGAATATTCAAGTCTTCTGTAGTACCAAAGACTTTGATAACTGTTTCACTTGCTTTAGTTATATGAGAAACAATACATCTAATGTCTGTTTTTATGGTTGCATACATCAACGAACAAGATTATACACGAAGGAAAGAAGAAAAAGAACTCATTTTTCAGTAATGATTTCATAAGTCCTTGAAACAAAAAGATGGGTACAAAGAAACCCCTTTTTACAATTATACATACTAACATCCTACAATTAGCAGACTTTCTATTTGCCTTAACAAGCCCATATTTTCACTATACCTGATATTTTCAATAACTAGTTGGAGAGAACAACGATAAACAACGAGCACCCCCTTGATATAATTACAACCAAGAAACCTAATAAAACGAGCCGGTAGTATAGAGTTTACGTAGGGGTCGGGGTTGGGTACAACACAGCTGAGTCCTACAACACAGCCCGAGGACTCAGCAATGATGACTTCTTCTGCAACTTTAACCGCAAATGTCTGATTGTTGCATCAACTCTTGCGGTAAACCCGATCTTTGTTTCTTGTCTTGCTTTCGATTTTTCTCTTCTCCACATATGTCGATCCTCAACGTCCTTTTTGTAATATTTGATTTCTTGAATTACATGATGATCCATTGGGTTGAAAGATCTTTGAAATGATATGTGAGCCAAATAAGGTAGATTACAAGCTACGGTTACTAATACTATACTAAGCCAGTAAATTGGTGCAGGAGCAAGAGCTTCTAAAAAGATTTTGTACACATTTCCCGAGAGATCGGGCGAAAGCATCCCGTACAATACAAGAAAGATGTACCACGTAACGATGCTGAACCCGATTAAGAAATGTTGTATCCATGTGAAGTGGCTCATTGTTAGGGCAATTTGGCAGTTGACTGAGTAGATGACACAAGTGAACATGGCGGTTCCAACCACCGCCATGTCAGCAGTTTGACCGTCTACCCGGAAAGCTTGGTCATAAAAGATAATGATGTTGAGAAAGAAGACGATCAGGGAACAGTAGAGACCATTTCCCATCCACCCAAAGATTCTATACCAGTCGAAAAATAGGTTTCTTGGTCCTTGCTGATATAATGCTGGAAACTGTAGTCGTTCAGGATAATTCATAGACTCAATAGTAAGTTTCATTAATTTATTACTTCAAAAAAGGATGTGATTGGAGGTGGCAAATTTAGCGTCAGATGGGTCTGGTTATAGGTTGAAACGGGTAATTCTGTATAAGTCAAAAGTGAATACTTTTTGTCCAATGTTGTTATTTTTTTACAAATAACTAGCTTACCATATAAAATGATTTCAGAGGATTTATGCATTAAAATGCATTTTAAGCGAATTGTTCAACCCATTGGATATTAAACATAACCCAGAGGAACCCATTGACAAATAAATGGGTCGAAATTGCCTCTTATATAATATAAACTATTAAGGGAGCAGGTTGTACAGACAAAAGAGTGTTCGTGCACCAACCCGACCCAGTTAAAGATTACCCGTTTTGACCCATTAACCGACCTCTCTATGTTGCCACTTCTAGACATGATGAAGACTAACCTGCAAACAGATCTCGGAAGATACATCTTGTTCAAAAACTCCAAGTGAAATCACCGGCAATGATGTAAGAACCACATTGAATAATAACATATACCAGTCATCATACACCGACTGCCCAGAGAAGCCAGTAAAGGCCTCGAAATAGAAAAGCGTTAGGCCGAAAGCAATGTTCTTGTAAAAGAAATAGCAAATCTGTGTTGGAGAGAATTCAGAGTCAATCAAAGGGCTACAGATTTAATAAATTAACACACTAAGAATAATTGGTTCGTACCATTTGAGCAATTCTCTTATAGCACCAATGGCCATGTACAACAAGAAGCCTTTCAAGAAACCGAAACTGTGCTATAGCAAAGTCACTAGCCATCACAGCCTGCAGAAAACCACAATGTTGTGCAAGACTGTAAGTGACCATTTATGCACTAGAATCCAGATTATGTCGAAAGATTGTGTTAACGTATAACAAACCTGCATTCCTTCAACACCACTGATACCAACACCAATATCAGCTTCTTGAATCATTCCAACATCATTTGCACCATCTCCAATTGCTAAGGTCGTCTTCCCAGTGCCTTCTTTTACCAATCTAGTAACCTAATTGAACATCTACATGTTAAATATAAACATTCAACAGTACATGCAATCAGCAACAAAAAGTAAACTTACCAATGCCTTTTGCTTTGGAGAGACACGGCAGCATATGACTGACGCGCAATCGATTGCTAAAGTCAAGAACTGATGCTTCAAATCATCCTCCAACGCATAAGTTAGCGTCTTCCCATCAATAATCAACGCAAATGCAGCATGTGGATCCTTTTCAAGCTTGACCATTTGAGATGCGTTGGTAATTTGCATCAAAATATTCTCCATTACAGCCTGATCAGAAAAGAGTAACCTTTTAAAAGTTGATATATACAATACATATGACTAGAGGTGACATTTTAAATCATTTTCACTAGAAATGGGTTGATTCTGGTCTATATTATACCCATGAGAGGTCAAATGGGTAAACTTAAAGAACTTGATAAAAATTGAAATTGGTCTATCAGGTTGAAAGTGACCCAAAGTGTATCTGTGAATGCTTACAGTCTCTTGAATTGTTTTATTCAGAATAATAGACAAGTCGTTCAATAAAATAGTTTTCATTATCATGGATAGCATATTAATTATTTATGAAGTTAAAAAAATGGGACATAATATGTTTGTGGGAAAAACACACCTGGCCTTGTCATGTATAAATACTAAACATTATGACCAGAACCCATTTCAACATGTTACCCAAGCTACTGGACCACCCATGTTGACGTTTCTATGTAAAAGATAATAAGATCAAGTACCTTCTTAGAGTCTTGCGTTAATATTTCCACATTTGTCGTTATACATATTTGCTTCATCCCCTGCCGAAGCAAACTGCAAGCAAATCTGCACAGCCCAAAAAGATTTAGATTTTCGTTTTTACCAAAATTCACGAATCAATTCGGACTTAAATCATACCCTATGTTGATTGCAGTTTCCATCTTATCACCAGTCAGAACCCAAATTTTAAGACCAGCTTGAGCCAGTTTATCTATACATTGAGGCACCTATAAAGAAATCATTAATGGAAAGAAAGAAAAAAAAAACCTCAAATAAAACTTCAACAATAAGCTACTAGACAATATTCAATATACCCCTGGCTGCAGTTTGTCCTCCACGGCAGTTGCACCAACGAGGATTAGATCTTTCTCCATTACGTCAGATAAGCGTTCAAGCATTGCATCTCTATCACCACCAATGGACGTCTTGGCTTTCATAAACTCATCATTCCAGGCAGAATATTCAGACACTTCAAGCTTTCTGTAAGCAAATGCTAGTGTACGCAATCCAGCTTCTGCATACTCCTTTAGATGCTTTTTGGTAGCCTCCTCAAAGGATCTTCCGTTTTTAGATAAACGATCAAAGATTATGCTGAACCATTCACCAACAAAATGGATCAGATTTCATTTCCGTATGAAACAGCTAAAGATGACAGATTTTGACCCATTTACTTATGAACAGGATGATTCAGGTTGTGCTTGGTCTCTAACGGGCAAACATATTAGCTTAAAAAGGAAATGGGTCCAACATGATTTTTTTAATGCCTAGACCCTCCTAAATCACTATATTGAAAAACATAATATCTGTACTCTAATTTTACATACTTTTTGGACAAAAAAGTGTTCCTTGTTTACCCAACCCGATCCCTCCAATTTGTTATATCTACAAGAGACTTACCTGTCTGCGCCTTTGCAAAGTAACAAAATCTGTCCGTTTTCGTCTTGGATAATAACTGACATCCTCTTTCGTTTGCTCGTGAAATCCAAAAGATTCAAAAGTTTGAACTCCCTATGTAAAGATATAATAAGAATACGAGCATTACAATGCCAATAAAATAGATTTCTCAAATCATATTGATACCTTTCAATGGGCTCGTGAGATGAAAGATGTCTTTCACAAACAAATATGCTTGATTGAGTTCGTTTGCAATACTCAAACCCAAACTCTCTTGCTGCAACAAGAAACGCTCCTTCATCTGGTGACTCAGCTTCATACGTAAAAACTCCTGTCTCCTCGTTTAATTCAGGAATCGCAGTATGACAAAGAGCAAGAATCCGAAAAAACAACAAGAGAACATCTTTATTGGGCTCTCGAGACCAATTTCCATTCATTAGCCTACGGTCTTCAAAGCTAAAACCTTTGATTCGATTTTGAGAACTTACACCATTAGGAGTACCTACAACTTCTAATTCAATCTCAGACCCATTTGGCGCACCAGTTCTCGAGAACTGGTGATCGTGCCCTTCGAGGTCCATAGCCATTTGGTTAGCAGCAGCAAGTTCTACTTCACTAGAATGCATACCATACGGGATTCCAGCTACAGAACATTTCAAGAAATCCATTTGGTTACATGTCAACGTCCCCGTTTTATCCGAAAGAATCGTGTCCACCATCCCTAACTCCTCGTTTAAATTCGACGTTCGAGCTTGAGCAGGCGTACACGTTTCTTCATCGTACATGTGTATATCTTGGTTTATAAACAACGCTTGTAACACCTTCACGAGCTCGATAGAAACATAAAGTGAAATCGGTATCAAATACCCGTACAGAATAAGTGCAGTAATCAAATGAGCTAAGCCCGACCTTGAAGCGTTACTCGGATCAAATAATTTATGTTCATCAGGAGGCAAGTACCACCATTTCGGCATCTGATATTTAGTCTTGATAGCAAACCCTATTGAGCTAATTAATGAAATCAACACAAGAAGCGTAAAAAGAACATATATGATCTTATCCATTTGTTTCTCGATTGTGCTCCTTTTAGAAGGCGGTTTAGTAGCATTTTGCATCACTTTACTATCATGACCCGAAAATATTACCACACCGTAAACATGACTTGTGTTACGAAGCTTGGAATCTCTAAGAAGAATCTGACTAGGATCAAGCGGATACATTTGTCGTTCATATTCAAAGTTCCCAACAAATGTGTAAAGGTTAGGGTTCGGGTCCTCACATTTAATCGTTGCACTAAAATCTTTAAAACCTGCATCATTATCTAGACTTAACGTTACCTCTAACGATCTTTTCACCTTTAAATTCGTTTCACCGTCTAAATTCATCGTTTCCACATAACAAATCCCGTCCTCATAACTCGACGATAAAAACAGTAAATCCGCAGGAAAAAAACTATCTTTTTCCACTTTAACCACATCTCCAACCTCGAGTTTCATCCATGGTTTTTTAACAAACATACTATCTCCAACGTGAACTAAAACTTTTCGCATATTCACCTTCATATCCTGCATAAACCGATGCCAATTTTCCACAGCTTCTTTAGCCATACTAAGCCCAATCACAAACATTAGCGGTGCAATCATACTATACGCTGAAAACGGTGAAACAGGCGTGAGCGATAACGCTGCAGTTAATAGGAAATACAAATTAGCAACACGCCTGAATTGCTCGAAAAGCGCCTTAGGTAAAAATGTGATGACGTTATACTTTGTGGTTGATATGTAATTTGTAGAATATTTCAGAGGTTTCTTCCTGTGAAATCCGGGTTGGTTACAGCAGATGTGTCTCGAGAAACCTGGCCCATGAAACTGATGTGGTTTGTCAAGTGGTTCACGAGGTGGTCGAATACATCCAAATGTGTACAAACTGCTTCTTTTTAGCCTTGCTCGTAACCTTCCACCAGCCATATTTAATCAAATTTCAGCAGAATTAACACACCACCGGATATAGATAACTTCAACGATCGCTGTCGCACACGATAAACTCACAAGAATACCAAATCTACCATACAAAGGCTAGCAATCCTGCACAAATTTGGTTTTGGCATTTTAACAAATAGTATCATTACAAACCAAAAATCATGTACCCAAATTTAAATAATATATACTAATAATGAAACAAAATTCACAACTTATTAATCATAAACACCTATAATTCTAGTTCAAAGCTATGATTAACACAATTATAAAAAAATAAATAAATAAATCAACTTAAAACCCTAAGTCCTCACAAAATTCAAACTCTAGATGATGAATAAATATATAATATCATAATAAAATAAGGTAACCAAAATAAAGAGTCAAGAAAAGAATATGCATTGCCTGAACATGAATCAAACAAAAGCCAATGATTCTTAGTTTCTTACACTTAAACATACCTATTAACAAAATAAAATAATAGAAAATTAAATAAATAGAAAAAGGTACCTGATAAGTATGAGGTATCATCAAGAATAACGAAAATGGCAACAAATACATTTAAAGACGATAAGATCAAAGAATGCCAGCGAGCCAGCCAGCTAACTAACTCATTCGATGTTTGACTGTTGTTGTTTTCAAGATCCTGAAAATAATTCTTATGAAAAAAAGATAAAAAGGAAAAAGGGTTCAGGCAACGGAGAAATAAAATTACAAAACCCCCTTGTTTCTCCGTTCGTCTCTTTCACTAAATTCTTGTTAGCTACACTCTATTTTATTTAATTTAATATTAATATTTTTTTTGAATTTTTAACTTCATTAAAATAATTGATTAAATGATCTTTTTGCGTGTTTATTTTTATTTTATATTTTATATTTTATATTGATCGAATTTGGTTTTTTGAATATTTTATTTTGGGAAATGATTTTGTAAGAATTAATTAGGGAAGGGAAATGTAATAATGTGCATATATAGAACTATTTTTTCCTTATGAAACAAGTTTAAATTGAATCGGTCCAACTTACACCGACCCACATCCGAGTGATTTGGGTCCCACTCCTTATGATGTGGCTTGATTATTGATATCATGGGTCCACTTATTTCCCTTTGTTTCTTTCTTTTTCCAATTTCAAAATTAGGTATTGTCTTGTATGCTATCAAATAAAAGTGCATAGTAAAACAATTAAATATTTATTTATAATAAATTTAGAAAAGAAAAAGGAATAAGTTCCGTTTAATCGATTTTCATCTTCTAAAGTACGAGTAGATTTTTTGAAAATATCTATTAAAACGTCATAACTAAAGACTAAATTTATTTCCTATACGTTAATATATTTATAGTTAATTTAGTGTGAAAATAAATCTATTCATTTGATGAATTAAGTATTTTTTTTCTTTTTTTCTTTTATTTTTTTAACAATAAACCTACAATCTAACACACATTATGTACAATAACTATGCATATATATATATATATACTTAGGTCTAAATCAATAGCTTCTTAATTGATAATTTCCTTTCATCTTGTTAGATTAAAAACCCTACTTTAGAAACAATAAACATAAAAATGCATTCCTATTTTTATTTGGAGAAA
The DNA here is from genome assembly GCA_963921325.1 of Logfia minima. NCBI lineage: Eukaryota > Viridiplantae > Streptophyta > Magnoliopsida > Asterales > Asteraceae > Logfia > Logfia minima. The sequence goes on along the minus strand of OY992771.1, from coordinate 928,906 downwards.
AGCAACAACATGATGCTTTTAATCATTATAAGCTTGTACTTTTGTATTTAGTTTTTTTCAATCATATGGGGAAGGGGAGATTGAAGTAGTCCCCACGATGAGGCCTTCCACTCCATGATCATAATCATAATCATAGTCGACATTATTGTAATATATTTTATTTATTAGTTTTATATTATTTATTTTGAATTTAATATAATGCAATGTAATATTTATATGTACATTGGTGTTTGGACTTTGATAGGGGTAAACCAATGCACATTTGTCGAATTTGTGTTTCTCGGGTCAAAGAAGGATGCAACTTGAGAATTAACAAGTACCAAATGGAACTAAGAAAGAACATGCCCATCTTCCAAATAATTAAAATTTAAAAGAAATGACTATTTGTTATAAACAAATTGTTAATAATAGATTAATTAATTTACGTATATCTTATCTTATGAATGCATATTACTCCCATATAGATGCTTATTTTCTAAATAGATACAGAAAATCATACCTTATAATATGTTGGTGTGCATGTTAGCAAATCGTTTTCATTTTGTCATAGACGTTGGTGAGATACCATATTCGGCATTTTACCGACAAATGTTTTTCTTGGAATGATAAAAAATATTATCGAGAATAATATGTGCATACATGACAATTGCGTTAACTTTACACTAATGTCTAATTTTTATATGCACTTTACTTATGTGATAGATAAACTCATATATTATTAGTAGTATAAACAATTGATACGTCTAGTATTTAATAAATACTTAAAGTAGTTGGTTGTTTGATCAAGTCGTTTCAATTAAAGTCATATCTCGTTGAGTCCTTCACATCCGACTTATTAGGGATGGAGATGAATGTTAGTATCTACGGAGTAACACGTTAGATGTAATTTTGCAACAAAGATTTCAGTTTCTGTCGAGTAGAAAATCTCGTGTCTGACTTGACTTTCTATAAACACGTACAATTACTGTCAGCTACAAAGTGACTGCTTTGATTGCATATTTCTATACCTCTAATTTACAAACAACATATCAAGCAACAAGGCATTTAATTATAACAACACAAGGAACAACAAAAGAAGCAGAAATTAAATTAAAAGTCAAATTAGGGTTAGAGTAAAAGAGTGGCAGGGGTTTGGTTCTTTCCGATGGTAGTAGGGTTTCTTAGAGCGAATAGTATTCTCCGAATAAGTTTTAAGTTAGGGTTAGAGAACGGAAATTTTAGAGTGGCCCGGTTTTTCCGGTCAAGCATAAAAACAAAATCCGAAACTAGTTTTCTTAATGGTCCAAGTCGTTAGTTCACCGGTTCGACCGAAAATCTAGCAGAGTGAGAACGATTTTAAAAAATGGCATAAACATCGGCACTTTCGGACCAGTCTAAGTGACAGTTCCCTAGCCGATTGGTTAAGTTGGATTGCGTCTAAATAAAATGAACTTATTTTTATGTATTATACAACACATGTTGAATCTCTTTAATTTAATGGCAGTCATCCATCTAAGGCGCCATTTACAATAACCCATTTCAACTTATTAGCCTATTTTATTCCAATTCTTATCAATCAAACAATAAGAAATTAGTAGATAAACAATACAGTATTACGATGGCTTAATGGTAACCTTGAAAGGGAGAATTGCTAACCATGAAATACCAAATAAAATAAGATGACTATCAAACACCTTGGATCCATACAAGTAAGTGAAAGTAACTTTGATATTAGCATGTGTTTACTTTTTCTTAATTTAGAGCAATTTATTTTGGTTTCACATTGTTTTTTAAAAGGAAGACAAAGTGCAAACACATATTATTCTATTCAAAGCAAAAGTAGCAAAGATGAAGCAAAAGGTTTCTCATTCCACTCAATTCCCATTTCCTCCTCATTGCTTCAAGTGATTATCTATCTCCAATATACATCTTATAATTTACAAGCTACATTTAATATTTGAGATGTAGATATGTAAGTTTATAGGTCATATATTTTATTTTCGTATCACTAGTAAAAGGTGCACATTTTAGAAGCATGAAGGTGAAAGATTACACCATTACTTGGCTCATGTTCTAAATTTAACAAAGCAATTATTTAGATTGGTAGAACGGGTTACACTAGAATTTTCATTAACAACCATTTAAACCTTTTATAGTATGACTATAACAAATAAAACATATGTAGTTGAATATTAGCATGGTATTCACCGAAGTAATGTCGATAAATAGTATCTAATCGTATTTTATAGTATACCGTTATGGTGAGTGTCGCCCTGGTAGGGACAACATGATGTAAGAGATGAGAAGAGTAGAAAAGGTGACATAACAAATTTTCATAGGTGATTTGTATATAAATAATAATAATAATCAAAAAAATTGATCAGCAATCCTTAGCTTAATAGTATTAGAGGGGTTTATCAACCGAGAAATTATGAGTTTAAATTTCATTTAAATCACTAAACATAATATGAGTGTATCTAATATATGCGTTAGGTAGTAAATTCAAGACTTAACTTATATTTTAATATAATCAAAATAGGGAATAATAATAATATAATATAAAAAGTTAAAAGGTGAATACTTTAGGATATACATCTTCATATACAAGCGAAGTTTTCAAGGTACAAGTATTTTATCCCTTTGCCGAATTGCATCGGAACATTATATATATGAGTCATGATGGGACCTGGCCGGTTCATTTTTATCAAGTTCTATATTTTCTACTTGAAATTGCTAAACTTATATCCTTTTCAAGCAAACAAAGGTATTAACACATAGTGACTAATAAATACATCTACAGCTAATTATTCACAATAATAGTTGAGATATTACAAAATATAGATAATTAAATAAATTTCGTTTTAGTTGTTTTGTCACTATGTATATCATTCATAGGTTCTTGATATTCCTTGATTGATAGAATTTCATATATAGATTTACACTCTGAAGTATAAAACTAGTTTGACAAAAAAATTGGAACTTGAAACAAAGTTAAAATCCATAAAATCTTTATTTGAAGAAAACCTTGATATAACCATAATCAAAACACAATTATCAGAGCAACTGACCTGAGCGATTTCGATCACCTAGCAAACTTTTTATTTGGTAGGTAACATCGTCAAAGCGTATCATCAGATTTGACTACGAAGCAAGGAACTCGGCAGAAGATCGGTATGCAAGAAAGGCCTACTTATCCACGGGTTCATTGATAAAACCGCTGTAGGAATAGAGACCTTTCAATAGAGCGGAGGTGAACTGATCAACGAGAAAGAGAGCAAGAACACAAGATTGAAACCCGAAAAATATCAAAAGATAAGATCAAAATCTCATACAAACTTAAAAATCTCTCCACTCACTAACTAAACAAACATAATTCAGAATATCAAAATACTAAAAGTTGAAAAGATTAAATCCTAAAAATCACCAGAGATACAAATACAAAATTATAAACTATAATAACAAAAAATAAAGATAAAACCTATATTATATATTACAAACTGAAACTCGATACAAATGGTCCCTGAACTTTCAGAATGCATCTATTCAACAAGTCGACTTCATATTTTAGCCACATAACTTCGTATGATGCAACAAGACTTTTAAATTGCATTTGGTTCATGAAAATAATTGAAATTCGATAAAACTAAAATTTACAAAGGATGGTAATTCATTTATTAGACATGTCATTATCATAATCTCTGTTGTAAGAATCAAGGTCAATTAAATGCCACCTTAGCAGACATTGAGTTAATGATGAATTTAAAAGCAAAATGTGACTAGAAAATAGCCAATGGGTGATAATTTGTATATTCTTATATTTTATTCATATATCATTGAAATTAACGGTTGTTATCGTTATCAGAAATCATGAGCAGTGCAATTGATACAACTAGTTTAATCGTGTACTGATAAAAGTTGTTTTTGTACAAGTCACCACCTGAATAATAACCCCTAATTTATTCGAGATTGCTTCAACATTTCTTTTTGTTGCAACGGTCGTTTCAATCCATATTATGAAAGTATACCGAATGATCTAACGTCGCGATACTTTACACTAACTAGAAAAGAAAACCCGACTGAGACCCAATCTATTTTCAAGAATTCGTATATAAACTAACTAGAAAAGAAAACCCGACGCGATACTTAACAGCGATCGTTTATGTTTATATATACTTGTATCCCTTTAAAGAAATTACTATGAATTCATTTTCACCAAATTTATTTAATTTTTATTAATATGATGAATGATATACGTGTAAAACAATTAACATCAGGACAGGTAGCTAGAGTGTATTTGGCACTTAAATTTTAGTATAAAAGTAGGTTAGACTCAACTGCATAGATATGGATTAATAAATTTGAAAAGGATTGGTGAGATGAAAATCACGTATATCTTGTGGTGTTACGAAAAATGAAGTTGATGTGTCAACAAACTTATGGGCCACTTTTAAATAATGGAATAGGAGTTGATATAAAAGTATGCATGCTTGGAGATCTTTCATTTGGTATTATTTAATTTAACCTAGTTCCCTACGAGAAGGAAAACGACATGCTCCTCAATTATTCATATCTAATCACTTTAAATTCTTGCCAAACGTCACCAAACCAACATCACTAATTCTATTCTTCAAACGGCATAAACAAGATGAGCCGGCTCCTAAAGTTAGCCCGTCAATGACCTTGTTGAGGCCGGTCGAACCAAAGTTGACATGTTCTTTGATTGTTTGGGCCAAGCTCGAGCACAAATAATCCAAATCATCAAAACGTGTAAATGATCCTATATTTTAGGCTGTTGATGGCAGTTTTTCTAGTAGTGCTATAACACACTCTATTAGATTAATTCATATAAAATAATCACTTATAAAACGCATGTTCAGATTTCAGGTCAAAATAAAAATACGTTCACAAGTCAAAATAAAAAAGGGAAAAAGTAGAGGTATGACAACGTATGTTAAGTTATCTACTCAGCAGACCATTTCTAAGCTCCAAGATCTTATTGGCTTCATTAAAGAGAAAACTCGAACACCTTAAAGCGGCGTCATGTCGATTCAATATGGCATGACATTTACAATGTAACACCACCATTTAGTAGAGAAACTTACACGATGAGACAGGTTATTAAATTAGTGAATACTTACGTAAACATATAATCTTATACGTGTTAGGGAATTAAGGGTGTAATGATAATTCTGAATATTCTTTGGATCGTGTAATCACTTTCTCGATAAAGTATTTTGACCATTTACTGTCTGAGTTCACGAAGCTTTACTAGAATAAGACACAGAAAGCACTTAGAATCTTTGCAGAGAAATTAAGCAAAACCAGAAAGAATCATTATGTTTTCGTGTGTGAAAAATGAGACCAAAACATTCTGTTATGCACGGGATTTGTTTGGCAGTTAAAAACACTTGGCGGAAACCAACAGTCGCACCCTTTCGCGAATAGATGCAACGTTTCACAAGTGCATATGCGTTTTTGGCGGGAAAAATAGGTAACATGTCCAAATATAATATATTCAATATTTATTCAACATGGGGTGTTGCCCCCTAGACTCCCGCAAAGGGCGCAGACCCCTTGACCCCGCTATTTAGTGGGTCTCCAAGTTAGTTTGAACTAGTGTGCACCCAACACTTAACGACTCGTTCTATAACTTAACTTCATATACCTTTTGGTCCCGAGCACATCCCAACTACAATAAAATTACCAACAATACGCGATCTAATCACAAGTTATTAGAATCCTAATACAATTAGTAGAACTCGTCCAACTTGATTTGGTATGCAAGTGTTGCATAAACTGTAAATATACCATGACATGCCATATAACATTGACATGAATACATACAAAAATTTGCTTTGTTTATGACCCAAAAATAAAATAAAATGGATTAATTAGCTGAAAAAATGTCCAGATGTAGCTGGTGTATGCTGTAGGAGTAGATGACAATTCATGCCTTCATGGATTTAACATTAAATTTAGAACCTATTTGCAAATTGTAAACACTCAAAACATTTGGGCTTTCAATAATTAAAGCTTCATGACTTTGTAACTTATTATAAAGTTATAGCTATAGCCCAATTTTTAGTATTGCTACTTTTGATGGGCTTGAAGTTCTTAGTTTATATTGGGCTTAAGTACTTCTTTTTCTACCATGGTATTCGGTTTGGTTTACTTCTTTAATTTAATAATATTCATTTGAATTCTTAATTCACCAGATTAACGTGTATTATTTCTTCAAACATATGGAGCAAATTTTATGTTCACGTAACAAAATTATTGAACTTGAGTCACTTTGCTAATATATTGGATAATTGATACTCACTTCACCTTTTAAAACTTGGTATCAGAGAATCAACATCTAAAATGCGTTGTTTTCTTCTAATTGACGGTTGAGTTTAATTAGTCGTTACTTTTTAAATCAAGAAATGATATGTGTTTCTAACGGATAGTTCAATCAAGATAACTAAGATAACTTCCTGTTAACTAGTTAGTAATCAACTTTTCGTAAAATAATGTTGGTGCATGACGATTAAAAAAACTAACTTTGTTTGTTAATATACATTACTATATATCTTAATTAAAGTGGTTAAGGACTTTTCATGAAAAACCCTGAAAAATATCGTAATCACACGCAAAATCAACTCATTAATAAGTAAATTAGTTGAAATTGCCCAATCTAATTTCATAGTACAGAGAACCAATGAGGTAAGAGAACCTGAAGAAACTTTTTTGATGAATATGAAGAAGCTTACAGTTCATTATCTTAATCACTTTAATTAATATTTTATAGGGTCGGACACATACGTGAGAAGGATGGAATATAAGGTGTGTTAGCTTTGGTAGTCAATCCTTGCTTATAGAAACAAGGACAAACTCAATTGTGGAAAGCTTGCAAGTGTTTAAGTAAACTTTCAAGCAGCACTAGGCTACCTTTGAACTTCACTATTATACCCGATATGTTGACACGGTCTTTATAATATTAGCTGTCCATTATTATGATAATATCTAATCATGACCTGCAAATTCAAAGGATATAATGGCTCACTTGGTGAAGTTGCAGCCAATCTTATTGATGTTATCAAGTAATTGCATTTGCCATTTTTGTTTTTTTGCTAATTTTTGTTATTTAAAACCTCATAGATTGATAACTAAAAATGATCCTCTTAAGTAAATGCTTGAAATTGCCACTTCTGACATCATGATTTGGTCTGCTTTAACAGTTCTTTTATTACCATGTGCTATTTATCTATGTAGAACTATAAAGGGGATACGATTGAGGCAAACTTTGTCATTCCCGATGAATTTGAATATGAAGATCATGCTGATGGTTCAATCTCCAAGAATCGGGGAATTCGTTGTTTATTCGAAGAGGGTCACATCTGGTGCGTGTCGATTGAGTTATTTATTTATTTCTCATTTTTTGAATTTCACTTGCACTCAAAGAAGTGATCCAAATAGGATACTTTTGTAAGACTACCTGAATGAGCTCCGTTTACGTTAGTAAGGATGAAGGGATATGGTAGCAATTCTAATGAATGTTTTATGTAGTTTTACTTATGGTTGATAGATAATAAGGCGATCCTAGAAGCCAAATCATCTAATTAACATAGTAATAACAAGGCAGAAGACAATCAAATAAACTTTAGCTCTAACTTCACTCCTACATAACGAAAGGGATGATACTATTAGGTTCATATGAAGCTAAGAAACTGACAATTGCATTAATGATTATATTCAGGTAACTGGCAAATATTCTACCCAATATTAGTTTGAACTTTAATTACTACGCTATTAAGAAAGATAGGCTCCTCATATGATTGTAATAAGCTCAGGGAAGAAGCATTTGTGACTGTTTACAAGGTAGTACCTTATGGCAAATTATATTTTATATATATATCAACCAACTTTTTTTTACGTAAATTGAACAATTCTTATATTGTTTTTTAGCTGTCAACTGCTAATTGTAATCACTTTGTTACAATAATTTATCTGGAAAACTGTCAGGGAGTTCTTCTGGATGGAAGATAGGTTGCTGCGTAGAGGATTTTCTTCATAAGCCAAAGTCAGGGCAACAGATTTCTGTAACGAAGTTAGCATGCTCGGCAGCGTTGAACACAAAAAAAAGGACCAGACAATTAGGATGCAGTTGTTCAGGGCCATAAAGCTTTCTTGCATGAGTATCTACAAACTTGAGCATCTATCTTTTTATCTTTTGTTAACACATCGCATAAAAATATAAAATATGCAATAACATTGATGAAAACATGTCTACTATATTTTTTCATCAGAATATAGGTAGCAAGATGGGTGGGTCAGGTAGGTTGGGTAATATATCAATCTAAGTGGTGGCTAAAATGGGTATTATTGGTACCAGTAGGGTCAGGTCACTGTACCCAACATAATTGTCGTCCAACTTTTTAGTTTTTTCGTAGAATGACAACCCTGCAATCTAACTCACATAGTATATATATAAACCACACATATATACAATTGGCTCCTATGAGACTCGAGCACACAACTTTTGGTTGATGAGTTCCTCACATAGGATGCTAAGAACAAGAATGTTGAGAACATTATTAAGACTATTGGGTGACCGTGTATATCGAATGGACTATATGGAGTTTATGGACTTGGTTCAAAAACATGTTGACACAAATGCTGATATGACTGGTTTCTTGCATTCCCATGGATGATAGGTACAATGTATGTCTTTTCTCTTTATGTTATGAAATCATTTTTTGGTTTTAATTATTGTGATTAGCCTAACTTTTCTTGATAATTTTAAGCTGAGCATCGGACTATGGACCAAGGAAGATTGACGAAACAGGACGAATAGTCCACTTCACTGAGAAACCGAAAGGCAACTTTAGCTTATCAATGGTAAATACACATATTATTTTATCTTAAAGTTCTGTTTTTTTTTTTGGGTGTGTATATGTGTGTGTGTGCATGCCTGTGTGCTATGATCTTAAATGCTAAAGAAAAAACATACAGACGTATTGCTTCACTAGCATTATTTTGTTGTTACATTTCTGAGTGCAGGATGTCGGTTTAAAAGCTAATGGTGGAAGAAACAAATCAAATAATCAGGCAATTCGAGGATTATATCACGATTTTCCTTATTGTTATCTCTGCAAATTTTCTAGCAGACACTTAAATATTATGCTATAAGGGTACTTCCAGAAGTTCAAGTGCGTTGCCACATTTTGTGATAATATTCTTAACAAAGGTGGTAGTAAAAATTGAACGTGTGGCAAAATGGCAGAAATCCCAACGTAAATCTGATTTTGAAATTTGAACGTGTCATATTTACCTATTGAAATTCAGGTCAAGAGAGTTTTGTTCGTATGTCATAGAATATATTTAAATTTATGGAACAGGATTGAGCATCCTTTGTATTATGTCATTTATCTAATGGCATTTTTTTCTGTTAATTGATAAATATGCAAATAACAACACCAATTCTGGAAACATCGAAATCATTTGTGCCATTTAAGTGCCGTTTGGGACTACATTGAACAATGTATTAATACTTAAAAGTGAGTATTATGTTGTGTCTGTTTAGCCCGATGTAGATTTTGGGTTGAATGTAATGGGTGGTGATCTTATGAAATCCCAGGAATATATCACTTTGTTCAAGTGCTTCTTTTCTTATTTTTGATACAACAAGTCTTGGTGAATGAACGCTTTTATTTTCACCTATGAAGACATGAAAATGTTTCGAATATACACAACACAATGGCTAAGTTATCTATGTAATGGTCGACATGAACCACACTGTAATTAATGTTTATAATTAACTTTTGGGACTATAATTACGCAAAAACCACTCGATCACACATTCATATTACCAGCTGGTTCACAGGTAGGCCTATTTTATTACAAATTTCTGATGCATATACATCTGTGCCCATTTAAGAATCCATCATACTTGATTCGCATAGCTTGGATTTAAGTCACTGAATGTTTGAGCAACATCCATTCAGCAATCCATAGAAAAAGGACAGATGCGACGGAGAGAATGATTAAAACGCTTTTAGAGAATGTGATCCCTGAGGAAAAGTATAATACTGTTCCATAGTATCAAAACTCCTTATACCTGTCCAAACTTATCTCAAGAATATCAAGAACATCAAGAATCAACAATGCATGAAGCAAGAGAACATCAAAAACCTCATTTCAAATATCAATTAACAAAATTTTCGTAATAGATTCTACAAGATACTTCCAAACACTAGGATGATTTCTCAAGTTCAACAAAAGGACATAACAGAACCCAATTTGACACCAATTAATCTACAAAAGTGCTTCAGCTCCAGCGACAATCTCCAGTATTTCATTCGTAATCTTAGATTGTCTTTTACGATTATAAACAACCGAAAGATTCTTATTCAAATCAATTGCGTTATCAGTAGCATTACTCATTGCATTCATCCTAGCAGCTAGCTCACTAGCTAATGACTCCAGTAACGCCCTCAAAATCTGATTATTTAAATAAAGAGGCATCAACGCATCAAGAATCTGAACAGGATCTTGTTCAAACTCCATATTTGGTAAAAACCCCTCGCTTTTACTCGTCAACTTATCCCTCTCCACAGCCAATTTCCCCTCTTTTGAAGTCAACCTAAAGAACTCGTCTTTACTTGCGTCGACAGAATTACCATTCCCATCACGAATTTCCCCTTCAGCAGATAATGGAAGCAATGTATGAATCACAGTATTTGATCTGACCAAAGAAACAAACTTCGTGTACAAAAGCTCAACTTTATCAACCTCTTCACTTACAAACAACGAGAACACATCATCAGCAATCACCTGAGAGTCTTTTGCAGTTGGAAAACCATCTCCTTCAATGAACCGATCAACTGAAATGTTAGGTCTTCTTATGAAATAAGAATTACCCTTCTTCCCGACACTAATAACAGTGTAATCTAGTCCAAGATTCTTCAATTCTGTGATTCGGGCTTCAGCTTTTCGCAGAACAAAGTTGTTGAAACCCCCGCAAAGACCTCTGTCTCCCGTTATTACAACAAGGGCGACTTTCTTGACAGGTCTAATGATTGTTAATGGTATGTCAATATCTTCTGACTGGAGTTGTTGGTTGATGCTGTAGAGAACGTCGACAAGTGCTTCGGAGAATGGTCGGCCATTTACGACTGCCTCTTGGGCTCGTCGAACCTTTGCTGCTGCTACAAGTTTCATTGCTTCGGTGATTTTCTGTGTGTTTTTCACGGTTGCAATACGCTGCCGAAGGTCACGAAGATTACAGTTGATTGCTTGGAAATTTGATAATCTCGAAGGGTGGGAGATATTGGATTGAAATAATTTTGAATAATGTTGAACAAATATATTATTTGTGTTGTGAATCGGGTAATCTGAAGATATCCATGACGAGAACTTAAGTTGAGACATTGATTTTGAACAATTCTTGCTAGGGTTTTAATGGAATTGCGTTTATCAAATATATTCACCTGTTTTTGGATTAAGTGATTAACTATATATTGGCCTCTAGAGGAATATGTAATAAAGGCAGCAAGTTCGACCCATATACCTATAAATGGTTCGGGTGATAATCTACCTGGAGGAAGGAAAATTAGGGTTCGATGATTGATGGTTTAATTGGTAATGAATTTTGATTTTTTATTCCCTTTTTATCTCCTATTAATTCGTAATAATCAATTTTATTCGATTCAAAGCTGTTGTTTTGATTGGAGTTGCATCACTACAGGGTTTCTATTTCACCATTCTCTAATTAAAGGTAAAAGAAATGTCTTTTTCTTAGTATTCAAGTTTTGTTTAAAAAGTTATGATTACTATTATTATTTTTGATTTGTTAATGAAATTTTGCTGATTGGGAGACTTTCATGGAAACTACCTTAATCTGTAGTATTATTTTTTCAATTTTAGGGTTTTGATTTTGTAGATTAATTTATTGTTTATGATTTTGTACCTTAAGTGGTTCAATTCGGGTTTTTTATTATTATTATTTTGTTTTATAACAAGTCTTGTGAGTTAAATAGGAAGAATTGGCTCTCAAGGAAGTGAGTCGAATGGGTTGAAGTGGCTGAAAGTTGTCTAAATTTCACTTAAATTCTCAGAACCTTCCAAATCATTTAATAATAAGAACGTTAGGTAACAATTTTTTTACTTCAAAATTTTGATAGAGAACCATAAACTATCAAAATTGTTAACCACTTCAGGGGGAAAAAAACACGTTGACCAGTGTTTCCGGAGGTGCCGCAGCTGAATTGACTTTGATGGAGCTATCTGCTATACCCAATATCTGCTATAGAAGTTGAAAATTACTCCAAATTTTCTATTGAAATTTTGTGAGTTTACGATGTGGCAAATAAGTTGGTTACCCGAAATAGAAATTGTACCAAATTTGTTTACTTCTTATGCAATTCATCATTTTTAACAATGGACTCATTTTCTTTCTTGCTACTGCGGATTTTCTTTATCGATTATTTTGTATTTATATTTTCTCTCATATCACTTGCGGAGCGGAAGCAAACTTTCATTTGGGTAATCATTAAGTGAATGTTTGTCAGTTGTACTTGGTACAGCTTGTCTAATATTTTTTCAATACGATGTTTTAGTTTCTAGCTCTATAAGAAAGAACAGGGACCAGAAGAAAGGCGGAATAAATAGAAAAAGGTACGAGAAGAGTTTAAGCAAATGCTAGAGGTAAGTTAGTTTTGCTTTTCTTCATACTTAATTTAATGTGATCACTTTTTGTCTTCTTTTTTTGCAATTTTTCACAGGGTTTAAAAGAGATCACATCATCAACTAAACGGAGGTCTGTATAAATCTGAAAAATATTTAATTATACGGTTATTCTTCATAATTTGTCTAGAGTTTCGTATTCACTTTCTATTGAAAGGTTGTTTGCGATTGACCCTCTGTATCCTTTTTGTTTTATAATACTCTATATTCAACCTTTTGGCCTGAGATTTAGATTGATTTGAGAGTATCCTCGAAGATGAAAGCTTATTTGCATTCAACCTCTCCAAAAGCTTATTTGTATTCGTATTACAAGCCATAAAGTTTTAATGGTATAATATATGGTTTGCCCGTTTTTTAATTATTTATGTTTGATTTGTTACATTTGAAGGTTTTGTTCATATATCGCGTTATTTGATCTTGACAACTTTACTCAAAGATGCTATAATGGATTTTATGTTTACCTATGCAGATGGATAGGATATCATGACTCTTCTTTCGGAGTCCCGTAAGGGTTCGTTTGGTAACATCAGTATGGTAGTTCAAATTTGTATGTATTAGTTATATATATTAGTTCAAATTTATATAGATTCGTTGGAAGAGGTCACGTGTAAGGCGCCAAAACAGAAAGTGGGATTCATCGTTTCTTTACATGGGAAGGTTACTGGAAGGATATGGTGTTGGAATTAAAATTTATATGGTAGTTCAAATTTATATATATATATATATATATATTATTTTTATATAGAAACTATTTGGTAAAAAGAAGTCAATTTCTTTTTTATGTGTATTACAACGGTTCCTGTGTATATAGTTGAGAAATTTTTGAGTTCAAAAGTTTCAAATTCAATGGATTTTATGTGAGCAAGTGAGATGACATATGTCAAGTACAATGAATAGAATTTCTTTATGTCCTTATGGCTTGCTTACCATACTTAGCTTGTCCACTTTCGAAAGGTACTGAAGAATGGCGTGCCAACATCGAGCAATGGAACTGGCCAACGGAACAAGCAGAAGTCAACGAGGTGAAAGCTGATGATGTTGTGAACTGTAACGACATGAGTGACAACTTCTTTACCCCTTTTGCACCCTGATCTATTACGTTTTGCTTAGCTTTTACCTGTGCTTTTACTTTAGTCCTTTAGTTTGTACATCTTTGTTTACAAATTTAATAGTTTGTACATCTTACAAATGTACAATGTCATGAAAAACCGGTCTAATAGGTTATATATACGTATAGGAACAGGTCATGGGTCATACAGGTCAGAAGTATAAACACTTGTGATACGGTCAATAATACTAATTCTTGCACTCTTGCTTCTTTACACAGGAAGAAGAATTAGGAGAACCAGCATCAAGAGTTCAATGTTATGAATTTTTCAAAGAAAAGTCATCTTTTTGCCATGAAGTTACAAGAAGTTGTAGCTCTTTAAGGCCTGTGGAACCAACTTAGTAGAGGTGGAAAATTGGGCGGGTCGGGAAAGGAAGGTACTAAAGGTGGCAATTTTGACCTGTTCCTAAGTAAAAAGGTGTCAAGTGACACCATTTGCTTAATTTAATACCTTTTATTGGGTTTTTTTTATTTACTGCAATTATGATTCTTCTTGAAATGTGCAGCTCAACGGGTGTGTCTGGCATCTTGCATATCTGTGGCCAGGAAGTAGGCGAACTACCTTTCGTATCCACAAGTACTGAAGGTCGACGTTTGGTGAACGTGAAGTGTGATTATTTGTTTTCCCTGAATTGACCCATTCCTAATTAAATGGGTTGAAATTGCCACCTATTTTATGTAGCTTAATTTATTAGATTGAGAAGCGTGTATAGCATTGTTGCATCTTCAACATAAATATCTCCAGCCTGTGTTTTATGCATTGCGAATAGAGTTTGGTGGAGGGATTATGGTCGTGATGTCTGAGTGACAAACAAGAGATGGAATTGGATATTGCTAAAATGCGATTACACTTCAGGCAAACATATAAGTGGAAGTCTTTTAATATTGGCCAACCTAAAGAAGGTACAAAGATATTTACGTTCAACTATCATGGAAAGTTATAATGTAAATGTCAAAATGGGTTGAAACGTGTAAAATGGACCGGGTCGTGCTGGTTTTATGACACCTTTTGTGCATGCTTATAAATTAATTAATGTGTAACTAAAGCTTCTTGATTTGACATATAAATCACACGCAAAATCAACTCATTAATAAGTAAATTAGTTGAAATTGCCCAATTTAATTTCATAGTACAGAGAACCAATGAGGTAAACTGTCGTAGTTCTCAATCATTTCGTGGAACCAGGCGTGGTTGAACCATCTACCATGGGGGGAGCTAATGCACAGGGAAGAAGCTTAGAAAGAGAACCTGAAGAAACTTTTTTGATGAATATGAAGAAGCTTACAGTTCATTATCTTAATCACTTTATTAAATATTTTATGAGGTCGGACACATACGTGAGAAGGATGGAATATAGGGTGTGTTAGCTTTGGTTAACAATCCTTGCTTATGGAAACAAGGACAAACTCAATTGTGGAAAGCTTGCAACTGTTGAAGTAAACTTTCAAGCAGCACTAGGCTACCTTTGAACTTCACTATTATACCCGATATGTTGACACGGTCTTTATAATATTAGCTGTCCATTATTATGATAATATCTAATCATGACCTGCAAATGCAAAGGATATAATGGCTCACTTGGTGAAGTTGCAGCCAATCTTATTGATGTTAACAAGTAATTGCATTTGCCATTTTTGTTTTTTGCTAATTTTTGTTATTTAAAACCTTATATATTGACCCCACTATTTAGTGGCGCTCCAAGTTAGTTTGAACTAGTGTGCACCCTACACTTGCCGACTCGTTCTATAACTTAACTTGGAATACCTTTTGGTCCCGAACAAATCCCAGTTACAATAAAATTACCAACAATACGCGATGTAATCACAAGTTATTAGAATCATAATACAATTAGTAGAACTCGTACAACTTGATTTGGTATGCAAGTGTTGCATAAACTGTAAATATACCATGACATGCCATATAACATTGACATGAATACATACAAAAATTTGCTTTGTTTATGAGCCAAAAATAAAATAAAATGGATTACTTAGCTGAAAAATGTCCAGATATAGCTGGTGTATGCTGTAGAGGTGGGCAAAACCGGTTTGGGCCCAAACCCAAACCGGTTTTCAAACCGAATCGGTTTGGGTCAACGCCGGTCAAAACCGGTTTGACAAAAACCGGATCGGATTGAAACCGGTTTCAATCCTAAAAAACCCAAACCGCCCAAACCGGTTTAGGAATCGGTTTCAAACCGGATCAAGATCGGTTTCCCAAAAACCGGTTTGGGAGAAACCGGTTTGGCCCAAACTTGCAGGCTATCCGCCGGATAGGTCAAGGCTATCCGCCGGATAGCCCTTTTCTGTTGAAAAAAAAACCCTTCCACTGGGCTATCCGCCGGATAGGTAAGGGTATCCGCTGGATAGGTAAGGGTATCCGCCGGATAGCGGCACCCTGGTGCGTATTAACAGCCCAAAACCCCCATTTTCTTAAAAAAAAAAAACACACACACCTCTTTTTTTCTCTCTAGTCGACTTCAATCTTGTTTTTGGCGATTTTTCCCCTAATTCCATCCACATTTGCTTGGGTTTTTCATCTTCAAATCATAGGTATGATTACTACTACGATACGTTTAATAGATTTCTTGATTTTGAAACTTTTATTGATGATGAATTGTGATGAATTAGGCTTTTAATCATTAGGGTTATGTTGTATTATGTTTGTAATAGTTAATTGATACTTGATTATCAAGTTTCACTGTTTAATTTGTTGTAATTAGGGTTTATAACCGTTTTGTGATAATTAGGGTTTATAACACAATTTGGGGGTTTTGTTCAAAACTTGTGTGTGATGGTTAATTTGAGTTGTAGTTGTATATAATTGGTTGAATTGCTTGATTTTGAAATTACACGGTTGAATTTGTTGTAATTACATTGTTTAATTATATATATAATGTTTAATTAGATTTGTAATTGTATAATTGGTTTATGGTAATTGGTAATTGTATATATGAGAACGTATGGATTTGTAATTGTATAAATTGGTTTATGGTAATTGAATTGTAATTGTATAATTGTATAATTGTATAATTGTATAATTGAATTGAACGTATGGATCTTAATATGTGCTATTGGTAATTTGAATGTATAGATACGTGCTCGGTTTGTATTTTTGTTTTAATGAGTTTAGGTTTGATAAATGTTATATTTTTGCAGACATGGCGCCAAAGAAGTCACGAAAACGTGGGGAACCATCTACAAGCCACAATGAGGAGGCAACGGAAGTGTATGACCTTCCGGTGCCAGCAATAATAAGGAATCACCAATTTTTAAAGTTTAATAACCGGCATTATAGTTCAAGAGAAAAAGCTGAGTTTAAGTCGATGTTGGACATCAACATCAACAAAACAATTCAATGTGCTGATGTTGTGGATTGGGCTGTTCTTGATCAAATAAGTGCAAGACAGTCTAATACTACCGGTTTCGAAGAAATTAGAAACATTTTGCGGATGGAGTATCGGTTAGCTGATGGTAGGTTATGTTTTACCTCGAGAGCTTGGTCGAGGTTATTTAGTATTCGGGAGTATATATATCGGGAGGCAACTCTCGAGTTTTTCAGCACTTACTTGTTTGATGATGTCAATACGGATGTCGAGGCACGTACCATTCGGTTCTAATTGTGTGGGGTGCCTCGAGAGATGAGTGTGTCCGAATTTGGTTTGGCTTTAGGTTTGTATACTCCGGAGGAGGTACGTATGGATTATTATATAGATCACTTGTTTAATGGGATTCGGCAACCACAAGATTGTGATCTACCGGCTCTTTGGAATCAGATTTCGTCGTATCCGTGGACATCTAAGCCTAAGTCTTCTACACAGCTTTATGATCCAGTGATGAGAGTTATTCACCGGATGATTTCTACATCTCTCACCTGTCGGAAAGAAAGCCCAGAGAAAGTCACCCAAACAGATTTGTATTATCTTGGGTGTATCGTGAATAGAGGGTTGGTGAATGTTCCGGGTTGTCTTGCCCGGTCTTTGTGGAATATGGCTCGCGCGTCACGCCGAACTAGTAGCATCACTGGCGGGCAGTATGTGACCCGTTTGGCCCGCTACTTTGGTAACCAAACAGGATTGGCAACGTGCATGATTGTGCAACCAGAAATGCGGTTATTGGGTGTGAATTGGTTTAGGCATTGTCGGTTGGTAGATGGAACTATAAACCTACAATGGGCTCCGTGGGTATATAATCATGATCAAGAGGAACAAGATGATGATGATCAAGAGGAGGAGGAGGCACCTGCCCAACATGCCGGCCCTGCCCAACAGGCCGGCCCGGCACCATCTTTATCTCTTGACCAACGTTTTGATTATTTTGAGAATAAATTCGATAATTTTCAAAGTACTGTTGAAAACCAGTTTAATTGGCAACGAGACATGATGGAATCGCTTTTCGGGCATATGGGTATTGATTACTCGGCTACTAATGCTCGTTATGGATATGGACCAGGATCATCTTCTCAACATCCGGACAAACGGCAGTGATTAACTTATTTTTATTATTGTTTGTTTTTGGTAGTTTGTTGACTTTGTTTGACTTTGGTTGACTCTCATTGACTCTCATTGACTTTGGTTGACTCTCATTGACTTTGGTTGACTATGTTGACTTTGGTTGACTCTCATTGACTCTCATTGACTTTGGTTGACTCTCATTGACTCTCATTGACTTTGGTTGACTTAGAAGTATAATTGACAAATTACTAAGAAATGTTAAGCACTAAATTTGCAAAAAAATAAGATTTCTCAAAGTGACTTTACATAATACAATAATAAAATTTTAAATATGTTACAAAGTATCCTTGACTAATCGTCGGTATGAAAGTTGTGTAACTCTTCTTGATAAGTAAGCTCTTGTGCGGTAAGTGGTACCGACATGCCCATTGCTATCTCTTCCTCATGTATCTCTTGTTCAACCTTTTCCAATTCTCCTTCGAGTGGTGAAATGTTTTGTATCCGTTCAATCCCATCTAGATAGTCTTTTAAACAAATACATACTTCCACCGACAAAGGGGTGAGTTTTGTTCTTCTTGGTGAAATTACCCGACCACTAACCGAAAAAGCGGACTCCGAAGCAACCGTAGAAGCTTGAACGGTTAATAGGTCACGTGCCATAGCCGCTAATATTGGAAATTGGGATTCATGATCTCTCCACCAACCCAACACATCCAACTTCCCAAACTCTTGAACCGACATAAACATTATAAAGTTGGATTTTGTATATCTTGAAAGTTCGCTACTAGGAACGGTTCCTCGGGCTCTTTTCGAAGCATCATTTATCAATGTGTTGTATAATATTATGTCATCATTGTTGGTGTGCGAACTTGAACCACTTGCGCCTTCATTCCTTATAAACTCTTGAACGGGTGTGGAACCCCCATACTTCGTAGCATAAACATCAAACAAACTTGCAAAAAAATCGTTAAATGCATTTATTTCATTGTCCACCCAAGCCGGCTTGATAGCCGTCAAACCCAAATCATTTTCAATGTTGGTTAGTAAAGTTTCAACTCCATTAACGTTTAAAACGGGGTTTAAAGATGCGGTACAACTTATAACCGGAGGCATATTTTTAAAATATTTTACTAATTTTTCCTTCATCGGTTGTACCATATTTTCAAATATTTCGCCTTTCATTTCAAAAGCGCTTAATTTTTGACACATTAACCATATTTGTCTTAATACTAAAGGACTAGTCGGATAATAAACACCCGACAATAAAGTGGTTGCTTCTTTAAAAACTACAAGCATATCGGTTAAAACTTGGATAGTATACCAACTTGATTCGGGAAAAGGTGTAACAAATCTATTACGGTCCGCAAGCAAGTCATGGAACAACCTTAAGGTGTCCTTTTGTCTTAAGGCACTTTCAAACATGTTACAAGTCGAATTCCATCTAGTAGGTACGTCCCAATTGGGACCTAACCAAAGTGCATTCGAATCAACACAAAATTTCATGTATCTATGGTATCTAGCGTTTGAAGAACTAAAAATATCACGTAGCATTTGTTTAAAAGCTTCTTTTATTTGTGCAATAAAACTAAGTCCATCTTGCACAACCAAGTTAATGATATGTGCAACACATCGACTATGAAAAAATGCACCTTCGCAAGCCGGTTTGTATTTTAGTTTTAGTTGATTAACGGCGGCGGTGTTATTGGATGCATTATCAAAAGATATTGAAAATACTTTTCCTTCCAATTTAAAACTCTTAATCACGTAATCTAAAATTTGATATAAATTTTCGCCGGTATGCGGATATCCAAATAATTCAAACGCAATCGTACGCTTCATCATTTGCCACGTTTTGGGATTAACCCAATGAGAGGTAACGCAAAGGTACGAATCCGGTGAACCATGTGGAGCCGTCCAAACATCACAAGTTAAATTTACACCGGTTTCTAAAGATTGAAAACCTAAAATCATTTCATCTTTAGCGATTTTCCACATTTTAATTACATCTCGTCTAAGAGTCGAACGACTTACATTGTTATAACGAGGTTGGAGAGTTTCTTGGATGAGTCGAGTCAACCGAGGATTGTCAAAGTGGTCAAATGGCAAGCTTTCTTGAATCACAAACTTTGCCATTCTATCCCGCACCTTAGAGGCTTCGTATTGCCACGTTGTACCATCATTCACCATTGTTGATTGACTACGCCCCACTCCATATTTCACCGCTTTACAATACGTGTTTGCATGATTTTTCAAAATAGTATTGCCGGTTTCTTTGAAAAATGCCCCACATTTCTTGCACCGAGCTTTTCTAATACCGTTCGACATTTCACACAAGTCGTAATTGCACCAAACCGTCGGGTTTCTTTTTGTTTCTATTATAGAAACAACCGTAGCATTGCTAGATGACTCTCCAACACCGACGGAAGATTGTGATTGCCCACATGATGATGCCATTGTGTTAATAAGTATAAATTTGAGAATTAAAACTAAAAGTGGAGTGTTGAGACTTGAGTTTGAGTGTATACAATTATAGATTGCAATTTGAGAATTGAGAGTATATGCTTAGATTGAGAGTGTTGTAAGTTGTGAGTAAACATCAATATCACATTTACATATATAGTGATTTTTCTGGAGGTTTGGCTCCACAAAGAGTCCAAAAAAACGGCCAAAAATGAGGATAGCCGTTTGAGAAAACGGCTAGTTTTCTGTGCAGAGATTTCTGCAGAAAGCACCTATCCGCCGGATAGGTTAAGGCTATCCGCCGGATAGCCTCAATTGCAACGGCTACATTCTAACAGAAAAGGCCTATCCGCCGGATAGCCTTAACCTATCCGGCGGATAGGTCAATCCGGTTTCAATCCTGTTTCATCCGGTTTGAGACCGGTTTCAAACCGGTTTTTGAACCTAAAAACTCAAACCGGTCCAATCCGATCGGACCGGATTCAAACCGATCCGGTTTGGTCAAAACCGGTTTTGACCAAACCGATTTCCGGTTTGAAAACCGGTTTCGAATCAGAAACCGGTTTTTTTGCCCAGCTCTAGTACTACTATGCTGTAGGAGTAGATGACAATTCATGGATTTAACATTAAATTTAGAACCTATTTGCAAATTGTAAACACTCAAAACATTTGGGCTTTCAATAATTAAAGCTTCATGACTTTGTAACTTATTATAAAGTTATAGCTATAGCCCAATTTTTAGTATTGCTACTTTTGATGGGCTTGAAGTTCTTAGTTTATATTGGG
Source organism: Logfia minima (assembly GCA_963921325.1). Taxonomy (NCBI): domain Eukaryota; kingdom Viridiplantae; phylum Streptophyta; class Magnoliopsida; order Asterales; family Asteraceae; genus Logfia; species Logfia minima. The sequence continues at coordinate 907,393 of OY992771.1, read as the reverse complement.
CTTAAGTACTTCTTTAATTCTTTTTCTACCACGGTATTCGGTTTTGTTTACTTCTTTATTTTAATTTTATTAATTTGAATTCTTAATTCACCAGATTAACGTGTATTATTTCTTTATATATATGGAGCAAATTTTATGTTCACGTAACAAAACTTTTGAACTTGAGTCACTTTGCTAATACATTGAAAAATCGATACTCACTTCACCTTTTAAAACATGGTAGCAAAGAATCAACGTCTAAAATTCGCTGTTTTCTTCTTGTTGATGGTTGAGTTTAATTAGTCGTTACTTTTTTCAATCAAGAAATGATATATGTTTCTAACTAATAGTTCGATCCAGATAACTTCTTGTTAACTAGTTAGTAATCAACTTTTCGTAAGATACTGTTGGTGCATGATGATTAAAAAAAACTAACTTTGTTTGTTAATATACATTACTATATATCTTAATTAAAGTGGTTAACGATTTTTCATGAAAAACCCTTAAAAATATCGTAGAATTCGTCAAAGAAAGAATTGAAGTGTCTATTTGTGCAATGCCCTCTAGCATAAGTTATCAATCATCATATCATAAACGGTCAATTACTTCTATGTTCAAATTGTACATATACTTGCAAGTTAATTATTAGATATGGATTATTAAAAAGTTAGAAAAGAAAAATAATATATGATTTTACATAATTCACCTTTTAATTAGTACCTACATTTAGAGCTAGATCTTGATACATGCGACTATACGAGAGTAAATGACCTATGAATGCACCGACTAAAGAATATTTGACAAACTTTACGTGTTTTATTCAAAAAATAAAAATTTTTAAAAGTTTAATGTCAAACAAATCCGTAATTGTGATTATAAACAACTCATGCGATTTTTTCTCCTTAAGTTTTTATTTTCGCAAAAGTTTGCTCCATTGAAAAATAATAATTAAGATTATATACCAAAAAATCAGAAATAGAAAAAGAAACTAATGCGGCAGTCAATGTCTCCCCGTATCGAATCGTGTTTTCATTTGGAAAACGAGAGATGGTACACCATACGAATTATGAATAATTTCATTTTCTTTCTTTTATTTTCGAGTTTTAAAATAAAACAAAAAGAAAAAAGAAAAAAAAAAAGAAGAAAAAATAGTATATAAATATTACGAATGTGTATATCTGTACATTCGAATTGCAAAAAACACAAAAAGAAAACAAAGGAATAGCATGATATATTCAAGTTTTTAAGCTGTATGAAAATGAAAAAAAAAATTAATTAAGTAGTTTTACCGTTTATAATTATTATATTATTATTAGAATTATTAGAGTTAAAGTGATAATTTTATAAAAATATGTAATTTTTCATTCTAGTTCGTAAAATGAAAATTATTTAAATAAAAAATTCTTATAAACTTTCCATCGATCTCCTTTATTTTTCATTCTCTTCCTTCAATTCTTTTTTTATTTGTTTAAATGAACCTCAAGAATGGTATATATTTACTAATTTCTAGACAATTATTGATACAAGTAGAAGAACATGTGTTAAAAGTCGCATACGTTGTAGTGAATTATACTACTCACTGTGATGCAGTTCAGAGTTAGAGAATTGATCGTTATATTAGTGTCACGTTAATACAAGAACTGAAGAACTAATTTAAAACTGAACACTGCCTATAATGACTGAAAAACTGAACTTTTCAGCGTCACTTCATTTCTTAACTATTAAATACAAATACATTTATATTTTTAAAATTCAATAATAATAATAATAATAATAATAATAATAAATATGTTACACTAAAAATAAAAAAATACATTAATTAAAAAGAAGTACGTTACATTTATATTTTTAATTCTTAACACCATTGTCCGAATTTTGAAAGGGGCCATTTATGATTTGCTAAAAAGAAAGTATGAATTGTGTGTGAAAAATAGTAGTAAATGTATATATATATATATAATGTGTTTGAGATTGTAAAAAGGTGTTAAAAGAATTATTTGTTTTAATTAAATGTGAATGTTTGAAAATTTGAGTCCACAATGACCGTTTTTCTATCGTCGCTTGAAGAATGAAATGCCAAAAACTAAACACGAGAATTATGTGGTGCCTATAGTATTCTCCGAAGAATCGAGCCACACCAGCATAACGGAGATGAAGAACAGATCCATAGTGACCGGTCTTAGTGATGGGCATAAATCTTACTTTGTAGTCTATATGTAGGTACTTGCAAAGGTTCAGAGTCTTAACAATATTTTCTTTCAAATGATAACTGTCGTTTCTTACTGTGAGGGCCTTGCACAAAAGCAAACCGAGACCCACACTAAGCAAACCGAGACCCACACTCAAAGTACCAGTTGGTTGACAGCTAGGCCTATTTTATTTCGTTTGAAATAGAATACCGTGTAATTTATCTGATCTTGGATTGTGTAAATTTGAATAATGATAAAATATTAAGGAAACAAATAGTATAGTATAATATTATATATATGAGGAGGATTTAAGAAAAAGTTCTAAATTTTGAAAAAAATAAATAAATATTAACCTTTAATTTTATTATAAATGAATATATTACATTATAAGTGAATATTAAGTTATAATTTTGAGTAACATTCACTACATATAAATGTTAACGTTTTAAAAATGAAAGGATGAGATTTACTTCCCTACTTCTTTCATTTTTTTGTTCCCCTCTTGATTCCTATCTTTATGTATATGTATATATTGGGGGTTGGTCAAGATGGAAGGGGTAATCTTGAACCGTCAGTTAACATTCATCACCACAAAATATTTTTAAATTAGCATTCATTAGAAAGAATGATAATTGATGAATGTTAACAAACAACCCAGATTAATTTCTCCCTTTCTTTCAAAATTACCTATTCTCTTTTGACCATCTCTATATATATAAATCTAAATAGATCTATTAATAAAGTACTGGTTATATGCCAAACATGATATATAGTTGGGAAGTAACACGTAATGAATAATTATAATATCTGGACTACAAGAAGTAACAATTAAAAAATGTTTAATTTATCTAGTCTAGCTATCTTGCTTAAGTTTTTAAATATGGTAGTTGATAAGGTTCAAAGATCTCTTGAGTCTTAAGTAACTACTAATAGAAAAATATGAGTAACATTCCAAGAAGGAATTAAAAGAAAAACACACTGCATGTATTCTGAAAAAATCAAAACAAAAAAAGTAATACTTTGTAGTCAACTGTGTAAAAATTTTATATGTTTCTTGACAAATACCAACTATTAAACAAAGATGAAGAAGTGTTATACTTTGAAGTGATGTGTTTGAACAAAACATATTTTACTTAAACATAAAGTTAAATAGATTGCAAGGACTATTAATGTAACTTTTTCTAAAAAATATATATATTTTTTTCAATACATATAATCAGGAAGTCAAGCCTATACACTTTGACTGGAGAGGTCAAACTTAGGTTGGTCAAATCATTTATAACTCGTCAAAATTCAGTGCTAAATTGCTAAAATTACGTACTCGTGTCCATTCTGCATCACTTGTTTTCTTTTTTATTTAGTAGTGTCGACGTCTTTTTTGGAAATTTCTTTTATCTTGGTAATGGTATTTTCTTTGTGATTACTTTACCTCCTGAATTCAATGGTACTCCATTGTAGGTCGTACAACTAATGGAGTTGAAAGTTTGTACATTTTGTTCTAAACATAATGTTGGAAGATCTTTTGTTTCAATGACATTAATGCTTAAAAACTTGAAATGTTTGTAATGGTTTCTAATAATAGTCAAATAACAGAATTAAGTGATCATTATGAAACAATTATGATGCCAAATAACTAACCCAATAAGATAAGTAGAGATAAAAAGGATATATAATAATGAACTTAAGTCCGTAATTGACACATTTACTTAAAAATAGATTTTTCGTCTATTTCTTACTGTACACCAGTTTAATAAGTGGTATTACCGCACTTAACCTACTTGTCAGTAAAAGTTGTCAAAATTCTTGTTTGTAAGGTGACTATCCGAAAGTTTGTTACCAGGCTGACTAAAATCAGGTCGGTCACTAAACAAAATGTAAACTACCGAATATTTTGAGTACATATCAAATGTCAATGATGTAAGATTCGTGAGTCGTAGTTCTTGTTTGTGCTATCTCAATGATTACTCATAGACTAAGTATATTAAAGTCACAAAATTATAAAGGGATGAATACAATTCAATCGTTTAATTCAAATTTTAATTGATTAATAATAGTTTAAGTTCTTTGTTTGATAAAAAAATATATAAATTGCAAGTATGAAAGTTGTTAAGTAAAAATGCAGTAAAAATAGCTTGAAGGTGAATTTATTTATCACAAATTACACATAAATATTGATTGCGGAATGATCTAGTCAATGCTATGATCAAATCAATATTGGCTAATTATTACACTTACTGAAGTATAGAATTAGTTGACAAACAAACTAAGCTATTACTTGTTGACACGATTTTGTAATTAGACAAACTTAATCACCGAGACACAAGTGATTAATACAAAAACGACAAGGTTTCTAGTACGATATGTCACTCTATTTATAGACTGGATATTCCCGTAAATATCTCTTGAAACTTCAGAATATTGAATGACATTTTTCAATGTGTAATGTGTGAATAGCTTCACTCTAACTGACAAACGGTTAGAGGAAGATTCCGTGGTCCCAATTTATGAACATGCGATTTGTGTGAGTTGATTTTTCTCTAATCACAATCAAACTTAATGTCACGGATTCCATCACTTGTATTTAACTTGGATGTTCCTGACGCTCTTTGATCAGGGACCACACACCCGCTTATACTTTATTTAGTCAGTCTTAATTATTGGAGGAGTAATAATCTTCTTCAATCTCTGCGAGCTAACATGCTCTTGTAGAATGATTCATCTTGTTATCATCCAGTGAACTCCTTTTATTATGAACAACCATTGATGATTTTATTGATAGTGAGAGTGATTGTCTCTTGCTGCCATACCAGTGAGCATGATACACAAAGTTATGATTCAATCACTTTGCTAATCATTTAGACATACACAAATGATAAAAGTGATCTTTTTCTTTTGTAACAGGAATTTGAATTTATCATTTACAGTGATAACATCACCAGTGATTAGATTAATCAGCCACCAGTAACTCAACAATTTGTATCCTTTTTCCATTCAAAAATACCAAAGAAAGCGAGTTGGGTGTATATATAGACTCCAAACTCGTAAGTTCCCACACAATGAATTGTATGTGTTCAGGGAGGAGACATTTTCCTACACAGAAAACATGTATCCTTTAAGAGATTACAATATGCGGAGTTGTTATTGTTTCTAGCTATGTGTTTATTTTTATGTCAATATTAGTCATATCTTTCTCTTTCTTATTTATCTCTTTTTACATCATTAGTTCGTGTCATTTTATAAGTTTCTTTTTATAAAATTATGTGATCCTACTATTTTCCATTGATAAATACATCTATGAATTACCATCCAACTTCTTTATATTTTTTTATAAGATCAGAAAAAGTGAAACTTAAAAGTAACACCGAAGCTTCTTCGTAGGTTGTTCTTTGTCTATGTCATGAACGCCAAATCCTAAACTATAACTTACAATTCTAATGTCTCATATGGTATGAAGTAGTCAAAATATTAACTATATATAAAGGATTGGAAGCCAATTAATCTTCTTTATTAAATATGTTTAAATGTAAAATAATAATGATTTCATAGATAATCTATACCTGTTGCCCCCAAATTTGATTGTTTCATATTTCTTTGAAACAAGGTACCATTATAATATTAGTAATCATCATTATAACACTTAAAGTAGTACATAAGATACAAAACTGAGAAAGTCAAATTTTGCAACTGTATTGTTATAAAAAAAAAAGTTTACTAAACATATGGGAGAGAATATAATTGGTTAATTAGTATAATATTTTGCAGGTTGATCTACTTGCGATTGATGTGCTTAAACTGCCTTAGTACCCAATTTATTTATTTTTACTATTGTAAACAACGTTTTCATTATGTCAGTTGATCAACACTAGCTTTAATTATATGCCTATCTTACTAGCCACGATTACGTATTGGAATAAGTAATTTGTTTTTCTATAGAATATTATCATTGGGTTTAATATATTTAGATCAAAATTGGTCAAATTTTTATAAATATAACCGTGTTTGAACCGATTAATAATTAGGTATTTAACATGATCCGTTGATCGTGTCCAGCTTACCAAAACATGGTATTACGGTCGTTAATTAATTAGTTACCGCGCATTATATCAGTAAACCATTCATTTCTAAGAGGATTATATTCAAAACGTACCATTATTAAAAATAGTCAAATCCCTTTGAATAAACGAATATTTTTTCAGAAGTGATAAGTCCGGTTGAATTGTACGGATGATGACCTTTTTTGGACAAATATACGCAAATGTAAGTGCCTTTTAATTTCAATCTAAAGCTTTTAATAATATTACATTATATTACCTCCAGCTTTCACGTTGCAACAAGACTAAAAGCTTGCACGATAAATAAAATACATATATAATCAAACAACTAGCTAGCTAGTAACTCCTTTTTAAAGATTTAATTAGATTAGATATATAATCAAGCAATTTAATTAATTAGTGTATCATCTCTTAATCAATGTTAAATTATATTTATGACTACGTACTTTTTTGAAATGTAAGTATATAGGAATATTTGTTTGTCGCACTAAATCTTTTGTGGTCACATGAATCTATTAAATGACACTTTTTGATGTATGTTACTTAAGAGTAAGAACATAGGATATAGTTGGTCAAAAAAACGTGTATTTGATTCAATGTTTTGGACGTGTAAACATAATCATGTATATGAATGAATTCGCTATGAAATATTGAAAATAATGTTTTAATTCAAGATAATGTGAAAAGGTTAACATAAATAAAGTGGTAGTACTCAATATAATGGTCCCTCTAATCGAGCCAAAATTTGTCCTTGAATATGTTTGATTTTGTCAAGGAAAGATTCATTTATGTTTGTCCCGATAGTAGTTTGTTCAAAACAAAATTGAATGAAAATCTTACATCATATCAAAGAAAATCTTACATTCCAACTATTTTTCAACTTTTAATACAAATGATCGTACGTTATAGCTTAAAGCTATTATATTTGAAGCCTACTTTTTTGAAGAAATGTTATATGATATGATTAATGACTCAACACTTAAAGCTATGTTTATTTAATATTGTGTGGATATGAGCTATTGAATGAAAATTTAACATCAATATATCAATATTAAGGTGAAAATACGAAAAAAGAAAGTACCCTACTTTACTTGACTTTCTATTTAAGGTCTAAAACTTTATTATTATTTTTCAATTTAAGACATCCAACTATCAATCTGTTATTAAATTAGAGGTTTTTTCAATTTAAGGTACAAAGATAATATATTATTTTGCATTTTCCCTATATACATACTATAACTATTTGTGTAGCAAGCCGAATAATAATGGATTATAGTATTTTGACCATTTCTTAACTTATTATATATAAACGATAAAAAAATGATGTGCAAGTGCGTTAATGAGTCTAGCAATAACGAGTAGTTACTTGAGCTCAAATTCTTGAATAAATTCGAGTTTGAGTATGATCATATTCAAGTTTGAGGCACATCCAGTTAGTTTCAGGAGTCGATATTAAAACTTAACACTTAACTCGACTCGTTCAAAACCTCGTTCAGTTTTGAGTCAAGCAAGCTAGCTAATCGATTTTAATAGATCAAACGAGCCTAGTTTTAGTTTGTATAACACTTAATTTTGTAGGATAGTTTAACCTTTATAAAGATGTAGGTAGCAAGTTCCAAGACCTTAAGTATAAAATGTAATTATACGAGCTTCAACTGTGAAACGAATTACCAAGCTCGAGTTTGTAAACAAAATCGTCTAACCTTAAATTTGATTGGAAACAATCCCAAGAACTAGAGGACCAATGAATTCGGACTAAAATAAAAAATTATTCCAACTCGAAGTTAAACCACAATATTTGAAATTTATTTGAGTTCGAGTAAGCTCAAAGCACCGGTAATAATTCGATTTCTAACAAGTATGTTCAACAAAAATGGTTCAGAGACCAAAAGTTGACAATATTCAATGCGTATGTCTTTAATATATGTCATGCATGGGAACTTAACAACACGCTCAAGTTCCCCCTTTTTCTAACAAACTAATTTTAATTGCGTCTTTGACGGTTACAATGTATCACTTTCCATATTATTTCTCTTCATTCTTACACCTATATATACTCCCTTCAAATTCCACCAACCAAACTATCCTCATTCCAACATTATTGATTCTTTTAAATTTTATTGGTTTTTTATGTTTTTATCCCTCATGGGAGTTACATTCTTGTCTATTTGTTTGATCTTGAATTGGGTTCGTGAACTAGTTACTAGATTTTTTGGATCAAGAAACGTTCGTTCATCTGAACTGGAGAATAATACGCCATTAGAGACAAGCAGCTCTTATTTCAAGAATCTTGTTCTTGATCAAGAAAACTTGTCAAGAATCAATGGTGTAGGTTTCTATGAGTTTGTTGGTAATCCAAGGCCACTTGGCGAACTCGATCATGCAGCTCTTACTATACAGAAATTTTACAAGAGTTATCGAACTAGAAGAAATCTTGCAGATTGTGCTGTTGTTGTAGAAGAATTATGGTTTGTTATTTTCTTAACACTATGCTAGTTTTTATTTTACATCTGTCGTCATTCAAACGTTACTTAAAATGTACATTAACAAGTTTATTGTTTAAAGATCGAATCTTAAATCTAAGCAAATTTCAATAACAAGAACAAACATGGTCAAGTTTCTCAAGAATCATTATATATATTAAATAGAATAATTTCAATATTTTGAATGCTATGTATTTTTATAGGTGGAAAGCTTTAGATTTTGATGCTTTAAAGCGGACCTCGGCGTCGTTATTTTGCAATGACCAGCCTGAGAGTGCGGTCTCACGATGGGGGCGAGCTCGAGCCATGGTGGCAAAGGTATGTACAATCATATCCCACTAGCTAGCCAGGTTATTTTTGTCATAATAAGACTTAACTAGTCAAAGTCAAACATTTTGTCATACCTATTTAGGTAGTAATTATCTTAAAGATTACAAGTCCATTTTGGTGGTAAAATATCTTAAAACAAGTCTCTGCAGGGCCATCTGTTATAAGTTTTAATTGAAGTAGGTCTGGTTTGATTTTAAAAAAATAAAATTTGACAATTTCCATGACTGTGACTAACGCTTTCAAACCAATTGAAGTTGTTAGTTTGACTATTGACCTTTTGACTCAAAAAGATCAAGTACTATACATATTTACATTTTACTACCCTCCTCTTCAATGCCAAGTTCATTCCTAAATTAATGTTTTATTTCTAGGTCGCGAAGGGCGTATGCAAAGACAAAAACGCGCAAAAACTAGCCATTTGCCATTGGCTTGAAGCGGTATGTATAACGAAAAAACTTCTTATAAAGATAAATACCTACGATCATAAAATTCTTTAGCAGTTTATAGTATTTGCGAAACTTTTCATTAAGATTTTGACGGTTTGCAGATCGATCCACGCCATCGTTATGGTCACAATCTACAGTTATATTACAATGTTTGGTTTACAAGTCAAAGCTCACAACCCTTCTTTTATTGGTAATCTTATACAAACTGTTATCAATGCAATAATTTTATTAGTTCATTGGCATACTTCCAAAACCATGTTTAATTAGGGACTGACTAATATGCGATACAAAACTCTATCACAATGTGACTGCAAGCAATGCATCTATTTATACTATGTTTCTGATATTTTCAGGTTGGACGTTGGAGATGGTAAAGAAATAAGTGTCGAAAAATGCGCAAGAAACTTACTACAGTATCAATGCATTAATTATCTTGGACCAGTATGGCTCATCAACCATCACTTAAAATCAACTTTTTTGTTTATTTATATAAAAATTTATAAACATGTTCACAATTTTATGTTAGAAAGCAAAGCGTCAGTACTTTGTACTTAGCATTGATACTTAAATACATTGATACTATAATAATTTGACCACTCTCATATTTATTTTATAAGCAGATAGAAAGGGAAGAATATGAAGTAACTATTGAAAGTGGAAAACTAATGTACAAGAAGAGTAGAAGATTGTTAAAAACCATTGAGGGAACTAAATGGATCTTTGTCCTTAGCACATCAAGAACGTTATACGTTGGTCAAAAGATAAAGGGTTTGTTTCAACATTCTAGTTTTCTAGCCGGTGCAGCCACCACATCAGCTGGACGGATGGTTGTTAATGATGGAGTCCTTGAGGTATATATAGCATGAGTTTCAATTGAAAACATATACTTTTTGTTTCAAATGCTACCAATATAAACCATTCATATATAAAAACATATCTAATACGAGTTCTAATTATATGCATAATTTGTTGCAGGCTGTATGGCCATATAGCGGTCATTATCTCCCAACAGAAGAAAACTTTAAGGAGTTTCTTTGTTATCTTCAAGAGCATCGCGTTGACTTGAGCAATGTCAAGGTAAAGTGTATATGAAAGTATAAAAAATACTTTATTTTTCTAGTGTTTATAGTTTTAACTTCTTTTTTTTATCAATTATTGCAGAAATGTCCATTAGACGACGATGATCCATTCCTCAATGGTATTTGTGATGAAAAATCCAAGTCTAGTTCAACAAGGGCAAAACCATCAATAGAAATCCAACCTTTAAATGAAACCTTAAAAGGTTATCGCGAGAAAATGGAATTCCATGAACTACGAAATGTAAAATCCCCGAGATGGACTTCGGGTGCAGGTCCTAGGATTGGTTGTGTAAGAGAGTACCCACAAAAACTGCAATTTCAAGCACTTGAAAAGGTGAATCTATCACCGAGAAAAGATATAACCGCCTTTTCTAGCAATGATCCAATCCCTTCACCAAGACCTAGTCCCGGTGTGCACCTTTCACCAAGACTAGTTAACATGAGTCGAAATAACGAACACAACACCTTAAACTCGAACCAATAACCGTTGGTTCTTACTCATTTAACAAATGAAAGTAGATGCAATTTTTTAAGCTGACAACATGGTTTGTACTAATGAATCAAGTTGAGGGACTTTTACGCAATTAATCAATTATTCAGGGGACACTGGAACTGCTAATTACAATTAACATAAAGTATATAGGGTAGGAGGAGCAAATTTTATTTATTTATTTTTGTATATTAAGCGCCCATTAAATATTGTTTAGGTGTCGAAGGGCGGTGTAATGGTGTGCAATGTTGCATAGCAGATGTTTTTTCTTCTTTTTATTTTTTATTCTTTTTTATTTGCTTTCGAGATGAAAGTTTTATTTTTATTCAATATTATTTCGTTTATTCAAATAATCAAGGAACATCATATAATGTAATTACATGTATATGTGTAAGACCTCGATCATGATTAGGAACATATGTTTTGTTTAATTTAAAACTAATGCAAGTCTAAAAATTCAATTAAAATAGATATGAATTGACATCTAAATTGTATTACATATATGCATGAATAATGTATGTATGTATGTATGTATGTATGAATGAATGTATATGTGTGGAAAAGAAAAACATGCATAAGTATATAGACGTCTCACATAAGATAATGTATGTTGATGATCAAAATATATTTATTTGGCATTTTAACAAGTTATAATGACATGAAAAGCTATACATTTGGTAGCTTGTGATCAGATATACTTTTTGAACTATAAAATCTAAAAAAGTTAAATTAAAGAATCTTGGCTGTAACTTAATAGTCGTCAAAGAGTAATTATATATGCGGAATCGATCTTGATAAAACATAAACAAAGTTATACTGTGTACATATAAGTTGACGGGGAATGTTATTGTGTAATATTTTTATTGGTAGTAAGCGTATGAATGTTGCTTTTTAATCTAATATTTATAAATTTTTTGACAAAAGAAAAAGCAATACAAAAATTACTAAAATTGTATTCTCTTTGTATGAGATTAACTTTTTTAATAAAGATATATAATACATACTTTAAATGTGATACGTAAATTTTATTTGTGATACAAATAAGGATTACGCCTAATAGATCTTAATAAAATAGTAAGGAAAATTGATAATTTTTGCATAAAAAAATAAGAAAAGATTATATAAAAGTTTGTCAAAAAAAAAAAAAAAACTAATCAAAATTTACCCTGTCCGGTTGCAAGTCGCAAGGACCTTGGGAACGGATACGACCGGACGTACTTGGCAACGTGGCCGAGTACGCGGGTCGCAAGGACTTTGCGACCAGTACCTTGTGATTTGCGACCGTCCCTTGTGACTTGGACCGAGCCCTTCCTTTTGACTTATGTTGACTTCCCTTTTTTTTGTAAATTGTGTTAAGTTTCTTATAAACTTTGAACTGACACATTTTTTCACTCGTAACTCCGATTAAGTCTCCTTTTTTTTAATTTGATTATTTTTTTCGAGATGTATTCGTCGGCAAACAGGCGTAGGCACTTCGCTCCATTTTTTTTTGAATTTCGACCTCCTTAACCTTCAATTTTGACAATTCACATTTATTTTGACTTTTAAACGAACTTTGACCGCTCATAACTTGTTATAGAAAATTCAAATTTCAAATTCGTAAAATTTATAGTCAACATGGAGTGTCATTAAACATTAACCCTCAATCAATTTCGAAAAAGTCAAAATGTCAATAAAAGTTAAAAAATTATGAGAGTCGCAAATTTTGGGTCGCAAGTCGCAAGGTCTGGTCACAAGGACCCTCGCGACCCGCGTACTTGACTGCGTACTCGAGTATATGTCCGGACGCAAGACTGGGAGGCCTTGCGACCTGCATTTTGTGACCGGATAGGATAAAAAAGATTTTAGGGGCAAAATTGTTTAAAATTTTTCTTTTAGATAATTTAGTCAATTTCCCAAATTATAATATTATACTCTATCGATCCATATATATATATATATATATAGATATAAAACAAAAGTAGACAAAATGTTAATTTAAAGTATGTTATAAACATCAAGAACCAATTTCTAATATATTTAATCGATCATGAGAACAATAATGTACTATATATTCAAGAAGCATTAAAACGTGTGACTCACGCTAATCTTTAAGACGTAATCAAACATGTTTTACTTAATTTATCTTGTTTAATTAATTATGATGGTTGTTTGGAACAAATGCTAAGTACTTTTTAGATAATCTCTTATTAATCAAATAATTTCTTACTAATGACCAAGTCTTTTAAGACCGAAACATGCTTAATGTGCCTACGTGTTTGGAATTAGCTAGAAAGTACCTCTTAATTTCAAATAATATGTGACGTATGTTGAGAGTACTAAACGAGTGTTGATTTGTTCTTGAGGTCTTTTGGGACGTGTAACAGTGATCATGTATTTTTCTTTTATATAATTACACTCATTATTATAATTATTATTATAATTATAATTAAATTAAAAGAGAAGGAATAATATATAATTAGTACTTTTGCAATAACTCATAAGATGGTGTCAGCGACATACATATATTTTTACTCTGTTCATTTGAACGAGAAAATATAGCAAAAGAAAATGTGGAACATCTAGAAAGACGCGGAGGACAGCTAATCATTTTTACCTCAAATAGAAAGCGAAAAGTCATTGGCTAAATTTATGGTTTAATTACTATTTAATGAGTAATACTGTCTTTCTAACTAGAAGATTCGATAATAACCGATTCATAAAGTTTGTGGTCTACTTGTTAATTATTACGGATTACAATAATAAAGTAAGAATAAACCCATTAATTACCTACCTTCTATTTTCTCTGCTAATTAATAAAAGGATGGTAATATATTCATCAAAATTTACATTAAAAATTTATACTGTACATATCACTGATACACAATAATAGTGGATTTATCAAAAATAATGGTGAATATATCATCACTCTTAATAAAAGGTTAATATTATAAAAATGTAATGTTTTTTTGTTTAGAATCTATATTAATAAGTAAAATAATCATCACCATTAAATCTATATTACTTTTAATTTCATCCATTTATTTCACTTTAACATATCTATATAATAACACACCTAACATATAAACAAATACTTTTCACCAAGAATTTTACACAATAACTTTATTTATCTCCCTTACATACCTGACATCTAAATATAAAACCAGATAATAAACATTATATAAAACACACACATTGGACATCAACAAATATGATGTCGAACCAAATCATTGAGCGCCGTTACTTTGCGCGGATACAAGTCTAGTATTAATATTATAGGTAAACTCTTTTTTTTTTCTTTTTTCTTTTAGCAGTATTGTGGGTAAACTTTAAATTTATCAATAATATCATATCTGTTATAACCAGTAAGTTCGATATTTCTTTGGCTTTCGACAAGCACATTTGATTGGACTATGGTTACAATTTTAAGAGGAAGAATACACTATTGTCTTATTCATATCTTGTATCATGTTTAAGATACCTTAAACGTGAAAATCAAAAGATGTAGTTCTTGTTTTATACCTTAAAAAGATGACACCTAAATATAATATAAAACTCCACGTGAATAATATGTCATCAGATATATATATACATCAATAGTTACCAAGTTACTGATTATTAGAATATGATACTCCAGATAAATTTGAAGCTCACGTATTGTATTACATATTTACATATTAGGAAGAAAAGAAAAAGAAAAAGAAAAAAGAAGTTCACAAAGAGATGATAATTCTGTGACCTAAGACACTTATGACAAGTAATTAGCTCATAACAGATTGGGCCTACGTGAAGCCCAGAAAAGTTTTAAGCCCATTATAAGTATCGTCTATGGGGATCCGTAACCGTAAGTCTGAAATTCTGTCACGAGTATCAAAGCCCCAAATCAGGGAAAACGCATTTACAGCATTACGCGCCCATTAATTATTAATTACACAAATTTATTACACAACCAAAAAATAAAATAAAATATTAAATAAAAACTATCCGTTACTTTATTTCCCTTCTTCTTTAATTCAATTTCCCCTTTTTCTTTCAAAATTTAAATGACTCTCCCCCTTCCTTCAAAACCAAACTTTACCTTTTCAATTTCAACTTAAAACACAAAAACAGAGCTCAAGTTTCAATTTTTATTTCAAATGGGAGCTTCTGGTAAATGGATTAAATCATTAATTGGTTTTCAAAAGTCCAATTCCAATGGTTCCGATCAAGTATGTTTATTTGGATTTTGTTATGAATTTGATCAATTACTGCTATTTTTACCCGGATTATTAAATTATTATTTTTTGTAGGAGAAAATTGGGGGAAGCAAGAACAGGACATGGAAGCTGTGGAGGAGTCCATCAGGTGGATGTTCGTCGTCATCGGTTTCGTCATCTTCGAAAGGGATAAAAGGACGATTATCGAATTCGGACGGTTTACGTTCTGAAGATGTTTCGTTTTCTGCTGCTGTAGCTGCTGTGGTTAGAGCTCAACCAAAAGATTTCATGTTTGTTAGACAAGAATGGGCCGCTATTCGTATTCAATCCGTTTTTCGCTCTTTTTTGGTAATTTCTATATATTCGTTTCACGCTTTTTTTTTTTAAGCTGGTATGTTATTGGGAAACAATATAAGTTGTTTTATTGCAGATTTTTGAGGTTAAGGTTGTTGCTTTGTTCTGAATACGGAATGAATGATTCATTTAGAGATTAATTAGCTATAGATGTTTGTGGAAATGTGTAAGAGAGTTATACAAAATTTAGAGAGTTGGGCAACTGTCAAAAATGAGTTCGGGTTAGGGTTAGTCCTGCAATTAATTTCTCATATATATATATTGAAGTTTATAGTAAATTAATGTTTTTAGGGTTATGCTAATCATATCATATTAGGGATATGGTTAAGGGTTTGTTATAAATAAAAACTTGAACTCAAGTTGTGATTTTTCATTCATAGAAATGACAGAGTTTTAATTTAGAACTTTACTACACATAGTGATACGCTTTACCACATAACACATGTTTTAAATATGGTCACAAAAACAATAGAGTTAAAGAAATTAAATAATTCTGAAGAACACACTTCAGGATATCGAGCAAGAATCTTAAGACCTACTTCAAACGGATTTTGAGTTTTGACCCACCAGCTTTTTTTTTTTTTTGGGTGTGTTTTGAGAGTTCGACACATTAGGGATAAAATATAATCCAGATTCCCTTCAGTTATCTCTGTGGTGTAGTAGAATTAAATGTTGAAGCAATTGGTTTTTGTGTAGAGATAAATGTATTCTAGCAGAAAACCATCCGTATAACAATTTGCTGACTTTTATCTTTCAACCTCAATAATGTTCTTGTATTTTTCCTTTTATATTTCGTTTTTTTTATTTTCATCTTTGGGGCTGAAGGGGAGATCTTTCTTATGACATTGATACCTGGTAGCATCTGAACTATTGATGAGATAGGGTGTGCAGCACAAAGCATTATAAGTTACAATCATTTGCAAGTCTAGTTAACGTCATTTCTGTTGATATGTTCATTGAAGGCAAGACAAGCATTAAGAGCATTAAAAGCATTGGTGAGGCTACAAGCAATAGTACGAGGTCGGCTAGTTAGGAAACAAGCAGATGTAACACTCAGGTGCATGCAAGCTCTTGTTCGAGCTCAGGCTCGTGTCAGAGCTCAGTCTGGTCGTACTACAGAATGTCTGGTAACTTCAAGAAACCAAAGTGATACTAGTAAACAATTAGAGGTAATCTAAAATTATTCTATCTTACAGTAGCATCTTACAATTTTATTTTTTTGCATTGCATTTTGTAATTATTGACTAAATCTTTTTCGCGTGTACTAGAGTGGATGGTGCAGTAGTTTTGGAACAGCAGAAGAAGTGAGATCAAAAGAACAAATGAAGCAGGAAAGTGCTATAAAGCGAGACAGAGCTAAAACTTATGCTCTTTATCAACAGGTGATCATTTTGTAAAGTTTTTATTGTGTGTTCACTTACCTATTTTTAATAATAATTTACCTTACTAACATGGCATGTGTTACTATTTGTATTAGCAACAAAGAACAAGTAAGGTCGGTTCTCCTAGATCAACCAAGCAAACATCTGAATGGAGTTGGCTGAATGGTTGGATGACTACTAAATCTTGGGAAAACAGCAACATTAATTCTCATAAAGTATCATCTGAAATCAAGAGTTACGATGACCGTAGTGTTAAATCTTGCTCGTATTCAACCGAACATGATTCACTGAAGATTAGAAGGAATCTAGTGTCAACTCGAGTTTCAGCAAAACAGTCTATTTCTAGTCCACTTACACATTCAGCATCAACAAACCCATGTTCTGGTTCTGTGTTTGATGAGAGCACCGCCTCAACTAATTCAACATCTTCCACTTCTGAAACACGCGTGTCAAGTAACAGTGGTAAAGAGGGAAGTGTAAACAAACCTAGCTACATGAGTCTCACAGAGTCGATCAAAGCCAAAAGACGAGGGTCCAACTACTCATCTCATGGTCAAAAACCGAGTCCACTTTCAAAGGGGGTAACTGCAAGAAGAAGTGCTGCTGATATCGATCTTTATTCGGCAGAATTGGGTAGAGATTTGTATCCGCCAATGTTCGTTGATAGATATGATGAAGTGAGAAGTCGAAGAGGTTAAAAGACACGTGTAAGCGTTTAGCAAGGCTTGCTAATTTGGTTATTCTTTAATGCTTAGAGTTCAACAGCTTGTTGTGTTACTTGTTTTGGATCATTAAAGGAAAGTCAGTTGAGATGTGAATCTTTTGGATTTCTGTTTTTATACATAGATATGGAAGTGGGGATGATAGGATTTGTTTTGATTTGTTAGCAATTTCCTTTCTTATCTTTAAAGAACTTGCAAGGTACAGCAGTGAAACTGTTGGTGCATTTCCTAACGTATGTTATGTCGAATTATAATCTAAATGAAGAGTGTTTTTTGTTACATATGTTGCATGAACATATGCTTTATTTGTGTTTAGCTAGTGTTTACAAATCAAGTTATAGAACTATGATTGAGGCCTTAGTGTTTCACCTAATGATCGTATCATGAAAAGAAAATGATGTCACAGGAGGAAACGGGTCGTGGGTCGTTTTCAAAAATATGGAAAGGCTTTTCTAGCAGCTTGTTTTGAAGGGTATCTCGCATTCATTTAAAAACTTTTTTGACTGATTTGTAGTTATACTGCATGCATACGTGCTTTCCGATATAACAGAAGATTGGTTTTCATGTGGGAGGGTGATTTATGTAACTTATTTGGGTAAAATATCAAGATCCCATGAAAAAGAAGTATGAAAATGAACAAAAGAAGTGGGTGATGTATGTGGTAAGCTAAAGAAAAGCTTCTCCCTTCAATTTTGAGTAGAAAAGAGGACTTTCTTTCATTGGATTATGTTGAACAGAAGAAGATCAAGTGTGGGGACTACAGGAAAGACAATTTTTCTAGTTATTTTCCTTTGGTTTTATTTAGAGCTTAAAAAAACTGCAGACTCATTTACATGTCAAAATAGTTATAATGAATTTGGGTTTTAGTTAACATTTCTATTTTTTTTCTCTGTTTTATTTAGAGCTAAAAAAAATTGCAGACTCAATTAACAAATCAAAATAGTTGAAGTGAAATTCGGTTTAAAGTAAATGTTAAAACGGGTCAAAACTCATGTTAGGTTGACCCTTTGACATATCATAAACGGGAGAGGTTTTTGTTCAAGTTACGTTCTTTTTTCAAATGTACGCAACTTAATCCGTATTTTTGTGACATTTTTCAGACTTTTTACATGATTGTTCCAAAATGTTTACCTAACAATATTTGAATTGAAATCTCTTCTTATACCTTAAGTACACCTTGTCACTAGACCATTTCTAGATATGTGGTTATCCTTTGACATATTGTCTTTTCTTTTAATTTTCTTTGTAAACAATTAACACTAATGCGTTCTATACTATAACTAAAACTATGTTATTAAAATATAATTATATTTTAGTTTATTAACAAAATATATTTCAAAAGATGTAACAATCTGGAGACAATTTAGACGACTTTTGACCCATATATCTTTGTAAAAGTTTTACTCCGTATTAAAATATATCTACCACTTCTTTTATATCGCCAAATTTAAAATTTGTACCTTTTATTATTGATCCTGTTACTATTTGACTTGGGTACTGATGAGATCAGTATGTCTCATACAAACTTGGAAGCTGTTTGATTTATGAGTGACTGATATCTTCTCACATATACCCTTTTTGTGCATCATAGCTATGGCTAGATGACTAGTCATATGTTTTTATGTTATTTTCTTTAGCCTTTTATCGTATACTTTGGTTTTTAAATTTACAAAGTCACATGCTTCTTACAAACTTGTGTTTCTTGTTTATCTTCTTAATTCTACCCTACCTTGGCTTTTTGTATTTTGGCTGTTGTTATAGAACATTATCCCAATTATTATTGTTTAAAACGGTTACAATTTTGTAGTATTACAATTAAAATAATATACGCATGATTGTTCTTGTGACCTTAACATTATTTTTTTAATACTCACTCCATCTCAATCAAAGTGTCAATTTTGACTTTGTGCACAGTTTAAAAATATTCACTAAATACACTCTTTACTAATCAAATATCATTTTTACCACTAAAATCTCTTTTAATTGGTTGCGATACAAAATGATACTTATTTTGAAACAAACAAAAATAAAAATTATAATAGAACAAAGAGTATTATTTTTTAATTTTTTCCGGTGGGGGCTTGAACCAATACATAAGCAAAGGTTTGCAGATTATTGAGAAAACTTACAAGTAACTAGAAATAACTTTTTTTCAGAAGTGAATATATAGACATAGACGATATAAATCTCCAAATGAATAGACTGCTTATTTGATTGTCAAAAATAATTCAATAGAAACCCGGACAAAGTTACTAATTAAGTACTCATTTTTGGTCTATTTGTGACATGAAAAAAAGGGCTTTATTCCTGTATCCCCTACATAGAGAAGTCTTCATGATGATAGTTTAATGGTAGGATATATGTTGTATAAATACGAAGGTTATGGAGTTAATTCTTATTTTTATATTTTTTTAATCACGAATTACGCCATTTTTTCTCTCTTATATTTCATATTGACGATAAAACTAACCGGTGAAGAGCGGTCTGAAGATCATTTTTACCCTCTATTTTTCCCTACATAGAGACAAAATGAGACTTATATACCCATGCGACAAAAACTATAGCAAAATTAACTCAAAAAGACACATACCAATGAAAGCCTATCATATCTGTGAGTGAATAAAGAGGCCACTTCAAGATTTTTTCGAGCATTTCTCTTTATAAACTTTATATGATTCCGCCGTAACCTTATTAGAAACAAAACCTATACATGGTTTCTGTCCTTTTATTGTTCATCAAAATCAAGTAATATGAACATCTTGTGACATTTATTGTTCCATGTGCCTACATTAATTTCTAAGAATATAATATTTGTTTGGCCCTCTTTCTTCCATCACAACCAGACTTCCATTTCCATACTTTCATGTTCAAGAATAAGTCTCAATTCTTCAAACCTTTGGCCACCTTTTCTTGAAATAGTAGTACCACCCTAACCCTAATCGTTGTTCAGTCGTTCTAGAAACACGAAAGTGCATTTTTATTAAAAGAACTTCGATTCAAAAAATACCCCTTTTCGATTTATGCCAACAATAGTGACTGTATGTATCTTGTGA
Source organism: Logfia minima (assembly GCA_963921325.1). NCBI lineage: Eukaryota > Viridiplantae > Streptophyta > Magnoliopsida > Asterales > Asteraceae > Logfia > Logfia minima. Next base: position 886,659 of record OY992771.1, on the reverse strand, counting down.
TTTTAGCTAATAATGTTCTTTTTGGTAATGGAGAGTATGTATATTATATACATTTTTAATTACGTAAGATTTTTATTTTTATCATTTATATTGAATAAGAGCGTCTAGTTTTTATTAATTAATTGGAATGACTTTATACTGTTACACGTGCTACAAATTCTATTTTTTTTTCTACGGATTACGTCAATCTCCTTGGAGATAGCTTCACCTGGATCAATTATGCATGTCTCACGAAAAATTTAGTCTATTAAAAACTGAAAAATGGTTGCTAGTGGTAAAATAGATCCGGTAGGGTTTCGTTCACATTTCAACTCATCAATGTAATCGTACATGTTGTTTACCAAAAAATCATATTGAATAAATCATAAGCATACTATACATAATAAATGCAACTTCTATCTGCATGCAACTTTAAGTAGTAACGACCAAAAATCCACGATGCTAGATGCTATTTCTTATGCACAGGCTTGCCTTTTATTAGAACATTGATTTCGTATCGATACCATTTTATGATCATTGTTCTAAAATTGGCGATGATGTGACACATTATGATCGACTTCTTTTTCTTCTCTTTTACCTTTTTTTTTTTTTTTTTTTTTTATAATTTGGCCGGTGCATCGATCTTGCTCCTTGAATAGTCTATTAATTAAAAAGCTAGAAGCAATCTGTTGAAGCTTTTTTGTATCGCATTTTTGATAAATAAAACAAGATTATAAACCCTAAAGGAGTTAGTTGGTGACCAATAAATATGATGTGATAAAATTCATTAAATGTATCAATTATTTCAAATAGAATTAAAAGCCTTACCATAAAGTTGTATGAAAACATATGAACAAATGCCTATTTTCCCTCTCTAAATTCAATTTTCCTTTTTGAAAAATGAAAGGACAATAAATCTGATGGTTTTTAGTACTTTTTGTGAAGTTAATTATTTGGATAGAAATAATAGGGGACCGAAATCAACTTTGTGAAATCACTTGTGCCAGAAAGATCAAATCCTTATGCTCCAGAAATGAGGAGGTGCGATGGAACAAATGGATCCCTAGAAAGATCAATATATCAACATGGTGGATTCGTAACAAATGTCTTCCAACTCGAATAAACCTTGATAAAAGGGGAATTGACCTCGATTCAACCATTGTCCCTTGTGTGAAGATGATCAGGACACAGAAACACATTTATTCTTCACGTGTGATCTCGCAAAAAAACTATGGAAGTCGATTTTTGAATGGTAGAAATTTGACCATGATCCTCCAATCATCACTCTAGCAGACTCGGACCTCACACAAACAAACCTTTTATCGAAAAGGTACCTCGATGCAGTGGTTCAAACAACATTACGGGTTATCTGGTGGTATCGGAATGACATCACTTTTCAATCCAAAAGGCCTAAGCAAGATACTCTATGTGATGAAGTGATGCTTTCTTCTTTTATTTGGTTATCAAATAGAAAGAGGAAAAATGTAATTAGTTGGTTTGATTGGGTGTCCAAACCAAACACTGTTTAATCATCCTCCTTGTATGTGTTGAGTCTCTAGCCCCTTGCTAGTAGGCCTTTTTAATGCAAAAATGCCGTTCCAAAAAAACTTGTGCCAGAAAATATGGCTTTAACGTACTCCCTTATTGCAGTGGAGTACAATCATTTATAAGAGAGAAGGCAAACATTAATGTTATGCTCATTCCACATCCCAATGATTAAAAGATAATAGGCCTTTGAGTAGTATAATTGTATTTTGTCACAAATAAATTTTCTACCAGTAAAATAGGATAAATTATAAAACAGATTTTTTTTTTATTTTTATCATCAATTTTAAAATTTTACTATTGAAATTATCGGTATTTGAAATGGACACTCAATTTTATTTTTTTATGGTTTTAGTAATATTTAGGGCTAATTAATTATTTAATTATCAATTTTAAAAGGTGACTATCAAAATTAGCAATAATAGAAATTCAACTCTTAATTTCTTCATAATCCTAACAATATATTATCTAAAAATTTGAAAGAGATAAATATATGACATGTCATGTCAAATATTACTAGAGATATGATGAAATTGAGACTCGGTTTTTATTAATGGTAATTTGATGTATAAAATCGATAATCATTGAGAAATTTAGCATAACATTTAACTTGTCATTTCTTTTTCAATTTATAGGTAACATGTTATTAGAATTGTAAATAAATTTTCAATAGATTATTATTACCGATACTTTTAATAGTTGGTTTTTATAACCGATAATCATACAATAATTCATTTTTGTTTTGTTAAAAAAAATGATCCCGTGAAGTTGATCCTAGACCTTTTATGGCAAATTGAAAACTCATTCCTATGGGTATCGTATAACCCAAAATATAGGAATCATATAACCCAAAATGTGGCTTGCATCACGACATTAAGACTGTTTTGTATTGTCTCATTTGTCCTAGGAAGAGATTCCACCCACGAAACCTCACTGAATTAAGTCGTTGACCTTAAGAAACCCTCCACCCCACAAATCGATTGATTGCGAACAAAAAATTTCAAGTCGAGCGATTAAAGAAGAGATGTGTCTTCAATACATTACATTCGTTTATCATCGTTACCAATCGAGCATCTCCCTTACATTTGTCAAGGTTTACACAAGTAGGAACTAGGTAATTAAAAATCCTTAATATTTTATACTCCAACTCACTTGGTATATGTAAAAACATATATTAGATTCAAATTTAACATTAATTACAATAATTTAATACTAATACAGTAGTAAATTGTGAATTGACAAATTTGTCCTGTCTCTTCGAGGCCTCTGGCTGCATGCATGATTCCACGTGATTAAGTAACCATTTAGAATAAAAGGCCAAATATGGAAATGTCACATCGAGGTCACTGAAGGATCACAATACTTATAATGGGGCCTCATGCACTTGATTGCATGGATGTTTAAGCACCAAAATGAAGCCATACATATTGGGGATGCTGATCAAGGGTGTTCTCACCATTGATGGTAATCTTTACATCCATTTATAGTAAGTACCACTGTTGTATACGGTGGATGCTAGTACACCGTATCCCTTCTCCACCAATAAAAAATTGTTTGACCACTTTGTTCTTCTCTCAACTATTTGACCTTCAACCCTGGCCCCACAAACTACTTTTTCAAACTCAATACAAGACCATTTCTCAAGTTTTAATAAAATGACAGATAGATAGATAGATAGATGATAGATTTTATAATTATCTTAAAGTTAATAGTAATCTTAATTTTAAATAACAGAAATGTTAAAACACGAGAAGAACTAACTGAAATTCAACATATAAATATAAACAAATTTTATACTCCGTATATAGTTTTAATAAGTATTTTATAGTTAAATCTTCTTTTTGAAAGCTAGACTTTTATTAAATTCACCTTATATTGTTCCTTCACTAAGCATGGCGAATCATCTCTTTATGGTGTAAGTTGTTCTATATTGAATCTTGATAATCGATGATAGTAAATTAAGAAGCGGTATTATCATATGTCGGATATGTGTGTATTTATGTATGTATACATAGGAATCTTTAAATTTCTAGTTTTGTCTGTGTTACTCGTTTAGTCACAAAGTATTTGACTCACTATTGACATATGATATGATGTACAATATATGAAAAATGTCACAGTTAATAAATGCTAACATCTACTCCACATCAATGAACCATACCTAGTTTTGACAAGTTTTATCATTCGAATATATAGTATAGTACTTAAATGATATTTATTTTAATAGATTATGTTCTTAGAAAGGTGGTAAGATTCCATATATAAACTTTATATAGAATATAATAAAAATTCGACCCAATTACGTTTTTTAAGATGTTACTAATGAAAGGTCGAATCCCCTTTTGATGTAATTAGCCCAATTGTTTAGGGTAAGCCATGCATGCTTTACATATTAATTTGGAGTTTATCTAGTGATAGTTAGGATTTAAGTTCTATTTATGTGTAAAAAGTGAATCAAATTTTGATTTTACGAGTTATATATCAATCATTGAAAGTAAGCAACAAATAGACATTGACATTGATAGTTTGTGTTGTTATATCATCCTCACCCAACATGTTTATATGCACTATTTGTGTTGATAATCATGATGATAGTTTAAGTGATTAGTTAATTAAACACTATTTTATTGTGGCACAAAAAATGAATAAGATTACCAGTACCAGATATTGATGCATTAACCAATTGCCAAATTAGAGTTAAAGAGTCAATAATAATATAAAATATTGTTGTGAAACTTGTACATCATGGCCTGTCAACCATTAATGCTGTTGTTGTTAGAATAAGAGAAATCCAATTTGTAACTCGATTGCGTGCCATTATAATTATTCTTGTAAAACGGTAAACCTACAAAAAATAGATAAACTAATGCCATACTCATACATCAGTTCATGTAATTAAACATATATGAATATATTTATTTAAATTTCAAGAAGATTGGTGACACGTACTATAATGGAGAGGAACAATCTCTTAATTACAGCGTCTAATTACAATGAAAAGACTTAATTACTAGCTAATTAAAAATAAATAACTTTTGTCTTGTCCTCGAATTATTATTGGGTCTAGTTAAAGTTCTTGAGAACTATTTTTTTCTCAACATATTGATGAAACCATTCGATCCCTTTTGTAATAATCCCTAAAGTTTATTTATCTTATATAATATTTTGTAAAACTTTTTTGAATAAGGAAATATAGATTGAGATTCTCTCATATTGGTTGCAACATGAGTGATTGAGAGAACAAGTTCTCTCACAATTCAAAATCTAATAAGTTAAACTAATTCACTGTTACTTTATATTGTGAGTCCTACTATCTTTGTTTATGAAACTTCTCATACTAACTTGAAGAAAATGCCAAGTGTTTACTTAGTGGTAGAATATACTAGAATCAGTAGGTTAAACTTTTGATTATATTCGTTACAAGCCCTAAAGTAGTTTTAGGAAAATTTATATGTGTGTTATGAGCACTAAATTAGATAGATAAGTTACGCAAAACATACAAACTAAAAATGTATATATGTAAAAGTTGAGAGGGTTAAAATATAGAACAACATTTATTTACATGTCAATTGGTTAATTATATATATAATTTATATGTTATTAATAACATACATGTTATTTTCTTTAAGAAAAAATTACATACACGTACATATTGCTAATAGCTTCTCACTTTAATAAATATGTCATTTATCTACACTTTTTTCTACGCACTTTGAAAAAAGTATAAACTTTTTTGTTAAATTTCTCACACTCGTAAATGTGAATCAATTTATAACATTTATAAGCGTGAAATATTATTACATTTTCATATTTAAAATTGTAAGGAAAAGAAATATACATTTATACATATATTCGAATGTTGAAATCAATTTGTCATACTCAATTTGTCCATACATCTCCTTGTGTGAATAAATGAGGCGTGACAAATTTACCTCACACTTGTAAGTGTACAATCAAGTTTATGTTTATACAGAACAATAAGTGTGAACTTTTTTATATACAATTATAATTGTGAAAAATGATATTATTTCTAATATTTTTTAGGCTTATAAATGTAACACTTTTAAACACTTACAAATATAAAAAATGTTAAAAGTGTATAAAAAAAGTGCGTACAAATGACAATTTTGTTCTACGGCCTGATCACGTGATGTTAACTGATAGTAAAAGCAACATAGTACTTATTTTCATATCTACACAGCTTCTTTAGATATTTAACTAACAGTAAATTAATACAGTAAAAAGTATTAATTCAACATGGTTAAAAGATGACCAAGGAAGATATATAAAAATTTTAAAATGGATCTAAAAAGCTATTGTTAAATAAGAAGACAAAAGTAGGACCCAAATATAAGGGAGAGACAACCCTTCTCTCTTTCTGCTCCTACTTCCACAACCCTTTTTCTTTCTAATTCTCTCTCATGTGTTGCTTACGAACTTCTCTTTTGCATTTCAGTCAGTTTGATATCATCATTTATCATAAAACTTTTTAGTGTTTGTGTGTATATATAGTGAGATTGCTAAAGATTGAGATAAGGTGGTTTTGACTTTTTCTTTCTAGTCATTCGATTCCTTGCATGCAACAAAAAATAAGAATTTTAATTAGTTCCATAACAAGAGTTTAATATATTGTTAGAGAATTGAAATGGGACATGGAGGTGGACATACTTGTTGCAACAAACAAAAAGTGAAAAGAGGTTTGTGGTCACCTGAAGAAGATGAAAAACTCATCAACTACATTTCTTCTCATGGCCATGGTTGTTGGAGCTCAGTCCCTAAGCTTGCTGGTCTGTGTTTCATGAACTTTCTTTCAGAATTTTTAAATCTTTCACTTGTCATGCACAGGAATGTTAATTAGACGCAAGTATGTTTGTGTATAAAAGTGAAGAGGAGAAAGTTAGATTGTGTTTTTTGAGCAACAGTTTTTGGAAAAAAAAAAAAAAGAAAAAAAAAACTAGCCTAGACGCTAGGAGAAACTGAAAAGATCGATTAGATTTAGATGGGATTTTTATCAATGTATTTATTTGTTTGGTGACTCAATAAGTTTGAAAATTTTCATTTTGTTCTAGGTCTCCAAAGGTGTGGCAAGAGTTGCAGACTGAGATGGATTAATTATCTAAGGCCGGATTTAAAACGAGGCAGCTTTTCTTCGCAAGAAGCCTCTCTCATAGTTGACCTACACCGAATTCTTGGAAATAGGTAGAAAGAGCTTTTATATCGTACTCAAGTTGTAACTTGTCATGTTAAGTTGTTAATTATGTGATCTAACGTACGTTTGTTTTGAATATATAGATGGGCACAAATTGCAAAACATTTGCCAGGAAGGACGGATAATGAGGTTAAGAACTTTTGGAATTCGAGTATTAAAAAGAAGCTTCTTGCTCATAGTCACTTTTCTAGTCATAATCTTGCCACCACCTTTCCTAATACGAAAACTGCCAGCATTCATGTTCCTTTAAGTTGTGATCTTCAATATTATGATGGTTTATTTGATGCAAACCCTAATGTGATAAGCCCATATCAACCACACATGATCCATGATCAAGATCATCATGCCCATGCACCACCACAAGTTGTTAGTCAACCACCTTTGACCAATCTAGACAAATTCTATGATGTTGATCCTAATCCTAATCTCCCTCCCCTTCCTCAATCATTCATGGTCAACTCATCTTCTCTTTTTGATAATCAATTCTCTACAATGGAATTCTATGATCATAGTATCCTTAAACCGGATACTTATGACCTAATCCTTGGCCAAAACACATTTAAACTAGGTCACGAAACAAGTAACATCAAATCCACCACCGATATTACTCAACCAATTATGAACCTGTCCACAAGTTCTCAAACCGATTACCTTGAAAGTTTTATGACAAATTATCCGTCATCTTCATCGTCACCATCATCATCATTGGTGTTACCTCAATTTGTGGTGAGTAAAGTAACAAGTATTATGTAATTAATTAATCGATGTTAATATGTGTGTTTTAGACCAAGAGTGAGTAAACCTAAATATTGCTAGATTTAGTGTCTTTAATTCAGAGGGGACAATAGTATGTTTCTGATGTTATTTCCATATGAAAAAAGAAAACATATTTGCAGTTTCTTCACATGTTCTTGAGATATGTCTCCATATATATAATGTATATTTAATTTCACATTGATTGTTGTATAATACGTCTCTTGTGGTACAAACACAGTCACACATACTTGAGTTTGTGTATGTATGTCAAAAGTAGGTGTAGTAGCTAGGTGGGGACTTTTGGTACAAAGTTGGCTACAAGTTAAGAAGCATATATATGAGCATAGGCTATCTATTTCTTGATTGATGTTAAATTAGATCCAAAGTCTAGAAAGAATGTCATGTGGTTACACACAGAGAAGACTCAACTCAAACTTGATACTTTCTCCACCCCATCTTACTCAACTATGCAACCCAATGGGCTAACCCATCCATCAATATTTCTAGTTTTCTATATATCTAAAATTTCAAACTATATTGATCGAAATTAGGATGATATAACTAATATTTTGGTTTGTTTGAAGTCACTATCGATGGAATTAATGTTTCAGAATTAATTTTGTGAGAAGTTACAGCCTTACTCGGTATGGCGGTTAGTTTGGTTTATGTGGAATAATGGTTCATTCATAGTGATGTCAAAACCACGACTTAAATATATATACAGAGATGATATATGTTTGTTACTCCTTATAAAACAACACAATTCTATTATCAGTAATGATATTCTCTGTAACCGAATCCTAATAAAGCTTCCTCCACCATATACCAGTCAACGTTGACTTGCATTTGCTACTCTGACATGGCGATACATAGCTGGCAAACTTCTAGGCATACGTGTAAAAAGGTCATCAATAGTACATTAGGACATATTCAACCCAATATATATAAGAACCCTAACATATATATGTATATATAAATAAAAACTAGAATTAATAAGAAAAACCTGAAGATGCTTCAAATAAGGATCTTAATTGTTCCCATAACAACTAAGCCAACTATTAAAGATTCATAATACCTTCACTTTTTTTCTCAATTTAATATTTAAAACAAAATGATTATGCAATTGCATGACTAATAATGTCATTTTGATTATTATAACTTTATAGGGATAGTCTGGTGGTTGTGAGTCTCTCGGTTAAAACTGCTGTAACTTTATGATTAAATGTGAGACGCATAAATCATTTGATTTAAAGAGATTTTTTTATTTTTTTCTGTAAATAAGGTCACTTTTTATAGGGGCTGTTTAGCTTAATTCGTAATTAAGATAATATTTCTCATATATTTAGTCTAGCAAATTATAAAAATCATCAAGTACAATACGTTAGGCCCGCATATCTTTTTAAAGAAAAGTCATATTTTTTATGCTGGGTACAACCTTTACATTATCACTAATTTTTGTATTATATATATTTATTTATTTATTTTTGTATTTTTTAGCAAATTGTTAATTTCACTTTCATTTTTTATCAAACTTTTTATGGGTTATTCTCTAGCCTGGTGCCTACCCTACTCTTATTTTTCCAATAATACCCAATTCAAAATCTGACCTTTTATATGAAATGTAAACATTATTTCTGCTTAAAACCTTGATCCAAATCAAGTTAAACTATTTTAGTTTTTTTACCTCAAGAAGCCCACATCTATTACAGTATGATTTTGGACCAGATTTCGAAACCCATTTGACGATAAGAATCTGGGAAACTGCAAACGTCGTCGTTTGGATACTGCTTGAATCCAAACCTAGATCTCTAATTTTCTCTCTCACACACAGATAAACAAATACAGTAGTTTATATGGGTATATACAAAATCTCGAAAACACCCCTTGGAAAACCCAGTTGATACTTGATACTTGCAGATGGGATATCAACTACTTTTATTTTGTGGTTTAAAAGTTTATATTAAAACTAAATTAGGTTACTGCTAATTATTATTTTTGAGAATCAGAAAAAACTATATACTCGTATATGTCTCACTTGGTGTTATTTAACACGTAGATTTCACTTATGTTTTTACATTCCGTTTACCAGTAATTTTTATTACTAACCAATTAGGCATATTTTTATGGATATATTACGTAGTTGATGCATATTTAATTGTAAGATGGGTTTCGGTTTAAGCAATTAGCATAGTCTCTTGATGTTGGGGACCGCTGGCCGGTGCGTGTGGAATATTTACCAGTATAAAAATCATAAAATAAAATAAATAAATCTTCCAGCTAAAATTATGTACAGGTCTTCATAAACATGAATTCGAGATAATTTTATTTTTATTACATAATAAAACACAACTTATATTTCAGATTATTAGATATGATGACTATTGCAACCAGCATCTAACGTACCATGAACAACCTTCAAATTATGTTTTTCTTTTTTAACCGTGGTTTCGATGCCATCTTCAGTGATTCACCACCTACTATTCACGGGGATCAAGTTAATTATTTACCGAACAATGTGATAGAGACCTGCTAAGGGTTCGTTAACCATTATTCATTCAGTATGAATTTAGGGATCAAGCTAGGTAAATGAGATGATCAATTTGTATAACTCGATCAGCTTGATCTATAAATATGAGATAAATATATCGTTTGATTAATTATATAGTTAATATCACCAAGACACCAAGTACAGACCTAGATGTAGTCATATAAATCGATCAAGAACTTATTGGTTAGAATAATATTTTGTCTTAAATATAACTAACTAGTTTTTAAATCCATATATACATAAGATATTCCATTTAAATCTTATATTACAATACAATATTACTTAAGAAAATAACTAAAACATTTAAATGATATAACCAACCGAATGAATTCAACAATATAATTAATTGATTAGCATCATAACAAGTTATTGGAAAAAGTAAAGTAATAATGGATCGCATGGTATTTTTAATGGTGTCTAAATCTTATATAAACTTAAGTGTAGGTGGTAAGGATCTTAAGTAAATAGTTACTAATAAAAATAAAAGATATTTATCTCGATTACACTCATGCGATATACAATAGTAAAAAGTGTTCAATTTTTTTATTTTAATTTATTTTTCATCGAATAATCAAAATGTAAATAGAAGAAAACAAATCATCAACCGAAATACGTTTAAAGTAAATAAATAAAGGGCAATTGAAAAATAAACTTAATGCATATCGAATTCAAAGTCTTGGTATATTTCCTTCTTCCTATCTTTTCAATTATACTTGATGTTTGTTACGTTGGCAAGTTGGATTTATATGTAAGGGTTGGCGAGTACCTGAACTTGTTTAAAATCAAACTTATTTAGGGTAATTGGTTAATATGTTCGTTTGACTAAAGATGATACCACAATTTCTTATAGTATATAATCCTCCAACAACAGTAATAGTAAATAGATAATACTTATCGTTAAAAAAATAAAAATTTTATTCCGATAGAGTAATAACTTATATTTATCTTTATTACTAAACTAAATATTTGAGATTATTTTAATCTTTGAATTGTTAATGAATTTAAACATAAATCAATAAGCAAAGTGGAGATTTTTTAACACTACGAATTTTATCTTACACTTGTATTTATTAAATAAAAATGTTGGATTTAATGAAGATATATCTTTTAGTAGTCGGTACGTATTAGATAAGGTACAAATAATATTTATACTGTGTGATATAATATTAAATAGAATTTGTGTGTATATATATAAATATAAATTTTAGTGAAAATTTTCTTTTAATAATTTAGAACATGACATTTTATTTTTAAAATTAAATAAAAAAATAAAAAACTTAAATGATCAATTGATCTTTTAATCTTGAAAGATAATGTTGATAATTTTTATATTATATTTAAATTAATTAGTGATAAAATTTGTTTTGGTTTATATCAAGTCATGACAGGTTTTGTTTTTTGCATCTAATGAATCGTGAAGTGTGATGAGTTGGTTGGGTATTTATACAATTTAATACCCAATGGGCCCTTGGAATTGATCGAACTAATTTCTGTTTATTATTGATCTGATGGATGATTTACATAATTAAGGGCGGACTTAAAAATTTATATATAAAAATCTAAAAGAAATTATTTTAATTTATCATTTTGAAAAAATAAAAATTTTGAATATCACTAATTACCTTTAGATTTTTTTCTTTTGTAATTTTAGGTCTTTGGGAGGCAACACTCCCTTCTTGATCCGCCCATGTACATAACAAAAAACCAACTTATATTAAATCATGTTAGGTATAAATACATATCTCACATCAAACATATAGAGAAATCATAACTCTATTTATTCTCACCTGGTTTGGGGTGGAACTCATTTAAACTTATGTGCTGAGCTTTAAACTTATTGAACTGAAAAAGGTCCTGACAGATGACTGCAAGTGATGGCATCTTTGTTATCAATTGAAAGGGATAGAACAACAAAGCGGGGAAACACACGTTCAAGTTCAAAATCGATTCAGAAGGGGTTGAGTCAGATGCGATTTTTTGCATTTTAGCTTTTGGGATATGTTTCTTTATTCCCTTATAATATAACCGTTATCCTTTGTAACCTTAAACCACGAAAATACTCGGTGGCATTCTAATTAAAATGAGATAACGAGTCCTTGCTCGTGAATAAAATAAAACACAACGACTGGATATAACCACGCCATTCTGTGTGTTCTTTATTGTTTTCATTAAGTTTCTATTGTGTTTATTCTTGTGTTTAATCAATCAAATTAGGTCTGTTGTCCAACAATCGGTATCAGATCTACGGTTATAGCCCGATGCCAATGTTGTTGGAATCCTATGTAACTATCGAGAATAATAAGGCTTGATTTCGCGAAGTGACATCATCTAAAAGGAGGTTTTGATAAATGATCACGGTGATTGCCTGATCTCGTCTCACTAACTCCCGAGAACAAAAATGTTTGATCTTGAGGAATATTCCATCATTGAAAGAGATACGCAATGTGAAATTTAGATTTATAAGGGGAATTGTTAGGTACAAACTTATAGTACATATATAATACATAAAATTAAAATATTATATTATGCATGTATTACTTTCTCTATCACCAATTACCGATCGATTATATAGTAAAATTTCATTTAAACTCCGTATGCCGGACTCTGGGCTAATTAAATTGAAAAAGTACAAACAGTTATGGCACTACTACAATTTAATCATATGACATGGAAGAAAGTTACATTATAATTTATAATGATGAAAGAAAATAAATTAACTTGCAGTTGATGTCCTTAAAAATTCGTGCATTGACCGTATATATACAATTTTTTATTATATTACAGTAAGATGTATATAATCATAGAGTCATGCTAATAGAAATGGAGGCAAAAAACCCAAAAGTATGATAATGATCCTTCCAACCTAGCAACATACTTTTTAAATGTATTTGTTGGAGACACGCATCTTTATTACCATATATAGTACGGTCAATAAAAAGCGTGAACAAATTGTTAGAATCTCCAAATTCCCACGCTTCAACATTCAGTCATACGTATATACAGATAAGCACACAAGTACACACAAAAGTAGTTTTGTACATGCTAAAAACACTTGCATATTATTGCAGGTCAGGTATCCAAAGGTACACAGAGATCAATTTTTGGACTACACAGAGGTCCAAGCTTGAGCAATACATTGTTTTTCTCATTAACTAAATATTATTTCAACAACACATTACTTAACTTGTTATACTACTCTAAAGCCCATCTTTGGTTGCTCCTTCAACTTGATAGCCGTGAAATGTTTGATACCTGGAAAGAATACAAACTATCTGATTAACATACTCTGAAAAATGAGCGGGTAACCCAAACCTAATACAACCCGCTTACATTTTTAAGTCAGAAACCTGCTGAACCCATTTAATGGAAGTAATAAATTCACAAAGCTCTTAAATCAGAAATCTCGATTCAGCATATGAATTACCACTCAAACCAGTTTTTAAGTCTAATATTTTCCTAAAACATCATTATATGTCATGCCAATACAAAATAAACTGGTTTTAACCTTTACCAGGTTGCTCCTCTTGAAACTTTTGAATACCACTTATTGACCGTCTTCATGTGATGCACCTGAAGAGACCTGAAAAGAACATATTATTTGAGTTAAAGAACACTGTTAAAACAGTGAAACTATGCATAGAAGACCCGAGTCATAACCTGCGTGCCAGATATGTTTTGAAATGGTACTCGAGATGTATTTTTCTGTTGTGATGCTATTTATGAATATGTAAACTGGATTTCTCTATATAATAATTATCTCTGAATATTATTTTTTGGAGTTTTTGTATCGATAATACAGGATGAGAAATACATACCTTATAATTGACAATTCCAAGAGTAAACAAATCAAACTCTAATACGTGCTACATAGAGACCTGAAAAACAATAAACCAAGGAAATTAAGAATTATTTCATCACCATATAGAAAATTATCAGATTATAATTAGACTTAAGATAAAGGATAAAGCATACAAATTAAATTAAGATCAGGATACATAGACTCAAACAGTTACATAATCAAGCATAACAGAATATTTTAATCAGCGTTTTCTACTTCAATATCCGTCCTACGCCCGTGCCTCGGTAACATCATCAAGCATTGGTATATTATTAGGCACGGATTCGGTATACGAGTCATCATCATCTCTATCAAAATTGGTTCCCATGTCATATGTATCCCTTGGCTTAGTCCTAATTACGTGTGACCATCCAACATCTTTAAGATCCTCTATATAGAACACTTGTTTTGCTTGAGAGGAAATTATAAAAGGATCATCTGCCAACTTTTCACCGGTGTGTATCAACGGTCTCGAAAAATTCACAAGAGGAAACCCATACTTATCTTTCTTTAACCCTTTTGAAGGTCGAATATCGACCCAATCACAATGGAAAAGCACGACCTTATATCCCGAAAAATATTCTAGCTCAATAAGGTTGATAAGTTTGCCATAGTAAATTCCTCCTTCAACTTCCATAATGACTCCGGAATTTTGGGTCTTTTTAGACTCTTCACGCCTCCTTGTAAGGAATCTGAACCCATTAGTGAGGAAGCCTTTATATTGTTTAGCAAAGGTGCTTCGTCCAATAGCAAGGGATATAACTTCTTCATCAAATTAATTCTCTTCTAAGAAAGGAACCTACCATAATTAAATACTCTTGTTAGTTTACGCTACTAGAATATGAGACTGCTATAAGAACTAAATTTGTTATACCTGGCCTTGAAACCAAAATGCAAATTTCACAACAAGCAATTTCTCTATTGTCTTTGAGTCCAACGGCTTATCCTTGGTAGCTTGTTGTTCACCCAAAATACGACTACAAGAAATAGATGTTACTCTAAAACTCAATAATGCATTTTTTATAACTATAATATGTTGAAAAAAACACTTACTCGCGAAAAGATTGAATTTTACTATGGTTGAGTAATACACAGCAATGCGCTTGACCTAATGACTTGTTGTCAAGCTGAATAATGTCAACCTTTCCTAGCTTGTGTCCACCATAATTAAGCATGTACATTTCTTCTCTAAGAATATTTGCAGAATTTCTAGGAAGACGATCAAATCGAGTCTCTACACCTTCGAAGTATCGTGAAGAAGTGGAATTGGAGCAAGTTGGGCATGCCAGACGACCCTTAGTGCTCCAACCAAATAACTGGAAAATGATTCACTGTCCACAAAAGTGAGGCTCATAACTTGAAATGTTGCTTAAAAAAAGCATCATAAGCATCTACGCGCTCCCATAACAATTTCAACTCCTAGATAAGAGGTTGTAGATAAATATCTATATCATTTCCAGGACCTTTACCCCAGGAATAATTGCTAAAAGATGAAGGATTGTTGCTACATGCAAATCCAAGGATGTAAATTATCTGGAATCAACACCACTGGCCATGTACTATACGATGTTCTCACTGTACGAAAAGGATTGAATCCATCACCAGCAAGACCAAGCCTCACACTACAAGGATCTGAGGCAAACTCTGGATATCGGACATCAAATGCTTTCCAAGCAATTCCATCTGCAGGATGCCTTAACTTTCTATCTTTAGTTAGACGTACGTCATGCCACCTCATTTCCTTAGCTGTTTTATCAGACATAAATAGCCTTTAAGTCGTGGAAGTAAGGGGAAATAACGCAAAACTTTTGCTGGTTTGTTTGACTTGCTTGATTCTGAACTTTCACCAACTCCATCCCCTATATCACTTTCGTATCGCGGAGCTTCACAAATGCAACAAGATTTTTGACCTTCCCTATCAGCCCGATAAAGCATGCAATCGTTAGGACATGCATGAATTTTCTCGTAATCAAGCCCTAAATCCTTAGTCAATTTTGTGGCTTGATTGACAGATGATGGTAGGGATGTAAGATGAGGAAAGACGTCCCTTAGAAGCTCTAGTAGCATGCTAAAAGCCTTGTTAGATATGCCACCAATGCATTTGATATGGTATAAGCGTAGAGTGAAAGACAAACTAGTATACTTTCAACCAGGGTAGAATTCTTTATCACACTCTTCTAACAACTTTTTATATGGAATATCCTCCGTGTCATGTTCAAACTATCCTCAGATTCACCAATATCTCCCTCAAAGGTTGTATCTGCTACTTTTTCATTGTTCGAAGGTAAGAAATTTACACCTAAGGCATCGCAAACCAAACCTCTTATGTCATCTTGACCAAAAGAGGTTTCTTGAACAATACTAGATTGAGAATGTGATGAAGGTATATCCTGCTCCCCATGAAATGACCATGTCATCTACCCCAGGCAAAACCCATAACACGATATGTGGGTGTGAACATTATCTACATCCAACCTCTTATAGTTACAACATCTAAGACAAGGACATGTAATTAATCCCCTTATACCTCTAACACATTTAACAGAATACACATGAGTCTAATACTCAACTAAAGAATGCAATTAATCTGCTCATTCAAGAGGAATCGTCAATATAATTTCACAAATCCAACTCACTCACAGTATACATACATTTATACGCCTTGAGATTCTATTACAATCCTATAATATGTTCAATTAACTACTGCAAAATTCACAAATGTACAAATATCAAGATATTACAAAATCGGAGCTAAGCATACATATGATACCATTTGATTCATCAATACAAAAGTAATACACACCATTCAGTTTAACAACAGAATACAAATACAAAATGTAGTTGAATCGACTTACGATTGATGAATTGACGTTACGTACAGCGATTGAAGAGCTAGGGTTTATCAATCGAATAGTTTCTCACCGATTTTAAGTTGAGCTAGGGTTTAGACTCAATCGCGATTCAGGGCTAAAAATCGCTGATACGGCGGAGCTTCCTTTTCAAATTCAATTTCAATTGAACAGAGCGCGAGTGGAGTAATGAAAATAGTCGAATTATTAATGATCCGAAAGTAGGGGCCGGGTTTTAATCCTACTGTGCGTAACTTCAATTCAACAGAGTGCGCGTGGTTGGTCCTTATTAAGTCGCCAATTTAAAATTAATTTAATTAACAACAAAGTCCACACTTTTTCATGTGGCTTTTGTTTAATTTTACTAGTAATAGTAATCTGATTATTTCAAACTCCACGCTTTTGTGCGTAACATTCCAAAACAAAATCCACATACTTTATTCTTAAGTTTCCTTTCAGCTTTTTAAACGCTTTTAGACGTGTAATTATTTGGCTTTTTACGGTATTAAATGTGGACAATATTTAAACCTAAATAACCGTTAGTAAATTCTCCACGTTACTATTTGCATGAAAATTTATGCGTGGAAAAATCAGAACTCTTTGTTGAACTGATATTCTTTTTTAAGGTATTCTAAAATAATTATTTACTTTTAATTTTAACCAATCAAAAAGTATTCAAGTGAAGAATAATAATATTTTATTGGATAACAGTACGGTTATTGTATATTTTTTGACCTAGTGAATTCTTATAATTTCCATTTAATAAATGTGTCAGTATTAAATAGAGGTAGAAGGCAAACGAGCAACAAGCTGGGCCGCTAGCCCTTTTTGAATTGCAAAACTAATTCTTTTGAAAACAACATCTATTGATCTAGGGGTCATAACATAGTAATTACTATGCATGACCCGTTTGATTATGTTGAAGAGCTCCACCGTCTCTGGTGCAAGGAAACCAAAAGTATCAAATGCGAAAGGTATAAACACGTGTTGATTTTCAATGCATACTTTCTTGTGTATATTTTAAAAATTGTGTATAAATTTGTAGTGAACAATTGAATTGAAAAGTGGAAGTGTTAAATTAAATTGCATGATACAAAAGTTTGAGTTTAGCGAAAGTATTTTTAAAATGAATTTTGTATTTAAATAATTCCTGCACGCCAAATATGTTATATAAAGTTTAAAATTATAGTAAAAGTAATTAATCAGTCTATACTTTAATTTTGTTTTTAATTAAGTAGATATATGTAGGCGCGTGATGTATAATACTGGGCAATAATGGCTCCCTGGCGTTGTGTCACTATCCACCATTCTTTCCAGTTTGGTTTTAATTTGTCGTTTCAAACATTTGTGTAAAATAAACCTTTATACGCTCCACCTCTCCACACTAATTTATACTGTAGTTTAATTGAAGCTAACATTTTGTCAAAAAATTAACACGATAAAAATGAATCGCATATACTTATTAATTACCAATGGGACATGATCATCTTCAAATTAATCCAGGAACTGAAGATGCACGCTTTGCTTCGCTACATCAACAACGTGTAACGTTTCATCGAGTACTAATTCAAATGTCTTGAGAACTGTACGTTTGGCTAATCTGGTGACATCAGAATTAAGTGACTTTCAACATAAAGAAATCAAGAAGCGACACCATCAAAGATGACATCGTTCTATTTTCTTTTGTTAACTTGAACCTCAATTGGACCATCCTATGATCTTGTAACCCTCATCTAGTTTGCTTGCATCATATGCCCTAGCATCTTGCCATATGTCTCCTTGGGCGTTAGTATGAATACCAAGAGCACTGCAACAAATCTCTTGCTGCAACACCGTCGTTATAGAAATAAATAAATAAATAAAAAAACTCAATTTGCTTTCTACTCGGTGTTTAGTTTAATTATTATATAAAAATAATAGATAGATTAGGAGGGATGATGTTACATCTGATAGTTATGGCCCTATATCGTTTTATTGACACTGTTGTATATTAGCAAGGTTATATTTACAGTGATATGATTATTTACCATGTGCGTGCATTATTTTTACATTGGTTTGCTATTAAATTTGTTATGAAGTAGTCATGATTATTTACCATGTGCGTGCATTATTTTTACATTGGTTTGCTATTAAATTTGTTATGAAGTAGTCATGATTATTTACCATGTACGAGTATCAAATCAAAATAACCTTTTATTTGAAAAAAATAAGTATTATTGAGAAGTCCACATCAGCTTATTTTCAAAATGTACTTTAGGTACCACATTAGGTATCATGTCATGATTATTTTAATTATATATATGCTCCGTATTGTTATTACGGAGTACTTATTGAAGGAAACTATCATGTCATACGTACTATCATCTATTTTCTCTAGAACCATCGCTTATATTTTAAGAAGATTTCATATCCATTAGAGGTATTAATTAATATTAATTTGGACTTTTAAATAACAGCTAATAAATCATGATAGGTGGTAAGTAGCGGTTAAAATATTAACTCATATAATAATTAATGTTTACTATTTAACTTAAGTACATAAACATTGACACTTTGACAGTACCATAGCGGTGTTTAATGAAAATTGACGGATTTTTGGTGTAAATTGCTATCTTAACCTAGGCGAAATCCATTTTAAAAACAACTGAGCCTATTAATTTATTATTAATTGATGATACATGTAATGCCATAAATGATATGTACCAGATTAAATAGCACGTGTGTGATCGAATTTTCTTGTCATACACCGTAAGTGGTTTAAGCATGAACACGTTTAGACCCGTGACAATTTTTATCTATATTTTATATTAGGGATTTGTTAATTATTATATTTACGGTAATATAGTGGCCAAATATACTTTAGTTAAGTAGAATATACACTCATATATAAACACTCATTTTTCTAAAAATACATGAATATATGTCATTTATAACATGAATAATGATGTTAAGATTATAGAAAATGACGAGGTTCTTTATTGATTGTAATTTATTTATTTTTAATTATAATATGATTAACAAAAGATTGCCTAAGTTATGCTTAGGCTTGGGGTAATGGTTAGCAGATTCATTTACATTACTTTAAAAACACTATGCAAGTTCATTATAAACTCATTAATAATTATTTGATTCCTCAATGTAGGTAATTTGTGTGTGGCTAAAAATAAATAATCCTAATTGGGTAACAAACTAGTGATGTATAATACCTACAAAATATATAAAGTTTGACGAACTAAATATATATGAAAAATGAGGAAAGAACATTTTGTTGGATTAATCATATCGTATATCATATCATATATGCAATATATATAAGTTGAAAAACGTACTTCTTGTCAAAATGTACATAAAGCATCTTCGTTCATAGTTGTTTTCTAAAATTAAATTAACGGAAGATTAAAATTCAAATTGCCCATAATAAAATAAATTGCCTAGCACATTTTCATTAAAAAAATAATAGATAATTTCAAATCCATCTTTATTGAATAACTCAAATAGAATATTATGCAGGAACTTTAACCTTTTATTATTTTCATTTTTTATTTAAGGATGGACATTGAATACTAGAGGATCATAGTTAATTTTATCGGTATGTACATAAGTTTCGAAAAATAGCAAAATCAGTCCATACAAATTTAATAATACTCTCGTATTATTTTATTAATTTGATACTTAATTGCTTTTAAATTACAGTTAAACCCTCACACTTTAAATAATATTTTTCGTCACTCAAAACACAAAATAACAAATGGTTGACACTAATTATTATGGACAATATTGTCGTATTCATATTACTTTACCCTTATAATATTCTTCATCAATGATAACTTTTTTATTATTGTAATAAATTTATAATTTATTATACTTATATTAAATATATATCATTATCATCACGAAACAATAAGCTAGTTTTTTTAATAACAAAATCTCTATCAATAAATACAAAAGATATAATAATATTATTAACTAGAAGACAACCTAACCTATATCGAAATCGGAATAACAAATAAATCTAACTAATCTGTACATTCGTATTATGGCCCGATTTATAAGGTGATATGAGGATGTCCATAAATCAAGAGAATCAATTTATATTTATTATCCATTTCTTTACGTAAACATACACATTTACCTTCCATGTACACAACCTTTGATAAGATTCACTGTTATTAATTGTTGATGTTGTTGTTTAGGCGAACATCATCCTTATCCCTTAAGAATTGTAATATGGAAATTTGTTTTAGAATATAGTAACCTTTGCAACAAGTCAACAGCATTTAAACAGTAAACAATTCCATAGTTATTCATGGCTTAATTTTCTAACATGATCACTACGTATTTATTGTTAAAGGTGACCCTTTAATTTAACCTTTAAATACTTTTCTTATGATATCATTTTGCTCCCGCGATGCGCTAAAAGCTGTCAAATTATATATGTTATTTTTATAGAATTGTATATTCGTTAGACTTAATTAATTTTTAAAATATTATTGTATTTATCAAAATATTTATAAATATTAATTAGTATATACTTTATGGGCTTGAACTTCTAATTTTAACAATTTTAATCCCCTCTAAATGAATAATTTTCATTTGACAACAAAAAAATCTCTAACCACCTTCGATCACAATTTCCAACTAGTTGTTATCAAACATAACATATATCTAGACTTTCTATTTTAGAAAATTTGAAAATAAACTTTGAACATTTAACTTGTATATGTATATATATGTATTTATGGGTTGATTTTTTTATAATATTGAAAAATAATATTGTATTCAATAATTGAAACTTGATATAATAAAAAAATAATAATAACAATGTAAATAGTAATATATGTGCGACCACCGTCATTGTAAATAACAAATCGACTTCATAAATTGAGTAGGTAAAAAGAAGTTTCAGCGATAAGCAAAACTTCTGATTTTAACAATATGCCTCTGCCGATATGCTATTATGCATGGTCATATTGCTTGTTGACTAGTTGTTGAAAACAAATATAAACTAACTTTCTTAAAACATATATCTTTTTATTTTTGAATGGCAGAGGATTAATTAATTAGATTAAAACTTTCCTAGCAGAAAGCAAGAGAAAATAAACACGATTAGATGGAGTGGAGTTATAGCAAACTAAACTAGGATAACAACACCATTCAGTCCAATATAGCTTAACATATATCTACTTTCATTATTTTAAACCTGGACAGTTTCAAAATATAAATATGGTACGTACTAATATAGTTCAACATCTTTAGCAGGCTGCAGGGATTTCTTGTTTTGTAGAAGATGTCATTATGAAATAATACATACAACTAAGAAAACTGAAAATAACGTTACGGAACACTACCACTTCACTTAACATTATATTAATTTCCTTCGTCTCAAAAATAGCGTCTTATAAAAATTTGTTTGAATTTATAATAATTTAATAAAATGTCAATTTTACTTTTATATTCAAGTCAAATTTAACTAAAAATATTTAAAAAATAAGTTATTAAAACTAATAAATGAGAGTAAATTTGATACTTCAATGATTTTTTATATTTAGTTTTCTGTAATAGGATATTTTTTCTAGAACAAACAAAAATATTAAAGTGAACATTTAAATTGAGATGGAAGAAGTACTAATTATTTTGTGCATGTATAAACAGATAAAAAAAGGTCATGCTTATAACTGTGTACACAAGGGATGAACTCGGAATGAAACCCGTATCGAACCAGTTGGTACCAGTTTTTTTTAGCCCTAAAGTGAGAACGAATACCGGACCTTTTGAAGCGATACGGTATTGGTACAGTTCCTGTACTGGTGTGGTAAAATTTGTACCATAACGGTTTGGTACTGAAAATATAATAAAAAAGATTAACTAATAGGTTTATGAGTGAATCTTCTGTACATATCTTATATTCAATAAAAATAAAAAACAATAAATATAAATGTATCTCAAATAAATAAAAGAATTCATCATTTAATATAGAAGGACAATGACAAAGAAAAACATATATATATGATACACGTTGTTTTGTACCATGTTATGTGATTTTGTAATGACACAAAGTCACGAGCCTTAGCTATATATTAATAAGCAATACGCTTAGAATTCGATATAACTAGGGTGGTTAAACATGAATCTTTGTGTCAAAAAGCACTAGCTAGAGATTTATGAAATTTTAATTTTATTCATACGTGATAATCGACTCTAGTTTTGTTTAATCATTGAAAAATATCATTTTGTTTTCATATACTCATAATATGATCATAAAAATAATGTTTTACTCACTAATGTTTTTTCCGAGTAAATCTTATAAAATATAGAAAGAACCCGACTAATAACAAATGAAACATATATATTTCGGGTATGGTACAAAAACATGATAAGTGGAAATATATCGATACCGAACCGGAAGTACCGGTTTTCTCTTTGGTCCAAAAGTGAGTACCAAATACCAAAACATTTAAAATCGGTTGGCATCAATTCAATACGGTACCAATATAGAAGCGAAAATTCACTACGAATACTTACCCCTGGTGTACACTAGTACATACTCTTATTTACTTATTTTACTATTTACTACTTACTACTTTAACTACTTATTAAATCTGAAAAAGTGGATACTGCAAATTAGTGTGATATGATACATCTTACATATATGTTTTGGGACCAAAAAAAGGTAACGATATGTGTCGTCCTATAAGTTTGTACGGAGTACTAGTTGATATCGATCATTTAGAAGAAAAAGAATTATTATTTTGTTTATTTTATGTTCCTCACAATACAATACAATACAATACATGTTACCAATCCCGAAATAATCACAATAATCTATTTGTGTATGGTTACCTGTTTCCCAACATGATATCTATTTTATTCGTTATTTGTGGATAACAAATTTTGCAAACATCAAGCATGAATCTTTGTAATTTCAATATATTTTTTCTGGTAGAGTTTTTATGCAACTTTATATTAACAATAACTTACTTTCTATAACGGATATTATTAGTAACAGTGAAAAAATAATAATAGTCAAACCCTACTTCACGTAATCGTCCCCTTCCTCTTTTAATTATTTCCATTATATTTACCCACCAAATTACCAATTTTGCCCTTTCCAAGAAATCTAAAACAATAAAAGAGGTTTTCATTGACCCCTCGATTTAATTTCTGAAGCCTTTTGCCAACCCCGTTTTCAATTTATAAGCGCGTGTAGATCACGAACCAATCAAAGTAACGTTAAGTGCGCGGCATCTTTTGGACTATCTGACAAGACTCCATGACTAGAATATTGACTAGTCACCTAACCTCGCGAGTGACTCATAGGCGCGTGAATTTAATTAGGGTTTTGTTTTTTGGTAATTGCAATAACAAAAACTAGCACTCACTATTTAATTGACGTGGCGTAGTTTAATTGGTTGCCGCTCACATACTTTACACGTTCACTGTGTGTTTCTCTCTCTATAAATACATTATTATATATTATTATTTTATATTTATTATTGTTATATATAAATAAAAAACCTCAGTGTTTCTCTCTCTAGAAGACACACACACGCTCATTTCTCTCACTATATGTTTAATTTCTCTCTATAAATCGCGGAAACCTAAAGTGGGTGACGACTAGGGTTTTCGGGAGATTCGCGCTCTAATTACTCAAAATCAGCTGTAAATCTGTAAGTAAAGTTTATGTCTTTAGATTCGGTTTTTGATTCTGGATCTAGTGATTGTTGTTATAAGTGTTTTGGTTGATGAAATCGAGTTCAGATCTATTTGTCGGTATTTTTTAATTTTCTTTTGTTTTTGCTTTTGTTTTTTTATAAATACATCGGTTACACCTTATGATCTGAGCTCATTTTCATTAAAGTTTATTGCTTTATTTAAATTTAATGTTTGATTTTGTTGAACTAAGTTTATATCCTTTCCGGGGTTTGTTTGTATTCTATTTTATGCTATGCATATATGTATATGTATATACGTATCTTGTATCTATATATATCTTGAATGAAGTTTAGCTTATCTTTTTACCTGAGCTTATGGATTAATTGAACTAATTGTATAAACCTAAATCATTTGTGTGTATGTATATATCAATATATGTATATGTATGTATTTGTGTGGATGAAATGGTGTGGTGACTGAATTTGGGATAAAATCGCATTAATTTTGAATTGGGTTATCTCGAGAAATGTAAAAGTTTTATCCTTTTTATTTACTTTTTTAGTGGGAGCGGCGGGGGTAAGAGAAAACCCTAATTGTTAGGTTGACTTGATGATGTATTATGTCGGTCTTTTGTTGACTATATTTGCCTGTGTATCTATGGTTACAATTTCCAGCTTAAAGTTACTAGCTTGCTGTTTCATTTCATTGCTAGGGTTAGTTCATCCTATTAACTAATGGAAACTTTCTATTTTGATGTTAAATTTACAAGCTTTTCTGGTGTTTGGTAGTTGGAATTGAGCTAAACCCTACAGTAAGAAACCTTTGGTTTTAACATTTGTATGCTGGTTATTCTACATGTGATAGCTAGTTTTGTTGGTTTGTTTCTATTATTTATATATGTATGTGACTGCTAATAAATTGAGCTCAAGTTACTGATGTTTACTTTAACTTTAATTACTTTTTAGTTTAATTGTGCATTATCTTGTTGTAATGTTATGATTGTGTTCACCATGAAATATTTGCATGCCTATGTTTATATATTTTTGTGCTTATCATGAACTGACTGTGAACATGTAAGACCATTTTACTCATGTATAGAATCTCAGTTTAAGGAATTCTATCGATTTCAAGTCAAAATTGTGTGTGGTTTGAAGCCTCTAGTCAAACTATTTGACTGAGATATAATGTGATTTTGGTGTTCTAGTTATGAGTTGTGTGGTGTTCCTTGATTAAATTTAAGCCATGCCGGAAGTTTATAACTTAGGTTGGATGTAACTATTAGAAGACTTATGTTGGTTTCATCGACTGATAGGTTTCGATATTCATGTCACTTGGTTTTGTAGATGCGTGAATGGCATGATTTTGATAAATGTATCATTTCTATTACTCTCTATCTATGATATATTTGACCATGCATGGCTGAAAGAAGCATTAGTCATATTTTACTTTGCATTCTACCACAGATGTGATATATGCTGTCATTGTTTGTTTTGCAATGGATTGCTCTTTGACATATAGTTCCCTACGCTAGTTTATTCTAATATAATTTTGCATGCATGTTATATCATCTGCTCACTATGAACACACATGAAATTAAATAAAATAATGTGTAGTCTCTTTATATCCTTCTCTTAAGTAACACAATTTGTCTTGAGAGTTTAATCACACTTGGTGCTATCTTTGTGACAGTGCTATCTGAACCATGAATAGCAATGATGAGAGGAGCATTGTATCGGTAGAGGCTGATGGAATCATTGAGGGATGTCGTGCTCAAGGAAACACTGTTGTTTCTGTACTGAACTCCAGCCGCTCAACTGTTAAGATAGATTCATTAAGTATCAAGCTTGGCATTGTCAAGGAGAAGGCCGATGTCCAAAAGTGTAGGCATTTTTCTATACGGTAAGTTTTACCATTTGAGTTTCTATTACATATTGTGTAACATGTTGATTGTTAATCGTTTGACTAACAGTCTTATTGTTGCATACGCATGTTGCTTAAGCATGCTCAGGCACAAGTCTGGAGTGAGAATTTTGTTCAGTGGAGTTTTTCATGTGAACAGAAGTTATGATATTAACAAGTTACTAGGCTGCCATATATGATGGACTATAGAAAGTATTCTTATGCTTTACATTAATTTGGTATATAGTTCTTGATAAGAAATGTCTTTCTTTGCGTCTATTTGTATGCTACTGCCTACTGTTTAGCTCTTAAAGAATTAGTGTCATTTTTTTTTAGAGCTGGATAATCATCTTCCATCTACAATATAAATCCGATTCTTTTTGCAGTTAGCACATTCTCTGTTGTTATCCTTCTTAAGATATTTAGAGAGGAGTTTTGGCTCAATTTAATCATATAGTATTCAGTTAACTGTCTCCGATCCATATCCTGTTACCATGGATATCGTTATCCTGTTGCTCCTTGTACTATTAAATATGATTTTCTCCTGATTGTCCAGTGTCTTAACATTTTTGTTGAGATAACAAGAAACTCAATTTCTCAATTTCTCGTGTGCATATCTATTTTAAAATTTACATGTATTCTCTATTTGACAATCTTTATCTGTGGTTTATTCAGAGGTTTTGTTGCTGGGATGCGTGAAAGAGGTAGCAGTAGGTTCTTACATTTTACTGAAGAACTCCCGCCTATGGACGTCCCCAATTTTAGATATTGGCTTTGTCAAGGGTGTTTGCAGAACAACGGAACTGCAAACGCTTCACATGAGACTCCATTACTTTCTGTGTGTGATCAATGTCTAGTCCGACCTGGTGCAACATCTTGCACTACACAAGATCTTGGTGGAGTAGCAACGCTCCCTTTCGGTGAGGGTACTTCAGGTTCAAAACCTGTTGATAGTAGGAACGATGATGAAAAAATCATTGCTGATGACATTCGAGCTTTTCAAGAAATCCCTAAATTTTATTCTGTCGAAACTAATGTTTCTGCATCTGCTAAGAAAGTGAGCAATGACTTTAAAACTCATGAAGAACACCAAAAAACAAGCATTGTGAAGGAGACCATAAGTAGTCTTGCGAGTCAACCAATCGAATCTGGTCAGCAGAACGATTGCCCAAATGGACACCCACGCCGAAAGGCTCGAAAAGTGCGTTTATTGAAGGAACTGTTGTGCGGAAAAGCGGCAATCCAGCAACAGAAAAAGGAAAATTCTTCTCCATCTGCAGCAGTTTCTTCCCAAATTAAACGGAAAATGCTGCATGATCATGATCATGCTCAGAATCATCATGCTCAGGATCATGAGCAGAGTAGAAAAGTCAAGTCCTTTAAGGGGAGTGGAATTGGAATTGCAAAAAACAATGTGGTGGAACATTCTAGAGATCCTGTAGCTCGTGAAAGTGGAGAAACCGTTAATAAGTTTCAGTGGAATAAACCGAAAAGTTCTAATCTTGGTAAAGTTGGGAGTGATGCAATGACTGCTTGGCGATCGATATTCAGTGACATGGGCAGAACAGACAATCAAGTTACATCTACTTACGGTGTTTCAAAAGGCAGAGGAACTGAGCACTACTCCAACTTCATGGCCCCACCAAAACCCGACAAAAAGTTGAATGCTGTAAAAAAATTATCTACTAACAACCCTCTTAAAAGTAAATTTTTTGGAGAAGACTCAAGGAGGATGAAGGATCGTCAATCGGATACAGAGTTAGGGCTCGGTCTATCGTTAAACTATGACCCACAAGAGCAAGTTCGATCTCTACCATCAGTACTAAATCGAACACCAAACCAAGATCACAGTAGAAAAGCCGGTTTCTTCTTGGGGGAATCAAGTAATTTTCCAAATTCAAAAGAAGGGTCGGTTCATGATGTTAGCAACAGACACCCTCCAAGAACAACAGTTTTACAGGAGCAACGACCGTATACGCAGCTTTCGTATGGGAGTTGCTCTGGGCATCAGAAACTGGTACTGTTTTGTAATTAACTTATAATTATGTTGTATGCTTATGTGGTTAAAAAAATTTGTGCATATGATTAAGTTGTATGTTATTTATAGGATTTTTCTAATCCTCATAAGAGGAACACTGGAGTTAGAGGGTACTCAGACGTAACAAGGCCTCATAATCATCAAAGACAAGAGAATATGTTTTCGATCGGGAGGTCGGATGAACGCGAAATTATTGAACTAATGGCGAAAAATCAATACGAGAGGAGTTTAGGTGAAGGTAGGCCTCATTTTTTACCTATTGCTAGCAATCACAATGGGATTGTAGTATCAAGCTTTCGTAAAGTTAACATGAATGAGGGAATGTCGTCATCGCATCATGAATATCTCAGCATGATAAGGCCAAGTAGCGAGAATGTGGGTCCCACCAGTATAAGAAATCCAGGTTTTACGATGTTTGATGGCTTAACACAGAGTCAGAAACAACCGTCAAATGGGATTTGGATGTCGGAT
The DNA here is from genome assembly GCA_963921325.1 of Logfia minima. NCBI lineage: Eukaryota > Viridiplantae > Streptophyta > Magnoliopsida > Asterales > Asteraceae > Logfia > Logfia minima. The sequence continues at coordinate 857,874 of OY992771.1, read as the reverse complement.
TCTGGACCTCAGAGACATTACGATTCACGTTATCATCATGTATCTAATGGCAATAATAGAGGTGGGTCCCACACCCATGTCTATAATCCAACTAATATGCAGGTATTGGAAGCGTATAACAGTTGCAACAATGGTTCCCATCAGATTGAAACAGTCAGCATGCCATTTGGTCAAACATATGCGAAATACTCCGATAAAGATAAGGGTAAGAACATGATGGACCTGGATCTGAATGTTGTGGCTCCAAATGCCGTTGAAGACCATAACAATTTGGAATCTTTAAATTTGCAAAATCCGAAGCATGTGGGTTCGCTAGATTCTTCTTATGCTAATGATGCCATACCCGCAATGCAATTGTTAAGCCTAATGGATGCAGGAAAGTCAAGTCAACCATTTAGTATGAATAGTCAAAAACTCATAGCGAAACCTCTTTCGCCTAGTTATGGTCAATGTAGGTCAACCATGACAGGAAAAACGAACCCGATTGTCAATCCTCACTTTACGTACTCTGGCTTGAGACCTGGTGTACAGTATCCCATTGGAACATCATTTTCTAGTGTGTTTCAAAGTGGTCAAAACATTAAGATGACCTCTACTCATGGTCAACAAGCTTATTATAAACCACAAGAGGATAAATCAAGAGGTTGCAGACCGGATGATTCATATACTTTTCCTCTTCCATGGCATGCAACTGAAGATCGATATAAACAGTTCAACGGAATGTTTGGGTCAAGATTCGACTCGTCAGTAACTGAGATCTGCACCGTCAACTTAAACCCGGCTGATTTTAGCTCACCAGGACCCGAAAATATTTATATGATTGGTGTCGAAGATCTGATATATAAGGGAAAATCTGTATCAGGGAACGCTAATGGACCAAAGAAGCAAAAAATAGACAAAGTTCATTAATAGACAAAAGTAAAGTAAGTTGTGATCGCCTTTATGGCAGACAGGTATCGGTTCGCGTATACTTGGTATGCCATAATCTTGAATAATTAGTTGTATATATATCCAGAACTTCGTTCAAGCTTTCTTGTAATAGTTCATAGATTTAAGTTCCTTTTGAGACATTGTTGTTTGAGATATTTTGTTGTTTTATACTCAGACGTTGACTTTGAGACTTTTTTGTTTTTGTTGTTGTTTATGCTTCAATCTGAGTTGTGTAACTATGGTCATTATCAATAAATACTTATTAAAATTTAAGTTCTGTAGTTTGACCTTATGCTCGTTTATATATATATATATTACCTATATTGCATTACATGTTACTTTCATTCATACATTACTGAAGTTTTTCCTGATTCTGTTTGTAAAAGAATGAAGCTTTTGGTTTTTATAAATGTCTATTTGGCACTGTTACACCCACAGCAAATCTCGAAGACCGAATGAACGACCTGACAAATCAACCAGTGGTTCGGCTGGTTCAAAGAGGAAAGAGGCCAGACATCTGATGCAACCGGTGTGGTTTAAACTGAGCTGATTATAATGAGGCAGAGATGCACATATGACCCAGCCTTTTGAGGGGTTGGGTTAACACAACATCTGGAACGAATAAATTTCAGAATGATGTATCCTGACTTGCCATAGGTCAGACACGAACTTGGTGTCAGTTTAAGCTAAGGTTGATGACTGTTCAGATATGGGCATGGGTCATGATTTTTAACAACAGTTTCATACTATATGAATTTTTAGTTCATATGAAACACAGTTAAAAGGGCAAGTCTGCCACCAAATATGTAAAAAGAGCCAATTTGACACTCATTTTTTCACGGGTCTTATTTGTCATTTCAAATACAAAGTTTGGATCAAATTTACCACCCCATCTCTTTTAAGTAGCTAATTAGGCGACTGTGAGTCCAACAAGGCATGCTATGGCGTTTCAAACAACTCTACCAAAAACTAATATACGAAGGATAACATGACCATGCTTTAGTATGGTTACATACGTATATAAAAACTAAACGCACTAAATTATTAGGTCTAATGAATTAGCCTAACCAAGAGGGATCTGCAAGTTGCAGACTATTTGCAAATGGTGTTGACTTAAGCCAAAACCTAATAGTGGAAAATATAAAAATTAAAAATACGAGAACCAAACAATATTACCACTTATTGTTAAATCGACAGAACCACCACTACCTAATTAAAATAGCATTTAAGACCATCACTTGACTAAGATTATCGACACACAACAGTATATTCAAAGCATTCATTTTTTCATGCTAAAAAAGAATACAGCAGTTGCTGTTCCAAAGAAGAAGAAAAATTTGCAGTTTCCTAGCATTTTGATTATGGATCACAACCTATTTCACTTATTAATTGGATACCCCATCATTCCGTCAACAATAGATGCACAGTTGCTCGAACTACACAAAGATAAATGGGTCATCACCCATATAAAATTGTATTTTTGCATAGAACTTTACATGTTTAGATTTGGAACCAAGGTGATCTGACTCGTATTCTTGCATGCCAAAGTACTATTTGTTTTGACCCAAAACCATTTGACTGGATCAAGGGGGTCAAAATGCATCCAAATAAATTTTATGTGCATAACTACTTGTTGGTCACATAAAATTACTTACGGTTGAAAAAGTTCTTATGTTATTTAATTGAAAATATATATGACTAAGAGTAATTTTAAAAATAAATGGAATATAGCTGGGTTCAAAGAAAATATTTTCTATCTCTGTGTTGGAGATGATAAAAGGAAAACAGGGAAAAAGAGTCGGCAACTTAAAACAGGCGGGGTGGTAAATTCGCTCCAACTTTGTATTTGGAACGGCAAATAAAACCCTTAGAGAAAATGAGTGTCAAATTTGCCCTTTTAGCCTACAAACATTAACCAAAACTATGTCAAGTAATCATAAGTAATTGCAAATGTACGGACCGTGCTTCTGAAACAATATTGGATTAAAAGATCAATTTGCACAAGTTTTTGACACCATAATGGGTTCTCATGTGAGTCATCATGATTTATGCCTTGAAATTGCATTGAGGTCTTCATTGCCATTTGCATATCAATAAATAAGCAAATCCAAGAAACAACCAAAACTCAATTCAGTAATCTTTAAATTAAAGAACAAAAATCACCAAGTATCTTCTGCATATTTGAGAAAGCAATAAAGACCTTTTCTACTGAAGAGGCGGAGTAATATGAGTACAAGTTCATGAAATTGAACAACAAAACACGGTCGATTTGATTTGTCAGAAAATATAGTTCTATAAGTTACAAATTCGACTTCCTTGACTCAATTTCTAAGTTGCAAATAAAATACAGTTCAAGAGAATTCACATTAGATCAAAACGCATAACATAAACTGCAAATTCCAACTTTAATGTCATCTAGCTACTATCATATAGTCTCACTTCCTATATGGATGAAACCTTCCACTACCACTGCTGCCACTATTACCATTATCGTACCCTTTACTACCATCGTACCCGTATCCATATCCGTACCCACCACCAGCACCAGCACCAGCACCAGCTCCAGCTCCAGCTCCACCTCCTCTACCAAACCCTTTACCACCATAGCCACCAGCACCTCCACTAGCACTTCCATAATAACCACCCCTACCTCCACCATAGCTAGCAGACCCGCCACCATAACCACTGTAACCAGCACCTGCATATCCAGCACCACCATACATAGGACCACCAAACCCATACCCATACCCGTATCCACCATAACCAGGATAAAAACCCGCAGAGCCACTTCCATACCCTGCCCCATAACCACCATCATAACCAGAATAACCACCCCCATACTCATCATATCCTCTGTCTGCTTTTCCACCGTAGCCACCTCCATACCCAGATGAACCCCTACCAAAACCACCACCATATGACTTGGAACCACCACCACGACGTGACCTGTTGTCATATGAGAAATCACCACCACCACCTCTTTTTGGCTCAGCCCTCTTTATCTCCACCTAATATGATTGACATAATGACACCTAATTAGGTTTTCTAATCATTAGAAGTATAATATAATAACTGATTTTCAACACAGGGACATAAGGTTAAGCCTACGAAGCTTACTTGTTTGCCTCCAAGTTCGTGAAGTTGACCGTCAGAAAATATCTTATCTACAGCTTCTTCACTATCAAACGTAACAAATCCGAAGCCTCTCGAACGTCCAGTGACATGATCTAGCATAATCTGATGCTCAATTATATCACCATAATTGGAGAAGTACTCTCTCATTTCATCTGTGCATCGAAGTTACAAATTCATATTGTCACAAATCCACGTTTTAAGTAGACTATAACATTGAAAAATGACAGTCTGATACCTTCTGTTAAAGTCAATGGTATACCACCAACAAAGATTTTCTTTGTTCTTGAAACCCCTCTAACACCCTGAATATCCTCTCTGGGAACTGTCCTCTTCACTTCAACCTAAGTCAAGACCACATTAAAACAGCAGAAGTGCATAACAATTACAAGTCACATCTACAAGAGGTCGCTTTTCTGACCAAATTACCAAAGAAATGAGTCGATACCCAAACTGTATTCATATGCTTAAAACCTCCTAGATCCTTTCATTCAAAATAAACCGCTAGGTATTCTACTAATATAGTTTTTGTAATCATATTACTCCGTAATACATTAATAACAAAACTCCAAAAGATGAATACAAGAAGTGCAAGACAGTCAACAAACTAAGTCCAGCCCAACCTGTGTTGACCCAAGTACCCATATTGAGGTATTGACCCATTCAACTCGCCTGTTACAACTCTTCCTATATGTCTCATTTCATGTAAAAACATCAAAGACGAGTCCCTTACCGGTCTGCCATCTATGACATGATCTTGTGCCAGGACTTTATCAGCGTCAGCTGGGTCAGCAAACGTTACAAATCCAAATCCACGTGGTCGGCCAGTAATTTTATCCATCATTATCACAGAATCTGTTAGTTCTCCATAGTTGCTGAAGTAATTGCTGAAAGCCTCTGGAAACAAGCAACAACACTTGATGTTAGTAATCATGATGAAACAGCATGACACATAATTGTGATAATGTAATGATAACGATCAGCTTATTTAGTTATAAACTAACATGCAATAGTGTTGACGATTGAGCAAACATGTAATCGCTAAGAAAAAACCAGGCATGAGCAACTTTGTTGCATAAACAAGGCTAATATGCAATACAGCTGCCTTTGTAATCTGTTATATCAAATTTGCAAAAGAACACTAGGGTTGAGATATTTTACCATATCAATGCTTCAAGGGATCACCCTCGTCATCACATTGTTCATCTTTATATAGTTCAACATAAAAGTACCATCTACTTTTTATCGGTATTAATACCTTGACAACACGTCATCAACTAATTTGCCTCTAACAAATTTTGACTCCTTAATTATAAGAAATCAAACCCCATTCACGTGTTACCTCTCTACTTTAGGTATGCTTGACACGTAGTACTGGAGCTTAAGCTTAGGTTCTCTAAAAATAAACTCAAGCTTTTATCATTATTTGGTTGACATCTAATTTAGGAGCTTATTGAAAATACAACCTCTAAAGAACATAAGTTACTTAAAGTAGCTATAAATTACCTTAATACCACTCAGTTAGTTTTTACCTATTTAGTTCTTATTTTTCCTTTTGTGTAAGTGTCCTTCTATGTCATTTTAAAACTTTCAACTTCACCTTCAAGCATTTTTTTTTGCAAAACATAGACTTAAGTCCAAATAGCTAGGTGCGTTTGCGCAACAAATCATTCCTAGCAACAACTTAGCAACTTAAATACCCCTATCGTCATTTTTTCTAATACTTTGTAATCAAATCAAACTTTTAACATTCGAAGTATACATATCATATTCCACTTTATACGAATAAAGACAATAAATAAATAATAATAACATCAAGAAATAAGCTATAATCAACATACCTTCGGAAGTCTCCCAAGCAATGCCTCCAACAAAAAGCTTTCTATCACACAATAAAAATTTACAAAAGTTACTTTCAAACTCATAACACAATCTTCATCCTTTTTATTTCTCATATCCTGTATAACCAAACATAGTAACACTATATCTCTCCCACTTTTAGAACCAAGACATCACATACATGAATTTGATCAATAACTATAACTATACATACACTAAGCTATAAATCTATATAATATACTAAACATATCAAATAATTTCCAAAACCCTAATTATAACCAAATACACAAACTATACTAAACAACAATAAACTAACCCTGCTGAAGAATCACGACTAGTATCATTGATTGAATGCCTTATAACATTGCCACCACTATCATCTACATTATTATTATTATCATCATCATATTCTTCATGATTTTGATTAAACTGTAGTTGCTCGTCGTCGCCATTAACAAACGGTCCGTCCATTTTTTTGCAAAATTGATACCTCTCTTTTGTATAATATGTTTATTATATCCGTTTACCTATATATGAAACCTGCAAATGAAAAGAGATAATAATTTTAATTTCTTTTCAAGAGAGTATAGAAAGGGAGAACATGTATATATGTATATGTATGTATAACCTGATGTGTTGGAAGAAATTGAAATTAGGTTTTTGAAATTGATGATTTGGAAGAAGAAATAGAAAACCCTAATAAAAGTCGAAGAAGATAGACGCCGCGATGTTTCAAATCCTGGAATCGTTTTCTTTTTTCTCTAATTCACTGTATATGTGTATATTGATTTTCGGGAAAAATACTACGAGGTATAAATTTGGGTGAAGAGTATCCTTTGCTTAATTAATTAATTTGTTTATTTATTTATTTGAATATTTAAATACAGGTCCTGGTATAAAAACAAGTTTATATACTCAGTATTATTAAAAGGTTTGAATTTGAGTCCAAATTCAAGCATTACCTTAAAGCTCGTTTTATAGAACAAGCTTGAAAATCAAGCTATGTACAGAGATGGATTTAGAATAGAAGCGGTAAGAACACTCGCTTTCTTAAAAAATTTTAAATCACGTAAAAAGAAATTTTTAAGAATATTAATGATATTTTATGAGTTTTGCCTCTAAAAAGTAAAAAAAAGATAAAAAGAAAATATTGTCTTTTCAATTACTTTTTTCTAGCTCCGCTCCCGACTATGTATATCGAGTCCAAAAGGCTTTACAAGATTAAATGCGTCTATTAATTAATACTCCACATAATTTACAGTTATAAGATAATATTTTATTATCTATATGTTACATAGATATAAAAAATGTATATATTTAAAATAAATAAAGCTAAATTAGAGAATAGAATAAATAATTGAATATAGAGTTCGGACTTCTACCAAAAAAAGAGAAGAACAAATCAAGTCATATAAAACTCGAAACAAGTTAAACTCAAGCCCTTTTAGATGAACAATTAAATTGGAGCTCGACTCAACTTGTTTACAGACTCAATCATTTGAAATGACAAATTTACAAAAGATTTCTTATACTGTATGACTACATCAATTTGTTTATGCTCATTAATTTTGATTTAGACATTTTATTTTATCTAACTTATTTCATTATTTTTATTTACAAAATAATTTGTTTATCCTCATCTGATTGTTAAGTTTGGTTGAATTGTACTTATTTTCACTTCTATATTTTTCATTGACCTTTGATTGGATAAAAAAAAAAAAAAAAGAATCAAAGTCTAATACAGTACTTTTTTATTGAGCTTTAAAACTACACAAATAACTATTTATAGATTTTGACTCTGTTCTTTTTCCTCATCTAACAAGTTGTTTTAGGTGTGTTCGTTTTATTTTTGTTTCTAAAATGCGGAAGCCACAAACCATATCACACCCGATACTTGCACTAGCTTACATGCTTCATTCATTATATCTTTCTTTAATGTTGCCGTCTCATCAGCTTGGTATTTGAATGCCGTCAATTACTTGTATGCTCCAATGATCGGGAGTGGTCATTTGTAGAGGTTGCAATTTCGACCCATTTACTTATAGCACCAGTATACCACATATTTCAGCTGAACCACATTGAGCTTCCTGATTGTGAAATATATGCCTCTTGTGAGCCATGTGCTATGTGCTTTACTCCCATTCAGGTTTCAGGAATCAAGGTTCTGTTTTCATCCCTATCCTTTCTAACACTTTCATTCGAAATATTAGAGATGTCAATTTCAACCTATTTATTTATGAATGGGTTGATTTGGGTTGGGTTTTACCTCAAACAAGTCAAACTAGAACTATTATATACTATTAAATCCCCAAATGAACTAAGAAAAATATGTTTTCATGGTTATTACCCATATCTTGAGTAATTAAAAACTTATTCTGTTGATTTTTGGAGGCACTGACTGAGAGAACATTTTGGTCAGGGGTTGCTTATTTCACATGTCAAATGAAAGAATATGTATGCTATCAGCCTTTTAATAATAACTAATGTAATATCAAGTAGTTGCCAATTTTACATATACCTGTATCAAAACTAAGTAAGTAACTAAAAACTTGATCCATGTACTCTGTGGGCTCAGAGGTTAGTTTATGGTGCTGAAGCTGAAACAGCAATTGCAAGTGGGTTCAATGCTTTCATTTCAGATGCATCAAGAGGTACCGGATTTTATCATAAGGCTGACTTGGAGATCAAAAAAGCTGATGGTAATGTAGCCATTATTGCGGAACAAGTATTTGAAAACGTCAGAGCCAAGTTCTCTACGTAATGAAACTTCAACTTAATGATCTCAATTGTTTCTTCATTGGATTCTAGCATTCACAGCTGAATTCTAACATTTTTGCATCACTTGATACTGATAGAACACCATTTGAATGCAGTTTCATGAAGTGATTTGAAATTTGAAAAGTTTAATTAGCCATGTATGTGGAAGTTGAAATCTGTGGTTAATCTGAATGCTCATAATATTTCTATCCATAGTCATGAAAGGTACTGTCTTACCGGTTGAAGATCTTGAGGTATAAGCTTTACCTCTAAGCCGGTGGTTCGTGACAATTTCAACCAATTTACTTATGACATGTGTTGATTAATTTGGGTTTTGTTTTGATCTCTAATGGCACGTTGTATGGGGGGAAAAAATAAATAAAAAATAACGCTAAAAGAGAAATAGTTCAAATAGGTCCAATGGGTTGAACTTTTTTTTACAATTGCATACAGCATCCTATGCTTTGTTCAAAAAGTTAAATTAGTATTGTAATACATTTAAGTGTGTAGTAACCTATAGAAAAATTCTAGAACATATAAACGAGGTATTGGGTCAACTGAACCCATTCTAACAGTTAATAATGTTTTGATCTGTCACCCAATCACCTGAACCATGCAAGAAGCACCAAGTATCAAAACTTCTCTCAAATAATAGAAGTAAGCCTGAAAACTTATACATGCAGAATGGAACTAAGGAAGGAATAATTCTACAGCCACACACATCCGAACTTTAGTTTGCAAATTTACATGGTCATGGACCAATCATGGGAATGTATTTGCAGAATATATTCCAACCAGAAATCATATTTTTAGGGACAGGGACCTTTGAAGGGATTCCAAGAGTGAGTTGCCTCACCGATCCCTTAAAGAAATGCCCGGCAGTTATCAAACTGAATTAACGCATTGTGTAATCACAAACGCGATTTTAAGCTTCACAGATATGTTTTGTATCGTTTGTTTCTATAAATTATAAAACAAGTATCTTGATGGCTTTTCAGGTTTTTTCAAAAGCTGTGGAACCTGGAAATAGGAATAAGAGACTTCATACAAGCATTCTTATTCGTTATCCTAGACCTTCTGGCGTATGTAACATTCTGATAGATGCTGGCAAGTATGTAAAAGATTCTTTCATCACTGATATAGTTTATAGTTTTCTGAAAGGATATATAAGAAAATCAATTTCATGTTTGCACAATGCAATTGCGCTTCTTAGATTTCTTGACCCGTTACAATGATAATCTTCTAGAACGTGTCATAACAAGTCGAGTTAGGTTGGTTGAATTTCCAACAGGTTTTTGGTCTGTTTTTTTTAATTCCAAAATATAGTTAAATTTTGTAAAAACTTGAGATGCTGATCCAATTTTCTTGATTTTAAGTTGTAAAAACTTGTGTATGCTATGGGTGAATTATAATCGCTTGACCTGTTTCTATATCAGTAAATACAAACTCAAGTTGGCTCATTCGGTTTTCGCCTGACAGGTTTTTCTACCAAAGTGCTCTCGCTCGTTTCCTACTTATAGGTAAGATTATTGTCTCGTTTTCTCTTGGATATATTTTCTCCACAAGATTATGGATAACTTTTATCTCCTCAATATATATTTGTTTATGTCAGGATAAGAACATTAGATGCGGTTGTAATAACTCATTCTCATGCTGATGCAATTGAAGGTAGGCCTCGATGTTAATTGCTTGTAATAGTTTTACATTCTCATTATAATGTTCCACAAGTTGCAAGCGTATTTGATAGAGTGGCAAAATGGACGGGTTAAATAAATGGTCAAAATGGGAAACTTTTATCTGCAACTTGAATCCAGTTGGGTCGGGTTGGACCAACCAGCCACCATTTTTTTTGGATATTGTAAATGTTTTATTGAATTGAATATGATTACATGTATGTCCCTGAAGTTGGTTTCGTGTACCTTTTAGGTTTGGATGACCTTCGTGACTGGACAAACAATGTACAGTCACATATTCCTATTTATGTAGCCGAACGTGATTTTGAGGTTAAAAGTTAAATCTCAGTGAACCATTCCTTGTGATATTGCTTACTGAAACTATTCAAAGAGTGAACATTTTGTAAAAATAATGACAATTATAATTTCTTGCAGCTGATGAAAAAGACTCACTATTATCTAGTAGACACGAGTGTGGTCACACCTGGCGCTGCAGTCTCAGAGTTGCAAATTGACATTATTACATGAAAAGCCATTCATTGTAGACGACCTTAAGGTTCAAATTCAATTCTTGTTTTTCTTCAATGACTTTTGAACGTGAATTATTATAAGTTGTATAATGTAATAATATTGGGATTATTGCATTCCTAATTTGTACTGAACTTATAAAATCTGGTTAGTTTGCTACTTTGACCAAAAATCTTGTGACATGCATGCTGATGAAGGTTAGTAGTTTTTATGACTGTCTGTGAAAGCTGGATGATTTATAACAGTTTCCGAAAGTTGGATTGTTTTAGGATTTTAACTTTATTGATTTATAAAGTTGTGATCTGATTCCAAATGAAGTGAAAATGCGGTTGCTATAAAATCAATTTTGCCCTTTGCCCTAATAATTTGAAAGAAGTTGAATATAATAATAAGCATAACTTGCATGAAAAGTCTTCAGTGTTTAAGGCTGGATCAGAATATTAGATTACGGGAAACTAGTAAATAGATATACTTATTTTACGATACCTTATTATGATGTAGAAATCTAATTGCTGTGTGATCTTGTATCATCAGTTTACTCCTCTACCAGTGTGGCGTGGGCGTAACTACCGTTCCCTGGGCTTCCACTTTGGCGATGTTTGTTACATTAGGTAATAATATCAAACCCGTACTATATCAGACACTCACACACACTCATATATATAATCAACATCTCTGACGGTAACTATTCGGTTGTTGCAGCGATGTTAGTGAGATACCCAAGGAGACTAATCCACTTTTAAGAGATTGTGAAATCCTTATAATGGCAATCACGTCACCTCTTTCTCTGTAGGATATTCGTGCTCACCTTTAAAAATTCTACTTCTAGTCATGTACCATTTTTTTGGTACTTGCAGGATGCTTTGAGGCCAGATCGATCCTCTTTGACACATTTTGGACTTCCAACGGTTAAATTTCGTTACTTTTTCTATTTAATCTTCTCATTAATTCTTTGGTATTGTGTTGGTGCTCGTGTAATTTTTAATCGTAGTCTTTGGAAGAAGTACGGAAAATCCAGCCAAAAAGAACCCTTTTCACAGGTATGTCTTTTCTCATCTTTTTAACCAGCCTAAAGATCACATGCTTTTCCTGATAGCTTGAAAATTCATAGATTCTGAAGTGATGGTTAAAATACCGATCCAATTGCTATAATGAAACCATTAAGAAGTTTATGAACACTTGATTATGTCAAGGACTCTTTTCAACCCGCTTGACTCATTTAACTTGTTACCCTAATATTACCTCTATCCCACTTTTATTCCAGAAACATTAAAAGAACAAATTAAAAATGTGTAATTAATGAAGTCATTATTATAGCATATGTCATATTTATCCTTGTATCAAGTCACATTAGGTGAAAAGTTTTAATAATGGTGATTAGTGTAGGGTATGTTAGATAATTGAGCAAATAAATAATAATTTTTTTTGGTAAAAGTGGATAGTTAATTTGGGACAAATTAAAAGAGTAATATGGACAACATATATGAGGAAGTAGTTCAGTTTTTAAAAGTTACTTGTTTGACCTTTTAGCATGAAAAGTAACCGTTGCTAACTTAAACAGGTTGAAATTGCTACCCTAATGAAAAGTAACCTGTGTTAGCAAATTTGGAATGGATGGAGCAGTAATTAATTAACCACTTTTTGTTGTGTGTGTGTGTGTGTGTGTGTTTTGATATATTTATTATGCATTTGATGGATCATGAGAAAGTGAATGAAGGTCTCTTGAAGTTATGGGAACCGAAGGTCTAGATGTACAACTCATGTATGATGGGCTTCATGTTCCTCAAAACCTATAGCGTTCACCCTCACATTCTCTTATTTTTCGAACGAGAAGACCTCAGGTCACAACACAATATTAAATAACAATTCGATGCAATTGATCATTTGTATTCATTTTTGGAACCTCATTTGCTTCGGATTTGCATACCTACTGCATTTCTCAACTTTCGGTTTTGACTCAATTGTAAAAGATGGCTGATAATTTGATGGCGAATGGTGAGTTGACTCATTGAGATGTACATTTGATGTGATCATGTAAATCTTGTCAATGGTTTTCTTATGTAATTTCTGTTGAACTTGGGCCATCATTACATTACGAGTGATGTCATCTCATTCTTTGAAATAAAAAGACTGAACACAACGTATAAAAGTTGAAGAATTGAATTTTTCTAAACTCCACATTTATCGATAATACATCTATTATATATCTAAAATAATAATAATAAATTAAGTTGGTCTCACACACCCCTAGGTCTCTTCCATCGTTGGAAAGACGTAGACTAAGAAAAATTATATGGTGATTAGATCATGTCAATGGAGTCTTTCTAAGACTCACTAAAGACACTTCAAATATGCCGAGTCTCGGTATCAAGCCTACAACGCCAAGTAAACTAACTTTGTGTTTTTTGTTTTTCAGTATTATCACTACAAGTTGTTGTGAGTTCGGTGTGATGTTGACGTGACAGACATTTTTTAGCGCGATGATAATATAATTGGGATGAGGACAGTGGCGAATCTAGGATAGAAATTAAGGGGGGTCCATTTTTCCTTTATGTAAAAAAATAACTAGATCATATGAGTTGTCGGGTCGGGTCGGGTTATAGTTCTAACATTTTCATGAGTTTCTCTGCTAAAAATAACTTTAAGACTCTCTTGAACTAAAAAGAATATAGAAGCAAGTAATGGGAACAAGTAACATAAACAAATAATATTATCCTAACTAAATAAGATTCAAGGTAAAAGTCAAAGATAAAATGTACTTATTAAGTTCATTGCCTAGAATATAACAAAAAGATTAAGACAAAAACGATACAGATTTTGCAATAATTTAACAATCCATGTTTTGTAAAGCTTTTAAAAACCTCAATATTTTATCGAGAAAAAATTAACTAGGCTCAAATACAACGGTCCATATTCTTTTATATTTATTTGCAAGCCAAACTCTTATAGTCTATCAAGATATAATACAACTTCATATTTTCTAATTTCATTAGGTTAAAATTCTGCCATGAATAAAAACAGAACCTCCAATACTTGTGTTTCATTTTAAAAATTGATCATATCCAAAAGATCCAAACTCACAGGGAGGGTCCAAACTCATTTGCAAGGAAGGTCTAAACTCCTTAAAATAAGATTTAATTAAAAATTTATATAGGTTTCGCAGTAATTTTTTTTTTCTAAAGGTGGTCCAAAGACCGCCTTTATATATATATACATTCGCCACTGGATGAGGATGAAACGTGAGAGATCATGTTTTCTCATTGACAAATATAATGGGTCATATTCTAAGACATTAAATGATTTTTTAAAAACTTATCTAACTTTTCTTTGTAAGAGAAGATAGTCTCTTATATTGAAATTTAAGGTGAGAAGATTTCAATCTTTAATAATTGACTGTTCTCAATCTAATATTCCGAATTCCATAATATGGAGATTCTTATTATTATTTTTTCCAACTTTATAGTGTATCAATTGAAATAGGTGATCGTATACAATACTAAATATTTTATGTGATGTACTATACAGTATCATAACCAAAATACACTACTTTTTTACCTAATACTTGTGAGTATCTAATCAAACGTGACTAGCTGATGTTGCAACCTTTGATCCACCGTTCGACCTAAATAAACTGAAATTCAGCTAAATCATGTATCTTATCCACTGGGGTATTTGTTGTGGATTAAAAAGTATAAAGTAGCATTTGACTTGCATGAATTTGAACACAATTAAACAGTAGTCAAACTTGTGAATGACGTTTAGAGTGGGTCTTTATTGCTGAAATACCATTTTGCTTTTATATTGGCATGTGTCTCACCTTCACTTTATTTTGGAATATCTGAACTACGTTTTATCGTCAGCATCTCAAATGGTTTATATGAAAATAAATCTTGGTAAATAACTATTGTTGGATACTTGGATGGAATTTATGTATGTCACTTATCTCTTACAGATCCAGAAATCCTTTTCATATGATATGTGAATATAAATATAATAAATAAACCATGGAATTTAGTGTCCATGTCATACTCATCTTTTAAGATATTAAAATAAGTTATGTTCCATGTCGATTTTGAATTTTTAATTTTAAAAATCAGTTCTACTATTAATTAAATGTGCTAATATGGTAAAATGTCGTCACATAAATAATTATAAAAGTTGCTAAAATGTTATAGCAAAATGTATAGGATGGAGTAATTGTTCGGGGCGATAAAATGTCATGTTTATCATGGATGAACAATTATAAGTTTCCTAAAGTTAGGTTATAAGGTAATTAATTAATAATTGGTTAGTGTTGTTGTAACATGATACCTTTAATAATTGATATTTCAATTGAGAAGGACCTGCTAATCATTCATACATGAAAGATGAAACAAGTATAGTAATGAAAGAGAAAGTTGGGGGATGATTGCATTAAGCACTACTACTTAATTAATCACTTAATTAACCAATGTCCAAATTTATATTTCTATAAAGTACTACTCCGTATGTTTTTGACTTCTAAAATAAGAAGGAACTTATGGCGAGACAAAAACATAATCAAACATGTAGCATATGTTTTAAATTTTGACTCATATCACTTAGAATGATGAAATTTGGAGATCGGTTTAACTAGGTAACAAGTTAACTTGTTAAAATAAAATTGTAATTAATAGTTGAATTTGTATTGAAATTGTATGTGTTTTACCTAAATAGTAGATATATATATATATATATCACCATGTTGTTCGCATAATGCGATAGTGACAAATAATTCATCTAATTTGGTGACGTATAATAATATGTTCGTTAATAAAACGTTATCTTTAAATATCTCATATTCATATTTCAATCGGTCAAAAATTGAAATTGCCCAATCTTATAAATAATTCTCCTATACACAGATTCATTAAAATTATTTAATGAAATTTTGAGTTGATTGAGTTTGTATAACAAATAACTTTTTTTAGTAAAAAAAATTAATACAAATTGCATAATCTTATATCAAAATTACTATCAACTCAAAGTAGATAAATACTTCATCAAAGACTTGTAATTATAAGATAATTGCTAAGTGCTTTTTCTTTTATTTTAACAAAATACAATTATCAAGTATCAACTATTTGAAAAATCTATAAAGTAAATAATGATGTAGTAAATGTAAAAATTAGTTTCCTTTTACATAATAGGAGTAAATATATAATTTTAATTTTTTTTAAAAAAATTAAGATTCAATATCTCAACATGCTTTATTAATAGTATTATGTGGGGATCAATAGGGAAGCAAAAAAATTAGGGAATGAGGGAAGTAAATCCCAACCATTGATTTCATCAAAAATGAATTTTAAAAATTACAAATAATTTCAAAACTTAACATTTATCACAAATGAATGTTAAAAATATTTATTTATAAAAATATCAAGGGTTAAAATTTGCTTCCCTCCTTCCTCAAAATTTGGAGCTTCCCTATGGATCATTTTCCTATATATATATATATATGTATTATATATAAAAGTTATATGTTATAAATTTTATGACGAGGTTGAAAGAGATAATATGTTCAGTAAGAGTCGTACTGTGAGATTCACTTATTTATATTTGATGAGTCAGAAATTTACTAATGCCAGGATGACTTCACTCTAAATGCGTGCCAACTCCAATTTGCCTAACTGCCTTGCAGAAGCCGATGCGCCCTTATCGACGACCCTTCAATAGCGATCTGCATCGCGGATATTCTAGCATGCCAATTGCTTTAATTTATGAGCAAAAATTGTACGACTTACTTTTTACAATTGACATTTTACTATTGTTGGTAAATTAAGAAATATAAAAAGGGTAACTAGAATAAAATCAGAGACTCAACTATTCAACAAGTATGGTTTCATATAACTAATTATTATTAAGTCATTCACAAATTTCATAGCATAACACAAAAAGGTTATCATACAATGTGTAACACTTAATTTATTTTTTCCTTCGATGGAAAGAACTTCTTACATGCAAAATCAATTAAAAACTTCAATTTAATACCCCAAATAGTTAATAGATACATTCTTTTTTCCTTTCTATCGATTTATTAGTTTCAAGAAGTCTTTAACTTTGATTAAAAAAAGTTTATAACAAGTTTTTTAGTAATAATTAATCAACTATATATATACCTCATAGTTTTAATAAATTAATTATGAGCATGTAATTGCCTTGACCTTTATATAAGGGGACATTCTCATGTTTCATATGTTTCATATGATAAACTAGTTTGAAAAAGAAAAGGTTAGGAACAATATAATATGAGTCTTAAGGGCTCGTGTTGTAGAAACAATATGTTGTGCATAGTGTTAAAGTAAGTCTTTTTACGTTTTTAATCTTGATTTTATATGAGGTTCAAACTTTAACCTCAAATTGAAAAGATTGTCTCTAACAAATTTTAAACCGCTTAAAGTAGTCTGGTTTAAACCTGCTGCATACGTAACACTTGTATGCAATTCGATTAATGCATCAATTAGCTTTTCATCTTCTTCAAGTGTCCATATTCTTTTGTTTCTTACCGGTCCTTTGCCCCTAGTCAAAGCTCCCATGCCTATACAAAAAAGGTTATAAATAATTCTTAACAAATCATTCTTATATAAGCAAATAAGATTCAATATGCAGTTAAGTAAACAACAAATACAAATCACATTATGCATATATCTGCTTAACATATCTTGAAGTTAATTAATAGCATCACTTTCTTTTTGAAATAGTTATGGTTTATCACAGAGGCAAAAGTCATTATGCAAGCACTCATTTTCAAGTTCAAATGAACCAAATAAATTAAAATTGATAAGAATTTACAAACACAACTTACACTATATTTAAGAGGCCATTGTTCATGTTAAGTTTGATATGCCTCAAACATAAATGTACAATTTATGCCCTTGTATTGATATGTACAGTGTATGTTATGTACATTACATGTCATGTGTGTGTATAAAGTTAGTAACTGTGTGGAACAAAGTTACAAAGAAAACCAAAATTGGGGAGCTTTAGCACATGAGATATATGTATTTGAAGTTATAAATAAAAAAGGGCTTTGTTTTTGTTTCCTTTTGCCCTCTTTAACCGATGCAGGAATTACATCTATCAAAAGGAAAATCTCACATCTCTACCTTGTCTGCAAAAGATGAAAATTAGGTTTTCTATAACAATTTGTAGTGGGTTTAAAGTATAACTTACATAACAACAATAATACGAATAAAACTTCACCCAAATCAGCTTCTTATAGTGATTAAAAGATCTTTTAAAAACTAGCAGAACAAAATTGCAACACAAAATCCACAAGAAATTCGTAACACACAAAGCAAAAAGGAGAGAGAAGGAGATGACATACGTTTGTTATAACAACTAGCGTTTGTTGTGAGACAAATAACGATCGCAAACAAGCAGATGATGAGAAGAAGCGTACCTGAAAGAAAATCACCAGAGGTGAGAGGCTAGGGATTATTTCAATTTTGTATGTGCGATGTGGATATTACGACGGATTATATTTACATATATACCCCTTTTTTTTAAGTCTTCCAATTTTCCCCAAGAAAAACACGCGGAAATCCTATGTAAGAAATTCCATTTTCTCATAAATCGGATGGAAATTCATTTGCAAAGTAAAGCAATTCTCCGAGATATATGATTTCTCCGCCCATATTAATTCTCTGCTAACAAAACAAGGAAAACGAGGCCATTTCCATTTCTCTTGCCTTAATTCCCCGTACCAAACATGCCATTAAATTGAAAATTCAAGGGAAAGGCAATGGAATATAGAAAAGTATCTAGCAGGAAAAAACTCAAAACTTTCATTCTCAAAAAGAGATAATTACTCCAGTAATATGCAAAAAATAAAATAAAAAAGATAGCTAGAGAGAGATTGGGAAACAGAAGATCTAAAGAAAAAGACAAAAAGCAGTAGTACCCTAAATAAGTCACACATCAACCCTAACCTCAACCCTATTCTCTCTTTTACCTTCAAGAACACACTTCACTGTGTGTTTTTGTATGTGAAGTTGATCAATAAATAACAACTTATAATATTCTACTAGTTCTTAACTTCTTATAGTGTCTTCTTCAGTATCTTCCTCAAAAACCAAACATTGTCTCTTTGGTTGATGCCAAATTAGAAAGAAAAAAAATTATAGAAAAAATAGTTGGAGATTTCAACTAGGGTTCAAACAAAAACTATTTTTCTTCTTTAGCTTCTTTCCAAGTTTTAATTCTTATTTTGTCTTCTCTTTACCTTTCTATGATGATGCTAACACACACTAATATCATTTCTATAGGTACACTTCTACCATAAATATCTTTACATACAAGCATATTTTGACTAATTGACACCTTGTTGAGAGATATATAAGAAGATGATGAAACAACAGAAGGTGATTTTGGAAGATAATATAAGTTCTCCATCTGGTAAGGTTCATACAAATACTGTTAATTCTTCTTCTGAGTATAAAGGTCAAGAAAATGGAAGCAATTATCATCCAAATTACTTTGCAAATCCAGCTCCAAGTCAAAGTCAACCTTCACTCAAGAAAAAGAGAAATCTTCCAGGCAACCCAGGTTCAAAATCTCAACCTTTTTCTTGGGTTCTCACCATTTTCATTAATTAATACTGGGTTTAAATATTTTCGTTAATTTGAAATGAAAAAAACATGGTTTCAAACAGTCAACAAAGGATGAACAGTTGACCTATGTCCAGAATGGTAATTTTTCTATTTTTTTTTTCCAAAGAAAGAGTGACAAACTAGTACCTATGATTCTTTATGGGTTATACATGTCTTTAAAGACTTGTAATAAAATTCCAAATTAAATGAAAAAAATCAACTCTTTTTTTACTATTGTTTGACATTGATTTTATATGGCTTAATGTTTGTGTTATTATGAGTTGTAGATCCAGAAGCAGAAGTGATATCTTTGTCACCCACAACATTAATGGCAACAAATAGATTTGCTTGTGAAATATGTAGCAAAGGTTTTCAAAGAGATCAAAATCTACAACTTCATAGAAGAGTACACAATCTACCATGGAAGTTGAAGCAAAGAAACAAAATTGATATAGTAAGAAAAAAGGTGTATCATGTATGTGTGTCCAGAAGTGAACTGTGTACACCATGAGCCATGTAGGGCTCTAGGTGACTTAACAGGTATCAAAAAACATTTTTGCAGAAAACATGGTGAGAAAAAGTGGAAATGTCATAAGTGTTCAAAGAGGTATGCAGTTCGATCAGATCGGAAAGCTCATTCCAAAACTTGTGGCACTAGAGAGTACAAATGTGACTGTGGTACCCTTTTTTCAAGGTATAAAATTCCTTCATTTATTATCATCATTCAAGTATTTAATAACCTGAAATACATTAATGTCGATCTATGATTTAAGTGAGATATATCTATTCATATTAACTTAACACATGCTAAATTATGATGAAATCTTTGGTGGTGTCTAAATTAATCTATATGGTGTTCTATAAACAGTTTAAGTAGCTTGCAAATCGGTTTCTTTTTTGTATAAATATTAGGGAAGGGGGTGATTGGCTAATTATACTCTTACAGTTTATCTGACTTAAAAAAAATTTAAAAAGCGGTTAAGTTCACTTTGAACAGCTTATAGAAACCAGTATAAATCGCTAAAGTGAACTTATCGTTTTTGAAACTTAAAAGAAAAAAAAGTCGTAAAATATACTTGTCCAAACACCTCATAAATAACCCTACAAATTCTAGTAAAATGACATAGCTAGATTGGAATGTTGGATCCATGTGCTATTATATTGAGTGGAGTTTTGAATGTGGTGTATATTGTATACATACTATGAAAAATATTAAATAAACGGAAAACCCCTTTAATAAATGAATTCCCTTTTCATAAATGAAAGCCCCTATAATAAATATTAACTGTTCTTTTTCTCTGGTTAAAAAGTACATTTTTCCTACAAATTACTCAACTTTATCATGTGGGTGTCTGTGTTTTTGGATTACGAATCGAGATGGGTTTCTATCTTTACTGTGGAAAGTTTTTGTTTTTTTTTTTGTTGGATTAATAAGGATTAAAGTATTTCAAAATGTTCAGTTGAGATAAAATGTTCAGTTGAAATGTTATAGTTTACAAGTTAACTAAATTATTATTATATTATACAATTTTTAATTTTAATTAAATGATCTTTAGTTATTGGTTTATTTCATACATACGATAACGTTTTACCTGTTCACAATCCGTTTGTCAATCCATATGAGATCCGATTAAATGCGAAGTCACGTCATCACTACGTCGTCCAATTGTTCACGTCATTAAATATTGATTAAAAATTATTAAATGAACCTTATGTTTTTCATTCTTAATTTTAATTAATATTCAATTCTAAAATTTGACCTAAGAATACAAACAACCTGCACAATGAAAACAATAACTCTCCCCCACTTTCATCGATTTCCGCCGCCACCCTTCTCCTCCATCACTCTCATCGCCGGCCACCACGGCTACACACACCGCATCCCAATCAACAACCGACCACCGAGATTCTGGGGTTAAATTGGCGATGACAGATGACATTTATGTTGGTGCAACAGACACGAATCGGAATCGGATTGTTATGACGATGACAAACATGATGTTTATATCATTGAAGGTGGGGAGTTAGGGGTGTTTATGGATTTGGCGTTCTGGATCCCCAAATATGAAACTCTCCGACAACCGCCGGATCTGGCGGCGTTGATTTGTATAACCGCCGAGAAACAATCGGATTTGTGGTGTGCGTTAAAATCGAAAAACCACCCCGTGTTGTGGTGTGCGTGTTTATTAACCCGTTAAAAAACGTGAACTTCAATACTTCAAGTGAATATTTTTGGATACTTTAATTAACCAATTAAAACATGTTAGCCATGTCATTAAATGTTGTCATGTTGGATGTTTAACCTGTGTAACCGGAATGGCTTCAATTTTTAGCCGGTTTCTCAAGTTAAATCTTACTTTTGTAAGTTATAAATTTTAGTATTTTAAGTGAATATTTTTAGAATATTTTAATCCACTATGCGTATATTAGGGCACTCCCATCCATTGGTCGGTTCCTTCGTCACTTTGGACCGACGAAATCGACGTCAATGGTACGGTTTCGTCGGTTGGCAGTCGTTCGATTTTCAATCGGTAATCAGACGTTCGTCATTTTTTTTTTCTTTTCTCGTTTGTTTTGTTGTCCAACAGTCACATTCATTTTGAAATTTTAAAAATTTAGGAAATGCAATGTTTTCTTTTTTTATTAATGTAATGTTTTTATTTTAATGAAATGTGTTTTATTTTATTTATTGTGTTTTAGATAATTATATAATGGGAAATAAACACTGACCGTCAACGATGGCAGTGGGCAGTCAATTTTAGTCAGTTTTGAAATAAGCTGACGTAACGCTGAGTTGGCAGAAACTTACATATCGGTTTCAGTCACGAATGAAAATGGCTTTGGCCCTTTTGTGTTTGGAGTATTCTTTCTTTTTTTATTATTATAATGTCATAATCTTGAAAATTGTACACCGACACCAGGAGGGATAGTTTCATCACACATAGAGCTTTTTGTGATGCTTTAGCAGAAGAGAGTGCACGAGCCATCACTGGAATTGACCCATTAAACCCTGGTCAAATACCGACCCATTTCAATGATCATGCCCATTTACTCTACCCACTTCATCAAGCTTCAACCTCTTTGGAAAAAGAACAACACCTATTTCCATCATGGCTACAAAACCAATCCAAAGATCAAGATTGTAGCCCTACTAGTACTAGTACTAGTACAAGTGGGCCCACACTGATTACATGTCAGCTACTTCATTGCTGCAAAAAGCAGCTCAGATGGGTACAAGCCATTTAAGCAGAGGTACAAGTATATAGGCTCACTGTACAACATCAGGAAGTCGACCCCATCATCACCAACAATATCAAAACAATCAAAATGGTGGTAGTAAAAATGGTTCAAGCAGTAGTGAAAATCAATTGTCCCCAGTATTTGATAGCCATCAAGAGATGATATCCATGGCTTCTTTTGGAAATAAAGATGGTGGTGGTAACTGGTAATGCATGTGCAGGTGGACCCTCATTATCACCTGCTTTTCATCATCCTATCAATATGAACATGAACATGACTAGTACTACTATGATGATGATGAATTCAGATGGTTTTGCTGATATGTCAACTTTTGAAGATGCATTTAGTCAAATCTTGGATGCAAAGAAAGAAGAAGAAAAAGATCATGATCATGGAAATCTTGATGAAACTCATCGATCATCATCGTCATCATATTATGATGCATGATGGTAATATAAATGTAATGTTGGAAGTGTTGGCGTTATGGGCAATGAAGGAATGACGAGATTTCTTAGGGCTAAAAGCTCCTTCATTAAACCAAAGCATGCAAGAATTAGAGTGAGCTAGCGTTGTTGTTTTAATTGATTAATTTATCAATTATAGTACTACTTTGTTGTTCTAGGGTAAAAGTTATGCTCAATTGTAAACTTTTGAGCTCCCAATGGTCCATATATATTCTTCTTGTAACTTCAAACACATAGATGTCATGTAAAAAAGTTAGACTTTTCATATCAATTAATTCAATCATTCTATCAAATTATCACTGATATGACACAATTTTCAATCGTATCTCATCACAATGACTTAGTTTTATATTTTATTAGTAGGTTTGATGTTTGGTTTTGGTTCAAATTCTCATGTGTTTTTGAATTTAAATAGACTTACAATGATCGAGTACGCTCTTTGTGTGTTTTTAGATAAACGTATTGAGAAAGGGAGGTGTTGCTCGGAGATACTTCCAATAACACTCTTTATGTATAAATATGATTGAAACATTTGTACGTATGGCATGACATTGGATTCTTAATAATTCCCAAGAAAGATTTCTCATACTATGCTTACAAAATTGATCTATGTATATTCGTGACAAATGTCTAATTATATGGATTGAAACATGTATGATGTTTAGCTATATGTTCAAATATAGGTATCTAAAATATTTTTCAAAATGCAGGGCTTGGTAGTACTATTTTGGGTTGTTTAAAATTCAGAAACTTCTATTAAGTGAGTTTCCAAATTGTAAATTTAGCTTTTGTATATGGGATTTTATAGTTTTTTTTTTTCCTGATAAAATGAGAATAAATGTATATATTAATGACAAAAGTCATATTATATGGTTAGATACATATCAGATACATATAGATATGTATAGCTAGACGCGAACATATTAAAATTGGTACTGCTGATAAATTGTGTTCTTCATAGTATTTAACAGATGTGTATGCATTATCAACTTACACAACTGTCATTTACTAGCTTTAGATTTCTGCTTTTCAAAACAGCAAAAAACACTAGGTGTCGATTTTATTTGTTAAGTGATGAAGTATCTATATGTATATTGGCAAAATTTGGTGCACGTAAACATAGTTTTTGACTACTTTTTTCTTAATCTCTAGCTTCTATTATATTAGAATATCTTACAAGCACCATAACTTTTGTAATATTTTAAAATCGTACTTTAAAGATTGATGAAGGTATGATTAGGCCATCATCTGTCATAAAGTAGTAGGACTAAAAACTTTTATTTAGAAAAAATAGAAAAGCCAAAAAGCAAATATGGGAAAGTGATCCTACTTGTCCCTAGAATGCAATTCATATATCAATATCATTAGTTTATCACTTCATAAAAATTATACATTTTAATTTTAGTAATAATAAGTATAAATAAACATAACTTTTCCTCTAGAAAATAAATAAAGCACATACATAAAAAAAATGACGAAGTTGCATGATATACCAAAATGATCGATAAAAAGAACGTAAAATAATCTTGTACAATAAAATAATTGCATTTTCTATTTTGTTACAAGATTAAGTTGGAACCTTCCACCGGATAAACATTCACCTCAATCGTTTTTAGCACTTTAATGAAATATAGAATAGAACATGTAACATTTTTATTATGTAGAAAAGAACATGTAACATTTTTTATTGTGTACATACCCCTTCAACTTTTCAAAAGAATTTTCATGTTTTCTTTCATAAATTATTTCCCTATAAAAGAGATAAATGTCGATACTAACACATATACAATTAGTAGTGATAATATATTCTTTTACATGTGTATATATTAACTTTTACTCGAAGTTTAGTTCTTTTATTATGACACTTTTAAGCCCCGCGGTACACATTATATATACACATTCAATTTATTTGTCAAAAATTATCAATGATTTTGGCAAACTCCTAACGGCTTGAGATCGAGCTCCTATCATGACTCCTTTTGATACAAGTTTGATAGATTTTAGGGCCAGCTTGCACAAAAAAAAAAAGTCAAATGCAATTCACCGTCATATGTAACCTTTTAAAATGTTATGCATATGTTAATGGGAGTATTATTTAAAATAAAACTTTCAAATGTTCAAATCTTTGATAAATGTAAACACTTTAATGGATGCTAAACCCACAACTAGGCTTGGGCCATTCTTATCTATCATCTAATACTCCCTTACAATTCGAGGGCAAAATGGAAAAAGCTCGAAACATTTTTGAAAATTAAAAACATTGAAACAATAATTAATTTGTTGAGGAAGACATTTGAAAGCAAACGGAGACAAATTTTTTTATTTATATTTTTATATTTATAATTTGCGGCAGCCAGCTTCCGAGGCCGCGTGGCGGTGCATCGGACGTTTGGCGGAGGTGATCTTGGTGGGGTTTTTTTTTTTGCCATAATTGGAAAAACGAAGACGTTGACGACATAAGTTAACTCCAAGCGGTTGAGAAGTTTTGACCAAAACAGTATGCGTATATGGTTTTGGCCAAAAAAATTTCTTCTTTTATTTTTTTCTAGAGAGATAGAAGTGGCTAAGGCTTGTAAAGGGGATAAAGAGATTTGACAGGGTGATACAGAAACAGAGGCTCATGGCGGCTGACTAGGTCTCAGAATTAGATGCGCTCTGATACCATTTTAAATTATGAAAACTCCATAAATGTTATGTTTTATTGATATAATATTTATAGTTCAAAATATATGAGAACTTTAGAATCCTAATAAACTCTAAACTCACAACTGAATTTGAACAATTCTTATCTATCATCTAATAAAAATATATTAGGTCACGTTGAGTTAACATGAATGTTTTTTTGTTTTTTAACTAAATAAACAAATTTTTTCACAAAACTTTTTTAATAAATAGTTGGTGTGCAAATTATTTACATTTTTGAATAAAATGATTTAAGAGACTTCACGTATCAAATAAATACACTACGGGCTCAATATTTGAACCCTTTCTTTTTAGCAAATTCTTTTATATTTTCCTTTTGAACATTTGAAGATTAATGAAAGCCTGAATCTTAAGTAACAATGTATCTTGATCCATTTTATTAATTTATATACATTTCAACGGATCTATATAGGTGGTACTTGAGTTTGAGAGTCCAGAAACCGAGCTGGTGGTGAATTCAGTTGACCAACAACACTTCACTTGCGGTTCAAAAAATTTAAGGGTGCGTCAGCTATCAAATTAGTTCTCATGTCCCGTTTCAAAAAAAATATTATAAAATATAATGTTAAGTCTGACTCGACATACTAATAATGCATTTCGTAAATAACGTGGAACAAAAAGAGTATTAAAATGAACCATTTTGGTCGCAATTGGAGGCCATGATTTCCATTTCTAATATCATGTAAGTTGCAACATGTCCGCATGTGTTACAATAATGTTGGATTATTATATACTTTTCCATATTATTGGAATGATTTAATATTGGCATTCCTCTTGGCCTTAGGTGTCATTTCCTCGTCATTTTATATTCGTTGTTTAGTACTACTTACATATAATACTTTTATTTCTTTTATTTAATAAATCTTTTAGAATTACATTTTCAAAATAGCTTTTGTGTTTGTAAAACGACATTTTAAAAAAATATGTCCCAACTTGGGGTGTTTGGGATTCTTAAATAAGTATTTATTTACTTAGTTTGACAGCAAATAAGCAAATTGAAACACCTCTCTACAAACTGATTATCTGTTTATTTATTAAGAAATAAATACTTAAAAATCAACAAACTGACATTTACTTATTTTCTAAATAGATAAGTGTTTAAAAATAAGCAATTCCAAATACCCTCTTTTTTCAAAACGGTATTTTCTCTCTAGCAACAAGTTGATAATTACTATTTTGTCAAACACTTATTTTTATCATTTGCAGTTTACTAGCATAATAATTAAATAATCTCTTCAAAACGCAATGCAATTAGAAAGCCTTGAAAAACAAAATAGACACCTACAATTAATAAAAGACAGAGGCATTTGTATGTACTTATTTGGGCTAAGAATAGTTTACTAAAAATCACAAATATAAAAATATTGTTTAATCTGATAAGCGACGTTAAAACTATAGTTAGTTAATTACTCATACCAATATCGTCTAATATACATTAAGCCATTGTGTAATTTGTATAACTCATACCAATATCGTGTAATATACATTAAGTCATTGTGTCGTTTGTATAACTCATACCAATATCGTGTAATATACATTAAGTCATTGTGTCGTTTGTATAACTCATACCAATATCGTGTAATATACATTAAGCCATTTTGTAATTTGTACGATACCTTGTTTTGTTTTTAGAAGGTTGTTTTGACGGTAACCTCTAATTCAGTATCCTTTGAATCCGATGCGACTCTTTTATAAGGATCACACCCCATAAAATGTTGAGCTGTTTTCGATGAACTTACGAAAAATTAGGATTGAACCCGTGACCTATTTCTCAAAAACTATTCTTTTTACAACTCATGAGGATGTTTGCGCTGAGAGAATGATACCACTTGGCTAAAGCTGTAATTGTCAAGTGCTATATTGCTTAAAAATATTCTTCGTCGATTTATTAGTTCTTTCGTATTTCTGCTTTCTACAAGAATACTTGGTTCATAATCAAGTTGTGTACCTATTAAAACCTAGGCAGCAAAGACCTCTTTTTTTCATAATCATTTGGCTTACTATTAGATCTGATTTAATCTTAAAAGATCTTTATGTATTGCATTTTTGATACGAAAGTGTTCAACCTTTTCGAATACAAGACTTCTTAAAAAATGTTTATAAATGAAATGAATTTAAATAAAAACCAAAACATCACGCGTTTGGTTTTTTTTTTTTTTTTTTTTTTTTTTTTTTTTTTTTTTGTGATTGGTAAATGAGACTTGATGTGAGCAATGAATGGGGGATGTTTCATTGGTAAGCATTTTACAACATATCACAAAACGTGACCAATGCCGCATTGCGGTATGGGCCCAACACGAGGAGAACCACACGACGTCGTTTCTTCCACCGACAATGACAAGTTGACTACTTTCTTCAATGGCCTCACGATACGTAACACAAATATATTGATTTTTTATTTTATTTTATTTTCAAAGTTAAGCTTTCATATCAAAATCAAAAATAAATTATAAATCATAAACACAAATTCTATTTCACGCAGTGTTCGTTAGTGCACATTAAATAACAATATTCTTTATTGTTCATTAACTTCACTCATTTGGTAAGTGTCATTATAACAATCAAAATTACAGCAAATCACTACAGAGAACATGAACAACATCATATTAAATTAAATTAGTACATTATTAAATCTAAATAAATACGGGGTATTACGGATAAATTCATAGCAAAATCATCATTCTCAATTACGAATTAATCATATCATATTCAAAATCATCCTGTCCTTGTTTTTTCAACAAATGTTTACTTTTACAGGTCCTTTCGACGTACATTAAAATTTAAATTTAATTATATGAAAATCTGATATACTCAAGATTAAGATTCAAAGTTTAGTCGTTTCTAAAACTTGCTTTTATTATATGTGTTTATAATAAATTTAAAATTAGATTAGATGTGTAAATGAGCCAAATTACTAGCACACAATTTGAGTCAGAACTGTTAAACGTTCGATTCAAATCGAGTTTAAATAAGCTCCAATTCAAATTTGAATATATTTTGAAAATACTCGATCTTTATATATTAAAGTCGAACGATATCACTAAGTCTAAAATTACGTGTATGATATATTTCAAACTCCAATAACATCTTATAGTTTCTGGATAAATCAAATCTTATAGTTTCTACATAAATCAAGTATTTAATAACTCACAGTTAAAAAGAAAAAAAACTAGTTACATCAAATCACGTATGTCAAATTGTCAGACGTTTGGTTTATGTAGCGAAAATTTTGGTTCAAATAGACTTGTTCTATCATCATTACAATATAGTAAAAAAGCACGATAAGTTGCAACAAAAATAGTTATGTAATTAAAAAAGATAAAATCAAATGCACGTAATCACACCTTCGTTTTATGACAATCAAATCGTCCATTTCCAGATCTTAATTCGTAGATCCACTTTACATTTCGCATCAGTAACCGTCGCCGTCGTCGCTGTTTTTCCGGTCGGTACCGCCGCCTTAATTCCGTCACACGTCACTCTAATCGGTAACTTCTTCGTCTTAATACTTCCAATTTTGACTTTGACTTTCGTATCAAGTTGAATTTTCAACTGTAAACTCTTTTTACTCTTCAGATCTGATTTCAATTGACTGTTATCATCAACACTAACTCCAGTAACAGACGTAACCGTTCGTAACATCGTCGTATTCTTCTTCGGCATCGTAAACGCCGTTATCGTTCCGTCACCGACGTTAACGTCTTTCGAGTTAAAGCTAACGGAAAACGGATCGTAATCGAACGTTATCTTCTTGTTAGGGTTACGTGCACTTATAGTGAAATTAAAATTCGTCGTTAGTTTATTCGATGACGTCAGATTAAATTGAGTGACATGGAGCGACGCGACGGCGAACGTCGGTCGGTGCGGACGGTAGAGGACGTACACAACGCCGCCGGCGATGGCGACGAGGAGTAGCAGAATAATGATGATACATGTGAGCCAGAGACATAACGAACAGCAGCAGCTACGGCGGCTCCGGCGAGTTTGTGGACGGTAGACCGGACGAGTGTGGTTGTAGAGATTTGCTTTGCTGGCCGGAAAAGAAGGATTGCCGGCGGCGGAGGGAGTAGGACCGGCGGAGGGTTTTGAAGCAGGATATATTTTTTCAGCCATTGATAGAACGTGTGTTTGATGATTTTGTGTGTTGTGTGTGTATTTAACTTGTTGAGGAAACAAGATGTTAGATAAAATTTCGCTGTAAGTATACGCGAAATTTGTAGGTGACGGTGGTGAGAGAAAAGAGAGATAGAGATAGAAAGTCTGTATCTATAGGTGGTGCAAGGCTGTTCTCGGAGTTGGAGGGAATACATCAAATTCCCTTTCCATCTTCTTACATTATTTTCTAATAATAATAATAAAAAAAATATTGTTTATGTATTATAAAATATTCCTTCATTAATTGGTTTCATATTTTTAAATCAAAAATTTTATTATAATAAGAGATTTATAAATATAAATTTATAAATACGGAATTTTCTATGATTTAAAGCGTATCTTCTATAATCGTTACTGTTTTTAATTGGTTTTGAAAGCTTGTTTAAAGCCAAATCCTTTTGAAATGACTTTTTGGAGAAAGACCTACCACTTGGTATCTTCTAACAAAAACCTTAATCCAATCGTCTTGTCATATATATATATATGTATATATGTATGTATATGTATGTATATGTATATGTATATGTATGGTGAATGAATAATATGAAATGAAAATCAGGTGACCTTTTTTGATAGTATACTATTACTAACTGATTTTGACTTTTGAGAGTATCACAGTATCACATGTGTCTATGGCTCATCAGATCTTGATATTACTTGCTACTTGCTAGTAATAAATAATTAATTAATTAACTTTATCATCATCATTATTATTATTGTTAATATAATAAATAAAAGATATGTAATAAATAAATAAGTAATTTTATTTCGGGTAAAAAGGTATCAAACTAAAAGTAATACGACTAAAACAAAACTTGATTAAATTAGGATTACCCCAAGGATTTTCATGATTATATTTTTATTTTAAATAATTATCAAAATAAATAAGTTTAAGTTATAAATATCATAAGAAGTATTATATATATTTTCAAAATATTTCGACGTTGTTTTTCAATGTTGAATTAGACTAATAACTTCTATTTTGTATTCCTTTTCTCAAATCTAGTTTACACTCGTATAAAAAAGACATTACACAATTAAAAAAGGATAACAAGGTACATGACAAAAGAAAATACGGTGGACACAGCCATTTGATTCGGACGTTCTTGGTGTGTTGGATACTTAACTTTCTAACTAGTCAACATATACCGTCTCAATTTTAGTCAAACACAAATACTATTATTATTTTATATCTAAATAGAAAAATGTTATGATTTCTTATTTGAATGCTAACTATAAGATCATTTTAACCAACAATAATTGTTGGTCAAGGGTCGTCGTCCTCAAGGTGATGCTTAAATGGAGGGTTTATCATCATTCAAATTTTGAGACTTATGATTCGAATATTAATGGTCCTAACACAACTATTTATCGTTTAGAGCTTGAATACAAATATACATAAAACCTCATTATATGTTGAGTAAAATGTGAGGAAATTAGCAAAGACAATGACTTCAAAAAGCCCAATGTATTGTGCATAAAGCTAAAAGCATCAATCCATACACGTAATAATCCCGTTGATTGCTAGGGTGAAATGAATTTTAAAAAATGTGCAGTCAACAACACCTAACTTGTATGTTGTTAGACTAAATAAGAGACTAATCATGTAAATATAATATATTAAGATACCAAAATGTAACTTGTCTCTAACAACACCTACTATCTCTGCCGTTAACAACATGAATGTTATCCCCAAAGTTTAATAGAAAAAAGGGTTAAGTTATGAAGTTGGTGAAAAATGCAAGAATAATATTGCATTTCATTCATTCTACAAATTACTACAATTTCCGTTTCATTCAATTTATTTATTTCTTAATTTATATTAATTTTTGCAAGGAACTACATGAAAGTGATACATTGATAAAACCTTTTTGTATGTATATTTCTTTTTATTAAGCATAATAATCTAAAAAGTAATATGTAAAACATCAAGCGTTTGTTTCGAAAGGAAATAAGGAATACATACCTATTGGCTATTGGGCGCAAATACCTATATTGGGCTTATTTTAATAAAAAGGTAGTTCCATGGCCCAAGTCATCTATCATATGAGCCCATCTATGTAATATGTTAACAGGCTCAATATGAGCCCTGAATATGGACCACAAATGCAATGCTATTTGTCTTTTTGGTACTGGCAGATTTATAATTATTTGCAATGCCCATTTATGTAACTCCACGTTCAAAAATGCACATCAACCTGATAAAATTGAAAATTAGGTCAGATTCAGATATTAGGCCAATAAAATTA
This sequence comes from Logfia minima, assembly GCA_963921325.1. Lineage (NCBI taxonomy): Eukaryota > Viridiplantae > Streptophyta > Magnoliopsida > Asterales > Asteraceae > Logfia > Logfia minima. Next base: position 825,595 of record OY992771.1, on the reverse strand, counting down.
AACTAGCCGAACACTAGTGGGAGTCATCCTAACTCAGCAGTAACTTATTTGGTCAAATCCACCCCACATGATTAATGGGATAAAAGGTGCAAGTGTTTTATTGGTTAATTTATTTTAGTTTTTATTGTTGTCAACTATCTTGTTAAGGTACCAGATAAAATATTAGATTTAATATCTATTTATATATTAAAGAATAATAAAATGTTACTTTATATTTTGTCACGTAGGTAAAATGACACGTAACGATCTCTTATAATTTAAAATAAATAATAATTATTTAAATTTAAAAGATAAACTAAAAAATAAATTTAGATGTAGTTTGATAATATTTAAATATAATAATAATTAATTATAAAATCTATGAATCATACTTATGACAAATAATATTAAACTATTAAACCTATAAAATTATAAATATAAAAATTGTTTAATTTAAATTGACGAGCATCGCACGGTTTAAATCTAGTATATATATATATATATATCTATTTTTGAATGACAAATAATTACATACACAACTATCACGTATATATATATATGTTCAAATCTAATAATTTTCTCACAACCTTATGATTGAAAGTTTACCCAACTACCGCTTTGTTTAACAAATTCAGCATAAATTTTAACCGACAAATTAAATATTGGCTAGATGTATGAATTAAATTTAACTAGTCGTGTATTCGCGCGATGTGACAAAGACAACAAATAATTTAAGATCAAAAGTAAGCAACATAATTTAGTCTTTATGAAGATTTCGACAACACTACATCTCTATCCATGAGCGAACAAAATTTAAACATACAATAAACTACATATCATCATCTTAAACTTAACACTTAAAGTAATATAAAAAAGTAACTATTTCTGTAAACTCACGAACATTTATGTAACAATCCACCAGCTAATGGCAATATACAGTTTTTCATTTCTCCACGGTTTAGGTTAGGGAAAGCCGGTTCAAAAACTGTTGATGTTGGTGGTGGTAATTGGAAGGGTTTCAAAAAGAAAGCTATCAGAGATGAACATGGAGTTATACAAGGACATCAAAAAAAATTTAGGTTTGCTGCGGGTAACTTGAGGAACATTTAACACCAACCGACTAACCCTGAACAATTACTTACAATGGGGGATAACCACCCAGGCGTTATTGTAACTAAATGGACAATGGTCCAATATAGTTTTTCAGATGACCGAAACCCACTGAATAAACAGTGAAGCATCGCGTGGTTGCAACGTTACCGGACAGGGTAAATGTTGCGAGGCCACCTTATGGAGTTCTGGAGTAATATATGGAGGGTGAAGTTTTAGAATAGTTCAATAAAGAATATTAGACTAACAGAAAGAGGATCCTTATGCATTCCCCTAAGGACAACTAACTAAATCAAATATTATCTAAAGATGAATACCAAGTATTCTAAATATTATCACTAAATAATATATTATAATTATTACTAAAATAATATATCTTCTAATAATCATTTCATGGCTAGTATATTCGATACCGATATAATATCGACTCAATTTACCGTTTCGGGATCGAAACATCAAATTATGATTTCTGAGATCGAATCAGTACACCGAATATCAACATAAAAACATATATATCATGACCTAACTATATAGAACAAATCGACATTAAATCAATATACGTAAAATATATGATGGATTCATCGATGTATACAACATCAGAAATTGATAACCTACACTCAATGGATCAAACATCATCAAATCAAATTATGGCTTACTTACTATCGATTACGAGATTCAGAATCAACATACAAAAATTTAATAAGCAATCACCTCAAGTTAAGATTTCTGAGATGAATCGGCACACCAAATATCAACATAAAATCATATATATCATGACCTAGCAATAAGAGGAAGACATGCATATTTATATGGGATTCTAGAATAATATTTATAAATTTACAATTATACGTGATGTATCGATTAATAATTTTAATATTAGATGTAACCCTAACGCCGCGTGAGGCATTAAAATGCATGAACAGATGATAAACATGTAGGCACCAAAGATAGGTGATCTATTGATTCGATATTATAGAAAGTAGTCATGTAATGATCTCTTTGATCAGTTTATTAAAATCCATGAACAGATGATAAACATGAATGCACCAAAGTAATTGTAGTAGTTTCTTTCTAATAATCATCTGTTAATCTATGTAAGTTACTTTGTGCAATCTCGATTTTGATTTTGTTAAACACTTTTAACGAACAACTATAACGGCAGTACGTGAAACTTTTATTATTTTATCAACAATTGGTTGTAAAAACTATAAACAACTTAGTAGAGCCAAAGTTAACTTTTCCATCCAAATGTTTCACAAACTTTATTACCAGCATATTATCTCAACTCAACCAGTGTTTGAGTTTTATGAGGTTCATCAATTATTTTAGTTAGAGCTAGCATATATCTTAATTGTATATAAAGTGACTAAAGATGTATGTGTAATACAGGTGCCATGCAAAACCACGGCCCGCTCATATTGATGTTTCCAACAAAATACGCCATGACGTGAAAATTGATGTGTACAGCTACCGTCTAGTTCTTCTCGAGCTTCGAACTGGAAGAAAGCTAGTGGACCCGTTGCAGCCATCGGGTCAAGATACTGGACCTGTTGCAGCCATCGGGCCAAGAACATCTTGTCACGTGGCAACTATAACATCAAATGGTGTGGAGTCATAAGTATCACACAACCCATTCATGGGTGAAACTTCTTTTTAACAAGTAACGAGTTTGATGAAATCAGAGCACCATCTTCAAGAAGCTGCGTCCATGATGAAGATCTTGACTTTGAAATGATGGATAAATATGAGATTCCTCACCGAGTGAGTGGCTAATGATACAAAGGTTGGATTATCGGTTATAAATTTGTAAAGATAGAATCTTTTATACGTATAATCAAAAAGAGTGAACTGGGCAGCTTTAGAACTTGTTCAAGACTGGAAACAGTAATAATGATTCATGTACATATTGAGTTTCTACGAGGTGAGGATATAATATATCTGCGTTGGTTTTAGAAAGGGTTTAGTGTAGGGAATGTAATTAACTATAGCGGGATGTTTATTCATGTAGCTAACTATTTTTTCTCGATTTAATGTATTAAAACTGGATAAAGGTAAAGTACCGGTTAGCAAGTCCATGTCACCGGTAAAACTCAATTTCATGTCATGTAATCATCCACTTGGCGCCATGTAAGTTGCAGATCACCCTTAATATATTCCACCTATATCATCCTTCTTTTTCCCTCATTTTTTTCACCCACGGACAGAGGTGGAAGATATAAGGGGCAGGGAGGGGTGCCCGCCCTCCCCCCCTGAAAATTGAAACTAAAACTAGTATACATGTATATATTTGGTGGGTTTAAGACTAAAATATCTCCTATATTTGTTATTCGCCCCCCTTACATTTATATCGAAGGATTTCACCACCTTAAGTACAACTTTCAAATTTCACCACTGCCCACAGACCTTTTTCCCTCCAATTCCCCTTGCTCTCCCCATGGCTTCTTCATCATTATCTTCGCAAAATCAAAGTGACCAGCTTCATTTCTACTACTACAATTCGGTTATAACATCCTCTCCCCATGGCTTCTTCGTTATCATCATCATTTTTCCTAATTTTTTACCTAATTTGTTGTCATTGTTATAATATGTAATTCGGTTTATTTTAAGTATGAATGTTGAATTATGTTTGACTTTTTGTTATGAATTTGTGTTGATTTAGTTACAAACCAATACTGATGTTAATTGCGTTTTTTAGATGTCGAGCTCTCAAATGACTACTACAAGAAGGTTGTGTATGAATTGAGGTTGCAAAGTGTGAACCCGTTAAGGCATTACTAAATGGTATGTGGAAACCCCCAAATGACAAGTTAAGCTTCTGATTCAAAATTGGAGTTATCGAAGAAGATGAAAGAGTTGACTTTATTGATGTTAAAATTGAAGCCGTTTGACCAATTATCTATAGTTTTGCTTGGTGTTGTAGCAATGTTATATTTTATCATAGGTGTTCTAGTTATGTTAATGTGGCTTCGGTTTAATATAATTATGTTCTAGTCAAATTAAGAAACAAAAACACATTTTTCGTGGTACTCTTGGATCCTGCAGTTTATATAATGATTCTTAATCACTCATAGTAATAGTAATTGCAAGCAGGGGTGGCTCAAGGGTAAAGCCAGTGAAGCTAGTGCTTTAGGCCCCCGATTTCATAAGGGCTCAAAATTTCAATGCTATGTATTAGATATAGAATAACGACAACAATCTTCAAGATATTTTAGCCTTCAAGGCCTCAAAGAATATAATGTCTAGGAGATTATATCCACTTTATGTGAAAAACAACAGTGTAAGACATCAAAATAGTTTAAGTCGTAAGATATTAAGCCAATTATATGTGAAAAAGCAACTAGACTTATTTTTTGTTACTTAGTTCTAAATGATTTCGTTTAGAAGTTTTCGATGTTCTATTTTGCGTGTCTTTAATTTCGATATTTGTTTTTCATTAGATATCATCAAAGTGATTTTCCCATAATCTTTATGTTTCGCGATTGAATTTCCAAACATATTTTTACAGATGATCATTCATCGTATTGCTCAAATAACCAACTCAATCATTTCAAAAATGACTCAATTTAGTGGATGAGTTATCTGAATTGCATATTGAGTTTAATCTAATCTTTTAATTGGTATATAGTTGTTAAATGACACATAAAACTCAACATTAAGTATATCATATAATGTTTTAAAATGAAATCTCAAAATCTATAATTAGTTGATAATGTGATTCCTTTTACAATTCCAAAATTTTATATTCATATAAGTAAAAGATAAAATATGATTTTTTTTCTATATAAAACTTGCTTTGGAATTTTTTTTCCTTTTTATTATCAGAAGGTAGTAAATTAGTAACAAACTTATAAAGTCGACATACTATATCATAACGGAATGGATGGACTGACTTTTTAATGTAGAAAAGTAGATTTTTTTGTTAACGAACAAACTTTATTTATATGCAACTAAATATATCAAATCGGTAAGGCCCCATATTTTATGGTTCGTTTTAGGCCCCGTAAGATCTTGAGCCGCTCCTGATTGCAAGAAACAAAAATACAATATATAAGGCTTGGAAACCTGATTAAGTTCATGGTCAGAGACTCGAATTTTATTATAAATTTCATGAGTTACAGAAGTGCATTGGAAGAAGGTTAACATCACGATAAATTTTTTTGGTTTTCTTATGCGGCAAACTTTTAACATTTGGGTGCTGATGCAACTCCAAAACTGCGATAATAGAGCACTTCCGTTCTTCAGGATTAAATTAATATAGAGCTTAGTTTTAACACGTGTAAAAGATGATAACCTGAGAGATAATGCGTCAAGAAGAAGACAAGTGTCGCAAATAAAAGAAACTGTCGCCATCCAAAACACTCTCATCCCTAAAGATTTGATCTCAAAACACACTCTCATCCCTACAGTAATGTCTCTATACGTTGTATCGATACTAGAGTTGCTAAGCTTTTCGTTTAATTGCTCGTCTTCCTCAATGTTTTAAGTTTAATTAAAGGTATAAGAAACAGTGAATCGTGAAAGTGTATGTCAACCCAACTAATTTTAAGTTTAATCAAGAACAGAAGTTGAAGGTTTGATAGTACATTGTGATGGCCGGTTTAAAGTTGCAGGTTTTCGGCGAAGGTTGTGGTTCACGACGTACAACTATTGTTTGAAGAAATAATATGTATCCAACTATTGTTCGGAATCTATTGTATGCATCGTTGACGTGTTGCGCCAATTGTATGCTTACGTGTCAGTTTACAGGTGATATGGACTTGCTAGCCCGTATATTACATCAAATGAACTTTTATCCGGTTTTGGTATATTAAATCGAGAAAAAAATAATTGGGTACATAGAATAGAACATCCCACTATAGTTGAGTGTATTCCCTGCACTAAGCCCTTTTTTAAAGTGTTACATACTTTGTCTTTTTTACTATCATATGAAACACACTTTCATTTGATTTATTATATGTATTAAACCTATCAATTCTTCTATTTAATATACATTTTTTTTTTTTTAACCTTCTATTGTATCTTTCCTCATATAACAGACGCTTCTTCATAGAAGGTAAAAAAAAAAGAAAATCTACATACAATACACGGTATTAACAGGTTCAATACATACAATATTTTTTTTTTGAAAATACTCTTCGTACAACAGTAAAAAAAAGTAAAATATAATACAGTTTGAAACAATAAAACCTCGTGTCAATTTAAGTTCCATTATGTTGCTAACATTTTAGTGGTTATGATTAATTCAAACAAATCAGACCGCGACTGTAATTATAACAATGTAATCATATTTAGTTATTTACTATCTTAGTTATATATTAAATTCCAAAAATGAAGAACAAAAAAGATTAAAAGAGGGTCAGCCCGACCCGTTTTGATATGCCCATTACCCTCATTACCAGTCTACTCATTTTACCACTTTACTGCCTATGATGCTATGTTGATGTGAATTGTTAATTTGTTACAATAGCTAAAGTCACCTATCTTACCAGATGACTGTAACTGTGACGGTTAATAGGCTAACAAAGATTTCGTATAGCAAAGGAAACAGTAACAGGCTATCTATATCTATACCATGAATATAATGGCATCAAGGATGAAAGAAAACTAACTTCTGCATAAAGTACACATAAATTATGTAGTCTATAGGTGTACAAAGAAATGTGTTGTGCTTACACAGACAACATCTAACATAAACTAGAAGAACGTGGCAGCAAACATACCAAAATATACCCATCATAGACAACATTCGTTCTAAACTTGACATCTTAAACACAAGTTTCACTTAATTCAGTATCTTCCAGAGACCAAATAACATTAAAATCAAAATCTATTTGGTAAAGCCAAAGTACATGGCTACTAGTAAACTCTATATCCTCTTGAATTCACAAGTTTGAAGCCCTTTAACATATGCTTTAATGGATAATAACCAAGTTTTTCATAGATACAAAAGTGGGTTATCAGAAGTTCAAAGCTCTTTGTTGTGTTGTGAAGGGCTGGTGTATTCTGTTTCATTTTCCACAATTACCTCGGATGAAGCAGTTGATGATACACCACTGTTACTCTGAATGATTCTTGAGGCTTGTGGTGGGTTGGAAGTATTTCTTTGTGCATCAGTGCTCACAGGCCTTTGCCCTTGCTCTGCTAGTTTTCTAAGGAGATTTGTAACTGTCGGAAGAAACTTGGTGGATAATGAAAGAATTCCTGGAAGCTGTAGGCATGCACACATCAACAAAGATGAATTAGAAAACGGGTAGACAAAGTTGCACGGTTCTCGAAATCATTCTCCGAGGGGGTGTTTGGACGGTCGATGTGGAAAGGGATGACTTATGATACTAAGCAAACCCAAAAAATATCTCCAAAACGCACAACCAAAGACCTCGTGACTTCTTAGATAAAAGAAATCAAGTTCTTGAAAGGTAAACTCACCGCGCCATTGCGGAATTCACCAGAAATGTCTAGCTGGACCCACAAAGCTTTCAGTAGTAAGTAGCTCACAAAAATAAAGAGTAGCCACAAAGGATTCCTGACATATTTTCAACATATAAAGCCTGTTTTCATGTAATGAGGAAATATGAAGGTAGGGAAACATAAAGACAAAAAGAACCTTAGAAGAGTCATAAACTCGTTGAATCCAAGGACAACCATAGCAGCAATAGCCCATGGAGGCGGTAACCAGTTGTTATTGCGCTTATTAGCTTCCTGAAAACAATAGCATAAAACATTAACAATGAGTAACTAAAATCCATCATTGCAGTAAAAAATTGTAGACCCCATACCTGGGAGGCAATAGCTTGAGTGATAGTATATTCAGTTTCTCTTTGAAATTGGTTCCACAATGACTTACACTGAACAGGAGTTATGAGTGTCTTTGTAGCTGGAACCTGAATATAGTCAAAGCCCACATTACAAAGCCATGTAATTATGTAGAATAAATAAAAAAACATGTACGCCATAGTCACACATGATACCTCTTCCCATGTGCTTGAGGCCAAGGGGTCTGAAGTACTCTTACTGGTGCTTTTCTGCGGGTCCACTAAAGCAAGGACTAAAGTATCCCCGATCTTATCAGTGTCTTCATCCAAACGAATGGCAGCCAATACCGAGAGCAACTTTAAAGACTGAAAGATAAATGTAAATAATTGAAAAGGATTATAAGTCACGTGTAATAAGACTAATAAATCCAATACCAAACATTAGAGGTCATAATGTGATATATCATCTAACGAAATGATTCTTACAGAAGACCGGGCCATTTTAGTTATAGCTCGAATATCTTCCTTTCCGGTCCAGACTCGCGGCATTGAATCATTATCATGGTTGAATATGGATGTAAATCTGTGTGATTTAATGGATTAACAAGGAGTCACACTAAAATGTGTATGACATATTCCATAACTGCCAGCGCACAGTACCTTTCTTTCATGCGGTACAAAACTTTGGCGGCTTCTTCTTTTGTCTTCCCTTCAACTACTCCTCTTGCATAATTCTTCAACTTTAAAATCATATCTTCCTTAGCTTGAGCATCCATTTCAAAACCAGAAAGCGCAAAAGAGAACTCGGAGACAGCTGTTTCAGTTTCACGGTGAAGAATTTTCCTTATTGCAGGCCAGGTATCGTCACTGCCACCTTCTAGAAGAGCTTCCACGGGACCATACAATGCTTCTTTTAATTTTGACTGCAGAAAAAATGCATAGATTGATCAAAAATCGCTCTATTCAAAGCTTATAGATTACAATTCAATATTACCTCAGAGAGTGCAGTAAGTTCAGATAATTTGGCAGTTCGAACTTCGGCAATATGTGAATCTAAATCGTTTGAAAACTTATCCCTTACTCTAGCCGAGTCCCAATTGGCTTGCTTAATAACGGCATCTGTAGATTCAGAACATTAACATTTTGAGTATCTATAAGAATGTGATTCCAAAAATGACACTTAAAGCTATACCTTCACATTGTTCATCGAATATTTTCATGAACTTCTTAGAGCAGTCACGAGCAGCCACTGCAAACCCCTGTCCTCCATTCAAAGCACCACTAAGTGCTTTTTTGAAGTTATCTAATGTCCCAGATCGTATATGTTCCAACATCAATTGGTACGCCGGTTGAACAAGCTGAAAATATCAAAAGATGCCATGCAATGAGAGCATACTACAGATAAATTTATAATAATGACATTCAGCAAGTGTCGACAAGAAAACATTACCTGCATCAACTTCTCTTCCAATTGCTTTCGTTTTGCAGATCTAACACTATCTTCAAAGTAAGTAGCCTCTTCATCATAACTGAAAACGAATTATTGGAACACATAAAAAAAACTTACAAATTTGAATATCATTACATCAGAACATCAGAACATCATAAATGCTTCCAGAACAGGACATTATCATTAAACCTGGATAAACATTTCGAAAGCAGTGAACTAAGCTTCTTTCCAAAGCCTGGGACAAGATTAGATTGCACAGCCTCTTCTAATTCGATCCAGTCCTGCAGCACTTATTTAGTTGAAATGTCCAAAAAGATTGTAATGCGCTAATTAATTGCTAAAATAGATACCTCATTTGAAACAAATGAAGAATATTTCTCGTTAGCAATTTCTTCACATCGTACAGTTGCCACCATGACCTTGTGAGCAGGCAAGTCAAGGTCTTTATTCTCCTTGATAACTTTCCAGATCTGCTGTGAACTGAAGGAAAAACCAGAAGCAGGAACAACTCCTCGCCTATCACCTGCTAGCCCGCCAGGTGCAATAGATTGGAAGAACTTCTGCCTCAAATTAGCCACCTTCAAAAAACCGAACAGAAGTACATAATTAGAAACCATATCAGCGCATTATGATCACATAAGATGTCAAAAGGATATCTAGAATGAATCTCTTAACATACCTGCTCTTTAAACTGTTCTTCTTTCTCTTCATAACTAGACAGTGCAACAACTTGAACCTGGTAATTCAATTAATGAGAAGCTATAATATAGTGGCCCATCAGGGTGTATTATTTTTCTGAAGAAACAGCTAAAGAGAAGCCGATAGAAGTGACATATCTAGGTTCTTACATTAAAGAATTCGCTCAACGGGGTGCTTTTGTGGGCTTCTGGCTTGGGAACAGAATCCCATATCTACAGAAAATAAAATATTATCATAAGTGGTGCACTTGTGTTAGTTTTTGGGTGACAAGATATAGTATGTATGAAAAGACAGAAAAAAATATACTTTCTGGATATCCTCCCTCAAGACAGGCTCCAGATTTTCAAGAGGCGTCTGTAACAAATATAAAGATAATCAGATTTTGGTATCTTCAAAGGTATAGACATTTCCTCTGGACACGTGTTATAAATAAAACTTACCCTCGTTTTATCACGTATAACGAACATTAAAGTTGTTTTACGTGGACTAAATAACCGCAACATGACCTGAAAACACAAATCATAAGATCAACAAACAGACCATGAAAATTGGACAAATTACAGAACCATCTACGGTACCTGGAATACGGTTTTCAAAAGTGGTTTATTTGCAGCCTGCTCACGCCCAATATCATGACACCACCTATTTAACAGAAATTTATCAAGAAAAGGCAACTTAAGTATAGATGATCTGATTATCTGGAGCTATCAGTAAACTTACATGTTTATAAGCACTATATCTGAAACAGCAAGAGCAAAAAGTGCACTTTGTTTCTCGAATGCAGTATCATCCTGGACAACATTTAAAAATCATACTAAATAGGAGGAAATAAAGATGAGACAAGAGCAACCAAATGCAACAACAATGTATAAAATTCATGAAGATAACAATGATTAAAAATAATAACCCAAAATAACCTCTCCTCGCTCTCTTCCATCAGTACCCTCCAAATCCATTACAATTGTGCAAGGTTCAATACCAGGACATCTTGCTATCCAAATACCTTTGGTGGTCTGAGTCCTGGATAAGGAAAAATGAGAAGTGAGATAAATGCATGCGAAGAAAACATAACAAAATAAGCAAATCACCACATGCCTTCCCCTGTAAGCATCCATTTCCCTAAAGTTGGTATGAAAAAGATGATTAAGAAGTGTACTCTTCCCTGCAAAAAGCATATTAATTTCAGAACTTACAAATGAACTATTTTATGCATAAATCTTAAAAAGTGAATATATTTAAGTAACAACAAATTCTTTTGCATCATGTAAAACATGAAAAAGAACTCTCTTGAATGGCATAACTGAGACATACCACTACTCTGTGGACCCATGATAGCAACAACAGCATAAGAAAGTCCACACTCTCCAAGTTTGACTTGTTTGATAAAATTATCAAGTCCAACTGCATTGAAAGTACCATCTCCTTCTATAAGGTGGGTGGAGCAACATTCCGCTTCTTTGTCTGAAAAGAAAAAGATCACTTGCATAATCATAAATGAGCACACCACAGTACCGTAAATCGCAACACCTCTACTTTAAACTGATTATAATTCAACAGCATAAATGCACATGATCAAAAGTTCTACACTTGAATTGCATAAGCTTCAAATATTTCCAACAAAATAATTACTAGTTGGCATAAGTAACGGCACACATTATTATCCCTCAAACCGAACTCATCACGGCTAAATAACTTATCAATTTAGGTTTCACTAGATCTTTCCCCATATATATTTGTTCCAAAACCAACAAATCAACATAATATTTTAAGTCAATAATATAGTCCTAAAACTCTCATCATCTGCAAGATAACAACTTAACATAGGGCACCACACAACACTTTACACTTTGCAATTAACATCAAATTTTAGTAACACCTAATTGATAAATAAAATCAATCAGCAGAGCACTAAACCGCTAACTAACATCAAAACTGAACCAATATCAACAGCTATTACACACTTCTGATGTTACATGCACAGCATAATATCAATCAATTTAAATGTCTCGATTGAATCAATCATTTCAACGCAAGTCGCTAGGGTTTTGACTTAACTAAACAATAAAATCACTACACAACTAAATTATAACCAAACTATTAAATTAAATGAAGTGCCTACCCATTGAAAAGAGTTGAAGTTGCGAATTGATGTTAGGTTTCTTGAAGAAGAAGTAATCAGTGTGCGATCTCAAAGAAGAATAATGAAATTCCCCTTTTATTTTGAGTTGTTTGGTGTGTTCTTCAAAGGTGGACGTCTCACACACAGGTGTGATAGATATAAAAGATATAGATATAGAATATTAAATTTGTTGATTAATTGTATATTTTGTTTTGTGATTAATAAAAAATGATAATTGGAAAGTAGATAGAAATAGTAAATGGTTAGTAAAACTTAGCGGCGGTAAATGGATTATTTCTCATTATTATCTTTTTATTGTATTTCATACCGTGGTTTTATGTTCCTTTATTTCTGGACATCGGGAATTGATGCATCAAAGACCGGGTTCAAACGCGTGCCGATAGAACTTATGTTTTTGATGACTAAAATAAAATTAATTCTTATTTCATTAAATCTAGATAAAAAAAAAGGGTATTTTATTATTATAACTTTACAAAAGTACATGAACAATCTAAAATGGTGCCTAACTCATCTATTTTACTAGATCCTCTATCTGACCCTTATCAAGTAAAGATAAAGGTAAAATTCTGGAACATAAAATGTTGAAGACGCATCAAATCATGAATACTTTAGCTGTAGATTTAGACACATTATATTATATGTAGGTTTATAAAGCAAAACTCATAAACTTTACGTTCATTGCAATTTATCATAGTATAAAGTAAATTACACAAGTTGTTATTATGGTTTTCTTGAAATTGCACCCATCGTCCTTTACAATTTTTAATTTAACGGATGATCTTTATTACTTTTATTACATATGTAAGTCTATATAACATGATCACGTGTTTTAGATTCTAGTAGTTAAAAAAAATTAGGTTAATTATTTAATTCGTGTTTCACGGTTGATGGAAGGTGACCGAAATGTTAGTACCTATGCCAGATTGAAAGTGGTGGTGGTAATTGAGAAGATAAAGAAATTGTAAAGAAGATCAGTAGTAGGATTATTTTATTAAAATAGATCGAAAAAAAAAGAATATATAAAGTATGTGGGTATTTTGTGTTCTAAAAGAGTTTATAAAGTTACCATTTTGCCTCATGTGCAAAGTATGTGACTTGACTTAACTGATCAACTTATCAGTCTTTAGTTTAAAAGACCATAAGTGATAAGTTTCAAAAGTGGATGATCGATGTAATTAAAAATTGTAAATGAAGATAGGCGCAATTATGCGAGAACAATAAGAACCATTTGTATAATTTACTCAATAGTATATATGTAGGAATCATATACGAAAAAGATAACCTATAGCATTAATAGATCAACGTATAAGGGTGTTAAGCATTCGAGTTAATAGAATAACTCAATTAACCCTTTTGTCATTCGCATTAGTTAGATTGAATTGAATTGATCGGAATTAGGTTTTTAGGTGAAACATAATAAAAAAATCAATGAAATGGTTCGTTAATTCTTATGTTTTTTATGAAAGGTACTTTCTAGATATTTATAGACATATATCTCGTGCAAATAATAGACTTCAACCTTAATATGGTGTTTAAATAACTCTACATATGCATTCACATTTTTGCATAATCAAATTTGAATTAAAGAACCTTGTAACTAGTAAATAAACAGTCTTGTTAAAGTCAAATAAAAATGAAGACTTTATTTTTATTACAAAGTATAAAATACATAAAAAAAAAAAAATGAGGGTTGTTGTCACATTGAAAGGCAGATTGTTATGAAAACTTGCCTAACACACCCACACGAGTGGAAGCAGGGATATAGTTGTTTGAGACAAACTTGTAAGAAATAATAGAAAGTGATTGAAAGTAACCGATAGACACGACGATTTACGTGGTTCGGCACAACCTTGCCTAAGTCCACTCCCAAGAGTTTCCTTTATTCTTATGAGGAGAAAGATCCTGGTACAAGAAATTGTACACTATGATTTTAATCTAAACCCAAGCCCCTTAGATTTTAAGATAAAATATAAGTTTCTCGTACACTCTTTTTCAATCCTTACAATAAGAAAATCTCTAATATATCCTCACAATGAAAACCTCTCTGTTGATTATACCTAATAACTTTGTGATGTTTTCTCCACTCTATATGGCCATCTATTTATACATGAAACTTCAATGCATAAATCTCTCTTGCATAACTGCTAGCCACATATGAACAAGCCATGTGAAAAGTAACAACAATTGAAGGCCACACGTTGCTTTCTCCGACTTCTCACTTGTGAAACGTATCACATTTTCTTCATTAAAGATGGCCAATACTATTAACTAATAGTCAACAATAATTCATGCAAATAGACCATGCAAATAATGAGCTTTAGACTTCATAAATGTGAGCTACCATTTTGGACTATTGTCTAACACATATTATCTCTAGTATATTGCAGTTAAGATTTGCATTGTTAGTATCAATTGAGGAGATAGGTTGTGTTAGATTTGGAAATCTTGGTCTCATGATGTTTCAAGAGAGGGTCATTCGGATGCTAAAAAGTCTATTACAGATTCTTGAAATGACATTGAACGAGGACTACATCATCCCTTTTGATTATAAGGCTTTGATACAAAATATTTCATATTATAATCAAGCATTCATAAGTGAAGCTAGTAGTAGTCAATGGCCTATGATACCATGTGAAAATTATAATGATGTTTTCTCAGAGCTTGATGGTTTATTGCAACGATATATGGCAAAGTGAAACATATAGTTGCATTAACCGAAAGGATTACCATGAGTAGTGAAAAAAGGTTTGTGAAAGACTTGATTGAGTGGACCCTTGGTGAAATCCAGAGATTAACAGGAGTGAGAGGTAAATGGTTCAGTACATTCAGACTTTTATGTTTAGTTAACTATCGTTGCAGTGTCAGAATGTCTTTGGGTGAAATAGACCTATTTCCTGTAGAAACAAAGTTGGGTCAAGGGATTATTTTAGTGAGTGGGAAGAGTTGTGATGTTAAAGGGTTTTTATGCTCTTCTAGAGGATGCAACCTTGTTGATGTATCCGTGGGATTTGAAACTTATATGCATGAGTTGTTGGATTATGTTAGGTCAGATAGACATCATGTGAATATGATTTATCAAGGTGTCTTTGGGCAATTGTTGTTCACTATGTCCCATAGTCGTAGGTGATTAAAATATTGCTATAATTACATTGTATCCGAGTTATGTTGGTCACATGTCAAGTATGCAATTGGTACATGTATCAACTATTATAATTGGGTATCTTCAAGTGAATAAATTCTTCGATTCACCTTAAGATTTTTTGAAGTTAATCACAGATTACACATAGCGTTTTAGCTCAGACTTATAAATTGAATTTTGGCCAATTTATTCTCTTGCATTTCGAAGGACTTTGGATATCAAGTTGGTATGAGAAGGATGCTACTTGGGTTAATTGGGCGGATCATGTGAAGTCACTGGGCGTCTATATGCTTATATGGAAATGATAGTTATAAAAGTTGGTCAAGAAGATAGTTAGGTTGAGCAAGCTAAACCTATGGATCCACTTAGCATCCATGATGCTTTTAGGCAAAACATAGTCTTAAGAGCAAAAAGAAGAGCATTTCATTCTACTAACTATTTTTTCTTGGCTAATTGATCTCATCAATGGTTCTTTTGTACTTCCTCTAATATTCACATCATTAGACAAGTAACCATTTCAAAATACCGAATTCAAGAGTCAACCATTGACTCGAAGAACAACTAAAAGGAAGAATGTCATGATCTACATCCTTGATGACAAGGATGTTTTGAAGGAGTAGGAAGTTGATATGGGTGAAAATAGACTTCATCCTAATTAGTTAGATTAGTGTACACATGTCCGTATGTGAGTGCTAGGAACAAGTGTAATTAGTTAGGTAGTTAGGCACAGTTTAGTGAGTTACACACATATGTGTATTGGTATAAAAAGGGGTCTATGTAACACCAATTGTATCTTTGATCATTTTATACAATCAAATACCAATTGAGAGTGTCTCTCATTGTTGAGGGGATACATACATCTATTCTTGTTGGAAGCAATGAGAAAAATACTACGCTTGAATCAATAGTGATAAGTGATAACATTTCGCAACAACAAGAAATGTTACTTGGAGCAGTTTCTCATTCAACTGCATCCGCCTTGCAGATCTACAACTTTCTTCAAAGTAAGTCGCCTCTTAATCATAACTAAAAACAATATATTAAAATACATAAAACGTACACAAAAGTTACATATCTTGATCATCGAAGATATAATAGAAGTGGGACATTTTTGTTACCTGGATAAACAATTGTGAAGCAGTGAACTAATTTTGTTTCCAGAGATGAACTAATTGTGTTTCCAAAGCCTAGGACAAGATGAGACGGTACAACCTTTTCTAATTAGAGCCAGTCATGCAACACTGCTAATTTAGTTCAAATTTCTAGAAAATCATATTTCTTAATTACTAACTAATTATAACTCAAATATGAACCTCAGTTGCAACAAAAGAATAATATTTTTCATTAGCAATTTCTTCACATCGTATAGTAGCCACCATAACCTGCAAAGATGATAAAAACCTTCAAAATCTAAACAGTAAGTCAGATTTCACCAAAAGGGTCTAGCTAACCATATTGTTACCTTATGAGCTAGTAAGTCAAGGTCTTTATTCTCCTTAATACTTTCCAAATCTCTTGTGCACTTAAGGAAAAACCTAAAGTAGGAACAACTCCTCGCCTATCACCCGCTAGACAACCAGGTTCAATAGATTGGAAAAACTTCTCCCTTAAACTAGCCACCTTCCAACACACACACACACCCAAAATAAAAAAAAATAAAAGTAAATTACATTTATTTAAGCTATATTTTGAAAAATATAATGGAATTGAAGTGATATATATATACAATCATTTTCTAGCATATATACCTCCTCTTTGAATGTATCTGGAGTGTGATGATAACTAGACAGCCCAACAACTTAAATCTGACCACTCAAATAATGAGAAGTTATAATATATATGGTAGATAGGCATACTATATTTTTGTTTCATTGAGTTAAGCATCCACACTTGATGATTTGATGCTAAAAACAACCTTTTAGTTTGTCGTACAAATAGATATTTGGTTATCTAACTACGCTGATATATTTTGGCTTTTCTTATTAATTACAAATCTTTGACCTATGGTTAGATGTTAGCAAAAGGTATACAATACTATGCAATGCAAATCAAACACTTAACTTAATGATAAGTTTTCTTGCTATCCATTACTCAATAAAGACTAATTCCCTTTTTGGTCATAATAAAAACATAACAAATGATAAGTAGTAATAAAAGATAGAAGAGTTTACATAGGAAAAGATTATGAATGTCAGCAAAACTGATTAATACCCTATTGGTCATAATGAATATATACAATAGTAAATAATCTAGTAATTTAACCAAATGGTGTGTATACACGAGTTTAAACAGTAGTCAAGAAAATATACTAAACACTCGATAGATCATAAGAAGGTTAAAAGATGGATGCAGGTTCAAAATCGTCTTCTTCATCAATGTCGCTCTTTCACACCACTATAGAAGATCCAACAGACCTTGTGATGAACTCTCAACAAAATTTGAATGTCGTCCCACCAACATCCTGGATTCCTCCTCAACAAAATCATAAGCTTGTTGCTCCTAAGAAAAAAAGCAATCAACCTGCATGACTCTCATGCTAGCTAGTTCTTCAATTTTTCTTAGTTATTCATTTACAACAAAGGAATAGGAATTTCACTTAATTTTGTATCGGCTCTTTTGGAAAAATTACTCAAATTGAAAATCTTTTCTAATCAGTTTCTATTAAACCCTTTATTTTATTTATGCATTGATCATCTTATTTGGGTATTATTTTTCCCATTTGATGACAAATCAAATGCAGATGTTGTAATAGAAGTATCACCCACCAATCTGCATCTAAAGACATCTATGTATTTGATATATATATGCTACAAAGGGTTCTTGAGAGACCAAAACTTGATTTTTCACCAAAGAGTCCACAATCTTCCGTTCTCTCTCAAATCAACATCACAACCGGTGAAAAGAAGGATATAATGTTTCCCTGAGCCCCAGTCACAACCACAATTGTGCTCATGCATTGGGAGATTTATGTGGTCCCAGGAAACATTACCTAAGGAAGCATTGTACTAAATCATTTCTAAGCGCGACTCCGGCTCCAGCGAGTACGCTGCTAAAACCAACTTGAAAGCGCATTTAAAGGTTTGTGGTAAAAAGAGATACGTTTGTCATTCCGGGGCTCAGTTCTCATGGTACAATTTTTATTAAAAATTAAGTTGATAAAAACTATACTGTGAGAACTGAGCACCACAATTACAAGTGTATTTCTTTTTATCGCAAACCTTTAAATGTGCTTTCAAGTTGGACTTTGTAGCGTACTCCATTGAGCAGACATCACACTAAAAAATTTGTTAGTAAAGTGTTTTCTTAAATAATGTTTCCCGAGACTACAAAAATCTCCCAAGACATGAGGAAGGTCATGGTTGCGGCAGGTGGGCTCAGGGAAAGAGTACACCCTTCTTGTCACCGGCGGTGGCGTTGACTTAGCGAAGGGAAGACCGAGGACTCGTTGGTGAAGAATCAAGTTTTGCTCTCTTATGAACCTTTGTAGCATATAATTCACAAACATATCCTTCTCTAGATAGCAGAGTGGTAGACGAGTGATACTTCTATTACAACATATGCATTTGGATTCGTCCTCAAATTAAAGAAAAAGATAATCCAAATAAGATCATAAATATAATTGGGTAAATGAAGCAAAGAGTTTCCTACAAATTGATAAGAAAAGGCTTTCAATCTAAGAATTTTCCAAAAAGAAGCCACCCAAAATTCAGTTAAATTATGATGTTTTAGTTTCTTTTTTATTTCATGTCCACTTTTTCCTAAATGGTAGAGTAGGACTGAGATTATTTTGTATAGTAAATGAATAATTTAAAATTAAAGAACCTAGATGAGGGTCCTGCAGTTTGCTTGCTTTTCTTCTTGGGAGCAACAAGCTGAGGATTTGGTTGAACATGAACTGGTGATGTTGGTTGAACGACACTTATATTTTGTTGAGAGTTCATGATAAGGTCTATCATCTGATCTTCTCATTGATTCTTCAAGCGGCTTGAAACGAAACATGTCGGTCCACATTGGTAAAATACCAAGCTGTCCGACAATAGAATAACGAACCTCGAGTTCAAGTGAGTTTTAGAACATTTATAAGTACTTCAATTCCTTGTTGATAATCTATGAAACAAATCAGAGTTTACCAAATCGTGAAGGGAAGATATATACTTCAATTATATTCTTCTTATGAAATTAAGATTCTATATAATAAGTATCTACTCTATAGTTAAAAAATTTGCTTTATAATATTCGTTACATAACAACCGTTTCAGCATGCAAAAATGAGAGTTATGCTCATCATAGCTGTAAAGCATTTGTACATGGTTCTACTTGATGTCTATATGGTATAAGTAGTTATCATGTTATATCGTAAGCAATAACAAGTTTTTTGATCATTTGTTTGATGTAATAATGAATCACTAGCTTACATATTCATGTGGAACTCAATAAAATTCTTGTTTAGTTAGTGAGGATTGCTAAATAGAGCGTTCCAACTCAAAATATTTTATAAATTTCACATAAAGTAAACATACGGGTTCAATCAAAATAAGAAGACATCGGCTCATGACTTCACGCCTTAATATTTGATGGATTGCCCAACAAAAGCATTTTGCCAAAATTACTCTATGAATCATGTCATAGTGAAACATAATATTCATTTTATGGTTATAATATTTAAGTAACATTGTATTCTAATGCATAAAATTAAGCGTATGGATGCTACTGAGATCATTTCATCATCTATATCCAACATAATTGTACATGAAGAATGCAAAACGGTTCATTTCCCAAATCTTTACCATTAAGATATGTTGGAAAGAGATGATGAAATGATCTCAGTAGCATCTATACGGTTATTTTTATCCATTAAAACAACGTCTTATTAAATATTTTGACTATAAGATAATCTATTCATGCCCATTAATGGTAACAAGAAGAATAAACCAATAGGATGGAGAATGTTGTACTCAATTGCAAGTAACTAATCTATTGGAGCATTTGCCACCCGAGTAATGGTATCGGTTAACGAATCTTTATATTCCTTAAGTTAGTGTTTTATTTTTTTTTGTAATCTAGAAGTATTTTATTTGTTTTTAGTATTGAAAATTTTGACATTCTTTAGATGCCATCCATGAAAGAAAGCTATCCTGTTGTAGACGACATAAAACACTACGCTAAATAAAGAGGAGGATCACGGTATATATCTTATCCTTCTAAGAATTGCTACAAACAATATTCTTGCAAATCCTGAAATCATGCTGACTCTCATGTTTGTAAACTAGAAACTAGAAGCTAATCAATTAAATCAAAGTAGCATATAAGAGTAAGAACATTAAAAATTTAAAACATGCAAGAACAAATGAAAAATAATACAGAAAATAAAAGGCCGAAATAAGGTAATATGACAAAACAAATCAGAGACATGGAAAAAAAATTATTGTTTATCGCGTACCTTTCACGTGCACCATCATATTAATTTTGTAAGATGAAAGTGTAAAGACAATGATAACTGGACTCGCTTTTATGATATCGTTCAATTGATAACTTGTTGACTGACATCTTATGAGAGATAGATAAACCAAAATATACTTTATAATAAATAGTATTTTTCAGTGTTATTTTTGCAGTAATAAGTAAAATGGATATTTATAGTAACTACCATTATGGATTTGAAGTCTACTTAATTGGACCTTCGACACAATATATAATACGCTTAAAATGGATTAGTGATGAACGATAGCTCAAAATCAGCTACTTGAAAAGAATTTGTTGAAAAAGTGTACCATGAAATCTAAACAAATATGGCGGTCAAATAACTCTATGCATTCACAAAAACCATTTAAAAATGCAGTCTTGTTAACAGTGGCGAAGTCAGGATTTAAAGATAGGGAGCTTACTCCATAATTGAATAGCAATAATAAATTTTCGTCCGTAGAACATATTATTATTAAGAAAAAAAATGAACATTGATAACCGTTTTAAAATAGAAAAAAATGTATGAATTATAGTAATAAACAATTTTGCCAAAACTAATCTTCAAGAAATTAACTAAGTTTCTATCCATGCTGATCCATTTTCTCATTAAGTGACTAATCAATAGTAATGAAATAGTTAAAGCATTAACATAAGTTATTAAAAATTGATAAAACATACTTTGGTTGATCAGCTAATGTCCTAACTATTTCACAAACAAAATAATCTAAACTAAATAATAATCAATTCGTAATAACTTGCTCTGTAGTAAATAATTAAAATACATCGACTCAAATCATAAAAGAAAAAATAGAACCATCAAGACTAATAAAAAGCAATAATATTCATATATAAAAAAATCTATAATAACTAATAATTTGTTCGAGTGTTCATAATTAAAGTTAAGTAGTTAACATGTATTAAATGATAAAAATATATTAAATCTTTTATGCAATTTAATCATTAAAGAAGGGAAAAAAAACAAACTTAGATAATACGAGTATACGACAAACAAGGAACATGAGATGCTATGTGAAATTTTATTTCATGAAGCAAATAAAATTTAATTTAGTTAGAATAGCACGTGGGCTTAGGCTAATACATATCAATTGCCAATTGGACTATAGGACTAGCTATATAAAATTAAGTAGTTTACATAATTATGGGATGCTTGTTAAAATTTGTGGACTTGGGCTACTAAAAATTCAAGACAATTGGGCCAGTTGGGGGTGGCAGAGCACCACCCAGCCTTCCCTTGTCTCCGCCCCTGCTTGTTAAATTAAAAATGTTGTCATTATAGTTAATTGACAAATATTGTAAAGTAGAAGTTATGTTTTTTTTTTTCTTTAAATTCTATATGTATGTTAGTATTTTAGATAGACTTAATTTGAACAGTACAAAACATCTAGAGTGTATGTTACTAGAAAAACTAAATAAATTAGTGCACATAATTAATTTATATGCTTACAAATGAAGATATGAGCCTTAAAATGTCAAAGTTACATATGAATAATAAAGATCTGGATCTAGACTTTATGGTAAAAAAAACAAACATAAAAATACGTGTAATTCATATGTATTTGAAGATGAAATTACGAATTTTTTTTCAAATGACAATTTTATTGAGAAACTAGTAAGAAGCTAGAGAAAATTAATTATCATAAGATATATATACTTTATGTTACCGGATGAAATAAAATATGTGTGCACAACTACTTCTATTTTGATGTTAAACATAAATTATGACTTTATTTTCACTTCATTATATAATATATAATTTATAATTTATACAAACAAAGGCACGAGGGAAAGTGTTACCAGCCTAGACTCCCTTGTCAAATGTCGCCCGTGAAAAGGAGACTCCGTTGCGAAGCTGGTAGGGGATGTCATCCATGAAAAAAAGATAAATAGTTACAGACGATAGAAAACAATTTGTGTGTATGCTGTTGTATAAAGAGGAGGATTTTAAGATAAGTATACGACATCTTACCCTTTATAAAAATTCTATGAACAATGTTCTTGCAGATACTGAAATCATTCATCTCACTATCATGATTTGTAAACCTGAAGAGTACCAATTAAATCAAAGAGCATATAATAAGAGTGTAAAAAAGAAAGAAAAAAAACATGTAATAGTTTAAAATATACAAGAATAAATAGAATTTAATATGGAAAAAAGAAAGACCAAGATAATGCAACAAGACAAAAAAAAATGCTAAGTAAAGGAAAAAATAATATGAAAACAAATATTATTATTGCGTACCTTTCACGCGTACCAACATATTAAATATGTGAGATAGAAGTGTAAAAACAAGGAGAGCCGGCTCCGCTTTTATAATGGTGTTTAACGGCTAACTTGTTGATAGAAGTCCGATGTGGGATAAATAAATCTAAATATGTTTTATAAAAATGGTCATTTTGAGCGTTATTTATGATAAGTAAAGCGGAGATTATGAATAACAACTATTATGGATTTGCATTCTACTTAAATGTACCTTCAAAACAGTATAAAATAAGCTTAAAACGGTTCAATGATGAAAGAAAAATTAATGCTCAAAACTTGAAAAAAATTTGTTAAAAAAGTGCATGAGAAGTCACTTGGGAAGTATTTGTCAAAAGTTAAAATTCCAAAATCCAAACAAATTATGGCATTCAAATTGCGTTTCGTTTCCTTTTCCATTTTCATACCTTAATTGGAACCAACACTTCATTACTAGGAGCTACGCCAATAAACCCAAGATGAACTAATAGGTAGGTCATAGGACTATAGGAGCTTCAGGGACAAGTTGCCCCAAAAAAACGCAACACATACGTGATCAACAAGAGAAATTACATATTTTCAAGTTGCACGAACTGATTTTTTCTTATATATTCTAAGGGAATTCGCATAAGGTACGAAACTAGTTCTGAATTATGTTTGAAAGATTTAACATAAATGTTTATATCTCGGTTGTCTTAGCATATTTATAGTGCTATATCATATTTTCAAGTGTTAAAATGTTACAAGTTGGATATGAAAGTATTAACTAGTTAATTTTCCTATTTAATAATCTTTGTCAATAAAAAACCAAATTTGTCATTTTAAACAAGGGATTGGATTATCTTACTTTATTGATTAATCATCTTATTGAACTTTTAACATATCGATCGATGCTACTGATAGCTTAAATTTACAACCCATTTGAATCCATTAAGTTGAAGATGATATATTCAAGTACATTATAAGTTGAGATAAGACTTCATAAGTTGGGAAGCAACGTAAACCCAATACCAAAATAAAGGAAAAAAAATAGAAAAACTAATAAATTCAAGAAAATGTGTTCAAGAATTTCTATGCTTGACTTCAAAGTCGACGCATAGGTTTTGTTTTATATATGTTCAACCACATAACATAAATTAACAGCATAAAAATTCAGTGTTCTAAGAAGTTACTTCTCAAGTCAACATTGGAATTATTTCCTTGTTGCAGCCCCTCAGATACCAAATTACCCGAGGTCCCTGAACCATGTTGTGATTGTAACTGTGTTTGATTTGGCATAAAATCTGTTGTCCTGCGTGACTGTGAACTTTTGCCACAGTATTAGTAGAGACCTTAGGTGCATCAGTTAGGACTTGACCTGCAACATGAAGCACTAATATCATCAAATCTGTTTCCAAAGAAATTTAGAAAACGAAAGTTCAGCACATTATTCTGAAACCGAAAGTTCACTTGCTACCTGATCTGCAGAGTGTGGGTGTGCTATTGTTGGACAAGCTGTGCACAGACATCGTCCTTTTGGATAATGAAGCACCACGTTTCTTGATCATAAAGAACTAGCATATCTGCGAGAAACCTGAAAGTAATCTGTTTAATACATTAACTTTGTAAAATCATATCACATATTTGATCCATAAAATGAAATGTTTTCTTTTCTGTGCATTTCATGTATGCAAAATTGAAAATGGTCGTATGGATGGTAATTTAAGAACTAGATAGTAATTACATATTTTTAACCTGAGGACAATTGGAGCACTTAGGGCGGTACCATTTACCAATCGGAACACGAACAATGATTGGACCATGAAACATATCGGTCCACATTGGTAAAATTCCAAGCTCACCGATACCAAGAGAAGAAAGAACCTACGGTTTAAGTGAGATTTGCGACATTATAAGTACTCTAGAAAGACAAAGTATACAAAAACATAAATGGAAGATGCTTCAATTATGATGTTCTTATGAAAGATTTCATTAAAGTATTTACTATAATACTTAAGTGTTAAGTGTTATTTTCATTACATAACAACCTTTTCAGGGGTTATGCTTATCATAGGCGTTAAACATTTGTACGTTGTCACTAGCTTACATATGTATGTGGACGATATTATAATTCCTTTTAATTAGTTAGATAACAACTAAACAAATATAAATGTACATCACTCAAATTAGTAAAGGAACATAAGGGTTCAATCAAAATTAGAAGACGTTGACTCATTACTTGACGCCCAATTATTTGAGGAGTGGCCAACAAAAACATTTTTGCAATATTACTCCATGAATCCTGTCATAGTTGGATAAAAAAGAAGAATCTTCAAATAAGTCTTACCTTATTAATTATGACTTTGAACAATGACGATCTTGCAAATTGTGAAATCATTCCCTCTACTCTCATGATTTATAAACTAAAAGAGTATCAATTCATCCAAAAGCAAATAAGACCATTTGAAAGCTAAAAATATGCAAGAATAAATAGAAAATTTGCAATAAACTAAAGTATAAAAAAATTCTTAAAAGGAAAAAAACAATATGAAAAGAGACATTTATTAACTGCATACCTCTCACGTCAACTAACATATTAAAATTAATTTCGTGAGATGAAAGTGTAAAGACTATGAGAAGCCGTGTTACTTTAATAAATGTTGCCCATTGAATGACTTGTTGATAAAAGTCCGATATGAAATAGACAAACCACAACATGTTTTCTAGAAAATGGTCATGTTGAGCTTAATTACTATGGATTAATACACTAATTGGAGATTACGAATAACAATCATTATGGATTTATTCTCTACTTAATTAGGCCTAAACAGGTATATAGTAAGCTTAAAAGAGGTAAATGATGAATGAGAAATTGATGTTCAAAGTAAGTTACTTAGAAAAGAATTCGCTTGAAAAGTATTTGTTGAAAATTATAATTGGAAAAAACTTGAGTCGTTCGCCTACGGCCAGTAAGACCACCACCGCCATTGTATTAAATATTTTAAAGGAAAAATGTTAGGTGCATTAACAAATATATACAGGAAAATGATGATTTTTGTTGATTTTATAAACTTGAAAAATAGATATAAACCTTTTTTATTTTTGTGCGCGCCTATATTGCACCCACTTTAAATGCAACCAGTAACGTAATTGTTATGTTCAACTTTAAAATACAAGAGTGGGCAATGGGTAAGAAGTGATTGTTTACCAAAGTTGATAATTAATCTTAAAAATATGATATATTATTGATACCAAACTAGTTTTAAACTCATGTATATATACAAACTGTATATTCATATTCGAGTATAGTTAAAAGTTGGTTATGTTTAAATGTGTATGAGTGGTGATGCTCTTAATTAATCCCAATATGACCATAGAATGACTACACGAGGGCCCTTGATTGTCAATACACGAAGGAAATAATATTTATAAGCATCTTAGTAGCAAATGAGTATTTAGTAATGAATGAAGTAAAATAATGTCATGAATTCATGAGCACCAACCTTAGCAAAGTTGAACTCCAAAAATTTGAATAAACAATACGAACACCTTCGTCAAGACTTGAATTATACACATAGTATAATTATTAGTCATGGGGGTAGAATCTCACCAGACTCAAAGTGGTGATGGCAACATCAGTTGATCTGTGATCGGAAGCATATGGTATCTATATATGTTACCTTCAACACAATGTTTTAAGTGAAACTACTAATCTCTAACTCAGCACCAGAATGCTCGACCAAATAATCACATTGAATCTTTAGCATATCGAGCTTTAAATATATGACGTGAACAAACACCAAGAAACAATTATTTGGCATGTGCTTATCATTTGATTTTCGTATTACTTATAGCCTTAACCAATATCGGCCATCATATTATTCTATAGGATGGTTATAATAATTTTAGAAATCATCTTGTGATAGGTGTTAGATTCGTATAGTGCAGAACAATCTAATATCTATTTAACTTAAAAAATAGATTACTTACATATATGATTGTATCTCTATCATCTAAAAGGAAATATCATTGATGCCGTTAACAGATTATTCAGGTGCTGTTAGTCTAAAATGAAATATTGAACATGTATATATTAAAATGTTGAAGGGTGTAAATTATAAATACATTCTGAAAATGATTGATCAACATCATATAAATATGTGTTGTTGAGTATGTTATCCCCTTATTTAAATAGGAAAATATTATGTACTTTTTAACTACACAAATTGAAATATGTTGTTGGTTATTAATAAAAGGACCATTTGTATACATGTAAAAAAGTTGGATAATCAACAATGTATAATATGTAAATTTATTTGAATCCTGATCGGCTAATATCATCGTTATTTTACGATACCAACAACATAGTTGATATGTACTATTTTTATATAATCTTCGGTGAACCAAAATAACGTTATTACTAATAGGAAATTAAAAAAAGTAAAAAGATAGTATAATTGGTTAGCATAAACATTTCTAGTAGAACTCATTTTATTTTTCTTTATTACTATCATAAGAAAGATATACTCCTAAACCTTAATTTATGTTACAATTTACTACGGTGGTGATATATCAACCATTGTTTTGATAGATATATCAAACTTGTACATTAAATTAAAGACTTATAATATACACATCTATAATATACAATTTTAATAAATTTATTAAAAATAATAGTAAATAATATATCACAACTTATTATATGG
Source organism: Logfia minima (assembly GCA_963921325.1). Taxonomy (NCBI): domain Eukaryota; kingdom Viridiplantae; phylum Streptophyta; class Magnoliopsida; order Asterales; family Asteraceae; genus Logfia; species Logfia minima. The sequence continues at coordinate 797,921 of OY992771.1, read as the reverse complement.
TCAAAGTTTTAAAGTCAACAAAAACAAACAAGGTTCGTGTTTTTAACTTTTTAAAGTTAAGTAACACTCTCACAAACACTCACAAACAGCTTGAGTGAAGCTTTGAGAGAAAATCAAAAGAGAAAATGAAGGATAGAGGGGGGAAAGCAGGAGGTCAGCCATCAGTGAATGAGCGTTACACACAATGGAAGTCATTGGTCCCAATTCTCTACGATTGGCTCGCTAACCACAACCTTCTTTGGCCTTCACTTTCTTGCAGGTTCGTCCGTGCACACCCTTTTTAGGGTTTCCCATTTATTTTTTTGAATGATTTTTATATATTGTTAGTTTATATACATTTAATCTATTATCTACCGTTTATTAATTGCTCAAATTTATTAACTTGTACTAATGTATTGGAAATTTAACCAAGTTCTTAAACCCTGTTTGTTAAATTACATGTTCCATCAGGGTTTTACTACAAGTTTATTTTTTATTGATCTTTTTTTATCTGAGAGATTGTGGTTGGTCTAGGAGCTGATGGGGATTTGCTTATTTTGAAGTCTGGTTAAACTTTAGGGTAAATGGCACCATAAAGTAGCAAACTTACATAATTTCTCATTTGGGGTACTCATTTACAGTATTTTTCTTAATCAATTTAAGGTATTCAAGTTTTATTTTTGACCTTTTGAAGCATCATGACATGAAAAAGAATGTTTTTTGACGGTTTTCGGACTATATTTCATGCAATATACCATAAAAGAGGGACCTTTTTTACCTTTTGAAGCATCACGGCACCGAAAATTGTTAACATTGACAAAAAAGAAATTGTTACTTCAACATTTAAAATTGATGATGAAAGTTCTATATTTTGTGTTAAAAAAAACTTACATACCTTAAATTGACAAAAAAAAACTTGAGCTTCTGAAGTGAAATTTTGATAAAGTTGGTACCTTTTTGTGCCATTTACGTTGAAATTGAAATATAAATAGGTTTATAAAATTGATCATAGAGTTCATCAATTGAGAAAGAAACTAATTTGGGAGAAAGAGAATCATCTATGATTAATCTGAAAACCCAGTATAATAACCTTTACATCATGTTTATATACTGTCCTCAACAACTTGGAGAAAGTTGGTTATTATAACAAACTAATCCTACGTGGCAATCAGGAAAGTAACTCTAATTAACTAACTCCTACATCCCCCTCAAGTTAGAGGAAGGGAAATCACGCATCCCTAGCTTGGATAAAAGAAGTCGAAATTGAGCAACCGGCATGATTTTGGTGAGTACACCTGCTAGTTGGGATTTTGTAGGTAGATAACTTAGTTGGATGAGGCCTTCCATCAGTTTGTCCCTTGTAAAATGGCAGTCTATATCGATATGTTTGGTGCGTTCATGGAATACGGGGTTCTTGGCTATATGTAAAGCAGACTTATTGTCACAATGTAAAGTAACTGGTTTTAGACCAGAGATGCCAAGTTCGTCTAGTAACCGCACAAGCCATGTTAATTCACTTGCAGCTTGAGCCATGGCCCGATACTCAGCTTCAGATGAGGATCTAGCAACTGTCAATTGCTTTTTAGATTTCCAGCTTATAGGAGATCATCCAAAAAGAACTATGTAACCAGTGACTGACCGTCTAGACATGGGACAATCAGAATCTGAATAAGCGTGTAAGCTAAGTTGAGCAGATCCATTTAATAAAATACCCTGACCAGCAGTACCCTTGATATATCTCAACAAATGATGCAAGGCATCCAAATCTGAGGTTCGAGGATTTTGCATATGTTGACTTAAAATTTGGACAGCAAAAGAAATATTGGGTCTGGTATTAGTGAGATAATAAAGCTTATCGATCAAAGATCTACAATGAGATGGATCATATAACAAAGTCCTACTTGTGTTGGTAATTTTTAAATGTTGAGGTAAAGGAGTGAGTGCAGCCTTGTCATGAAGCAAACCAGATTCTGTGAGAAGTTCTTGAGTGAATTTTCTCTGAGATAAAACAATTTCATCAGGAATATAATTGACCTCGAGGCCTAGAAAGTAATGAAGTAACCCCAGGTCTTTGATTATAAATTCCTTATCAAGAAACTTCTTAAGCGCGTGAACCTCTGTTAAGTCAAAACCAGTAACCAAAATATCATTCACATACACAGCAACGATGGTGATATGTTGATCAAGTCGTTTAAAAATAAGCTATTATTATTCTTTGAGTGAACATAACCTTGTTGAAGAAGTGCAGATGAAAGTTTATGAAACCACTGGCGACTGACTTGTTTTGAACCGTACAAAGATTTTTTTAGTTTGCACACTTCATTTTCCGGGTTCGGGATCCCAAGTGGCATTTTCATAGATACTTCTTCCGTTAAGTCACCATGTAGAAAGGCGTTATTAATATCAAGTTGATGAATTTGCCATCGCTTAGAGGCAGCTAACGCAATTACTCCTCTAATAGTTTCCATTTAAATCACCGGGGAAAAGGTATCAAAATAATCAACTCCATATTTTTGATGATTTACCTGTATCACTAATCTGCCTTTAAACCATTCAAGACTACCATCAGACTTGAGTTTTACTTTATAAACCCATTTGCTACCAGTTGCTTTCTTCCCAGGAGGCAAATCAGTGAGTTCCCAAATGCCATTGGCCTGTAAGGCTTCTATCTCCTTATTCATAGCATTAACCTATCGTGGATCTTGGGAAGCCACATGATAAGATGCGGGTTCAGAGTAGGTGGAAGTATGAGCAATATTAGCTTGATGTGGAACAGGAAGAGATGAAAATTTAACAAGATCACACCAATGTTTGGGCAATGCAAATTGAGCTGGTGATTAAAACGAAGATTTTTACAAACATAATCTTTCAAATATGTAGGAGGCATGTGCACTCTACTAGACCTCCTAGTTTCTGCATTAGTAGGCAAAACATCAGTTCAGTTTGTGGCAGTGGGAAAGGCACTTGAGATGTTGAAGAAGGTTAGTAATGAAAAGGAAAATGATGTTCATGGAAAACAACATCTCTGCTATAGAAAATTTGTTTGGTTTGAAGATTCAAAAGTTTGTAAGCTTTCTTACCAATGGGATATCCAAGAAACACACATGGAATGGCTCGAGGATCAAATTTGGTTCTGCAATGTTTAAGAGTTGATGCATAACACAAACATCCAAAGGCTTTGAGATGATAATAGGATGTAGGTTTATTATAGAGTATTTCATAAGGTGTTCTGTTGTTGAATGATTTATTAGGAAATTGATTGATTAGATAAGAGGCTGTAAGAACACATTCTCCCCAGTACCGAATAGGAAGATTGAATTGGTAATAAAGGGCTCTAGCCGTTTCAAGAAGGTGCCTATGTTTTCACTCAACAACGCCATTTTGTTGCGGAGTATTTTTACAAGTAGTTTGATGTATAATACCCTTACTATAATAGAATTCAAGAGCATGTTTATCTCTGAATTTTGTCGGATTGAATGACTTTGACATTTGAAGAAAATTGCAATTCAACATGAGCAATAAAAGAAGTGATAATGGGAAAGACATTACTTTTGGAACCAAGCAAATGTGTCCTTGTGGTTCTAGAATAATCATCCACAATTATTAAGAAGTATTTAAAACCCTTATAAGTAGCATGAACATAAGGATCCCACAAGTCAACATGAAGCATTTCAAATACAGCTTGAGTTTTAATACTACTAATAGGAAATGAAGATCTAGGCATTCTAGCTCTAGGACAAACATCACATATCATGGGCAGAAGAATAATAAATCGAACAATAAAACATTTCTGAGTTTTATGTTCGAATTCACATTTACGGTACCAACATGCTCAACCTGAGCCTGTTTCCCATTAGGCATGGTGATGGAACAAGGTTGACTAACGCGGTAATAAGTAGCAAACATATTTAAGTGTTGTATGATATGATCTGTGGCCCCACTATCAATTATCCACAGATGGTTATTACTAGAAGATAGAAGACAGAAAACCTTACCAGCTGTAAAAGCAGAGGAAGAAGCACCTGAATTAGAGGCTTGAGGGCTCAGAGAATCCATATGATATTGACTAAGAGCATCTCCAATGGATTAAGTTAATCAAAAGGTTTTTTTGATGCCACATCAACTTGCACTTCTTTCTATAATTACAAAGCTTTACAAAAGCTTTACATTCCAATGGATTGAGTCCTTGTAAACCTTTTTCTTCAAAAGTAACAAAAAGAAATTACTCAATAGAGTCATTGAGCAAAAGCTCTATTTTGGCAAACCTTTTGTCAAAAAAAGTTTTTGTCTCCAATGGAATTAAGTTTTCCAAAAGCTTTTTTTGTGAAAAAAACCTCAAAAAGTCCCCCCATTGGAGATGCTCTAAGCATGGCCATAATTTGTTTGTATTGATCTTGTGTGAGTACAGCTGGATTCATATCAACTGGTGCATCAGAATGTTGTCTAGAAGACTCCATATCAGTTTGATGTACATTCTCTTTATGACCGATCTGAACACAATTGGCAGATCCTTTTCCATTATCCTTAGGAGCTTTATAACATCTGTCCAAGCTATTACCAAAAACCTTACAGTGATTACAAAAGAACTTTGATCTTCTTCCATTTGGTGCAATACCAAAAGCAACACCTGGAGTATTAGAACCTCCAGAAGAATAACTTCCTTTTGTTTGCTAGATACACCAGATTTATTCCACTTACGAGCATTATTTTGATTAGCTTGAAATTGCAGTTTGTTACCATATTGCTTTTGATAAGAGGCAGCAAGAGCAGTATAATCTGATCCAATAGCAAAAGAATTGCCACGCTCTCTTTGTTTCTCTTCTTGCAAAATGAGTCTATATGCCTGACTTAGTGTAGGTAAAGGCTGCATCATCAAGATATTACCTCTAATAGGCTTGTAATCATCATTGAATCCTAACAAGAATTGTAACAGTTGTTGCTCTTGCAATATATCCAGAAGAGTTTTACCAGAACCACATGTGCAAGTAGGTAATGGCAATAAAGATATCTATTCATCCCAATAAGTCTTTAATTGTAGTACGCAGTCATTGAATTAAATTACCACAATATTGCAGCGTTCCCAATAGTTCAAAAGAGGTGAATCATCATCTGGTCGTTTACAACTTCCTCGAACAAACCCGATCTTGTTCTTTGCACTCGATGAAATTTCAGCAGACCTCTTCCATTCACCATAATTGTCTCCGTTTAATTTTGGTGTTGCCAACGTGAAATTATTTCATATATCTCCATGGTGAATGTAAAGTTCATCATGAACATCAATTATTGGAAGCCTTTCTGGAATTATGTTATAAACATTATCAGAATTGATTGTCATGTTCTTTGAGTAATTTTGTCGATCAGTTGGTTTGCAATGTAAGAATTGTAAGTGTTTGAACACAAACTGAAATTCAAAACTGAGGTTTAATTGAGTGATTAGAAGAACTAAATCAATCGGAAATGAAATGTGAAGGAAGATCTAACAGAATCTGGAAAAATAAAACGAAATTTAAGATGAATCAACTGAATTTGTTGAATAAAAAAAATGAATACGAAATTATGAAACGTTCAGTTTGAGAAATCAAACACAATTCATTGATTGATATGATCCAATGAAGAAGTAATCACACTTGTGCTCTGATACCATTATAAAATCGATCACAAAATTCATCAAATGAGAAAGAAACTAATTTGGAAGAGAAAGATAATCATCTCTGATTAATCTGAAACCCAGAATAATAACCTTTACATCATGTTTATATACAGTACTTAACAACTTGGAGAAAGTTGGTTATTATAACACACTAATCCTACGTGACAATCAGGAAACTAACTCTAATTAATGAACTATACATAGGTACCTAGTTGGTTATATTTGGGTCTTATGTGAATGTGGGTTAAACTGCATGTCACTCACATTAGTTGCATTATTTTATATAGATGGGGGCCACTGCTAGAGGAAGCTACTTACAAGAACCGTCAGAGACTCTACCTTTCAGAGCAGGTGAATGAAGTTCTAACTAATATGGAAAATTTAAATACAAGGGAATGTGGTTCATGAAGCTTGTGTCTAATTTGAAAATATATTAAATATAATGGGATGTGGGTTATGAAGCTCTTTTCTAGTTCAGAAATTTCAAATATAATGGATGTGGGTTATGAAGCTCTTTTCTAATTTGTAAATATCATATATAATGGAATGTCGCCATGTGGTTATGAAGTTCTTTTCTAATAGTGATTTCTCGGGAATTACTGTTAACAGACTGATGGGAGTGTTCCAAACACACTTGTGATAGCAAATTGCGAAATTGTTAAACCAAGAGTTGCAGCTGCTGAACACATAGCACAGGTGCGGCCATTGTAACTTGATATTAGTACTGCACTATACGAGCACCAAGTTCTGATTTTTGTCTGTTATTTTATTTGACTAATGACCGATGGTGATGTGTAGTTCAATGAAGAAGCACGGTCTCCGTTTGTAAAGAAGTTTAAAACCATCATCCATCCTGGAGAGGTAATAATCATTTGGATCTAATCTACTTATCACTATATTCTCTCTTATTTAATGATGTTCTTCTCAATTAGAAACTTATAAGTTATAATTGTATGTTCATTTAGGTATCCTCTTTACGTTTTCTTTATCTAGTGAAATTTTATGTAGCAACATAATGTTTATTCGACTTTTGCTTATATTTGTGAAGGTGAATCGCATCAGGGAGCTTCCTCAGAACAGCAAAATAGTAGCTACACACACAGACAGTCCTGATGTATGCATATAAATTCCATGTTTCATTTTTTCCGTATGTGATATATATAATATCAATTTGACTATATTTTTCTGCATTTGTTTCCAACCAGGTACTTATCTGGGATGTTGAAGCTCAGCCCAATCGACATGCTGTCCTGGGAGCCACTGAGTCCCACCCTGATCTGGTATGCCCATCTTCTAAGTGTGCCTTTTAACATGATTACGGCCTTTTTGTGTTCATCTTTATATTTTTCTGTCATATCCTAGTGTTATATTTTTTTGAATGCACATTTCTTGTGATGTGGATTTGTTTATATTATTGGTCATCTGGGTTCATATAACTGTATCTACTATTCTTAGATTCTCGAGGTAGAAAGTTGATATTTCTAAATTCGTTATGTTGCAGATCTTGACTGGTCACCAAGAAAATGCAGAGTTTGCTCTTGCTATGTCCCAAAGTGAACCCTTTGTACTCTCTGGAGGTGCTGCATTGCAGTGACATTTTGTTTTGTTTTGGCACCGTGTTTGATGATAAATATCTTTAGTCACTAAATAATCAATCTTGGTCTTTGTGTTGTTGTGGCAGGCAAGGACAAGTCAGTTGTGTTGTGGAGTATTCATGATCATATCTCGACTTTGGCAACAGATTCCGGAGCAGGATCTAATGGTGGTAAAAGCCCAATGGCTGATGATAAACCTACCGAGAGCCCTAAAGTTCAAGCAAGAGGCATCTTCCAAGGGCATCAGGACACCGTTGAGGATGTACAATTCTGCCCTTCTAGGTATCCCACGCGGTCTTTATGATGTGAACATGATTTAAATTGTCAAGGGGTCGCAAAACGTGGTTTCGTTTTTTAACATGATTATATAGTTTACTGAGCGCTAAAAAGTAACCCACCTCACCCGTTGGCTCAACCTTGTTGCCACGTCTGCTTCTGTGTACTTGTTATGAGCTATATTTGCTAACTGGAAATTTGTTCGAATATGTTATCTATGTGATGAAGTGCGCAAGAATTCTGTAGTGTTGGTGATGATTCTTGTCTTATTCTATGGGATGCTAGAACTGGGTTTTCTCCAGTTGTCAAGGTGATTTTCACATCTACTTTTTCTGATGAGTTTCAATGAATTCATGTCCGATTAAAGACTCATCACTCATGTGGTTAATTTTTTTTTCCCTTTAACACTACGGTTCTTAAAGATAATTAAGCTCTCTATGATCCTTTGCAGGTCGAGAAAGCTCATGATGCTGATCTCCACTGCGTTGATTGGAACCCCATTGATGAAAATTTCATTTTGACTGGGTAAATCACATATATGTTCCCTTCTGCTGTATTTATTGCATAAGGCTTAAGGCCTTTTAGTTCTAAATGGATCAAAATGACCTGAAAATTAAAGTAGGTTCCAAGCTCCAGATATTAAATTCCCCTTTAATTTTCAGGTCGGCTGACAACACCATTCGCTTGTTTGATCGTAGAAGTCTCACCTCTAATGGGGTTGGATCACCCGTGCACATATTTACGAATCACAGCGCTGCTGTTCTTTGTGTGCAGGTTATAATGCTTTTTTGTGACTTAAAAGGTCACTTTTCATAATACAGGCTTATTCATCCTTATTGATCAAGTTAAACAATATGTTTCAGTGGTCTCCTGACAAATCGTCTATTTTTGGAAGTTCGGCTGAGGATGGTGTCTTGAACATCTGGGATCACAATAAGGTTGGAAGCCATATATTACTGTCACAGCTTGACTACGTTTTATTTTTGGTCCTCTTGCAAATTTGCATACTATTGGCAATTGGCAGTATTTAAATGCGAGCAACTTAATGTTTTAAAAATCAACGTCCAAACTATTCTCTGGGATCTCAAGAATTTGAAATTTATGCATGTTTATAACTTTTGGTTTGCATGCTTCTGTTCATTGTTTACGCAGGTTTTATTTGTTCCATTCTGACATGGTCCAAACATGTTTGTTTATTCTCAGATTGGTGAACGTTCTGGTCCAGCCTCGAAATTTGCACCAGGACTATTGTTCCGTCACTCTGGGCACAGGTACAAAGTTGTTTAGGGTGTGTTAAGTTGTGGAAATTTTTTCATAATTTTCTAGAAAATGAGTAGTTATGTATTTCTGCGAAAGTGGTGAAAATTTGGAAAACGTGTTCAAATGTTGTTGCATTTTCTATTTTGGAAAATCGAAAACATGTTTAGATGTAGTTTTTTCTCCATTACATTTCTTTTATATCATATTTTAGAACTTAATTAAATTAAGATAAAATTTACTTTTTACAAATGAGTTTGAACTTTAAATTTCATATTTTGATTAACATTTTATTGTCAAGTCCTATATAAATAACAAATGATTAAAGGATAAAACAAGGAACAATAATGAAGCCATTTTTGATCATAACACAATATTAAATGAAAAGAGATTTCAAAGATTGTAGATAATGTGGGGTTTTTTAAAATTTGCGTACTTTTGCCCCATTCATTATAGATAAAAAGTATAGAAAAAGATGTTTGAGGGCAACCTAACCCGACAAAATCCGTTTTGATCTCAATGCACTTTGATTCGTTAATACCCCACTGAAGTGACTGATGTTCATCTTATGATTCCAGGGATAAGGTGGTTGATTTTCACTGGAACTCACATGATCCATGGACGATTGTGAGTGTATCTGATGATGGTGAAAGCACCGGTGGCGGTGGAACTCTGCAGGTAATTATTAGTTTATTACTATATTATTCTCCCTAATTGTACCTATACGGGAATCGAATAATTCTTTTCTTTATTATGACTATGCAGATATGGAGGATGATTGATTTGATCCATAGGCCACAAGATGAGGTTATCCGCGAGCTGGAGAAGTTCAAATCGCACATCCTTACGTGTTCAACTCCGTAGATAGAACTCTTTGACATCAGTATTCCTGTACTTCTCAAGTTTCGTGTAGGGGCATAATTTGAAGCGTGTTACTCTCTATTGTATTAGGACTTATGTTGTAGAAACGAAGAATCTTTTGTCAACTTTTGTCTTTAGGGCAGTAATGGAACCAGAATCTATGAATTTGTAAGGAATTTGCAAATTGATCGCAATGTTTCAAAGCGGTGTGGGGTGTTCTGTTTAGCCCTCCTTGCCTCCGTCACTGTCTAGGGGGTGTTTGGGTAAGATTGTTTTCCCACCTATGAGTTTATTGAAATTTGAAAAACCGATAAGCTCATTTTTACTACTTGGTTTAAGAAAGCCATAAGCTTATCTGGAAAAATAGAAATAAGCTAACGTAAACACCACTTACTTTGAGGTGACAGGTTTGACCCGATTTCAAACCAATCTGTGGCGCTTAGTAAAGATATGTGAATGAAGTTCGGCCTGCTTTTTTTTTTTTTTTTGTGTTGAATGGGAGGGATTGACCTTTCTAACGAATATTCAGTCGTACCAGCATGGCTGAAATTGGAGAAAGAGATGCATACAGAAAGGAATAATCAATCAATGATAGAACATGAAACCATTCCGAACCCTTTGCCGCGCCACACGATTCTTTCTCAAAGCTACCGAGGGTAGGGATAATCGTCCAGTTCTTATTGTGAAAGAACACCACTTTCTCAGTAGTATTGTCACTCAACTGCCCGCCTAGAAGGGAATCTTCTTTCTTTTACGAGAGAAAGTCCCATCTTTCAATATCATGATTGGGTTGGATGATTCGATTTGGGTTATGTTTTATCTTTTGATGGGTTATCAAATCTGTCTATTTACCATCTCTACCATTTAGTGTAGATTTTCTGCTCGTTTATGGGTTACGCAGAAAACAAGTTGAGTTAAACATAAAATATGGATTGGGAACAGAAGAACCTACATAGGAGGTGTGTGCATCGGTTCAGAACTAGACCAACACGAGAACCATAAACGGGAGAAAGTCTGAACCAAATACCAGATCAATCGGGTCGGTTCTGGAAGTATCAGCTCAAATTGTAAAATAAACAAAGAAAATACAGCGTACAATAGCTTTATATCAGCTCAAATAAGGACTTTTTTTCTTTTATGTAATTCGACGTTAGTAAAACCAAAGTATAAAGAAATAATAATTACAAGTATAACTACATAACGATATAAAACATCGATCAATGGAAGTATCCACATCAAACAGTAAGATTATTGCGAAAAGGTATCATACTACTATACCAGTATCTTAGAAAAACTATAGAGTGTCAGGATTAGATATTGGAAGATCAAAATCTGTAAACATAAACTCGTCCTGCATTCACTTGTATTACAAAAAGTTTGCTTATTAGGTGCATATCATTTTTCTTGAATTAAAAAAGAAAGAAGAAGTATGCAGAACATGTTAAAATCATCTAGAATGATTATTTGACTTGTTGTCCTATGTAATTGATTAGTTGATATGGCGTTTGGTGAACATTGAAGCAACCTAAAAAACATATTATACTTTTACTTGTGACATAAATTTTACAAACTTTTTATTCGTAGTAGATCGGACGTGGATAATAAAATATCATCTATGAATTCATTTATAACCATTCGAAATGCATACATACAAGTATAAATATACATATTATGAGTATAAATATAAATAAATACGATATACACATGTATACGCTATATGAAATGTCAAAAAATTGTTATCTAAATAGCTCACAAGGTTCTCATATTTTAAATTCCCAATAAATATTTAATTTTCTCTCATTACCTTTATTATAATATTTTAAGCAAATCGAAAAGTCAAAATCCTTGCATGGTATATACTGCCAAGCTTAATTTAATGATTCCCACCATACTACGTAACTAACGAGTGATAGATAACGATCAAAATGCTTTTATCTAAACAAGAAATCAATAAAAGTTGTTTTAAAATTTTCCAAAAGTATATATTAATTATATTTATAACAAGTTAGGTTAGAACTACCATACGATTACATTTATCTTATGATACAAAATCATATTTTCATCACTCATATTTTGATACAATTGTCAAACAAATTTAAAAATATTTAATGGATATCTATTAACCCGTTTTATCTGATGGATATGAATATGGGTTGATGATTTAAAAAATAAACATATATAAATATAGATACAAATAAAATATATATATACAATAATATTTTCACCATCAATTTTGATAAGTTCACTACAAGTGTACATTAACAGGTAGTACTGTATACACAAACAATATATATTTCTGATGAGTTTATCGAAAACGATGGTTAAATTTATCATTGCCCATATATATATATATATATATATATATATATGAATATGGTTTCGTTTTACCCTATCCGATCCATTGTCGTTTCCGTTAGTAAGATACATTCATTGCTCAATCTGCACTTTAAATTCTGAAAAATGAAGATTAATGACTGTTTGAATTCAATCATCACTACAGCTGTTGGTTACGTAAGTCAATGATTTAGTTACCAAATGTGTAAATAGAAGTACTTTTTTTTACCAAGAATTGGGTCACCTATCATTAAGTTAAGATCAGAAATGATGTGATTGTGATGGCATAACTGTAAACTATTTAAACTCTCGATAGTACCTATAATTTGTATATCTGATAATACCAGGTGAAAGGGGATGAAAATTATGATATTAAAAATCAAAATTAATTTGGGTTGAGTAGTGATTAAATAATCTAAATTGGATTAAAATATCATAAATAATGTAAGGGACTCAAATATGATGTTGACAGCACTTATGATAAGTGTTATTTACCAATTTAGCTCATCACTTTAATTTATATCCATATATTACCCCGTTTTTAACTAAGAGCATATGCATTTTACTGCACTTATTATTTTTCTTAATAATATATATGAAAAATTATAAATGAACACTTTTATAGTTTTAGATGGACACATTTGTGTGTGTATGCGTATGAGTCCTATAACCCCCTATGTATTTGTGTATGTGTTAGTCCCATCACCCCTTCAGAAGTGTACAAATAGTAGGTCCTAATATATATTCGAATGACTAGTTGACTATTATCTTTCTCCATCTTAAAAAAAAAGGATTGTAATCGTTTAGTATGTAAGAATGTATATTGATGTATTATTGAAAAGTTATTAAAATTGAGATTTTGAATTATTGGACGTCGTCTATGTGATCAGTGTAGTCCGTCAAATATAATAGTGCAGTGACACTACTATCATGATGGTGGAGTAGAAGTGATGGTAGCAACAATTGTCTAATTTCATATCGTATTTATTTTTATAAGATTTGAATCGTAAAATCTCGCTGAGATCACAAATCATATTTAGATATTCATTTTTTTAAATGTGTGTTGTAATATATTATAAGGATAAGTGTGTTACAAATTAATGAAACATTCATAATTTATAAACTATAAAATAAGCGTATACTACTTATAAATACAAAGTTATTAACAATATAGATTTTCAAGTGTAATGCATTTGGGGTGTTGTTTCATGTCCGTATGCTTAGTCTTCTGTAGGAAGTAGCTACTAGGACGATGACATTATATTTCTTGTGTAAGGTAATCTCAAGGTTGTAACATTAGGTTTTTGTTAGATAAGTTGATTAAAGACTAATTATTAGGTTTTTGTTAGATAAAATCTAAGAGAAATTGAAAGAAAATGTATAAAATGTATAAAATGATTTAAAAAGATTTGTCTTCAAAATTTTTTTTATCCCATTTTACTCCACTCGGTTGCAAGGTCTCCTAATCTTGCGTCTGGACATATCCTCAAATATGCAGTCGAGTGTGCGGGTCGCAAGGGTCCTTCCGGCCCTAAATTTACGATCTGCGACTCCTTAATCGTTGTCGAGCTCGCAGAATTTTTATTTTTTTTTACATTTTTTACTTTTATTGAAATTGATCGAGGGTTAATGCTTAATTACATTTCATAGTCACCGTAAATTTAACGAATTTGAAATTAGAATTTTTAAAGTTTATGAGTTAAAACAAACGTCAGACCGTTTGTTGACCCTTTGACTTTTTTTCTTTTTACTTTTCTCGAAATTGATTGGGGTCTAATGTTTAATGACACTTCATGTTGACTATAAATTTTAAGAATTTGAAATTCCAATTTTCTATAACAAGTTATGAGCGGTGAAAATGCGTTTATAAGTCAAAATAAATGTAAATTGTCAAAATTAAAGGTCAATGAGATCGTATTTCAAAATTTTTTTAGAGAAAATGCTTAACACATTTGCCAACGAATAGATCTCGAAAAAATACACAAATTCAAAAAATAATGACTTAATCAGAGTTACGAGTCAAAAGATGTGTCATTTCAAAGTTTACAAGAAAATTAACGCAATTTACGAAAAAAATAGGTATCAACTTAAGTAAAAAAGAATGGCCTGGTCGCAAGACTCTGTCGCGAGTCGTAAGTCACAAAGGCCGGGCACAAATCACAAGGTACCAGTCGCAAGGTCCTTGCGACCAGTGTATTCGACCAACATACTCGGTTACCTTGCGACCGGATGAGGCAAAATGGGATAAAAGAATTTTTGAGGGCAATTCTTTTTATAAAAATGATTTTCTTTAAAGTAAGAATATCAATTCCCCTAAAATCAATGCACAGCTAATTTTCTAGCTATTTAGTTCATATTAATGAGATCAAACCGAATTAATATCTTAAAATCATATACTGAAAAGTAAAATGAAAAGAAGACTGCATCCTTTCAAAAACACTATATAACATCCACGAGTTAACAACTAATTCATTAACTTAAACATGATGATTTCTTCTAAATTTATACAAACGACGAGGGTGAAGTACTTTATTTAATCTAATATCTTATTATCGCGAAAGTAGGCCTACGACGTCGGTTCGGTAGCAACTAGTACATTTTTATTTTTATTTTTATTTTAATCACATTTTTTAACACAAAAATAAAATAAAAATAATAATATAATAATAATAATCAAATCCAAAAGTAAGAGTGATCTATAAAAAATAACTTTAGACAAAACCACCATTTTCTTCTTCTTCTAGTTCCTTCTTTCTTTTCATACTTTCTGATCTAAGATTCAACACTCCAAATTAACAAAACTTTAAATAAAATTGAAAAAATGGAGTGCTTGAGTTTCCATGGATTCGTGTTCATATCAATCGCAGTCGTCTTTTTGATGATTTCATCTTCTGAATCATTCTATCTTCCCGGTGTTGCTCCTCGTGATTTTATACGAGTACGTCTTCTCAATTTCCTTTTTACGATATATATATATATATCTGCATATATATACACACTATCTGTCAGTAGGATCCAGAGCTCTGATTTTACTTAACTGTTGTAGTTTCTGTGTAGCTTCCGATCGATCTGTATGTAACGATTTTAGATCTAGGGTTTTAGGTTTTTAGGTTTTATGTTGAACTGAACTTTTAATCCACTTGCTTCTGCTTTTGTGTTTCTTATAATAATGATTTAATTTAGTTGATTAAATAATTGATATGTAACTAGGTAGAGGTAATGTAGTGTCATTTGATAATTTTCGAAACGAATTTACTGAATCCAATTGCTTGTTATATTTTATTTTTGTTGTAGCTGATTTATGTAAGCCTGTTATTGTGATTTGATGAAGTTTATGATTAATCTGATGTGTTAATTAGGGGGATGAGCTTCAAGTTAAAGTCAACAAGCTATCGTCTACCAAGACACAGCTTCCGTATGACTATTATTACTTGAATTACTGTAAGCCTAAACACATTCAGAACAGTGCTGAGAATTTGGGGGAAGTGTTGCGAGGTGATCGTATCGAGAATTCAGTCTACACTGTGAGTATTTATTACTTTTGCTATGGGATCTAATTTTTGGTTAGGTTTTCGATGTTGAGGAGAGTTGGGGGAACACTTTACAATGTTTTACAATGCGGTCGTTCATGATATGCATTTTCTTTTTCATTTCAGTTTAGTATGAGAGAGGAGCTCCCATGTAAGGTTGGTTGTAGAGTAAAGCTTGATGCTCGATCTGCAAAGAATTTCAAGGAAAAAATCGATGATGAGTATCGGGTTAACATGTATGTGTCATTCTTCTCAATCGTCCGATATTTTTATGGCTCATAGATTATCTTGAAGCTACATTGCATATGGATGCGATATGGTTTTAACATCTTTATAAATAACTGCTCCTAAATGTTTAACCTGTTTGAATCTTTGACATACAATGCAGGATTTTGGATAACCTCCCAGTTGCCGTTCTTAGACAAAGAAGGGATGGTAGTCAATCAA
The DNA here is from genome assembly GCA_963921325.1 of Logfia minima. Lineage (NCBI taxonomy): Eukaryota > Viridiplantae > Streptophyta > Magnoliopsida > Asterales > Asteraceae > Logfia > Logfia minima. The sequence continues at coordinate 781,992 of OY992771.1, read as the reverse complement.
CCACTTACGAACATGGTTTTCGTGTTGGGTTCAAAGGGAACTATGCTGGGGTGAGTTTTGTACGAAAGTTTTGCACATAACCTTTTCATTTGAATCATGTAGTCTAGGAATTTATTCTTATATTTACATCTACAGAGCAAAGAGGAAAAGTATTTCATCAACAATCACTTGAGCTTTAGAGTCATGTATCACAAGGACCTTGAAACTGATTCTGCTCGAATTGTGGGATTTGAAGTTACTCCAAACAGGTATTTGGAGTTATATCTTTTATATGAGATGTGTTATATTATAATTTATCAATGAGAAAATATAATACAAAATTTCCCAACTTTTACTAACAGTATCAATCACGAGTACAAGGATTGGGATGACAAGAACCCTCAATTAACGACATGCAACAAGAATACCAAAAATATAATTCAAGGAAGCAGAGTGCCACAGGAAGTTGATACAGATAAGGAGGTGGTATTTACATATGATGTTACATTTAAGGTATGGTCCAATGCCCTCCCATCGTTTGTCAAAGTATATATCTTTCCCCTTACTTTTTATCTTCATCTAAAATTTATAATTGTGCAGGAGAGTGATATCAAATGGGCGTCACGTTGGGACACATATCTCCTTATGAATGATGATCAAATCCACTGGTTTTCAATTATAAACTCACTAATGATAGTCCTCTTTCTTTCGGGAATGGTGGCAATGATCATGATGAGAACACTGTACAGAGACATTGCCAACTATAATCAGTTAGACTCAACAGATGAAGCACAAGAAGAAACCGGATGGAAACTCCTCCATGGAGATGTCTTTCGGGCTCCTTCAAAATTTGGGCTTCTTTCTGTTTATGTTGGAACCGGTGTCCAGATCTTAGGAATGACACTAGTAACCATGATATTCGCGTTACTAGGTTTCTTGTCACCTTCTAACCGTGGTGGGCTCATGACAGCTTTGGTACTTTTATGGGTGTTCATGGGGTTATTTGCAGGTTATGCCTCTGCAAGATTATACAAAATGTTCAAAGGTACAGAATGGAAAAAGAACACACTGAAAACCGCCTTCATGTTTCCCGGGATTCTATTTTCAATTTTCTTCGTTCTCAATGCCATAATTTGGGGAGAGAAATCCTCTGGAGCAGTACCTTTTGGGACCATGTTTGCTCTTGTTTGCTTATGGTTCGGGATATCCGTACCCTTGGTGTTTGTTGGCAGTTACTTGGGTTTCAAGAAACCCGTTGTTGAAGATCCAGTAAAAACAAACAAGATCCCGAGACAAGTCCCCGAGCAAGCTTGGTACATGAAGCCCGTTTTTTCGATCCTAATTGGTGGGATCCTACCTTTTGGGGCGGTTTTCATTGAGCTATTCTTCATTTTGACCTCCATCTGGCTAAACCAGTTCTACTACATATTCGGGTTTCTGTTCATCGTGTTTGTGATTTTGATCATCACATGTGCAGAGATAACTGTTGTGTTGTGTTACTTCCAGTTGTGCAGTGAGGACTACCATTGGTGGTGGCGCGCATACCTTACTGCAGGTTCATCTGCAGCGTATCTTTTCCTATACTCAATCTTTTACTTTTTCACCAAGTTGGAAATTACAAAGCTGGTTTCGGGTATCTTGTACTTTGGATACATGTCGATTGCTTCATATGCTTTCTTTGTGCTGACGGGTACAATCGGGTTTTATGCATGCTTATGGTTTGTAAGGAAGATCTACTCATCTGTGAAGATAGACTGATTGATGTAAAGATAAGATGAATATGAAGAAAGAAACGAAATGGCAAGGAATACAAATGAAGCAGTAGTGGCACGTGAGAGGCACATGGAGTGTAATCTTTTGTTAGATGACATTCATATGGGAAGAAGTAGTAAAAGGACTTTGCCTAATTTTCTAGTTTTTAGTTAGGGCTTTGGCTTGTATGTTGCCTGTTTTGTTCTCTTTTTTTTTTCCCAATAATTATTATTAATTTTTCCTGTTTTCACATTAGTCCTATATGAACTTCACTTGTTTACAGTTTACCAAAAGGGCCTTCAGCCACTTTCCACACTGGTGCCGTGTGTGTGCTTTTTTGGTGTAAACGTCATGTTATTGATAGCAACTCATTTGTGTTCCGTGATTCTAGTATTACCCTAAAGACGCCTGGGACTGAAAACACAAATGTATTTGGTTGGGTTACATATAAAAGTCATGTAACCAGAAAGGTAATCTAAATGAGTACATTAGTTGATAGAAACCCTGAGGAACTACATGCTTTGGTAATAACTTCATTGAGTCTATTTGCCAAAAATGGGCCATCAACCCGTCTCTGATCTAGGTATCTCGTATCCCCTACTTTTACCTGCATGAGATATTCAAGTGGTTAGGATACGATGCCTATAATCTGCTCTCTAATTTTGTGTATGAAATAGTATTGATATTTATCAAGGTGTTTTTAGTTCTAGAACCAAGATTGTTTCATTGCACATGCTTTTTATTGATAATTTGAACTTCAGTCTTTATCAACAGGCTCAAGTCTACATGACAAAGTCTCAAGCTAATGATTGTAGATCAAGTTTCGCTCTGACATTGTTAAGTCAAGCTTGAGCTCATGGTTGTGCTTGCTCGCTTCTCACATCGTTTACAGCCTTCAGTGGGAAAGATGATGGCATCTAAACAACATTGAACACAAGATATGATGTTTTATGAGCTACTACAAGTGACTAATGTTCTAGTAGCTCGCATATTACAGTTTCAGAAACAAACATTACGAAAACCTGATAGCTTATACACTTCACTTGGGATAAACAAAAAATGAGACCAACATAAGCATATAGTCTCAGTTATTGGTCTCAACGCTTCTTTAATATTACATTCAATAACTTATGTTTTCTGTTCTATATACACCAATCTTCAAAATTTAATGCTTTCAGACCAAAATGGTGTGTTGCATGTCTGTACAACTTCACCTTTCGCAAAAGCACATATTGCAGTCATCTTCAATAGTCGTCCAACACACATCCTTTAGAATAAAATGCATATAAATCTTCCAAAAAGACTTAAAAAGAATCAGATGCTTCAAGTCAACCTAAGCTATCATTTCATCAGCTGCAAATGACCTCTACTGATAGTTTCTTAAGTACACCTCGACATGGATCACCTCTGAATACCTCAGGCGATACTGCTACTGCACACGATTCTTGCCCGATGCAAACCTGAAAAATATGTTAAGATCCAAAATATATCACTCAAGAAAATGCTGAACAATGATGCAAACACTATAGATTTTGATCAAGAAACTTGAAAATTCATAGATCTAAGATCTTCGCAAAAACGTTGACAAGCAGCTACGCTGTTGCTGACCAGTCCACTCATCCCACCCCGATATGCGGAAGGAAATGTTGGCTCAGTGGCACGTTAAGGAGAGTGTCCGTCCATATTGGAAACGTCAACCTTTCCCTAAAGTTCTCTGCTTTGGAACCAACTGATCTACTCATCTAAGGGCTAGCCCCAAAGTTGCAGTCTTTGGGGTTATATATAGACCTAAGATCATGTTTAAACAATTTGTTGGACATTGAGTCCAAAACGAACATGCATACCTTGTTAAAAATGTCGTATGAGCTATGTGCATGACAGCTACCTTCTCGGAAACTGCCACAACCGCCTTCAGGGGTGCCAAAGCTAGCGAACTTGATGGTGGAAATCTTCTGACCAGGGCTGCACGAAAGGTGAGCTTTCGGTCTCAATGGTTTCGTGACTTTATCAGAAGCTTGCATTTGGTAATTCTTCAACGATGGCTGAAACTCGTGGATATCAGCACACACACTGTATATTGCTCGCTTCACTAACGATATTCCATACGGGATTCCTCCTAATTCTTCAAATACAACCAACAGGTTTCCTTTTGGATTTAGCCACGATCGAGGTACATGATACCATCTTTGGGAGGCTTCACCGCAATTGCTCAGGCATTTCTTCTCGTCATAATAACCAGTGTAGTTACAAGTAGTACAAGAACCAGTGGCTTTATATGCAGGCCAATAACGTCCAATGCTTTGCCCGTTTACCCATACTTGACCTTTACCCATACTGTTCATGTCTAACGCCAAAGGTTCATCCCCAGTTGGAGCATCAAAAATTGCCTGAAAAAAAATTCTTATAATTTATCTTCATTACTGAAAGTCGTAGTTACGGGTGTATGGTTAATATGATATTTACCTTATACCATGTTAGCGGTTGCTTTTGAGCCACGTAAGAACCTTGAACCCATTCGACAGATGAACTGCCACTGAGCGAGTGAAGACTTAGAATTTCGCCTTTAAGCCCAACCTGATCAACCATTCAAAATTTAATAAGAACCGAGATACATTAATGAGTCAATAGATATCGAGAATAATTTAGACCTTGTAAGACCATTTTTGCCATGATAAGTCTCTCCTCCCTTCGTTTAGACCAGAAAGCATGACTGGACCGAGAACACCAGCATTCCATGTCTCAAAATGTGGTCCAATATTCTGAATATTAATGACAATAAACATAAGTTATTGTGAATCTTGTAAGTTTCAAAATTTTGTTAAGCAATGTTCTTTGTAGATTGATGAACGTACAGGAAGACCAACAGCAATGCTTAGCAGTGAAATCTTATTAAGGCCAGCTCTTAAATCGACAAGATTATTAAAAGTTATTCTCGGGTTTTCAAGGCTTCCATAGACAGTTCCTGTTGAAAACAAATATTGTAAGATTAGCCCAAAGATCGTATGATTATATCTGAGTGTTTTCTAATTAAGAAATGTACTGCGATTAATCTGTGAAAGATTTTGCACCTGATAGTTGACCGTTGATGAAAACGTGCAAAGCGTGACCAGCAGATAAGGCAGTAAGTGTAGGCTGTTCTTTCCTTATCAAGAATCTTTCATTCGAGTTGATTTTGACACTGATTTCAAGAAACGATAATTAAAATCCCGTAAGCTAATCCATCGTTTCAATATAAAAAACAGGTGGATCGGGTTGAAAGTCCCCAATCCTATTGCCTCTTAAAATTATATTTAGAAAAACTGGATAATTGATGTAAATATAATTTATAATCATATTTAACGCTTGGCTATTTGTAAAGATTTAGAAAGTGTAACAGAAAAAGTATTTATGGGTGAACCCAACCCAAAGGACCCGTTTTGAGGATACTACAAATTACACATTTTGGCATGTTATCCAACCCGCCCATTTTGCCACTTTTTATTTAGACACTATATGCCAACAAAAATTGTGTTGCACTTACTCAGTCATGTACCACAAGTAATCAGAAGCATCTCTAGTCACATTTAACTGCTCCAATAATCCAACTGTACCGAACGTATTGTCATCATAATATTCTGTCTCGTCATTGAATGATTGCCAAGCAAATCCTGTCGGTTCTCGAGTCATTTTCATCAATGTCGTCTGTGCACCTACCTGTTAATCACATTCTGCTTTATAATTACATAAATAAAATAAAACAAATATTAAAAAATACAATATTTCTTACCCTTGCTGTATTATAAACAGTGTGCTTGCAATCAGGGAGAATGCTGACAGACCAAGGAGGCAGATCATAATGCCGATTCTGGAAATTGACTTTAGCAAAAGCCGATTTATCATCATTTGCAAGAAAAGCAGAACAGCCTCCGGTTTTATTCTTGTAAACATATGCCTGTGAAGATATATGATAAGCGTAAGCTGTGGCGCCCAATTAGTACTAAAAAATGAGTGATTATGAATTCAAGGAGTGAAAAAAATCCAACCTTTTGATAGTTCCCAAGTGAGATAACAGAAGGGTCTCCGTTTACTAAAATAGGTTCACATAGTTTTATTGCTCTGTGCAAATCTTTCAAGTGTCCCCATTTAGCTTCCCTTTTCAGTCCTACATATTAAATAGTCTTCATTTAATAAATCCATTGTTAAATGACAGATATGACCAAATCAAGATTCATAAACTTGATTTAAAAAGGAGTCCCTTCATAGATTAAAAATGAAGATTAGTAAACTCGGAAGTCAGAGTGTACCAAATTCATCCAAAGGGGCATCATAGTCATAGCTTGTGGCAATAAACGGGCCACCTGCAGTCCTACCAAAATTGGTTCCTCCATGGTACTATCAACATATGTGAAAAACAGACAACGGTTTTAGTTAACATTGTCAAGCGCAAGATGATTAAAAGAAAAAAATAAAGAATTTGAGTTACCATATAGTAATTAATGAACGATCCACCAGTTTGAACAAATTTAGCCACGGAAAACGCCAAGTCTTCAGCTGGTCTGTACGGAATTGCACCTCCAAACTCTGTGAACCTTCATTAGAACAACAAATGTTCAACCAAAAATTTAGTAGACATTTTTTACGGTATATTTTTACAGTATAGTATTGAAGATGAGTTAAAAGTTAAATTACCATCCTGACCACGCTTCGGTCCACATTTTGGGTTTAATATTACTGTTGGGAGTGAAGTAATCGCAGTAAAAACCATTGCATGTGTTGATCTGTGAATACCAAAGCCAGATTTACTTTCTTGTAAATGTGAATAACTAAAGGTTCGGTAAATATTATAGTGGGACAAGGCAAAAAGGTGGCCATGTGCATTGGATAAAGAATCCAATATTAGCGATGATTATTAAAGTGAACACAAGTCAATAATAAACTGAGCATAATGGCAAAAAGGAACATGAAGGAATAGAATGGGCTTACTATGGGATCAGGGGCATCATCTTGCTTGCACATGATCCATGGTACTCCAGTGTCTAGACCCACCGCCATCTTAGCCGCCCATTTTGAGTAGGCTCGAGCCGGATCTCCAAGTTCATACTCCATTGGTCCGTATTCATTCTCAATCTGTCACAATCATAATGGTTATGCTAGTTGCTGACAAGTTCGACCCGTTTACCTAAAAATGGGTCGGTATGAGTTGTATTAAAAAGTAAATAGGTCATATAAGTCAAACAGGTTGAAAATCACATAAAATGTATTCAAATGATTACATCCAGCTAAATTTTTTTTTTTAAAGAAAATTGCATTATTATTTTACTAGCAATTTCTGTAATCATATCTTTGACTAAGTACAACAACACCCAATCCCGCCTGAGTATATCTTTGACTAAGTAATTATACTTAAAAAAAACTTATAGTGCTGGCGTGGCAATGTGGCCCGTTTTGACATACATACTAAAAATCGCATCTTTGGCAGTTTTGCTACATCTAATTAGTGCTGCTACAAAAAACAGGGGAACAAAGTGACTTAATTACCTGAGATAGAATAATTGGACCACCTTGATTCTCATACAACCCTTCTGATTTCATCATACTTACTATCTTCCTTGTGAATGTTTCCATGGCAGCCTACAATACATATATCAAATCATCATGACAAAAAATTAAGAATAAAAGTAATTTTATTATATAGAAGATTTGAGATTGAGAAATGAGACCTTAAAAGGAGCATTATCTGTTCTAAAACTAATTCCTGGCACATATTTCAACCAAACTGGAAATCCACTGAAAATGCAGTAAGAAAAATGGTAAATTTAAACTTTTAGCTTCTTGAAATTATACAAAGAATTTATATAGTTCTTGAAACCGTACCCGAAGTTCCATTCAGCACAAGCATATGGGCCAATTCTGAGATGAACATAAAGTCCGGCTTCCTTAATTATCTTAATGAACTTAACCAGATCATACCTATCTTCAAAATAGTACTGAAAACAAAAAATGCTAGTTTAAATATATACAGAAAAAAGGAAAATGATAATGACAGCCCTTAGAAAAATGATAACAATGTTCAGACATGCTTCAATACTTGTACTCGGATCATAACAGACTCAATGTCTCCCCCGAATATTACTCCTACTCCCATAGACGCATAGATATTGGTTGAAGTTTAATCATTTATGCATGTTAAAGTTTATTACTGCAGTCACTCTTGTTAACAAAACCCATAAAAGAAAATCTTTCTTTTTGTCAAAAACACACACATTGTAACAAAAGCAACTTACGTTACCAGGTTGTGGTTCATGCCCATTCCAAAAAACATAAGTCTGAATCACATCCAACCCTCCTTCTTTTGCCTTCTGAATAAGATCTGGCCACATCTAAATCACCACAACATAAAAAACATCATCACCCCATCAGCATTTAAACAAAAAAAAAAAAAAAAAACAGTTTTGAACCCATGTACTGCATTGGTAAGTTGTACCTCAGGAGTGCTTCTTGGATAATGTATGGATCCAGAAATAAGAATCCTTCTTTCGCCATTAATAGAAACTGCTCTATGATCATAAGAAACAGAAGCCTTACAAAAACAAACCCATAAACTCAATAACAACATAGACATTATATAAAACGTATGCATTTTTTTGAAACAATAATTCATTAAAATGTCAAACACATAAAGAGTAAGTAAACTGTATATTTTGCCCTCTAGTTGTAGGTAATGAAAATGATATTCTTTTCTCTTATCAGCAACTTCCCTCACTTTATTCTATTCTTTTTTTCAGAATAATTAATTAAATAGTAAATAATTAAATATGGGGAATAAAGAAAGATACCAAGAAGCACACAACCACACAGACTACAGCTGTTTTCTATTAATGGGTATTATAGATTACTAAAAACCAACAAAGAAAATTTGTTGCTTTATGTGTCATCTTCTTTCTTTCACTGTAGAGAGTGAAGATTTTTGAGGGGGGAAAATGAGTGCTTTGTGGGGGCTTTTGTAGTTTGTACTAAAGGAGTAAAGGGAGTTGGGCCTACTGCTCGTCAGTAATTGTGGTCGGTAAAAAGAATTAACTTTTTTTGTATAAGAAGTTTTTAAACGTGATTGATTTTAGGGTAGTGACTAATCTTATTGTATCCACACATTATAATTAAAACTATTTAATTGATATTTTTTATATTTATGATATTTTTATTCTATATTTAAAGATGACTGTAATTGGAATTATGTTAATAGATGACTATTCGTTAAATAGTTCTTTATAGTAAATATAGAGAAAAATGAATGTGGTACTGTCATACACTTATGCATCTAAGTTTATGTGACTAACATTTCAAAATAATGTTGTTTTGGTGTTTGTAAAGTGGAATTCACTTTAACTATTTTACCACATTTCTACTGATTAACACTCATTTAAAGCAATAAAATTCATATTTATAAGTTTTTCTTGGTTACTTTAAACAATTTGAACAAGATGTTATCCATATATAGTAAAAATAGTGAATTAAAGATATTTCCAGAATTTTTTTATACATAGTGCAATTTAATACTAAAATGGTTGTTAACAAAATGTCAACTTACAGTTGTCATATATGATATGTGGGTAGAGTTTCAATAAAAACGGGTAAGAAAACTTCATATCTGCAACTGTATTCTAAAAATCAATAGATTCACATTCATACATCTCAAATATGTGGAGAAAAATAGATGCACATCCTTATAAATGAATAAAAATCGAAAAAACGATCGATGTACGATTTTAGATGAAAAATGTAGAATTGTGCATCAATCATTTTTCTCAAATTGTATACATTTTTAGAAATGTACATTCATTTTTCTTTGCATATTTGAGATATATAAATATGAATCCACAAATATGAATCCAATAATTTTGTCGAATATAAGTGTAAATTTAAAGCATTCTTACCGTTTTTATTTTTGAAGTGTTTTTATTTTATTCATACTAGTCTATGATATGTTTGGTATATATAGAGGGTATTGGGATGAAAGTAATGAGTTTGATTATTAAATACTACTAAAAGATGGATAAGTTCTTTTGTATAAAAAAGTTACATGTCGACATAACTTAGAAAAATAAATAATGAAAAACATCGTCAACATGTAAACTGTAAACTACTTTTTACATGGGTACAAGGCCAAGTAATAATTCTTTGTCGAATTATATTTTGTGGTATGAGATTTGTACGTGATTTTGTCGCTGTTTTTTACATTTATGGAGTCTATGTATTTATGTAAAAGCACGGGCATGACCAATTATTGTAGTATGTCTTTTATGAAAGTGAGAAGAGGGTAAAGGGAACCAAATATATGGACAGTTCAAATGAGATTCCAAAAGATTAGTTAAAAGGGGTTATATGATTCAAACAACTAATTCTTTTTCTTTTATCTAAATTATTGTATGTATTGTATTGTATTTTGTTTAGTATTGAATATGTATCGACGTAAACAATAAAGATGCCATGCGTTCGTGTTATATATAGTTCTTGGCTAATTTTAAACGTATAGTTATCAATGCAGCTAAAAGGTAGACACGTTACTTCAGTTAGTATACTATTTTATACACATCTAAATCTTTTAAATCCTTAATATAATTAATGGTGTCATCAATAATGATGCTTTGTTAGTTTTGTCATAAATAATGAGGCTTTTTTATAATAATAATTAATAATAAATAATCTTCTAATAATAATAAATAATCTTCTACTATATAAATTTTAAGCTTTGAAATGAATAATGGGTTTAAGTTTTGAAATAAATAAAAATTAATTTATTTACTCACGATTACGCAAGATCACACATATAATTTTTAGTAATTGAGTTATTCATATAAAACACTTAAATTATTATTGTTTACAGGTAATTAGTCGTTTTCAAAATCCACTAAAAATAAAAATAAAAAATTTGTCAAAAGTATATCATATGAGACGAAGAGAAAAACACGTTGATTTTTATGGTGTAATTTTTATAATTTTTCGACTAACCTTTTTTGAGATATTTAATTTTAAAGAACTTGAAAGTGGGTTTTTGTCAAATGGAACTCTCTTAATGGTTCTCTCATTCTCACGAAAAAACATATTCTCATTTGAACTTTCATCATTCAACGGATTATCAATGATATCATCAATTTGATTAATTAGAACTAATGGTGAGATCACAATAATAAAAACACATCCAAAGGCTAATATTAACTTATGAAAATAATTATGATATGATTATCACTTTCTTTTAAGAAAGAAGAGAGATTCCGATTTATATTTGATTAATAAAAAATGAGAAGACGAACATATAGCAAATGGTTTAATTGCACGTACGATTTTAAATCACCCAAAAGTCCTGCATATTTGAGTTTTGCAATTAATTTTGATAATTATAACTATTGAAATTATATCATAGATTTTGTCGTATATAGTGATTATAACTAAATTTGAATTATGTTTTAAAATATAGCTACAGTTGAGTTGTGAATATACTAAAATGTAATGTAACTACTTAAATTTTATCAAAAGTTGTATTCATTATTTTTTTCACAATATTAATATATCTTTTTTTTATACCATTGATTTGGGTTATGTGTGTGTTTTTGCTGTTGAAAAGGAAAAACGAAAAAAAAAATCTATTTTCAATACGAAAATGTATTCACCGCGTAAGGTTTTATAAACTCCGGCAGTTAAGTTCTTGAAAAATTAACTCAATAAGTTGGTGTAAATTGTGGTCGATAATTTCTAAGTTTTTTACTACACTGTCTCTTATAAACTTTTTTTTTTAATTGATTTCCATTATTAGATTTTATCATTTCTTGAACAATACTAAACTTTACAGTAAAACAATTGCATGGACCATATGTCCATAGTGACTTATTAGGACCAATGTCCAAATAATTTATATCATGTGATAAGTGATAAGGCCGTGTATACACCATGTGATCAATTGGCTATGTTTTAGGATCGCATAATCCTGTTCTTGTCAGGGTTCGTTTTGTGGATCCGATCTTGACCTATTTTCTGTTAAGTGAAGTTTCCTTAAGTGTCGGTCTACTTGTTAATTTTGACTTAAACCCAACAAAGTGTTGACTTTGTAGACTATATTAGTACATCTCTTTTGATTTCTTACTTCGTATTATAGATCACCAATTCATAAACCAATACCACATGACACCCATGTGATTGATGAGTACATTAGTCACAAACTGTTGTTTAAACTAGCAACATTATTTATTCCTTCAAGACAAAACAACATTCTTTTGGATATTTCTTACTCCATCACGTACCATTTACATGATTTCGAGCCTAGAAGGTACAACGGCTAGGTTTCACATGATATCGGTCAAACGATGTTTAGCCGGAAATAACTTGGTTCAACTTTTATCAAAAGGTAAAAAATAATTGCCATAACTTAATAATATATGTTATCAAACATCGTTTATCATATAAACACGTTACCAAACAATGGAAATGAAACCATCTGCAATTCTCCATTTCTTTGATTTCATTTTCCTCTACCAAACACTCCTTTGAGGTTATGAATTAACCTTTGCCTTCATTCCAAAAATATAATCAAGTTATAAGTTAAGAATGTTGGTGATTTGTATCACCAATATGATTTAAGTGTAATGGGATTACACTTATCGACCAATGAGATCATAATAAATATTAAATAAGTAAGGTTAGTGCGGATTGCAAACTTGTTTTAATTTATTATGATACCTCGGGAGTCCAAGGGGCAGAGCCCCTGGCTGAGGTTGAGCTGTTTTGAGACAGTTTGAAAACGGTTTTTTGGTCAGTTTTTTTTGCATTCTCTGGTATGGTTTTTCATAACAATTTTTTCACATATATTCCGTTCTTGAACTTTGAGTTTATCTGATTGAATTTTCGATTGTACCATCAAAATACTTCAATATGAAAGTGTTATCACGACTCTCAAATTGAATCCAAATAATCGAAATATCGTATTTCTAACAAAGAATAGTTATAGTTATTTAATATTTAAATGTAAAATCTAAGTATTCTAGTGGGCAGTGGATTTATTGGATGCTGTAGACTTATTGGGGGCCATAAAACGCGCCATCCATCATCAATCATTAATATCTATACACTAAGAAAGTACTTTGTTATGTTTAATTGAATCAGGCAAGTACTTTGTTATGTTTAATTGAAGTTGCAGACCCAAAGAAAATACAGGGGCTTACGTATGCCTCCGTTGGAGATGACGGTTTCCTTCCTAATTAAAGATTCTGTGTTCGATGGAAATTGTTTCAGTCGAATTCAAATGGACGAATTTACTCGATATCAAACTAAAGGAGAGTATGGTCCTCATCTATGTGGGATCTCAGATTCTGCGCTGGATGGCTTACAGTTTAAGAATATCTCAGTCACTCAACCGCTTTTGGAACCTTTAGCAACCCAAAATTTGAATTAGACTTCTGATGGAACTCATGTTCTTGGTGGAGGACAATCTCTTCCTCATAGTTGATTGTCAAATGATGTTTGGGATTTCAACTTGTTGGCAGGGGATAAAAATCCAACCAACAAACCCAATATCGATCTCCACAGTAATATATATACTCAAATTTCTGAAAGGGTGAAAGAAGCTTTAACACATGAGGTTCAAGGAGTTACATATTGCCCAACAGTGGAGCTTCATCAAGCCCGTGCACAAGACTGAATTTGGTCATGTGAAAGATCTTTTTGTTTTCCCCGTGAAAAAAAGAAAATATATAAAATAAGAACTCTTTTTTTAACAATAGTCGAAAAGGGCTAAAGATACATATGAAGGGCGTAATTGAACTCAATTGAACATCTAAACCATATAAACCTCTTACTCTCAAAATACATGACTTAAATGATAAATATCTCATACTATCCTATCGTGAGAGCTTGATGAGGAGATATGAACTTCATTAGACATGTGAATCACAATGCAAACTGTCCATATCAACACAAATTAGCACCAACCTTTTTGATTTTCGAACTCATCCAAGTCAAAGCTTAAACGACTGCTTTTCAACACGCCTCATGTCAAACGTATGTAGACTCTAAGAAAAAATGCACATATTACTTTTGCCCGAAATAAATCATGTTTTGGGAGGAACTTTTGTAAATCTAACCATTTAATTTTCTTTGTTTTACATATTAATTAGCTTCCCAACTACAGGAATGATTCACTTTTTTGATATATTTTTTTGAGGATATGACGCAACCTAGACTAAATGCCTTATTGCTAATTAATATGGAGGCCTTGATAGGTGGCTGGTCTACAAGGAGGCATACACCCATATCTTGTTATTGGTGTCTTGGTAATGTCGGGTTTGGTTCGAGCCACAATACATGGTGGGACCATCAACAAACCTCACCTAGTCACCCCCACCCAAGTGGTTTTGACCTGACCCAACTTTATGCTTATCCATCAAGAGCAACAAAAGGGGAATTTTCATTTGATGATGTCAGTTTTTATACGTGACATGATGATGTTTTAGTTTTTATCGGTGAAAAAATTAATTATTTCTTTCTTAATATTACACATATTATATATATAAATATATATAGGGTGGGGATCAAGAGGGAAGCAAAAAAAAAAGGGAAGTAGGGAAGCAAATACCCATTTAGCATCAAAAGATTATTTTTAAGCAAAATTCATCAAATTAAAGCTTGAAATATAAATGAATTGATTATATATATCATTTAATCAAACAATTTTGTTATAATTTTATGTTTTAAACAAAAAACTCTTAAAATCGACATTTATCATTCATTTGTGATGAATGTTAGTCAAAATTTCAACTTAATATTCTTAAAACATTTAATTTACGATAAATATTGACTCATATATGTTATTATACACCGATTATATCATTTATGGGTGAATGTTATCACTAAAAATTCATCAAGAAATGATGTTAAGTAACATTCATGAATGTATAATAACAAAATATGAGTTAACATTCATCTGAGATGAATATTATAGATGATGAAATTAAGGGCTGAGATTTGCTTCCCTCATTCCCCAGAATTTGAAGCTTCCCTATGGATTCTTCCCCTATATATATAGTAAAAATATATTGTTTGTAATTTAAGTCAAATTAAACTTGTACCCTTAAAATATCAAATAATCAAAGCAAAATATATGTTTATATACACAAGCAATTTTAAAGATTCAACTATATAATAGATATTTTAATTATGTTTACAAAGAGAATATATACATAAAATTCAAGAAATATGACAAGTTTATAAAATGAATATATTATACTCGTAAATTTTATTGATATTGTGTGATAATTAATGAAGAGGATGTAGCAAACTGTTTAACAACATTTGAATTATACGTGCAAAGGTAAAATTTTTTTTTTTTTTTTACACTTTTAAAAACTTTTTAAAAGTTCCGTTTAAATGGGCAACTACATTATGAGTTGCAGAGAGTGTAGAGACAATCATCTTGTTTTATGTGTCAAATTTTCAAAGATAAAATGCAGTATTTTTATGATGTATTTAAATCAGCTTTTTTCATTCGGACATATTTATAACATGTCTGAATGTAAGTGCACTATCAATATAGATTTCCCTACAAACTTTCTACTACATTTCGTATACAAATTGATAGAATGTTGTTAAACAAAAGGTGAATCGGTGAAATTCAATTTTATTTTTTTTCCTCTTATTTTTCTCTCATCTTATTATTGGTACCCATTAATTTTGCATATAAAATTCATCAAGTTATTGTAAATATAAATATTAGTATCTTTTCCGATTGATTAGTTGATGACATAATAATTATTTGAGACTTGGAAGAAAAGTAATGTATCAAAAGATTCCATTTTAATAGGCGAATTATTATAGTTGGTGTTTAATCTATAATTCAATTCAATTATTCTAGTATATTTCAACTCACAACCGATCCGATCGTGTAAGAAACGGCTCACTCATTCAAACAAACGTCCGTCAATGGCTACTCAACCATCACCACCACCACCGTTACCACAAACGGAGTCATTCGGACGCCGTTACAAGTTCATCTGGCCTCTTCTCATCGGTCTCAATGTTTCACTCGGAGGTACATACATAGTTACATATATATACGTATATATATACAGAAGATTAATTGATTTTGATATAGTAATGATTTTAGGTCTAGTTGCTCATGTCCTGTGTTATAAGTTTATCTTTTCGTTAAATGAACAGAAAACGGAGTTAGGTTTTCAATTCGTTAATTACTGCTATAAACTGATTGTTTTAGGGGTAAATTGCTTCAGTGACATAAATAAAATTTGCACCTTGTTTTCGCATCCACTTATGCGAAAGAGGGAAATTAAACATAAATCAGGTCAAAATTGGTTAAACTCGGTCCATTTTTCTGAAGTGTATGCGCTAACATTTTGAAAAATACTAAAATTATGCGAAATCATCATCTTGTTTGAACTATTTCGCAAGTTACATTCGCATATTAATAGCAATCTCGTACATATACCACTAAAATCACAGATAAATCATCATTTCACTTTGAATAATGTTAGGACCCCTAGATCCATAGATGTCGTTTTCAAAAGAATTAGTTTTGCAATCCAAAAAGCGCTAGCGGCGCAGCTTGTTGCTCGTTTGCCTTCTACCTCTATCTAATGTTATAATTGATATAGGTATAATTAAATAAAAATGTTCGCCTAAAATAGAAAATCTCGCATAACATCTAAAAGTAGCATAAAATTCAAAACATCTCGCATAAAATAAAATAAAAATTGTATAAATAAATAAAAAATTTAGCATAAATTATTATTATTTTCACATGAAATCAAGAAACTTAGCATAAAATTAAAATAGTTAGCATGAGGAGATCTTAAATCTTCATGCTATGGATTTTCTTTTAGTTAAAGGAATAGGCTTTCTAGGGTTGTATTTTGTCATTACATTGGAGGAAGGAGCAATCTTTTGGTAAGTGTAGGATTTAGTTTTAGTTTGTATTGCTTCATGGTTACAACCGCATTTGAGGCCCTTGTGTATTTTTGAAGCTACAATACTCGCAACTTCTGTTGGCATTAAGACAACAATCTGTTTCTTGATTACTTGTTCAACTTGATTTGACTACAATTAAAGTAGCTGTATTTAGCCTATTAGGTATGGAAATGGAAGAGAATAGGATGTGTTAAGTTCATTGTGTATTTTAAGAAAGAAGGATGCATTCAAAGTTGATATCTTTATGAAGAAAAAACGAATCTCGTAATATATGTATATATTAATTGTGTATTAAACCTTAGCTGTTTGCTTGCTTGGTTTGATCAAATTTAAAATTATTTGCATTTGGTCTTTGTCATCCAAAAATGCATCAAGAACGGCATTGATGACAAGTGACTTTTTGTCACTGTATGATTATATTTGACCATTTATATAAGAATAGCTGATTAGGCCTACCAAACTGATTGTGTCTACATAAGATTTGATACATTTGCAAACCTGAGCGTTCTATTCAGGATTGGTTCTTTTGGTAGAACAAATGGTCCTTGGATAATTAATAGCTGAGCCCTATAGTTCAACAGATGGCATTCTCATATTTTTAAAGAAGATACTACCTGAGCCCATGTTTTCTGACTATATATAGCGTTCTAGTTCAGTATTTCCTTGATATAGGTTGCTCTATATGTTGTGAGTTGATAGGTGTACACCATAACATTGTGCAAGTGAAAAATGTAATTTTCTTCATCGGCCAACAGAGTTGCCTCCTTAACTTGGCACTGATAGTTAGGTGATATAACTGACCCGCTTATGCTTTGTTCACTTACTTCCTCACCCTCATGTATTTGGAAAAGAGGTAACATCTCTTTAAATAATAAACATCGACTAATTCGAATGAATTGTGGAGCTCACAACAAACTAAGAAAATTCCACCATATTTTATTTTGTATGGTAACGAATGAAAAGATGACGATAAATGTCTCAATGGACATCTCAAAAAGGAAAGAAGTAATAAGTCGGCAAATCTTTGATTATTAACTAATGAAGAAGTTTCAGTAAACTACTTCAAATGTTGGTATCTTGTTCTGTTCATAAACTTTTTGAGGCTTCGCTGGACTTTGGTTTAAGTACGCAAATTAAATAGAAGACTAGGATATCTTAAACAAAGCAACTAGAAGTCTAGAACCTTGGATGTATATTTGTCGATGATTTGTTTTATTTTTTTCGTTTGTTTTTTATTGGAGTTTTAGATTACTATTAACAGGTGCAGCTCCAACATTAAACCAAAACCTTAAACATTAGGAATTACTATTTTAACATTGTATAAGCAAAAAGAATAATATTTGTATCACTATTGGACGGGCAGGCAGGTTAGGTAACATGTTAAACGACTAATATTTAAATGCAGTTTCGAATGAGTAGGTTCACGGTTCACCAATAAATTTTATCCTTACCTTTTATATAAATAATTAATATTAATATATTTATATGATTACAAAAACCTGAATGAAAATAATACTTACAGTTATATTGCCTTTAACAGCATGTAAATCTTGATGTTTTACAGTGTACCTTTACATGAAACCAAATAAGGAGAAGACTGAAGGAGATGTGCCTGCAGCTGCGGTTACATCTACTCCTACATCCACTGTCATTTCAACTGCTTCAGTGAGCCATACATCAGCATCACCTCCTTCCGTCCTGGAGCCATTGAAACCAATCCCCGTGGATCAACAACGAGAGCTCTTCAAGTGGATCTTGGAAGAGAAAAGGAAAGTCAAGACAAAAGACCCTCAAGAAAAGAAGAAAATTGATGAAGAAAAGGCCTTACTCAAACAATTCATTCGCGCAAAGTCCATCCCATCTTTGTAGTGGATAAACTCTTTTCATTGTATACATCTGGAAATGTACATTTGGTTTGTCTGGATGTCAGTGATTAACTGATTGTGGTGTATTTGCTGATGTTATATATTTTGTGAAAATTGGAATTTTCAAGCTTAATTATGTTGATTGTTGTTGTCGTCACCAAACATATAAAGCAGGCGTCCGACATACACCAGGTAGAAATGAAATGGGTTCCACTTTATGTAATTAAATAGAATAAGAATGATGGGGTGCTTTACATCTTACAACAGTAAATGATCTCTCTTTATCCTTTTTATATCAGAAGACGAGACAAATATGCTTTTCACTTATATTCAGGAATAAAAATTTTCGCTAAGGAAACATAACGCTAACAGAAAATGACAACCTAACAAGTATAATGATGAATAGCGGCATTGTTGCATCAGCGTCGAGATTGATGGAAACTTCTGCTGTCACAGTCATCTACTCTAGTGTTGAATATAAAACTCAGGAAGGCTGTCGTCACATCCCTAACAAATAACAAAATTAACGTGACGTAAAGTAAAATTAAAATAACTTATACACCATAATCAGACAATGATCATAACAGGCAATACCTAAGAGATGGAAGGGTCATGTTCTTCAAAAGTTGGGGTCGTTGAATAACAAAGTTCCTCCACTCTTCTTTGTTAATTCTTCCATCCATGTCAGAATCGGCATCTGCAAATGTTGAGCACACGAAAAACAGAAGTAAGTGATTGATTTCTCTACATTTTGGAAAAATCGAAAATGTTTATCGATTTTTGGAAAAACAGAAGTAGTGCTATTCATCTATGAACCCCGTTCGTCTCAAATAATATAATCTAAAGGCAACTGCATAAAGGAAAAAAAAAAAAAAAAAAGGGTAAGAAAATGTAGCACACTAGCACTATGAAGAAACCTGAAAAGATCGGCCACATGGAATTAGGCTCTTATAACTTACAATCAAATTTTTGTTCAATTGGGGCACAAGGATGGAAGATACTCAATACATGGACAAACTCCTCAAATTCAATAACGCCATTTTGCTTCTCATCAAATAGATCAAAAACCTATATATACAAGGAAGGGGCATAATATAAACCATAACTGATTAATCAGGACATAAAGTAAGATGCGTAAAATGCAATATAGTAAACAATGACAATAAGTAAGGATTTACCCTGTTCAAGAAAAGATTTTCTCCGCCTGCTGATTTAAGCAAGGCTAATTGAAGCTCCTCCTATAAATAAAAACAAGGAAACTATGAGAAGAATCAAGAATTACATTGCAAAAATCCGTGTCATTTACAATAACCTAGTCTAAAACCTACATACATATGATCTCTATTCTCTCGACCCGTACAAAAGCCACAATTCTGTCTAAAGGGAAATTTTTAGTACGTAGATATGTATCTACTTGCTTATGGTCAGGGTTCAGTGACTGAGTGGTTCTCAAATAATCAAAAGAATGCACACGTTGACAACACCATTAATGATTCCCTATCTCCCATGCCGTCTTTATAATTCATAAGATTCAGTTCCATAACCACAAGACTTATGTCGCTTTTGGTAACTCAATCGCTAAGGGGATGTTTGGGTAAACTTATTTATACGGATTACAAGCTTCTTTTTCCCAAAAAGGCAAAGACTCACACGCCCAACACAACTATCATATACACCACAGATGCCTCCATCGAGACCACTTCGTTTATGGACCACTCAGATGCTGCTAGCCCAAAGTGTTGTAGGCTTACAGGCTTAATGTGGCTTGTTAAAGCCAATAAACTCGTATTTAACAGCTTATGATCTTATAAGTTTAAAGCTTAATAGCGCTTTTTGAATTTCAATTAGCCATAGAAAAGCTTCCTACTCCCTCGTATGTACTTCCATTTGTCTCCATACTTTAACTTTCATGTTTTCGTTACCGATTTAATCAAAATAAAAACGTAAGAAGAGAACATTAACATACCTTATGTATGAGTCCATCATCTATAATCGAATTGCTCAACTTATCAAACAATTCACGCAATGCTTCCACTTCATTAACCGAAACTGCAACAATCATTAGCTCATATTCAATGTTCTGAACACGTGCAAAAGCATATCACATTATGACAACATTCTTTAACCTATCCTAGTCCTAACAACTAAAATTCAAATAAAAACATAAAAATGCATAAAACTAACATGGTGAATTACGAGCTAAACATATGATGTTATCATACATCTGAACCTCCTTAACCGTACGGCTTCGGCTTCCTTGAGCATCGAAACATGACGATACCGTATAGATCAAAACTTCAACTAAAACTGCAAGCGGAATCAACGCCGCACAACATTTTTCACCAACCGTCGGCGAGCTCGATCTCTATTTCTCCTAATTCATATTCACATTTTCAATTTTATACATATACACATTGTAGGTTCCTGGGGTCTGGATCTACGAGATATTCAAGTATAAACAAGTGCGGAATCCTTGACTATACCTAACGATAATCAACGATTATACACGAATACGTAAAGAACACTAATAAACACGTCTTTATTGAATATAACCAATCTTTACATTCAATCAAGACTAAACCCTCAATACAAACGTTTTCTCTCTCTCTCAAGACAACTGAAAATCTGCTCTCAAAAACTTCTTTTCAAATTCGTACGAACATGGACATATATTGAGCTCAAGTTCGTATGGGCTGGGCCCTACGAACTTAGCCCATGTCCAGGCCCATACGAACTTAGACAAGTTCGTATGTCTAAGTTCGTATGTCCTAAGTTCTTATTTCTCTAAGTTCGTATGTATCTAAGTTCGTACCTACTTTAAGTTCGTACGAACTTACATACCTACTTAGACAAACTTAAACATTTACAATTACAAGGATAAACAAATGACTAATTACAAAACTAGAAGCTGTTGTCACACAAGATGTACCAACAGACTCCCCCTTGACAATAGCTCTAGTTGTCTTCAATCTTTAATCTTTGTAATCTTCAATGGCGACCAGCATACATACCCTTTTCAACACAAATCTTTCACAATCTTCTGATATCTTCAGCTTTCATGTCTTCAACTATCTCTGTAGTTTCATAAAGCTTTATCAGATGTTGACTAGACTCCCCCTTAACCTGTTCAAGCGTACCAAACCTTCCAGTTGAAGAGTTAGGCAGCTCCCATTCCATTTGTCACTGCTGTGTAGTAAGTCTTCATGTTGAAGAGTTAAACAGCTCACATTCCATTTACTTTGAAGATCATTTTGATGACCATTATTTGGTATACTGGGATCATCGTCTCTGTCTAGTCTTCCAGTTTCTTTTCAGCTCCACCTCTTTACAACCAAACCAGTCTTCTTCTCCTATCTTTTAGTTGAAGTAACCAGTCTTCTCCCCCTTAGGATCGGTCTTCTCCCCCTGAGCTGCCGCGCGCTTCAACAAGGGATGTTTCTCCCCCTAAGCGATGGCTAGATCATTTGGTGAGATAGTTGCAATAGGTGTAGTTGGAACTGTTGTTGTAGTTGTGGGTGTGGCGGTGGTTGTGGGTTGGATAGCGTGCTCACTAATGATAAATCGACTAGATCGTCTTCTTGTGGACCTTCTAGGTAGTAACGAGGTATCATCAGTAGAATCATTAGCATTACCGACTTCAAATCTGTAAGACAGACAAGAACAAACCAAATACAGGTGCACATAAAGTGAAGTATACTAGTTAGTCAAGATAGAAACCTGCAATAAGGTAATACAATGACAAACTCAGTATATTTTACTTTATTTCAGGAACTTGTAGTAGGGTCGGCAATTTAATGAATCAAGTAGCTACGCGCAGTAATACTTAGGCAGTTTAATGAATCACAGGGTTGTGACCAATCAAAAATAAAGATCTCCCAAACAGAAAGAACGAAAATGTTAAAAATACTAACAAACAGAAAAATTAAAACAAATATGAAATTATTCATATTGAAATTTACATTCTTTTTGTGAGAGTCACTGAGACAAAGATCGTATTAGCCATAATGCGTACGATACACAGTTAGGAATTGAATTATTCCATTGTTATTATGTATGTAATTTATAGTTCAAGACGATTATCGGTATTGTTGTCCACTTAAGCAGTCAACACTCAGAATTTTCAAGTACACGGTTAGTTATTGTTCATGATTAACTATGTAGCTCACATTTGATATACCCTTAGAATCAAGAAAGTCCAGAATTCCATGTATTGAATGTTTTATCTGAATGTCATCTTTAAAGTCAAGTCCTTGTTCATTTTTAAGCAATGTACATGGGTACATGTTTCAGCTATAGGACAAGACTAGGGTCAGAGACAATCAAATCTAAAATCAAACCAGAGGTGACAGGTCTGTACTTTCGTACAACAAAGCGACATAGTTTGACTAGAGACCTTGAAAACGGTATTCTTGTTTCGCGGTCGAGGTGGCTCTATTTGTACGATACACTGACTGAGTCTAGGTCAACATGTTTCAAGAAGTAGCAAAAGAAACAGTCAGTGAACCCCCCAGATGAATTGGTTTATATTATCCAATAACATGTAGTCAGGTACAGTCTATCTCCTAAGAATTAAGAGTTAATGTCATACATCAAAATAGAGATTGCACAGAATAATCGTATTAGTTAATATTGATTAAGTACTTGAAAACCGTTATGTCGTATGCCTACCGATACATCGTATGATGAAGCTATTAGTTACGTTGATAAGTAAGGTACATTGGACTGTGTATGTATTGCATCTTAAAGCCACACATATTTAATGTTCTAGGCATGGGTAATGTTTTCATCATTTCTTTGCCTTTAGTTCAGTGACACTCAAGTTTTGATATTTTTCATAACTTACTAAAAATAGAAACTAAACTATGGATAGTGTTCGTAAGGAAGATACATTATTCAGGATTGATCATACCATTTAGTTGAACTAACAACTCAAAGCGTGATCTATCAAAAGCCTTAGTATACAGGTCAGCAAGATTATCATCAGTGGGAATTTGAACTAATTTAATCATCTGTTTTTCAGCACAGTCACGAATAAAGTGATGTCAAATATCTATATGTTTCGTTTTACTATGCTTAACAGGATTATTAGTTATGGAAATTGTGGATTGATTGTCTATCATCATAGGGGTATTAGTTAGATTTAAACCATAGTCGCGGAGCTGTTGTTGTATCCACAAAATCTGTGAACAACAACTACCGGCTGCGACATACTCAGCCTCGCAGGTTGAGATGGCGACTGAGGTTTGTTTCTTGCATTGCCAAAAGACAATGCGACCTCCTAAAAGTTGACATCCTCCACTGGTGGATTTCCTGTTCTGATTACACCCTCCATAATCGGAGTCAGTGTAAGCCACGAAGTCGAAATTGCCTCCGGAGGGATACCAAAGACCTAACTTCGGTTTTCCCTTCAGATATCGCAATATCCTCTTCGCAGCCTTCAAGTGAGATTCCTTTGGGTTAGCCTGAAATCGAGCACACAAACAAACAGCAAACGTTATGTCAGGTCGTGAAGCAGTTAAATACATGAGCGATCCGATAATCGCCCGATACTGAGTTGGATCCACGTCTTCGGAACTCTCTGTATCTGGTCCAAGGTTGTGGTTTACGGGAATTGGAGTACTGAATGACGAACAGGCTTCCATAGCAAACCGTGCAAGCATTTCATGCACGTACTTGGTCTGATGAATGAAAAACCCGTCTTTCTTTTGATCCACTTGTAATCCTAAGAAGAAGTTCAGCTCCCCCATAGCACTCATCTCGAACTTCCGCTTCATTACCTGCTCAAACTCTCTGCACATGTCCTCGTCGGATGACCCAAAGATGATGTCATCGACGTAGACCTGTACAAGTAAGAAATCCGCCTGTTTCCATTGAACGAATAGTGTACTGTCTATCTTGCCTCTCTTGAACCCATTGTCCAAGAGATAGGTAGACAGTGTCTCATACCAAGCTCGAGGTGCTTGATGCAATCCATATAGAGCCTTGTCCAATTTATAGACCCGGTCTGGATGGTTTGGATCCGAGAACCCTGGCGGTTGTTCGACATACACTAATTCTTGTACTTTCCCATACAAGAAGGCGCTCTTGACGTCCAACTGATAGACTTTCATCATTTTGTACGCAGCATATGCCAGAAATAGTCGAATGGCTTCCAGCCTTGCTACCGGGGCAAAAACCTCTGTATAATCTATCCCTTCCTGCTGATTAAATCCCTTGACCACCAATCTGGCCTTGTTCCTTGTGACAATCCCGCGATCATCACGTTTGCACTTAAACACCCATTTGGTGCCTATCGCAAACTCTCCCTTAGGTAGATCAACAAGCTCCCATACCTTGAGCTTTTTGAACTGTGCAAGCTCCTCTTGCATTGCCTCTACCCATGAGTTGTCTTTTAGAGCCATCTGAACATACTTCGGCTCCACTTGAGAGATAAAGCAACTATATAGACATTTATGTATTATCCCAGAGTCTTGGATGGATACATAAAGACTAGTGCTTTCAATAATACCTCTACGTGTCGTTACACTTGAACTCGGATCACCAATGATATTCTCGATTGGATGATCTTTGTTAACTCGTGTCGAGACAGTAGTATCAACAGGTATATCAGATTCAAGGTTTGACCCTATCTCCCCCTGAGTTGTTACATCTTCTTCGAAATGGACTTTGTCGGAACTTGTAGCTGCTGAAGTTGAAGGTTGTTCATTTGAACGCGGATCAACATCTTCTATCTGCTCTTGAATAATTGCTTTTCCGTTACCTGTTGAAGTGTCGGAACATGAAATACTGGATCTTGGTGCTGAACCGTCAGCATCATCATCCAGAATTGAATATTCCAATCCCGAAGTGCCACTATCACTTAGGAGAGGAACATTGAATGACTTGAAGACAGCATCATAGTTAAATAACCACTCGGGTCCTATGTGATCTGCTGGTGTGTGTGTTGTGACTTCAATGTTAAAGACAATCTCAACACGACCAGTCGTCTTGTTGTAAACCCGTTTGTTAGGTGAACCAGCAACATAACCTAGGAAGAATCCTTCGTCAGCCCGTTCACCAAATTTCGGTTGATTTTTGGTTTTTAATAAGGTACATGGAACACCGAATGGTTCAAAACCTAGTAGATTCGGTTTTCGACCGTGTAAAAGTTCATAACAGGTTTTGTTAAGTCTTTTAACAGTTAAAACCCTATTTAAGACGTGACAGGCTGTATTCACGGCTTCCCCCCAGAAAATGACGGGAAGTTTTGAATCAGCTAGCATTGTCCGTGCTGCTTCAATCAATGTCCGATTTTTTCTTTCTGCGACTCCATTCTGTTCTGGCTCATAGGGAGCACTGAACTGATGCTGAATTCCCTTGCTTAAGCAATAGATGTTCAGCAGTGTGTTCTTGAACTCTGTGCCATTGTCGCTCCTTATCTTCTTTACTCCTCGATTATACTGGTGCGCTACCTGGGTGAAGAAGTTCATCAGCGTCGGTGCTGTCTCATCATTGGTACCCAAGAAAATCGTGAGTAGTCATCGGTCACAACTAAACAGTAGTGTTTACCACCGATGCTCTTTGCAGTCACCGGTCCAAAAAGATCCATGTGAAGGAGCTCAAATGGTGTGGCAATGGAGTTATGAGTTTTAGACTTGTGAGACTTCTTATGCTGTTTCCCTTTCAGACACGGCACACACTTGTCTTCTAGCCCGAAACTCTGCAATGGAACACCCTGTGCTAAACCATGTAGGACTAAGAAATTCATCTTCCGAAAATGCAGATGTGCCATTCTCCTATGCCATAATTGTGACTCAATCTCCGAAGCTTTGGATAATAAACATGTTGACGCCTTAGAAGGTTCTGCGACACTCATGTCCATCACATAAGTATCGTTTTTTCTTGGTGCCCTCATGATAATCCACTCGTCGGGTATCACAAATCCGGGTTTCAGGATCAAGGCTTCTCTATCTGTGAAATGAACAGAATGTTCTTTGTCACAAATCTGAGAAACACTCATGAGATTATGCTTCAGCTCCTCAACATAGTTGACTTCCTCTAGCGTTATTTTCCCATTAGTGACTGATCCTGATCCCGTGATTTGTCCTCCTTTTGCTCCTGCAAAGTTTACATGTCCTCCCTTTTTGGTTACAAAGTCCACCAAAATCTGCCTTTCCCCCGTCATGTGCCGGGAGCAACCGCTATTAACATACCACCAGTACATAGCGCGTCTTGTCAACTCCTGCACAAAAGATGAAAAGCTTTAGCAATTAAGGGGGACCCAAGCCACCACGGTCTTGGGTCGGCCATCCTCATCAACAAATGAGAATTCTTTTAGATATCCATCTCTCTTTGCAAGAGACTTGGATTCTCTAGAAATCTTACTAGTTGAGGAATGGGAGACAGTTCCACTAGGCTTTCGTTCCGGAGACTTTTGAAATAGTCTCTGACTTACTTGCCTTGGGTTTGATGTAGATCTAACATTAGATTGATAGTTCAAATTTGAATTCTGAGAATTCCTATTATTACTATTTTTGTTAGAAATACTTTTATTTGGTGTTTGAAAACTTTGTGGAGTTTTCGATCGAATGGTTTTTCCCGAACAACTGCCTTTAATAGGAGTAGTGCTCCGAGGACTATCATTTATCGAAAACTTCACTGGAGTAAAACGTGGTTGAGATCTCTGAAAACTAGGAGTTCTCTGATAACCTATTCCAGTTTTACTCGATGTTCCAGCATTTTCCTTATTTTTAATTTTAATTTCATCCTGGAAAACACTTGCCATGTTCTTGTTTACGCTAGTCTTCTCAGGTGATGTATTTAACTTTGCTTGAGAAGTACTAGCTTTAACAGGTGATTGGTCTTTCTTCACCTTTGTTAATGCTATGTCTTTACCTTTGTTTGGACATATACTTACTACATGTCCCTTTTGGTGACATAAAAAGCAAGAAAGTTTCTCCGAGGCCTTTTTAGGAGCCTTGAGACACTTTTGTTTGTCCAAATTAGGTAAAGTTGGAGATGAGTCGTGTTCTGTTTGTTTACCTTGGTCATGAACATTTTCAGATGTAGGTTTCACAAACTTAATACTGTGTTTAGGTTCTTGATTTACTTCCAACACACCCTTATTTTCGAAAGAAACTTTCTTTTTAAGAGTGGTTTTAGATGTCATGGAAGTTTCAGATTTTAAGATATCAGTAGCAGAACCAGACTCAGCTCTCTTTGTTCCAAACTTTTCAGAGACCGCTGATTGATTAATAGAGTCAGTTTCTTGTGACAGCTCAGGTGTATTAATGAAAGAATAATTATGATTCAATGGTGGGGGTACTTCACGGTATCCCACTCCACTATGATCATATGGCGATTTTTGAACACTTAGCATATTGTCTAGAGTGTCAATTGAGAAACGTCTCATCTCAAGTTTCTGATGAAGTTCAACAATTTTCACTTTAGCATCTGCTAATTCCTTTTCTTTTTCAAAACACTGTTTGGTTAAATCTGATACATGTTCATGAGCCAAGTCAATTATTTGACTCTGCTCATTAACTGTATCTTTTAAAAATTTTAAATCTTTTTCATCAGAATTTGATTTATTAACCAACTCAGTATTTTTATGTCTTAAGATTGAGTTTTCTTCTTTCAATAAGTTTAACTGAGCAGTCAAAAAATTTGATGATTCCATTAACTTTTCAGCCTGCTTTGCAAAGTTAGTACATAATACACATGCATTTACAACATAGTCTAAATTTAAAAATACCTTATGCTTCTCAGCATCCAAGTTTGCCATGTACGCTATGAAATCCCTCGTACTCATTGTATCAGTTGATTCTAGCTTGACAATCCTGGTCTCTGAAGTAGATACTTCATCCTCAGCCCTCTGCTCTTCAGCGTTCTCTGAATCATCCTTAACCGTGTTCTCAGACGTTTCCCCGTCCACTGATGCCATAAATGCCTGAGATTCTTTCACTTGAGTACTCCAATCATAAGAACCTTCTTGATTTTGAACCACCAAAGCTCTGGAGTTTGAAGTATTTCCAGAGTTTGAAGTTCCTGCAGATGTTCCTTGAAACGAGTATCCCGGTCTTCCCTGGTGCGAAGCCTGTTCTCTCATTGGTCGTTGACATTCCCATGCAAAGTGCCCTAAACCATCACAATTATAGCACTTGATTTTGGTCTTATCAAAACCAACTTTTCCTCCTACAAACTTCCGACCAGTGCGATTCATGAACCTTTGTGTTCTTCTTGCGATCATGGCCATTTGCCATTGTAAGTCCATCTCTTCCAAATCATCCGGGTCAATCTGATCATAGTCCTCAGTAAGCATCGCAGGATCAGTGATCTTTCCCTGAATGAAGTTTTCGTGAGATGCCACAAATGATGCAAGCATCGCAAGATGATTCTCAGCTGACTTCATGCTCATAGACATTGATTTGAACCCTTGAGTGATTCCAGATGTTGGGTTCCTATCTTTGCCTGAATCTCCAGATGAAGCAATATAACAAACACTGCCGTCAGAATTTCTGATAACATTATTTGTTTCGGACTCTCCAGTAAAGAAAGTTGTTACTCCATTACTTGTAGATGAAGTAGAATCAGACTTGGTCCCGTGATAAACACTGGGATCTTGAACCTGATCAGATCCCGTCTCTTTCTTTTTCATGTTCAAGTCATACACTCTCAGTTTCCCTACAACCTCTTCAAGCGTCAGCGTCTTGTAATCACTGCTCTCTTTAATCAATAAATAGTAGATATCCCATTTAACAGGTAACGCTACTAGAAGTTTATTATTCTTGACAATGTCAGTGAATTTGAGTCCTATATTGTTCATCTCAGTCATTAAGTGATAATATCTAGTGATGATATCTTCTAATGACTCGCCGTTTAGATGCTTAAAAACATAAAACTGTTTTGTAAGCAAATCTGCTCTGTTCTCCTTAATTTGTTCATTTCCTTCAAATCGCTTCTCTAAAGCTAACCAAAGCTCCTAAGAAGTATTGTATTTAGGAAATGTATGCTTGATCTCTTGAGGCAAGCACATAGTAAGAGCAGATAGCGCTTTATTCTCTGCCTCATACATATGTTTATCTTCATCTTTCATGGCTGAATAAGAATACACCTTTGGTTTTCCGTTAAAGTCATAGGTAGGTGCATCATATCCTTCACTTATACAGATCCACATCTTAACATCATTGTATTTAGCAAATGATTCAAAGCACTCTTTCCACCAAAAGTAATCTTCAGCCTTTAGCAGTTTTGGTGGAGAAGTAGATTTCCCAACTTCATGGTCCATCTCTATAAGTTTGTTTAGATTCGACATCGTAATTTAAATAGTACCGAATTTCCCTCCAAAAATTTCTCGTGTAAAATTGAAATTTTCTCAAACCAAAGTTAGACAAAGGTAAGCCTAAATTCAACTTTAAATGAAAGAAATTTTTTTTTTTTTTTTTTTTCGAATTCTATAAAAGTTACTGGTAGGTTCGAAGGTCAACAAAAGTGTACGAATTTAAGTAAGTTCGAAGGTCAAACGAAGTTAGGTAAGTTCGAATGGTCAACGAACTTGAGTAAGTTCGAATGGTCAACGAACTTGAGTAAGTTCGAATGGTCTAAGTTCGTACGAACTTACAGATGTCAGAAAGTTCGTAGGAGACTCTAGGTTCGTACGAATATAGTAGGTTCGTACGAATACAGTAGGTTCGTACGACGAACTGTCAAAACCCTAATTCGCAAATTTTCGAATCTAGGCTTTCCAAATGCGCCGTTTTCGAATCTAAACACCTAATTAGTGAACTTTAACACTTTTGAACGTGAAAATCAGAGATTTTAACGTCAAAATCGTTCGTGATCGATCGTTCTTTATCGTTTCAATATCCCTAACCTTAAAACGAATTGTTTAAAGGCTCTGATACCACTTGTAGGTTCCTGGGGTCTGGATCTACGAGATATTCAAGTATAAACAAGTGCGGAATCCTTGAATATACCTAATGATAATCAACGATTATACACGAATACGTAAAGAACACTAATAAACACGTCTTTATTGAATATAACCAATCTTTACATTCAATCAAGACTAAACCCTCAATACAAACGTTTTCTCTCTCTCTCAAGACAACTGAAAATCTGCTCTCAAAAACTTCTTTTCAAATTCGTACGAACATGGACATATATTGAGCTCAAGTTCGTATGGGCTGGGCCCTACGAACTTAGCCCATGTCTAGGCCCATACGAACTTAGGTAAGTTCGTACGAACTTAGACAAGTTCGTATGTCTAAGTTCGTATGTCCTAAGTTCTTATTTCTCTAAGTTCGTATGTATCTAAGTTCGTACCTACTTTAAGTTCGTACGAACTTACATACCTACTTAGACAAACTTAAACATTTACAATTACAAGGATAAACAAATGACTAATTACAAAACTAGAAGCTGTTGTCACACAAGATGTACCAACACACATACAAACAATTAATTACATTACATTACATAAATATATATTATTCATGATTATATACAATTCTAAATCTATTGTTTTTTCAATTTGTATTCATTTCTATAAATATACGTTCATGTTTTTATTTACATATTGGAGAAGTATGAATGTGAATCTACTGATTTTATCGAGTATATTTGTGACAATTAAATAAACAAATACAAAGCAATTACCAAGGTTGACGAGCTCGCCCCAGCTCCCATGGTTGCCGGGAGATATTGTTCCGATTGGATGTAAAACGTTGAATTGAAATTCTATTAATTTAATATTTAATTTGATTGAAATTGGTCAACTTGAATTTTAGCATTAGGTGCAGGTATTGACGATTGGAAAAAGTTAACGTAAAAGGAAACTGGCCAATAAAATGGTCATCGGAGAACTTTTTTTTCTTTGATATTACAACCACCCACCATACTCTTAATTATCCCCTTATATTTGATATTATTTAACACATCGAAAAGCAAGATTAAAAAGCTATACTTAACATGTCTAAACAGGCGTAAAACCAAAATCAAATTTCACGAGTTGCACACACTTCTACATAATAA
This sequence comes from Logfia minima, assembly GCA_963921325.1. Classification (NCBI taxonomy): domain Eukaryota; kingdom Viridiplantae; phylum Streptophyta; class Magnoliopsida; order Asterales; family Asteraceae; genus Logfia; species Logfia minima. The sequence continues at coordinate 750,442 of OY992771.1, read as the reverse complement.
TAATTAAAATAAAACATTAAAAGTAATTTGAGCTTATTAATTCATAAAATTTTGAAAACTGGACAGGTTGTACTATAAATTTGGGAGTAGTTTCACATCTTGTATAGCAAAGAATATTTTAAAACATTAACATATGCATCACAAATTGACTAGTGGGGCGTGTCACCTTTGTCACCATAATAGTTCTGCCCTTGTGCTTTCGATATCATCACCACCATTGTCGTAACGCTTAATCTAATTTCATATTTCCACGCGGTCACGAAAGCATGGTCAAATATCTCGGGTTGCACTCATTTTCATGTAATATTAATTAATATAAAACATTAAAAAGAATTTGAGTTTATTAAATCATAAAATTTTGAAAACTGGACCGGTTGTACCAATAAATTTGAGAGTAGTTTCACATTTAGTATAACAAAGAATATTTAAAAAAATACATATGCATAACAAATTAACAAGTGGCACGTGCCACCCTCGTCTCTAAAGTAGTTCCGCCCTTGCGTGTTATTAGATTGATGCTCTAACATCTCACTTTGACAAGCTCTAATAAGAAAGAATTTTTTATGCCTACATCACCATGAGACCTCCCCTCTTTAACAACACTGTATCTTGATAAAATCACATTGTATGAAGACGCTTCTAATAAGGGCATTCGTCTCTTCTCCAATTGCACAAACTTGCAGAATCTCACCTTAAGTAATTTTTCAGTGATGGGATTGGATGGTTTGAATATATGTCATCCTCGACTTTGTAATCTCACCTTTGAAAATGGAGACACGAGTGTGCATCTTGTTCAAGTGGTTGCACCTCAACTCATGAATTTAGCCATTACGAACTGTGGAGTGCAGCTTCATATTTCTGCACCTGGACTTGCCTCCTTACTCCTTAAAGTATATGGGAGTGCAGCTTCATATTTCTGCACCTGGATTTTCTTCTTTGGAGAAGGTGGATCAGTGTATGATAGATGTGGACGCTACCAAAATTGTTGACCTTCTCCAAATGTTGGACACTGTTGAATTTCTGAGCCTTAACTTGGAGCTTCTTGAGGTATATTTAAAATTGCATCTTTTTTATATTATGTATTTGAAAAAATTAGTTCCCATTAATTTCCATTTATACCTACATACTTTATTTTTAACAAAAATTATCAACCTACTTTGGTTGTATTACTATGTGGTTCAACATGTGACCTAATTAATAGGTGTTCAACCTATACCCGTCCATTTTTTTGCTGACATATCAGATATGTTGACACCTCTTGTGATTTGTGATTTGCATGTGTAGTTGATACATGGTATATGTTGTGGGATTTGACATTTAAATTTAAATATGGAATGGAGGGGGGAAGTGGATGGTGTTGATGGATTTGGTAAGGGAGGGAAATATCAAGGGGTTGCTGGTGAGTAACGACCAACGGGCTACAGTTACAAAATGAATAGAACTATGCCATTACTTTTGTATACATGGCATCGATATGTCGAGTAACTTGACTGTCAACAGTACCACATGTCAGCATAAGGCATCACATACGACATTGCTACAAATGGTAGTAAAATGACAATATGTTGCTCTACTGTGTAATAGATAAGTAGGTTGCTATAACTGTAATAAATGGTAATTAGGTTGCTCTTCATGCACTTTTCCCTTACATTTAAATGCATTGTTATAACCATTTCCTTAAATATTCTTTTATAGTTACAGATCATACTAATTCTCATACGAAATCATTTCACATTTATATGCTGATAAAGTAAGAAACGTTTATGGGAGATAACACTCCAAACTTATGTCTTTTCTGTAAATTTTTCTGCAGAAACTGCAGTTTCGTTCTTCTTCCCACCCGAAACTACTTTCAGGTCAACCTTCTCGGTTGACAATTAAAGAGTTTGAATATTTACCCAGGCGAGCCACTCTACAGAAAGGGAGACTTTAGAGGGAAAAAGGAAGATTCCGAGTGTGCTGAAGCCATCAAATATTGGTTGGATGATTCTCCAAGTGCCGTAGTCACAATCATCTCGCGCAAGGTAAGTACAATCGTCATATTACTTTGGACCCTCATAGTTAATATGTAGTTTCTCTAATATCTTGAAATGTTGCAGGATGTGAGGGCTACGAAGAGCACTATTGGCGGGAAAAAAGTTGGTGGTCAATTGTCGTAATCTTTAATATACCTTTATTTTCGATAAAGGACAGTAAGATACAGTTGAGGACAGCTTTCTTGTTGTTTGAGGGTCAATTGTCGATGAATCTATAAATAACCAAGGCCTCACTTGATTCCCACCGTTAAGTAAACCATTTGGTCCTGTATAAACGTTTAATACTTAAACAAACGAATACGCCATTATAAACTAAATCTTTCATACACAAAAACACGAATACAAGTTGCAAAAAAGTCATCAAGTTGACGTTTTTCGGTATGCATTTACTTAATAATTTGTCATGTACTAACAGTAACAGTCAAATGGAAATGGGTGTCTTCTTGTGTACGCATAAACCCTTTGATTTAGGGTAGAACGGTTAAATTCTAATTTGAATTTTTGGGACTAATTGTGTCACCATTAGGAGATTTAGTAATATTAATGGTTAGCTTAAACATGGATGTATTTCATCTAGGGGTGGAGGTTTGTTAATTAGTTGATATAATTGAATTAGAAACTCATAGAGAAATTGAAATTCAACACAAGAAATGAGCAATTAGGTACTCACTGTAATTGAATTGAACATGAAATCATCTCTTCATTGCTTAATCGAATGATTACAGTTGAAAGTGGAAATGGAAATGAGATATAATTCATAACTACTCTTTTCAATGAATTAAGCTTCTACTTATACTTCATCTTCTCCATTTAACTAACTAACTAATCGAGAAACACAGTAACAGAATCGTAACGGCCTTCAATAGCTCACACGTGCATTTAAATTCCATTGACTATGTTGACCAATCTTGACAAATTGACTTGTGACCAATTGACTTTATTTGACTTCTTCTTTTGGGGCGTAACATTAGTATTCTTTTAATATAGAGGGGATTGATCGATGACGATTGATTTCTGACATTATTCTTTATTGGTGAGCCATTGTTATACATTCTTTCCAATCATAGGATATTGATCTTTTGTAGTTTTCTCGTTTTGAAATATCATAAGCTCTTGAAAATATGCACTCCCAAACAATGTAAACCCTTATTTGTTAGTAATCATACTTTTGCGATACTAATAAATTGCTCATAAACATAATTATATATACTTAATAATTACATTATTTATTATAATTTAGTAAAATACACCTTTCTGTTAATTTTTTTAGAAAGAATTGTATAACTACAAAGCTAAATGATAATTTAGTAAATACACCGTTCTATGCTAAAATTCTTTTTTTCATAATGTGAGTTAAGTCATTGTTGTTTTTACTACTATTCGGTTTGACTTCTAAGTAAAGCTCTTATCACATTGATCACTTGATTTGTAAGGGACAAAAATACCTAAATTAACCCATGTGAAAGTAAATAAGTAAAAACAGTCATCATCAATGAAGTGATGAAGATCGCAATCAGCACCTCATTACTCAAGAGATGAACTTTTTTTAATCTGTTATGCAATTTGCAAGAAAACTTAACTAGCTTCTGCACATACATAAACACAAATAGTTATTTTCTTTAATAGGTTTCACATCAGCAAACTATAAATTGATAATATGAGGCTACAGATTTATGAAAAATTGATGTATTATGCAAATGCTAGTTCTGACTCTTCGTGTACGCATCACACACTTAAATAAATTTGCAATCAGCAACCGAAGTAAAAGGAAAAGATACATATGGTTATTCATGTAAGCATGAATCAAAATGTGATGTCAACTCGCAACATGCCCCCGTTATTCATTTGCTAATGGTTTTTGTTGTTGTGGCTTTTAATCCATGTCTAGCACATTGCCTAATCTTCTCAAATTTCAATCACCTTATCATAACAAATATGATTCCACCACAACCCGTCCGAATTTCTCTTGCACATCTTTGGGAATTTCTACCTGGAAATATGAATCGAATTAAAATTGTAAAGAAATACTCGTATGATGTCTCATGTTATAAATCAAGAAAACAGTTGACGATCCTTCCTTCAAAATACATGCCAATGGAGAAACCTCCTTATGTATATCTCAAAATAGAGGTGCAATACTGACCCATTTACTTATGAATAAATCCTTTATGGTTGAGTTTATATCTCTGAACACATCAAACACGTAAAATAAAGTTTTGTTATCTGAAAAAATAGCACTGAAGTCGCCGAGAGCGTATTTTTAGTGCGAAAAAACCTCCTAAGTCACTTTATTCATACAATTGCATTAATGTTGGATATGCTTATTACTCAGTAATATTAAGTGCAAAAAAGTGATTCGGGTCAACCTGCCCGACCCATTAAACTTGCCCACCTCTAAAGTAAATGCTACCATCCTATATATCACTGATATCCTACTTACCGCATTCACCATGTTATGTGGATTTCTTGACCCAACGACCTAAAATAGCAAAGCTTAGATCCCATTATTCACAGAATGTGTATAATGGGTATGGATAATGATTGAGCTGTGTTACCTTCGACTTTACATTTTTCAAACCAGCTAGTTTTAAGATGGTTTGGACAGTTCTTCCTGACTTCATGCCACCTTGAGTCGGGCCAGGCCATAGATACACCTAAAAGAAAGACGACGCATAAACCGAGCTCATTCATTTCTATTTTCCGTTTTAGAGGGACTGAGGAAGTGGCAATATGGTAGCAAACCTTGGTTTTCTTAGAAGTCTGAATGGCATGTGCAATTGTATGATCCTCATGTCTTTCCACGTAGTGGAGATTTTGAAAGCATTTCTCATGAGCCTGTGGTGAAATAAATATATTACATATAATAGCAAATTAACAAGAGGTTCGTGTCAGCAAAACAGAAGTCTGACACACAATTAATAATATACCATAAAAATAGCCTTTCATGAGGACATCTGAGAAAACGACACAAACACATCCTACACGATGGCCACACTATGGCATTACGATTGATCAAATTCACTGAAACAGATGTAGCTATATTAACCTGGTTCTAATATGACGTAATAAAAATATAATATAGATTCGATGTTTAAAATACTGTCAACAGTAAAAAAAAAAGTTACCTTCTGACATGCACTGGGAATTACAATTAGCATGTCTTAGCAGTCTAAGAACGACTATTAAAACTCGTGCTTTGCTCATGATTAGGATGATAGACATTAGCTGTTCAAACACTACGTTAGTTTGTTATATCCATAAGAGGCACGTTTGTTATATTCATACGAGACTTGTTTGTTATATTCATACGAGACTTGTTTGTTATGACAGGACCTATAAACTGAAGATATATTACATGTTTGAATAATTAACCAGAATTATAAATTAAATGATGCAACTAGAAAAGATGGATTAAACGTAGTATAATGAAGACGGATAATCAACATGTTTTTACAACAATTATCCAATTCATCCAAAATACTATCATGTACTATTGTTAATGTCTCACTATTTTTGTATGATCGTAACGAGCTTTTACGTAATGAAAAGAAAGTCATATGTTTCATGACTTTCATCCAAAAAGTTCCAAGAAGATATTTATCTACACAGTAAATTAAATATCGTCCGTCGTCGTCATCATCAGGAGGTTTCAAGTAAACAATAGTTTATAATATTTATATTACTTTATGGAATTTAACGTGCCTATTGTAAATTATTATTTTTTTATGTATATTCTTAGATATTAATTAATTTGGTATATACATATTTTCTAATTCTGTTTTACAGTATAACCATATAATCATATAAGATAATTTAAAATTTAGAAATGGAATTAACAAATTTGGTTAGTTGACACAAAGTCAAATGAAAAAAAAATTCTGATTGGTTAATAACTTGATTAGAACATTTCCAACGTAAATTTGCTTTATTTTTTGTGTCAAAATATGTAAGAGGTTTTATAAAAAGGTTTTGAGTTTTGTTAATAAAAATTAATTTTGTGCATGGTAATAATAAAATAAATTCAAATCATCGATGATAATAACATATAATCGTAGTAAGATATAAAAGATATATTTATGCATCAAAGTTTTTTCTCTAATGAAAAAGCTTTTCGGCTAACATTTACAAAGTATTTACATTATTTCTCGTGTCTTTTCTATTGTTTCATATTAAAATCCTCTCATGTCGTTCTCATGTCTTTTCAATTGTTTCATATTAAGATCCTCTCATGTGCGAGGTCATTGTTCCTCACAATTATCTCACAGTTTAAATTTAAAATGAGTTTTTACTTAATTACTTTTACTTTTATGAAGAAACATGACTCTCTTGTTGAATGCTAACATGAAAAGATCATAATCCTACTTTGAATGGTTAATGAGTTTCTTTTTGCATCGAAGCCAAAGCTTCTTTTAAGTTTTTTTATACAAATGTGGAATTCATCGTAACTAAATTTTAATTTATGTTTCGGTTAACAGCCTATCTGGTGGTTAACGTAAAAGAATAAATGAACCACTTTAACCAAAACAAAGCTAATAAACCGAATCAAATCAAACCTGCCAATAAGTCAACAGACCCAAATATCCATAATCTCTAGTCTCAAAATCACACACAACATCCCAATCAAAACCATCAATTCTGCAAAAACTCTCTAGCACAAACATTGTAACAACTAGCAAAATGAGACACATTTCAATTTTCAAGTAAACATCATTAACCACCAGATGACCACTTGAACCAACCTCAAAAGCAGCAGTCTTCAAGTTTTCAGCACAACCATTTTCTTTTTCATGCCTGCAAAATCATACAGATATATAGTCATGTTTCTAGCAAGATATTATATTATAAGATTTATAACACATAACTTTGCATGCGGTAAGGTATAAGGGGGTAGGTAAAAGTATGATTTTTCTTATAAATTTTTGTCAACAACATATATGTCATCCCCTTTAAAATAACAGTAAAGTAAGGTAACTTACATTGTATATGAAGATCTTTAGCTATTGCAAGCATTATTGCGCTCTCTTCTAAGATATTGTCAAGTGTTTCCACCTTTTCATAAGCTCTAAGCAGTCGGTGGGTCAACCTTTCTGCCACAGCAATCGCACGGGCAGCAACTCTTGCTGCATCTTCATGAGTTTCTCGAGGTACGGGTATTGCCGAATTCTTTAGTGCCTTCTGTTCCTCATTGCGGTTTTTAACATGTTTTGGGATAATAATGTCAGATGATGTACCTGTGTCACATGGAAGAGCGGTAATCGAGATAACCTCGGGTTGTCTACCTGCACCAGATGATGAACCCTTGACCTTGTAACGCTTGTTCACCTGTATATTGATTGATATTTAAAGGGTTTGTCAGATGGAATACGGTGAATAACTCATGGTGCTGAGGTGGCGGTGTAATGAGGGACACAAGATCTTGTGCACGAATAGTCTTCTGTCATGCAACCAAGTTTGCAGAGGAGGATCCAAATCCATGAATCTATCTACTACAAGAATAAGTCTTCTGTCATGTGACGTTTTTATTGGTCAATTGACCAATTTTCCAACCTATTTTTCAAATGGATTTTCATGACTTTTTCAATTAAACCCTTAAAGTTCACATATCATTTAACTTAAATATAATCCTTTACATCTTTTAAGTTTTAACAACATTTCTCAAATGTAAAGACTACTTTTTTATCAGTGTTAAACATCTCATTGAAATATCTTTTCTTTAAGAAAATTGCATTAACTTTACTTGGCACGTATTTGAAAATTGTATCAATTTTAATTTCATATTTTCCAAGATAGATGAAACATATGAGAAGTTATTGTATGTAATATTTCTTATTGCTACATAATTAACCAAAATATAACATTGTGATTTTTTATTTAATTTTATTTACTACTATCTGTTTTTTATGTTAAGCCAAATAAGCTTTTAACAATTTTTCTGTAATGCACGGGCTCATAAACTAGTAACTAATAACAGAAAACAGTTGCAAGAAGTACCAAAGTAAAAAGCAAATAAGGTTCTAGCGTATACATTATTCATTCTAAGGCAGAAAGAAACCAATAAATTGCTCACCTTCTTAAGCTCTCCTGTCAACACGAGTCTTCTGAGCTTTGTAGTCACTGATTTTTCAAAAATTCCAGGTAACTCGTACTTATCCTGCAAGCAACATGTGTAAACATCAAGAAAATCACCTATTGAGGATCTAAACTTTCGTGACACAGGTTTCTTCATAATTTCTGTATATTATTTATTTAACCAAAAAAGTTTATTTGGAGAGGGGAGGGGGAGGTATCTGATCTACTTAATAGGGATCAAACAAAAGTGTCATGCACAAATAACACCTAATACTATTTTTACCAACTAAATCATCGGGATGTATAAGCTACTATAGATATAAACAACTAAACGTATAATCTGACCTCAATAAAGTCCAAAATCGCACCAAGATCAGGACCATTTGGATCTTTAATGGAGGAAACAGCCTCTAAAATCAGTGCCTTGTAACTGGTAAAAGAGTATTACAATGAGTTTAAATGCATACACAACAGACAATAGTGTAAGTAACAAATGCAAACACAATAAGATTGAAGCATGAAAAGAACATACTCAACAGATGCTTCTCTATCCTGTGAGCTTCTAGAAGTCCTAGCATTACCACCAAACTCAAAAGGTACAATAGCAAGTGAAGGTTCCAGGGAGTTAACCAATGGGTTTGCACTAACCCCTTCTTTCATAAAACTTCTAGACTTATCTTTGGCACTCGACCCGTTAATGCTTACATTCAAGTTACGCCATTTGTCCTGCACATCCAAATGGTAATAAAACTTATCCACAATGCTATTTGAAGTGAAAACATATATTTATGTTTATATTCTATACCAAAAACTATACATTTAAAAATTCATGGAAAGTGAATCTTGCAATTATCTACAACAATAAATCTACATCTCTTACAAGACAGAAATGATTCAAACATTAATTGTAAACTTCTACATGTAGATCTAGAATTTCTTAATGTGTATCACGATAACGATAAAGGAATAAACCAAAATTGAGTTGAAAGAACATGGTGAAAGGAAAAAGACCTTCAGATCGATGTTGGATCGATTCGCTAGAGTAGATGCAAATTGGGGATCGGAGAGAATGAGTTTCCACTTTCCGTGCCCGTACCTTTCAACACCATCACTCAAAGCTTCCTCTTCCTCTATCGACCATCTTTGTTTTTGTTTAGACATTGAATCGGTTGTGAGCTATAGAGAGTGAAGTGGGGCTATAGAGATTGAAAGGAGGCTATAGAGATTGAAAGGGGGTAATGTGCCTTTATTTATCGCCTTTAATGATGTTTACAGATTCATTCTTTAACCCTAGGGAGTTATCATTTGAGCCGTTGGATCAATAATCCAAGAGCATGAAAGGCATTATCTAACAAAAACTACATCCAATGGTGGCTACGGTGTATCCTTAAATTTCAACTCATTCCAACCGTTAGATCAACACTCCCATAAAATGAAACACTAATATATTATTTGGAAGTTCATTGAAGATGTATTTTGTGATAGGTAGATTGTAAAATATCATATCCCTTACATAAGAGTAGTAATTCAAACATCAAATGCGAAACTTCCTATGTGTTTAAGTGGATCTAGAATTGCTTTGTATGTATATATACTTTTTTGATATAGGTCTCAAAAAGGAACAATCACAATTGATTGCCAAATTGTAATTTGGCAATTTGCAAGTATCAAGAGTTGAGTTGATAAAAGAGCTAGAAAAGAAGTAGAACCACAATAACAATGCAACATAGCATCTACAAGGGCTTTCAATTAAACAACTGGAGAAAGAAACTAACATATTACAAACACATAGTTCAGAGGAAAAAAAAAAGGGACTTCTTAGCATGGAAGAAGCAAACTTGGGTACAAAGAGCATTCAACTTGCCACTACAATGCTTTTTACACTAGAACAGAGTGCATACTCTTTCTCATATATCCAATTCCAGTTTCGTTTAGCCAATTAATCAATATACCTTTTCTTAACTTGCCACTACAATGCTTTTTACACTAGAACAGAGTGCATACTCTTTCTCATATATCCAATTCCAGTTTCGTTTAGCCAATCAATCAATATACCTTTTCTTTCTAGCCAATGGTCTCTACATCAAGGATCTACTGAGATTGAAAGCGAGGGGTTGATTATTGATGCCTCTACAATATGTTTACGGGCCCACTTTACAACCACATAGGGTTATCAACATCATTTGTAGCATTGGATCAATATGCCAAGGGCACAATATATATAGGATCACAAACAGCCACATCTAACAACGGAATTGATCATAATTGTAGTTTCCACTATATAAGGTGATAGACAGTTACCATTATATGTGGTTGGGTCCAATCCAGTACATTTTTAACCCATGATTGATTGATCCAAAGGCTAGAATGACTCACATAACACTCTATGGTTGACAAACGGACCAATAAATTAATGGATGACTGCAAATAATGGCACATTCCCTACAAAGTGAATGGCAAAACAAAAGAAAACTTATGCAGTTAAGGAGAAGAGAGCTATGTGAGGTGTGCAAAAGCATCAGCATGTCAAGTGGAACGTTATTGGGTTAATTACACCATAATGTATCCAACCTTACCATTTATGCTATTGTACGATTCAAAATGAAAAAAGAAAAAAGAAAATACTATTGTATGCATGTTACCTCCTATAACATGTAAAATTGATGGAGTGGCAGATTATATGGCTGCCACATCATCCAAAAAATTGGCCACCCGATAAATAGGTCACCAGATACATAAATACTAAATTTATAAAGTTTAGTATATACAATACCAAGTTAAATACATACTAGTGTAATTTGCCCAAAGTTATTCTCAACGATCCCAAGTTTCAACTTTAATCAGAAGGTCTTATCACTTAATCACACCATAATATCCTTTTTTAACATTTCCATTTCCGGTCCGAGGAAAGCATCCGTAATGTTAAACTAAACATTACGCAACACGGTAGCGTTAGAATCACAGATCATTTTCCCTTTCCGGTCAAGGCTGTTACGGTAAGCTTATTTTGGTAAAAGCCAATGAACTCAGTTTTAATGGCTTATAAGCTTACAGTATTAAGTTAGCTTATGGGCTAAAATAAGCCATAAACCGAAAAGCTTATTACCTCACAGGCCCTTAACAAGCTAATAAACTTTTTTCCACTTTTCAATAGCTATGTTCTATGAGTCCAAATCAATCACAAAAGCTTATAACTCAATAATAAGCTACAATAAAAGGATCCACTGAGAGGCCTTTACTATTGAAACATAAATATATAATAAGAACAGAAAAGGAGGGAAAGAAATAGACCTTGAGACTACAATAATCGAAGAGATGGTGATTCCGTTACCATACTGTTCACATGCCGTAGCCGTAATTGATTACACCGGCACCGAGGAATTTCGATTTCTCTGTACGAATACATTTAATTTTATTTTAATTTTATGTCGTTAGTTACAACTTATAACGCAATCTATACAGAATTGGGATGTTTTAATGTGTTATTGGACTAACTCTAGAAAGCCCAGTGGGCTGTCGGCCCAGAAAACATATATAGTTTTAAATAAATAATAAAGGCTAATATATAAGAGGACGGTTGTTGACAACATAAAACATGTTTAAATTATGAAAAATGATTCGTATACTTAAAATATACTGATAAATAGGTATCAGAAAATAATTGATACAAACATCAAAATAAATAATAAAAAAAGAAGAAGAAAATAGGTGGAATAAACGTATCAAACATAGTAGGGAAAAGCACCTAAATACCCTTTTTGAAGAAAAAAACCCAAAAAAATAGGTGTACATCCCAAAAAAAATTTATAGATACCTCAATGTTTCCCAACATCAGTTGCGAAACAGTTGGCCGGGTTGCAAAGTCTGGATCACCCAAGTTGTGCGAGGTCAAAGTCGCAGTTAACTTTTTAAATATTAAAGTTATCAAGTTGCAGGATGCTTGAAACACCATTTAATTGTAATTAAAGCCTAAAGGGAATACTAAATATCCGAACTGTGAACAATTGACCTATTGAATACACTTGTAGTAGGTACTAATTGATGATGAACATTTTACTTTCAGCATTGTATCTAAATATTAATCTATCGTTAAACAAACTAGTAGCGTACTCGCGCTACGCGCCAGTAATAAATAAATAGGTAGCTAACGTTGACAAATAATGGTGACGGGTAGATAACATAACATAGTCAATCAAAAAACATATATGAAATCGTACCAATATATATGTTGTTGCAAACCTTACCACTCTTTGGGTCAAAGTACGTCGTTATAATATGTAGTTGCAAACCTTTAATGCACGATCACTTATGAATGACTCATTTGAATTGTCTTATTTTTAATGGGTCAAATGAGTAAGGAATTATAGAGCGGGTCAACCGAATAAACTTAGAGCTCTCTTGATGCGAGAGTAGCTGCAACCTTAAATGGTAGCTTGTGCATCGATCGTTGATCTTCTGTTATCAAGAGCAGGTTTTAAGTAAGTTGGGGTAAATTTTTGTAACTCTTAATTATGTTTGGAACTTGGCACCTAATGTGTAATTCTTTGTAGAGAAACTTTATCTTTAATTCTTTCTATGTGTTAAGTTTTTGGGTAATGGTGTTACTGGAAGCTAGTTAATTTTATATAATGATTTCCTTATAATTTTTGAAATTAATATAAGTCAGTTTGACATTTCCTAAATTACTTAAGATCAAGACAATATGCAAATATTTTCTCAATTAAGAAGTATTTTGTTTAATGAAAATATTCAACATTCAAAATTGTAAGTTCGTTAAAAAAAAGTCTAAATAATTTATACGAGAGTATGATATTGATTTTGCACAACTTATCAAAAAAATGACACTCATCTTTGATGATACCCTTTTCTTTTCTCTTAATAAACTCAATAGATATGGAATAAGAAATTCCTTTATTCGTTTAGCCTTTTACCCAAATTTGTTATGACATCGTATGAGTCTCATCTATACATTTTCAAAGCTTATGCAATTGGGATCAAAACAGATCGACTTCAATATTTGTGAGAAGCTAACTCATTGAGTAATTTGTGTTTTTATCATCTCTATCGATAGTTGACATTTTCGAAGCTCTATGATTTTTTATACACTTTAATACTCGTTTGTAGATATATGATCCTTGAAAGACTTGAGATCGATCTGGGGTCTTTTCAGTTTTCAGACGTATTCTTTTGGAGGTGAAATCATAAGAAATAAAACTACATAATATATCTCTAACAAGTGCAAGTGCTAGTCAAATGATGCTAACTTCATTATTCGGATCTGGTAATTTAAATCTTTGAATTTGAAGAGATGACTCTAACTTCCGGTTTAAGTACAAACATATATTTAACTCTTTTACCGATACAACAATCAAAAAGCATACATTAAGTGTAATAAAGTCGGTTTTAAACATATATTTACCTCTTTTGCAAGGGTAGAATGAGTTTGTCTCGGTTTGTTCATGGAGGAAGAGTGATGGTCAGGGCCGGTCCATTAATTTCGAGGACTCTGTGCAATAATTAAAAATGGGCCCTAAATTTTAAATGGGTTATTCTTAATTGACTACAATTATTAAATGGGTCATAATAATGGGTTAATAAAAAATGATGGAAAAGCCTTTCAGAAAAAGAAAAAAAAATGTGACTTTCAAGATTCAAACTTGCACCAAATTGAAATGGTGTAAGACTAAAAGGGGGACACAATGCCAACTTATCTACCATACATTTTTGATTGTTTTACATAAAATAATATATATTAACATATATAATATATATTGAAAAAATTTCGGACTAAATTTCGGGCCCTATATTTTTCGGGGCCCTATGCGGTCGTACACCCCGCACCCCCTTTGGGGCGGGCCTGGTGATGGTCGAAGATGATGAAAGATTGCCGGAGACGTACGGATTTTAACTGTCACCGAAGATGAAGGGGTGTAACTCTGAAGGCGTAGAATTTTTTTTTGGGTAACAAAGTGGGTTTTAAGGGTATGTTGTTGTTATTCATGATCTTTGTTGATGCCAAGAAACAGAGCAACGAAACGAGGAAAATAAAACAGTTATTTCAAGTGGCCGGAAAATCGCTGGAGAAGATGACCGGAGACAAAATGACCGACTAAGTATTTGATAGGTTACCTGGTCAATACAATTGCGTGTTTTTACGAGTTCAATACATTTAATAGAGACACGAAAAGAACATGCATACAATAACTTTGTTGACAAAGTTAGATGCATTTTTAGACACTAAACCATATATATATATATAGTTATATACCATCATTTTCAACTTACTTTTGTTCCGTATAACGAGATCCAAACGAAATGTAGCTTATTGGTTTAGTTCTTTGAAAATTAACGGATTTTGCGTTATTTATTATGTGGTCGGTACTATTATATGTTGGTCCAACATGTAATAGTACGTAAGATGCATATTTGCTAGCCAAGCAGATCATGTCATAACATATAACCAGGTTTTGTGTTCAAATATACATGATCAACGAACTTAAGCGAACCTTATATGATTGGGATTTCGAGACTTGTTTTGGGTCTGGTTTAAGACCAATCTTAGACTTTAGGAAGCAATTTGTTTGCTTGAGACAAAGGCAAGTGATGGTATGGGTCATTAGGTCCTATATGAGTTTGGTTAAAACATCTAGTATTTAATAAAGACAAGTATCTAACTTAGGAAGCCGTTGGTATTTCTGATTTTTTTCTTCTCATTTTTTTCAACATATTATCTGTCACTCAAAGACTTTTCGCATCTTATGATGTCTGTGACAAAAGGTTAATAATTGTCGATTCAGACTAACTCATTGTCTATTCATAAAGTAAAGGTATATTTGTTTCATTTAGTGGTTGTGACGTAGAAATCATATTTTCTGTACTGTAACTTATTTCATAAATTATATTTTATAGGAATGATCACGAGACGAATATAAAATAAAATGACATTTAATTTTTCGCATTCATGTACCAAATCTTGTACTCGTTTCACACGTCTGTTTTGTATGTGTTTCTCTTATATAACATACTTGTCTCGTTACGTTCCATTTTGTGACTTGCTAAAAGCTTAAAACGGATTAAATGTGTTTGAAAAAGAAACTTGAAAGTCAGAGGACTAACTATATAAATACTCTTATATATGGTAAAAAAAAATAAAAAATAAAAATGTTTGAGATAGTTTAATGAAAAGAGATGACGATGATATAACCTTAATTTTTATGTTATGCTAAAAATGAAAAATAAAATAAAATATATATATATATATTAGCGTCAGACTCGTACACACCAACGGATGAAGATTTCGCATGTTGTTGTCAGACATATGTTTATGGTACATAAATGCAAGAATAATTGCTACCTTTTAAATGAAAGTGATTTTTTATAATAGTTTAAATTATTGTAATTGTAAATTAAAAAATGTGATAAAAAGAAAAAAGAAGATATTTAAATATATTATGTGAAATATAGTATTCATTGAATTATTTATATATTAAATAAATTGAGGGATAAGTGGAGGGATAAAATGGTAATTTGAAGATATCCTTTTTAAGGATTAAGAAATAGAGTGTTAAATGCTTTATAAGGGTTATAGATTATAGATATAGATATAGATTATATATATGTGCGTGTGTGTTTCATTTGGCAATAAAAAAAGTAAATAAAAATGAGTTGCAAGTGAACGGATTTTTGTCAACCACCATTAATAGGATTTTTAACATATAAAAGATGTGAATGTGAATATATGTGGTCATGATTCATTACTACACATAACATGTCATGTCTATTGAATCTTCGATTTAAAGCTCCGAATAACAGGCTACCTTTTAAGTTTTTGTTATTTTAGTTATCGTATTTTTTGTTTTGATTTTTTTAATAATTTAAGTCGAATGTAATAATTGTATAATAACATCGATTTTGTTGATATTCCTATACAAGTTTAAGAGTATAAATCTACTAGATATATCTATGAGTATCTGTATCGCATATATATGTTATGTGGGTAACTATTTGTTAAATTAGACTAGCTTCTAACCTACGATAGCTAGTTGTCAAGTTTTTTGCTCTATTATTACTTGTTAAAGATTATTGTTCATAAATTAACAATTGAAGCAAACTCCATATTTTACGACTCGAAATATGAAAAAAACTTGATTTGTTCTTATTCTTTTTTTGTATTTTTCCCCAAAAATGAAGTTTATTGATAAGATTGTTTTAAACTTTCAAATGATATGTTAAAAGTAAATTATTTATAATAATAACATCAATGCATTTACTATTACTATACAGATATTAGATGTCGTTGAAGATAATTTCTTAAATAAAAGTTAATGACATTTACAACATTGGTTTCTTCTTTTGTCTTTGTTGTACGAAAAATCTGTAAACTTTGCTGCACGTATGATTTTCCCCATCATTATTGTTTTTAGGAAACGAGTTAGGATGTCAATAAGCAAATTATTTATATGTGGGCATTGAGTGGAATTAAAGCACTTTCTTTAGCCATATTTCCAGTAGTTTAACCCTTTATTTTTATTATAAATATATGTATAATATATCTTCATCTTTATATATATATATATATATATTAATAAAATACACTGTTAAGTGGTCCCTCCAAATAAACAAATAAAAATTCCTATAATTAACTTTTCCAATACTTTTAAATATGACTTTTATTTATGTGAAGTAAAAAAATTTGCCTTAAAAAAAAGTATACTAAATTTGTCCCATCCAATAGCAAAGTGATTAGGGATTTGCGACCACCGTTCCTGTTCACCGTGCCCATTTGAATCCATCTACGACCCACACCTTGCGACCCTACGTCCCTACAACCGGGTAATGCGGTTTGCGACACGGAGTTGCAACTCGGACCAGGAATAAGCGACTTGGGACCCTGTTTGGCTAATTATTCGATACGTTTTTTTATAAGATTTTATGTGGTATACTAAATTTTGAAACTTGATATATATGACCCTCACACAAGATGATGAGCATTTTTTGTTGCAAATTTACCTCAAAAATACTTATCTTTGACGTGAAATACCTCTCCGCATAACAGCTTACTTTATCCATGATTGAAGTGACAAACCACTGCAATCACGTGTCCACAAGGTAAACCGGACAACTGCCATTGCATGCAAGTATATGTTTTTGTTTCCATGTTAACTGCCGCATTCTTTCCGCCATCTAACACCTCGAAAATTAAATTTGTGGATGGATTCACATCCCATCTTTTGGATTTCTCATTTCTCTTCCCGATCTTGTGCTCAACATATGGTGTGACAATCGTTGTAAGTCCTTCTCCAGTGTGACGATGTTTGTAGTACCACTGTTGTACCGAAGCTCAAAAATACTCTAATAACATTGTGACAGGGAGCTTTTTTGCATGTCTGGTTAACGCGTTACTAGACTCCGTGTTGTTATATGTAATGTAAGCATATCCTGTACATCTAGCATGATGTCTTGACCATCTCTCTTTGCAAACATCTCTAAGATCACTAGTTGAGGCTGGTAAATGTCTAGAAATAACATCAAAATTGTGATCAAAATCTTACTCACGATAAAACTTACACATTTTCCAGTAATGTCATTCAAAGTGGTTGACTTGGAAGATTTGTGTCTCATGTTCATCAAAAAATGATGACAACACAGGGCATGAATTGCCTCAATAAAGACTTCTGAAATAGCAGTTGTAATTGAATTGGCCCTATCATAAATGACAGTTAGGGTTTCAATCCCACCAGCGGATTCAAGGGCGTCATGTAAGTTTGCCAATAACCACGTTCAGTGGTTGGTCGTCTTCCCTGCCCCGATAACATTCGGTGTACTCCCTTTGTTTTTCAGCTTTAGGTTGTGGAGGTAAGATGTATAACGCGAAATGATTCTTCGACGGTACCTCTTAATAACTCTAATGCATAAGATTTGAACCTCCAAGCTTGCGTGTACAAAAGACTAATTTTAAAATGGGCAGACATATCAAGTTTAATCTCGTTACCTTTCTAAACACATCATTCCAAAGTCATCAACTCCTTCAAGATGTGACTTAGCACTTTCATGCTTGCGCGTTTGTTATTGTTCAGAATTTGAGTGCGAGAACCCGTGTGAACGTCAACAAACTTCCTTACTTGAAAGAGGTTACTATCTTTGATGTGTGTTGCACTTATTTTCCGATTGCAATTAGGCAACAAACAGAACGCTATGTACAGAACCTTGTTGATTTCTTTGGCTTAATCTGAAAACCTTCTTCGACACAGTTGGTATGCAATTGTAGGAGTAACTCCTCTTTAATTCAAATGTTTGTCCAAGTTGACCTCCAGTATAAACATATAGCTTAAACTTATCAATTCGTTGACTCATATTGCTATTACTTTATAAAAAACGAGTTTAAAATCGTACATTTAAGTTTTTTCACCTAAAATGTGTTGAAATTCCTTGTAAATGTGTTGAAATTCGTTGTAAATCGGTTACAGATAATTGAGAGAGTGTTTGTGATTTTAGGTGTATGGAACAAGTGGTTCAACTTCGTCTTGCAAACTTAAATCTTATCCAAATTGTTTTTCACAAAGTATCAGAAAATCTTATTCAAAATCCCAAAATAACTTATCCAACTTTTATCCAAAACGTAAATCATGCACGCCAAAACTCAAGTCCCAAGTCGCAGGTCCCGGTCGCAGGGACTCATGGTTGTAGGGTCGCAAGACTCTTGGTCGCAGGTCCCGGTCGCAGGGACTCTTGGTCGCAGGGTCACAGACCGGTCGCAAGTCAAAGGCTGCAGGTCGCAAATGGGCACGGTGGTCACAAATCGCTGGTTGCAAATCTCTGATCGTAAATCTCTGATCGGTTTGCTATCAGATTAAGCAAATTGGTATAATTTTTTTTTTTTGACGAATTATTTTAAACTATTTTTTTCGAACAAATTTTATATTTCCTTTTGTTTAATTGTTTCTTACAGAAGGATAAATAGGTAGGACGTGTTCGTTGCATGAAGACGTGTAGATATAGCAAAAATGCGAAGGAATGAAGCTGTCATCCCCACAAAACATGCGACGTTGTGCTCTTTTTTAAATCATCAATTCTTAATTGTCATCCATTA
Organism: Logfia minima; assembly: GCA_963921325.1. Classification (NCBI taxonomy): domain Eukaryota; kingdom Viridiplantae; phylum Streptophyta; class Magnoliopsida; order Asterales; family Asteraceae; genus Logfia; species Logfia minima. The sequence continues at coordinate 731,248 of OY992771.1, read as the reverse complement.
ATTATTGATTTATGATATGATTAATCAATGACTTGTAGGCAACAAAGACCTTTATATTTGTCCCCTCTGTTGAAATTAAACAAAAATGTTTTCATGATTTTTTTTATAGAGGTACACATAGGCAGGCTTCAATCTTTTCTCTTAGATTCATGATCAAAACGCTCTAATAATCATTACTTGAGTTTTCATAATCACTTGTAAGCCAATGTATTCAATAGTACTTTAGTCATCAGTATAGAGTTATTTTGTTATATTCATAATCATTTTTCTTAACCATTAGCATGTAATTCAAGTTTAAACTTGTTAAGGTCGACCTTCTTGCGTCAAGCTAATTAGACATATCGATAAAGTCATACTTTAATGGCTTATACTTACAATATCCAACTCGTTAGCTTAAATAATGATGAACTTAAACTTATAAATGGTAAAACTAAACTTATTTTTGACATTAAAAAATTAACGGTAATTACAATTTTTAAAGCTGCAAATAAAAATTATTTATATACATTAAAAGTGCTACGATAATCATCAAACTGTCAGCAATAATAACATTTTCATTCAACTCGCCGATATTAATATTCAATCTTAAATTACATTCAATAGTCTTTGAAATCGCACAATGAATACACTCTTATATGTATATACGAGTAAATACGGAGAGGAGAGGAAAAAAATGCTCCCACCAATATCCCTTTGAAACAGTCAATATCATCATGTCTCGTAAATCAATAATCAACAAATCATATAATAAGTTTAGCCAAAAAATATTATTTTCATTTTTGTTGTGTCATCATTTAGCCAAACATGAAATGTACCAAATCAAATATGTAACAAACAAAGCAGATTATGATTACCAAACACTTACATATACTCCTTCATGACTCGATCTTTACCAACTAAAATGCTTAAAGCAAAACCAGAAAGCTCTATCTCTCCCTCACCACATTTCATGGAAGAACATGAAGAAGTTGAGACACCAAAATCACCATTTTGGTTACAGACCACTACAAACATCACCCGAATTCAACGATATCGCCTCAGTCTTTCGTCTATGTTATTCAACTCATTTGTATTAATCATATTTTTACTCATATTTGCGATATTATCAATGGTGTTTATCATTCCATCTATCATTGATCACTCATCCCACATTTTTAAACCAAATTTAGTTAAAAGAAGTTGGGATTCTATTAACTTCTTGTTGGTTTTTATCGCTTTAGTATTCGGGTTTCTTAGTAGAAACATTAACAGGAATGATGAAAAATCAAATTTTGATAATGGGTTTGATCGGAGTCAGCCGGAATTATCCGCCGGAGCTCCGGTGATTATGGCTCCGGCGAGCTCAAGCCAACATCAATGGTATGATTTACAAGATCAAAAAATGAATTCTTTTATTGGGTTAAGGAAACAAAAGACTAGCAGCTCTTACCCTGATCTCCGGGAACTATCGCCGCCGTGGAACCACCGTGACGCCGCCGAACCATGGCGGTTTTCAGACGATACCCATTTGAACTATTACAGGGTTTTGAAGTCTGATTCGAATTATCTTCGGCAACGGAGTTGGCAACAACAGTCGTTAGAAAATCAAGATAATTTATATACTCCGCCGCCACAACCGCTGTATCTGCCGCCGCAGCCGCGGGTGAAGAAGAAGACCAAGAGAATATTATATCATAGTGTTGGTATAGAAGACGGAGAAAAGAGCATGAGCTCCGTTACCGGAAAAATTATTTCACCGGAAAAAGAGTCATCGGAGAAAATTGCCCGGAGAGGTAAGGGGGATAAGAGAAGAGCTAGAAGCTCCGAACCCAGGAGAATATTGTCGCCAGTGATTGACCCGTTGCCGGAACCGTCATCACCGCCACCAGTTTCGCCGTTGACTGAAAGGAAAAGAAATAGTGGCAGTGCAACTAAAGATTTCTTTACATCTTTTTATCATAAGAAGAAAAAGAAGTTGCAAAGAGGGAGGAGTGTTGATAATTTAGGTGCTCTTGTATACCATTCTCAACCGTCTGTCGTTATATTTCGACCACCTCCTCTGTCACCACCACCACCGCCATCAGTTCACCGCGATTTGGTTCCATCAAAAAAAGAAAATAGAAAGAAATTTATATCTGTCACATTAGAGCCTCCACCACCACCGCCGCCACCGCCGCTGCCACCACGACCCACCATCACACGAGTGGCTCCCTTTGTCACTGACAAGCCTAGAGTGCCGGTCAAGATGAGTAGTTTCAATGGCATTGAAGATAGTTCAAGTGGTGGAGAATCGCCGATGAAGCACATTCCACCACCGCCTCCACTACCGCCATTCAAGATGTCGGATTGGAAATTCGCGGTGGAAGGCGACTTTGTTAGGTTGCAGAGTGCATTAAGCTCTAGAAGCGCGTCTCCGGATGGAGATGAAGCTCAGTCTCCATCATCAGACGCAGAAGTGGCGGCAACAATTATGACGCCGTCGCTCTTTTGTCCTAGTCCTGACGTGGACACCAAAGCTGATAGCTTTATCGCCAAATTTAGGGCCGGTTTAAAGCTTGAAAGAATGTCCAAACTTGGGCCAGGCCCTGACCCGAGTGAAAGCTAGTGGGCCTAATTTTTTCTTTTTATTTAATTTTGTTATGTATTAACTGAGCTGATTTTATACATCTCATTGGTGGCATTTTACAGATCTATTGGAACTTAGAAGTAATATTTCTGGCTTTTCTTTATACATAAAATAGCTACTTTCTATATGTCTATTTTCATGAACATTTGAGTTTTGTTGTGACATATGTATGTGAGATAATAATAATAATGAAGTCATGCTTCACAAAAGCTACAAAGCATTGTGAGGTTTTGACTTTGGGTGGTGTCCGCTAGCTGTCTTGAGAATGAAATGATGATATAGATAGTCATTTTGTTGATTAAAATGACCTATTGTATGCATAGCTGCATACATACGGATACATGTATATGCATTACTCAATTAAGCATGCATGTATTGTTTTGAGTTTATATTAAACAAACAACAAAACAGATTAAATGTATGCATATAATTATTCTTATTACTAGTCTCTTTCTGACTTTCTCCATGCAAAATATACATAAATACATATGTTTAGGTATTATTCAATGCCCTCATGGTAATGTAGTTGTAGTTTAGTCTCCTTAACTTTGTGTCTCTATGTGAGACTACATAAAAACAACATTATATGTTACTCAAATAGTAGTCTTATAAGGCCAAAAGATTTGGTTCATTAGACTAATTAATCATATCATATACCCTTAACGGTATGTGGGTTACCATGAATTAGGGCTCAATGGTTTTAGTATTGTTGCTATGTGCTCATTGGACTTTTGGTCAAACCTCTGGCTAATTTAGGTATAAGGGATTCTTCCTGCCTAATCTTATCAATCCATTTGGCTTTGATTCGGATTTGTTCGATGCTTTGCTTCAAGTTCCTGGCAAATGAAGGAGTCACTCGGCTGCTAAAAAACTCTTCCACCTCTTCTGCCATCTCATGGCTGCTAAACTGAAATGTGTTTCCAACAACTTCATCAAATATTAACTTGAAAGTGATTTTAGTTCATGAAAACCTCCTAAATGATTTGACTCAAAAATTTAGATTGTTCTAGTAATGCTATATTTTTTATAACTTGTTACTCCGTATAAATTTGTGAAGACTTTAATAAAAGTGTAAGTGGGTCAATCTGACCCAACCAGTATTAACTTTTTTACATGTTTGACCACTTCAACTCGTTATCCAACCCGTTTTTTTGACCTTTGAAAAGAGTCAGATGAGTTGTTTTGAAGTTATAGGAATACTTACTGGTGTAACTATATCTCTAATGAAATGATGGAACACCATCCCTTGACCCCACCGCTTTATGATCGCTTCCCAGTTCGCCTGTAAACAAACCCATTTTAAGAAAAATGACGTTTAAACACTCACGAAACAAACTTGCAATTATCAGAATTAATTGAATATAACTGCATGAGTCTACCCCACCTTTAACCATATCCATGCCTTTTCACGAGCTTCCAAGCTTATGCGTGCAGTTATGTATACTGTGTCTTGTTCTCGAACTTCATCAGAGAACATGAGGTTCAGAATCTCTGTCACTATATCTGGGTCTGGAGAGGAAGCTATACAACCTGAGGAAGATCGAATAGATGAGATCAGCAGTAAAACTCAATTACAAAGAAAACAAAATACGGGTTCAATGGTTGTAGGAAATACTTGATCTGAATCTCAAATACTAGAGGTAGAACTTCGACCCATTTACATACGAATTGGGTAATTTGGGTTAGGATACTAGGATACATCTCTAACGGGTCAAGCGTAAAAAGGGAAATATTTCAAATGGGTGAAAAGATGTTCAAAGTGTATTTCAATGCATAAAAACTCCGAATTAACCATTTTGACCCATACCCAAACCGCCCATCTGCCCAACTCTAATTTTGCTTACTCAAAATTCTTGTTTTCTCTTGAACTGCATCGGCTTCTCTATATAGCTTTAGTAGGGAATCAACCTCACTTCTGTCAAGAGCACTTGAAGTTTTCATTACCGAAATGTAAGCAGCCTGAAGTAAATACGAAGCTTCTACAAGTTAGTACTGTAATTAGTTACTACAGTGAGGACTTTCACAAAATACGGGATAGCTATTAGTTAACTTTTACCTTTCTGATATCAACTGGAAACACTGATGTATTTTTATCACTCATGTATGTCTGAAATCGTCCCTTTAGTTCTTCATGAGTTTCTTTATGGCCAAAAGTAGCCAAGGCCATATAAACTTCTTCCCTCAACATTGTATTTATATGGCTTTCCCCACATACAGGTTCCAGGCCTAATTTCCTGAACATCATTTAAAACCAAGTCTTTTCACAACAAGATACGATGCACGTATGTGGAAGGTACATGATATAGGCACATATGTTTATCAAGATGATAGTGCAATGCTTACTCTGCAGATGATACGATGAGATCGATAAAGAACTGGCTCATATGATTCCATGGATCATAAATAGCATCTTTTAATATCTTTGAAGTATTATAACAAGCCTGTCACATAAGAGTGTCACGAAAACATCAGAGCCACAGCCACCTTTTGGTTATTAGAAATGTTAGCAAAAATGTGGGATTAGTACGGTGATAAGCCTTGATAACACAGGATAATCAAGATCCTCTCTGTACAGATCCATCAAGGAAATAAGAGACAATATTGACTCTTTGCCAGCCTCACAGAGAGCATAAGTATCATCCAATATGCCTGTAAACATAAAAAATTTCAGCTAAGGTGAAGGTTAAAATCATTGTAAACAGAGTTTATGATTGGACTAATTAGAGGTGGCAATTTGACTCATTCACTTTTAAATTGGTCGAATCGGGTTAGCTTTTCTTTCTGACGGGTCAAATGGGTTGAATGAGTCAAATGGATCGAAAGTCACCTAAAGTGCATATTTAATTCAGAAAACCTCCTTATATCAAATCACTTAACAAGTTAAATTATTGAAATAATATAACTCATTGCGATCATTGTTAAAACTCTAGTTATTTACGGAAAAAATAATTCTGGATTGAAGATTTTTGAGTCGATGAGATCCAACCTGTACAAAAATGACCCGTTACCCTACCCACCTGGCCTGTCCATTTTTCCAACTCTACATGAAACCCTTTAAGATTATTAATACTCCTATGAGCTTCTTGTTAAGAAATAAAGAATCAAGGTGTACCAAATTTATCTTCTGATGATAAACATTTATCTTCTATGGCTTTCCTCAATCGAGCTGTGAGTGAACTATCATACTTCACTCTATAAAATCCAGAGTGCCCAACATTCACTTTGACCCACAGTTTTTCAGCAACTTCTTGATTATTATTATTATTATTATTATTATTATTATTATTATTATTATTATTATTATTATTATTGTTGCTATTTGGCTCCATACTTGAGTAATAAGAATGATAAAGCTCTGATATATCCAGTTTGCCAACTTTCCTTTCTAAAAGAAATTTTTTATGGTTACTGTAGGAGCCCAGTGATAAGGTTATTGGGACAATCCATTGACCTTCAACTTGCAGTCCCAATGACGTAAATCGAGTCTGAAAATTTTAAAAATAAATTATATATAATAATATATTAAGTTTTGAATACTTGGTATTGAGTTGTGAATTTCTTATTCAAAAGGATTAACCTGCTCAAATTGCAAAGTGGAATTGTCTAATTTAACTGAGATAACTGGATAACCAGTTTGCTTTGTCCATATGTCCATAAGCTTGTTCACTTCAATACCTGATTCCTCTGAAATCATGTTCCATAAATCTTCCGTCCTTGCATTTTTGTTTGCATATTTCTTCATGTATGAACTCAACGCTTTCTAAGTTATTTAGCAAATAAGTAGTTTGTTCGAAAACATATAAAGGATACTGTAAACTAAAAGGGTATTTTGGGAAATCGATAGCTTCAACAACCTGGAAAATTTCGTCACCAAGATACTCCTTTAGCATACGAACAAGAGACGATCCTTTCTGGTAGCTTATTGCATCAAAAACTTCTAGCACCGAGCTAGCATTGCCTACCTCCACCTGAAAGTGCATGCATCTTATAGAGGAAATATTGTTGTAAAACGTAAAGTAATGCCACCGCATGTATACCAAAAACGGGTCGATTTTGGTTCTATTATATTTGAAAACTAGAAAAATATAATTCAAATTCAAAAAATGAAACGGGTTGGCCCTGTTTAGACCCATAGTTAAATATTACTTGCATTGATGTGCATTCAAATTCTTATAACATTGTAAATAATTTTATTTAAAATAAATAATATTCTTAATTTAACGAAAAATGTTTGTTTAATGCCATAATACATTAATCATGTACAAAATAAATATAAATAAAAATTAGACAATAAAAAATTGGTGGCAGGTTGGCCATGTTTTGACACAAACATAAAAACTACTCGTTTGACATGTTACCCAACTCGCCTAGGCCACCCATTTTGAAACATCTAAGCATAAGCATAACAATGATAATGTCCTTACCTCAACTGGGTGTGATTGCTCCAAAGAATCTAGGTGGAGACCACCAGCTGTCTCTTCTAGGAACTGTGTCCAAATTTTCCATTCGGGAAATAAGCTATCGGTTGCTAAATAGCTTACCTAGATTATCAGATCATACATCACAATAAGAAATGATTGCCAACAACCATTTGGAAGCACAAAAATTGTAACTTATGCTATGAAAAGACCATACCCAAGTTGCAAAACCCTCATTTAGCCATAAATGAGTCCACCATTCCAGTGTTACCAAGTTCCCAAACCATTGGTGCCCAACTTCATGTGTTACAACAATCGAAAGCTGACATAAAAAAGTAAAAAAAAATGATAAGATATTTTCTTGACATTTGAGAATTTATTGCAGTATATGGAATCATAAAACTGACAATGAGTTGAAATATTTTCCTACTCTTTGTGTGTTAGCTGCTGCTGAATGAAAATCATCATGGAGCAGCTCAGTTTCACGATAGGTGATCAGCCCATAATTTTCCATGGCCCCACCAGAGAAATCAGGAACGGCGACCATATCCAGCTTGGGAAGTGTATAAGGCATAGAGAAATACCTATAAGGTTCCATAAACAACATTATTGAACAATGTCTCCCACTTTGGATCTGTTTCTTTCTCTCTCTTTTTACAAGTTTTTATATGTCAATGGCTAAATCACAACATAAGTAATAAAGTATCTTTTCTGTTACTTGGAATGGCATAGTGTCAGTACACACGAAGGTACTTACTTTGTATATAGCTCAAGTGACTTGACTGAAATACTTAATGCTAAGTTTCCCTTCTCACTCTTACCAACAGGACAGTATGCACGAACTCTGATGCCTGCAGGAAGATGAAATTAGCTAATTAGACGGAAGTTGGAGGTAGTGAAGTGTATGAAGCCTAACACACATGAGCATTACCATCATGTGTTGTTTCTTCAATGTAATCAAACAAACCAACCACAACAGCAACTAAATAAGTTGACATAATTGGGGACTCCTCAAAGTGGACAGTCTTAAAATCTCCATTGATGATCTCTTCAGAGACAGGCATATTTGATAACACAGTCAACGCTGATGGTACATTGTCAACGGTTATCTTGAAGGTAGCCTGCGTGCATTTTTTGGTCAAAATTTAGCTTTATATTTCCAAAGGGAAGAAAAGAAAAACTTTATCAAGTCACATGCCTTAAGGGCAGGTTCGTCCCAGCATGGAAAACACCGACGTGCATCAGCAGGTTCAAACTGAGTGACTGCCATATTTTTTCTCACCGCTCCATCAAAATAAGTCCTGCCGAATAAATGGAAAATCAAAAACCAGTGATGTGGCACCGCTTTTGATGACTTGGAAAATTATAGGGTCAGCACAACTGATGAAAAGTCACCAAATACATGCAATGGCAATAAAAGAAAGTTTGGTAATTATAATAACAAGTTTTAAAGTATGATACACAATACAATTTTAGGTATAACTAGATACATTTTAGTACAATAACTTATATAGATGCTTATTGACATAGCAAGTGAAAATTTTACCCTTTATAAAAACCTTTCATATGTTCATTAAGAACTCCGCTAAAATTAATCTCCAAAACCCCTTCTCCTACATTAAGAGCCTCATCAAACACCAACACAAGCGTCTCATCATCTTTATCGACCACCACTTCACTAGGAACCACTTTCTGCAATATCACAAACAGCTTGTGAGCCCTTAGATAAAAAAAATAGATGGCCTTGATCAACTCTAATCATACGTAATTTGACACTAAAATAAGGATCGGATTCTCTCACGTTCAACCTCAACGTGATAGGTCATTTTGTCTCGCACTTCAAAATTTAATTAGTAATAATTCAACTTTATCCTAACACGTGGGACCTACTATTTTCAACTGTGAGTGAACATGAACTCTGAGTTCAAACGTGAGAGGATCACAATTCAATTAGTAAGAACTCCCAAACACTGTTAAGTGATTACATGATTATTGGAGTCTGTGAAGTAAGTATCATGAATCACGAGATCGATCAAATTTAATACAAGAAACCGAGTGGACTCCAAGATTTTAATATCAACAGATACAGAGCCTGAGAAAGTGCAGAGTTGAAGATCAGGTTTGAGAGTTAAATCGTAACGACAAGGGATTGCGAATTTCGGAAGCCTGTTTTGGCCTTTGAAGTTATCCAGAGTCTGTTGTTGGTTTTGGTTCATGATGTTTGTATGATCAGTTGACTAGACGAGTGAGCGTAATAGTAGTAAAGTGGGACTAGTGATACGATAACTTTTAATTAAATAGAGATCATAGATATATGACATTTTTTTATGGTGAATGGATAATGTGTTGGTGACGTGTTTGGCGCGGGAAGTCGTTAGATGTGACGTAATTTGGACTGTCATTGACCGTTGTGTCCAACGGTTTTGTTGCATTGTAAGACCGCTCCTTGTATCCAACATCTTTAAAAAATTGAATCGTCAATCTTAATCCGATTAGTACTTTTTTAGAAAAACTAAACAAATATTAATCACTCTCAATGGTAAATTCAAGATTCAAATTTTTCTATACCCTACTATTTATTTTTATTTTTGTCAATTAAGACAATTACAATTAACATGAATTTAAATAAAACTCATTTATTAAAAATTAAAACATTATATTAATTAAATTATAAAGAACATCACATTAATAATAATAAAATGTTACATTTAAACAACAGAAAGTAAACTATTAGTCGTCATCATCATCGTCCTCGTTTTCGGTGGTGGTGATGGTGGTTTGAAACGCAAAACATAATTGCGTTTCACTTGCTCCCTTCTTGATTATCGGGTGATAAGTTTGTTGGTATTGATGTAGCAAGAAACTTAAACGCTTTGAACATTGTTCGTTTATCCGCGAGCATTGTTTCCATACTATTTTGTTGAACTCGGGCGCCCTTACTCGAATAACGTGACGAAATAGCATCCGACAAACTCGAACTTTTTTACCTTTTTCGACTTTTGGTCCGACCTTGTAGACCGCAAATCTGATTGTCTTGAAATACATTTTGCATCGAAAATCGGGTCAGGTTGGGGTGTCATCGTCCTCTTCAAGATTGATCGAGCGATAATTTTCTTCTTCGATCGGCTGTTTGTCGCTCATTACCCCATCGGGAAAAAAAGAAATTTGGATAATCCTTTAAGATGTATCATGCCTCCTCGTAATTAAAGTTCATTTTTGTTGTTGTTTAAATTGCTTACGGGCATTCAACATAATGTCTACGTCCCCATTCTCACGTTCCCACATTTCTTCAAGTAATTTTAGATGCATTAAAAAATTGACATCGTTTTGAATTTTATTCTATTTGTCGGTTAGTTGCTCCATCCCCCGTTTTGTTTCAATTATTGAGTTGTATTATGATATGTGGTGTTCCACAAAGACTCACCCGTTTGTGAATTCCCTTGCACCGCATTTTGAAAAGCGTCGATCCACCGTTTTCGCGAAGACCATACTCTCTTCTTCGCGCCAAAAGACTTTTTTTACCTTACTTTTTATCTTTTTTTGTGGTTCGGGTTCGGGTACGAATTCTCATTCGTCTTCGACAACGGGTGGTGGTGTTTGGACGTTGTGGAATTGATTTTGGGTTAGTGGTGTTTGGGGGTATCGACCGAATTGTGGGTATTGGCGGAATTGTTGGTATTGACTTAATTGTTGTTGTTGTTGTTGATGATATATATTTTGATGGATTTAGGCTACTGGGTCGTCGAGTGGGATTAAATACGGATTAATAAGAGGTGCGTATGTAGCAAAACCTATTTGACTTGGGGAACGATTGCTCGATTGAGGTGCGGAAGACTAACACGTCGGTGAAAAGTTAGTATTTAGAATAAGATTTTCGAGTAAGTTGATCCACATATCTTTTAATTGTGATGGTTGAGAGTTGTGATGTTTTATAGACATTTTTTAGTGTATGTAATTGATATAATTGTATGTAAATAATAGAGGTGATGAAAATTATATTTGTAGTGTGAAAAAGATGATTAAGTTGTATTTACATAGAGGATGTTTGAGATGGGAAACAATGTTAATTATATATATATATTATTGGGTCACTGGTCACTGACCAACTTAATCACTAAAGTACTTCATTAGAAATGATGAAATCAAAACTCTTATAACTATAAGTCGGATCACTAATCGTTGGTCAACTAGTCACTGTTATAAAGATGCAGTTAAGCTCTCATTAATGAAGAAAAATATCACTGCTAAGTAAATAATCTCAACTATGTGTATTCTGCTCCCTGGTGTGTAGAAGAGATTTATTTACTTATGCAAACAATAAACACATCAATCACTATTGAGGAATAAAAGCCAGTCACTTGAAGATATCAAGTCCGGTCACTCTACAAGAGCATGTTAGTTTGCAGTGAGTGAAGAAACTTCTTTTTCTTCTAGCGACTTTAGTAATAAAAGAATAAAGCACCATACAAGTTACAACTCGCTATGTGTGAAGTCATTGGTCAACATTACATCAGCAACCTTCTGGTTCACAACTATGGAATGACTAACATCATGCTTTATTGTTATTGGTGAGAATTTAACACACGAATAAAGCATGATCAGAAGGGGACCACAAAAGAATTCTTTTAACCGTTTTTCAGATAGAAGGAAACCATTCATATAGCGACGTGTGTCTTTCTATTTTCCTATAATGTAGGAGATATTTACAGGAAATATCATGTATGTAAATATAGTGACATATTGTACTTAACGTTTGCTGATTTGCATATATCATCTGCTAATCAGTGATAAAGTTTCTTTAAGTGCAAGATCGTGTCAGCGATTAATAGAATAACTTGTTTGTTCAATTTTCTATTATGGCAGTGAGTGTTCTTGTAGCTTGTTATTGTATTGTATTAATCTTTTGCCTTGGCTTATTATTCCGCATTTAATACATTTATGTAATTGGTGATTAATAAATTCACAAATCAAGTTATTTGAATTGAGTATTTCTTTTTATCAGTTATTCATACTTTACTATTGATACTCTCATATTTGAACAAGTGTTTTTAAACACAATTAAAACCCATCAAAACAATTATTCGCATCCGTTCCGACAAGTAAAGTTACTGTCAGACAAAGGACATTGAAACACAACTAAGAATTTTGTCTATGCTGACATAACACTTGTTAGGACGAGACAATTCATAATAGAAAGTAAATAAAAGAGAAGATTCGTGAGCGCGGAGATTGGGATTGGTATTGGGATCGGGATCAGGAGACACTTGAATGTATCTTTTTTATTTGTTTTGGACTTGTAATACTTATTTTTATTTTTAATGAATATATTTCTTTTAGTTTGTTATATGTTTCAATTTATTAAATTATTTGAATTTCGAAAAAAAAAATCAAAGTCCAAAACGCTGTCTATAACACTGCTTCATCAACCTTTTCCTCCTAAAATAATGTTCCAAACACTAAAGAACAGTATCACCACTCCCTACGCTATAAGGCATAATAAGTCTAATTAACTAATACACAATTGCTTAATTGGTACATATGAAATAAAAGAGTCGTGGACTTAGTAGTATTGATGTGACCTTTTAACTATGAAGTTGAGAGTTTAAATATTAAGTTAGAATTGGGAGTAATGTCTATATTTGTGGTAGATAAATGCGAGCAACAAGTTTTCTTAATAGATCACATAAAATCTCGTGCACGTGATTTTAAACTTTTTGTTGTTTCCTCTATTATTTATTTCTTGTACTTTCTTTTACTTTGACTATTTTTAGCTATTATTATAACTATTACTGTTATTATTATTATTATTTTAAAAGCTCTACTATTCGCATAGTTTTAAAATTTTTATATTTTATTAATCGGGTAAACAATCTGTAAGATTTTCAATTTTCGGATCTACTTTTGTATTTTTCAGTAATTATTTTATATTATTTTGTCATTGTTGGTTAGTATAACTAAAAAATATAGTTGGCTTTAGGTATGAGAAAACACAATAATGAAATCAGGTAAAATGCAAATTAAATAAATAAATAAATTACATGCTAGCATAAAATCCTCGTTTCTTTTATACTTGTTTATTGTCCTTCTACGCGGGATTAAGCATGAAAAGGAATACATAAACTAAAAGAGTTAATTATAAGATGAAGGCGCTAAAAATGTTATATTTAACAAACATTAAGGAGTACCATGCAAGGGAAATATTGTTTCTGTTAAATAGGAGTAGTCATATGTACACCTATAATATATATTTTTTTAATTATAATTAAATATTGACATTTGAATCACCATAGATGGAACCCAATCAATAATCAAGATTCCTCCATCTATTATGCTTTAATTATATATAAAGATAAAAATGGGTTGATTGAATTTGTAAGCTAAACTGTTTACTATATGCCATTTATAATTTATTTGTACGATTTAACTTCTTAGTAATAACTATTTCATTCATTTTATCATTTAAGAATTATAGTAAAAAATATTTCCAATCTTCTTTAGGATTGTGATAACATTACTTCATTATAGAATAACATGGTTTTAGTAAAATGAATTCAAAAGAGAACAAATTGCATTAAAAATTTCCGAGACAATGAAACCTAGTAATACTTTTTGTAAATAGATTGAGACATGTGAAATAAAATAGAGACATCTATATAGGGGATTGTTCAAATAATAAAGTTTGTTATAGTAGTAACTAGTTTTCTCGTACATACACACGGGTCGTTAAGGTCAAAATGACATTAATAAAGTATACTTTTTGACAACCTCTGTAATTATCATGGATTAACTTAATTTTATTAATCAATGATTGTGTTATTCTTTTATCACGATAAGAGTCACAAATCACACTATTATATTCATTTGTCCCTATGACTGTCTCAATTCGCAAATCAATTATTATCAAGTAAGAAATTTGGTAGTCTTATTTGTTCATTTGGTTAATTATAAATTTGGCATGGTAAAATGTAATTGAAAATGGAATTGATATTTTTAATTTTAAAAATTCAATTTATAACACCAACTCTCATTCTTATTTCATACATTTTTTTAAATTTCAAAGACCCACTTATTATCTACTTAATTCATAAGAAATTATAACTGTAATAAAAATAAAAGTAAAGAAATATACACAGTTTATTAAACTGTGTAAAATACATTAATATGATTGGTTGTTAGTTGGTTTCAATTAATAAAAAAAGAGTATGATTGGTTATAAGTAGTTTTATTATACAATTATTCGTCTTAGTAGTAATGTGTGCCATTAATTAAATCACAAAGTACAAAAGAATATAATTTTATATTTTGATACTTAAAAACTGGAACAAAAAAGTCGTATAATCTGTAAAAAAATAATTAACAGTTGGATTTGTAATTTAATTTGAATGATTTTTTATATTAATATAATTACTAAAGCAAAAGTAAAAATGAAAATATTAATGTGCATTGACATAACTTTAAAAATAATGTATTATATATTCTAGTCTAATAGTTTATTAAGAAAAATAAGTATGACATAAAGTATTATAGAAACTATTAATTGATTACTAAATGACGTTTAACGAAAAGAAAAAGAAAAGAGAACTAAAAGCAACAAATTGATCTTATTAAATTGATTACTAAAAAGTAATTTAAAAAATATAAATGGTCAGATAAAAATAGATGTAAATTAATAAAATAAATATATAAATATAATTATAACAAAGATAATTATTAGTTATCTTTTATTCATTGAAATCGATAGTTTTAATTTTATTTATTAAAAAATGAGAAAAATAGGTAGTTATTATAGATCTAGACCTTTCAAAAATTAATTTTAATTATTACTTTAGAAATTAAATTACAATCATTGATTTTGATTGCAAACATAAATTTATTTGTTACTAAAAATATTTATCCCGTATTTATTTTTACTTAGAAATACTTAAATACATACATCTGTGGAATATACAGAAATATAGATGGTTAAATTCTAAATCTAAATAAAGATATAATCTTTTCAGTATAGAGCTTATCTAAAATCTATTTTTAACATATAATTTAATTTAATTGTTTTTTAGAATTATTATTTATGATGCCATAATATCTTTAATTTCCGTCAATTTGATAAAATTAGGAGTAAATTGCATTAATTCCCAAACAATGAAAGCTAGTAATACTTTTTGTAAGGTAATAGATTAAGACATACGAAATAAAATAGAGACACTTATATAGAGGATTGTTCAAATAGTAAAGTTTGTTATAGTAATAATGGTAGGAATTTACATTTATTTTTAATTTTCAGATTAATTAATTTTTTTTGATGAAAAAATTATATCAAAATTATTAGAATCCTATACTCTTTAATATGAGATAAACAATTAAAAAAATAAATGATACATAACTAATTTTTGTGATACACACTATAAATTTGTAAGTGTGTATCACACTTAAAAGTTTTAAAACTTGTGATACACAAATTTAAATTGTATATCATATATATTTTTTTTAAAAAGATTCAATCTTATATTTTAAAGAATAAAACTATAATAATTTTTGTATTATTTTTTCTCAAAAAAATATAAATACGTTGAAATTTATAAATGAAAATATTAATTATTACCATTACTATCATAACAAACTTTACTACCATAACTCCTCCCATTTATATATCTTTATCGAGTTTAAAGAGTTATTAACATTGATTCCATTAAGCTTATGGAAATATCATCTAATCATTATCAAATTTTTAGATATATTTTATGAGGAAATAATAATTATCATCATAAAAAATAAAAACATAAAATCAATCAATTAAAACTTCATTAAAAGAAAGTTACATATGTTTTTCTAAATGCAAACTTAAATTGGGCCTTATACTTTACAAATAATATTACTTGGGCCGAACGTTTAGTCTGAGTCGGTTAGATTCTGCCCACCTTCAGTCTATCATTTATTTGTAACAGAAATGTATATAATCACAGTTTTGCCTTAAACCCTAAACCCTAAACCCTTTACCCTAGCTTCAAGGAAGAAGAAGACACACAAAACCCTCCGTTTCACTTCCACCAATCATATTCTGTTGTTTGAAGTTTTGAACCCTATTTTCCAATCAAGAACCTTTAATTTGATATCCGCCTCTGCAATTCAGGTCAGTTTTCCATTTTTATATACTTACATATATCTGTATCTATCTATTACAGCGCGTTCGTGTCAGCTTTCAATCGTATTCTATCACTCTGAGAATTGTAAGTTCAAGAGACGTTGGGTTCAAGAATTGTAAGTTCTAAATGGCAATTGATGGGAGTTTCCGTGTCGAATTAGAGCTGGAACGGTTTCTTCTTCGGTGCCCTAAGCTCGCTGCCGTTCCTCACTTAAGTAACCTAGTTAAGAAGGTATTTAGGGTCTTATTCAATCTTTGCCAATAACTGTTATAATTTTGATACGGTGTTGATATATAAGGCTATTTGCAGGGGAAGAAATTGACAGAGGAAGAGTTGATTGATGGAGTAGCAGAGTTACTTTTACATCCTCGTTATACAATTCCATTAGTGGGATGCTTTCGTCCGATAGTACGAAAGATTGTTGATCGAGTTGTGGCTTTGCTGGGGTTGGTGCCTGATTTGACGTCTAATTCTAATGATTCGATGCTTGAGTTCGATGAAGGAGGATTATTTAAGGAAACTGGAAGTTCAGACTCTGAAGAAGTTATTTATATTATTAATTTATATGTTAAATGTGAGAGAGGTCTGAGACTTCACGAGCTTTCCTGTTTGGCATTTTCAAGAACGCTTGATTTGGTACCTTATTTATCTGGGTAAGCTCACTTAGATATGTACGTGTGTTGTTCATTCATATTATACTAATAGCCTATTTTAGTATGTTTTTTTTAGTTATGTTCTATACAAATTTCCGTTCTTGAATTTTTACATAATAGACATGTTTTGTCTCCCCACTAATGTTCCTGGAAAGTTCCTTGTAGAAACCTTCTTTAATTTTCATTTTTTGTTTTTGGCTTACCCTGTGGTTGCTTCATGCAGGTCTGTAAGGGAATACTTCAAATTTGCGCCATCTCCATTTAAAAGGTTTATGGAAACAAAGTCAATGTCTCAGTCATTAGTGCAGGTACATGTAAATCTAACTCTGTTCTATACCCTTTGACTTTATTTTAGTTAGTTCGAACATGGTCAGTTACGAAAATAATATTGATGTTCATGGAAAATTACAATTTCATAGATCTTGCTTATCTATTATTTGTGCACATTTATGACCTTATCATGCTTGTGTTTTTATCAGGAAGGAGTCCATTTATTAGATGCTGTGCGAGTATCGTATCGTCTCCTTTTAGCAGAACCCCAGGTTTTTTCTAGGTTATGGGATTGGTCTTGTTTTTTGGACCTTGTACATGATATCTCTAGTTTAAATGGAGGAAATCCAGAGCTTTTGATGGACATAAGATGGTGCTCGGTGCAAATACTAACAGTGGTTTTGAAGACAAGTGACAGATTAGTCCGGAAAATAAACACGAGTGACATGCTAACTTCAGATTTCGGATTTGATGATGAAGAAGTATTTGGGTGTTTATTGAGGTCAGTTCAATACATAATGGTGACGGTTCACTTATTTTTGGTGACAGTTCATTTGGGTGTTAATATGGTTCCATTTTTGGTCCCTTGTTCCCCATTTATAGGTGGAAGGAATTTCTCCAGGATGTGTCTCTGGAGAAGGCTAGTTGGTACCTTGAACCGTATAGGGAAGGCACACCGGATTCTTCTGAGGAAGACATCAATGTTGATCAAGGACAAAACTCACAATCTTTGAGCCTTAGCCCACAAAATTGGACCAACATGGAGGCAACTTGGTACTATAACTGAACTGGGTAATTTATATGCAATATATTTCTTGTCTCCTTTTTGGACTATCGAAGTTTTTTCTTGTGTTATAATAGGGACATGCCTAAAACTGGGAGACCTTTCGTTGTAACATCTGCTGTGAAGAAAAGTTTTGAGATGGTACTGTTGGCAGTGAGTCAGAGGTGGCCTGTTCTTCTTTATGGTCCAGCTGGGTCTGGCAAAACTGCTCTCATTAGCAGGTTAGCCCAGGGTCATGGGAGTCAAGGTATGTCTCTTCTTGGTTTAAGCGGTTTGACAAAAGATATTTATTACTTGTATCTATTATCTAGGTTATGCCAAAAATTTGAATTCAACTCATTGAAAACTTTTTTATACTATTAGTTTGCCTATCATGTCATCTCCATCGAAACTATTAGGTGTATTTTACTTTTAATGTTGTTCTCTTACAGGATTAAATAAAACTGCTACAATACTGTATTCATGGTTTGACATATATGCTTCAAGATCGGGGATTATTTTTATGTTCATAGTTTATAATACTTTTACGTTTGGAGCATTTGAATTTTTTTAATTTATTCACAGCTTTATGTAGTTAATTTTCTTATATGTGATGTTGTTTCTCCAGTTCTATCTATTCACATGGATGAGCAAATTGATGGGAAAACACTAATTGGGAGTTATGTATGTGCTGAACAACCTGGTGAATTTAGGTGGCAGCCTGGTTCCCTGACTCAGGTTGGTTAGTTCAACTTTTGTTTGTTATCTTTTATTTCTATTAGCAATCAGTTTATTGAGGCTTGAATCTTGATCATTTGCTATTACAGGCTATCCTTCAGGGACTTTGGGTTGTCTTTGAGGACATTGATAAAGCTCCTGCAGATGTACAATCCATCTTGTTACCTTTACTTGAGGGTTCTAGTTCATTCTTAACAGGCCATGGGGAGGTACTTTATAGCTTTGCTAATGATCATTTCTTCTTGGTTGTTTGTTATAGTAATTATGAAATCGAGCATTCCTAAGGTTCTAAAATTTTAAGCGTGACAACTCACTTATTTATTCTTGATTCTCGATTTCTACATGAGAGGACTTGTTTAAGGGAACACATTAGATAACTTTTTATTGTCTGCAGGCAGTAATGGTCGGTGAAGGCTTTCGGCTTTTTTCAACAGTATCAAGCACAAGCTTAGATGCATTTACTGTGACAGCAGGTATGTGCTCTCCTGTTTATAGTAGATAAATGACATACTCAGGAGAAGTTTGGTATATATACTTTTAGTTTTTTGATATGTAGCTAGGAACTCTCTTGGTGCACTATGGAGGAGAGTAATGGTGGGTCCCCCAAGTAGTAATGACTTGCTAAGTATTGTGAAAGCCTGGTACCCGGAATTGGAATCTCTCTGTGAAAAACTTATAGGTATCCACCAGGTTTATTGTATTTTTGAATGGTTCATCCTTTGTGGGATAGAATGGTAATCGATTCTATGATGTTTTACCTTTGCAGAAACTTTTGAAAAAGTTAACCAGCTTGCTGGCTTTCAACTTGGATCGTCTGTTACTTATTCGTCTGCTGGCAGGTTCTCTTTGAGGTATTGAGCCTTGATTGTAGATTACTAAAGATTGCAAATTTTCCCCATTTACTTGATCGAATTGCGTTATGTTTTAACTCTAAAGTGTTAAGGTTTATACGTGTAAAATAAAAATAGCTTATATGTTATATGGGAACATGTCAAATGGGTTGAAAGTCGAGTTGTAATTTTGATCAAGTATTTAGATTTCCTTGAATTAACATTTTATTGGTCATATTTGATACACCGATAGTATTTTTTACCCCATTCCCATCACCCAACCCGCAATTTTCCAACTCTATAGATTAGTCTCTCTTGTGATGATCTCTTTATTGCATCTTCTTATTTATTTATCCTTGTCACGGCAGGGATCTTTTGAAGTGGTGCAAGCGTATTGTTGGTTTGGGTTTTTATTTTGTGGGGGATGATCTGTCTGCTTATGTGGCTAAGTGCATCTATCAAGAGGTCTAATTTATTGTCGCTTTTTTTTAAGGCTTATTTGTGATTATTTTTTTCATTTTCATGGCTGATTGGTATGATTGCGTTCTACAGGCTGTGGATGTTTTTGCAACCTCTTCAAGCTCAGTAGAAATGCGGTTAAGAATCATGAGAGAGTTAGCAGATATTTGGGGAATACCAGTTTCATTTGTAAATACATTATATCCTGTTGATAAACCTGTTGTTCAGGTTGGGTTCTTTATCAAATCAGATATATAGGGGCCAGACGTTTAGTTTTTTTTATTATCTTTTGTTTTTAAACATTAAGTTCTGTATCTGCAGGACCTGCAGTATGATATATGTAATATTGGACGAGTAGCTCTTCAGCGCACAGGAAAACCTGTCAGTTACCAATTTAATAGTTCTCTTTTCTGTGACAGTTATTTCTTAATTTTCTAATTATGTTAATGATTTTTTTGTAAAGAATTCAAGTGGGACCAAGTCATTTGTTGAGATTCGTACCTCACTGCATATTCTTGAAAGAGTAGCTGGATCTGTTAAGTATAATGAGCCCGTTCTTTTGGTTGGTGAAACTGGTACTGGAAAGACAACACTGGTACAAAATCTGGCTGCAAGGATCGGTCAGAAACTTACAGTTCTGGTATGTTCATAACATAAGCTGGTTACAAGGTCATTGTTAGAGGTGGCAAAATGCACAGGTCGGGTGTGTTGGGTAACTGGTTATGGTAAAAACTTAGAAGGTGAAATTTTAATATGGGCCATTATTGCCATGTTGTCCATTTTATTGGATTTAATAAATTGTTAGTGTATGAATTAAGATTAAAATCTGTATTGTGAATATAATAATGCAAAAAAGCAATCAAGGAATTTAAGCATTTGATAACACTTTGGGTGAATTTTGACCATGGTGACCCATTTTACCCTTCTGTAGTTTAGCTAAGTATCTAAATTTTACCCATCTGAGTTGTTGAAGATAAGTAAACAACCATAAATGACCTATACTTAGGCAAATGGGTAGAAGTTGCCCACTCTTGTCCCAAATGATTGAATTAGTATGATAATCGAAAGAGTAGTTATGTCCTTAATATAATATACTTCTCTAATTTGTGTTGCAGAATTTGAGCCAGCAAAGTGATATTGCAGACCTTTTGGGAGGCTTTAAGCCTATGAATGCACAATTCTTATGCTTTCCTCTTTATAAAGAGTTTGAAAATCTCTTTAACAGTACCTTCTCTTCAAAGGTATGGTATAACTTAGCATTTCTATACTTCATCTTTGATGTTTGAACAATTATACAATTTCTTTTTATCAAATGCAGAATAATGAGGCTTTCCTTGCCAACATAAGAAAATCTGTCAGCGACAAAAATTGGAACAGGTTATTTAATGGTCTTCTGAAGGGTACCCATAAAGTGACTGAAATTGCAATCGAAAAGCCTGGTTTGAAAAGAAAACGACCCTTAGGTGAAGAATTGATAAAAAAGTGGGACAACTTCAAGAAAAGACTTGAGGCAGCTCATGCTCAGATAAGTGCTTCTGATGGAATGGTATTTTCTTTTGTAGAGGGAGTTTTTATAACAGCTTTAAGAAAAGGTCACTGGATATTACTGGATGAGGTTAATTTAGCACCCCCTGAAACTCTTCAGAGAATTCTTGGTGTTCTTGAAGATGAAGGTGGGTCCCTATGTTTAGCCGAAAGGGGAGACATGAATTATATATCCAGAGACCCTAGTTTCAGAATATTTGCTTGTATGAATCCAGCAACTGATGCTGGTAAACGAGATCTTCCGTTGTCGTTAAGAAGCCGATTTACAGAGTACTTTATGGATGATGTGCTGGAAGATGAAGATTTGATTCTCTTTATTAATAATCAGTTTAAGGAAGCTGATAGTTCGGTTAAAGAAACAACCATTAAAGTCTTGAATTTCTATAAACTTGCGAAGAAGGAATCTGAAGAGAGGCTGCAGGATGGGGCTAATCAAAAGCCACAGTACAGTTTGAGGTCTCTTTATCGTGCCCTAGAATATGTAAAAAAGGCGAGACACAATTTTGGATTATTAAAAGCTATTTATGATGGATTTTCAATGTTTTTCCTTACTATGCTAGATCCTCCCAGTGCTGTGTTAATGAAGAGATTAATTGCAAGATACCTATTAGATGAAAAAGTTGCCCACCATGTCCCGTTCGATAAGTACATTAAGGTCGCAGAGAACTTTAAATCTAATGATTTTGTAGACAACTATCAATTGACTGATAGTGTTAAGGGGCAACTTAGTAACTTGGCACGTGCTATATTTATAGGAAGATATCCTGTTCTGTTACAGGGGCCCACATCTAGTGGAAAGACTAGTCTCGTTCAGTATCTTGCTGCGATAACTGGCCACGAGTTTGTACGGATTAATAATCACGAACATACAGATCTACAGGAATATTTGGGTTCTTACGTAACTGATGCCACTGGGAAGCTTCTCTTCCAAGAAGGGGTGTTGGTTAAGGCGGTTAGGCATGGGTATTGGATTGTTCTTGATGAGCTTAATTTGGCTCCATCTGATGTTTTGGAAGCATTGAATAGGTTGCTTGATGATAACCGTGAACTCTATGTGCCTGAGTTATGTGAAACTATCCGTGCAGATTCAAAATTTATGTTGTTTGCTACTCAAAATCCACCGACGTTTTACGGTGGACGCAAGATGCTTTCTAGAGCATTCCGGAATCGGTTTGTGGAGATCCATGTGGATGAAATTCCTCAAAATGAACTAATTACGATTTTGGAGAAACGTTGTAAAATTGCTCCTACATATGCAAAGAAAATGATTGATGTCATGAAAGATTTGCAACTACATAGGCAGAGTAGTAAAGTTTTTGCTGGAAAACACGGGTTTATTACCCCTCGTGATTTGTTTCGGTGGGCTGATAGGTACAGGATGTTTGGGAAATCCTATGAAGACTTGGGACGTGATGGATATTATCTATTAGCTGAAAGGCTGCGTGATGATAAAGAGAAGAAAATAGTTCAAGAAATTCTGGAGAAACATTTGCGAATTAAACTTTCTATCGGTCTTATGTATAAGGAGGTAACGTGCTAGTCTTTGATTCTTGAGAATACTACCGATACTAATCTATTTATTTTAATATTCTATCTTACTGAATCTTTTTATGTTGATTATAGGAAATGGCAGATGGGGCTGCATCTCCGAATTTACATAAATCATTGGATGCTTCCAGGGAACTTGAAAGGCATGTATCTCCTCAATCCTTTATATTTATTCCTTTCCATTTATATATGCTGACTGTCTTTTACTTTGTAATACAGGGTGGTTTGGACTGATAGTATGTGGCGGTTGTACTTTCTTGTTGAGCGCTGTTATAAGTTACGTGAGCCAGTTCTTCTGGTTGGAGAAACTGGTGGTGGGAAGACTACTGTATGCCAGTTGCTGAGTATTGCGTTGGGATCCAAGCTACACATCTTGAATTGCCATCAATACACAGAAACTTCTGATTTTCTTGGGGTTTGTGTTTCTGTTAAAAGTTCTCTTGTCGGTTTTAGAAGCTTATTGGCTAGTCAATTTATTAATTGATGCAATTCTTATACATTAGGGATTCTATCCAGTTCGAGATAGATCAGAACTAGCTTCGGATTTCAAAGTTTCATGTGAGAGATTGCAGCACTTGAAAGCTTTTAAGCACTTCCCTCATGATGCTGTAAGTTTTCAGGTACATATATTTTGCTACGTTGTATACATAGTATGCATCCTTCTCTGTTGTTTTACGGCGTATAACGATGCAGGCAGTGTCTTTGGACATTAATCAAGCTTCTACTACTATTAATCAAGTGACAATGATGATAAACTATTACGAAGGTCAAGTCCGTCATGCTGATGTACCATTATCAACTGATGTTGATCTTCTTAAAGAAGTTAGACAAGAACTATCTGTCCTTCATCAAAAGTGGTGTACCATCTTTAATTGGCAAGATGGTCCTCTTGTTCAAGCAATGAAAAACGGTGACCTGTTTCTGGTGGATGAAATTTCTTTGGCTGATGATAGTGTTCTTGAAAGATTGAATAGTGTCTTGGAGCCCGAGAGGAAATTGGTAGGGTTTTTTTCTTCTTTTTTTGTGTTTTGTTGAATAAATATATATTAAAATGAATTTTATTTCTTCAACAGTCTTTGGCAGAAAAAGGAGGTTCTGAACTTGAGAAAATAACAGCACATGAAAAGTTTTTTGTACTTGCGACTATGAATCCTGGTGGTGATTATGGCAAAAAAGAGCTATCTCCAGCACTTCGCAATCGGTTTACAGAGATATGGGTACCCCCTGTGTGTGAGCTGAACGAGCTCAAATGTATAGCATTAGAAAAGTATGTAATTTATTTATCCTTTCGTTAGAAGATTTAAATAGTATTTCAAGTAGATTATAAGTGCCTAATGCATGTTCTATTTTGTAGGGTCTCAAATCCTGAACTCTCTTTTGTGGCTGGTGTTATGATAAGTTTCTGGGAGGTGTGTTTTACTTTAAGTTAAGCTCCACGATCTGTTGAAATATTGTATCTCTTTTATATATAGTTTATGACTATGATTTTTGCTGTTTGCAGTGGTTTAATCAGTTACAAACTGGTAGAATGCTTACTGTGCGAGATCTTTTGTCTTGGATAGATTTTATCAATGTGACTGAGAAAAGTTTACGTCCGGAGGTTGCATTGTTGCATGGTGCCTTTCTTGTTTTGCTTGATGGACTAAGCTTAGGTATGATCTCAAGTGATCTTTTTAGCATCTAACTATTTTTAGACGATGCTCATTAGTACTATGATAACTCTGGAAGAAATTTATGATGGTTTTAAATCATCAACATATGCTGTCATAGTCATAGTTCTACAGAAGCACTATTCAATTTCATTAATTTAATTCTTTAATGTTATTTATGTTCTCTAAAAAAATAGGTACAGGAATATCCAGAATTGAGGCTGACGACTTGAGGGAGAGGTGCTTGTCGTTTCTTCTGGAGCAGTTAAAGGTACTGTTCAGTATATTTAGGCTGTTGTCCATTTACCTTTTTATACAACTGTTTGTTTTATTTGATCTTCTGTTTTCATCACTGACGTTTCCTAAGCAATTGGAATTCATGTGTTTACTGCACCAGGAGAGCAACCTGAGATTGAATCAGGCAAACATTTTGACTACAGAAAATTATGGTTGGTCTGATCTTCTGAGGTCTGCTGAGGCACTGTCTAGTAATGGCATGGATGTGGACGGTTTTTTTGGAATTCATCCTTTTTATATTGAAAAAGGTGAGTCATTTGATTACTTAGTTCTATTAATCTGAAGAAGGAATTGCGTGAAATTCGATAGTAAATCATTCTTTAGTGTTCTGTTCTATGTTTTTATTAACCGTGGTACTCTCTCCTGATCACTTATCACGTTTTAATATGCACGAGTCATTTGTGGCTATAAGAACACTCTTGAATTATTAGATACTTACCTAAGCAATGCATTATTTTGTGGCGTAGGTGATAAGCGTTTAGAGGCTGAAGGATTTGAGTTTCTGGCACCAACTACCCGCAAAAATTCCTTACGCGTACTGAGGGCTATGCAGCTTAAAAGACCTGGTACTTTTTGTTAAGAAAATATTTAGGGTTTTTTTGAAGAATTTATTAGAGGTGGCAAATGGGCAGCAGCTTGGGTAACAGTTCAAACAGGTTCAGGTCAAATGGGTAATTTTTTGGTGTAGGTCAAAACAAGTTGGTTGGGTTGACTTGAAACAGTTCCTTCTTCTTTTATTTACTAATTATTTATATTAATTTCCTTTAGCTAACTAGTGTGTCAAATTTGATTACAAAAATTATAATGCTTGAATAACAATTTAGTTTTCAAATAAATTGATTTACTAGTTTTTGTGCTTCAACCTACACTTGGGGGTTCTTCGATCTATTTGATCCATTCTCTTCTTACCCATTTTAGATATGATGTAAACCCATGTGAACTCATTTGTAGGTAAAGGGGTTGAAGTTGCGATATCTACCATTTCGTGTTCCCTAATAGGATCTTAACCATCTTCTCCCATTTGTGCTTTGTAGTGTTGTTGGAAGGAAGTCCAGGTGTTGGGAAGACGAGTTTAGTCCTTGCACTTGGAAAATTTTCTGGAAATTCTGTTGTACGGATTAACTTATCAGAGCAGGTCAGTAAACTTCTGCCATCATCCTACAACTTTTCTTGTGCTTCCTTTTTGTTTTTCTACATTGGTGCTAACCTGTCTGATTGCTAATTTAATCAGACTGACATGATGGATTTACTGGGATCGGACTTGCCTGTTGAAAGTGATGAAGGAATGCAGTTTGCTTGGTCTGATGGTATCCTGTTGCAGGTTAGAAACTACTTTACATTATTTTGCTTACTTTCTACTACCAACTTTCCAAGTATGTTTAATATCTCTAATTTTTGAAAACAATTTTTCCAGGCCTTGAAGAATGGATCTTGGGTTTTGCTTGATGAACTTAATCTTGCTCCTCAATCTGTGTTGGAGGTTTTAACTTGATCTTCAAATCCTATATGCCTAGTCATTATTATTTTGTTGATATGTGTACTAACATATCTATTTTTTCTCAGGGATTAAATGCTATTTTAGATCATCGAGCAGAAGTTTTTATCCCAGAGTTGGGTCATACCTTCAAGTGCCCTTCGTCTTTCAGAGTTTTTGCTTGTCAAAACCCTTCCAATCAGGGGGGTGGGAGGAAAGGACTTCCCAAATCTTTTCTCAATCGTTTTACTAAGGTCTTGCTTGCAACATTATATTGAGACTTCATATATCATATGTGCTGGCTGGTGGTGGCAATTTTGTAACCCGTATACTTATAAACGGGTCAATTTGGATTATATGTTGGAACTCAAGTTGCCAAACATGGCTAAAATGAAACGGATCTACGTGTAAAGCTGCTAAAAGATTTATTTAAATCTGTAAATCTTCTAATACAATATATAATAAACAGATTTTATGCTTTCATCAGTGTTGATTGTTTGTAAAATTAAAAATGGACAAAAAGTGTTGGCGGGTTAATCCTACCTAGTTGTGACTAGTTAGAGATTACCCATTTCCACTCCATTATGACATGTTAAACATCCTGCCCAATTTGCTACCTCTAGTATTTACTCATCCTCGAGGGATGGCATTATTGCTGATATGTCTCGACTTCATTTCAGGTATATGTTGATGAATTGGTTGAGGAAGACCATATCTTCATCTGTAGTTCTCTACACCCATCTGTTCCAGTGCCTTTGCTTTCAAAGCTGATTGCATTCAATAGACGTCTGTATGAGGATACAATGTTGAACCATAAATTTGGACAATCTGGATCACCGTGGGAGTTCAATTTACGAGATGTTATTCGTTCATGCCAGATCATAGAAGGTTTTCTTCTTAATATATTTCACTTCATTCATCTTTCGAGAATCATTTTTAATATCTGAATGAAAAATGTTAACTTTCTAGGTGCTCCTGAAAGTTTAAAAAATGACTGTTTTCTGAACACTGTGTATGTCCAACGGATGCGTTCATCTGCTGACCGTCAAGAAGTTGTTAAGCTATATGAGCTAGTATTTGGCATAAAACCATTCATAAATTTATACCCGCGTGTTAAGCTTGATCCACGAAACTTGATTATTGGAAACACGTTTGTGAAAAGGAATAATATGCAATCATCAACGGTATCTTCATGTGAACTGAAACTTCTGCCAGATCAGCGTCAAAGCTTGGAAACCATGGCGCAATGTTTGCACCATCAGTGGTTAGTCTTGCTGATTGGTCCAGCTGCATCTGGTAAAACTTCTTTGATAAGATTAATGTCACAGCTCACTGGAAATGTGTTAAATGAACTTAACCTTTCATCTGCTACTGATATATCTGAGTTACTTGGATGCTTTGAGCAATATAATGCTATGCGCCATTATCGATTGGCCATTGAACGAGTTGACTACTACATGAATGCATACATGTCTATCAATTCCTTCACAAAGCGAAAGGGTTTGATTGCGCGTTGGCTGTCCTTCACATCACGTATGGACCATATCTCTGCAAGTTTTGTCACTCCATCTGTCGAAAACTGGAAACGGAGAATTTTTGAATCTCTCCCGTTATTAGTCGATATTATTGAGAATCTAAAATCGGTTATGGAAAAAGATATTGAAGATCTTGATAGATTGCTGAAAATTGTTAGGAAGTTGCAAGATGATCAGGAGAAACAGTTATATCCTGCGAAGTTTGAATGGGTCACTGGATTGCTTATTAAGGCTATAGAGAATGGAGAATGGATTGTACTCGAGAATGCGAATCTCTGCAACCCAACGGTTTGTATTCTATTTAATTAATGGTTTTAGATCAATTTTCTATTCTAATAGTTGATAAATTTCTGTATTTTTGATAATTAATATCTCTACTAGACTTGATAGTTTTGACACATGTAGTCATGAATGGGTCAAATCAAGCAATTTAGCTAAGAGGAAAACGAGTCAAATGGGTTAAAAGTCACCTAAACTCGATCTGTAATGAATACATTATATTTAAGTAGATGACCCGTTTGAAATTGAGCCGTTTTCTACTTGTTATGCAACCCACCCATCTTGCCACATCTAACATTTTGAATTTTTTTGTTAAGCCTTTTGTTGATATTGTAAGTCAATCTCCTGTCATTTCATTTTCACCTGTTTCTTATTCTGTAGGTTCTTGATAGAATCAACTCTCTAGTTGAGCAGTCTGGATCGATAACGGTTAATGAATGTGGTACCATAGATGGAAAACCGATGGTTCTTCGTCCTCACCCTCAATTTCGTATGTTTCTAACCGTTAACCCCACCTATGGGGAAGTATCACGAGCCATGCGGAATAGAGGTGTGGAAATCTATTTGATGCAGCCTTATGGTTTGATTGGTGGGACCGATGGTGAAAATGAACTCAAAGACGTGAAGAGATTTCTTGTACTTTCAGATATACCCAGTGAACATTTAGTTGAGGCAATGGCTAAAGCACATCTTTGTGCTAAAAAAGGTGGGTTGCAGCATAATGTCAACATTTCGAATCTCGAGCTTATGCGGTGGGTACAGTTATTTCATCGTCTTCTTACCAATGGAAATCAGGCTTTTTGGAGCTTGAAAATTAGCTTTGAGCATACGTATCTTTCCTCCTTAGGCGAAGTAGAGGGAAAATATATTATTAATGAAGCACTTGGTTCTTACTTATCAATGCCCAAACTTTACAATTATAGATCCTATCTGGATTCTTCCTTATGCTTACCTGGAGGATGGCCCACGACCTTGATGGTACGTGATTTTGTATGGTATTCGAGTGAATCTTCTATTAAACAGAACTGCATGTATGTCGAGTATCTTGGTTCTCAGATCGCTTCAAATTCATTTCGGGCTGCTTTGGGTCTGTGTCCAATGGAACATGTTCAGTGTCACAGTGATTCCACGAGGACATATGTAATGGATTTAAGGGGTTTGCATGACATGGCATACCCAAAAGTTGATGTGACAGGGTTGGGTACTGTTAACCAAATGAGAGTTGATGTAACGCTCACGTACAAAAGGCTTCTGTTTGCTGCTAACTGGACCATTGAACAGGCTACCGAAAATGACCTTAAACTTTATCTATTATGGTTCAGGTGGTTAGGTGATCATTTACAGGGATACTGCTCTTTCTTTTCTTCCTTTTTAAAACATCTGAACGAAGAACTGGATCATTCTATTTGGAATTGCGTCAGAGAATGTCGTGGGGTTCTAATGGCACATGATGTGGAGAATAAGGAGTTAATATCAGCCTTTTCAGCTCCAATGCTTTCACTGGAGTGTGCTAATTTAAATTCAACAGCATTCAAGTCTTGTAGTCAACGATTTGCTAATGCTGTCAAGTGTACTGGGTTGCTAAGGGTTAGCTATCAACAGTGGCATGCTCAGAGCGAGTTTAAGTATGGTGTTGAGACTCGGTGTTTCATCCCTGTCTTACTATCTTTAAGGAAGCTTGAAGAAAGAATTCTTGATATAATTGTTGAGTCTCCTTTCTTTGATGTGCTTTTTGAACTCTATAGAAGGCTCATTGATGATCACTTATCAGCTTGGACCAGCCTAGTTACGTCTCAGTTTGAATGCATGCTAATATCTTGGCGTTCCTTGTCAAAGGATGCTAAAAGGTTGAAAGAGTTCTGTGCTAAAGAAGTAGAATTGTTTCAGGTTCCCTCTCTTACTCACCTTTTTCTCTATTTTCTTCTTTAGGCCTTGTACTGAGTATGGAGTTCAATTTGTGTAGAGTGACATAAAGAATCTGGAAGGAGTTTTATCGTGGTCTTTAGATTCACAGAGGTCGTTGCTGTGGGCATATGGTGGTCATCCGTTTTCACCTTCTTCAGTTGAGATATATAGAAAGCAACAGCAGCTCATAAACCTTTGTCATTCTATTTGGAAAAGAGAGATCAACTTGCAAGAACTAGGTATTTCTATATAGTGAATATATTTATTATTTTCCTTTTTTGCACTAGTTAGTTTGGCTGCTTCTTCTTTCCTCTCTCTGTATATGTAACTTCATGTGTTTTTGTAGACCATGAAGGCTCCATTGAGGTTGCTGTTTCTACAATTCCTGAAATACGTCGTCTTGCCATGCAAGGTAAAGTTGCAAAAAATCTGTTGGTTTTTGTATCCTAGAAACTTCTTTTCTCTAAGTTCTGTTACTTAACTTTAGTATTGTTTTGGCTCTTCCTCAGGAAAATCGTAAGCCAATAACTGCCTTTGCTCTGCTTATACATTATTCCTACTGTTTCTCTCAACTATTCTCCTTAAGCATATATACATGCATTATGATCTATTTTTCATTCTTTATGAAGGTGTTTGCATGTCCACATTTATCATGAGTAAAGTAGATGAAGACAATCTTGATGTTTTAAAGCAGATGGAGGAGATGTATCAGGTACAATGCATTCTATATTTCCTTATATGTTGTGTTTTGAAAACCATAAGTAGTGAAGTGAATGCTTATTTTAATTTTGCAGATGCTTTTGAATAAGCTCCATTACGAAAAGGACAAGCTGGACAAGAATAAAGCGACTAACGAGCAAGCACCATTGTTCGGTGCCTTATCTAGTTGTTGCACGATGAATACTGATATGTTATGTCAACCTTCTGGCTTGAGCTGTTGGCTTGATACTCTACCTTTAAATGATAATACTAGTTTTGGTCTTGATATGAAGCTACTTCAAGAGTTATCCAATGCTGTTATTCTAGATGGGAGTCAACTTGAATCTGTAAGATTTATCAACATCTTCAGATTAGTTACACATTGCTGATTTGATTTTTTTAATTACTTGTATATATGTTTCTTTGTATGTATGTATGTCTATGGATTTTGGTTTGGACTGGAATCACCCACACTGAAACCAAATCCGGGGGCTCAAAAGCGAAAATGTTTCCAGCCAAACCTACCTGAAAAATTGCGTTTCAAACTTTGGTTTTGGTTTCTTCGGTATCAGGGCCAAACTAAATATTGAACACCCATAATATTGAACATGAAAGATATACACCAAATATTTTTTTCTGTATGTATTTATCTTAATATGTTTACTTGTATAAAATGTATGTATTTGGCTCTGACCATTGATAATACGACCACAACCTTGTTTTTTAGGGTTTATCTAGTTTGCGTTGGCTCCTGGAACCTTCCTTGAAGTTTTCACTTAATTTTTCGTCAAGGCCTCCGACGGATTTCTCTCCTTATCAGAAAATTTCCTGGGTTCTTGATGCTTGGACCTCTGTCAATTCTGGTCAGTGCAACTTTTTCACTACCCAGGTTATTGCATCTTTATACATCCAACGTATACTTATCACTCTTTTTACAGCACATACAAGCATTTCTAGTGCTGTTCTCGATATGTGGTTCAATTGGCATTCATCTTTGTGGAAGCATCATTTGAATCGTGAGAAGGTATGCATCATGGTGTATTGTGATTTATAAAGGACGATTCATCTATTTGGGTAAATAGTTACTTTTTGTTGCATGTGGTTATCTGATGCAGAAAAATTTGAGTCAACATGGTTATGCAGCTCTGGTACCTGACATGCTTTTTCAGCCGGTGGCAACACTGTCCCTAGACAAATTTCTGTACGGAATTTCGTGGAAATATGTCATTCTTTATCTCTGATAATTTGAGTCAACATGGTTATGCAAAATAAGTAGTTTTAAGTGTTTGAATTATTTATAAAAATTCTGAGATTAATACTTATCCAAAGAATCTTTTTTAAAGTTAAAACCTATAATATAGGAATCTATTATAAAGGCTAGTTTTTTATGCGGTTTGAACTAGGGGTGTAAACGAGCTGAGTCAAGCTCGAGCTTGGCTCTTCTGGATTCAGAAAGTTTGAGCTTTAGTGCGGTTCATTTCGAGCCTTAGATGTAAAGCTAGAGCTCGGCTCATGATCTTTTTTTACAAGTTCGTGTTCGGCTTGGGCTTGACTCGTGTATTACATATATTATTGGATCATAATTATATATGTAAATTTAAAGTATTTATGATTATTATAATTTTAGATATTAAAATGTAACTATATGTTGTATTGTTATATATATTATTGATGTATATAAATGATATGGGTGCAAGCCTATATGAGCTCGGTATATGAAGCTCGAGCTCTGTTAGTAGACGAACTCTAAAATATGCTCGGCTCGAGCTCGTTTATGCTCAGCTCAAATCGAATCTTTAACGAGTCGAGTTGGAGTAGCTCACGAATAGCTTGGTTCATTTACACCCCTAGTTTGAACTTAGAGGGCATTTTTAGTGAAGATACCTTTTTGTGGGGCACCCCTGGAAGTGACATGTAGATACTAGATACTTGGTATTAATGAAGTGTGATAACATATTATTTTTCAGTGCATTTATCATCGTTAAATTTTCATGTTTAAGGCAAAATCCAATTGGCATCAAAGATATCAATGCATATAGCTTGAAGCTTGGTGTTGCTTCTCGCAATCTTTGGTTAAGTTCGCCGCATGTTGCTGAATGGCATCGTTTCTTTTTGTTATCTGCTCGATCCCTCTTTCAGCAGGTAACCATTGTCATAGATAGTTGCATATTGTTTAACATGAGTTTCCGAATTTCTAATTTCACTTGTATCTTTTCATTCAGATAATACTTGCCCATGAGAAGTCCTTCGAAGCAGATAACTATTCCCGCATAAAATCTATCAACTTTTCAGATCAGGTAATGGGATGATGGTAAATTTCATTTGATTAGATCTTCTGTTCTGGTGCCAATCTTAACATTTCGTCCTATATAACAGCAAGCTGATGTGTCAGTTATCTTATCCCTTCTGACATCATCAACCCACCGTGTTCTGGTGTCGTTAATAGATTCATTTATCAAGCCACTGCTTCATGAGCTATATGCTCTGAATCCAACAGGTAAACAGCTGATGATTTTTCATCAAAAATGTGTTTTTTCATCAGTTCTTTCTTGTGTTGTCTAACCATATATCAAAAATGTGTTTTTTCATCAGTTCTTTCTTGTGTTGTCTAACCATATATATGTGTGTGTGTGTAGATTCATTGTTTGAAGTTGGTTGTGCTTGGTTACGAATTGGGGGATTACGTTATCATCTTTTACAATGCTGTGATAATGTGGATCCAGCTGTGAAGAAGAACTTCAAGTATCTTCAACTGACAGAGAGGATTGCATCACTTGAGCTTGATCTAGAAGTATTATTCGTCATATTTAACTTTGATTCTAGTCTTCTCTTATCTTCAAATGTTTGTTAATGTTCAAATCATTCTTGCAGGTGCGACATGAGTGTGTCCATCTGGCTGGAATCTTCTCTTTAAGCGAAGCTGATAAGGAGAAATCAAAATTACTAAGTAATCTTAAAGCTGAAAGAAATAGGCTCCTAAGACAGGTAGAAGTATTAATTGTCACCTATAAGGATGACTGTTTGTCTTCTTTTTTTCTTATTTTTTCTCTACCAGTGTATAAATTTGTTTTTTCAATTAGATGGTTTGCTTCTTCTGATTTCCAGGTTGTGTTCCGTTCTGATCCTGGGAAGTTTAGAAAGTTGAGATCCGAATGTGATGAATTTATGAAATTGGTTGTAGCACCATTTGATCTTCTAGAGAATATGGGAAGTTTAAATATGCAACGCGTTGCTGACCAAGTGTATAATTGGCAGGTATTGATGGCTTAGCTGAATGAGTAATATACTTGTTTGTAGTGGTGGCAGTTTTGGCTCATTTACTTATGAATGGCCTTTATCTTTTTGGAAAGGGTCACTTGGCTAAATTATAAAGAGAAGGTGTCACATGGATCGAAAGTTGACCAAAGTGTATTTCTAATTAGTATAGCCCATAAAATAGGTTATTCGACTTAATTTTTGTAATCGTATCTGACAAAGTAGCTACAAAAAATTCGGTGTAGCAATAAGTTTTCCATACCAAAAGTGGTCCGTTCTCAATCCATGCATTTTGCACTTCTACTTGTAATATAATACTGACTACTATGGTAAATCTATAATGTGTACGGTTAACGTTTGCCTTCTAATATTTTCACAGGAAACTGCAACACGTTTTGTTGACCGATTATCTAATGACTTCTCAGAGTACGTCGATATTGTTCAACCTATTCAGATTGCCATATATGAGATGAAATTAGGTTTATCGCTGGTTCTGTCAAGCAGTCTACGTAACCAATTTTTGAATAGAGCTGGGCGGAAAAACATTGATGTTGTTTTGGTAATATATAAATCTGGTTTGCTTGTCAAACAATACTACTTCACCATTTCTGTTTTGGTAATATATATAAATCTTTGCAGGGGGCAATATATGCCTTTATAAGGTTCCCTAGAGGCATGGCAAGAAAAGATTTTTCATACGAAGAGGATAGTTTCATTGCCAAACTCTCGGACTTTGATAAAGCGTTTCCTACTTATATGGTTGAAGATGATATGCAGATGATGGAAACTTTGGTTACTTCTGTCAGAGATAATAATGCTGACCATGAGGTCTGTGATTGCTCCTCTTTAGACACCCTACATCATATAATGCTAATCATCTTTTCCAGTAATCTGCAATTAACAATGCATGTTTCGTGGATGTATCAGGGATCTGTTTTGCAACTGAAAGCTTCAATTCGTCACAATATTCTTCTTCGTGTGGTGCATTATGTGGCGCAGGCACGTTTTCTTGACTACACGTCGTTGAAGGTAATAGTTTCTTACATATGGATATATATATATATATGTATATGTACTTTTCAAAAACTGTTTTACTTTAAGAGATACACCAAATTTCTGTCTACTTATTGTTCAATGTTTCTCGTTGCGTCAGTTGTTGGATAGGATGTTTAATGAGTTTGCAAACCTTTGGATGAGAATGAAAATTCAAGTTAGAACCAAAGAAGAGCTTGATTCTCAACAGTACAGATTTAGGCCTCGTGCGTTTGATATTAAAAATGTTATTGAAATGGACGTATCTAGCCTTGAAAGTTCAATTTCAAATGAAGCTTTCTCGGAGTGGCAAGAGTTGGCTTCTGAGGAAATTGAAGCATCTGTTGAAAAGGTAACAATTTTAGAGGCCACAATAATTGATTGCTTCATTTAATCCTTAGGTTGTAGTTCTTATGTAAATACTTGCCACATGTAGAAAAATGCTGATGAAGAGCATGAAGTGTTAGAAAAAGGTTGGAATCAGTTGCTGGATTCTATGCTGAACAAAATGGTCAACGTGTATAATACTATATTTGGTTCGGCAGATCTCCTTCAACCTGTGAGTTGACTTTTTGGACCCTTCTACTTGATATTTCTTATACAGACCAGTGTAGAGGTGGCAACTTCAACCTATGTTCTTATGAATGGGCTGTTTCGGGTTATGTTTTTTCTTTAATGAGTGAAAGGAGAAATGTCCAAAGAATTAGCTAAACGGAGAACAAGTCAAATGGTTCGAAAGTTGCCCAAAATATTATTTTATTGCAATAAAACCTTCTAAGTCCTTTTGTTCAAAAGTTACTTTTCTTTGGACTAATATTATTCTTGAATCTTATTTCGGACACATTATTATTTTATTATTATTATATATAAGAAAGTTCAGTTTCTGGACAAAAAGTGTTTTAGCCCTTAAAGTTTGCCCGTTTATGCCCAAATCCGTTTTGACCAGCTATTCAAGCCACACACATTGCCACCTCTAGACTACTGCATGAAATGGCTTCTAATTGTTGTTGCTTTTGCTCAGGCTGGATATATTCAAGTATCTTCTTCTGATAGGCTGCATTCTTTCATGGACTCCTATGCTTTGGGTACAAGGGTAATAAAAGGTACGACTTTATGATTGTTCAGTATTGTGTGATGACTTAACATGTGTCTAGTTGCATTTAGGATATTCATCTTATATCATTACTACTATTCTCAGATCTACAGGGCGTATTATGCTCGAGTTTGGATGATAAGCTTATCCCAGAACATGTACTACGCCTTTGCGTGGAGCGTGATCAGAAAACCATTTCGTCACATATACCAATAAATGCTTACAACTTCTATAAGGTTTTTTGTGCTCTTTTCTGTTCTGTTTGCAAAAAACATACAATTCTTGTTTATAATTTTTTTTTTTTTGGTTTGTGACATAGGACTCAAATGCTTCCTTGTTGGCTAAGATGGTGGATCCCGTATTGAGTCTTCAACAACGAATCCGTCATCTTCTAAGCGAATGGGATGATCATCCTGCTCTTCAGAAAATTGTGGATGTGACTGACATGATCTTGTCTATACCTATGAACACTCCTCTTGCTAAGGTCATACACTCTTATTATCTATAATTTGATGATAATCAAGGAGAGAAAAAAAAAAAGAGAAGGAAGATGTAGGCAGTTATCTTGTGTTACTAGAACATCTCTTTAGTTTTGTTTGTCCATTTAGACCTCATATATCAACGATTTTTTACGTGTACATAGTATTATCTTGTTGATTTTTCTCATAAATTGATACAGGTGGTCATTTACTAATGCTTTAAATATTTACTACATCTCAATATATGTTCATTGTTCTTTTCCTTTTATAGGCTATGTCAGGCTTGCAGTTTCTACTCAACAGGGTTCGTAACCTTCAAGAAACTGTTTCAAAGTTCCCCCTTTCTGGTAAGCATTTGCATTTGTCAGATTTACATGGAGACCGCTTTTTTATACGTAAGGGCTCCCATTTGATTTCACTTCACAATTTGCAGATCAACTAGATCCTCTTATTGCCCTTGTGTCCTCGTGGCAAAAGATGGAATTTGAATCATGGCCCACTATGCTTGATGAAGTTCAAGCTCGATTTGACACAAATGCTGGGCAGGTAAAGCTAATTTAAATAATCAATCATTTGAATACCCTTTTGGATTTATTGCTTGATCGGAAAGATTCATGAATGTGTGTTGTTTTTTATTTTGTCCGTCTTAGTAGTTCTTAATTACTATTGTAATCTTCTTATAAGTTTTTGTGTGATTTGCAATCACTTGACTGCTCGGGTTGTATTACAGTTGTGGTTTCCTTTATACTCGGTTCTTCGGCAAAGTCATTCTACAGATACCAACGACTATAGTCAGGCCACCATGCAGAGGCAAGTTCGAACTTGTGATGTAACTAAGATTAGAATTTATATAGAAATGTTAAAGATTTTTAACATATGTTCTTTTTAAAAACACAGTTTGGAGGAGTTTATTCAGACTTCCAGCATTGGTGAATTCAGAATGCGTCTTCAACTCGTGTTTGCCTTCCATGGCCATGTCAGCACCGCAATAAATCAGGAATCTAATTTAAGGTTTGTCAATCTGCTTTCCGTATTAATGTTGATATGGAAAAAGTTGCTTGATTAAAAGGAAGATGAGCGTAACTAGTTTGCAATACATTGAGTTGGCAAGATGTGCCGATCAAGCGATTAGGTTTGTGAACAGGTTTAAACGAACCGTTTGTTGGTATTGGATAAAATGCGTCTATCTTTTTGGTATATTTTTCTACAAAATCAATCCGTTTAGTTATGATTACAAAATCAATATTATTAAACTAATAATCTAAATATTTAAACAATATAGGAGGTTGTGTACATTAAAAATAGACTTGGGTGACTTGCGACCTGTTTAATATAAAACACAATCACTATGTCGTATGTAAATTTACCTAAATTGCCACCTCTAGCAGTAAGGTTTTCCCACCCCCTGCATTTCCTATATAGCATGTACTGTCCAATGATATTGTCTTATGTGGGTCTCTTTTTATATCGTTTTATGTTGTGCAGCCGTGGTCATGAAGACAATGTGAAGATTCTGTACAATACTTTTGGCTTCTACATTCAATTCTTGCCTACGTAAGTTATAGCTCAAGTATAGTTTTCATTTTTTGTGCATTACACATGAGGTTCTTAGGTAGCAAGGTACTACATTAGATGTAATTGACGTCTACTTTTCCTTGTATTTTAGAATTCTGGAGCATTTAGCATCTAATAGGAAGAATATTGAGGGGGAGCTGAAAGAACTCCTGAAGTTGTGCAAGTGGGAACGTAATGAGTGGTATATGACAATGGAAACTTCGAAAAGGACACGCGAGAAATTTAAAAAGTTGATCCAGAAGTATACTGTGAGTGGCAACCTCTCAACTAGTTAGTTAGGTGTTTAAGAAACTGGTTAGTTATTGTCTCTTTTGTTGACCATTTATGTTTTAATGTGATAGGATGTGCTAAAGCAACCTGTAATGCTTATTCTCAATCAAGCAGCAGCTCGAAGTGAAGTAAAAACGATATCACCTAATGATCGTACTTTATTTAGTGATTCTTTTGAGAAATACAGGCAAATTCTTGACGTTGCATGTCATGAAACTAATTTCAGTGATAAAAAGAGGTACTTTCATATACTGGTTTATTCCTAGATTTGTTGAACCTATGTTAAATAGACATAGAAAATTCAACTTATTTACTAATAAATATATGAATTAGTTGATTCTGGTTGTGTTTCAAAGTGGTTTGTTCAAAGCTTATGAAATTTGTTGTAGTTATAGCTAAGACATTAGTTGTTTATGATTTTATTAGGAAAATGGAGAAGAAAAGTTTTCTAGCTGACCTGACTAGTTTAAATCCGAGTCCCATTTGACCCATTACCCAATTTGATAATATTATGTTTATGTTCTCACTACATTTAACCCGGTAGCAGGTTCATATGGCCTTCTACTTGGAGAAATAAATTAGATCTTGCGCTGGAAGATATACGCCTTGCAAAGGGAATCAAAGCTGACTACCCATGTGTCCCATTGGAGGAAGCAAAAGGTTCTTTTTTCCCTCTACTATTGGAATATCCATTTTCACCTTTTTTGAATCTATTGTTTTTAACGTCACGGTGATTTGCAGGCAATGTTGATAACGTAAGCAAGTTCATAGATTCTCATACCTCAACTGGTGTTACTAAGGAAGAGTGGACTCAAGTCCAGTACACATTTGAAAAACTCACTACAAATGTAATCGATTGTGGTGAACTTTGGAAGGATGAAAAGAAGAGTTTAGCAAAGAGAAGGGCTCTCTCTGAACTACTAAAGCTGTTGGATAGTTGTGGATTGTCGAAACACAGATCTACACTCATTGAGGTATCACATTTTGCGTTCCTAGTTTAGAGTAATACTTACCGTTATTCTTTTGCGTGAAATAAAGTTGGCCGAGCCGGAGGGTAGGGTAAAAATGGTTAAATCTTGTAGGGTTCAGAACGCGTTGGGTTGGCCTGAATAAACAGTTGTGTCACGTATGATTACATAAATAATATCATTCAGTATAATTTACCTTTTATTTAATAAAATGATTACGAGGTTTTATGCTTTAGTATTTTGGTTTGGATGACTTTCAACCTGTTCAATCGATTCGACCTATCAGTTTTAGCTAGACGTGGTACAAATGAGCATAACCTTATCAATCAGTTCATAGGGATATTGGTTGAGAATTGAAACTCTACTCTTTTTAGATTTATCTCTTGTAGCTATATCTGATGGTTATTTTCTTCTGCTGGGGTTGCATCATGTAGGATCAGTCTGTGACAAATAAATCAGGCAGATGGTTTCTCCAACCATCCTATATTATGGAGCATTTGCTACTAAAAGAAGGCAGATTGTCTTCTGGAAACCTTGATATTTCTTCCTTAGAGAAGGCTAGGAATCTTCTCGTGGATAGTCTTGAAACGGACTGGAAAACTGCAAATGAATACTTCTTCAAAAGTATATCTTCCCTGGGCCATTTAAAACAAGTCTGCTTGAATTTTCATAAGGATTTTACCCTCGAACAGGTAAACTTGTTGGCTTGTTATATCTTATGTGAAGACTTCTCTTTCTTTTTTAATAATTCAAAAGTAGCTAATGTCAGTTTCTCACTTGTAATCTTCACAGTAATTTTGTGTTGACTTCTGCATTATTTACATGTTGGAAAACGGGCAGCTCGGTAAATTGGGTAACATATCAAAATTGGGGATTTTTAGTGTGTCCCAAAATGGGTTAAGCAATAGAAAACACTTTAGGTGGCTTACAATCCGGTTGACAATTTGACTCATTCCCCCGTTGGAGATGAAAACCCACCTCTATACTATTGAGTTCCCTGTCATTTGTAAAATATGTTGCAATGAAGTTTGTGCAAATTTTGTCCTATTATGTTGATGCACTTAGTTTTTTGTATAGGTTAATAGGTCTGTTTCTTACCTCGATCATCTTGTTGAGATACAAAAATCACATAGAGCTGCAGCCTATGGTTTAGCTGAGGGCTTGGAACGCTTAAAGAAACGTAGTTTGCCACTACAGAATTTGTTTTCAAGCAGTTCTGGGTGCTCCTTCTCTCACAACCAGGATATTGT
The DNA here is from genome assembly GCA_963921325.1 of Logfia minima. NCBI lineage: Eukaryota > Viridiplantae > Streptophyta > Magnoliopsida > Asterales > Asteraceae > Logfia > Logfia minima. Next base: position 690,519 of record OY992771.1, on the reverse strand, counting down.
TTCTAATTGCATGTGGCGACAAAAGGTGGTTCTAAAAATGCTTTTCAATGTTTATATATAATCGTATTAATTAATTTTTTATTTAGATGCTCAGCCTTCAATTTACTGTTGCAGCAATTGTTTGATACAATGTGCACCACCTTAGATGATGAATGTTTGTTGCTAACAAGTGTTGAAAACAACCATTTAAACAATTGTCGAAGTGTCGGAGCTGCTGCTAGTCAGATTCGTATTTTCCTAGAGAATTTTGTTCCTGACTTCAAGAAGTCCAAGGTACTAATTTTTTATTCTTTCTTGACAATCTTAAAAATTAATAGTTTAATTATTTAGTGAAGTTTGTTACTAAATGATGTCATAATTTATCTAATTTTATCATTCATCTTTTTCATGAATTTAATTATCTGTTATGGAGGCATACATTGAATATATATTTTTACTGTACCCCCAAGTAACTATTATTTAATATATTTTGAAATACTCCTTTTTAAGGTCATTTCATATATTATCATTGTTGTTATTGCTAGCATTATTATTATTATTTTCGTTACTATTATTATTATTATTATTATTATTATTATTATTATTATTATTATTATTATTACTATCATTATCATCATCACCATTGTTATTAATTGAAGTTGAACACTAACATCACCATGTCGACAGGAATTGCTGGATAATTATCTCTTTGGTGATTGTAGCTGTCTAATTAGCACATCAGTTGTACTGTATCCTTATGGCATTACAAAGCAAATGGAACAGTTTGTCCAACAGAACTTTTTGCTAATTAGGGATTTTAAGGAGCAATTACGTGCCATTCGTAAAGAAGATATGCATGCAGGGTTGGCAAAAGACGTTCTGCTTGACCATTTTGAGGATATCTTCACCAAGGTATACAATCTTGTAACATTAATATTTGGTGCATCTTAAGTTCATGTGACTTCCATTGAATGTTTCAGGGAAGCGATTTAGATGAATACTATAATTCTGCTTTGAAAACAAGAAAAAAGTCAGGAAAAATTAAAGATGCGGATGATATTTTGAGAGCTGAAGCTCGGTTCACAGAGTCCCTTAGGAAAGCATGCAAACACATTGTTGATGGCTTTGATCGAGTTAACTCGGTCAATGACAGGCTTGACCCATCAGAAGATTACTTGGGAAATATCAACGCCTGGCAATCTTTGTTTACTTCTAGAGTAGTAAATCTGCAGTTGCAAACTATACAGGACGAATTAGTTAAAACTCTTGATTTTGCTGTAAGTGGCTTATTGTATCATTCTTTGTTTGGACCATATTTTGAACCTATTCAGCTCTAATCCAAAATGTTTTACCCAGGGAGAGCTCGTGAACCTCTATGGGAATGAAGATACAAGTCTAGATCATGTTGAGGCACAACTAAAGCATCTGTATTCACTATTGGACCTAATGATTACCTTTGGCAATGGTCTTCTTAATGACTTCATGGTGGCCCACAGAACCGTAAGTTTGATTTTGTGGGAGTGTCTTCTCAACTTTCTCTTTCACAAATTGTTATGGTAGAGGCAAAATGTGTAGGTTGGTTGGATCGGGTAACATGGCGAAACATTGTTATGACACACTAACATTTTTTGTGCAGGGCTCAGATCGTTATGGCACACTAACATTTTTGGCTCCTTTATATTTGAACTTTATATATATATATAGGGTGGGGATCAAAAGGGAAGGAAAAAAATGAGGGAAGTAGGGAAGTTAATCTCAGCCCTCCATTTCCAGAACGTTAACATTCATATATGATGAATGTTACTCAAAATTACAACTTATCATCTTAAAGATTCATTTATGATGAAATCAAGGGCTGAGATATGCTCCTCTCTTTTCCAAGATTTGGAGCTTCCCTCTGGATCCTTTCCCTATATATATATATATAGGGTAACATGGCAAAAAAAATTGATAGGGCTCGGATCGTTATGACACCCCAACATTTTTGGCGCCTTAATATTTGAACTTTGTGTGTATATATATGTATATATGTTGTATAAAATATGATTAAAGATGTTATTACTAAGATATTTACCTTTTCTGTTGTCTTAATATGTGGTGCAGTTGTCTATGGTTACTCATGCACTTGCGGAGATTTTTGCTTCATTATACTCTCAAGGTTTTGGATGCTCCACAGAAAACCAAGAGGAAGATAATGGTGCTCAAGATGCTACTGGAACTGGTATGGGTGAGGGTGCTGGGGCTAAAGACGTCAGTGACCAGATAGAAGATGAAGATCAACTACTTGGAACTGAAAAGGTACGTAATTGTGACATATACCCTAATTGGCATTCCATCAGATACATAAATTATTTTTATAATTTTATTTATTTTTTCGATACTGCAGGCAGGTGAAGAACAAGATGCCCAGAATGATGTCCCAAGTAAAAATGATAAAGGTATAGAGATGGAACAGGATTTTAATGCTGATGCATTCAGTGTTAGTGAGGATGAAAATGACGAAGAAAACGATGATGAAGATGATGAGCCACAACTGGATTCTGCCATGGGAGAGACTGGAGATGACAGTGAAGTTGTGGATGAGAAACTTCAGGATAATAACGATGAAGAAAATGATGAAAACCCAGATAAAAATGAAAAATATGAGACTGGGCCATCAGTTAAGGATAATGATCCTAGTGGCAGAGAGCTTAGAGCTAAAGAAGATGATATGGCAACTACTGATGAAGCTGGTGAATTGGATCCTGATGAATCTAACAAACAGAATGATGATACAGACGGTCAGCTCCCTGAGGATACTGAAGATGTGGAAGATATGAACTTAGATAAGGATGAAGCATTTTCTGAACCTACGGGGTTGAAACCGGATGAGCCTGATGGGGGACCTGATGATGATATCGACATGAATCAGCAAGATGATGTAGATGACAATGAAGATGGTGGAACAGAAACGGTGGATGATTCGGCCGAGTTAAATGATGGGGAAGAAGAAAACAACCAAGAAAACCTGGATGAAACTGCCCCAGAGACGTTGACTGAAAATTCCGAGATGGATGCAGAAGAAAACAACCAAGATAACAACACCAATGCTGGCATGGAGACTCAAAAGAATGACATCACTGCACCAGTTGCCAATAATTTCGGTGCAGAACACCAGCAAAATAATGACTCTGCCACTCAACCTAATAGCGGTTCAAATACAGCATCCATGAGTAATGCTGCACCGGAAGTCACATGGTCTAATAGCAACGATACCCAAAGTGACTTGGCTCCTATACAAGGTTTACCTAATTCTACACAAAATGAAATTAGTGTAGCCGATTCATCGAAAGGTGGGAAACTAAATGACGAACATATTAGTCAATTACCCGAGCTTGACACTTCGTCCCTCCAGAAAAATGAGCCGAACCCGTTCCGTAATATTGGTGATGCCCTTGATGGCTGGAAAGAGAGAGCAAAAGTGTCTACAGATTTGGAAGAGAATAAGGATGAGCCTAATGATGAAGTGGAGGGTGGGGATGAAGATGCAAATGAGTACGGGTTTACTTCCGGATTGGAGAAAGGAACTGCCCAGGCACTTGGGGCAGCAGCAGCTGACCAGATCGATAAAAATATAGATGGGAAAGAGCCGGCTGATGACAATGGTGATGGTGGAATTGCAGACAAGAAGGATGATTCTGAAATGGACATTGAAGAACAACACCTTGAAGCCCGGCCTGTTAAGAATCATCCATTAAACATTGGAGATATGGTTCATGAAAAGATGGAAGTTGAAGAAACGGAGATCCCGGATGAAACTCAAGAAGTTTCCAACCCTTGTGAAGATAATGACCGAAGTCATTTAGAGAGTTCGGTGTACATAAAAAGGTCTTATACGACAGAAGACATTAGTCAGTTCGGTCAACTTTCTGTCGCTGATGATGATATGGGGATGTCCCACAATCTTGAAGATGTTTCTGGTGATATGAGAGATTCTGCTACTGCACTATGGAGAAAATATGAGTTGCAGACGACGAGATTGTCTCAGGAGTTGGCTGAACAGCTGCGTTTAGTCATGGAGCCAACTCTTGCTAGCAAGCTTCAAGGGGACTATAAGACTGGAAAACGGATAAACATGAAAAAGGTATAACATTCGATGGTACTTCTTTCTAGGGGTCACAATTTCAATCTGTTCAGTTTTCAAATGGATTAAATTGGTTTATGTTTTGTTGGACAAATCACAAAAACTAGGTAAAAAGCAGTTGGCTCATGGGAACTGATTGAATGTCACATAAAGTGCTTTTTTAAAGCATACAACTCTATATCATCTTTATATATATTTAAAGTAATCTCTTCTTGCAAAGATATTAGGTTAATATTGTAACTGGACAAACAGTGGTTTGGGTCAACCCGTTTTACCAAATGCTCTTCTATCAGTATTTTTTCTCATGGCTTTCCATGACATTTATTCATGGTCATTTTCAGGTAATACCATATATCGCAAGTCACTACCGGAAAGATAAGATATGGTTGAGACGTACACGGCCTAATAAACGTAACTATCAAGTTGTGATTGCTGTGGACGATTCACGCAGCATGTCAGAGAATAATTGTGGGAATGTTGCTATTGAAGCTTTAGTGACAGTTTGCCGTGCAATGTCTCAATTGGAAGTTGGAAACTTGGCAGTTGCAAGTTTTGGCAAAAAGGGAAATATTCAATTGCTGCATGACTTTGATCAACCGTTCACCTCGGAGTCCGGAGTTAAGGTCAGTATTTCTATACTACATATAGTTAGCAAGCTTGTTTATTGTTATCTTGCATTGGTGTTGACCGATCTTTTTTAACTGGTACAGATGCTCTCGGGTCTGACATTTAAGCAGGAGAACACTATAGCTGATGAACCCATGGTTGACCTACTGAAATACTTGAATAATACTCTAGATTCTGCTGTGATGAATGCACGACTACCATCTGGACAAAATCCATTAGAACAGCTTGTGTTGATCATAGCTGATGGTCGTCTACATGAGAAGGTACCTTTGTTGTTATCAGTAGTACGTATGTCAAGATTGTTTATTTCCTTCTACTTACCACTTGATTCCTTTATCTTATGTATCTGTAGGAGAATCTGAAGCGTTGTGTTAGAGATATTTTAAGCAAAAAACGGATGGTGGCTTTTCTACTTTTGGATAACCCAAAGGAATCCATAACAGAAGTTTTGGTAAGTGCATTCCCTTTATTCTTGTTGTTGAATGTATAGCTCTCTCTTTTATGTAATAACATTAGGATAACGCTACAGTTGTTCAGTTATTTCAAATTGGGAACATAGTCTTGATCAGTAGGTCTTGATACATATATGTATTCCTATTATCAGGAAGCTTCATTTGAATCTGGAAAGTGTGGTCTCGTTAAATATATGGATTCTTTCCCATTTCCATTCTATGTCATCCTGAAGGACATCGAAAATCTTCCAAGAACACTTGCTGATTTATTGAGACAAGTAAGCTGTGAATTTCTAATCTTTTTTTCTTCTTATATTCTATGCATTTCCCTTTTCGAGAAGTTTTATTGACGATCGTGTTTTCTTACCTATCCAATTGCAGTGGTTTGAACTTATGCAAAATTCGGGGGCCTAAGTAAAATGGTTTTGCTGGCTTTTACACAATCATGAAGATGTTCATATCACATGGAACACATACAAAGAAAAATCTGGATTTCGAAAACGATGAAGAAAGGAAAATGTACACAATTATGTAATTTAGAAGGTAGGGTGATGCTTTGTATAGCTTTTCCTCATCTGAAATTTTGTATTAGTGAAATCCCGATTTCTATTTTCTATATATAATATATGAAAAACTGGAAAGCCTCCATTGATTTACTTGATGATATTGTCTGTTTTGGTGGTTGTAGTTTTTCATTTATTGACTGGTTCAACCCCTTTTTCATCCATTTTCACTTTAAAAAACAAAAGAGACAGAAACATATGCAAGTGAATGAGGTGAAATCTTTGATCCATTATTCCATTTGTATCCTGTGTTGCCTCAAATTCTAAAGTTCAGATAGAAAACAGATCAATCAAATGGATAAAACGTGGCTATTTTTATATTAAAAAAATAGAATAATTATTATTTCAAGAATAAGGGTTTTGTTTTGGATTATATTTTTTATTTAAGGTAGTATTTGTTTATTAATTTAATTCGATGAAAACTCAAAAACTACCTTTTGACACGATTAAAGGGTAAAAGGAAAATTAAAATCCAGTTCATGGCAGAGAAGAAAAATATTATTCATATAACAGCAATATTGATATATTATTTTTCTTTACATTTCCTCTGTAAAATGATTTTAGTAAAGTTCTTATATGGCATCAAATTTGTATTTTACTTGTGTTCTTAGATCATATTATCCTAGCATTACAGTTATTTGAGTGGAGTAATTAATTAATACGACGTAGAATACTAACACATTATTATATCCTTCAAAATAAGGTGTGTAGTTTCGCTTCGGGCTAGGGCATTGAGGTTCGCTTTTTGTGTTTTAGGGGAATCGCCTGTGTTTTAGGTGCATAATAGCAAAGGTAGATTGTAGGCCGTGAGTCGTGATTCTGATCGATGCTCTCAGGTCGTCTCAACAATTAGGGTTTAAACATTTGAACATATGATGGTCTTACAATCATGGTTTTAATGTCCTTTTATCTCAGAGTACCATCATTCGATCTGATTGCGTGGCTGAAACTGTTTGATTTGAGGTGCTTGCGGGTTTTGCGTCAAGTGTGAAGGTCATGGTCGGTTTTACTCGTTTTCATGTTTTTTCCCATGTTTTCTACTAGGGGATTGCCCTTAAGTGGCTTTATATCATGTTGGGTATGGATGACGTGAGTATTCTTTGGATTATCGAAACTTCCATTTGTTGTACTTATAGCTTTTTAGGATGGTAGTTAGGGTATGAAATTAAATTTTGGGGTGTTTTGTTCTCTGAGGCGAGTTTTTGCTAAAAGTGTTAGGTTGTTGTGATTTTAATTACTAACACTTTGTTCGTCTTTTATTTACTCTCTGTAAATATTTTTCAGTTTGCATACAGTATAAGAAAAATGAGAATCTATCACATTGTGCATCAATAACATTTTATGCTACCCTTTCGAAAACATTTTGATTGATTAAAGTTTAAAATGACATTTAATTTGAAACAAATCAAAATAGCTAGAGAGACATTTAATTCGGAACGTAAAAAATACATAAATTATTACTTTTCAAGTTAATTTCTAGAATTGCTTCTATAAGACAAAATATAAATTAAAATAAATTTAATAGATATTGTCTCGTAATAATCCAACAAGATACAAGATAGACGATATAAGGTCATGTTTGTTGAATTGCTATCACATTTTGTTTGGTTGGTGTCTAATACCACTAATATAATTATTAAAATTGATAAGAATTACATAGGTGGAAAGCAAACGAAGAACAAGCTGCGCCGCTAGCCCTTTCAAAACTAATTCTTTTGAAAACAACATCTATGGATCTAAGGGTCATAACATTACTATGCATAACCCGTTGGACTCTGTTGAGTAGCTCCACCGCCTCTGGTGCAAGGAAACCAAAACTATCGAACGCGAAAGGTATAAACACGTTTTGATTTTCACTTCATACTTTCTCGTGTTTTGTCACTTTGCACGAGGCGGCTTTCAAAGCAGCATGTCCCACTGTAAAACCCCCACTTCTCAAACCCACGAGAGGGGAAACCCTGGTTAGATCCACACATGCATGTTTCCCTCCAATCCATCCAAAAACCAAAAGGTCAACCGGTCTGAGTGTAGATCTTCCATCCAACGGGTCAGTAAAAAGTTCATCGGGGCTTCTTTCTTGGAGGAGATCTGCACGCCTACATATGTCAAAATGAACGTCCCTAACCTTATCGTATCGGAACTTGAAGCCCGGGAGCTCTTTACAATGAACTGCATGTTCCCCAAAGGAGTCTAAACATGCCTTGCGACAAACTGGGCATATCTCATCAACCGGGAATAACGAGATCATGAGGCGATACTTGAGGATGGTACAATATTCCAATGGTGGCATACGTTGACCTAGACCGTCTATGGGGATAGCCAGTAGAAAATCCTGAGCATGTGGTGCTCATATACACTCAATAACTGCTTTCTGTCTAATAGTTATGTCGAAGTGAACTTCCATATCTTTGACCATTTTACTAAAAAGGCCACTCGCCAATGTATGTGGGCTTTAAAGAAGCGAGTGGGTAAAGAAGCAAGTGGCTACTGGAGGCCTCCAAAGAAAGGGCCTCCACAAACTACCATATCCTCGATCGACCCACACAATCCTTTGTCAAAGAACAAAGTTGCCTCCTCCATGTGTATGGGTTGACAAGTCCTTAAACCAAAAAGGAGTTTAGGAATACCCATACATGATCGAAGCAAAAGGAGCTCACTCTGCGGGTCACATAACTGTGGAAGAAGACTCATCAAATCAACAACATTCACAGCTCTCTTCATGGCCAACCCGCTAATAAAACTCGCGTCTCTACTAATAGCTCCCCCAAGAAGTTTCTCACCTAATGACGGCCGCCGAATATCAACATGGAATAAACCCTCACGAAGCTTCATACCATCACACGAGGGCCAAAATATATCTTTTTTCTTGACATTCAGTTCCAGACCCAATCCTGGACCACTCACCCTAATAGTGTCTAATGCCCTGGCCACCTCTTTAGAATCTCCAACCACGGTCTCATCAACAAGATACCAAACATGAAGAAGAAGCTTGCATTTTTCTATGATCTTATGTACTAGCGGGTGCAATACAATAGCAAAAACAAGAGGTCCCAATGGGTCACCTTGCTGCACCCTAGTGGCAGACCAAATATGCTTGTCTCTTATATATAACCTCGCTACCTGCCCATATAAGAAATCTACTCACAAAGAAATAGATGGACACCTCATTCTAACCTCGTGGAGTAATGCCGATCTATCCACCAGGTTAAATGCATTCGAGAAGTCCGCTGTAAGCATTGGAATTTCAAAATATTCCATCAAATTCCTTTTTCCTTTAAGGGAAGGAATTCAAGAATCAAGATTCCTTTAACATATTGAAGGAAAGTTATAACTCTCCAAGGAATGTTTAATTTTACCACAAAACCATTTTTACTATAACGCCATTGATCAAAATAAAAATCAGTTTCATTGTTACATAAAAAAGAACCTCCATCATCCATATCATCTTCCCAATTCTCTTAACCATGGTCGGCCACCATTTCACCTGTAACCATCGAACGGCTCCGGCGATAACTCCAGCGAGCCCTCCGATGACCACTCCGCCACCTTTGATTTGGTTCTTTCTTCTTGCTTCTCTTATTTAATTTAGGTTTCTAGGGTTTTGTGTTGAAGATCTTCTTCTTCTTCTTCTTCAATTTGGTGTTTTTAGGGCTCTTTTGGCTCTTTTTACAAAAAAAATTCAAGAGATGTCCATCTATTTGATAGCGGCTTATAATGGTGATAGTGATAGGGTTTCATGGGTTTGATTTAGCTGTGACAAGAGATTGGATCTAGTGATAAGCGGGGCTACCGATGAAGGTTGTACTAGGGATGAGCATGATAATCGAGAAATTGAATCGTAACTGAAATAATTGAATTTAAAAAATTGAAATGAACGCAAAAATGACGGTTTGATTTTTGATAACATAATAATCGATAATTTTTAATTTGATTTGAATTTATTTGAAAAACAAATCGTTAATAACTTATCGATATTTAATTATTAATTAATTAAATATTTGTATTTTATATTTACAGTACAAATTCATAGATTATATTAAGTTGATGTTATCGACTCATGAACTTTATAAGCATATACATCATATATTATTTCTATTAGTATAAAATTATATATCTAACTTATGCTTTGAGCTAAATTTTGAATTGATGTTGCACTATATACTTGAAGAAGTGCGTTGTTAAATCTTTGAAAACATTTATTGACGTATTCTAATATTTATGGTATAACTTTACTTACCTTAGCGTGTTTAAAACTTTACAAAATATTTCGTAATACATATTTGTTCAATATAGCTTGGATGTTTCAATTAACTCATAACGTAAAATTCGGTTTTAAAATAAAATAACGTATGTGAAATCCTACTGTAATTGCTAACACGAAGACCGAATCATAGGAAAATCAAAACTGCACGATTTTGATTATAGAAAAAATTGTAATATTTGGTTTGATTCGGTGTTTGCCGAAAACCGAATCAAATAGAATTGTGAACGCCCTTAGATTGTATTATTAATACGAGTGAACATTTCGTTTATAATCGACAATGATGTTTAAAACGATTTGTAAAAATTCAAATTATTAAAAATTGATTAGTTTACATAAGATTCTAAAAGAATGAAAAACATATAAAAAAGATATGCGTGATATTAAAAGGGTAATCTTGACATTTAACACTATTTACCTTTTAATTCTATTCGTAATTCTAATCCTTCAAATTTTCTAATTCATTTAACACAATTGAACTCGTTTCAAAAAATCATGTTAAACATCCTAAATGTCGTCATTTGTATCACAGTATTTGTTTTTGAATCTAATTTCAAAAAATTTCAAAGAGGAAGACGACAAAACAGCTTCTGTTACCGGCAACCTACACGTGGCGGTTTATGCAAGTTGTCTCTTTTTATCCATCTTTTTCTTTTTCCATTTTTAGTCTCCTTCCCTCCCTCCTTCCATCGTATTCATTCATTGTCATCAACTCTCCACAATTCTCTCACTCTGATTACTAATTCTTTCATCAACGCTATTCATTCGTCACCGGCGAACTCCGTTATCTCGTTAACGGCCGTTACTTGTTCGTCGGAACGGTAATCAGGAAATTAACGGTAATACTAACAGTTTTCAACGTGTTGTAACTCAATTTTGACGTTCAATCAGAAAATTAGGTTTTGGACGAATATTAATTAAAGGCTTTTAGAAGCTCGTTCCGTTATTCTGTTAGACGTTATTATTTCGATTATTGATGTTACCGCTATTCTATCAGGCGTAATTTCAGTTATTAATGTTATGATATGAATATGAATTCAATTAACCGATTATAACATTGATTATTAATTTATGTTTATAGATTCCGGATTTAGGTTTGCGTGTTTTCATTATTAATTAGTATTCGGTAAAAGTAATTAGTTACAGAGAGAAGCTTATGGTTTAATATGAAATTATATTTGAATGTGTGATTTTAGTGTTGTTTGAAATTATATGAAACCGAAAGAGAAAATGCATTTGAGTATTGTTGAGGATGAATCTTCATCGGATCAAATTGTTCATAAACCAGAAGAAATCGATTGGCAGATGCTCAATAAAACGAAGTTTTTCTTCTTAGGCGCAGGGCTGTTCTCATGTGTATCGGCTACGCTTTATCCTGTAGTGGTTTTGAAAACTAGGCAGCAAGTTTCATCGTCACATTTGTCAAGTCTTAAAACTGCCTTTTCGATTTTGAGGTATGAAGGTTTACGAGGCTTGTATAGAGGGTTTGGGACTTCAATAATTGGAACGATTCCTGCTCGAGCGTTGTACATGACAGCGCTCGAGATTACTAAGAGTAATGTTGGAACTAGTACTAGTAGGTTAGGTTTTCCAGAACCTACTGCAGCTGCGATTGCTAATGCCATGGCTGGATTAACTGCTGCATTGGCTGCACAGCTTGTTTGGACACCGATTGATGTTGTAAGTCAACGACTCATGGTTCAAGGGAATGATTACAGCAATTTGAAATTCTCGACTTCACTAAATTCGTGTAAGTATATGAGTGGGATTGATGCTTTTAGAAAAATTCTTAATACCGATGGGCCTAGAGGTTTATATAGAGGTTTTGGTATATCCGTAATGACCTATGCACCATCAAATGCAGTTTGGTGGGCATCGTATTCTGTTGCTCAAAGACTTGTTTGGGGTGGAATTGGGTCGTATGTGTATAGGAAAGACGATGATATTAATGAAAATGGTGGCGTGATTGCTCTCAGACCTGATTCAAGAACGGTAATGGCAGTTCAAGGTGTTAGTGCAGCTATGGCAGGGGGCGTCTCCGCTTTAGTTACAATGCCGTTAGATACAATCAAGACGAGATTACAGGTTCTTGATAATAGTGATGATAACAATGGGAGGAAAGGAGCGACGGCTGGACAAACTGCTAGGAATTTAATAAGGGAAGGTGGATGGATGGCTTTGTATAGAGGTTTAGGTCCGCGATGGGCTTCTATGTCTATGTCGGCAACTACCATGATAACAACTTATGAGCTTCTTAAACGGCTTTCGACTAAGAATCAAGAAGACTTGATTCCATGAATTCATTAGAGAACACACAATGGAATAGATAACCAAGGTATCCAACTCTCCTGGGTCCTAGGAAACTTCACTATTCCTGTAAGTTACATATTGTCTATTATGTTAATGATCATTTGTTATTCCAATGTTTGTGATTACAGGATTAGTGTGAGATTCTCTATTTTTTGTTCATATCCGGGAAATGATTTGTACACCGAGTGATTTACACATCATAAAATCACGTTATTAATGCAAATAAGATAACACCATGTATATACATGTTTGTAGTGTGCACATCATTTTCTCATATCTAACAGTACCAGATTATAGAATATATTTTAATTTAATGTTCATATCTAATCACTTGTATAAGCTTATCTTATATATCGCAGAATGTCACTGTCTATATAATTGAATGCTCAACTAGGTTGTCACTTTTAAGTATCACTTTTGCTTTTCAAAAGTTTTCAAGATCTTGGATCTTTATCCATGGAGTAGATAATGGATCAGGAATTAGGAATCTGATAATGTTAAATTTTGGTTGGTAAGGGATCAGGACCAACATTTCTTCTGTTATATTTATGAAATTTTATTAAATTGGCACTATCTATAAGCAGATGTTGATGGGTGGAGAAAATTTGGGTAACTTTTATAATGTTTTTGGAATTTTTGTACCTCAACAATGAGTTTAGTGGGACTACCTACCATTTAAGAGGGTATCTTTTAAGTTTATATATTACAAGTTGATGGATATTTTTTAAGTTTTGTATAATCCCAAGCAGAGGGCATGATTTCCAGACTACCCATGTTTTTGTAAAGTATTGTACTTTACTAGTTTTCAGCTATCTTATTTAATGTTTCATTACAAAGTTATGTTGTTACTTGTGAGTAACAATGAAATATAAGAAGCACTATAGTATGTAGTACACACAAAAAAAACAAATTGTAGATTGGAAATGCTAAAAGAAATTTCTATAATACATCCTAATGTGAAATCAATATTGCAGTATTTTATTCAAAATTACTCTTTTTACATAAAATAGAATGTTTGAAATAAAATGCAATACTATAGTGAAATTTCAAATGGTTTGTTACGAACGCAGCTAATGCTTCCTAAAACAGAACAATCTTACACAAATTATGTGCGCACACAGACATACACACACAAAAATAGTTCGTTGATGCGGTATTTTTTTTTCCTTTTATGATTTTGTAACGAGTTCACTATCATAGTCCGGTAGATCATCTTAAGATGGTACTATAAAAGAAAACTTTTTCAATGACTAAACTCTTGGATTGTTAAGATGATGCAAACTTTTTCAATGACTAAACTCTTGGATTGTTAAGATGATGCATAGTTTGAAAAGTAATTACCATAACTTGCCCACAGTACTGACCAAATTATACAGTAACTGAGATCCGCTGACCAAAATATGCAATGCAAGAAAAGGGCTAACGACATCACTAGACTTTCGACGACACAAGTTAGAGAGTATCAAAGTACACAGTTAAGACACAACATGATACCACTACAACATCAGGGACGAGCTCTTTTGTTGCTGCAGGTTGGGCACTTGTACTGCTTGATATGTTCGGCTCTAGCTGGTGTGATCTTCACACACTTACCATGGAACCACTTCTCACAAATGTCACAGCATATCCAGAACTCATCTGCTGCATAATTCTCCCCACATGACCCACACAAGGTTTCCCCATGCTCGTCCTCGTCATCATCATCCAACCCATCATCATCGTCATCATCATCTTTTATTGCTGGTGGTGGTGGCGGCTGCTGCTTTGGATACTTCCCATGAGATTCTGGTTCCCGCTGCTCAGTCAACAAAAAATAAACATAATTACAGGTCCAATTAGTTTGATTAGGATATCGTTTATGTCTAACTGATCAAACGGGTAAAATTCGAAAATGGCTGAGAAGGAAACAAGTCAATGGGTCGAGTGTCGCCCCAAGTGTAAACTCACTCAGGAACCTTTTAAATCAAAATACTAGATCATTTTTGAAATAGTAACTAATTTGTAATCCTATTTGAGACACACTAATCATTTATAATAAAAGTTCCAATTTCTTGGACAAAAAGTGTTTTGACCAACCTATCCCATTTTCACCTGGACCAAAAGATTATCCTTTTTAACCTGAATCGTTTTTGACTGGCAGAAGTGTTTCGCAACCTGTACAACCCTCCCATTTTGTTTAGCAAACAGCCTTGCAAATGTGAAAGGTGGCCTCAATAGTAAGTTTTTATTATTGCAAACAGAAAGGAAAAGTATTAAAATCCCTTTACCGATTTCGAGTTTGACTTCGATTTGGTGCTACAGTGATTGAAGCCTGCAATTTTCTCCTTCTGGCTTTTCTTAGCAGTGCCATTTACAGCCTCAAATATAGTTGGGAGATCATTTATCATGTTGAAGAGTCGTTTCCTGCATCCCATGGAAAGACGAATTTCAAAATGCTTAGCTTATAATAACTGTCAGCAGAAATGGAAGAAAATGATTGAACTTCGTCTGTAGATCTTAATGTGTGATAGATATCTTAAACTGCTTTTCTTTACATGATGCTTACCAGATCCACAACGATTCCTACATTCCAGTACTTCAAAAGGGAACACTTCTTCACAATCTTATTTGCATGGCAAACATAGGTAAACATGGTCCTATTGTCGCTGTATTTAAGTCGTATACGCACTTAATAAAAAAAACACACACACGCAAGAAACATCCACATACCTACTCAAATGTATGGGGAAGGGCCATATCAAGTGCGTATGTCATATATGATACAGAAATGGAGTAATGTACCAGATATGCTAGTCATTTTATCCTAAATAACAGACTCAATTAGTAGTCACTGCAAGACAGAGCCTGCCTTTCACAAGATTTTCAATAACTAGACTATTTAATGGACCATGGTTTACATGAAATTTTAACACAAGTATACTTAGTCATGCCCCTTCTACTTGGGAGGTAAACTAACTTCAAACGATATCAAATCCACAAATGCATCTCAGACTAAACATTCTAGTTCTGATTAGGGTTCTTATCTATGGTGAAATATCAATTAACAGGATTCAACGCGTAAAGAGCAACTCGGTGACACCTCACCTTGTTGTAAACTTATAACTTATGGGCCTATCTTCCTTGTAAAGTGCCACCTCAGACTACAATTCCCCCCAAAATGTCGAATTTACGTATCAAGATACATGCAACATCCTACCTGAACCAAATTACATTTCTCCCGGTCAAAAATAAAATAACTTCCTATATATGGATGCCAGACCTAGTATTTCTCAACTCAAAAGACAATGAAACATAGAGTAGGTTGTTTCAAGACAATAGTTGATGGTAATTCATGCATCATTTGTATCAGACTATCAGTACAAAATCAATATCAAAAGGATTTACCTGTCAGCTTTATCAAATCCGAATCTAGCACCAAAATAGAAGGCAACAGAAAGCAGCCAAGCGTCACTATGGACAGCAACCAAAGATAACCAGTCCTTTTCTTGCATCCCATCTCTAGCAAAGTTAATACCCAGTGCTGGTTCTGGGAGCTCCGGCGGCACCTCTTCAGCAGGCAAATTGACCTCCCATTGCTCACTAGGAAAACCATACAAACACAGATTCTCCTTTTCTGTACAAACAAAGCGCACAGCTTTTTCACACAAAACGAACAGAACAATAACTAGAATAGTAAGGTACCATGGGTAAGATTCAGATTACAATGTCGGCCTCTTTAAGTTCATTAATTTAAACTTTCACTTCAGATTTAGGACCTCAGCAATTTCACCCACATGCATACATTTGTTTGACACCTTAATACTTGATACGAGTTCTTAAGCTTGGCTAAATGCCAAACATGAGCACTTGATGAACTAAGTTCATGTTTCTTATCACAAAATTGGACAGCAAATCAATTTGGAATGAAATGATTATATGACAGAGAAATGAAGATGAAATGATAAACTGACTTTGTTACTTGAACAATGAAATATTATTAGTGATTCGTCTATCTTCTAAGTTCTAACCATGTTTCCTAATAATTCCATACAGCTTCTTTACTTGAGTGAAAATCTAATGAAAAATTATCAACATAATTAACCAAATCAAGAGTAAGGACTAGAAGGTATGTGTTGTGTGCATGCTCCCTATTGCAGGGGCAAATTTTTACAACTAGACCACATCTACAAATCCTTAGGTACACATCTTCACTCATGATAGGATAAAATGGACTTTTCAAATCAAATTCATTTAGTGTTGCAGGTTTAAACGCAAAATCTTTTTTGTGAAAACACCGATAACCACATTGAACTTTGAAGAATGGAGAACAAAACTTGGTGGAAAGAAATTTATAACCGAATCCACATCAGTTAAACATTTGGAAAGTCCTAGGTATGGAATCAAAAGGTATAACTTGCATTTGTTTTGTTGACGATGAGAGTAAGATGATTAGAAAGGAGTCTTAAGCACATTCAAATATGTCTACTTAATGCAACTGTAAATTCAGAGATCATTAACTATATGAGGAAAGCTAAAACATGTCACACGGAGAGCATAAACGTACAGGGTAACATCAAAGGAATGTCAAATGATACTCACATGGTTGCTGTAATATATCTAAACAAGTCTTTGTCGGTATTTAACAGTCAAAAATATATACAAAAACATGACTAATCCATATAAATTTTTAGAAATTACAGATATATCCTAGAGTTGAGTAATGCAGATTAGGCTAGTAATCTCAATTCGACATCTACACTAATCTAGAAGTAACCTAACTGCTTCATTAATCCATAAATCAAACCTCAATTACATAGTATTAACAAACATATCCCACATTACTACAAAATATATACATATATAGAATGATGTAGCAGTAAACACTCAATAGTCAATAGTACAAAAGAGTAACAAAAATGGAATAGATACCAGTTTCCACTTTTGAAGAGACACCAACTTAATTAATACTAATAGATACCTTATGGTAAACTAATTAACACTCCGATTTTTAATTTTTTTTTTTTTTTAATTTTAATATTTTACCAATTTTAGCCTAATGCATGAATTTGACATGCAGGATACAGAATTGAATATTATGTATATAAAATTTGAATACAATGAAAAAATAAAGCAAGAACCCTAACCAGGATCGCACTGCCGGTAAAATTCGCCAACCTCTGCAACAATTCAAACAAAATTGAAAATGAATTTTAAAAAATGTACGGAATAAAAATAGAATGAACGAAGGAAAAGGACAAAACACAAAATATGTATCTATACAGATATAGGTATAGATATAGATATAGATACAATAGTACCGGTGGTAAGAGCTTTGATCAATCCCGCACGGCGACCTTTAAAATCCCTAAAAACTTCTTCAACTGTGCGCGGATTATACTGTGCACCTGGTCCTCCATCCATGTTTTTGTTTAATTGCTCAGCTGATATAAATATATATATATATATATAGATATAATGTAGAAATTGAAGTGAAGTTTAGGTCAAAGTAGTAAGAAATTAGAGAAAGTAGCAGTGTAGTGTTGTAGCAGTTACTAAAGAGATGAATGAAAATTGGGGGCGGATTTGAATCTAATGATAGAAGAGGGGTTTAACTGTATTTGATTTATGGGTGATGAGTCCGAGATATAAATAATAATAAAAAATAATAAATGAATACATAAACTTAAAAAAAAGCAGTAATTCCAATTTTGGAATTTTACCTCTCTTTTTAAAAATCAAATGATGGGCTAATTTTAGACGGGGAAAATATTTATATCTGTATCTATTATCTATTACCATCTATAAAGCATGTTTGTAACATCCTGAAATTTTCGGTAATATTTTAAATACATTGTATGTCTTACTTTATTAAAATATGAATTTTAGATTTATTAGAATCAATTAAGGAAAGGTAATTATATTGTTGAGAATTGAGACTAGAAGGGTAGGAGTGTAAATACCCATTTAATTTATTTACTTATAATAAAAGACCACAAGTTTCTACTCCCTTCTACACAAATTCGTACCTAACACACCCCACACACACAAAACCCCTGAACTTGCTTGAATCAAAATGAAGAAGGAAATTTAGAGCATTTTAGCATCAAATTGAATTCAAGGAAGATAATTTAAGCTTCATCTACTTGCATCTATCAACTAAGGTATGTGTTCTTGCTACATTTGACCTAGAAATTTAGAGAAGGGAGAATTAAGTTTATAATTAAATGCAATAGATGAAATTAGTTATACTTGTGAATTCCTAATGCTAAGGAAGGTTAAAAATTTGTGGGTATTAATGTTAACTCTTAAATATGGATGATTTCTTTGTTGAAGCTTGAATAACCCAATTTGAGAGGTCAAGTTTATTGAAGAGTAGATAACCCATAGAAGTGTTAATTGAAATCGTTGTTTTGATGATTATGAGTGTTGATAAAGGATATAGTAAGAATAATCACTCAATATGAGGAATTAGGAATTTTACATCTATGAAACTTTGCTGGGTTTGACCTTAAAAAGTCAAACTGGACCAAAGTGTGTTGACTGGAGAACTAATTGATAAGAATACAATGTGATGATGATTATATTCTAATTATGTGTTGTAAATGTATGTGACAACTATTAGGTGATAAAGAAGTGGACGTTCGCCTTGACATCTCATCAAGTTCAAAACCTCTAGGTGAGTAATTAGGAACTAGATGAGTCAAATTGACCACATGAATCCGGATTACACCCGTGTAAGAGGATTCATGTGTCAATTAACGTTTAGTTTACTTGTTTTCATGAAATTAATGTTTATATGTTGATGGTCGTTTGTGAATAAGCCAATAACTCTTCTATGGAGTTATGTCTTTCTTGCTCGTTGGTAAGTTGTTACACACCACAAATTGATTGTGGATTGTGGAGGAGTTTCAGCTATATGCTGAGATCAGTTGTTGTATGATGATGATGTTGATCCCAGATCCGTGGAGAGAAGAATATGATGTTAGACTTATTTCATTCATTATGTATATGCGTTGTGTTACTTGTTGTATGTTCATAAGTCATATGTGACTATTGTGATCGCTTGATAGATGAATGTTAGAGATATTACATATGGGTTAAAAGATGGTGGTAAGTTATTTATTCATGGTGTTATTCATTGTTGATATATGTGTATTGTTTATTTGAGTATTCTATTTAGTTTCTTAATTACTCACTAAGCGAAAGCTTATTCCTTTAGTTGGTTACATTTTGTAGGACCAACTGTGACAGGTAAGAAGGAAGATCGTGGAAAGGGAATAGCCTAGTGTAAACGTGGATTGGACTTTTGGCAATAGGTGAAGTGGATCTAATTACTTAAATATAGTTGTGAATGCTAACTTGTATGGAATGCCCAGTTTTTGTAATGGTGTCAAAACGGGTCGGATGTCATTTTGCTAAGAAACTTTAGTTGATAAATGATGAAATTTGGAATGAAAGTTGTTTGGGATGTCACTTTTGATTATGGGAAACAATGATATGTTTTGTGGTTATGTTTGGTGTTGAAATGTGATTAAAAGTAGAAAACTGGACAGCAAAAGCCTATCCGGCGGATAGGATGTGCAGAGAAGTGCGTTTTTGGACCGAAATGGGCTATCCGGCGGATGGCACTATTCATCCGGCGGATAGCACTATTCATCCCGGAAAAAAAATAAAAATTCTTAAAGTTTGGGCTTAACAATGTCCATGTGTTGAATCTTAGTTCTTAAAAAGTTAATCAAAATTACAAATTTACCCTTAATGTTATTTTACCTATTTATGTCCTAATTAAGTAATCAATTATATAAATTTCAAGTGATCTATTTCTAAAATTAAGATTGAACTATTCTTATATGTTAAGGTTTATTGATTTTTAACTTTTATAATTTATAGATATTTTTTAAGTTACTATATATTTATATACATAATCCATTAATGCAATTTGTGAATGTTCACTCTCAAAAACGAATGAATGAAATATGTCACAAATTTAAATTTTGAAAAATATTAGAATCTAATTCAAGTAAATATAATTATGAAATAATTGAAATATGTTATGTGTGTCTGGTTGATACATAATAAAATTAAATTTATAACAAATAACATATATATAATACAGGTAATTTATAAATGATATAGTATAATAATATATTAATATTGAGTGTAATAAGGTATAATATATAAAATATATAACATAACATTAAATATTATAAGTAAAAATTTCATTTATTATATAATATTATATTATAATATAGTATAAAAAATAAAAATATAACATGTCATATTATATATTAAATTAAATTATAATATGGTATTATATGACATGATAGAATATACTATATAATATTAATATATTATATTATAATATACTCACATCGTACTAAAATAAATGTTCACAATATAAATGAAATACATAAGAAACTAATGTTCACAATATAAAAATGAGAAAAATGCTCGTATGAGGGTTATATAGAACATTTTCTTTCTATATGAAATACATAAGAAACTAAGCTAAGATATGTAGTAAGTTGCATGATTTATCTTCACAAGATAATATGGTATATATGCCCGTTAAGTGAAGATTTAGATACGTGAAAGCTTGGGTGTGGGTGAAAGTTATTCAAATGGGAGAGACCACGTCCATGCAATAGTTCAATTCAACGTGATCTGATTGTATGTTTTCAGTTTATATGTCTCCAAAGTTATGAATAGAGTCA
Source organism: Logfia minima (assembly GCA_963921325.1). NCBI lineage: Eukaryota > Viridiplantae > Streptophyta > Magnoliopsida > Asterales > Asteraceae > Logfia > Logfia minima. The sequence goes on along the minus strand of OY992771.1, from coordinate 669,511 downwards.
TATGCGATCCGTAAGATTATAAGATTTGTAAATATGTTTGATAAAGTCACATCGATTTAGACAATTTATAAATATGTTTGAGACCAATTTGTTCTTTTCGAAAATGCACCTATCGATAAATACATAAATGCATTCTTTTCCACCAACTAAACACGAAGTAATATTTTATAATCCTGTTATATATCAAATCCTTTCAGTTTCTTCAATAAGGTTTTAAATCTTCTAACAGAAATAGTTTAAAAAAAACAAAAATTGTTATCTAACTTTGGTATGCCGTTTTATAAATTGCATGCCTTAGGTACACTGTCCGTACTCTTTTCTTCCTAGAGTTTTGTGTTGCAAAGTTTATGGATAGAGAAATTAAAGAAAGAATGATGAATACAAAACACAACTGGACGGCGGAAGAAGAAGCAGCTCTCCGTGCCGGAGTAGCAAAATACGGCACCGGAAAATGGGTCAACATTCTTAACAATCCACAGTTTGCTCCTTTACTCGCCAATCGATCAAACGTTCATCTAAAATGTGTGTTTCTCATGCAAACAAAAGTGACTTGATTCTATTACTTGTTTTGAAAATTGAAACACATGCATGCTAGCTTTAATTAAGTACGTAATTACAGGCACGTGATTTTTTTATGTAGTTGTAATGATTTTGATTATACGATATTTGGATTTGTGTTTGAAAGATAGTTGAATTGGTGTTTGTAATGAAATGAACAGATAGTGCAAACGTTTTGAAATTAGGGTTTGTAAATAATTTGATATATACTATTACTATGTGCTTGTATACCTGTATATTTTTTATTTTATGTTTGTATTGCATTTTCCCACTTTATTATTTATGACTTTGGGCTTTTTGTAATGCATTAAATAGATGAAATTGCTCAAGGGTTTATTTTAAATGGTAGGTTAACCTGTGAAGGAGTTTTTACTAATTTATAGTTTTTCTTGGAAGTCATCAGTTTTTCTATTTTTTTGGTCTTTGGAAGTGGTGTCTGTTGACTGGCTTAAGCTTTCAAAAAGAGTTTAAACTTCTCGAAATTAGTTGCAACATTCCATGAAATATATTGGCTGTTGCTTACATTCTCTTTATGATTCTGTATATTTTAATAATAAAAATATGGAGATGTTGATGACCAGAAATAATGAAGGATTGGCTTGAAATGAAAGTATAAATAGTTTATGGTTTGGAATAGGTTTAAAATGTATTTAATTTACAGTATTGGTTGTTTTACTAGCTAGTTGTATACATTTTCAGTATTAGTGGTTCGCGTGCTTCCTGTTTTTAGACGTATAAATTAATTATCTAAATCTATATTAGATTACTATATAATATATGATATCGTCATGTTTTGAAAAAACAGATCAATTGCATACATCAAGTGCTCAAATGGTACTCATTGCTGCTTATGTGTAATATATTTATCGACTCATTATAACACACTACTTTTAGATTCTTATTTGAGATTGTGTCTTATACTAGTTATGAGCAATTGGATTTTGAAGCAATTTCATCACTCGGTGATGTGAATGGGCTTGATATAAATGCAATTCAGCGCATTATTGAGGTTAGATCTCACTTTCTTCCTTTCCGTATCTTGTTAGTTATTCAACAAAGTTTGGTCATTTATCTCGGTGTTATTGTAGCATTTGTGTTGGTAGCAACTCTGTTGGTTTCCAATGGATATTTGAACCCATCTCTATCTATCTATAAGTTTCTAGAGAATGAGTTTTATTATCTCTATAACTTTTGCAGCAAAACCATGATCAGACACCAAAGAATTTCAGGAAATTCTTGCGTACCAAGCTTGGAAAACTTCTTCTGCAAGAAAAACTTGAGAAGGTAAGTAATTCTATATGAACAATGCGAAGTTTAATAATGTTCAATATACCTTAGTTACTAATTATATTGTAAACAATTTCACTTTATCCTTCCCTAACAGCATTAATTATTTACCACCTAAATATACAGGTTGATAACAGTTACAAACTTAAAGAGGACTTGCAAAATGCTAACGAGAATGACAATGATCCGTGGCTGGATTATGCATACACGTTGGAAGGTGCTGCATCTATAGCTGCCAACAAGATAGCAGTTTCTGAAAATTTGTCTCGGAATGCAGAACAAGCTGTCAAAAAACTAGAACGAGTGGAAAAATATGTGGAAGAGAACATGGCTGTTCTACAATTGGTTGAAGAACTGTACTCGAAATGTAAGTTGCCTTTTTTTAGCACAACAATAATGATATTTTTGAGCTTCAGATAAATCATATTCTTATAGACGTCTTATGAAGATTACCTCTTGTTTGAAACATGACAATAATCTTTATATTATCTTGCAGATTCAACTTCAGCTGATGGAATAGCTTTGCGGTTTTAGAGTGCTTTCTTCAGATGGAAAAATTATATTATGCAGCAAAGGGTTTGAAGATTAGGCGCATTATATTTCCGGCCTTTGACGAGTACTGTTAATGTTGTTGTGTACATATATACTATGTTGTCTGTATAGTAACCAGTTCTTGTTGTAATTGCTTATATTCTTATTTATCTTCTCAATCTTCTGATATTTCCAAACTGATTTCTTGTGGTGTCATGACCCCGCGAAAGCAGTGGTAAAAAACCCTCCATTTTTTATGTTACTGAAATTTGTAAAATTTGATAAACTCGGGTTTTAGGACTTATACATTTGAGCTTATGACATATTTAAACCGATAACTCTACTTGGTAAATCCATAAACCATTAAAATGAGACTATCTACTTTTTAATGTACCAGTATCAATTAACACATAAGCTGAAAGAATAAGTTTACCAAAGTGTCCCTTAATCGAATACGAATGCATTATGTAAAGCTTATTGGTCTAGATCCTGGGCCAACAGCCCAGTGGGCTTTATTCACTTCTCCATAAAATGTCAGAAGGTGCCCCGATAGAATTGAATAATTAAAGCCAACAGGATAAAATAATCAAACACGACAGCAACAAGTGAAAGAGCATGCCAGTGGATCATCATTTCAATCTCATAATGCAACTATATATTCTCTTTCAGCCTGTCTTTTGTGTTTTCCTCACAATCATAATACGACATACCTATTGCAACCACAAGAAGCTATACTCTTAAGAATACGTATATTAAAATTATAGTTTTGAGAAACTATGTCATGATGCATACATGGTCTGATGCTATATATGCATTGATAAATGACGATAGATCTTAGGTTGATAATTATAATGGCTGGTTAACTGTGTTATAAGAATATGAGAATCAGGTGACTACATGAAGGCCATTTGTAGTTTAAGAAAATGTGTTATATTTCCCAAGGAGGTAAAGTTTAGCTAATTGATTGGAAAACTTAACCATATAACCGAAGTAGGAGATAAGATTCATTATTTCGTAATATCCATGATGCGAGTATCGATCCACTTACTAATTTTCTATAAACTAATGGGTAACCACTAATATCTTGTGTATACAAGGAGTATCGGGTCCCACATCGGTCCACTAATGTTTTTCATTAGTGAGTTGTGTTATATATAAACGAGGGTGAAGGCTTATGTTATCAACGAGTCCCACACGACATACAAGTGTACTCTCCTATCTTTCAATCGTATCTAAATGATTTAGGGGTCATGTATTAATAGCGTTATTCAGTTTGTGTTAATAACATTATACGTAATTAATTTCCACTTAGGTGAAAAAGAATGTACGATGATCATAAAATGGAGAATATGACTTGTAACTAAAAAGTTATTGTGAATTGCACGAGCAACCCCATCACGAACACGGACTTTCCCCCACTGGGTGCATACACCTAAATGCCTTTATAATATGAATGCCTTTCATATAATTACGAAAGCCGTTTATATTAAATGTTTGTTTTGTTTTTCTATAATTGTATGCAATCAACTTGAGTCAGATGTGGGCATTAAAGTTGGGGTTGATGAGCCCAATGTACTTAACTTGGATCCTTAGTTCAGGTTGAGTGTGCTAGGCACAAGAAAGCCGTGAGTTGCGAGTTATAGTATTGCTCTAAATCTAATGTTGTTAAATTAATTGTTTTCTTTCCTTTTGAGTCTATAATTGCCGCATTATAAAATCGTGTATTCACTAAGCATGAACTGCTAATGTTTTATTTAATTGTGTGTGTCCTTAGGTAATCGAATGGAGATGGTAGGTTTGAAACTCAAGGGCAAAGCTAAAGAATACATAGATTTGGGTTCGAAGGTAGTTAAGAACCGAGCAAATGGTATAAAGCTTGTTATTCATTTTGTTATCTTTCGAAAACAATGTTTCAAATATGTAAATCTTGATAACTAATCTTTTGAAATCAATGGTTGACGTATTTAGACTCTTGACCATTTGAATATTGACCCGTTTGGTCAATTCTCTTTTGACTTAAGTTATATATACTTCTTCTAATATGATATTTTAATTTTATTAATATAAATACTTTCAACTTTTGTTTCACTATTTTCTTATTGGTTTTAAAATAAATATAGGTGTAACAATATATCTCCGTACTTCTCAATAGGCTCATATGTGATTCGTAATTGAATGATAGATAAATGTTTGATAAAGTATAGACAAGTGGATAACTCGATCCAGTTACATTACATAAAACAATGTTTGATTTGAGCTCAAAGTGAATGTATAAGTACATTATAAAAAATAAAAAAATAATAAAAAGGTAAAAGCTAGAGAAATTTTAGTAAGACGTGGATAGTTTGTTAGCTTTCTAAATTAATAAGGGTATGTTTCTTGATTATTAATTACTTTACAAATAGTATTTAAATTACTGTTCGAATTTAATATTTCAAACCTTGATGTTTGAGTTACATGAAATTTAAATTATGTGGACAATTCACGAAGAGCAAACAAGATTTTAGACAAGTGAGAACAAGTTCAATGATTTTGACGATTGAGAGAAATTCGTATTCAGTGTATGTATCAAAATGATAACCGTTTTTTGTCTTTGAAAACCAGAAAACTAACTCGGCGGTTGAAATTCATATTTTCACACATGGTCCATCAACTAAATTCGTTTTGGTTTTGGTACATTGCCTTTTGGACCCCGCAAGAGTGTACAATCCCCTTGACCCCTACCATTTTAGTCGTACCTTAATCAACCTAGACTAATCTAAGTGTACACTCCACATTTCATAACTTGTATTAAAATTAAAGTGTAAACCCCTTAATACATATATTATTTCTATCATACCAAGTCAGTAAGATGACGCTAAAACTAATGACATATATCTGTAAACTCTAATTTTACAGGTTAAATGTTTCGTAGTGTTCAAACTAAAGCTTATCCATTGTGTCTTTCAATGCCTATTCATATTCATATTCAACAATATTTACATTTAATCACAAACCGAACACCACTATGCCATTTCCTTAATTTGAACAACTTAAACTTTGAATGAGTTGTTAAGACTTTTTTCATGTAATAGTTGACTCTTTAAGCTTTCCAATGAGGTATCGAACGTCTTAATCAAAGTTACTGTAAATTTTCTATGACAAACTTTCTGCCATGTTCAGCAACATGAGGTCGCAGGCTGCGTCCAGGGGGTCACGGGTGTGACCCGCATCAGGCCAGCCACTCCAAATTTACCCAAAAATTCACCCATTTTCAACCAGACTTGTTTCTAACACTTCTATTATTAAAATTTCACTGTTATTATGCAAGATATTTTTATGAGGCTTTCAGACATTTTTATGTTACCTTTTATCAAATTTAAGACACTAGTACAAATGTAAAATTGTTAGATGGAGGATAAAAAAGAAATGGTCCGTCCCTCCCTCCCCATGGCCCCTAAAATCTTCCGCAATGGAGCTACTGCGAATGTGATTAACGGTGGTGGTGATGGTCGTTGTGTTATTCTGTAGATTACCCCGATGACGAGTTCTTCAATGCAAATGCCTGGAAGCTAAGGTTATCTGCTTATTATATTTATTAGTGTGGTGATTTATTTGTCATAAATTTTCGAGCTTCACTCGACCTTTTATGTTAAGTTTTTCACTTTTAAGCTAGTTCTTTTACTTTCTGCTTTTTTTTTCTAGGTTTATGCCAAAATATTTAATTTGTGCGATATTTTTGAGTTTTGTGCGATTTGTTTGAACTTCGTGCGATACTTTTGATTTTTATGCTTATATTTTTTACTTTTCTCTACAACTAGTTAACTACAATAATAATATTATAACTGCTTAAATAAAATGATTTAGCCTTTAGGAGACTATAAACACTAATTATACCTTTTAGGCTGTGTTTAACCCCATGTAATCACAAACTTTCATGGAAATGACACACTTCAAATCTGGTATATGTGACCATCAAGCTAAGAACAATCAAGTGTCAATAACATAACTTGGTGTGCTGGATATTAATGCTTCCAAGTATGTGTTGTGTCTCATCAGTCATAGGTTATCTACACATGAGAACCTTGAAAATAGTTGATATAGTTTGGCTGGTATTATTCTTCCTTTGATTGGAATTGTTGCATATGGTGCTCCAGCATTTCTGGCACTGAAGTTGGGTGCAAAGGACTTGCCTTTTGGGATTCATGAAACTACCGGTGGATTGATTTTACTTGGAACAACTACCTCAATGGCAACTGCAAGCACATACCTTTAGTACATTCTAGACACGCAATTTCCTGAAGCTTCATGATGTTACTGTTTAGTGTCGGTTCTGTTGTCATTCTCCTTGTTCTTCACGTCGGCAAAGGTACATTTTCACTTCTAAGAAGACATGGTTTTTGTACAAGTGAGTGAGCATTTCAGAAGTTAGATAAGCTAGATACCACTTTGGATAAAAAAGAGAACATACGATTTATTTATATGCGTACTTTATTCTCTCATCTATGCTCTTACATCTTTGAACATTGTTCTTCATGAAACTGTATATTTTTGTACGAATCACTATGTCCATACTATTACTATAACTACTACCTGCCACTCATTTTGTTATCTGCAGGCTGTAGAGAGTATAAATGTCTAATATATGAACTTTTGAAAACTAGTCTCTATAGCTTGATAATGATTTAAGCACTCTCATTTTTTAGTGATCAGTTTCACATGCCTGTTCTTATTGTATAAGTTGAAATTTTCTTCTAAAGATAGAAACCCCATATGGTTTGATAGTACATGTTCCATTTGAGAGACCATTATCTTGATGTCCAAGAGTACATTAAGAGGTGACCATTTCAGCAGCATTATGAATGCGTTGATATGGGTTGAGTGTTTTATCTCGATACAGTCGAACAAGTCAAATAAAAATTATTAGCTAAAAGGAAAGTGCGTCTAATGGGTCTAATAAGTTAAAAGATAGACAATAAGTGTTTGCCGAGCAGTAAAACCCAACTTTACATTTTTTGGCATGTAATAAAAATGGCATGTTTCTACCTGTTACCCACCCCGCCTGACCCACTCCTTTTGGTACTTGGGTAGATGTTTGGACATGAAGCAGCAAAGCTGTTCGATTATGTAGCCAGGAATGTAAGGGGGCTAAATTATAATCTTTTCCAATTTGGGTGATCGATGGTCAGATGAGCATGCTAACAAAACTATGCCTCTGCAGTCTCATTTCACTGTTGGAATGTTCTTTACTTGAACCTTGCAAATTTTATTAAACATTTTTCACAAAAGAATTTTTTTAGTAAATTTAATCATCTGTGTGTAGCCCTTATTTTAGTTGCTTTTTATTTGTAATTATCATTTTCACAAGTGTTCAGAGTTGAATAAATTTAGACATTTGCACTCCATCCATGCTGAAATAAAAGCAATGTTTGATCGTCATATATATTAGTCAACTGTATAAGATACATATCTCTAGTTGTGAATTGCGAGAATTAATGGACTGAAAAGATATATGGGGATAAAAATTCATGTAAAAGTTAGCAATTTTATTACGTTAATGAACTTCCCACTTCTTGAAAAGCTTTCATAATGTCCATCTATGAAGCATTACATGTTTCTGGATTCCAGGTATTAAAGGGATATCAAGAGTTCCCATATCTTGGTAAAGCATCTGGATTCAAAGCTGGTGAGTTCAGTGAACAGGTAGCAAAGCTTGCTAAACAACGTGTTGAGTTGATATATTGTTGTTGTATGCTCACAGAACCTCATGTTGTATTATGTACGATGTAGAACAATAAAGCAAGAAATTTTGGCTTTGTTATAATGTAAGTGTCCTAGTTTTGGACATTCTACGAGGTTATTAGTATACCCAGCTTTGTTAGCAGATGTTTCATAGACATTGGGTTAATAACCTTGTGATCTTGACCTTTTAGATAATGTTGAAATGTTAGATTTATGTACAATTGTACCATCAATTACATGAGTTTGTTAATTCCAATCGTTATTTTGTACCATCATATGTTTGTCTTTCATTTACCATCCATAACCACAAGCTTTGGCTTTTGTTACATCTTTTGTCCACATTGGACTTTTGTATGAGAGTGATCCCTTAATTAGTATATAAGGTTCTTATAAAGTGTCCCCTCTATATGGACCTGCCATTGGACCTTTTTTAAGAAAACATGTTACAGTTGACTTAATTACTTTTTCTGTAAGGGTTCAGGTACAGTGTCTCGTCAAGTATGATATATGTTTGATAAAGTCTCATCAAATTAGAAATCTTTTTTGGATAACTCGAGCTACATTACATAACAACAATTGATCTCAAACCAAACATTCTTGTAGACTTAACTTCACTTGTTGAGCACAACAACCTGGTCACGGGCCGCTGCAACCTGCATTTGGTCAGCCACTCAGAATTTACCCAAACTTTCACCCATTTTCAAACAAATTGTTTCAAACACTTGTATTATTAGAAGTTCACTTCCAAAACATATGAGACCATTTCAGACACGTTTTAACCATTAAATGACCACTAAATTCATGGATTAATGTCAAAAATTTTGATCCCGAATTGCCTATTTCTTTAAACTCAACTCTTTAACCAATTGCATCTTTAATCAGATCTAGTAATGATAAGTGACTAAAACTCCAATATACAATTACGTAGGTAATATGAATAAGTGGATCTGAATAGAGTGGACAAAAGAACTTCATGATAAACACAAGAATGATGTGAATCAGATTAGTGATGAAAGTAAGAATTCATCTTTGGTCGGTTAAAAAGATATATTTACTTTGCAAAGATGAATTCTTACTTCTATCACCAAGCTTACTCATGGGATTCTTGAGTTTATCATGAAGTTCCGGAGTCCACTCTATGTTGATTCTCTTACTAATATCACTACTAGATCTGATTAAACACGCAATTCATCAAAGAGATACGTTGTCAGAAAGGGGCTATCTGGGCAGGTCAACCTGAATCCACGAATATAGTTGTTGTTTAATGGTTAAACTTGTTTGAAATTGTATAAAATATGTTTTGGAAGTGAAATTTTGATTAGAAGTGTTAGAAACAAGTTTGGTCGAAAATGGGTGAATTTTTGGGAAGTGGCTGGCCTGATGCAGGTTGCAGACTGCGACAATGGTACTCAACATGCAGGGACGGAACTTTCCATCTGGACCTCGTCCAAATCTACATCCTGGACTGGATTGTGCTCCTTTTCTACGGTCTCAGATGAACTTTTCATTCCCATTTGGTTCAACTTGGTTGTCTCATGTCCCTCTGACGTCAATTGGGTAATCAAAAGAAAGACGTTTCTTCCAAGCAAGAACAGAAGACAACGACCTTCTTTTGCGTATCAGGTCACCTGCATTTGCAACCCATCCCTTATATATCCTGGAAGATTCGATATAAGATCATTAGGGCTTCCAATGCAAGTATGTTAAGTATACACGTATAAGCACACACATACTCAGTAGCATTGCAAGATTCAGGTCTGTATCAGGGTATGTACTAACAAAAGAAAAAGTATTGAAAAATGCACCATAATAACATACTCTATATTAATATTATTTTTATTTCATTTGCCCATGATCACTGGGAGAAAAGTTATGAATCCACTCACGTGTTAGAAATTTCAATTGTATCGTCATATGCACTTTTCCGTTTCCTAGCGGCCTCACTTTTGGAAGCTGGAGTATGGATAGCTACAAAATATAATTTATGTTCACCAGCATTCAAGAACCGGTTAGTAAATAAAAATCCCATAAAAAACAATAGATTAGTCTGCTTGGAGACTTCGATTTTACCTGAAACATCTGGAGCCTTTGACTAAGGTGTTACATTAATGGTAACCGACAATTGATGTTTGTTTGGATTGGTTTGAACGCTACAAAACATTTAACAAGTAAAGTTAGAGTTTACAAAACTATTCAGTTTGATCTCAAATCAAGCATTCTTTTATGTAATGTAACTCGAGTTGTCCGACTTATTGAATTGATGCTACTCTATCAAATATAATTATCTATCATTCAAAGCTTATGAATCACATATGACTCTACAACACTTTTAAAGCAATTCGGAGATATATAAACTAAAAGCATATAATTAGACCGCGATGAACTAAAGAATTTCATACACGTCTCTCCCATTTGAATAACTTACACCCACACCTAATTTTTCATCATAATAGGCATACCATGTTCTGTTGTGAAGATAAATCATGCAACATATACTCTCTTAGCTTGCTTATGTATTTCATATAGAACTACAGTATACAATGATTACGGTCATAGGAGCACACAGATACAGAAACGAAGAACAACATGCACGAGCAAGTTTTCAAGTCGTAAAATGTATCAATACTTACCGGTCTTCAATCCCTGAAAAGTTCTTAGAAGCACCGCGTTCTATTTTTATCCACAATGTGAGTATCCTTATCAAGCTCATATATAACACAACTCACTAGTGAAAATCATTAGTGGACTGATGTGGGACTCGTCACTCTTTATAAACACAAGACATTATCGGTTAGCCGTTAATTTAAAGGGAAACAAATAAATGGAACGTGACTCACTTCCATGAGATTATGAGAAACTGGATTCTTATCTCCTCATTCTGTTATTTGTTTAAGTATTAATTCTATACATTTAACCTGTTAGATAAAGTTACCCGCTTACACAATATTATACATTTAGGTGATCTCAACAACGGATCATGTAATTAAATCAGATAAATACATAATTTATAACCACAAATAGTGTTAATGCAATGAAATTCACTGAATCTCACATATTTGTATCATATTAATCCTTATAATTATCAACCTCGAACCTTTTTCGTTTATCTCTGTATACATAAAAATATATAGGACCAAACCATTTATGCGCCATGCGGTATATAGTTGCTCAAAATTTCACTTCTACAGTATACATATACATATACCTATCTTGAAGAGCATACGTTTCTAATGGTGGCTTCACGACATATAGCAATTAGATATACTTCAAAAAACATATATGTATAATATAAATGACAGGTCGGGATCAAGAGGGAAGAGAAAAAGAAAAAAGGAGGGAAGCAAATACCTATTTATAATAAAAATATGATTTTCAAGCAAGATTCATCAAATTAAAGCTTGAAATATAAATGAATCAATTATATACATCATTTAATCAAACAATATTGTTATAATTTTATGTTTTAAACAAAAAACTCTCAAAATCGACATTTATCATTCATTTGTGATGAATGTTTCAACTTAACATTCTTAAAACATTAGTTTATGATAAATATTAACTCGTATACGTTATTGTACACTGATTATACCATTTATGACTAAATGTTATCAATAAAAATTCATCAAGAAATGATGTTAAGAAACATTCATGAATGTATAATAACAAATTATGAGTTAACATTCATTTGGAATGAATGTTATAAATGATGAAATCAATGGCTGAGATTTGTTTCCTACTTCCCCAGAATTTGGAGCTTTCCTATGGATCATTCCCCTATAAATAACACTGTTTACTGAACATGAACCTTTGATAAATGTTATATAGGTATATAAATATTTTTTATGTCGTTGATTGCATTAAAATTAAGTGTAAATAGAGTAATTTTAAGTTTTACATTTACATATATAACCTTCAAAATTTTCAACATCAAATAATTAATTCTTATATTTATGTTTGACAAAAATAGTTGTGAGCTATAACTATAAGCTATAGTTGTAAACTGTTATTTGAAACTAATAGTGGTAAGTTTTATTTTCATGAAATTATTTAAAAGAGTAGTTTTAGCTGTAACTAAATAATGTATATTGACCGAGACAAACATAATACAACAGCTAAATAGTAAAGATGATTAACATATTTAGTTTCAGATCTATGTGACTTTGCTTTTATAAACTTTATATACGACGGCATAAAGCAGTTCTCTTTCCTATTAAAAAGTGTATTATTTATACATTCTGTCATGTGTGGCATTGCATAAAAGAATTTTTTACCAATTAAATGCATTATGATCTTGTTTGGCGCGGAGCTTTAGCTTTTAGTTTATGAATAAAAAGTTCCTACGAAAATAAAAGTCTTGTTTGGCATGTACAAGCTATAACTTTATAATCGAATGAAAAGCTCCAAATCTCAAAACTACTAGAAGTAGCTTTTCGTGAAAAGCTCCAAACCTAAAACTAAAGCTACAGCCTACAACTATTTCACCAAACATACCATATATCTGTTTTAATTGTTGAAGATAAAAATATGAAAATGTTGTAAAGTTATTGCTAGTTATTAAGATGAAATTGAAAAACACCAAATATAAAGGTAAATAAACCTGGTAGCTTTCAACAACTAATATTTGATTTTTCAACACAAATATCTTTACACCATTTTCAACATGCAAAAGTAAAATAAAAATATTTCACTTTAGAAACAACTATGTGACACTAATATGTGAGAGCGTATATGTATAATTTTTGACATTAAAAGATACACCTCCTCCAGAACACTTGCACTTGGAGCGTTTAAAATGGAATAATATTTTTCAAGCAAAAGCTTTAAGCTCGTTTAACCAAACAAGGCTATTTTATTATATGGTAACTTTTTCTTTAAAACAAAAGCTAATAGTTTCTAAAAACCCATACATAGTAAAAGCTTTAGACCAATCAAGCCTTATACAACACATAAAGTTGTATGCCGATAATTATACTAAAAAATTTCCATGTAATATGGTACAAATTACAAAGTATAAACTAAGTTCGTTTTAGAGTAAATTACATTTTTGGTCCCTGTGGTATGCTATCTGGTTCACTTTCGTTCCCCGGGTAGCTTTTTTTGCGAGTTCAATTCCTTGACCCGGATTTTCATTTTTCTCTCAGTCAATTAAAGGGTAAAAAAGTCTTAAAATTTCAAGTGTATTTTAGTCATTTCATTGGGCAAAAGAGTCTTCAAATTTTAATGGTATTTTAGCCATCACATGAAGAATGAGGTACGAAGATAAAATGAAAATCCGGGTCAAGGACTTAACCTATAAAAAATTCGACTCAGAGATCAAGAGAGAAACAAATGACATACCACATAAACTGTCAATGTAACTTGCTCTTCTTTTTATGTCAATAAAAGCCCCATAATAGTATTAAAAATGAAAGAGAAAACAAAAACAATAATAAAACCTAATTGAAATTGAAAAATTAAATAAAAACTGCTAAAAAAAGATATTTAATATTTGTAAAAAAAAATGACTTTAAAAAAACTATCTTCCACACGCGACTTGCAAGTTTGCAGGTTGCAGGCGCCCATTTGCGAGTTGCGGGTGCCTATTTGTGGGTTGCGTGTTCGAGCAAACGAGTTCGTAGCCGGGTAAACAACTTGCAAACCTGCGCATGCAACCCGTAAATTTACGAGTTGCGTGGTGAAATATTTATGTGCAAAAGATCTATCTAATTTACTTATACTTAAAAAATAACAAGTATATAGAAAGATAGGACACGCAACTCGTAAATACACATTGCAAATATATGAGTTGTGTGTAGTGGATAATTTTCTTAAAATCACTAATTTTTCGATAAAAATCAGATATCTATTTTTAGTAGCCTTTACTTAAATTCTCATTAAATTGGACTAGTTTCGGCCTAATTATAGAGAGTGGGTAGACAACCTGTAAACTTGGGCATGCAATCCGTAAATTTACAAGTTACGTGATAAAATATTTAGGTAGAAAAGATTTGTCTAATTTACTTATGTTTAAATACTAACAAGTATATAAAAAGATGGGACACGTAACTCATAAATATACATTGCAAATCTATGAGTCATATGTAGTGGATAATTTTCTTGAAATCATTAATTTTTTAGATAAAAGATCACATATCTATTTTTAGTAACCTTTTCTTAAATTTTTATTAAAATTAGAGTAGTTTCGGCCTCCATAGAAAAAGCGGGGGCCTAATTCGGGAGAAATTTCAATTTTCATACTTCAAATCAAACCCTTAAAATTGAAAAAATTAAAAACAAAAATATAGCGCAAAACAAAACATCCACCCCCATCTCTCCCTTTCACAAAACCCTCGCTCGTCAAACTTTCTGCCGTTCTCTGTTCTCCTTGTAGTAAACAGTTTCACCCCCTTTTCGATTAATTCAATTATAAATATATATTTTCTTATAATCGAGATAACTCAACACATTCCGTTCTTGTTTTCAATTTTTATTTTGTGGGATTTGAATCCGTATTCTTAAGGAGATGGTCTCTGGTTCGCGAATCGAAGGGGGTAACAACACAACGCAGAATTTATCAGCTGGTGTTCGTAAAACGATCCAATCGATTAAAGAAATCGTTGGTAATCATTCTGATGCTGATATTTACGTAACCCTTAAAGAAACCAACATGGATCCTAATGAAACTACTCAGAAACTGTTAAATCAAGGTTCTTTTACAATAAAAATCCCTTCCTTAATGTTTCATTTGTCACCTTTTTCATTGAATTGCTGTTATTTTTTGTTTTTTATATTGTTGGAATTTTTTTAGGGTTTATAGTTTTTAAGGGGGTTGGAGTTTATTTTCATTGAAGACGTAGATAATATGAAAGCTACTTCTTTTTAGGGTTTGACTAAGTTTCTAAGCCAGAAAGTATGAATTTTTTTTTATGATATGTTTATTTTCTTTAAAATGGAGGGCTGTTAGTGTGGATAAGAGCAATGACAAGACCGTAACGACTATAAATTTATGTGCTTGTTGCCAATAATTGTGTAACATTTTGGTCTGTTTTATACTCTTGTTGGCTAGAATTAATGATAAGTGAAGCTACTGTAAGTCTGTAATTAGTGAACAATATTTTATGCTTATATTATCTTTAGCCATTCGTATAATGGGAACTATGTACTTGTTGCTACAAGTTTCGTACTTTCGTTATTTGATTCTATAACATATGCACATCTTCAAGATGGTTATTCTTGTTTTCTAAACAAAATAATGCGGGAATTAAAGGGGAAATGGCTTATCTTGATGACTCTTGAAGAGACCACCTTTGCTTTTTGATCTTATTGTTTCCGAACTTACTGGATTCTATAAAGCCTCACATTATGTATGCACTTCTTTTGACGGTATTCCGTGAATACATTTATCGGGGATGTTGGCTCTCTGAAGAGTTCATTGTGCTTTTCTATTAAATTTTATATTTGAGTAAATTTTATATTTGAGTTTCTTTTACAATATATTCTTGCATTGTTGTCCTTGAACCCTCTTGAAGAGAAAATCTTATTTCTCATGCTATCCTGACTCTTGATTTGTTGTGCAACCACTTAAAATTTCTCTTATGATATCTCATTTCTTCTTCTTTCTTATCAGATCCTTTTCATGAAGTTAGGAGGAAAAGAGACAAAAAGAAGGAGGTTTGTTATTCGACCTCTTCAAATTCATGCTTACTTTCTTTACCATACAGGATCTCATTTTGTTCCTGTATTTAATGATTATACATGGTGTAAAATATGTGCTCTCGAAGCATAGTTTTCTGGTACCAGTGTTCACATTGAGACATTATTCACATATGTTAGTGAAATAATGACCTCGATTAATGACACAAATTTTGATTGTTTAAGTGTCATTGGCACTCAAGTTATTTTTTAGACCATCTTCTAATTCTTCTTGATAAGTATGGTACATGTATAGCCAAAAAAGCTTTTGAATAGAATCCTTTGAACACTTTGAGTATATTCTGATACTTGCATTATTTCAGGTTATACCATTCAAGGCTCCTGTGCCTGCCAAACTGATAAACCCTACTGAACGGCCAGTTCAAGGGGTGAATTCCAACACGTATTCAGATCGTAATCCTAGAAGAGCAAACTATATCAGGAATAATGTACCTGGTAATGTAGTTGGTTTACACATTTTTTATTCAGTCAATCATATCATCTAAACACTTCTTATTGGCGTCATGTTGATGGTTGAAAATTTGTTAGATGCAGGAGTGACTAGACAGTTTAGACAGTTTCGTGTTGTGAGGGACAACAGAATTAATCAAAATGAGAATAGAGTTATAAAACCTCCTGCTAAGAATTCAGTGGTGGTGTCCACCAAAGAGCCACCAATTTCAAATGTGTCTGAAAAGAGGTAATTGTGTTCCTTACTTTCTTCTGATAAGTACGTTCATACCTAAGAGCAACTCAAATGTGAGAGCTAATATATACTTGTTTTACACCATTATAGAGTAAATGTACATAAAAGCTCCTCCATTAGTCTAATGTGTACACTAAATCTTCATACTACTTTTTAGTGTGAGGCATAGTAATGATTAAATTACAACAATTTTGTGTAACACTTTCCATTACAGTAAACTCAGTGTTTATTTATAACACCTTAGAATTAATATACTCTGTTTTCATCATGTGAAATGTAGTATTATAGTTTCTGCATTGATGCATTAAAAGGGTGATAAGTGTTATATATAAATTTTGTTGGATTTAAATAATCTTGTATGGTTATAGATATCTTCTTATAGTTTGTATAAAGTAATTATATATATTGAAATGAAATTTTTTATTCTTTTATCATGTATTTAAGTTAATTGAAAGGTACAGTGTAAAAACTTTGGGGCTCACATTGGAGCAAAAGTATTTTAAAGTGAGCATATGATAAAAAGATGCATTTTTACACTCAAATAATGCAATTTTTTACTGATAAAATTGGAGATCAGTTTTTAATTATCTTGTCTGTTCAATGGCCCTGTGCAGTTCAGCGGAGGCTTCCAAAAATCTAAAATCGCTAAATCTGCCAACTGATCCACTCTCCAAACAAGTAAAGGGTGTTAGTTTGAGTAGTAAAAGACCCATGGTTTCATCAAACGTTACTCCACCTATGCATGCAACAAAAACTCATGATTCGGTTACATCACCCAACAGTTCAGTAGTAGGAGTCTATTCTTCTTCTTCAGACCCGGTTCATATACCTTCACTGGCATCTAGACCAGCTGCAAATGTTGGCGCCATAAAACGTGAAGTTGGGGCAGTCGGTATTCGGCGTCATACATCTGATAATACGGCTAAGCTGCCATCATTACAGGGTGGTTTTGTATCAAACTCTTCTAAAGAGCAATTTAGATCTTTTCCTGCTGTATCTAAGAGTGACCAACCATCACAATCCAACGTGTCGGAATCGGTGCCTAGTGTGCCTGCTGCAAGGTCGTTGCATAACAATAATAATAATGTGCATAGTAACAGATCACATCAGCACCCTGTGAATCATCAGAAAGGTATGAACCACTTACGCATTTCTTAAAAGCATGTTATTCAATTTTGAATTACTTTTAGAATGTAGAGGTTGTTTCTTTTTGTAAACTGTGAAGTGTTTGGTATGTGTGAATGGATTTGAATAAGGATTGTTGTTACTGTCAGTTTTAGGATTTTCATTTTATGGGGTATTGGGTTATACTTAATTTATTGATTTTTATTACTTTGAATAATGGAATGAAAGTTTACAATATAATCTATCCGTCTCTTATATCGTGTACTAATTTTGCAAAGAGGAAATAATTTAAAATTGAAATATCACTCGGTTTTTCACAGTTAACTGAAACTAGTTTTTTGTAATTTTTGTTATGTTAAACTATGATATTGTGAATATAAAGGGGTTTTTTTTCTTCATTTATCTATTAACTAGAAGTACATTATAGCCCATTTGAAGTATACTCTTTTATGTATGTGACATATTAGGAATCAGTAAAGATTGTGCCGTACCTTATTTGCCAATTTCCTACCTTTTTTTTTGTTTTTTGAAGTATCAGATTTTCTATGCAGTTTGTTCTACATTCTTGAATTCTTGTAGGACTTCTTTTCATCTACTTTGAAAATTATGTTTGCTATTAAATTGTTTCCCTTCCCAAGTTCTTGTAGAATTTTAATGTACATCACTGTTTCCTACTAGACTCGCATACAGTTAGAGTGGTAGTTGTAGTTTCATCTTGCATCTTATAGGAATGTTGCTTAAACTGTAGCTCCCCAAGGAAACAAGGAGTGGAAACCGAAATCAAGTAAGAAACCAAGTGTTACTGAAGTGGGGGTTATTGGAACGCCTAAAAAACCTGCATCGACTCCTTCCAACAACTCTAAGGACCTGGCTACCGAGGCAACTCAGTTGCAGGATAAATTGCCACATGCAACTACTCTCGAGGATCAAAATGTGATCATTGCAGCACACATTCGTGTCTCTGAGACTGATCGTTGTCGCCTCACTTTCGGCAGTTTAGGAATCGAGGTTGAGACCCCTCAGAATTCTGGATATCAAGAGGCTAGGCTTATCGAGGAGTCGCATGCTGAACCTTTAGCAAGGTTAGTTGATTATTGTATATATGATCTGTTTGCTTAACGGTTAAATAATGTGAGTGAAGTTTGTTATAGCTACTGATTTGGCTTTATTTTGACGAGGTGACAGTTTATCAGTTAGTTCTCCAGACTCATCTGGTGATGAACCTTCTGGTAGCAAACAAGTTGAGTTAGTAGATGAACGTGTTCAGAGTTCTGGTTCCATTTCTCAAGAGTCAGGCACATCATCTGAACAACAATTGACTGATAGACTAGAATCTTCAAGTCCTCAAAACATGGAAAACTACACCAAAATCGGTCTTGTTAGACACAGCAGCCCGTCCCAACAGCAGCAAGGTCCTTCAGAGTTGCCAAGCTTCTCGGTAAGTTGATTACTTTTATAAGTCTGTAATGTAGTTTATTATCACTTCATGTCATCTCTTATATCTTACTTAACGACTGCATAAATAAACTAGAAAGGTTCACCATCCTGATCTGTTGTTTTTGTGTAATAGCAGGCTTATGACCCTCAGTCTGGATATGATATATCATATTTCCGACCCGGTACTGATGAGTCCCTAAGGGGCCAGGTTTTACAAATCCCTCAAGAGGTACAAATCATAACAAACCACACTTGCTAGTTGCTACACGTTATTTCATCTTTCATATAAGGTGTTAACGAACCAAGCTCGCACGAGCTCGAGCTCGGCTCGTTATAAGGCATTACTTGTGAAGCTTGAGCTCAACTTGTTAGCAATTTTACATGCTTGGCTTGTTTATTATAAGTATTTTAAAATATATTATTGTATATATGTGTTAATTTCCTATAAAAATGCAAATATAAAATATTTATGGTTAAAAGTTTTTAGTAATAAATAAATAAAGTATATTTTTATATTCTATCATTCATTTGTATATATGCAGTTTTATATGTATATGATAATTAATAAGCTCACGAGCCTAATTGTGAACTCAGTGTAATGGTGTTTATTAAACGAGCTCCAAGTTAGGTTTGAGCGTAGCTCAAGCTTGTTTAGGCTTGGCTCGAGTTGAGTTTTTAACGAGTCAAGTTCAAGTAGCTCATGAGTAGCTTGGCTTGTGTATGCCCCTATCTTCATACATGGTTTATGTGCATGCTATATGACTTCGTTAAATGGATGTTAGCAAAATGACTGATTTGGTGCATCATGTGTTTTCTTTGTAGGCCTTTAATTCTCATTTGGCTAACAGTATCCCTGCAACTACGATACCAATGGTACAACAGCAAGCTCAAATGTACCCACAAGTTCATCTTTCGCATTTTATACCTTATCGCCAGTTTATACCTCCCGTCTATGTTCCGCCAATGGTCATGCCTGGGTACTCTAACAATCCTACTTACTCTCATCCCACTAGCGGTAGTAGTTACCTTCTGGTCCCTGGGGCTAACTCTCCACATGTAAATGCAAATGGGATGAAATACGCTATGCCACAATATAAATCTCTCCAGGCTGGCAGTCCTACTGGATTTGGGAATTTTACTAGTCCTACTGGATACGCGTTAAATACTCCTGGAGTTGTGGGAAATCCATCAGGGCTAGATGACCCCTCTCGGCTTAAGTATAAAGATGGAAACGTGTACGTTCCAAACCCTCAGGTAAATGGCACATTTTCCAATTTCTTTTGCAGGGTTTCTATGTACAATTTTCATTTTTTGATCGTAAGGGATGAATTAAAAATTGATTCTCGTTCCCATTCCATCCTGCTATTAAGGAAAAATTACTTGATTAACACTTTTTAAAGGTTTATTTAATGGAGTAACATCCAGTTCTTTTTGTTTTTAATTTTACCAATATACCAATGTATTTCGTTATCTTTTTCGAAATGTCATAATTTCGCTATATACACCTTTAAAACCCAAAAAAGAAAGAAACCAACAAAAAGTCAATGTTTGTGAGAAAAGAAGTCACATTTTGCAAAGAAGACAAAAAAAGTGGCAAATTTGAAAAAAAGAATAGAAGTCAAATTCAAAACAGCTTACTTCGCAAAGAAAATGTATCTCTCGAAATGAGTTGTGAATTTAGTGTTATTTTGTTGAATAAACTTTTTGGATGTTTGTTAACTGACTTAAAAAATGTTATTGAAGTCATTTTCACCACGATTAAATCCATACACATAGTTATTATGGGCATCTGATTTTGTTTAACGATATTGTAGGCCGAGACGTCTGAACTTTGGATGAATCCAAGAGACATGCCTAGTATGCAATCAGCATCGTACTACAACATGGCTGGGCAAACACCTCATGCAGCGTATATGCCATCCCACACTGGCCATGCTTCATTCAATGCTGCTGCCGCACAATCTTCTCATATGCAGTTCTCGGGATTATATCACCCTTCACAACCAACAGCTATCACAAACCCACATCATATGGGACCCAGCATGGGCGGGAACGTTGGGATGGTACCAGGTGCTCCAGGAACCCAAGTTGGAGGATATCAGCAGCAGCCTCAGTTGAGTCAACTGAATTGGACAGGGAACTTTTGAAACGCTTATGATATGACTTTTCTTTGTATGGGGACTGAAATTAGTTATAGAAGCGTTTTTTTCATGTTTTTGTTTATGAAAATGGACCTTACAAGCTTTCCCCTATGAATGCATAATGCGTTCGTGCTGTTGTTGAAGAGTTTCTTGTTGATTGATGGTTTCAAGCCTTCAAAGCTCGTGATTTTCACGTCTACGGATCATTTGTTTATCATCCGGAATGATTATCAATGTATAGTTATTATTATATGTCAAAAATGAAAACTTGCAACTCAATATTGTGGACTAGAAAAACTAAAAACATCGATTCAGATGAAAAATAGGTACACATTTAGATAATATTAACTACTACATAATGAAAGTAGATTTTGGTGCATTGAAATTTTTTTCTGTAAAACATTAATGAGAGTTGGTGCATGTGAAATTTACCTTGTTACGTCTAAATCATTTTCACTTGTCAAATAGTAGCATAATAAAATATTCGCACCTATGCTTTTATGAAAGATGGCGACTCACAATCGACAAAACTGTTTCAAGTCTTATTTGTTACTATTATAATTATAATGCTAGTGAATGTGAACGTGAATGTGAACGTGAATCACTGTCTGATGTCTGTATATGTCGTTGTTTCACCAAAAGTGTACTAAACTATCAATTACTAAAATGAATGAGTACATTTGTTAAACTGAATAATAATCGCTTAAAAAACCATCAAACACCAAATAACTTGGTAATTAGCTAGATTCAAAGTGTCATCGTTTGAATTCATGGTTTTGCTATTAGCCATTTTAGATACTAGTAGTAAATACTTTTAATATGTCTCGCTAATATGCTACTATCAATATCAATCTTTGTAAGAGTAACTCATACCGTGGACTAGATACCTTTAAATTCTTGATACCTAATCTACTAAATATGCATGTTAGTCTCTCTGATGCTAGCTTAGTGATTGACATATAAGTAGATGTCACGAGTTCAATTCTTATTCTCATATCTCTTTAATCACGTGTAATGTGATTTACCTCTCATATGTTTCATTAGGGGCCGTCAGATGGTCATATACCTTTTTAAAAGGGGAGTAATTTGTATACTGCATTTTTATACTTTCACCGCTTGTAATGTATAACATTGTATATATATTTAGTGGTGTATGGATAAAAATATGTGTTGTAGGAATCATTACACTTTCTAAAATAATGTATGTTAGCTTGCAATGAATAAATAATAATTTAATTAATTATTATTATTATAATTGAGTAATAAATAATGACAGAACTCCAGTCGAATACAGTAAGATTTTGGTTAGACAGTGTACGAATAATAGACAAGAGAACATCCAAGTGGCGGGTTCGGCTTAGGCAGGAGCAGGACCAACTCTGACTTTTTGTTTATTCTACTCTCAATTCTAAAAGTTGTGCAAACTTTTGTACTATTTTCATTATGATTTACCCATTTTTGTAGGTCCATAATAATTACCAATATTTATGAAGTTACAGTATTAATCTATGAGTCCTCTTAATGTATTGAATCACATTTACTTTCAACAATGTTAGGTTAAGATTTTTGGATCTTTTTACTGGTTTTAATTTCATTTACTGATAATAAAATCATATAACACGAAATGAATGACCATTTGTAAACCATGTGTTTGTACCCGAATAGCTTTTTACACTGGTTTTAGATTGTGAACCAAACGGTTGCTATACAACTGTTGAACCATGTTGTCTTTGCATTTGTCAACCTACTACTAGGATCTTCTTAGCCTTTTAATTTTGATATATATATATATATATATATTTTGTGCTATGTATGTTACTTGTGCTATACTAAGTTTTATCTTTTGCAGCCGCCTCTACTGTATCCTACTGCTGACAATATAAGTTCTCTTACTTGAAAAAATAACAACTTTTTAGCGAACGGAAAAACGTTAGAGATGCACTAAAAGTTGGGTTAACGATAGAGTTTGTCTAACCTATCTCATTAGAACATATATTAACATTCAACTTAAACGACTTCCATGTACATACGTGTATGAAATTATGCTTCCATTAACTGTTTCTATGTGACCAAGAAAAATGCACTTTGGATATACGTTTCATTGTTTTGTATCGTCATTGGTTTATATGACATCGAACTAACGTGTCAAAATGCCATTTGTTCTAGAGCATGGGCCATGTTATTCGTATTTTCTCCTTAAAAGACGAGAAAACTCTTTGTATAAATTTCAATCGCCTCTTGCTAATTGACTTCTTTTAATGGAAATTGTGCTTTTTTAGAAAAATAAATTAATCATGAATGATTATATTCTTTAAGCAGTGATTTCGATACTATTGTTAAAATTCTCCATAGTGATAAATATAATTTTTTAAAAATCAAACTTACACGTCTTGTTTAAGAGTGTTGATTACACATAATCTCCTTTAAACTTTCTAGTGTACAAAAGAAATTACTAATGATTTGAATAAAAGTAGCTCTAATAGCTCAATTAGCTTTACCACCCTCACCCCACATCCAATTAAGTCGTTAACCCATCTTAGAGCATCCCAACACAAAAGTTTTCTAAATCTTTTTTCAGTGTCACATAAACTTATAGAAAAATATTTGATCCAGATAGAATGGGTAATCTTGAAATAAACAAATCTGAACCGTCTTTTAACATTCATCACGTATATATATATAACTTTACAAACATAAAATGCCTTACATAAATTTCTTTTGAAAGGTTGCGCCTGTATTTTATATAGAGAAAAAAATTCTTAAAGCTTTTTATTATTGAAGTTCAAGAATTTTTAAAAAGTATTTTTTTATAAGCTGATATGACAAAAAATAACTTTAGAGAGTCTTTTTTAGTGTAACTAATTGCTAAAAGCATTTAACTTAAATATCGTTGAGCTAAAAAGATGACTAATATCAGAACTTAGCTCTCAACAAATAGACTAATAATATATCTACTTACGTAAACATAAAAGTATATCGATTTTTATTATTGGTCGAATATTTTCCATCTTTTTATTTTAAATTCTTATAAAACATTTATTTATATATTTTAATATTTAAATATTATAAGTCGAAAATTATATTTATTTCTCTTTTAATAATACATAAATTATAAATTACAAATTTAATCAATCTGTAATTAACTAATTCTTTTAATTTATACATCAAATAATTATTTTTATTTGAAATATAAAATAAATAATAATTAAAATATAATTATCATAATAATAAAAGTTTAGAATCATTATTATTATTAATAATATAATATAACTATCATTATCGAAGATTATCGTATTTTCTATTAATATTATAAATTCATCATTTTATCGTGAATTTTTTTTTGTAAAAAGAGCGTAATAAGTGTTAACTAGCACTATATAACACAGGTAGAGTCAGAAGTACTTACCTCTATCGCCTAGTCTGTTTCCATATCTCAGTCACTCCTTTCATTCGATTTGCCTTATTTCATAAATATTTGTCAGCTGTACTCCCACATTTTGCTCAAAATTGTGTTTAATTTCCTTCCTACAATTCGATAATGAGCGCTACAAACACACCTCCATACAAAAGCCGAAAAGATAATCCGTCTTTCTCGTCGACTTTACTCGACGTAATCTACCGATCAATCGATGAAAAACAGAGTAGATTTCAACCTGATAAAAAAACTACAAACAATGCCGATTCGATTGAAGTAACCGTTAGTCAAAAATCATCTACCGCTAACTCATTCTATTTCAGCTCAACAATTAGTTCATCATCTGTTACGGAAACAATATACGGATTTCCAGCTAGACCTAAACCGATACGTACAAGCAGTTATAATAATGATCATAATACTAAATGTATAGATATAAATGGAAATGTGTATTCTCAACATAACGAGAGTAAGAACTCTGAAAACAAAACGAAATCGAGAGCAATGAGGTTGTACGGTTACCTGAAGAAAGGAAATCAACCGAATTCGCCGGGAGGTCGGTTAGCGAGCTTTTTAATTTCGTTATTTAGTACGGCAAACGGAAGGAAATCGAAGATGACGTCACCGTGTACCGGAGGTTTTGATGACGCGATTGAGCGTACGAATCGGAAACCTAATGTTACAACGTCGTCATCAGCGACTTCGTTTACACGATCGTGTTTGAGTAAAACGCCGTCGTCGAGAGGTAAAGTAACCTCTGATATGAAGAGGTCCGTGAGGTTTTATCCGGCGAGTGATTCGCAGCCACGTGGACGGAAATCGATACATAGAGATAAATCTAATACACCTGATGTTAAATTTGGCGCGAATTTAGTAACGGAGAAAAATCAGCGTATTGAAGTAACTACTAGAAATTTGTTGAAGAATTATCACAAGAAAGTTGAGTATGCGTTTGACTCGATTAAAAATAATGATGGTGATAGTGACAGTGATGATGCGAGTTACGCGAGTTCGGATCTATTTGAGTTGGATCATCTTTCGGATATTGGAATTGATCGTTGTATGCAAGAGTTGCCGTTGTATGAAACGACTAGTGTCGATGTAAATCGAGCCATTGCGAATGGTTTAGTTGTGTGAGCGTAATTTTCGATCAAAATTCTTGACATTACGTTGTTGTTGAGTGCAAACCCAACCCACTCACATGTTAATTGATTGTAGTTTAAAAGTTGATAGGTTTTGGAATTGTAGTAATCCATAAAAGTGATCCTAACACATGCAAATTGTTTGTTTTTTTTTTCTTTTGGTTAATTGAGGGTTTTATCTTCTAATAATAATCATAGCTTCTAGAAAGTTGATGATACATATAGAATTTAAATGTGTTATATATCTTTTATCTTTGATTTTTCCCCCTGTAAGATCTGTTTTACATATTGTAATGAAACTGTTATTCTTTTGCAAGAGATAACGCGTTGGAAATTTTTGATTAAAATGAAATGATGATGAGGACAAAAGGTTGAGACATAAAGTTGTGGTATATATTTGCTTCTAGTATCAATTTTCATGATGAATTTTACCATTTGTTAGCTTGTGGCAACCCAACCCATCCCAACTAATTATTATTATTATTATTATTATTATTATTAGATCTTGATAAAACAAAATGAGTCACATTTCATTTTGTCGATTAAGGAGAACTATTTGCGAACAATTGTTTGATTTGAAAGGTTTGGAATTTTTTAACTAAGTTTTTATTTTTTTAAAACCACTCTAAAAAAAGGTGTGTATTTGACGTTATAAAAAAAGATCCCGTTGACAAGAAAATGTTTCGTCGATGTGGAACTCATATGCAATGATTGGGACCCCCGAAGCCAACCAAAAAAATTCATTACGATTTAATTGAGTTCTGTAGAAATTTTAAATTATTACCACCAACCATCAGTTTTAGTTACTCAGTGTTATTATCACTTAGATATACGATTAAAAGATCTAGACAGTGTATGACTTTGTTATTAATAAAAGGGTTATGTGTTTTAAATGTATCTAATTTTTTCAAAAAAATTATTGTGTGTATCGTACTTTGAACGCTTCTACTAAATGTACTCAACTCGTAAAAACACACAATTTTATGAAATTTGGTCACGTGTCACTTATACAAAGCACTTACATGTCACTCATACAAAATTCAACGTCAAAATATTACATACAATTATGTGTTTATATGAGTTTTATACATTTAATAGAGCCCCGTAAAATACAATACACATAATAACTTTTTTGAAAATATTAGATACATTTAAAAACACTAATCCCTTAATTAAAAGTAACATTGCATTGAATTTATAAAAATTGAAAGATAAATTTATGTTTTATTTATAAATATATAATATATAATATAAATAAAAGAATGGCACTAAAATAGTTCATGAACTTCGTTAAAATATTATTAGTCCAAATTGACAAGATTCGTTATTCTTCTTCTGTGTAAATAAAATAGAAAAATCCAATATTCAACAGGTGAAATTGAACTTTAAGTTGTGAAGGTGAAAAAAGATTGAGAAAGGCAAAAAGGAGAAGGTACCTTTTGCCACTTTATAAGATTGACAGCTTACCTACATTACATGATGATTCATTTTGAAATAAAATTAAAATAAAAAAGAAAAAAGGTATCTTGATCTTATTTTTATCCTAATTTAAATGTAAAAGAAACATATACGTTTGATCTTATTCATTTTTTTTTTTTTTTCTATTATTATTTGTATATATATATATCAAGTTCAGTTATAAAATCAAAGATACCTACCATTTCTTTCGAGAATGAAATAATTTTAGGTTTAACATTTTTTGAGTTCTAGTCTCATTGAAATAATAAGACGCATATATTTATATTGAGAAATGATCCATAGGGAAGCTTCAATCTTAGAAGAAGAGGGAAGTAAATCTGAGCCGTCAATTTGTGAATGTTAACATTCCCGTGAAGAATGTTAATTAACATTCTAATAACATTAACTGTCCGTAAAGAATGTTAACAGACAGCCCAGATTTATTTCTTCCTTCCCTCAAAATTACTCTTTCTCCATAGATCACTCCCCTATTTATATTTATACATAATATATGAGTTGGAATTAACGTTCTAATAATAATCATAATAAAATGAATTATTGTAACTTTGAACAATGACAGGAGAGAAACAGAGAAGAATAAGAAAAAACGTGATAAATTCGTGTAACGAGAGGTTTGATTGAATTTTGGGGTAGGGGCTTTTGAGAAACTCTCGCTTTCTATGGGGACCAATACTAATATTTACTTTTTCTTTTTTGTCTTTATAGAATAGAATAGAAAGTTAAAAATATCTGAACAAAAGAGAGCCTATTCAGTAGTACCTCATTCAGAGGCCTTCAATGTTAAAGGGTTAGCAAGTACAACAAAATAAAGTTTTCATTTACCAACCATATATATATATATAGTATCAGGATCTAAAAAGAAAGAAATTTTGAAGGAAAAATGAGATAAAAATATATTTAAAACTATGATTCAGAAAAAACAACTATGATTCAATAAAAAATAAATATAATTTAAAACTGAATCAAAGAGTTATTTTACTGAATCGAAGGGTTAAAAAACTTTTCTCTCCTTTCTTCACCAAATTTTATTTCTCTTTTGAATTCACTCCTATATATATATATATACATAATAGAATGCATATATATATATATATGTTCATTATAAATTTGACTTTTCTTTTCTTATTTTTGTTACATTTAATGGTAACGCTCCACCCCCACCTAGCACATAACCATGCGCACACAATATTTATATTTTTGTATTCAATGAAACTTAATCTCACGTTCTATTGGTAAATATGTATTCTATTTACTTCTGATTTTTGACAAATATACTATTACTATATTTACAAGATAAAATAACATTATTTAGAAAATAACATGGCATGTGATCGGTAGTATCATAGTAAAGGAAGAGACCAAAAGTAAAAATCAAATCAAATAATGCAATTTAACTAGTTCAATTTACATGACCATAACTTTATGAAAAGTATGTTATACACACATTTTGCGTAGACCACTAGACCAGGACCCGGTGCGACACTAGTAACATCCCTAAAGCAGGCTCAGTGGCTAGGGCATTAGAGGTCAGGGGCTAGCCAGACCACCTTGTTGTGTGTGGCCACTGCCCAACATGTCCACTATTCTCCCTCATGCACACGTGTACCATTGACTCCTTTTGACTTGTAACATGAAATATACGAACAAACACAAAGTCATTTGTTCTTTTACAGGCTTTTTTCAGGTTTCAAGCATCATATCATATGTTATTATATTAGACAACTTAGTATGATAACACAAAGAATCTGAGAACTGAATTGTCATTTTAATAATATATTAGTAATACCGATGATTTGTGTCCAATTGCTTCATTTCGGGGGAATTTGAATATTTTTTCTCTAAGTTTTGAATTGTTACGAGCGGTAGAAATTGTAAGAATAAGTCTAATTGGACGAAATCTAAAACCGCTATGGATCTAAATGGACAAATATTTTAGGATCGAACTGAATATATTAATTTTTTTTACTAAGTTTACTAGTTAACCATTCACATAACACAATTTTCAAAATTTTATTTCATTTATTAAACTGGTATATTTAGTAATACTCGTACTTTAAAACACAATTTCTACCGGAATAACTTAAAAGGAAGACATATTAGAGAGAGGGGAGGAATTTTGCAGGACAAATGAGTACTTTTTGCAAATTCCAGACAACCACTTTGCTATTTACAGATTTCAGTTTTATATAAACATTTTTGCTAATTGCTCTTTCCAGATTTAAACTTCATGTAAACAGTAAAACATGTTTGTTAATTGTTATTTCCAGATTTGTTAATCACCTTCACTATTTACTGTTTATATTAATTATGTTTGTGAGTTTTTATTAAAGTATATTATTATTTTATTTTATTTGTTTAAAAGTTTTTTTATCTTTTCCCAATATAATTGGTTTAAATTATATTTTGAAACGGTAAGGACCGTATAAATTGTACTTTGTATATGTAACATTTAGCTATATGCATTGCTTCGATAATTGATTCGGAAAATTCAAACAATAACGTTTAAATTATAGACAAAAGTTATTCATACGTAATTAAAAAATAAATGACTTAATTTGAAATGTTTTTTTCACTTAAACCCGTTGAAACTCGAACTCGTATTAACCCAAACTATAGACTCTCTATTAAAAAATAAGTCCTTCATGTGGAGAATATAGTAAAAACTTGCCGATAACGAAAATGTACAGGTATTTTGCTAATAACGAAAATGCATTATGCAATCCATTTTCATTGCTTGTGACCTTGTATCCATTTATCTTTTAACTTTTATGTGCATCCAATCTGATATAAAACACTCCTTAACTTTTGTTGAAATGACCCTCTCTATATCTATACGGAGTATACCTTTTGTTTTTCGCCGAAAAAGAGTTGCCTTATTGGATGTACTCATACTTAAATATATTAACCTATCGTTTTAGACAAGTGTCTATATTGAGAGCGTATACAATATTAATAATGTGTAATAGTTATACCGTTAATCATTAAAATTTCACTTTTACTTAATAAAAATTTGTGTGATTAAGCGTAGTATGAAAGTGAAAGTGTATTTTGAGATAATCTAAAATAATAACTCAATACCTAAGATGTGACTAAGAAAGTAGTATTTTTAAGGGGTGTACATGCCAAATGTTACGTGCAAGTGTGCAACTAATAATATTGGACATGTAATTGTATGATGTTATGCTAAAAGGGTGAAGTATATGTATTTAAACTCACATGACTATAGGTAAAATTATCTATAATTAGTATTTTTGGCCCGTGCAATACACGGATCCTTTTAACTTACTGATTGTGAATTACTTGTTGCTAACCATTTTTTTGCATGATCACAATTTTAATTATTATCTATTTTTTTTATGACTTTAGACATAGTTTAAGAAATTTTATAACAAAGTATTAATACCAAGTTAGATATTATATTATCCAAATATACACATCTAAAACACTTTTTAGTCATATTTCTCTATTGTTATATTTTTTACTAAGATAATATTACGGTGACCATTATACATCTAACATTATATGATTAACAAACACCCACCATTAGAATAATCCATTGTGATATTCAAGAAATTTATTTAATCAACAAAACTTAATCATTTGTTCCACTAAAAAGTCACACATACGTTATAATTCGTTTACTGAAATTTTATTGTTATAAAACGATTAGAACATATTATTTCACATGAATTTGTAATTTATGAAAAATGAATAAACATATGAAAAAATTTGTGCAAGTTATAGGTATTTTAGCACAATACCTATAATAAAATAATGACATGTCATATGAAAATATTGGTGCAAGTTTATTATTATTATTATAAATTGTTTATAACATAAGTATAAATATAAGTAATAATAATAAAGATTAAACACTTATTTATTACACCAAGAACTCAAAAATTATAAGATAGGTGATTTTTAAGATAAATTATTATTATTATTATTATTATTATTATTATTATTATAAATTGTTTATCATATAAATATAAGTATAAGTAATAATAATAAAGAATAAATACTTATTTATTACATCATTAATTGTACCAAAATTTAAAAATTATAGGATTGGTGATTACGTGAAGGGTTGTATGTAAAAACTAATGTTATACTTTTTTTCTTAATTTCTATCCTTATTTTTCAGACTAACTATAAAAATATCATCACTTTCTGATCTTTAATTTAGATTGATGTTTAATCCAATAATACAAATTTTCTTCCCTTTCCTTCTCTCACATTCGAACACATACAATAAGTACTAATTTTCATTTACCTTTTTTGTGATTTTTTAGTTTTCACCTAGAAACAACTAATTTTAAGGTAAATTTTATTTATATATTTTTCGCAGTAACAGAAATGCTTATGGGACCAGCTAGGTCCTACAATCAGATTCACATTTTCTGGGGAGCCCGATTGGAATTGGCCTGGAACCAACCCAATATAATTAGGTCATAAGTAGGTCGCAGCCCAAGTTTGAGCAATGGGCCCGTTATCTTGTCAGATTCTTTTAAATGTGACTTCGTAAATAACGATTATTTATATATATATATAAAGAGAACTACATAGTTATCACTTATCAGTGTCCGATTCGAAATTTAAAGTCATCCGGTGGTATAATTTTTTTCCGTATCACCAAAAAAATATTAAGTATACAATCTCTTAAAAGTTAATTTATAACATTAAAAGTTATCCGTGATATAAATTTTTTTATGTGTCTATAAATTATATAAAACAATCGTTCTCAAAATATTTAATTTATGAAACGTCGATTGTGATTATACATGATGTCAAGTTGTCAAAATCACTAATTCCAAATGATAAAACGTGCACAACAACCTCAATACAAAAAATAATCTAAGATTTCATGAATTATTAATTATGAGTAGAAAACGATAGATAATCAAATTGCGACTAAAAATGGAAATATTCTAAAGCAAACGAATATTTTTATAAAAACGTAAACAATTATGACTTAAGATATAATCAAATTAATGCCTACGTATTATTGCCACGATTTGTTAATACTTAATATAATACAAATAACTTCCCAAAAACTACACTAAAATAACATTAAATAGTTGTCATGCTGAGCTGGATAATTGGATGTACACGTTAGCCACTTCCACGTGGCCACAAACTAGTGGATAGTAGGTAACCAAAATGGAAGGAAATCAACCCAAAACGAACACAATTTTACCACAATTACAAATGTACCCTTGATGGCCATAAAACCCAGCTGGCAAACACATATCTTCTACAGTTCTACAGCTATATATACACGGCTAATTGACAGCACCAATTGATGACGTGGAAATTATTCTATTCCCCATTTTCCAACTGGAATATACCTCTTCTAATCATTGTATATATTTTTCATTTCATTTTTATTGATTCTATAAAAACCACAATAAATTTCTCTCTCCTATCCTACTCCCCTTTCCCCACAATACTCTTCATTTCTCTCTAAATTCCCCTGTTTTCAGTTTGATTTTTGATATACAAGTTAATCTTCATTTTATAAAATTTTACTATTAAGATTAATTAAATTTGATTTGAATAACAAATCTTCAAGAGATTTTATCTGAGATGAATTTTAGGTTTTTATTTCTGTTTCCTAAAATATCAGAAGCTGAAGAAGGAGAGTGGGAGAAAGAAAGATAACTAAGAATTTATTATTTGCATCTGTATCTATATCTGTATTTATAAATCGTTTATAACGATTATATATATAGAGAGAACTTTATTTGTGGTATATCAAATTTCCTCCGCTTTTCGTGGTAATTTGAGCTAGTTTTTTGATTATATACGATTTGATTTGAATTTTTGATTAATGTTTTGTTAATATTGATAATAATGATTTATAGTTTAATAATTTTATAGGAATGTCTACTACGGTGATGAGTGATTCGTTAATGATGTCAGCAACGGAATCGCAAACGGTAGCTGCGAATCAAACCATTCCGGTTACGGAAGTTGAATTTGTGAAATGCGATTGTTGCGGATTAACGGAAGAGTGTACGCCGGCGTATACGGAGCGAATTCGAGAGCGATATCATGGAAAATGGATCTGCGGATTATGCGGAGAAGCAGTGAAGGATGAAATTGTTAGAAGTGATAGATTGATAAGTACAGAAGAAGCTATGACACGCCATATGACGTTTTGTAGAGCTTCTAGATCATCAGGTCCACCACCGAATCCTGCGGTTCATTTGATCGCTGTTATGCGACAGATTCTACGAAGAAATGTCGATTCACCAAGATCACTGAGATCGATGCCGAGTAGTCCTACGATGAAAATTCGCGATATCGGTGGACTAGCGCGTTCCGAGAGCTGTATGCCGACTTTAACCCTAACTGTTGAATCGAAGAATTTGGATAATGAATTGGAAGAATCTGATGAGAAATTGAAGATTGAAAAATGAAATGAAATTGAAGAATGTTAGGTTTTTGATCCTTTTGCTGCTGATGATGTTAAAGGATTTGGAAATATTTAGACTCCTTAATTTATGAAAATTATTACTAAAAAACAAGTTTGTCATGTTATAATCTTTTGTTAATTATTAGGTTGGTTATGACTTACTTTTACTTTAATTTTTTCTTCGTTTATCGAAGTTATTGTCCCAATTTAAATCTTACTTATTGTTTTTAAAATCGTTATTAGTTATATTAAACCGTGTTTGAAATTGTTCCTTTTAGGACGTTCACGTTGTTAAATGTTATTTTTGAAGAAGATGATAACGTGATTCTTTTGGGTTAAGACTTCAGTCATGCATCTATACTTGTACTTAAATCATAACAAATTAAATGTTTACGGTAAATATTGGTCGAAATAAGATGAATTATAAATGTATAAATTTATTAATGAAAGGATTGTTTGTTGTTAACAAAATGAGAATAACTTTCATGGCTTTTTTTGAACATACATTTTGCTATTACAAGAGATTCTCTATCTAGTTGTTATAGCCGCAAGCTAGTTATATATGGAGTATCACAAAAAAGTGGTAGAAAGACAATAAAGTAGGACAAATGAAGATGCCTATTTTCTACCACTTTTAATCGAACATATATGTATTTGCTATATTGAAGTATGTAAAGTTGTTAAGAAATAGTTGGTCGGGTAAAGTGTGATGTAGTATGCTATATTTATGTACAAAAATTGAAAAGACAATGAGGTCCGTAACGACTATACTAAAAGTAACTTGAGAGGTAACGTGTTAAAAGATGATTATTTCTAATGCATTTTATCGAACAAACAATTAGTAATTGTGCCAATGTAACATATAACAGACGCCTCGTTTGAATTATACTTCAAGAAAAGACTACCAAATAGAAATATGGGACTTATGTAACGTATGAAGTATATATCGTGCCAACAAAAACGTAATTGGATATGAACAACTTAACTGAAAGTATGGACAGGGGTTAAATTCCTTGATTATTAAAAGAGACGATATAAAACGTGCAAACGTATCTCTATTGGTTAACAACGAGTGAGACATAGAATATTCTATAGGGTGAGTCAGAATAAAATCATTGAGAGGGTAAAAGTTTTTTTTTTTTGAATATTTTTTTATTTTTGAGGTGCAAAAGTAATAGAATTTTGTTAGTACACTTTAAAAAATTACATTTTTACGTAATTTAAAATTTTTTAAGCGGATACCTTCCACTCCACTTCTACATCCGCTCCTGTCTTTGCCACAACACAAGGTCTCGGGTTCAAGTTCGAACTCCCCCATAAGTACAATCGATGAGTGAGACGTGTATTTTCCGCATATTATAAATACACAGTCGATTTTGAGTTGATATGTTGATTTGGGTTGTCAGTTATCAACTTTTTATAGCAAATCATTCAAAGCTATACGTATATATAACGCTCACGAAAACTAAAAACTTTCTTTATCAAAATAATGATATTTTCAACATCGAATATATCAAAACCTAAATCGTTGTTTAGAAGAGTTGCGTAAAAAGTTGGAGTCGGGCAATATCCTATCTAATTGACATGAAAATCGTTATCGAGTTAGTTTGAAGATCAATAGAATAACATTAACATGTGGATTGTTTAACATGTCAAAAAAAATGTATGGACAAAGTAAAGGTAAACAAATAATGAACAAAAATGGAAAGTTTGAAGTGATGCATGTGTAATGTAATGTATGGTAGATGTACGCAATTAGTTTTTGTTTGTTTGTGTAGGCATGGAAGCCAAACGCATGTGCTTCCAGTACAGTGGATCCAAAGAGTGCATATGAGTCAATCTACACAACCCCCTGCCTAGGTCTAAAACTTATCTTTTCGTATTCTTATTTTTTTTTTTTTATTATTTTTGTTTAAATCAAGTTTGTACTCATTGTATATTTCTATGGGTTAACATCCGTGGTCTTACTTCACGAAATTTCGGTGACGTTAGGAATACAGTTTTAAAGATGCCCTTCAATGTTGTGTTCATTGAGTTGTGCAACAAGCTTTTAGCTGGTCTTGTTGTGAAATAATTCGTTTATACTTATTATAAATGAAACGTTTAATGTCGTAAAGGATTTAGGACCATTGTTGTTTGTCGGTTATGTTTAAGTAGATGTATCTACATATACCCTCTAACAAAGTTATTTTAATAAAGTTTGTAGAATATAGTTTTTCACACTAGTCAAAAAGAGTTTTACATGGTAGATTTGATTTATTAACCTTTTTCATGTAACATTTTCTTCTAACATTATATAAGTTGTTAATGATATATAAGAGAGTGATATGTTTGAAAATGTATAACTTTACTTCAAAAACCATCGTGTGTATTATATGAATATTTTTTTTTATTTGTGTACTCAACTTTCAAATCATGTTATTGTGTAAATCTGACAGTACTTTTAGTGATGTGTCATTTATATAACGTATCTTGTAATATAATGACATTTATACAAGTTGCGACAACTCAAAATTAGTTCCAAACTATTTATGCGTTTGAAGAGACCGTTTCTTATTGTGTAGAAGCAATAAAATTTAAACTAATTAAATTGTATACTTTTATAAACATTTATCCCTATATAATTACGAAAAGGATAGGCATCGACGAAATAAATTTTCTATCAAAACAATTAAAATGTCAAACGAATCGAAAACTTGATATTTGATAATTATTGGAGTTGATTGGACAGTCCGACCCAAATAAAACGTGGACACAAGGTCAGTTACGAGCTGCCATATTTATAGACAACTGACGTGTCCTTATTATTTTGTCATTTGGTAAACTAACTTAAGAAAGCAACCAAATAATTGGGGGGACTTTTATTTTACTTTGAATAATATATATATGTCACGAGTCCAATAATTGATGTATTAAATAAATATTTATATCGTAATGATGGTATCTTTTAATTATTTATCTTTTGTTGTTATATCATTATCAAATGTAATATATTTCTTTTAATAATACAAGTTTGACTACTATATGTAAAGTATAGTATATAAGAAAACAATAATATCAACTCTTAATTTAATGATAAAATGAGTAAATAACGTTGGTGGTATGATCGAGTGGTTAAGATTTGTCTTGTTTTTTTCGTTACCTAGTAACGATTTAATATATGTGACTTGGGTAACGATTAAATATATGTGACTTTAGATTTATTACATCCATCACAAAAGATATACTAAAACTATAAACTATTAAACAATTTGGATAATTAAGTGGTGGATTAACCGGATAAATATATATGTTTTGTTTTTTCACTTGATCTCTTTCTTCTCTGTTATTGATTAACATGATGTTGGTATATGAATTTTGGTGATGCTTTTTTAAGTGTATCATTTTTTATTTTTAAGGATATATAAACATTAATGTGTTAGAAAATATATGGACGTATACAATTCGACGAATTATAAACAGTAAAATGGTTTGACTAACCTGACAATTGCTAGTGCTATCAATATCATAGGGTAGTGTTTCGTCGGAAGAAGCGGTGGGAATGGAATTTTAGGTGTACATACACCATTAAGGCCCCTCACTGTATAGTAGAAATTGACTCTCAACTCACTACGACAACTCAATATTACGTCGACAGAGACTAACTAGGAACTGAACTATACCTATAATAATATAAGAATTTAACTTTAAAGTAACACGTCAATACTATGCCATTTTTTTCTATATATTTATATCTTTAAAATATAATGATAACAATAAAAAAATATGTTACATTAATAATAAATTTTATATTAATTAAAAAGAGTACGTTACCTATAAAAAATATGTTACTTTAATAATAAACATTAATATTAATTAAAAAAGAGTACATTAATTAAAAAAATACGATTTGATAAAAAAGAAAATAGTTGAATTTTATAGGTTGTATATATATAGTCAATGTATTAATTAAAAAGAAAGTGAAAATTGTGTGAGATAAAAAATGATAATTGTATGTATATATAGGGTGTTTGAGATTGAAAAAAGTGTTAAAATCTTTAAAAAGGAATTACTTTTAAAAAATTTGACCGGTACACCTAGCCATTTGAATATTTGGACACACATATTATTGTTCTAGCTCAATCAATACAAGAACAAAGTCACAAAGACGGCACCCTAAGACGGGGCCGTCCCTATAGGAGAAAAGGAAGAATGGTCATTCTTATCTCAAGACGGAAGACGGACTAACATGTCTAACGTGGGTACGTTTTGTTATTTTAAAATTTTTACTCCGTATCAATCAATAATTAAATTTGGTTGTTCTTTAGTATGATAATGATTATATAATCATCAATATTTGTATAAAAGTGTCACTGGATCGTTCAAACATTTGTGAATTTCTCAACGTTCATTGAACTAATTAAAGCATCACAAGTATAACTCAATCTGCAAAATTTGTTGGACCAATAAGTTTTGCAACTTGGGTTACACTTGCGACGTGTATTATATATGAACTGATTATTTCCGTAATTTTGGAAGGACTAAAATGTTTCAAAGGTACCTAACAAATGACTATTATGGCGAGTTTTCCTTCAATTTCGGTAGTGAAAGGACAAGTGATTGTTTTAACATGTGGGTGCAAGTAGTATGGCCCAAAATTAATTATACGTTCGTTCGTTGGTTGGTTGGTTAAATACTTAAATGTGAACCATGGGTTTGGTGGGGTGCACCTCAAAGACCAATGAGATAGTGACTCCCCGCATCTATCAGTTAGCTAGGTTCGATTTAACCCCCCCACCATGACACGTGTTCGATTTATGTATGACACAATTTTTTGTATATGTGCCAAAAATTAGTCTCGATGTTTTGTATAATATCAATTTGATATTGTATTATGCACATACCTTTGTTGTAACTGAAAAATAATAAACCTGATAATTATTGATTTATATTTCACATTTATATTATCGAATCAAGTCCATATCAAATCAAATCCAATTTACAATATAAAGCCACCCTCTTGTGCAATTTTATCAAAAACCATAAAACCAATATAATAGTACAGTTTTAGAATCAAAGACGAGCTTCTCTAGAAAGAAGCTATTGGCACCATAACCTTTTTTAGGAGCGTCTTTTTTTTTTTTTTCTAATTTTTTATGTGATGGTGGAAGACGTGAAGAGATGGACCCCTTTTTGTTTTAAGTATATAAGTATATTGGAAAATGTGAAGTGCATAAAAGTTCAGTTCTCCAGCCCTCTATTGGTAGTATTAAAAGATTTTTTGAGAAAGTCTTTACGTAATGCTGAGTTAACAGTTTAGTTCTTCAATTACTTAGTACCTCGTTAAAAGTGGTCTAATTGATTATTTCACTCAAAATTGAAGTTCTAATTTTCTTCTTCTCTTCCGACACTTGTTTAGGACTTAACGGATGACTAAAGTCTCATAAAAAGCGTCACAATATTCAATAGTAGATCATGGTATGTTTGTTTTGTTAGTCATAGAAATATAAATGGGTATTAGGGTATAAATTTTTTGTTTGTTTGTTTCATAGTGTAATTGATTTATGAAAACGAGTATGAAGGAACGAGTTTGATTCCCACAGAATCTGTTTGTTTAATGTGATTGAATTTTGAATCGAGTATCAATAAGCAAATTTGAGAAAGAACATACACGAAACCCATTAGAAAGGAACGTTTTAAAATTCAAATTACTTTTAGTTTCCGATTCCACCCTATATAGAAATCCACTATTACCAATCCAAACACTCTCTCACTTTATTATCCACGTTTGCTTAAACCCACAAACATCTTGGCGTGATCATCTTCTCTCCGTTTCGTTCCTTTAAATTTCACGTTTGTTTTTCCTGAAAAAGTATTTAAATTTTTAGGTACACACTCAATCATAAAATATTTTTTATAATATCAGTTAAAAATCACATGTTTCAATTATTTTTCTCAAATCTATATCAATTCTTAAATTAAGTAAAAAATGAGCATCACCTCATACTTTGATCATAAATATTTTTTGCACAAGCTAGTAACTATTTTCCTAGGATACCTATCCAATAAGATTTAGAATCTAAGGGATAAAAGAGAATAAGGAGAATAAGAAGAAAAAAGTGAAAAGAAATTTGTGAATCATTAGACCAAACATTAATTTTAATTAATAGTTAAAAACGTGTAATATTTTTATAATTAATTTGAAATATAAGAGTAGAAATTAAAAAAATATATAATTTCAATTACACCTCTTCATTTTTTATCTAATTTTTTTCCTCATTCACTTTTTGATTATCCTTCTTTTTTCCTTCCTCTTCTCCACCTTCATTCCCCCTCACTCTCATAGCCACCACCATCAGTCAACCATTGCCATCAATCATCGTCGAAATCTTTTATTTATTTTTCTTTTTACAAAAAAATAAAATTTATATGTTTGCAAACTTTTTTTTTTTTTTTCCTTTTATTCAATCTTACATTTTGAACTTAGTTTTATTTTCTTTCTTAGTTTTTCTTGCTTTTGTATGTATAAACCTTATATTTAAACTCTTTTTAAATAAAGATCTTTACTAGTAAACAGAACATAAAAATGCAGGATACAGAACATAATATACAAATATAAAAACACAAATATGCAGTATATATAATGCAACAACGAACATCAAAATGACATGCATTATATATAAAATGTAGCAATAAACATCAAAATATCATGCAATATATATAAAATGCATTAAAACATCAAAATGTAGTATACAAAATAAAATATACAAATACAAAAACACAAAACATACAATATATGAAAATTGTAGCAATAAACATCAAAATGTAGTGCGAATATTAAGAAAAAATTTCAAAAAAGAAAACATTTTGAATTATTTTATTTTATTTTTTTAAAGAAAAATTTTCACCGGAATCAAGCGGTTGGCTATTGGTGAGAGTTGCTGGGGTGGTGGTGGGAGTGGGGGTGGAGGTAGGAGTGTAAGTGAGAACAAATAAGAGGGAAGAAAATATAGTATTAGAAAAATAGGGTGTGAACATGAAAATAATTAAGCGACACATGGTATTTTCTGATAGGTTGAAAAATTGCTCACTTTTCCCTCTATTAGAGGGCTCTGTATTGATACAATAAGGTTGTATTTCAAGTTACATAAGTATGATTCACTATTCAAAATCATACGGTCTCCGTTTCATAATAAGTATTCACAATTAAATTATACAAAATTTAAGAAAATATATAATCAGTTAATTGTGTAAGAAAAAAATAACATCTTTATTATTAATTTTTATACATTTTCTATAAATCAACTTTATAAAAAAATAAATTAGAGATAAGTTAGTAAAGTTAATATATTATTTTTAAAATTAAATATTTATTTTAGTATAAATTGAAATGGACGAATGAATAATTATTTTTAA
Organism: Logfia minima; assembly: GCA_963921325.1. Classification (NCBI taxonomy): domain Eukaryota; kingdom Viridiplantae; phylum Streptophyta; class Magnoliopsida; order Asterales; family Asteraceae; genus Logfia; species Logfia minima. Next base: position 628,485 of record OY992771.1, on the reverse strand, counting down.
AATTGAAGAGAAAAATATAATAATGATATAGAACACAACAAAACATAGAAATAATTAATTTGTATTTTGTTAACACTTTTCAAAAAGTTTTTATTATTTTTTAATTAAAAGAAAAAAGAAAAGAGAAATAATAGTTGATGGCGAAGGTGATGAAAGATGATGGTGACTGTAAGGTGCTAATCAGTGCCACGACAGCAGCAGCTGCTTGCCCTAAATCCACTTTTGGGCTTGCAAAGACTCACATATTTCTATATGATGACCAATTACCATTTTTTCTATTTGATTAATTATTGTAGTATTAAAAATTTAATATGTTCCCCATTTTATTAATGGTCATTATATATAATTGTACATAGTGAACTGTGTGTTTTTCTTTTCAACGTTTTGGCATTATTCTGATTTCGTTACCAAATCAGCTGGCATAAATCATCGAAATAATGACAGAATATTCTTCATTTTAATTAAATTGTTTAGAAGGATTCTCCGTCAAGTGTTCAAATATTTTTTATTTCAGTACGCACGCATAAAACTGTGAGTTGATTTGTAAGCTAGTACTTTTTATTCACTTATCACTAAATATACTTTATCTATATCTATAATATTACATAAAACATTTAAACAACGAGTTTTAAACTCTTAAAATAAAAGAGAAGACAAATTATCTTTTTACTCTTTTTCAACATTTAATCATGGTCCAAACTCTTAAAATAGGGGAGATATTACCTTTTTTTTTTTTACCCTTTTTCAACATTTAATACAAATTTTACAAGCACTTAACATAATTATTTATTATTTCTTTATAATCGTCATATATTTAATTGTTGCATTTAATAGTTATATAAACTACTTATAACTTCATGTTTTCAAATTTCGATTTATATAATTAGCGGTGGCCATTTGAGTCTGGTCGAGTTAGTGGGTGTCGAAAGTTATTTTCAACCCGAACGCAAACTGATTTAATAAACGGATTGCCTGGTAGAAAGTAACTTGCCTAGACACAACTCTTATAAGTAATATAGTAATCCATTTAGGTAATCAAGTTGGTAGGTTGGGGATTGACTTCGAGTTGGTAGTTTGATTTCATGTCAAAATTGGTGGGCTATCGGGTAAGTTTCGAATTGGCGGGTAAAATTTTATTTTTTCAAATATATATATATATATATATTCTAAAGGAATATTTCTTTTTATTTCATTTTGGTTGGCATGTTCACCTAGTAACCTGAAACTTGACCCGACCACGACCAGAAGGTTTAATACGTTGACAAGAGCTTAGCATGTAACAACCAGTTGAAAATCCAAACTATAACCCTTTTATTTTTATGTCTGTTGTGAATCGGGTTTTCATTCATGTTGTGAATTGTCACTCATAACTATTATAACTTGAAACATGATGTTTAAAATACAGTAAGAAAATGGTATACCGGTATTTCTCATCTTCATCAAAGTATGAAATATTGTTGAATGAACAAATAAATATACGTAAATCTTTAGTTGCCGTTGCATTGCGCGAGTAACACGCTAGTAATATCATAGTTAGTATTAGTATATGATCATAAGATAGTTTAGTGGCTAATGGGTAAAAAGTGAAGCTTTATAAAAGGACTCACTATGGTCACGTTCTCGTTCAGTCTTTATCTCTAGACCGGCGGTTCTCCTCATACCACCATAGGTACGGATTAGTTCTGGTCTCTCATTATGCCTAGAGCTGGGCAAAAAAACCGGTTTCTGATCCGAAACCGGTTTTCAAACCGGAAACCGGTTTGGTCAAAACCGGTTTTGACCAAACCGGATCGGTTTGAATCCGGTCCGATCGGATTGGACCGGTTTGAGTTTTTAGGTTCAAAAACCGGTTTGAAACCGGTCTCAAATCGGATGAAACAGGATTGAAACCGGATTGACCTATCCGGCGGATAGGTTAAGGCTATCCGGCGGATAGGCCTTTTCTGTTAGAATGTAGCCGTTGCAATTGAGGCTATCCGGCGGATAGCCTTAACCTATCCGGCGGATAGATGCTTTCTGCAGAAATCTCTGCACAGAAAACTAGCCGTTTTCTCAAACGGCTATCCTCATTTTTGGCCCTTTTTTTGGACTCTTTGTGGAGCCAAACCTCCAGAAAAATCACTATATATGTAAATGTGATATTGATGTTTACTCACAACTTACAACACTCTCAATCTAAGCATATACTCTCAATTCTCAAATTGCAATCTATAATTGTATACACTCAAACTCAAGTCTCAACACTCCACTTTTAGTTTTAATTCTCAAATTTATACTTATTAACACAATGGCATCATCATGTGGGCAATCACAATCTTCCGTCGGTGTTGGAGAGTCATCTAGCAATGCTACGGTTGTTTCTATAATAGAAACAAAAAGAAACCCGGCGATTTGGTGCAATTACGACTTGTGTGAAATGTCGAACGGTATTAGAAAAGCTCGGTGCAACAAATGTGGGGCATTTTTCAAAGAAACCGGCAATACTACTTTGAAAAATCATGCAAACACGTATTGTAAAGCGGTGAAATATGGAGTGGGGCGTAGTCAATCAACAATGGCGAATGATGGTACAACGTGGCAATACGAAGCCTCTAAGGTGCGGGATAGAATGGCGAAGTTCGTGATTCAAGAAAGCTTGCCATTTGACCACTTTGACAATCCTCGATTGACTTGACTCATCCAAGAAACTCTCCAACCTCGTTATAACAATGTAAGTCGTTCGACTCTTAGACGAGATGTAATTAAAATGTGGAAAATCGCTAAAGATGAAATGATTTTAGGTTTTCAATCTTTAGAAACCGGTGTAAATTTAACTTGTGATGTTTGGACAGCTCAACATGGTTCACCGGATTCGTACCTTTGCGTTACCTCTCATTGGGTTAATCCCAAAACGTGGCAAATGATGAAGCGTACGATTGCGTTTGAATTATTTGGATATCCGCATACCGGCGAAAATTTATATCAAATTTTAGATTACGTGATTAAGAGTTTTAAATTGGAAGGAAAAGTATTTTCAATATCTTTTGATAATGCATCCAATAACACCGCCGCCGTTAATCAACTAAAACTAAAATACAAACCGGCTTGCGAAGGTGCATTTTTTCATAGTCGATGTGTTGCACATATCATTAACTTGGTTGTGCAAGATGGACTTAGTTTTATTGCACAAATAAAAGAAGCTTTTAAACAAATGCTACGTGATATTTTTAGTTCTTCAAACGCTAGATACCATAGATACATGAAATTTTGTGTTGATTCAAATGCACTTTGGTTAGGTCCCAATTGGGACGTACCTACTAGATGGAATTCGACTTGTAACATGTTTGAAAGTGCCTTAAGACAAAAGGACACATTAAGGTTGTTCCATGACTTGCTTGCGGACCGTAATAGATTTGTTACACCTTTTCCCGAATCAAGTTGGTATACTATCCAAGTTCTAACCGATATGCTTGTAGTTTTTAAAGAAGCAACCACTTTATTGTCGGGTGTTTATTATCCGACTAGTCCTTTAGTATTAAGACAAATATGGTTAATGTGTAAAAAATTAAGCGCTTTTGAAATGAAAGGCGAAATATTTGAAAATATGGTACAACCGATGAAGGAAAAATTAGTAAAATATTTTAAAAGTATGCCTCCGGTTATAAGTTGTGCCGCCGCTTTAAACCCCGTTTTAAACGTTAATTGAGTTGAAACTTTACTAACCAACATTGCAAATGATTTGGGTTTGACGGCTATCAAGCCGGCTTGGGCGGACACTGAAATAAATGCATTTAACGATTTTTTTGCAAGTTTGTTTGATGTTTATGCTACGAAGTATGGGGGTTCCACACCCGTTCAAGAGTTTATAAGGAATGAAGGCGCAAGTGGTTCAAGTTCGCACACCAACAATGATGACATCATATTATACAACACATTGATAAATGATGCTTCGAAAAGAGCCCGAGGAACCGTTCCTAGTAGCGAACTTTCAAGATATACAAAATCCAACTTTATAATGTTTATGTCGGTTCAAGAGTTTGGGAAGTTGGATGTGTTGGGTTGGTGGAGAGATCATGAATCCCAATTTCCAATATTAGCGGCTATGGCACGTGACCTATTAACCGTTCAAGCTTCTACGGTTGCTTCGGAGTCCGCTTTTTCGGTTAGTGGTCGGGTAATTTCACCAAGAAGAACAAAACTCACCCCTTTGTCGGTGGAAGTATGTATTTGTTTAAAAGACTATCTAGATGGGATTGAACGGATACAAAACATTTCACCGCTCGAAGGAGAATTGGAAAAGGTTGAACAAGAGATACATGAGGAAGAGATAGCAGTGGGCATGTCAGTACCACTTACTGCACAAGAGCTTACTTATCAAGAAGAGTTACACAACTTTCATACCGACGATTAGTCAAGGATACTTTGTAACATATTTAAAATTTTATTATTGTATTATGTAAAGTCACTTTGAGAAATCTTATTTTTTTGCAAATTTAGTGCTTAACATTTCTTAGTAATTTGTCAATTATACTTCTAAGTCAACCATAGTCAATGAAAGTCAACCATATTCAATGAAAGTCAACCAAAGTCAATGAGAGTCAACCAAAGTCAACATAGTCAACCAAAGTCAAACAAAGTCAATGAGAGTCAACCAAAGTCAATGAGAGTCAATGAGAGTCAACCAAAGTCAACATAGTCAACCAAAGTCAATGAGAGTCAACCAAAGTCAACATAGTCAACCAAAGTCAAACAAAGTCAACAAACTACCAAAAACAAACAATAATAAAAATAAGTTAATCACTGCCGTTCGTCCGGATGTTGAGAAGATGATCCTGGTCCATATCCATAACGAGCATTAGTAGCCGAGTAATCAATACCCATATGCCCGAAAAGCGATTCCATCATGTCTCGTTGCCAATTAAACTGGTTTTCAACAGTACTTTGAAAATTATCGAATTTATTCTCAAAATAATCAAAACGTTGGTCAAGAGATAAAGATAGTGCCGGGCCGGCCTGTTGGGCAGGGCCGGCATGTTGGGCAGGTGCCTCCTCCTCCTCTTGATCATCATCATCTTGTTTCTCTTGATCATGATTATATACCCACGGAGCCCATGTAGGTTTATAGTTCCATCTACCAACCGACAATGCATAAACCAATTCACACCCAATAACCGCATTTCTGGTTGCACAATCATGCACGTTGCCAATCCTGTTTGGTTACCAAAGTAGCGGGCCAAACGGGTCACATACTGCCCGCCAGTTATAACACCCCTCTTTCTATATAAGAATATTATATTAATAAACACGGAAGCATGAATTTAAAATACATTAAACAGTTTACAATTCCCAAAAATACACGAATTTCAAACTTCTCAAACTACAAAAGGCGGGGTATTATAGAAATTCACAAAACAAGGTTTATTACAAAACCATATCAGAGACTTCAGGCACAGTCAAACATTCACGATCAAGTCATTACTCCCTGCACCCACATTCAATCAAAATAAATCCTGCAGGAAGTAAACATGAGGGATTAGCACGAAGCTAAGTGAATGGATTCATCACACAACATTCAACTTAGCATAACTAGTTGTTTACACCAAATAATCGTAAACACACATAATTCAATGAGGATCGGTGGCTCTGGGGATATCATAATACCCGGGGATTCCCCCAAGAACACTTACCAACAATCTGTATGGCCAATACAGAATAGACCGATAACCAATGGTTATTAAACCCATACACAGGTCTCAAACACAACAAATGAATCAAAACCTGTGTAATACACATAATAACCAGAAGTCCAACTACACGTTGACCTCAATCACATACAGCACATTGGTTCGCACATCACGTAGATCAATAATCAATAATCAAGACTAAACAGTCTAATAAACATCTACGTTTACTTGTTGTAACCAAATAGTTACAACTAAATCAAATGATGAGTTCTGAATCCACTCACCGATACCTCTGACGTCTCCACACTCAGGATTCTAATATCACTGAGTCTTACGTTGATCTGAAACAGAAAATCATACACAAGTCAGAAGTTCGTTCCATAAACATCATTATAGCCTATTTATCAAATCAGGTAATCCCTGAAGTCTAGGCAAACAAAAGTTCAATCAGAAGTAAACTTAGAAAAAGCCCGCAATACCGCTTAAAACTGAAAAATGCCATTTTCGGGTCCTAGATGACCCCGGATGGCCAAAAACTGCCTAGGCTATTAGAATATAGCCTTGATTACTAGGTCGTTTCCGATTGACTATGCGAATTTCAATTAAATCCGAGTTAATGAGATTTTCACAAAACCGCGTCTCCAAAACACTTACGCATTTTCAAAATTTGCAAAACAAAAATCTCTTTTATAAACTTAGCGACACAACCATTGTGTCGCACCACAAAAACCTGCGACATAACCACTGTGTCGCACCACAGAAACCTGCGACACTAACATTGTGTCGCAATACTCAAAATGGCCGCCTTTAGCGACATAACCACTGTGTCGCATAACATTCATGCGACACAACCTGCGACACAAGCCTTGTGTCGCAATGATGAACAGCCCAGTTCCCAGATTCAAAATTCACGAAATCAAACATGTAATACACAAATTAACCTATTCCAATCAGTGTAAATCATATATAAACAATAATAACACATAACAATCAAACCCTTACCTCGGATTTAAAGCTAATTAGCTCAAATATGATCAAAACCCAATCTTTTATTTCTTCTCTCTAATTCCCTTTAATTCTCTCTCTAGGAACGATTTTAAGAGTTTGGAAATGTCTGGAAATGGTCAGGAAGTACTAGGGCGGTGTATATATATTTTTATCATCGAATTACACTTAAGCTCCTTACTTAATTTCAGTTCAGCCCGTTCTGCGACACAGTCCTGCGACACAACCACTGTGTCGCACAGACACCCTGCGACACAACCCTTGTGTCGCAGAAAATCAAAAACTTACAAATTTTAAGTCTACTAATATTTCACAATAAAACACATAATATTAAATAGTTCTAAAACAATTAAATAATGGGAATTACCAGACTGCAGAGTAGGATGTTACACCAGTGATGCTACTAGTTCGGCGTGACGCGTGAGCCATATTCCACAAAGACCGAGCAAGACAACCCGGAACATTCACCAACCCTCTATTTACGATACACCCAAGATAATACAAATCTGTTTGGGTGACTTTCTCTGGGCTTTCTTTCCGACAGGTGAGAGATGTAGAAATCATCCGGTGAATAACTCTCATCACTGGATATAAAGCTGTGTAGAAGACTTAGGCTTAGATGTCCACGGATACGACGAAATCTAATTCCAAAGAGCCGGTAGATCACAATCTTGTGGTTGCCGAATCCCATTAAACAAGTGATCTATATAATAATCCATACGTACCTCCTCCGGAGTATACAAACCTAAAGCCAAACCAAATTCGGACACACTCATCTCTCGAGGCACCCCACACAATTGGAACCGAATGGTACGTGCCTCGACATCCGTATTGACATCATCAAACAAGTAAGTGCTGAAAAACTCGAGAGTTGCCTCCCGATATATATACTCCCGAATACTAAATAACCTCGACCAAGCTCTCGAGGTAAAACATAACCTACCATCAGCTAACCGATACTCCATCCGCAAAATGTTTCTAATTTCTTCGAAACCGGTAGTATTAGACTGTCTTGCACTTATTTGATCAAGAACAACCCAATCCACATCATCAGCACATTGAATTGTTTTGTTGATGTTGATGTCCAACATCGACTTAAACTCAGCTTTTTCTCTTGAACTATAATGCCGGTTATTAAACTTTAAAAATTGGTGATTCCTTATTATTGCTGGCACCGGAAGGTCATACACTTCCGTTGCCTCCTCATTGTGGCTTGTAGATGGTTCCCCATGTTTTCGTGACTTCTTTGGCGCCATGTCTGCAAAAATATAACATTTATCAAACCTAAACTTATTAAAACAAAAATACAAACCGAGCACGTATCTATACATTCAAATTACCAATAGCACATATTAAGATCCATACGTTCAATTCATTTATACAATTATACAATTACAATTCAATTACCATAAACCAATTTATACAATTACAAATCCATATGTTCTCATATATACAATTACCAATTACCATAAACCAATTATACAATTACAAATCCAATTAAACATTATATATATAATTAAACAATGTAATTACAACAAATTCAACCGTGTAATTTCAAAATCAAGCAATTCAACCAATTATATACAACTACAACTCAAATTAACCATTACAAACAAGTTTTGAACAAAACCCCCAAATTGTGTTATAAACCCTAATTATCACAAAACGGTTATAAACCCTAATTATCACAAAACGGTTATAAACCCTAATTATCACAAAACGGTTATAAACCCTAATTACAACAAATTAAACCGTGAAACTTGATAATCAAGTATCAATTAACTATTACAAACATAATACAACATAACCCTAATGATTAAAAGCCTAATTCATCACAATTCATCATCAATAAAAATTTCAAAATCAAGAAATCTATTAAACGTATCGTAGTAGTAATCATACCTATGATTTGAAGATGAAAAACCCAAGCAAATGTGGATGGAATCAGGGGAAAAATCGCCAAAAACAAGATTGAAGTCGACTAGAGAGAAAAAAAGAGGTGTGTGTGTTTTTTTTTTTTTTTAAGAAAATGGGGGTTTTGGGCTGTTAATACGCACCAGGGTGCCGCTATCCGGCGGATACCCTTACCTATCCGGCGGATACCCTTACCTATCCGGCGGATAGCCCAGTGGAAGGGTTTTTTTTTTCAACAGAAAAGGCCTATCCGCCGGATAGCCTTGACTTATCCGGCGGATAGCTTGCAAGTTTGGGCCAAACCGGTTTCTCCCAAACCGGTTTTTGGGAAACCGATCTCGATCCGGTTTGAAACCGATTCCTAAACCGGTTTGGGCGGTTTGGGTTTTTTAGGATTGAAACCGGTTTCAATCCGATCCGGTTTTTGTCAAACCGGTTTTGACCGGCGTTGACCCAAACCGGTTCGGTTTGAAAACCGGTTTCGGTTTGGGCCCAAACCGGTTTTGCCCACCTCTAATTATGCCTTCTTTGTTTTCTGTCGGACGTAATGAGGACGGAAGGTGACGGCGTTCACTTGACCAATGATATGTACAAATGGCTAGTATATAAATAAATAAAAAATAATAACTTTTTATTAATTATTTCCAATAAATATACATAAAATAGCACCATTTTTCAAATACACATCTCATAATCTCTACTTATCTTATACACCAATCATATCAAATAATTATCACTATTTTATATTTATTGTAACTTACCGCTTTTAATTAATATAATTTTACAATTAATGCAGCGTACTTTTTATTTTAATCTCTACTTAGCATACATGAATTCCTAATAAACTAATAAGTGCAACCCTAACGATTAACGAGTTGAAACTTTAATGTTACAATCATAATTGCAGCAAGTAAAAATTGGAAAAATAAGCAAACCAGACAACAAGGACGAACGTGACCCTCTGCATCACGCACATGTCTAGAAACAAACAAAAGCTTCTCTTACGTCTCATCAAACCCCTTTTACTTTAACACAATGTCGTTCGTACTCTGACACAAACTCACTTAGATTCCTTCACACGACCAAACCGAACCAAACTACCTATCTATCTATCTATCTATCTATCTATCTAAATCTATATATTTTTATTAATTTAATTAATTAAAGAAACAAAGTCACTAGAAAAACAAAAAAGGAAATTAATTTGATGTGATGGGAGGGACTTCAAATGATTCGTCTTCATGTTCAATGTCACCAGTTTCATCTCCTTCTTCCATTTCTTCTTCAATTGTTTTTCTTGATTTGTATGGAAAACGTCGCCAAGTTGCTAAGGTTCAAGTTCTCGAACGAGAGATTGGTTTGCTTCAGGTTAATATATATAAATCCATCATTAATTAGTTTATGTTTTGATAGATAGCAATGTGTAATAGTAATGTCGATCGATAACATGTGTGCTGCTAGAAGAAGGTGTCAAAAACAATAAAAAAGTTTATAGGTCTAAACTCACAAGTTTATGTTTTGATAGATAACAATAAGGTTACAAATGAAGTGAATGTATGATGCTATTTAATTTTTATTTTGATCTTTAATATCCATTTATAACCATTTGATTCAAGTCTTGTGAGAGACAAATTTGTATATAGTACTAGTACTTGTGAGATAGATGTATGTTCGACCTTCTAGAACAATATCCTTATATAACCTAGCTGGTGTATTTTGAAAAGAGGAACTTGTATTACCATAGTTTCAGATTTGAAAAAGAAAACATTATTGGTGCACATTATAATTTTTTAATTTTCTAATGTTTTTATTAGCAAGTACATGATGCTAGATAATGAATTGCTTTCCTATTGTAAACAGGATGAGATTAAATCACTTGCAGAGCTTGAACTTGCATCAAGATGCTGCAAAGAGTATGTCAATCTTTACTCTTTCATCACTTTCAACTTATTGTATATGATTTATGCACGAAGCTGTGGTCTATTTTTTCTTCTGCTGACCAAAGAATACTCAATATTGCGTACAGGCTTGACAATTACGTTGAAGCTACACCAGATCCGCTCATAGCACTGTATGATTTCTTCCCTATTAATTTATTCCTTCTTCGTAGAGGTGGCATTGTCAACTTCTATCCTTATAAATGAGGCGCTTGGGTTATGTTTATCTTTAGATTTGTCAAACTGGACATGGGCACACAAAACTGTCTTAACACGAAATAGATCAAACGGGTAAATTTGAAAAAACTAGTTTAAAGGGAATCGGGTCGAAAGGCCTGCATAAAACCTATGTCATTTTGTTTAAAAAGTTAATCTCTCTTCTCTCTTATCTTTTAAAAGAAAATCGTATTGATATCATAATTATTTATATAAGTTAATCTTAACCGTTGAATGTAATTTTTTTATTTTAATCTCACCATTAATTCCAATTAGTCAAATTGATAATTCATTGAATGATGGGAGTTCAAATGAGAATAGATTGTTTTTGAAATGGAATAATCAATAAGAGAACTCCATTTGACAATTTCCTCTTACGTTCTTAAAAATTAAATATCTCAAAAACGGTTAGTTGAAAAATTATAAAAATTACACAATAAAAACCAACTTTTTTTTCTCATATGATATAGTTTTGACGAATTTCTTTTCTTCAATTTTTGATGGGTTTTGAAAATGATTAATTAACTATAAACAATAAAAATGTAAGTGTTTTTATATGAATGACTCAATTACAAAACAATTGTCTGTGTGATCCCGCATAATCTAAACTAGTTATGTTGGAAGGAAAATGAACTTAATAATTATATTGAACATGCTAATCATAAATTATAAAATCTGGAGTTTGGGTAGCAGAATTTCCACGATGATAATGTATGTTGACACGTTGTGTTTGTCTCTATCTTGGATCAGAAATAAGAGTCGTCGGAGATCAAGAAGCGTTTGGAATAATCTAAGGTAAATGTTAGGTCTTAAAGTAGAACTAGTAACTTGATTAACAGATTAAGTTAAGTATTCAACGTTTAATATCAAGTTAATAACAAATCAAATGATATTGTTCTTCTTGGACCTAAGAACAATATGAATCACTCAAATTATATGTTAAATGAATATTATTTATCAATAATTCAATTGTATAAAGAAGCATACAAAATGCAATCAACTAACTAGTTTCTATGAGTTATATAAAAACTATATATGCAGGTATTACGGTTTATGAAATACAGCCTTACCGTAGCTGTAACTAATATAGATTTCTACCTATCCCCTACGGGTTTTATGAAAACTAGATCAATTATAATACAATTCAAATTCTCCAAAATAATAAGATATCTTCAAATCATCAGTATTAATCTCCATAATCTTCTGAGTCTGTCATAGCTTGAGTTTGTCTTCATTTGCATTTGTCTTGGTCTGAGTTTGTTGATGTCATCCAGACTTAGTCTGAGTTTATAATTTGCCAAACTCAGAATAAGCAATATATGTATAAATATACATACATACTAACAACTATTAGCCAATTTCACTATTTTTCCTAGACTCAAATCTTGTCTCATCATATTGCTAATATAGATTTGACCATTATTTTTTCCAATAGTAAACTTTCACCGTGTCATTTTAATAACTGCCTATTTTCATTCCGACAAATTCCTAATTCATCCTAAATCTTTTGTCTATCCAGGAAGAAGGTCGGGTCAATAATATGCTTTTGCTGCTGCCGTGATTGCTACAACACGATAGTCCACTGTTCATGCTGTCCTCAGGCAACAGACTGCTGTTGGGGTGGCCAACAGAAATCATGTTCCTCAGAATGCTGCAAGTGCCCCGAGATTTCATGTCACTGCAGCTGCAACCCATCGTGCCCCAAGTCTTCAGTTTGTTGCTGTTGCAACCCATGTTCATGCTTTTGAATACATGATTAAGACATTTTTACCGCACCAGGATACTTTTAGATTGTTATTAGCAGTTTTAAGTAAATTTATTTCATTGCATAATATACCAATCATCTAGAGAGCATTCAATAATGTCCTTTTATATCATCCCAATATATTCTGATACAAAAATTAAAAATCCAACAATCTTTTAGCAGAATTTACTAAAAATCGTAACGACAGTACAAGAATCAACAAGCGTCTCTCTTGCTCCATTACTCACAGTAACAATGTTTCAGCCCAGTACCATTCTCTAATGACCATATTTCTGGAACTCCCACTCACTATTATCTGCAAAAACCGAAAGTGAAACCATTTAACACACCATATTGTAAAGATTGTAATAGAGGAATATGGCCACTGAAAAGCAGTAGCATACCTAGAGGGCAAACTTGACGAGTCTTCAGCCAGCGGCTAATGCAGTGGAAATGGAACGCATGGTTGCAGACACCTGTGAGAATCGATAATCATCTTGAGAGATTTAGCAATTAGGAATAGGACCAAAGAATACTTCCACATGAAAAGAGATGCGAATGTAGGTGAAACATGTACAGGTAGTCATGACAAACGCAAAATTCATCCAGGAAGAAAAAGCACATAACTAACTTTATAATTCCCTTATTAAGTAAACTGCAATGGCAAGGCAGGGAAAGGCTGTGAACGACGTACTATTCAATCAAATCTTATTCTTGAATCTTGAAATATTCAAAACATATTCCTTGTCATCCATGGTCATATTCACTTGTATCTCAAAAATCAAAAGGCACAGATATTTTCAATGCTTGTTTTCAAGATGCGAAGCTGTATGGTTAAGTGGCAATCCTTGATTAGGAAACACCAGCAATCTTTATACATGTACATATTAGTTCACTACGGTGTGCTACTTCTTCAAGAACTCACTAAAAAGTGTTATATGTACAGGATCACACTGATACATTACAATATATCTATCTCAACTAACACAACTGAACAGGCCATTTTTCCTTCACATACCCCATCATTTCTGCAATGAAGACGAACACACTTTTTTCGACATTTAAGTATTTAACAACAAAGAGTTTCATACACTACTCAATCTTAGGTTTTCCAGACTCACATTGTTGGACTTAGATCAGCAATGTTTCATTCTGAATCAGAACCACTGTAGGCTATTTGAGAACATTATATCATATGATTAAGTCTGATTAGCCCAAGAATGAATAGTTTTATGGATGACAATACCTATTTCAACAAGGATCTTTCAGGTACAAGCAAACTGCAATCAACGTCATCCAAGTAAACAAGAATGGTAAAAGTAGCATGTTACCTAAGACAGTTCCATGGACAAAAGGCAAGCACTAAGCCTATCGACTTAAAATCTAACAAACCCTTCCATAACACCATCCGTCCTATACGGCTATACCTAAAAGAGTAACACCAAAACATAACATCATACTTCAGACAAAATCTTGTACTTATTTCACAGAAGTGACGTCCTTGAATGGCGGTTAGAATTGTTAGGAGAAGCATTATCCTAAAACTTCAAACATGTATCATGGAGCAGTGTTTTCTATATCCATTATAATTTTCCAAAAAATACAACCATACGAGTCCATATATACCTATCAAAGGTGACAAGTACTTACGGTGTTAGCCAATTACTCATCAGTCAATGTTTTTATGCCTTAATTTTGAAAGCCTACAATCCGCTGTCTTGTAGAAACACTTGAATTTTGAGAGATGACCATTTAATCTATCAATAAAAACATATTTGTCCACACAATATAATGAATCTATCTTAAAAATAAACTAGACAACATATAGCTGTTGTTCAGCATCAGAGATTGCAAGAACTCTGCTGCACTACAGTCCCATCAACACACTATAGTGAAACGTAACAATAACTCGACAACACTATTTCATAGAATCCACTGCAAAATAACTATAGGATAGTTTTTTAATAACTATTACTACCAATCAGCCATAAAATTGCTATGTGAAAAAGTAGTATATCTTATGGCAATCCTTCCCTTTATATTGAAAATCAAACCAAAAGTGAACAGTTGTATCATCCCAAAATATAATTCAGCTTATAGCGCTACACTTATGAAAATATTACTATTATTATTACAATTATTGGCGTGCAGAAAAAACTAGGGTTTCGAAAACTTACCCCAAGCCACGGTACACTCTTCACTGGTAGCACTGGCCTGATTAGCTTGACACTCGATACCTAATCAATTCAAAACATATAAATCTAAATAAAAAATTTAAAATCATAGTAGCAATAATAACAATAATAATGATACTAATACTTACTAATACTAGTAATTATAAAATGAAAAAGAAAAAGAACGAACATAAATCCATGATGTGATTTCTACAGATCGCGCAATTATCAACGACAATATCTGCATCAATAAAATAACAAAAAATATCAAACTGTTGTTTATCAAGAAAAGTAGAAAATCAAAATTAGAGTTTTGAAACACTGACCCCAGGCCCAGAGAGATACTGCGTTCCACTTTTTGATTTCAAAACGCTTAGGTTTCTTCGAAGATGAAGAAGGTCCCGGAAGACTCGATGCACTACCGGCCGGAACCATCGCCACGTCGGCATCCATCGTCGATTAACAAATTTTGCCGGAGAACTTTCTTCTAGGGTTAAAAAAAATATAGTCAGAATGAGAAACACGGTAATTTGTTACGATGGTAGTTAAATATTAAATATATAACTTAATTTAATTTAACATATATATATAGATATAGAATTGACCGCACTATTTACATAAATGGTCCTTTAAATATTCTTTAATGTTCAATTTGGTCATCAGTAAGCTATATTATGCACTTTAGCCACTTGTTCGAAGAAAAGACCCTTGACAATTTGACATTTATGGTCTCCGAATGAAAATTTCAAATCATCTGTTTGGAAGAAACTCAAGCACATTTGATTTGAAAGCTATGTATAAGTATATCAACTTCAACAAAAGTTATTAAAAGGTGTTATGCTTTCCAAGATACCAAAAAAACTAAAAGGCTTGTGGATTATGGAATATGTGGTTTTATCCTTTCTTAACCTATTGGTTTATTTATGCCGCTAAGCTTTTAACGAGTTATGCGCACAAATACCACTTTAACCAACATAGTTAAGTTATATCCGTAACTTAACTATACTAATCTTTAAAATTTGTCCAATGAAGTTAGTTCCAATACTCAGAGTTTTGTTTTTTAAACAAATCTGTATTGGTTGTCTTTATATTTGTATATAAGATGAACCAACACTAGAGGTGGGCAAAACTGGTTTTGGCCCAAACTGAAACCGGTTTTCAAATCGAACCGGTTTGGGTCAACTCCGGTTAAAACCGGTTTTGACTCAAACTGGATCGGATTAAAACCGGTTTGGTTCGAAAAAAGTCCAAACCAATCGAAATTGGTCAAACCGGTTTGAAACCGATCCGAACCGGTTTGAAACCGATCCGAACCGGTTTGAAACCGATCCGAACCGGTTTGAAACCGATCCAAACTGGTTTTCAAACCGATCCAAACTAACACATGTCATTTTGTAGAATGGGCTCTTATGGGCCTTTTGGTCGAATGGCCCAAAAAGATTGATATGTAGCTTTACACTAACCTACAATCACCTTGTATAAATAACATGATTTACCATTTTGTTCACTTTGTTATCATTTATCATTCGATTCGATTCGATTAATTTATTAATTAATTAATTTCTGTGAACAAATATTATTGGTTAACAGCTACTATTATTTATTGATTCCATAAATATTCTGTGAACAACATTCCAAGAAACATGTAAGACACAATATTTTCTTATTATTATATGTCATTAATTAATTAATGTTTTTTTTATTGATGTAACTTGAGTCTATATTAAACTTAAAAATATTGGTTCAAAATAAACGATGACGTGGTGGAACTATAGGAACCAGATGTATATGGGCCCACAATAACACAAAGCTAACTGGTCCCCATGTGCTACTTCCGTTATATATTAAACCAACAAACCAACATTCAAGCCATGAACTAATGAATCATGATTCATTAGTCCAAAAACTTACATCATGTCTTCAATCTCAACTTCTTTTTCAAACAAAGTTGAAAACCATCAAATGGATCGCAAACAAGTGGTCACATCACGGTGCATAAACGGCAAAAGGATATGGCCATTACGAATAAAAAAGAAGAAGAAGTTACCGATGGTGAGATTAGGAGGAAAACGACAAGTACTTGTGAAAGTATTGAAAAGAATACGAATAAAATGGATGAAGATGAAACAAGCATGTACTTTGAAGAAACTAAAGGAGTATTATAATTCGGTTTTGAAAGATGTAATTGAAGCCGGTGGGACGTTTGAGACGTTTCAACAAAGACTTATGTTAGAGACGTCATTTGGTGTTCCGGCTATGGGCCTTTCGCTCAATATGTTTCATTGATCGAATTCACCGTTGAAGATGGAGATCTACAACAATTTTCACGTCCATTTAATTTCTACTTCCCTGTTAATTACACGGTAATTATGAAATTAAATGTTATATTTGTGGTGTTGTGCTTTGTTCACTGGTTGTAATTAGAAATTTAACACAATAAACCTAATTTCAGCTTAAACGGATGATAAATTTTAGATACTTATACTGGTTTATGTGGTAATAGAAAGAAAATGTGTTGATATGATTGTGAACAAAATGAAATTATGTGTCGTAATTTCTGATAAAGCTTGAAAATACGTTGTTTTTATAAGTATGAATTATGGAAGTATGCTGACATTATATGCCGTTATATCGAAAATATATGTACGTAATTGTAATAAGATTCGTCGTTTAATAGATTCAATAAACATGTACGTTTGGCATACAAGATTATTAAAACTTATTGAAGTTTAAACAGATTCTTTTAAAAGCTTAAACTAGAAGTACTGTTTAGATGATGATAATCTTAAAACCTACGCGGAAAATAAGTTATGCAAATATAAACTACTTAGACTTTGCTTTTAGAGAAAAAGTACAAATTATAAAAAGTGAAATTACTTCAAAGTCCTATATTATATTACATTACATTTTATTTTATTTGCGTGTTCGTTTAAGTCGATTCATAGGAATCAATAAAATCGGCATTCCAACTCATACAAAAATGATTGTCATGTGCCCTTTGTCGGAGAAAAATTAGCAACTAAACAAACAATGTTGGGACACCCCCCTCAAAACGATGTCGTTCTGTATATAATCACCTGCGATTAATTCTTCATAGCTAGACTGAATTATAATTGCATGTTTTAAGCTTAGAGAGAGGTGGTTTCTATAACTTATGTATATCTTTTGTATATTCATTTACAATTACAATAATAAATAACTAATACATAAGGTATAACACTCACCTTGAAAGTACATTATTAGAAATTAATACCAACAATCATCGTGCCTAATTTATATTTAACCAACCTCTAGACGTATGATGACGTTTGTGTTGAAGAAATGATACCACTCAAATACTACACAATGGTTATTAAAGACGCATTTTATATCATTTTTCCCTATTTACGTCGTCTTTCTATTTTCTTGTTAATAGCTTTGTTTTAAGTAATTAAAATTGATCTAACTATGAATGGGTGTCTCAATTTTGTTGGATCCATAACATTAACGAATATCGTCCATTTTTCAAAAAAAAAATTATGAGATGAACGGAGGTGTAATCTGAACTACTTTAGTTGTGACTCTGCGCTTGTAAAAATTCGTTTTTAAGCATATAAAGCTCAAATTGATTAATGGTTGTTAAAATTCCTCATTCATAAAAGCATGCTAATACCCTTGTATTGAGTTTGGATCCATCCTACAAGACCTACCAAAATGCTTGTGACGACTTCCATGACGTGATCATATCAAGAATAATATCATTCTTATCCCATAAAAATATTATAAATCATGTTATAGCTAGCAATCCTAGCATTGTTGAAAGCGTGGTCTTTAGAGGTCGTGTCAAGATTAAGATGAAAGGATCTATGTGAGCTACTTCTTTGGAGAGGTGTCGAGCTTATCAGTTTTATATTTGGCAAACTCAACTATGGTTTCTGCTTCAAGGTGTTTAGTGAAAGTCTATTTCGAGTCCTACTAAGCTTTTAGATGTTTGAATTGATCAAGTTTCTTGTTTCTTTTATGTACTATTAGATATTAGATATAGATATATTATCTCTTCAATATCTGTTGAAGACATTATTTATAAAATTCATCGTTTTTAGCCAAAAAAATATAGCTAGCATAGTTGAGAAGACAGCGATCAAGGATACAATATAGATGTTGGAGTTAATTTAAGAGATCATATTTTTCACAAACTTAAGTAAAATGATAGAATCTAATTAAGCTTGCAACTTGCAAGCATCCAATATAGATGTTGGAGTTAATTTATGTGCTACGTATATCATGCTTATCTTTTATCTTTTTATATTAATAATATTAATATTAATTTTGGGAATCTAATTGACATGCTAACAAACTTGAAACTTTTCTTATTAATAATAACTAATATAATATATGGTATGTGTAATGTAGCGGGATAACATTTTTTCAGTTGACGATCTCTGACAATTTATAATGATGGTAATCGTATGCGTTTTAATAATGAAAAATAATATGATTAAGACTTTAATTAAGTAAGTGTTTAAATGATTAAATTATAGAGATGAAATTTTTTGACTAAATGTTAAAGGAAAGTATAGCATGATTTAAGTCATTACTCAAACACATTCACCAATTAAGACTTTAATTTGCTATTAGGATTAGTGGCCGAGTGGTCGACAAATTAATTAGATTTAAGTGTTGGAGGTAGTTTAAGTATTTTAAAACTTGAAAAATTAAGAAACTAACAAAACATATTATATAGTCTATAAGGGTTTATAGATAAAACTATCATAGTGATATGATACGTAATATTCAATTTGCCATAAGACGAGATATACGACATATTGAAAAAAGACAAATGAAGCTAATGATTTCAGAGTTTGAAAAGATGCTCATTGTAATGTTTGTATGTGATATTATTGTATATTATATTCATTTTAGATAGATGTTTGTTTTACATATTTTATTTGTAACATTTAATATAAATATCAAAATCATTACTCACATGTTTTTCTTTTCACCGAAAATAATACCGCGTTGGATACTATTTGTGCATCTCAATTAAGATTTTGAATAGAACAAAGAGTGAGATTTAACGTATTTTGCAAATGAAAAATATAACGTATGGTGTAAATCACAAGAATATAAAAGAATGTATGACATGGATTTATTATGTCACTCTTTTGAAACAACAAAACTTTTTTTAAAAGGAGAACCAAGTGGTTGATTATACATGACTGATACGATAGTATAGATATATTATTACTATATGTATATATAGGGTGGGGATCAAGAGGGAAGCAAAAAAATTAGCGAAGGAGAGAAGCAAATCTCAACCTTTGATTTCATCATAAATGAATTTTAAAAATCACAAATAATTTCAAAATTTAACATTCATCACCAGTGAGTGTTAAAAATGTTTTTTTATAAAAAAATCAAGGGCTAAGATTTGCTTCCCTTTTTCCCCAAATTTTGAAACTTCCCTATGGATTATTCCCTTATTTATATATATATATATATATTATATTTCATAAAGAAAAGGATGAGTCATTACAGAATATAATTTATTTGCTCAAAGACGGTTTGACTCTTGAATATGTGCTTAGAGTTTACGATAACGAAGTATATATAGTCACGGAGTTGTTATAATAGTGTTATATACACACACATATATATATATATATATATTATCTCTATTTGTCATTTTCAACTTTAAACATTCAAAAAATCAGTGGTTCGAATCCAAGTTTAAAAGTCTTGTTCGTAAAATTATAAATGTACTTCTATTTAGTGATATATCTTGTATCAACGTCGTAAACGAGTAAACGGAAGGTATCCATTGAGTCATTGCCAATAGAACAAATAATGAGCTTTTGAGTACATACTGTTTGCTACATAGTCTGGGACTCTGGGTCAGCCATTATTCAGCTAATGGGCCACACTTTCTAAGATAAGTAAGCCCAAATGTTTAAAAATCTGTGAGAAAAATTAGATATAATGATTAGAGTTAAATATTTAATTTTAATTCACATCATCTATCATCTATCATCCATCATCTATTAATAACTAAAAAATAATATCAGTTTGTTTATTTGACTTCAATAATAGACAGTCACATAAACAAAAATATGAGGTGTCAAGTACAAAAAATTAAAACCGTTTAAAGAATATTTTGTTATAAAAGATTCATCTCTAATCAATTATTCCAAAAACACAAACTTCAAAAAAATAAAATTATACTATCTTACTCCGTAATATATTACTCTTACTTCAATCTAATTGACTTTTTTTTTTTTGATTAAGAATAACATAGCAAAATAATTGTTATGATGATGATAGGTGTAATATATATGTTTTACATCAAATAATAATATTTTATTTATTGTACGGATGATTTTTGCATGTTATACCTCTTAAAATTTATACTTGAAAGTAATGGTTGAAAATAAATATCTTCACTATTTGTCCTTCAAAACTTTTTACATGAGACCGGAGAGGTTTTGAATTGAAGATGATCTTAAAAGGTAGGTGTGTTTTCATCCCCTTTATTTATAAACTCCCCGTCTATATATTTCTAACTATCAAACAATTTTGATTTGTCAGTATAAAACACCTATTTTTATTGGCACTAATTTAACAAACTATACATATCACTATATATATATTGGATTATAAACTCGCATATATACATTTTAAGTTAAACATGACATTAATAAACTCTTGTCGATATAAAACTTTAGATTATCATGTATTAATGTTATGTACTTATGTTGTTTTATTCTTTTATTATGATAAAGAACTGCCAATCATTATTGAATTCTTTTATCCCTTAAAATTATTTAACTTTTCAAATCAACTATTACTGACGGTTGTTTTACTGTTTTAGTTCTATGTATAGTGGGTTATGTGGTTTGTATCCCTAACGTGACTATTGTGTGTGGGTGATATGATGATTGAAGTGATATGGACATGACACTTGTATGTGTGAATGTAATTATTGAGGATATAAATTCTAGATTGATGGTGTATAAATCTACAAAGCCATATATAATATATAATCACGTATGTTGGTGTATGTATTCGATGGGTTTGAGACAGTAAGCCATAAGCACGGATTGCAATGTCTGATAACTGATGTGAGTGATTTTTGTGTATTTTATGATGATGTTTGTCCACATATATGATGAAGTAGCTCTAACATAGATTTTTGGATATATGGTCAAAAAACTCTAGACCATAGATTTTGGTACAAATGTAATGATATTGTTATCGGCTTCCTTTTTAAAATACTCAGCGTCGGTCCGTTAAATTTGAGGGACCTATTCGAAAAATATAAATAGACTTTTAATTCTTTTCTCTATATAAATAAAATTCATTAAAATTACGATAGGTCGATAATTGTTATAAAAATAATCAAAACAAAAGAACGATTGTACAATAGATCTGCTGAAAGTTTATGTTCCATTTTACGTAAAGTGATATATATTAACATATATTAATATATATATATTATATATTTTCAAGCCCTATTTTTTTGAGGTTCTGTGCGTTCGCATACCCTACACACTCTCAAGACCGGCCATGCAAATACTTAATACCTAACATGTTAAAAAAAAGTTCCAATTAGAAACCCAATCAAGACGCATGAAAATAACATTTTTAAGCACATAAATTGTAATAATTCACCTCAGCGTATTATTTTACTTATTCTAATAGTGGCCAAAGCCAAACTAAGTTCTTTTTTAAAGCTGTTTTCTAAATGCCAAATTGACCCATATCTTTTAAAGCTATTATTTGATTTTACTACTTTGACATGATGGAAATAAACATACTCTAACAAATCGACTTATTCAATAGTAAAAATAAATTGATTATGGGAAGATAGATGGTTTCTATGGGATATAATTTGGAGGGTAATGTCATAAATTATACCTCTTTGTGCAGCCTCTTTGAGTCACATTTATCCAATGTTTTAAAACCCATTTTTTTAGGTGACCCGGGTGGAGCTCCGGTTCTGGTCCGACCGGTAAAATCGGCCGGTCCAACCGGTTTGTCTAAGTTGCAGGTTTACGAGAAATACGTTTCTACATTAGCATATATTACCAGCCCAAGTTAGGGCTGGGCAAAAAAACCGGTTCCTGATCCGAAACCGGTTTTCAAACCGGAAACCGGTTTGGTCAAAACCGGTTTTGACCAAACCGGATCGGTTTGAATCCGGTCCGACCGGATTGGATCGGTTTGAGTTTTTAGGTTCAAAAACCGGTTTGAAACCGGTCTCAAACCGGATGAAATAGGGTTCGAACCGGATTGACCTATCCGGCGGATAGGGTAAGGCTATCCGGCGGATATGTTGTTTCTGTTGCCAAGTAGCCGTTGTAATTGAAGCTATCCACCGGATAGCCTTACCCTATCCGCCGGATAATTGCTTTCTGCAGAAATCTCTGCACAGAAAACTAGCCGTTTTCTCAAACGGCTATCCTCATTTTTGGCCGGTTTTTTGGACTCTTTATGGAGCCAAACCTCCAGAAGAACCACTATATATGTAAATGTAATCTTGAGGTTTACTCACAACTTACAACCCTCTCAATCTAAGGATATACTCTCAATTCTCAAATTGTAATCTATAATTGTATACACTCAAACTCAAGTCTCAACACTCCACTTTCAGTTTTAATTCTCAAATTTATACTCATTATCATAATGGCATCATCATGTGGGCAATCACAATCTTCCGTCGGTGTTGGAGAATCATCTAGCAATGCTACGGTTGTTTCTATAATAGAAACGAAAAGAAACCCGACGGTTTGGTGCAATTACGACTTGTGTGAAATGTCGAACGGTATTAGAAAAGCTCGGTGCAACAAATGTGGGGCATTTTTCAAAGAAACCGGCAATACTACTTTGAAAAATCATGCAAACACGTATTGTAAAGCGGTGAAATATGGAACGGGGCATAATCAATCAACAATGTCGAATGATGATACAATGTGGCAATACGAAGCCTCTAAGGTGCGAGATAGAATGGCGAAGTTCGTGATTCAAGAAAGCTTGCCATTTGACCACTTCGACAATCCTCGGTTGACTCGACTCATCCAAGAAACTCTCCAACCTCGTTATAACCATGTAAGTCGTTCGACTCTTAGACGAGATGTAATTAAAATGTGGAAAATGGCTAAAGATGAAATGATTTTAGGTTTTCAATCTTTAGAAACCGGTGTAAATTTAACTTGTGATGTTTGGACGGCTCCACATGGTTCACCGGATTCGTACCTTTGTGTTACCTCTCATTGGGTTAATCCCAAAACGTGGCAAATGATGAAGCGTACGATTGCGTTTGAATTATTTGGATATCCGCATACCGGCGAAAATTTATATCAAATTTTAGATTATGTGATAAAGAGTTTTAAATTGGAAGGAAAGGTATTTTCAATATCTTTTGATAATGCATCCAATAACACCGCCGCCGTTAATCAACTAAAACTAAAATACAAACCGGCTTGCGAAGGTGCATTTTTTCATAGTCGATGTGTTGCACATATCATTAACTTGGTTGTGCAAGATGGACTTAGTTTTATTGCACAAATAAAAAAAGCTTTTAAACAAATGCTACGTGATATTTTTAGTTCTTCAAACGCTAGATACCATAGATACATGAAATTTTGTGTTGATTCTAATGCACTTTGGTTAGGTCCCAATTGGGACGTACCTACTAGATGGAATTCGACTTGTAACATGTTTGAAAGTGCCTTAAGACAAAAGGACACCTTAAGGTTGTTCCATGACTTGCTTGCGGACCGTAATAGATTTGTTACACCTTTTCCCGAATCAAGTTGGTATACTATCCAAGTTCTAACCGATATGCTTGTAGTTTTTAAAGAAGCAACCACTTTATTGTCGGGTGTTTATTATCCGACTAGTCCTTTAGTATTAAGACAAATATGGTTAATGTGTCAAAAATTAAGCGCTTTTGAAATGAAAGGCGAAATATTTGAAAATATGGTACAACCGATGAAGGAAAAATTAGTAAAATATTTTAAAAATATGCCTCCGGTTATAAGTTGTGCCGCCGCTTTAAACCCCGTTTTAAACGTTAATGGAGTTGAAACGATTTGGGTTTGACGGCTATCAAGCCGGCTTGGGCGGACAATGAAATAAATGCATTTAACGATTTTTTTGCAAGTTTGTTTGATGTTTATGCTACGAAGTATGGGGGTTCCACACCCTTTCAAGAGTTTATAAGGAATGAAGGCGCAAGTGGTTCAAGTTCGCACACCAACAATGATGACATCATATTATACAACACATTGATAAATGATGCTTCGAAAAGAGCCCGAGGAACCGTTCCTAGTAGCGAACTTTCAAGATATACAAAATCCAACTTTATAATGTTTATGTCGGTTCAAGAGTTTGGGAAGTTGGATGTGTTGGGTTGGTGGAGAGATCATGAATCCCAATTTCCAATATTAGCGGCTATGGCACGTGACCTATTAACCGTTCAAGCTTCTACGGTTGCTTCGGAGTCCGCTTTTTCGGTTAGTGGTCGGGTAATTTCACCAAGAAGAACAAAACTCACCCCTTTGTCGGTGGAAGTATGTATTTGTTTAAAAGACTATCTAGATGGGATTGAACGGATACAAAACATTTCACCGCTCGAAGGAGAATTGGAAAAGGTTGAACAAGAGATACATGAGGAAGAGATAGCAATGGGCATGTCGGTACCACTTACCGCACAAGAGCTTACTTATTAAGAAGAGTTACACAACTTTCATACCGACGATTAGTCAAGGATACTTTGTAACATATTTAAAAGTTTATTATTGTATTATGTAAAGTCACTTTGAGAAATCTTATTTTTTTGCAAATTTAGTGCTTAACATTTCTTAGTAATTTGTCAACCATAGTCAAAAAAAGTCAATGAGAGTCAACCATAGTCAAACAAAGTCAATGAGAGTCAACCATAGTCAAACAAAGTCAATGAGAGTTAACCATAGTCAAACAAAGTCAACCATAGTCAAACATTAACAAAAAAACAAACAATAGTCAAACAAAGTCAAAGACAATCAACCAACTACTTAATGTCAACCATAATCAATTATAAAACCAACAAAGTCAAAGAAAGTCAACAAACTACCAAAAACAAACCATAGTAAAAAAAGGTTAATCACTGCCGTTCGTCCGGATGTTGAGAAGATGATCTTGGTCCATATCTATAACGAGCATTAGTAGCCGAGTAATCAATACCCATATGCCCGAAAAGCGATTCCATCATGTCCCGTTGCCAATTAAACTGTGTTTCAACATTGGATTGAAAATTATCGAATTTATTCTCAAAATAAGCAAAGCGTTGGTCAATAGTTAAAGGTGGTGCAGGGCCGGCATGTTGGGCAGGGCCGGCAGGCGCCACCTCCTCCTCATCATCATCATCATCTTGTTCCTCTTGATCATGATTATATACCCATGGAGCCCATTGTAGGTTTACAGATCCATCTATCAACCGACAATGCTTAAACCAATTCACACCCAATAACCGCATTTCTGGTTGCACGATCATGCAGGTTCCCAATCTGGTTTGGTTACCAAAGTAGCGGGCCAAACGAGTCACATACTGCCCGCCAGTGATGCTACTAGATCGGCGTGACCAACGAGCCATATTCCACAACGACCGGGCAAGACAACCCGGAACATTCACCAACCCTCTATTCACGATACACCCAAGATAATACAAATATGTTTGGGTGACTTTCTCTGGGCTTTCTCTCCGACAGGTGAGAGATGTAGAAAGGATCCGGTGAATAACTCGGATGACTGGATCATAAAGCTGTGTAGAAGACTTGGGCTTAGATGTCCATGGATACGACGAAATCTGACCCCAAAGAGCCGGTAGATCGGCATCTTGTGGTTGCCGAATCCCATGAAACAAGTGATCTATATAATAATCCATATGTACCTCCTCCGGAGTATACAAGCCTAAAGCCAAACCAAATTCGGACACACTCATCTCTCGAGGCACCCCACACAATTGGAACCGAATAGTACGTGCCTCGACATCCGTATTGACATCATCAAATAAGTAAGTGCTGAAAAACTCGAGAGTTGCCTCCCGATAGATATACTCCCGAATACTAAATAACCCGACCAAGCTCTCGAGGTGAAACATAACCTACCATCAGCTAACCTATACTCCATCCGCAAGATGTTTCTAATTTCTTCGGAACCAGTGGTATTAGACTGTCTTACAATTATTTGATCAAGAACAGCCCAATTGACAACATCAGCACATTGAATTGTTTTGTTGATGTTGATTTCTAACCTTGACTTAAATTCAGTTTTTACACTTGGACTATAATGCCGGTTATTAAACTTTAAAAATTGGTGATTCCTTATTATTGCTGGCACCGGAAGGTCATACATTTCCGTTGCCTCCTCATTGTGGCTTGTAGATGGTTCCCCACGTTTTCGTGACTTTTTTGGCGCCATGTCTGCAAAAATATAACATTTATCAAACCTAAACTCATTAAAACAAAAATACAAACCGAGCACTTATCTATACATTCAAATTACCAATTACCATAAACCACATATTAATATAAAAATTCTCATATTACAACAAATTCAACCAATTATACAATTACAAATCCAATTAAACATTATATATATAATTAAACAATGTAATTACAACAAATTCAACCGTGTAACTTCAAAATCAAGCAATTCAACCAATTATATACAACTACAACTCAAATTAACCATCACAAACAAGTTTTGAACAAAACCCCCCAATTGTGTTATAAACCCTAATTATCACAAAACGGTTATAAACCCTAATTACAACAAATTAAACCGTGAAACTTGATAATCAAGTATCAATTAACTAATACAAACATAATACAACATAACCCTAATGATTAAAAACCTAATTCATCACAATTCATCATCAACAAAAGTTTAAAATTCAAGAAATGTATTAAACGAGAGTAGTAGTAATCATACCTATGATTTGAAGATGAAAAACCCAAGCAAATGTGGATGGAATCGGGGGAAAAATCGCCCAAATATGATTGAAGTCGACTAGAGAGAAAAAGAGTGGTGTGTGTGTGTGTTTTTTTTTAAGAAAATGAGGGTTTTGGGCTGTTAATACGCCCCAGGGTGCCGCTATCCGGCGGATACAATTACCTATCCGGCGGATAGCCCTATGGATGGGTTTTTTTTTTCAACAGAAAAGGCCTATCCGGCGGATAGCCTTGACCTATCCGGCGGATAGCCTGCCAATCTGGGCCAAATCCGGTTTCTCCCAAACCGGTTTTTGGGAAACCGATCTTGATCC
This sequence comes from Logfia minima, assembly GCA_963921325.1. Lineage (NCBI taxonomy): Eukaryota > Viridiplantae > Streptophyta > Magnoliopsida > Asterales > Asteraceae > Logfia > Logfia minima. The sequence goes on along the minus strand of OY992771.1, from coordinate 600,547 downwards.
GGTTTGAAACCGATTCCTAAACCGGTTTGGGCGGTTTGGGTTTTTCAGGATTGAAACCGGGTTCAATCCGATCCGGTTTTTGTCAAACCGGTTTTGACCGGAGTTGACCCAAACCGGTTCGGTTTGAAAACCGGTTTCGGTTTGGGCCAAAACCGGTTTTGCCCACCTCTAACCCAAGCCATGTTATGTTAAGTTTTTGGCCCATCATAAAAGTTTCTGGCCCACCATGGAAGTTTTTGGCCCACCAAGAAGTGGATTTTTGCTTTAATCGATTTTGTTAATAGCTGGATTTCTGGTTTGTCTGCTTCATTCATCATCAACATCAACTCCATGTCTCCATCACTTTCTTTCCTCTTTACTTTCTTTCCTATTTGTTTTTCTTCTTTCCCCTTTCAATTAAAGCTTACCCTTTTAATAAATCACTTCTTTGTAACAAACAAACCGACCAATTTACACCATCAAAAGATCTAACAGAAAAAATAACTCCGGCTGCGGCGAGGATGACAGCGACGGTGGTGGTAATACCCACAAATAACTATTGCAGATCTAAAGGCTATGGCTTTGTATGATTGTATTCATCGTTTTTACTTCTTTTTTTCTTTATTGTAATGTGTTTTTAAAAATTTGAGATGAAGTTAGGTTTTTATGTGAGTTTTTTTCTTTTTTTCTACAATTCAGGAGTCCCGTGTAGATCTGGACCAAGGCTTAGACCAAATTTATAAATATATATATATATAAAACCGGGTCAACTCCGTGTCCTAGTCACCGGGTCAACCCGGTTCGACCGGAAACTCGGTCAAGGGGTTTGACTGAGTTTGACTTCAAGGTTAACTCGCTGTCAATCCGCTCGGTTTGAACCCCGAGTTCGCTCGGTTTGAACCCCGAGTCCCGGTTCGCCCGATTCGACCGGCCAGGTCGACCCGGGTTTCAAAATACTGCATTTATCCTTGATTAAGCATATGGTGCTACTTTAATTCTCACCATTACTCCCTCCATCCATTCAAAACATTAATTAAGGCAAAATTAAAATGCACAACTTCTGGTAAGAAATGAAGAATATGCAAATCATATACAACCAATTAAATTTCTCTCCAAGGCAGCATAGTAAATTGGCAAATGATTAAACCAACTAATTGATAGGAATCACAAATTAACAGAGAGCCAGTAGCTGAGCGGGATGCTGTTATTTCCTGTTAAAAGATGCAAAACAGTTTCGATATTATTTGCACTGTGCTTTGAAAATTAGATAAATTATTAGCAGTCTCTCCGATAGTCCATATGTACTAAGCTGTTATCAAAAGGTTTAAGAAGCATTACTCATTGTTGTGATACATACAGTACATCTTTTATTTATATGAAACTCACAATTCAAAACCAAATAAAGTGAGATGGATACCTTTATCATTGGCATCTCGGTTCCATTTACCAGAAGTGTAATTCCAGTTCCCTGCATTTTCTCATCTTTATTCCCATCGGATTTGACCCACCAACTTTCACATCCACCTGACATTGGAATATCGCAAAAAATGCATACATATATCAATACAACAAAAATTCATATCATACATAAAACATTATTATCTACACTAATACACAGGTCATCCCATAATCACGCATATGCCATTTCATGATTGCAATGCAAGTGGCGATAGGCAGAAAATTAGATTGCAGGAAGTAAAACGTTGGCATCATATTCTCCCTTCATTCCATGCTAATCGTGAGCTTCTACATTGACAAAAAGGAATAAACTAAGGAAAACACACAGTCGTCAAATTAGTAATAAAATTCCATGGCCCTCAAATCAAAATTGTTTTGGAACAAAACAGCTCCAAATTCAAATTCAAAATTTAATTTATATATTTCCAAGATTAATTCAATAACGATTCAATTTTATGCGAAATTTGATTATCTAATTTGAATTCACAATGTCTTATGCTCAAAGGGCAACAAATGCATGCTTCTGCAGTTTAAACACAGTCAATAAGAGGTATTTAGGTGCCTTTAAATTCTCAAATTCGCAACATGTGTCCGTTATTAGCATGAGATCGATTGATCCGAAAAACTGGTTCTCAAATGCAGACAAAACAAAGATACACATGAAAAGATAGTGACTACCGATCATAACATTCATCACAAATGAATTTTAACGACGTTTTTTATGAAAAAGTCAAAGGCTAAAATTTGTTTTCCTCATTCTTCAAAATTTGAAGCTTCCTTATGATCCTTCTCCTATATATCTATATACTATTAACTACATTTACTTATCATGCACTTACAGTTGACCGTATTGTATTTGTATATTATGCTTAAACTTGTATCCATGTGAATAATGATACAAGCTTAAACAACCTATATATTAAAAGTCGTTATACGAGATTCCCATTATGGTACGCGCAAGTCAGACTCGAACATGGACATTGCAAAACAATTTTTAACATATTATAAGTCGTTCAACAAGATTCACGTTAAAATAAAAAACAGACATAAGACGCGATTGGTCCGTAAGAGGTTCAGACGTTTATTGTAACTATAATTTGGATCTAATGACACGTTTTGTTAAACTCATTTTGTCACATAACTTTAGAACTGATATATTTAATATCGGGAAATTGTGCTCACAAAACTTTAGAACTTTTATTTATAATCACTTACAACAAACAACTGAAACCTTTATTGATGTGGCTTTTATTTAGAACTTTTGTTTCACTCATTTTGTCACATAACTTTAGAACTGATATATATATATATATATAATAGGGGAAGGATCCACAGGGAAGCTTCAAAATTTGGGGAAGAAGAGAAGTAAATCTTAGCCATTGATATTTTTTATTAAAAAACGTTTTTAACATTCATTGGTGATGAATGTTAAATATTGAAATTTTTTGTAATTTTTAAAATTCATTTATGATGAAATCAATGGTTGAGACTTGCTTCCCTCCTTCCTTAATTATTTTGCTTCCCTATTGATCCCCACCCTATATATATATATATATACTAGTGTTAAAACCAGTGCGATGCACGATAATGTAATATTGTTTATTTTATTGGGTAAATGTATGCAACTATTAAAGTTTATGTGTTAGTTATGTTACAATTTGATCATGCAGTTAACTAATTAACAATTACCTATATGATAGGTGTAACATAAGAAAAAATGGATTGGACAGTTAACTAATATAATAAAATTATTAATACAATTAATTCAAATAATGAAAAAAATAACAATTAATGATGGTCATTAATTTATTTAATTTATTTTATTAATTTTCATAATGAAAAAACAATAGCAATTAATGATGGTCATTAATTCTACTAATTAATAAAGTCAACATTGACAATTAATATGACTTTTATGATACAAAAACACATTAGCAGTATATAAATGGAAACAAAACTCAGAAAAATCCTAAGCTTGACACTTCAAATTTTTGTACAGGTGGCAAATTATGATTGAAGTTACATAAGCACACTCATATCCTCTTTTAGTATATATAAAGATGTATCGGACGTAATTGAATATAAGATAGCGTACGTAGCTGGTCAAATTTAGTGGATGTAATTCGCACGCGAGTTAGGCGATGCTTACTAATTAATCATGCTTAAGAGAGCGATGGAATAATTATTTAGGATTATCAAAATAGTTGCCGTCCATGTAACAATTTATACTTTACACTATCAAAACACCCCCTTGCGTGCTCTACATGATTTCAATCTACCAAGACTTCTTTTCGATCAGTGTTATATTCTTCAAATATTATACCAACAAATACATAAGTCAAAACTATTGTTATAAGCTTTATTTTTTCCGATGTTACCAACTATGTTTATTTGGGGTCATACAAGTCTCTCATAAAGTAATTGGTACAAAAGTGAAAGTAACGGTGGATTCAGGATTGACGACTGTTTTTGACATTGCATGTATTTTAATTTTTTGAAGAAGTTGATTTAATAAACAAATGACTGTATGAGCTGAGTTTATATATAAATATAAATTACCATAAATATCTATAGCGTACATATGAGTTTCATATCGAAATTATGGAAATTTACCTCAAGAGTGATCGTAACATTTGATATTTGTCACGTATCTACAACTTTTGCTATAAAAATGCAAGAATTAAACTGATGAGGTTTTGTCTATTCAGGTTATTTGAGAATGGGGAGTATTTTTGCTAAATTGTATGTGGTCTAACCAGGATATCCTCATGATTGTTTTCGACCCTTTCACATGCCACCTCAAGATGTGCAACTAATAAGATTTGAACCTGAATTTTTTTTTTGAGAATATCAAAACACCAACTACTAGATCACAATGGTAATGGTTTAAACCTTGAAAACAAGTAAAGGAAGAAGATTTTCCCTATTAATGATTATCTGGAAAAGGAGAGTATCTTTACCCACATTAATAAATTAATATTTAAATTTAAATTAAATTACATTAACAAAAGAAAATGAAAAATATGAATTAAATGTATAAACATATAAAATTACGACGAAGATCATCGAGTCTCACACCAATTCTCCTTAAAAATATTGAAACCGCCACAAAGATTGTTGATAAAGAAATGTAGATGATGAGTAAGTTTAGTTAAGACTTTATCCAAAAAAAAAAGTTATGAGAAGATGAAATTGCAAATTGAATAACGGAAAGAATTGCTCCATAATTTTTGGGCCATAATTCTTGTGACTGATCTGAAAAAAAACCTTTTCTTGCTGATGCTCTATACAGAGGTATGGCTGTTCCGGACCCAAGCAAGCCACATGGTCTAAAGCTTTTAATAGAAGACTATCCATATGCATCCGATGGGCTCATGATCTGGGAAGCCACCCAAAAGTGGGTACGAACTTGCGTGAACCGATACTATCTAGACTCGGCCCATGTCTGCAACGACAGGGAGCTCCAAACGTGCTATGCAGAGTCCATCAATGTAGGCCATGCTGATTTTCGTCACGAGGATTGGTGGCCGACTTTAGCCACTCCCGATGACCTTACTTCCATCCTGACCACTATCATCTGGCTAGCCTCAGCTCAACGTGCAGCACTTAAATTTGGTCAATACCCATATGGTGGCTATGTACCAAACCGACCTCCTCTAACCCGCCGGTTACTACCCGATAAAAACGACCCAGAATACACAAGTTTCCATGATGATCCACAAAAATACTTTTTATCGGCTCTTCCGAGCTTGCTACAATCTACATAATACATGGCTGTGGTAGACACATTGTCTACTCACTCACCCGATGAGGAGTATATTGGGGAGAGACAACAAACCGACACTTGGTCAGGGGATGCCGAGATCGTGGAAGCCTTTTATGCGTTTTCAGCTGAAGTTCAAAGTATTGAAAAGAAAATTGAAAACAGAAACAGTGATCCCAGTTTAAAGAATAGGTGTGGTGCTGGGGTGTTGCCATATGAACTTCTTGCACCAAGTTCAGAGGCTGGAGTAACATGTAGAGGTATTCCAAACAGTGTGTCTATATGAATTATGGTCAGTAACCAATTAGGGTCAATTCTTGTTAACCCAATGAAGGATTTTGGGGGTTGGTTGTCCAATAGAGTGTTAAGTAGATTGCATATAAGGTAAATCAAGATTCTTATTAGATGCACATATTTTGTGTGCATATATACTTGTATAATCCTGGTTAAGTAGATTTAGTATAACTTGTATTTTGATATGAAAGTAATAATGTTTAATGGGAAATAAATATTACAGTAGTTTAATTATTTGATTAAACTTATTAATCATGATCGGTGCTATAGTTTTAATGAGCAGTATTCTTGTGCCCTGTCAATCTGTCATAGAGCACTTCTCTGACTTTTTTTCTCCTTTGGTCTTTTTATGCTTTTTTATTGAACTTGTTGCCTACAAGAAAAGTTATAACTAATTTACCACTAATTTTATTTGTGTTATGTTTTATGTACCCATTAAAAATAAGTGTATTGTGTTGTTATAATAGTAAAAAGTTACTCAAACTCGATTTTGTACACCAAGAAAACGTCTATATAACGTTGTTTTGGGTAGTCTTCATACGTAACTACTCAAAAAAGATATGGAGGCAAGTTAGTTTTAGTTCGTACTTTATATATGAGTTATTTGTCTAAAAACAAATTTACATTCTTATTCTTTTCAGAAAACATAACCTTTTTATTTACCATGGCACATCATACGTTCAAACTTTTAACTATTCTTTTCTATTTGTGATGTTATTCCAACATGTATTTTACTTATAAACTAGAAAAATAATAATGGAAAAAGACCCCCTCAATAGTCTGCTCTAATTTTTTTCATAGTTCATATACAAAATACCATCCAGAGATAATGACTTTTTCTTTAACCTCCAACTTTTTAACTTAGGATTTAGGTGCGATTGTGAGTGTTTAGTGATCAGTCAACACTTTTCCTTGTTATGAATGAGGGCAAAATAGACAAAGTTAAAAGTACATAAGACATATAAGATAAATGTTTTTTTAATCTAAACATGGATAAAACTCAAAATACACTTTACTATACGTATGTATAGTAAAGTATAAAGTAGATTAACTACTTTCAACTTAAATGTATAATAACTATCTAAGTTGAAAGTAGTTAATCTAATAACTTTTGAATCTTAATTAACTTAAAAAGTATAAAACATAATGAAAGTTATTACGTATGAACTCTTGATTTAATTGATCAAAATTTTGGAACTTTGGAAAATATCAAATATGACCGTTTAGCTCAAACCAATTTTAACATTTTATCCGACCTATGAACTCTTACTTTACATCTTATGTTTTTATACGGTGACAAACACACATATAAAGTCAATTAAAAACGGCATAAAGTTCGATGATTTTGGTATAAAGTTCAATAATTTTAGTGTTATTGAGATTTACAAAGACTAAAGGGTGTTCAAATTAAGTTATATTGCAATTAGCGATCACATATATTAAAATTATATTCTCATCGAATACAAGGTTTTTCATTCAGCTGCACAATTTCGTTTGTATCTAGACCAACTTCAATAAATCATAGGTAACGGGTAATTTCCTTCAAGATCTACTTTAACATAGTGGTTACTGTTTACGTGTGCAATTACCCATGTGACATTTTGTGGATTTTCAAGCGAACTAGACCAAAGAGGTAGCCACGTCGAACTTCCTCTAGGGGAGAGAAAATGAACAATTACATTATAACATGACCCAATCATGGTACCTGTGTCAGGCATATGTCGTGGTTTTACACTTTTTTCAGACAAATCTTTCACTAGTTAAGTTTTTTTTTTTTCAAATAATCGAGAAACATATGCATGAGCTTCTAGAAATAATGCAGGTGGGTTATTATGTCTTTCACATATCACCCTTAACGTCCAACAATCATCTTCCGAAAAATATTTTCCTTCCAATTCAAATGGACAATTAAATTTTTTGCTCCCTGTGTTTCTTGTGCTGGGTTTTTTACGTACGTAAATACCACCACAACCACATTGAAAGTTGATAGCTGAATTATTTTTTGATCTTTTAATTACAATCACAATACCTTTTGAAAGTCCCTTTGCTTGCAGCCAATTTATTAGTTCTTCACAAGAACTAAACACCTACAAAATTTACATTTATTAGAAACTTTTAAAACCTATTAGAACCTTACTCTTAACGTAATTATATAACACCCCTCTTTCTATATAAGAATATTATATTAATAAACACGGAAGCATGAATTTAAAATACATTAAACAGTTTACAATTCCCAAAAATACACGAATTTCAAACTTCTCAAACTACAAAAGGCGGGGTATTATAAAAATTCACAAAACAAGGTTTATTACAAAACCATATCAGAGGCTTCAGGCACAGTCAAACATTCACGATCAAGTCATTACTCCCTGCACCCACATTCAATCAAAATAAATCCTGCAGGAAGTAAACATGAGGGATTAGCACGAAGCTAAGTGAATGGATTCATCACACAACATTCAACTTAGCATAACTAGTTGTTTACACCAAATAATCGTAAACACACATAATTCAATGAGGATCGGTGGCTCTGGGGATATCATAATACCCGGGGATTCCCCCAAGAACACTTACCAACAATCTGTATGGCCAATACAGAATAGACCGATAACTAATGGTTATTAAACCCATACACAGGTCTCAAACACAACAAATGAATCAAAACCTGTGTAATACACATAATAACCAGAAGTCCAACTACACGTTGACCTCAATCACATACAGCACATTGGTTCGCACATCACGTAGATCAATAATCAATAATCAAGACTAAACAGTCTAATAAACATCTACGTTTACTTGTTGTAACCAAATAGTTACAACTAAATCAAATGATGAGTTCTGAATCCACTCACCGATACCTCTGACGTCTCTACACTCAGGATTCTAATATCACTGAGTCTTACGTTGATCTGAAACAGAAAATCATACACAAGTCAGAAGTTCGTTCCATAAACATCATTATAGCCTATTTATCAAATCAGGTAATCCCTGAAGTCTAGGCAAACAAAAGTTCAATCAGAAGTAAACTTAGAAAAAGTTCGCAATACCGCTTAAAACTGAAAAATGCCATTTTCGGGTCCTAGATGACCCCGGATGGCCAAAAACTGCCTAGGCTATTAAAATATAGCCTTAATTACTAGGTCGTTTCCAATTGACTATGCGAATTTCAATTAAATCCGAGTTAATGAGATTTTCACAAAACTGCGTCTCCAAAAACACTTACGCATTTTCAAAATTTGCAAAACAAAAATCACTTTTGTAAACTTAGCGACACAACCATTGTGTCGCACCACAACCCTTGCGACATAACCACTGTGTCGCACAGTAGAAACCTGCGACACTAACATTGTGTCGCAATACTCAAAATGGCCGCCTTTAGCGACATAACCACTGTGTCGCATAACATTCAAGCGACACAACCTGCGACACAAGCCTTGTGTCGCAATGATGAACAGCCCAGATCCCAGATTCAAAATTCACGAAATCAAACATGTAATACACAAATTAACTGATTCCAATCGGTGTAATTCACTTATAAACAATAACAACACATAATAATCAAACCCTTACCTCGAAATCACGGATTAAAAGCTTCAATATGATCAAAACCCAACTTAACTTTACTTTCTCTCTAATTCTCTCTCTAAAACCGATTTTAAGTGTTTAGAAATGACTGGAAATGGTCAGGAAGTACTAGGGCGGTGTATATATATTTTTATCATCGAATTACACTTAAGTTCCTTACTTAATTTCAGTTCAGCCCGTTTTGCGACACAGTCCTGCGACACAACCACTGTGTCGCACAGACAACCTGCGACACAACCCTTGTGTCGCAGAAAATCAAAAACTTACAAATTTTAAGTCTACTAATATTTCACAATAAAACACATAATATTAAATAGTTCTAAAACAATTAAATAATGGGAATTACCAGACTGCAGAGTAGGATGTTACAAATTACATATTCATACTCTGTCGGTTTCAAATTGCGGTGAGCCGTGAACATTATGGTAAGACTCTATCTCATTTTCACTTTCATCTCATTCAATTAGTTCTTCGATATTAATATTGTAGTCTTGAATAAAATACATAAAAAACATAAATGAAATAAAAATTAAATATCTTGAAAGCACTAAATAATAATACCTCGTCAATTGAATCATTATCTGAGTGAATATATTCTCCCCAATTCATTTTGAATTTTTTACGCTTTGTTGAGGATGAATTCTAAAGACTTTTGAAAGACTGTTTTATGAATGAAGAATGCATCACTGTTTGTATATATACGAAAATTTGCACAGTACTCCATTTATCATAGTATGGACATTTCGATGTAGGGTCATGAAGGTATGTGGAAATACACATTTCAATGGAGTCAGATCATTAAGATTCTCCCGATTCATTTTGAAAAATAAATATATATTATATTCAAATAGTTATATTGACGTATTATTGTATGTTTTGCTAATAACTTTTCTTATCTATTTTTTTGTATTAATTCAGATATACGACTATGATTAGTTTATTTTTATCTATATTTTGATATAAAAAAAATGTTAATATCGCGACTAAAAACTAAATTTATTAAATAAATATCATATGATAATAAAATTTATGTTAGAATGTAGATAATATTACACTGATCATAAATATATATTCAGAATTATTTAAGTTATTTAAAATATATATATATATAACTACTTTAGTTAAATATAAGAATATAATATAATAAATTTATCTAACAACAAAACTATGTTAGTTATCACTTCCCTTGTCAATTCACTCCGTGTAAAAAAGGGGGCTACTGTTTACACACCCCTACACTCATATACATACATAAAGGGCCCACAACATACACTCATATTATGAGTGTATACACATGAATTTTAGAGTGTACAAATAGAAAAACCCGTAAAAAAACTTTTTGGAGGTAAATAGAATTTTCCGAAAAAGTCATTCACTGATTTGAAAATCCTAATGTAAAAGTAGATTAGAGTGTCTCCCACTTTTGTGATAGTACATTGAACTTATATCAACCTATTTTATGACTCGAAGTAGATTGTTCATAATGTAATGAATCACTGATTTTATATTAAATGTTTCCGATTGTTCAGAATGTAATGAATTACTGATTTTATATTAAATGTTTCCGATTAGACATGTGATGATTCGTATATAGTAACCTGTCATTAAGTAATCTAATGGAGGGTTTTACCATCTTAATTCATTGCATATTCACTTTTAGAAGGGTTATGTGGTTCATACACCACCAACACCCTCATTTATTTTTATTCTTTGACTAAACCTATTACTTTAGATTTTTTCTTTTCTCATGTACTATAGTCAACAAGTCAGCTTTTTGGTTTTCTAAAAATTGACTTTCTAGTTAGTTTTTTTAAATGTTAACACAAATTACAATGTGGGACAACTATGCTAAATGGGTATAAAATGAGAATTACTTGCTTTATGGTACAATCTATAAATTACAACTTACAATTTAAAACAATTACTTACTTGTTTGGTTGGCCGGCCGATTTGAGAGATTTTTGATGGCGTCGGAGCAGAATCAGTGAGACAAGTTGGTGAGACACTTCTTATTATCCACAAGTAGCTTTCATATTACACTTTATTAATAGCACTCATATTATTATTTTATTAATAGCATTTATATGTAGAAACAAGCAGCCTGAGTCAAACACTTATTAGCGTACAATATGAAATTTGTAGTCATGTGTTGACTTTGTAATTGTATTAAAGTTTCTAGTTTACGCAGTTACAATTTATTTATTATTTTTTTTTCTTATATAATGTTTCATTCTTATAAAGAACAATTAATATACAATATGTGCATATCATTTATTTCAATTCATAAACTTAATTTGCATGATGATTCTTGATAGTTGTAAACATTGTGAATGTGAAAATTAATCATAAATGTTTTAAGTTTTGTTTAATGTACCATTTAAGGTTATCATTAGTTAGTGCACTAGTTTCCATACAACGATGTCATATTTTTATGAAAACAACTCAAATTCAAGTGTTGATGAAACTCAATTTTTTCACGGAATCGAAGAAGCTCAATTTTCCACATGAACATCGCCATTTTTTACCGATCAGGTACAATAAATCCTAAATGATAAATATTTATATTGTTTTAATAAAATTAATATTTTCCATATCATCATTAACAAATATTAATTCAATTGTAGGTTTTTGGGTCTCGTGAAGATATGATGAATTGGGTGAAAAATATGGCATACTCTCTTGGTTATGTCATTGGAAAAATACGGCATACACAAAGATCAAAGAAATGCAAAAATGGTCTCATGACTAAAATGCATCTTATGTGTGACCGTAGCGGTAAACATGACGGATCCTGATCAAGTAAAAATACTAGTTCCAAAAAGACAGATTGTCCGTTTCGGTTGGTAGGAAAATATTCATTGGAAAATCATTATTGGACGATAAGAGTTGTATGTGATCAACATAACCACCCCCTATAGTGCATCTATAGGCTCATGCATATGCAAGGCGATTGTCTGATGATGAATTTCGTTTGGTAGAAGATTTGACGTGGAAGAGTGTGCTACCACATGAAATTCTATCAACACTAAAGGAGCAAGATAAGACGAACTTGTCAACACTCTCGACAATACATGAGGCACGAAAGAAAATTCATAGAGATGAGAAAGCCGGGAAAACTCCAATGCAGGTTCTTATGTCCGTTTTGCATATTAATCGTTATGTTTATCAGACTTGTACACACCCAATTACAAACGAGTTGCAAGCATTATTTTTTGTTCATCCTACATCTTATGAGATATGGTGTGCATTCCCACACGTGTTGATTATAAATGCCACGTACAAGACGAACATATATAATATGCCTTTTGTTCAAATTGTTGGTGTAACTTCAACCAGCAAGACATTTTGCATAGCTTTTGTTTTTATAAGTGAGGAAAAAATGGACAACTATAAATGGGCCTTGGAACAGCTAAAGTGTACTCTAAATGAGTGCATGCACCCACGTGTTATAGTCACAGATAGAGAGTTGGCTCTCATGAATGTGTGCGAAAAAGTTTTTCCGCACGCCAATCATTTACTCTGTAGATGGCACATTGGTCAAAATATTTTCAAGTATTGCAGACCAACTATTAGGTCGCATCGCGATTGGGACCCTTTTCAATCGACGTGGAAGTTACTAGAGGATTCTCCAACGTGGATAGCATACACGGAAAACTACGAGAAATTCCAAACATTGTTGTCAAAATATCCCCGTTAGTCTTTTACATTATTTATTTTTCATTTATTACCTCCTATCCAATACTTGTTTTTCTATTATTTCAGGTGTTTTGAGATACTTACATAATAATTGGTTGGATAAATATAAAAAACATTTTGTGTCTGCCTCGATTGACCAGTGTTGAACTTTGGAAATCGCACAACGAACAAAGTTGAGAGCCAACATGCCAAATTGAAGAATTACATGTATAATCGAAGTTATACTTTGGATAAATTTGTTGGTTGTATTGATAAGATCGTAAAGTCACAACTCACGGCAATCAACGAAAGTTTTGGGAAAAGTCAAATTGCTCGGTATCATAAACATAATATACCATTGTTCAATTTACTACGGGGCTTCGTCTCGAATGAAGCTCTCGATTTGATGGAGAAAGAGATTCATTGTTCTAACGGTTTTCAACTAGATTCCTCAACTTGTGGTTGTCAACTACATAACAGTTGTGGGTTAGCGTGTGCTTGCAGACTTTCATTCTACATGAATTCAGGTTCGTATATACAATTAATCCTGATTGATTTAATTTTTTCAAGTCTTTATTTTTTGACATTTAAGACAAACATATATATATTTTTATATATATGCAGGTGAGTGTATTCCCTTGGATTCAATAGATATATTTTGGAGAACGCTAGATCTTTAAACGGCAACGTCTTTGCAAAGTGACAATATTTGTTGCGATATTCAATTAAACCATGTCAAAGAACATTTCAACAAGCAATGTGATGCTGGAAAAAGAAGTGTCTTAAAAAAGTTGATTGACATATTCAATCCAAGTAAAAGTACTATTAAACCGCCCAAGGTTAAAACAAACACCCGCGGACGACCGAGTTTGAAAAAACAACAACAACAAAAAAAAACATGTTCCTCCTAAGAGTAAAGACACGCGAAAATGTAATCAGCCAGGAAGGTTTTTTGGGATTGATTTGAACGTCGAACCAGAAATACATAGTTCTTACTCGAACTATCAAACAAATTACGATCGCGATCCGATCCCAGATCTAAATGCAGAGCCGGCAAGACATAGTTCATTTGTATGTGTAGATTTAAATGAAGAGCCGAATGATTATTTTAATTATATTCCAAAAAAAATTCATCCACACATTATAGAGTTTCAAGATGTCAGAGGTGATGGGAATTGTGGATTTCGATCGGTCGCTCTTGGTCTCAGTCTCTCTGAAGGTCAGTGGCCTCAAGTTCGTTTAGATTTAGTACGGGAGTTAACGGCTCATGAACAATGGTACAAGTGTATGTTTGGAACTTCAGGATTTGATAACATATATATGACCGTGGAAACTCCTGGAGAGTGGATGCTAATGCCAAACACAGGTTTGGTTATTGCATCAGCGTACAACAGGGTAGTAATATCTTTGGCAGCTGGAGAAAGTGTTGGAGCCAGTACTATAAACTTTCCGCTTTGGTCTAGTCCACCTCAATCTCAACCACATGAACACATTGTGATCGCCCACGTGCATGGTAACCATTATATTAGGGTGATACTACGAGAAGGTTGTCCGCTATAATTAACTCATCCACTATGGGCGCCAAAGTGATATTGCATCTTGTTGGGAATATCCATATCTTAGCCGACAAGATGAATTTCGTAGGTATCATTATCGTGTTCCTTAAGCCTATGATCTTAGTTAATATAATTATGTAATAGTTTTGTAATTTCGATTATATTTTTATCAATAAAAAATATATTATTTGTTTATTTGTATGATTAATTGTAGAATAAATAAAAGGGAAAAAAATTGATTATTATAATTAGTTGATTATTATGTAATGATTAGTTGTTAGAAAAATAGAAAATGTAGTAATAATTGTTTAATAATAAATGAGATAAAATATAATCATTAAAAAAGTTAATAAATGAGATAAAACACAATAAATGCACAATTATTAAAAGTAATAATTGACCTACATAGTATATGAATCCTAATTTGATAACATATAAACTCACCAACCCTTTTAGAATTATCTATTTAATGCAAGCTAGTTATGAATCATTTACTGGTATATTAAAAAGCCACCGGTAGTGGTGATTCAAGATTAAACACCTTACATGAAACTTCGTTAAATAAGAATTGCACCAATAATCATTTTTATGAAGTTGGTATACACTTTAGTGTATGAAACTTTAATCCTTATTTATTATTAAAATCACATGGCATATAATTTACGGATCTTTAATTGATGATGGTTGTCGAAATGTCCTACTAGTATATTCAAGACATGTATTATGTGTTTTCTTATACTATCATTTTTTCTTGACGGTCAATCGTTTTCTCTTAATTTGAAATATAACGTAATTAGATCGTCTCTCAATGGTTGGCACAAAGCTTCACATTTCCCTTTTTACAAAGATAATCTCACTATTAACCTGCTCTGTATAATATATGTACGTCATATATATATATATATATATAGAGTGGAAATCAAGAGGGAAACAAAAAGATTAGGGAAGGAGGGAAGTAAATCTCAACATTTGATTTCATTATAGATGAATTTTAAAAATTACAAATAATTTCAAAATTTAACATTCATCACAAATGAATGTTAAAAACATTTATTTAAGAAAAATTAAAAGGTTAAAATTTGCTTCACTCCTTCCTCAAAATTTAGAACTTCCTTGTGAATCATTTCCCAATATATATATACACTATCTAATCATTTATTATATTTTGAACAACATCTTTTTGAATCTTTTAGTCTATTAAATCCTCTTTAGGCCTACAAGGGCTCACATACCATTTTTCAGTTTTGAAACACGAGGTCGACACGCAAAAATTAGACAATTGAACGTAACAATTATATTTATATATGCAAAGTTTTTATATTAGCCAAAGTTGAAGAAAGATTATGATTGAAGGATCGGGTAATAAACATAACTTATGTTTTTTAAGTCAATGCTATATATTGCGTTCTATGATAGTAAAATTATATTATTAATATGTACCATTTGAGCTTAAAAAGAATAATGAAACGACATTTTGTTTCCTCTTAAAAAAGAAGTACAATTAATGGTTAATTTCTAAATTAACTAATTATTACAGCCAAAATTAAACTGTTTCCGAAACAAACATCATTTAAGATTAAGATATATATATATATATATATATAATCGTCAGTAACCGGATATTAAATATATGTAACGGATTTCAAGCTTCAAGGGACCGACTAACATATATAGGCGCTAGCTAACAAAAGTACTTAAATCCATCAATTCAATAATAACTCTGTTCAACTATGTTACATACACACATGCATCATAGTACCTTCATTCCTTATTTTAAATAAAATACAAACAAAACCAAACAAATTCAACTATGTTACATAGACACATGCATCATAGTACCTTCATTCCTTATTTTAAATAAAAACACACACAAAACCAAACAAATTCAACTATGTTACATAGACACCTGCATCATAGTACCTGCATTCCTTATTTTAAATAAAACACGCACAAAACCAAACAAATAAGTTAAATATAATCATAAAGAGTACATTTGAATTGGAAGCCTTGGGTGAGCAATAGTGATAAGTGGGATCTTTTTAGGAGTTGATAACCCGTATATTTCTTCCATCTCTAAATCCTTTTCCATCATATTACCGGGTAGTTTCCAATCAAACCCATGAAGCAAATTAGCCAAACTTGACTCGATCACCTTAATCCCTAAACTATAACCAGGACACATCCTTCGCCCTGCACCAAACGGAAGCAACTCAAGATCGCTACCTTTTATATCAATATCCTTACCGATGAATCTTTCGGGACAAAATTCTTCAGGGTTGTCCCATAACTTCGGATCTCTACCGATGGTCCATGCACTAACAAACACTAGTGTGTCTTTTGGAATATCGTAACCAGCTACTTTACAATCTTCGCGTGTCCTTCTAGGTGGTAACATTGGTGCTACCGGATGTAACCTCATTGTTTCCTTAACAATTGCGCTGATATAAGGAAGGTCAACCATGTCGTTCTCTTCCACCCATCTATCTCGACCTATCACCCGATCTAGCTCATTTGTTGCCTTTTTAAATATTTTCGGTTTCTTTAGGAGTTGTGCTATCGCCCATTCCACAGTTATCGTTGAACTTTCTGTTCCACCGGCAAGCAAATCCTATTAAAAACAGGTATGGTTACCATTACATGTAATATGATCATATCCACTTGAAGACATAATAATTAGTCTATAGTAATTGACCAAATGAAAAACATGTACATTGTAATGGAATTTTTTTTTTTATAAAAACAACGATTTTCACATGTATATTCATTGAGGAATATTTTACCAATTACTATTTAATACGCAGAATTCATTTCAATAAGATTTTAAGGGTTGCTTTCGAGCTTCCAAGCAAAATACATACTACCTCGTGTCCAAATATAAAAATCACATAAGAAGTACCTGCGTAAATCCTTTTACACCATGCCTCTCGAGCTTAACATCGAGAGTGGGATCATCAGCAAGCTGCAACAAGACATCAACCATGTCCCTCGGGACAAACTTCTCCCCTTCCACCTTCCTCCTTTCATCGTGCTCATTTAACACATGCTCAAGAAACCGATCAAACTTTTTGCTCACCGCCTTCATTCTCTTCACATAACCTTGCAAGTCCATGAAACCAACCCATGGTATCCAATCTCCGATATTAAGTACTCCGTTTAACAAGAACAACTCGTTCACCATTTTATGAAACTCGTCCCCACTCACCACCTTCTTCCCAACCTCGTCTAATCCAGTATTCAAATACTTCTTCCCCAACACCATTCTACTTATCACATTCATGTTCAACATCGATAATAGATCTTTCACTATAATTTCCTTCCCACATGACTCATGAACCATTTTTAGAAACGACTTCATCTCTTCTACACGAATGTACTGATATGACTCCAACCGTTTCGCACTAAACAGCTCCATGACAAAGATTTTACGGCCTTGTCGCCAATAAGGCCCGTAAGGGGACCAAGTGATATCCGAATAATTATAAGTGGTATATTTTCCTGCTGCGGTTTTAGCACGACATGCAAAATTGGCATCCATGGTCTTGAGGAAGACTTTAGCCATCTCAACAGATGAGCCCGTGACTACGTTTTGAGAACCAAATTTAAGGTGCATGATCTCTCCGTATTTTAAGGAGAGTTCATGGATGGAACGATGAGGGAGTGCACCCATGAGGTTAAGGTTGCCAATAATAGGCCAGGGTTTTGGCCCGGGAGGTAGGTTGAGTTTGGTGGCACCACGGTGGATGTGGCGAGCAAAGAGAAACAGCACCACTGTCGTTAGCCATGCCACCGCATAAGAAGAATATAAGGCTACATATTGTTCCATGTTTACTAGTTAATTTATGGTATAATACGTACGTATGTATGTGATGAATGAAATGAGTGATAGAAGGGGGATGTATTTATACTTAAACCAAGACAACAGTGTAAGAGAATGAATGGTGGATATGACGTACTGCTCGTAGTAGTTGCTTATATGGCACGTGGTGATTGTATAGATGTCACATCAACATATCATCATTTTATACAACTTTTTCTTCCACCCTTGTAATAGGTACAATTCTACAAAGTTTAATAAAATATATATGATTTTTTCTATTTTTAATTTTATAAAGTTTGATAGGAAAGTAAACTCTAAAAATTAACTAAAATCTTTAAAAAAACAACGTAAACATATAATAAATATTAAAACTGATACTATTATATACAATTCTAAACCTTTTTATTTTATATATTAAGACTATTTTAGAACAACAAAATATGTTTATAACCCGATTAACTCATATATTGGCCATATATTGTAGGGCTTAGTGATTTTAAATGTATCTAACTTTTTCAAAAAAGTTATTGCGTGTATCGTTCTTTTCACCTCTCTATTAAATGTATTGAACTAGTAAAAACACTCAATTGTATGTATCAAACCGGCTATAGCAGGTAATTCCAAATCTTTAGCCGGTTACCATATTCTCATGTCATCTTTTCCGATGAAATTTCGACTGAAACCATTAATTCCGGCCGACTTCCCTTTAAATGTCATACCTTTTATAGTAAAGTCAAAACCATTGATCGTTACCCTCAATGAAGCCTTGTTGAGTATCGACTTATATATGCCACATTCTTTGTCTCAATCTGTCAAAATTGCATTCATGTCATTTTGAGTTGCTGGCTTGCTAATTTGAAAGTTTATAGTTATTTAACTAATGACAATACTGTATACCTTCATGTGTAATTTGTTATTATGCTTTGTTAATTTTTTAGTTTTTTAGTTATGGTGACTATAATTAAAATCCTTATAAATTAAAAATGTTTACATAGATAGTTATATAACTGATGATCCGGTCCTTATACATTGTCTTCACTCTTCATGTTCGGTACTTATTGCTTCTTGTAGTTTGCAATCTCATAAGTTAAAATGCATTTAAAAATACTAAGCCCTATATTTTAAAATGCTTTGGTTTGGTCATGAAGATTTTGATTCAACTCTTTCTTGTTGTAAGATAGAGGTGGCTAAATATCATATTATACGTGGTGTGTATAAATACATAACTCTTTTGTATCTCATGTAATGAGCTATGAGTATAAATAATTATATTATTGTGCTTTTTATTAATTAAAAAAAATGAGTCCCACCCAAACATCTATACAACGGGTTGGATCATGGATCAGCTTCCATGTAAACAATTTGTAATGATAAGTTTTTTTATACAATATCATATTACTACGCCTAGTCCTACACAACCTCCTATAGTCCTATACAAATATACAACCACAGTACAAATTCTCTAAGATTGGGTCATACACAATGTGAGTCTTTGTTTAATTAGAAAAAAAAATATTACTATAAGAATGGTCCCGTTTAATTAAAATATTTCTTTGGTTAATCAAAAACCATTTTCTTAATTTTTTGGATGGCAAAGTGGATATTTTATTAACATGCAAACACCCAAAAAAACACCTAGAAAGCATCAATAGCTATCTGTCGAGAACTTGTCAATAGACAATTAAATTTACTTGGACTTAACTTTAAGTCCAAACTACCATTGGTCCCGTTCACATTTAAACTATGAAGAAAAAAAAGATTACCATAAGAATGGTCCAGTAAAACCTCCCGATTACTTAAAATGATTATTTGGTCAATCAAAAACCATTTTCTTAATTTTTGAGGACGGCAAGTGATATTTTATTAACATGAAAACAAAACCTAGAAAACATCTAGATCTATCTATAAAGAACTTGTCAATAGACAATTAAATTTACAGGACTTTAAGTCCAAACTACCCGTTGCGTTAAAATTAAACTGAAGATGAGTATTTTATTTAGATATATATATGGTATAACAAGAGGTATTTTTCTGGATGTTTTCAATTTTTTTTATGATCACTTCAAAATGTTCAGTTAATGAAGTTTAAACATGAGACCTCATGTAAAGATATCAAAATGTTAACCACTAGACCATCTTAGTAATGATTCGATCACGTTTACATCTGTAACATTTTATTCATTTAAGCTGCTTGGTACACTAACTACAAATCACAAATGGTCTTGTTAGACAACACCTTATATGATATATGTTTTCCGCGTTCTCCAAACATGAATGGGGTACTTATCATAGGCATCAACGAGTCCTTTGTTTGTATTATGTTCATTTTCAAAGCATTTGTTCACTAAGACCACTTGCAGTAGTTCGTCCTCAACCCCAGCATCAGCCAGGACGGACGAGGACGAACGGAATTGTTCCATCGTGAACCGTCCTAGTGGTAAAATCGACGGATCTAGGACGAGAAAAACGTGGCCCAACAATTATTTTATATTCTGACGGTAACCTAAAAAAAATATATATATATATATATACATATTCATTGAATCTCCACGGCTAAAAAAAATTAAAATTTTATTTTTTAATCAATTTCAATTTACCTATATAAATACATAATAACTATATCGTTTTTTCACACACCAAAAATTCATACAATTCACACCAAAGTTAGCATCAAAATGGAAGCACTTAATCGTATTTTTGATTATTCTTCGGAAGACGACAAACTAGTAACAATTTTGTAACAATGCGTCGAGGAAGAAAAAGAACGTACCGGGGCCGAAAGTTCACTTCCGCGTGCAACACATACGTATATACAAAGGGATTGTGAAGGTGTCGGGCGACGTTTGGAGGAAGATTACTTTTCTAATAATCCGAAGTATCCGCCTAACATTTTTAAAAGACATTTTCGAATGCGGCGGGAGTTGTTTATTCGAATAGTCGATGATATTACTAGTTATTCTATGTAACCTATCCCCGATCATTTTGTGTATTTTACACAACGTGAAGATGCAACCGGTTGGCTAGAATTTACTCCATTACAAAAGTGCACGTCTGTCATACGATAGTTGGAATATGGGACGTCTCCGGATATGTTCGATGAATACTTACAAATGGCTGAAAGGACGTCAGCTGATTGTGTTAACAACTTTTGTAAGTGTGTATTCGAACTGTATTCAGAGGAGTATTTGAAAAGGCCGACTGCTAGTAATATTGCTCGTCTATATAAAAGCACATGAAGAGAAACATGGCTTCATTGGAATACTTGGCAACATTGACTGCATGCACTGGCCATTGAAGAACTGCTCAAATGCATGGAAATGACAGTATACAAGAGGCGATCACGGGCACCCGACATTTATGCTTGAAGCAGTGGCTTCATATGATATGTGGATATGGCATGCATATTTTAGTGCAGCTGGTTCGAACAACCACATCAATGTTTTATACAATTCTCCATTGTTTGACGATATAAAATATGACATCGGTCCACCCGCACCATTTTATGTGAATGAGAATCATTACACGAAACGATATTATCTCGCCGATGGTATTTATCCAGATTAGGTTACACTGATGAAGGCGTATTCGTGTCCTGCTGACGACAAACGAAAAAAATTCATACGATTCCAAAAAAGTGCACGAAAGGATGTAGAGCGAACCTTCGATGTTTTTCAAGGTAGGTGGGTAATAATAAAGTCTCCTACCAAAACAATGAGCGTGAACAAGATTAGGAGAACCATGTACACTTGTGTGATATTGCACAACATGATTCAAGAAGACAACGGATTTGCAATAAGTCCGCTTGAGGATGAGTTTCTCGCCGATCCGGCTAACTTGGTCCGATGTGGCTTTAGGGAAAGAGTTAACTCTTGAGTTTATGTGTTTATTGTGCTTAGTGTAAACAGATTATTAAGCTAAGTTGAATTGTTAGTTGTACATTCATTCACTTAGCTTTGTGCTAATCCCACCATTTCCCTTCCTGCAGGTTATGCATGTCTTTTGTGGGTTGGGCAGGAAGGTGGTTTTGAAGAATGTTTGATACGTGCCATAACTCTGATATATTTATGAATGTTTTTGTTAATTAACATGTATGGGGATTTGTATAACAATTATATGTTTTGTTTCAGCAACATTTTAATATTGTAAACTCGCGAAAAATCTATGGTCATTTTGTAAGATAAGTTATAATATTATCTTTTATCCATCGCTTCCGAGTCAAATTACTATTTTAACCCTGAGGTAATTTAAGGGGTGTTATAGTATGTATCTATATTTAACTCTTTAAAATAAAATTTTGAACTCGTTTCTAATACTAGCCTTTTACCCGCGCAAAGCAGCGTTCCGAATGATTTGGTTCGACATCATATTTATTAGTTTCCAATTTGTGTATTTTTTTATGGTGTTTATTAAATGTTTTTATGTTTAGATGTCAGGTACTTGAATGAGACAAATATAGCTATTGTGTGACATTTTTGATAAAAAAAGAAAAGAAAAAAAACTATATATTTGTTAGGTGTGTTATTATACATGTAGGTTAATTGAAATAAAGAGATGATACTAAAACTGATATAAATTTAATGGTGAAGATTTATTTTACTTAGTCATAAAAAGTGAGAGAGTGAGGAATGAATTAAATGTTTTATATATTAGTATAGATATATAGAATATGTGTGGATAATATATAAAAATATATATGTATATATAATGTATATTAATAAAAGTATCTGACAAATAAACTTAATTGGAAAAATCGAACCGAGAAACCGAAAAATCGAAACTGAACCAAACCGACGGTTATGATTTTTAAAAATTCAAAAATCGAACTTTCGGTTCAGTTTTCGATTTTAACCAATAACCTAACCATGCTCACCCCTAGATGGAGCTACCATGTTAATAAGTCAGTCATTTTAATTAAATTAATAGGCTCAAATTCTCTATACGAATTGATTTACTTAGCCTATCAAGGCAACACTCACATAATTACAATTTTTAAGACAATATCATAGTTCAAGTTGTATTTCCTTATTATATTAGTAGATTTAGCAATACCCATTAACAATAATATACAAGTAAGTAATAGTAGACATTACTGTAAACTTATATGAATAATACAATGAAAACTAAAATCTACATACGTTATATATAATGGAAATTTTCATTCCCACCCTTATAATTCTTGTCCCTCATCTTCATGTCAGTAATTTTTCATTTTGCTATTTTTTCATTTTGCAGATTTTTTTTATTGTTTTACTACTATTTTTAATAAGTAGAAAAATAAAAATATTTTATCAAACGAATTTGAGAACTCGATATTTAATAAATAATATTATACAATCAATCAAACTATTACAATTAGCGATCACATATATTAAAATTGTATAATCATTGGATACAAGGTTTTCCATTCAGCTGCACAAGCTCGCTTGTATCTAGACCAACTTTGATAAATCATAAACGGGTAATTTTCTTCTAGATCTATTTTAACATAATGGTTACTGTTTAAGTGTGCTATTACTTACGTGACATTTTATGGATTCTCAAGTGGACTAGACCAAAGTGGTGGTCACGTCGAACTTCCTTTAGGGGAGTCAAAATTGAACAATTACATTATAGCATGATGCAATCATGACAGCTGTGTTGGGGATATGAATCTAATGGTCATCAGGTGCGAAACCTTACTCAAAATGATTGATTGAGTAGTTAATATTATTAAGCACTACAACTCCAAACAAATTGGCATAATATTCCTCATGCATAATAATTTCATTTAACAAATCACTACGTATCCGTAGTCATGCATTTTCGTCAAGACCAAGCCAAGCAGTTGCTACTCGGAATCCACAATTTCTATCACCATTAACATTATGTGTGTGCCTAACTTAAGGTTGAGAGATATCTGGGATCGCTTTAATTAGTAGATCTAGATACCTTGGTGGTTGTGGATTCATATAGAAACTATATCGTGGTGGTTGTGGATCCACATACGAACTATACCTTGGTGGTTACGAATCCACCTACGAACTATACCTTGGGGGTTCTGGATCCACATACCAATTATACCTTGATGGTTCTTGGGTTGGGGGGATGAAGGTTTCAGGTTTAACACGATTAATTTTTTCTGTTTATCCTTCGAAGTTGGTCGTCCACGGGGTATTTTACTGAACGGCCGATTCATCAACAAAATTAGTTGTCGCATCGCATATTCCTTTTTTTTTTTTCTTAAATGATGGTTTTTCCAAACTTATTAATAGTTTTCTATAATCATGTCATATTATTTTATAATGATGCATTTATAAAAATTAAACTTTTAAAAAATCTTTTTAAAAAAAATTACGATTTCTTTTATAAAATATACCTTTTTATAAATACATAAGTTATGAAAATTAATTTTTTTTAATAAAAAAAGTCCTTTTCCATAAAAAAAAAATACTATAAAGTTCAACAAATTTATTCTAGGAAAGTATTTATTTTATAAAAATAGAGTCTCACTATATTTTTATAAAAATATAAAGTGAGATAAGAGGGGTGGGAGGTTGAAAGTAAATACATGATTGGATGTACAGGGGGTATGAGATAAAATGTATAAAGTAGAGACAATATGTGATTGATTTGATGAAAAGTAGAGACAAAATGTGACGAATATTGAGACCCATATATAATATAGAAAGTGCCCAATCAATTATGTAATTACTCAATCAATGTATTATGTTCTTTCTAATTATATATTTTCTATTTATATTTTCAATATACTAATAATAATTTTTACAAGCCCTATTCAACTATAATTCATATTATACGTATTTCATCATCATATCAATACATATTAGACATTCTTATTTTTTATTCCTTTTTAAGACCAATAATAATTAGATAATTTAACTCCTCGTCGGTCTACCGACTTGCTTCCTTTTTGCTTCGTGTCTTGTTGGGTTTCGAGTTGGGTTTCAACTTCTACTTCGTCTTCACTTTCTTCAACTTCGTCGTCGAGAACAGAGAAGTTTGTTTGTTGGTATAGGTTCCCGAAGTATGGATTTTGTGGGTGTGAGTTGTTTGAATATTGTTGTGTTTGTTACCACCCTTGGTGAGCGTAAGGGTTTACTTGATTAGCAATGGGTGCGTATTGTGCAAACACTAATGGTTGAGACGGTGTCGAAAAGCTTGATTGAGCGAACAAAGAACCGGATGGTTGAGACGGCTATATTTGATTAAGATGTTTTTTGTTTTTGTTGTTAGATATTTTGTGTATAAAATGGGTGTGGTAGTGTGTAGTTTTTGTATATAAAATGAGTGTGGTAGTGTGTAGTTTTGTGTATCAAATGAGTGTGTAATTGTATGAATTATAGAGTGAAATAGTTATGTTTGGTGTAAATTATAGTTGTTTGGAGTGGATATATATAGTAGTGATTGTGTATAATTAGTGGGTAAAATAAATTAATTTTTTTTTAGAAAAAATGTCTAATTTGAGGCGGCGACTTGGATTTCAAAATTCAAATATATATATATATATATATATCTATTTATATATTTTTCATAATGGTCAATAAAAAAAATAAAAAAAAAAACTCGCAAATCAAAACCGAAACTTCGTGTCATCGGTATCGATTTCAACCAAAACCAAAATTTAAATATGGATTTCAAAGCTATTTGACGGTTTCAACTGACGGACCGAACCAACAACTCCGTATCATAATATCAATTTTGTCAGTTTCAATTGACGACTAAATCGACTGGCCATTAGAAGTGCTTTTGGTCGATTTGTTTGTTGTCCCATTAATGCTTACATATTGTAGAAAAGGTCATTTTCCACGTAGTACGAGTAGTTGTTATGTCATAATCCTATGAAATTACCATTGTACATTCGTATTCATAGTTGTTATGCTAAAAGTCTATGAAATCACAATCCTATTTATGGCTAATTTTCTTCTCTCACAATTTGCGTATTTCTTTCCCTAACAAGATATCCATCACTATTTCACATTCTATTTCCATCATCTACCGCAATCACTTTCGTTTATGTTTTATAAAAAGAGAAGTCTATAATCTATCTCACATATATTATATACAAATAAATTATATTCAATATATAGTTGATGACTAATATACTTTTTAAGGAGAATGCTAAGTATAGCCTTAAGGGCTATAGTTAAACTTGTCTAAAATAACATCGGAAAATTAGTTTACAATAATTCAAAGTGATTATATTCTATATTTATACTTATTTTCCATAAATACATATTTAAATATTTAATATTCAGGAAAATAATTAGTTATAATTTTAGAAGATTTATAAATATGGTATGCTTAACTATAACCCTAAGGGCTATAGTTAGCATTCTCCATTTTGTAAACAAAAAATTCCTATTGTAAAATGATTTTTCTATATAAAATAAATTTTACATACTTTCTTTTCTATTAATGTAGTATGATGAGAGAATACAAGTCATTTTCTATCACCAGAGTAATTATTAAAGTCATATTTATTTTTTATAATTTTAGACTAATATTTTGTAAATTTTATTTCATAATCGTAAGAAAATTTCAAAAACTATTAAAATTTAATATAAATTGATAAGTGTAAAATAGTTTTTTAAAGATTAGAATTTTAAGAAACTAACGATGATTATATTATATATTTATATTACTAGAAAAATCTATTCAAATTAATTGTATGAATATATGTTTTAATTATAAGAAGAAAATAGATAATTGTTAAGAAATGACATAGTACATATTAGTAAGCATAAAATACAATTGAATTAAATATGTAGATTTCGTGGCAATGCGCGTGTTAGAAAACCTCATTATATCATATATATATATATATAATTGCATCAATGAGACTTAAACTCACAACTTCATTATTGATAGATTTCTTGTACCGTTAAAATAAGGACATTTGATTCTACCGAAACGATATAGATCATCGTATACCATCGGTGTTGACGAATTAATTGATCTTAAGACCACCACTAATGGGATGATCATATATGTGGAACCATTACCACCGTCATAGATTTGATGAAACAGAGAAAGTACAATATAACTAAAAAGGTCATCAAGAAGTAAATGAGTAATGTTAAATGTAACAGATTGTGTTAATTTTATGTACAACAACAACAAATATGTAAATGAAAATAATAATTATTTCAGAAACTCAAATGACAAAAAAGAATACAAAGAAGAAAAACGTTTATGTCCATTACACTTATTTTGAGTGCAACCCACGACGTAATTATTATCTGCGAATGATACATACCAAGTCCTAGGAAAAAGGGAAACGTTATACTTAAAAAGCTTTATATAAAAGTATATGAAAAACAAGATGAACCAATTTTGGGTAAATATTGATGATCCGCTAGTTTAACTTTACCCCGAGAGGTACTCAAAATATTACCAATGTACGTATGATACTCGATAAATTTAGAGATGATGTTATTAAAATGTATGAAAGCTTATGTTTTGTGCTATTGTATATTTATAATTTAGAAGTTTTATATACATATATATGAAATTTTTTAAAACGTCTTATGCTTGTATTTATATCGGTTGTCGATATACACATCAGAAACAATAGTACGTACATTAGAGGCAATAGTACATACATTAGATATTTTAAAAAGTCTTAAACACAAAATAGAACTTTCAAAACACTGACACATACAATAGCTAAAAAATATAGATTTTAATACATTTCAATACCAACATCCGTAACTTTACCGTTCCGTAGGCCGTTTAAAATTTTAAAAAGAGTATTATTAAATGTGTCAAATATATACGCCTAAATCTATTCCTAATATAGACACTATAAGACATATAAATCTCACTTATTATATTTCATTTTTCCTACAAATCGCTATATCATATTAACCAATCAACTTTCAAGTTTAATTTAAACATACAACTAGATTATAATCTACGAATTCGCAGACTACCACATGATTGTAATACAAAAGTTATATTATATATTTTTTTTCTAAAAAGAATTGTGTATTTATCGATATTTGTGTTTTAATCTTATCAAGTATGATGAAGTCATAATAATCGAAACGTATATTTTTAGTTAATAATGTTACCCTATATTAAAGATGAACAAAACAATCAAAAATTGAATCCGATTTTGAATTGGACTGAAATCAGTCCTAGAAAAAACTAGACTGATCCTATGACTACCTCACAGTCCTAATTTAGTCTGACTTTCAGTCAAAGGACTGATTAAAAGCCATACCGAAATCAGTCAAGACTGGTTAAATATCGATACTACTTAAAGATTGAAAAAAATGACGAAATATATTTTAAATTACTTATGTTTATTTATTGATGTTTAACCTTTTTTAAATTTTTTTTTAAATTTTCAAGTGAATTCTAATTGTTTTACTTTTGTCTCTTTATTTTAGAGCTTTTAATTATGTAACTTTAGCTAATTGATCAATAGTTTCTAATATATACACAAGTATATGTGTGTTTTGTATGTGTGTAAATACACGAGTTTAACACCAAATGAATTGGAAAAAAAATATCAACTTAAACCATAGATAATTTGAAGTAAGAACATAGTTTGAAGTTAGTACCATCATAATTTACTTTTAATTAAAATGCACGTTTAGTCCAAGTTATCAAAGATAGAGAATTGTGTGTCATTTCCTTTCTCTAATAAACAATTTAAGAAGACAGTTCAATTTAAATTCAAAAGAAGATCCTACTACATAGATCAAACACTCTTCGTGTGAAACAACAAAGGGGGCCCATGGATTTTAAAAGCCGGAACAAATTAATAAACATTCAACCATTAGTTGTAAAGGTACCTCGAGCAATGTCCTGATTAATGTATTTTTGAATTTACGGATAGTTATAATGTGGTTATTAGGATCTTGAATAAGAAAAGGCAAAACCAATTTTCTGTTTTTGATTTTTATTGCAAATTACCTCTTTTTAGTAAACAAAAAATTACCCATATGATTTGAATTTGAATTAAATTAAATGGAAGACTGAAAACATAAAAAATCCGAACACTACCCAACATTGTCTTATTCCAGGACCCTATGTATTGAAACTGATGATTTTCTTTATTAAGCACAAAGGTTCTTCATTGCATAGGATATACATCACGCTGCACAACATACACCAAATTTAGCTCTCACGCAAACAATGAAATAACACTCTACTTTTGTTATCAATTCTTAAAGAACACTCATTCTAAGGAACTTATTTAATTGTTGAAATGATATAATCATCAAAAGCTAAGGATACCGGGTGTGAGATTGGAGAGGAGGAAATACACATCAATCACTGGTATTAGATTGAACCTGAATTTGAATGTCTGAAATTGAAACATTAAAAAGAGCCATTAAGAAGCAGAATCATATAACAATTGAAATAAAATTAGAAACATAAAAATATTACCATCAAAACCAATCATTTGATGAAAAAGATATAATTTACAATTTATGTATTTCCATCAGAACTTAATACTGTCCATCTGAAATTTACTCCAACAACAAATTTTTGTAGCCAAATAGATCAAAAATCATGAAACAGAATATCGATTAGTAACAAAATATTGTAGATGTTATGAAAACAAGCATATGTACTCAACATCACGTATAACACGAGACAAACATTGATTGCTTCCCATTATGAGTGAGACAAACATTGATTGCTTCCCATTATGAGTCATGATACGCAAGTCATCCGTTGATACAACCTGGCCAACTACATCTGCAAGAATTAAAACACGTTATCCACATAGACGCCTAAAGTAGTATAAATTAAAGACGGGTATCATAATAATAAAAGAAATTTTTAAAAAGGCAAATTGTACTTTATCTATATAAATTAGATCAAAATTAAACAACACAACATATGAAAACTAATGTTGAATTAAAGTCCAAAAGTAGTTGGGTGATTTAGGGGTATGTCAAAACTCCTAAATGGTAATAACCTTCTCTACACACATATAAATAATCCAAGAAAATGAAGTCATGACTATATACAAAGCAACTTGTATTGTTCTGTTTAGAACTAAATACACATAAAAAATGATATAAAATAATTCATAGAGTAATTGTGATGATTCATAATCATCCCCACCTGATTTGTGTAATGATCCAAGAAGCATATAAAGCCTACATAGGTTAGAAAACAGACAACATCAACACCAAAGTCTAATCAAGTTTATTGACAAGTCTCAACGTAGCGATCAATCATGCATATTAATATTAGGTGTAGTAAATTATTACCATTTTTAATCAAGCTCATAATGAAATTTGAAGTGAACTTGAGAGTTGGTTGGAGGACAGGACTCAGGAATCCAAGATTTATAGATACTAATTCCAAACCATTCTCTTTTAAAAATTTCACAGTAGCATCCTCAGCCAAGGTCTTTGAAAGCACATACCACAACTGAAATATTAAAAACCTTTCATCAGTTATAACATTTGTGACTGATTGATTGCAACCCAAAGTCTTGTTATATGATTGAACATATTTAAATAACTAACCCTTTCTTTGTTAACAAATTATTGAATTTGAAAACCAGGTTTCGACCACCATTATACATGATACCAAATGCTAACACGATAAGAAACTTTCTTCATATGTTGATCCACTAACTGACCCATATGACCTACCCAATTTGTCACCTCCATTAAGAACCCCATATAAACTTTAAGTAGAGATCATGATGGGAAAATTGTGCCCAATTAGTGTGATTATTTTATTTTAATAAAGAACGCAATGAATGCCTATTATACGAACCTTGCGAGAACGTAAAAGTTGAGACCAACGCTTTTTTGATCTGTAGAGCAGATTTACCCAAAACATAAACCATGTGCCCAAGTGATCAGCAATATAATAGTCCAAGATCAAGGAACTTTTTTCTAAATCTAAACTATTCATTTTGCATCATTTAAATGGTAAATACACCTTTTTTAATTTTCAATTTTCCTTGATTCCTTGTTACTGCATATTTCCTTGAGAGGTGAAACCTTGTATTTATTCAGCCATAGGAAGTTTGAGCACAAGGAAATGAAAAATGTCTCAATCAGTAAATTTTAATACCTGGTTCACTACACAAAATACACTTTAGAACTGGCTTAAATTACCTATAACAATTGTACAAAACGGAAACAACTACGTAAGTAGAACGTACCAGTAAGGGTTTTTCTTTTTTCTTTTTTTGTGTAGGTCGAATTATTGGCTGGGTTGGGTAACTATCGAATATCGAATATAAATATATATATTTAAGAAAAAAAACATTTTTCTTTTATAAGTAGTTGAATTGGATTAGGTACATATTTGTTTATTTTACCCCCTTTTGGGCCGCTTCAAACTTTATGAATAGTTAGATGAGGCCCATTTGTTTTAACCCACGCAAAGTCCAAAGCTATGCAGACCGTCTTTCATCCTGTTCGAACCCTCACTGCACATGGTGCGACGAACCTTAATTCGACTCCCGGTGACTTTAATTTCTCGATACTTGGACGGTCTGACGTCAGCTTCTGCACATATCTGTCACCGTTCGTTAACCACCGGTTCGAATCTTCAACTTCGCGGCACAGAGTTGGAACGTGCGGCAACACCGATGGACGGCTGTGATTACAAGCACTGGCTTGTTGTTATGGATCCTCCGATAGGTTACCCGCTCCGACATCAAATTGTTGAACGTTATGTACAAACCCTTGCTTCTGCATTAGGCAGGTATAATCTATCTATATATATATATATATCTATACCGGAATATATAAAATCCAATTTTGCAACAAAAAAAAAAGGATTATTGACCGGAAAAGTTTAACTATTAAAAAAAACTGACATGGACTGCCAAGTGATCTGCAATGTCAGCGGATATGATGACGTGGACTCTCACATAGGCGTAAATGGTGATGTGGCTAAGAAGTGGACTGCCATATAAACTGCCACGTAGACGTATGGATGGTGTGGATGCATACGCGTACTGCCAAGTAGATGTTAAACTGTTTATACAATGACTGCACACACGTTTTGAACATCCGATCAATAATCATTTTTAGTACAAAATTTGATTTTATGTTACTATCTTGACAACTTTCTCCTATGCACGCATTCGCGAGAAATTACTGACTGTTAATTTGTGGTTTTGGAGTGATTGTACAGTGAGGAAGAGGCTAAGAAATCAATGTACTCTGTTTCGACAAAGTATTATTATGCTTTTGGTTGTAACATCGACGAAAATGTGATTGGTCGTATTAAATGTAAGATGCTAAGTCGAATTTGTTATTTATTTATTTAGATTTATCAATGAAGTTTATTTATTATTGTGTTGACTAAATGCACACTTTTTTTGCAGCTATGCCCGATGTCAGATGGGTTTTACCGGACTCTCATATTCGTCAAGGGAATAATGATTATGGAGGTGTGCGTTTTGTTATGTTTAGAGGTTCATATGGATTTATGGTTGTTACATTCTTAGCCATTGTGCTTACATGTAATACATGTATGTATCTATATGAAAGTAGACGGTCGAATCATGATTACTGTTAGTTTTTACTTAATGGGGTTGTTTGAAATTTTATTGACTCCATTCAGTGCCTCGTAATGTTCCTTAAGGATTTTGAACTTATTTTGGGATTGAGTTTCGATTGCATGCTCATCCAAATATAACAAAGCATCATTTGAAAGCATTTTAACTATGGACTAATCCAGGTGTGATGCAATGTTATAATGCAATTTCCTGTTCCGCAGGAGAACCAATTACTGATGGATGTGTTGCTCCCTATCAGGAAATGTACCACGAGGACTGGCTACTAGATCGAAGTGACATTGGATCTAGGAGGAGAACCCAAAAGAGGAGATCTAGAGGGAAAGCACAGAAAATGAATAGTGACTGATATTTGCACTCAAGATACATTGGTAAGTCAGTAGAACTATATGAGTGTATGATGTATTCGTAGAAGTGTTAAAGCCAAGTACTTGGATAAAAACTAAAATTTAGTATCTACAATGAGCTGGTCATAAGGTCTACCGATAAATGTACTTTTCGCTGTCTAGTTAAGTTACATGTAGAAAGACAGAATATACAGAGTATCAATTTTCTTTAGAAATGCCTTATGTGTAAGCCTTCTACTTTTATCGCTTTACTTGCCCAAGTCTGCTACTCATTTTGTTTCCACTTTTCTCATTTTCAAGTTTCTTGTTTAGAATGAATCATGTAAAATGGTAAATAGAATCTTATGGAGCATATTGGAACGTAGGCTATCTTATCTTATCACCTAAACTGATTGGACTTGCTCTTGAATCTTTTTCTTTTTCATGAAGTGTCACTGGAGTTCTAGTAGATACTAAATATGCAGTTTGCCTGTCATTATCAAAGTAAACCTGATTAATAGTTTCAATTGGAGTTGTTAACCTGTGATTATCTCTTGTGCTTTTTGGGTTGTGGGCATCATGTAGATTATATGCATTTACGTTATCTTACTATTATAAACAGTTATTGATTTATACTTCCTGTTTGTTTTTTTCCATATCATGACTATGACATGATACTTGTAGTATTCTCCTACCAATTGTTTAATTCGTTGGAAACGGCATGTATATTGATGCCGTATAGCATTTAGTGGTTCTTTTCGTCATCCGTTTATTAATTACTCTATTTTTCAAGACTAGGAATGTGTCTTTTTTTATTTTATATTCAATAATAGTTTACTATTTTAAGACAACTTTCTAAAACTTTAAGCCCTTTGAATGTTGACTTGGCTTCCAACTTCTACTCATATTTGGTCTAGGCTTGTTTGATAAGCCACCAAAACTTTAATATAGGGGGACTAGGACTTAAGTACAGTGGATTATCTGAATTGATCATAAATTGATTATGTTATTTTGTAATAAAGAAGGATTTAATACTATGGATTCCAATGCCTAAGCTTCTACCACCCACCACCGACTGTATTATTATTGTTATTATTGTTATTATTATTGTTATTGTTATTGTTATTGTTATTATTAATTATTATTAATTATCATTATTTTATTATATTTTATAAATGATGATGTTAATATCCCCTTCCCCTATAAGGCTATAAAATAAGGTTTAATTGATGTACCTTAATTAGCCATGTTTTAAAGCTTTGATAGAATAGATAATCAAGGAGTTGTTTTTATGTTCTAATTGCCCCAAAAATCTGTATTTGAGTATGTTTTAACTTTTAAATTGAAATCCTTTCTTGAATGTGGAAAGCATTTTATCTCTTATTTCAAAGTCCTTCCTTCCAAGTTTGAGACTTTATTGTAAAAGGTCTTCACTTTTGAAGTTTTGGTACGTGATTTGAATTCCCATGATAGAAAATGCAGTAAAGTGAAATGAAACCAACGAAACTAATACTTGGATAAAAGAAAGTAGTTCTCAGTTGACCTCAACAAAACTTGGTTTAAAGTAGAAGATGATGAATCGAAGTAAATAATTCTAGTTTTTGTATCTCATCCTTCATATGTTTCAATGTTCAGTGATTTATTGATGTGCTACTAGTCATTACAACTTTTCCTTTGAAGATGAATTGCTGCATATACTAGTAGATATTGGTACAAAAAGCAAACCATATAAACCGCTTTTCGTTATAAAAGGGTAAGGAAACAAATAACATACTTAAAAAAACTACCCTAAGTAACATCAACATTTAAACAACTTCACGTCAACATTTTCTTTGGGACGTTGGGGCAGCAATGGAGAATTAGTACCCTTTTTAAAGTTTTTATACAAAGCCGTATCAGAATATACCGCTCGAGACCTCATTGATCGTACCTTATGTTTATATCTGTGACCTTTCCGTTCAGGTTCACGTAGCCGGCTATTTTCTTTCTTTTCAATCACCACTTTCATCACTGGGCCATCACTGCCACTACTAATATTGCTATTATCTTGTTTTTTCTCGTTAGCATCATTCTTTTCGCTGTTCTTTTGATCCTCTTTAGGAGCGATATACACAAAGGAACCAAGTGGGAAATCATCTAACTCGAGTACATGTTCTAATGTCTTGACCACTTCACTCATGGTAGTTCTGCATTTTGGGTGGTGGCTTAAGCACCGGCTAGCCAATGTTGCTGCTGTTTTAGCTCCTAGTATGGGATAATGACCGTCTAGTTTTGGGTCCATGATTCGGTCAAGATTGTTTGGATCTTTTAAAAGTGGTCTAGCCCACTCTACTAGGCATTGCTCTCTATTTGGTCGTTTCTTGTCCATCGATCTTCTTCCTGTTAGTAACTCTAGTAAGACCACCCCAAAACTGTAGACATCGCTCATAGTTGTCAGATGACCTGTCATGATGTACTCTGGTGCAGCGTATCCATGCGTTCCCATCACACGTGTACTCACATGTGTCTCATCTCCTTCAGGACCATCTTTAGCTAGCCCAAAATCTGATAATTTGGCTGTATAATCCTGTTCATAAAAACATAGCGTTTAGTAAGCATACTAAGACTTGCAACCAGGTAACACAACTAGAGGGTGTCTGGGATTCTATAAACGCTTATCTACTTAGTGCTTATTTGTACGGCAGATAAACTATTCCAATTCCAAATATTCATTATGAAAAGTACTTATCTATTTATTCTATAAGAAAAAAACACTTAAAATTAAGCAGATTGGTATGTACTTAATTTTTAAGCAAATGAATACTTAAAAATAAGCAATCTCATACACGCACTAATATAGGGATAGATGAAAGAACAGAATTACCGATCCCAGTAATATATTTGAGGTTTTGAAGTCACGATAAATGACTGGTTTTTCCTCCCCATGAAGAAAGGCTAGTCCTTTTGCAGCACCAAGTGCTATTTTGATCCGGGTCAGCCATGGCAAAGAAATCGAATACCCTGCATCCGTAAATCGTGAAACATTGATTAGTATTCTATTGTACCAATGATATTGTCTTAAATAGGATTAGTAAGAAAAATTACTTCTAAATAGTTGACTCTCCAAATTGCCCCTTGCCATGTATTCATAAACAAGAAGCCTATTTCTGTCTTCACAGCAATAACCAATTAACTTCACAAGGTGTGGATGCCTCAATTGTCCCAAAAAGGTTACTTCAGCCTATTATAATAACAGAAACAACCCATGATCATTCAGATTTCCCAGAGATGACTCACAGATTATAAAAATTGGTAAATTTGAAAGTATATTATACCAGCCATTCATTGTGACCTTGACCACCATCCAAATCTAATAGCTTGACTGCAACGGGTTGGGCCTCTAACCCGGGCCTCATTTTATCGTCTATGAACCCTTTATGAACCGGTCCAAACCCACCTTCACCGAGAAAATTGCTAGAGTCAAAATCATGTGTGATCTTAGTAAGTTGAGCCAAAGTGAATTCATGAAGGTCCCAACCAACAATCGAATGTGAAAGCCCGTTGATTTGTGATAACGATGAATCAACATCGGATATCGATAACCTTTGTGACAAACCAGTTTTAGTACCAAGAATTTGAGGATCAATGTTTGGTGTGTTGTTTGTGAAACAACCAAACATAATGGTTTTCCATGTGTTGGTCTTTTTTTGAGCCATTTGAGCTAGAAAAATGTGTTGGTAAATGGTGGTGTTTTATGAGTATAAGTAGGTGTAGACTAGTTCATATGAGGGGTTAACCTGGTCAGTTTTTAGGGTGAACCAACCAAATGATTTTGAAATTAGAAGATGATAGAAGTTGGTGGCAAAAGTTTTTTGGTTTAGAAGATTCTTGGCACAAAAAAGTCTAGAGGCTAACTAATCACTTATTAGCTTTGCAGGCATAACACCTGGGTTGATTTTATTTATATTCATACACATGGAAATAATATGACTATTTTAATCTAGCGTCCTGAATAGGATACAACTCCTGTAGCATAAAGTATAACCCTTTAAGCATATCATCTAGAAGGATGGTGAAATTAAAGACTTGGAAGTTGTCTACTTCTTTCTTTTAAAATATATTTTCTGCCAAACTCTCAACCATTTATTTTTCTTTCTTTTTCATAGGACTTCTAAGGTTTTATTATTATTAATCAAGGGGGAGTTTCGTGTATATTTTTGGAAAACTTCATTATTATGTTAATATCTTTACAAATTCATATTACATTAATATTCTTTCAAAACTTTCAAACTCATATATATACAGGAGTTGGTTCAAGGGAGAAAGAAAATTTGGTGGAGAAAGAGAAAAAAAGTTTTTTAACCCTTTGATTCAGTAAAATAACTCTTTAATTCAGTTTTAAATTATATTTATTTTTTATTGAATTATAGTTGTTTTTTCTTAATCGTAGTTTTAAATATATCTTTCTCCCATTTCTCTTCCAAAATTTCTGTCTTTTTAGATTCTGGTACTATATATATATATATATATATATCCAATTAAGTGATTTAAGTATAATTAAACTATTTTAGTATTTATAATTCTAATTAACTGTCAATTAATAAGGTACATGACATCTTTACCCTTCTTTTATCTTCTGTTCCCTTGAGACGATAACCCAAATCTCTGTATTTTCAATATGAAACAAAAGTATCAAATTTAAAAGAAATTGTTGAAGCATGCTCTCGTCTCAATTAACTGAAAATGGATTAATTGCTTCTTCTGTTACTCAAAAATCGAGTAATACAATGATAAGATCTAACTTTAATTGTCGTTAATATTGTTTAATGGAATTTATTTTTTCTTCTGGATGTCATCTTTGATGGATTTAAAATGAAAAGAAGTCTCCATTAAAGTTTACTTGCGTTTGCGTCTTTCAAATCACGACTCATCAGTAACTTCTTTGTTGTGTTCATGCAGTGACGAATCTAGGATGTAAAATTACGTAAGTCTAAATTAATTAAATTTATAAAATAAATAAGTTATTTAAGTTAAGTATTAACTCGGATCAGATCAGGTCGGGTTAATTAAATTGTAGTTTTAATCTCTTTAACTTCACGTTATCTTCTTCTTCATCTTTCTCTGTAACTCCTCCTTCACTCAATTTTCTTCATGTTTCACACACAAAAAGTCACAATCTTTATGCAGATTTGGAACGAATCGGTCTTTCGTCTCATTAAGAAAAGCAAAACTACAATTAGAACATTTGTTTAATGATTTAACTTTCAAACATCTGTTTAATATTTAACTTTCTTAGATAATTTTTCTAGATTTTGGAATATTGTTTGTAGATAGAAATGGTGGGTGGTTACTGGGTCCACAATGGACTTTGACAACCTGTACAAAAGCTAT
This sequence comes from Logfia minima, assembly GCA_963921325.1. Lineage (NCBI taxonomy): Eukaryota > Viridiplantae > Streptophyta > Magnoliopsida > Asterales > Asteraceae > Logfia > Logfia minima. Next base: position 562,203 of record OY992771.1, on the reverse strand, counting down.
ATAATATACAAGAGCCCCCTAAATGTCATGGTCAACAAAACTTAATATGGGTCCCATTGACACGTCTAATATTGAAAGTCTAGACAACATATTTTGTTGTTTTTCCTAATCTTACTTTTAATTAATATTATACTAACTTGATTTGATTCTTTGGAAATAATATTCCGCTTTTGTTGATAGTTCCAAGTAGGACTAAAAACTTGGACCTCAAAGCAAAGCAATTAACGTGTAAATGTGTAATACTTGTATCTAGAATCAATTGGGTAGCAACTATCTATAACCGTTATATATAATTTGATTAACAAATATATAAATCCCTTTTTTGTGTATATGTTAATGGATATTGTGGGATATGCTTATTTGCATAATTGCATGCACTCACCCTAAAACAATCTAGAGTATTTATCTTTTCTGTTCGGTCTTTTTCATCATACATGAGTTCTGTTTGTTCGACCTTTTCCTTCTTCACTATCAAACAATGTTTTATATATATTTTGATTAACAACTCAAAAACATAATAGTTCCATTAATAGAAAAAGTGATAGTTCTCTTTGTTTTCCTTTTTACTTAGTAGAATATTTAGAATAGACTAATATTTTATCCCTATAATTTTAACACGAAACAAATAAGATCGAGTTAAAATGTCTTATATTTGAAAAGTGCTAAATATTTCTAAACATGTAGATATAAACTAGAACTAAAAATTTGATTGGAAAGAAAAAGATAAAATAAAGTGAAGTACATGTGTCATATATTATATTGAATAAATTTTGTCAAAATTATGTACATTGTACGACGATTTTCTAAACATTAAAATGATTCTTTGAACATTTAACTTTAATTGTCATTCATTCAAATAATAATTTACATGAAAAATTTAACAAACCATACAATATATGGAAAATTTAGTGAATAAAACATTTAAGGATAACGGTTTGCCTACTATTAAATTCTGGTCATACACCACAAATTTTATTTTAAATTATTATATATTACAATGGTGTGATGCCATAATTAATGGCGTATGAAATTTTAGTTCGCCGCCCTAAATTAAACCATAATTATATAATATGATGAGGGGATTAAATAAAATGGGGTCAACGCTTACATCAATCAAACGAAAGACATTATATGGTGGTTGACTACGTGGTCGTGTGGCGCCCTACATTTTGGCTTCTTATGTTCCCACAATCAAATATCTCCCAATTTTGTGTTAATTGGAATTAAATGATTAGATTTTGTACGCATATAATCTTAAACATATGTTATCTTAATTAACTTGTTATGCGCATACGTTGAATTTGTTTATAGTTTAGCAGCCACCTTCAGTACATAAATGTTGTCAAGTTCATGCATCTTAACCTAAAAAACGATAATATTTGTGAATGAATCTTTTATTTTGGGGGTAAATTACACCCCGTTCATGTGATCTTTAATTTTATCAGGCTATTTTTCTTAACTTTTTATTACATTGTTTATTCATGTGGTTAGTTTTTTTTTCCAAGTTCGTCTCTCTCTCGTTAAATTTAACGGATGAATCATTATTTTATGAAAATTAACCAAAATATCTTTCTTCTTTGTCTCATGTCCTGTCCCTGTCCCGTTGTCGAAGACATCACTGCTCCCATGTAGAACCACTGCGCTTTCACATAAATTAGTGAACAATCTTATATGTTTGTTATAATCTTCTTACAGGTCTAGCTAATGATTTGGGTGTTTTTGTTAATTTTAGTTTTGATTTCAATATGGGCATGGGCGGATTTAGTATAGAAACTAGACGGCACTGGCCCCCATGGCCCAACATTTGCTAATGTAATTTAGTGGAAATTTTTTTATCATTTTTGTACCTAGGCCCCCTAAATATTATTAGCTAGACTTCTTAGCTCTAGAATTGTTTCTTTCGAGTTCTTAAAATAACTCTTTTGAACTTATTTAACAAGTATAGTTAACTAATTTTTATCATAATATTTTGAAATTGATGTTTTTCTTACGTCATCTATAGTTATTTGCTCTAAATAAAATCTTTAGGTTTTTTTTTTCTTATATAATAAGTTATACTCAGTTACTATAGTTTCTTGTTACAGCAATTTGCTTATTGCTATTATGCTATTTTGATATTCTGTATATTGCTTTCATTATCTGAGACTCTTTAAGGTAATAATTATAGGCTCCCCACAATGCATTTCTTTGGATCCGCCATAGAATAAGGGATTAGGGTTTTCAAAAGTTTTGATTTTTTTCTCCTGAATATATAAATTGGTGATTAGTTTTGAAATAGAAAAGAAAATGGGACAAAAGTGAGATGATGATGGGCACTGAAGATGGTGGTGTTGATGGTGGTGTTGTTGTTGCTATGAATGGATTTAGGTAAGCATGTTGGGTCACTGATGATGTTGGAGGGGACACAGGAGTTGGATTGAAGGTGAAGGGGGTGTTTAAAGAATTTTATTGTTTTTGCATTTTATATGTTAATTTTAGAAATGTTAAGAATTTGTGGTCACTGATGATAGTAGGGCTGGTATTAATGGATTGTATGGGTAAAATTAGGAACAGATGAGATGAGAGACAAAGAAAAAGAGTATTTTAGTTGTTTTTTATGAGATGGTAGTCTTTTTTATGAGATGACGATCTCTTTGTTAGATTTAACGATGAAAGGATGAACTTGAAATAGAAAAAGCAATCAAGGGAGATAACAGTATAATTAAAAGTTGAAAGGACGTTGACTGATAGTACGAAAGACCACAGATACGGGAATGTAATTTACCCTTTATTTAGACTTTAATAATATAAAGTTTCAACTTAAAAGTCATATTTCATCTCATCGTGAAGAGCCAGATCCATGACCCAAATAAGTTGACGTTAAAACAGGCATACTTTTAGCACATTCCCAAAAACAAAAAAGTTTCAATTATCTTGCAAGAAATGTTGCACTTGTAAAAGAAAAAAATTAAAATAATTTGATACAAAAGGACGTGAATTAGAATGTGCACCAGTTAAATATAACTATTTTTTCTTTCTCGTGCTTCTAGAACTCTCTCGTCATATGATCCGTCCAAATCATATTGTATACAAATTTTTACATAAAATTTGTAATGTACCATTGCTCTTCTTATTATTTTGATAACCAGACACAAATTTACACATATGAATGTGGGGGTGGCAGTCCCACAGAACTAGGCATGTGGATGTAGATTGTAATTCATTAGAGCCAACCTTAGAAGTTATTCGAAGATTGACTTTAAAAATATATAAAATTCGGTACAAGTCAAGTTGAACTTGAGTTGCTCGAGCAAATTTTCAAGTCATACTCGGATATTAACCTACCAAACTCAAAAAGGGTCACTAGCATTGAAGAGATTGTGTCATTTTACACTCTACTATATTTATCATACCTTTTTATAAATTTCGAGTCGAGTACGTAACCACCTTTTTCAAATCAAGTCAAGCTTAAAAATGACGAGCCAGTCAATTATAAATTAATTTGTTTAATATTAATATTTTAATACTAATAATCGAGTCTAGCTAAGCTTTGAAAGAAATGTTTAGTTAATCGAGAAGCCCGACGGCTCAATTGATTTTGAGTCAAATTTCAAGTCAAGCTTGACACCGTGTCTACTCAACTCAATTATACCTCTAAATGAAATAACCTCATAAGAATAGACACTGCCATGATTCAAATGCATTACCAATTTTACAGACGATGAAGTGTTTACTAATCAACCGCACCTATAAGCTATCTAGCCACCAATTTAATGTGGAGCACAATCCACAGTAATGTCATATGAGACATAGCTCGGACCATCTTTGTAAACAAACCCTTTTTAAAAAGCGAGTACAAACAAAATATTACGAGCCAAACAAAAACATGGTACTGGGATCACATTCCGTTTTGTAAAAGATCCTTCCTAAAGATTCGTCAATTTCAAGGGCCCATAACTTAAACACACATGAAAAGAAGGAAACAAGGAAAAACTTAATTCAAACATTCACATTAGGAAGATCTATATCCACCAAAAGATTCATTTCCAACAAACCATAAACTAAAAGGTCTGCACAAAACTTTTAGATCCTATTCAGATTTGATGTGTAGAGTTGCCATTTACGCTATTCTGCACCTTAGGAGGGGCTGATAAATATGTTCCAATACCAAAAACTTTGGTAAGCTTCGACCCCATTAAAAACGATTGGAGAACAAAATACAATTTGCAGGTAACAAAGAGATTGATTCAAGAAATATAGGTAACCGCTCATAACAAACTTCTATTCTTGGACTGGTCGATATAGAAACTGCTTCGGAAATTTACACCTGCAATAAATTCCATAGATACAAGAACAAATTAATTGTTCGATACCATTGGGGAAATTGAAAAGTGGTTCAATTTAAGGTTCTCCATACGCTTACCTCGTAACGAAAAGCCACATAAATGTTTATTTACAGGGCAAAAACCTGCAGATATCAAGAAGTTAAAAATATATAGCGATTACCAGATAGAAGAGTGTGAATTTAGTACAATGGATACAGGAACTAACCTCTTGAGAACAAAATTGGCACAACTAGTAACAGCAGAGTAACACATGAACCATATGGTGATCCATTAATTTCAAATTTAGAGGTCATGCTATCTGAAAACAAGGCTTCCATTCTGCTGTACTCTCAAATTCTCGATAAGAGATTGGTAGAATGACTTCAGTGACTTCATATCATTTCCCTGAAAATTACAAATCAATGTATTTTGACTAAGCAATATGCGGGGCATAGATGACACTTAACAATACTATCCAAGAAATGCATGAAAGAATCTACACATGGCAAATGTACCTGCAGTTTCTGACAATACTCCTCTGCTAAATCTTGCGGGCAATGAGCAGCAAGGAAACCTTTTGAAACAAAATTAACGAGAAATTCGTTGCCAAATCTCTCATACATAATCTTTTGAGCCAGCACAATTTCTCCAAATAAAACGAGCTGCAAACAAACATCCACAAACATACAAAAGCTTAGTTGTTTGCATAAAAGAATGTGAGATGATTTATACGATTGAGAATGATGGAAAACGAACCCTTTGCCAGCACGATATTTGCAATTTATGCAACTTCTAGAGTCAATAATATACTTCCTTCTATTGTTCTATATATATTTAGATTAATGTGATAGTGTCCTGTTACGGATATTTAACATTTTGACTGTTGTACGGTGGTGTTCGAATCATCACGTAAATGAGCCACATGACAAAAGAGCATGACCTAGTTCCTTATCGGTATCCATTAGAATGAATAGCTGACTGTTTAATTTAGAAAAGGTTTCATTTACAGAAAATAAACAGATAGGGCCAGATATAATGTGAACGCGAGGTCACCTTTGCACCGTCTAGTAGTACTATAATCATCAATAGGACGCAAATATTTTACCTTCGACGGTCTAATGAAGCAACACCCTTCATTGATCTTTAAACTAAAGGTCATAACAGAGAACAAGGATCTTATTAGCTAGCCGTTTTTCCACCAACTGTTACCACATTCATGCTACACGATGGTTTAAAGATGGGAGTGGGTACAAGACTACAAGCAGTTCCTAATAACATATAGTTAGTATGGGATAGTTAACTTAGTGGTGCGTTCTAGCCTATATTCTTGAGTGCGTGCCACTTTCTATAAAAATAGATGCACACACAAAAGGTTATGTTCTTGCATTGCCATATATGCTGAAAAAAAATACAGTTAGAATCTAGATGTAGGATAATTTCCAATTAGATTTGAAGATTGGTGTTAATTCTCTTACTGTAAAGAATGAAATATGTCAAAATTAAGATATGTAAACCAAATAAGCTTATTAAACTTCATCGGGGCACTTAAATAAGGTAACTGAGTTTATTTAGGTTACCAATTTATTTCTTAACTGTTGTCAAATGGATATAACATATAACATAACAAATTAAAATATACTTGGTCAGCTTGATATTGAAAACAAATAGATTGCCAGGCAGGAACACGTAAAAAAGTTCAAAGATACGCTGCCCATATTGTTCCTACTTTCTCTTATATAATATATTACATATTTAATATTAAATAAAACAACTATGGCAAGAGCATCCTACAACCTCCATCAGTGATATAAACCGTACAATAAGAACAATAAGTCAATCACCACACAGCAGAAACAGAGCTAAATACTATACCAAAAAAATGAACAAAAAAGAATGGCCTTACAGTATTTGCATCACGAAACTCAAAGGACTTGTCAAGCACGCTGTACAAACAGCAGTTTGTTGCAAAAGCTTCAGTTACAAAAGTTTGAAAACCCGGTACCTGTATACTTGACATATTAGATACACAAACAAGTAGTAGCATTGCCACCATAGAAGAAACGAGAAGGTACTACCACAATACCTTCTCCTCACCAAAAGGCCTAGTGGACCAATCTTTAATCAGTCTAATAAATATTTGTACACAAGCCTGAAATAATAAAAACATGATTTTGTTAGATTCCAATGTTAAATTTAAAAATGTGATTCCACAATAGTTTAGGATAAATATCTGCTCACCTTTCTGACGACAAGATCCTTGTGATTACAGGAAGTGAACAAGAGTAATTGCATCATTGGGTCCAAGTAGACTCGACTTTTAGGAGTAAGAAACACGGACGACAAATCATGTGTTGCCACCACATGAAGGAAAGTATAAAACGTCCTTTGAAGCTCTTGCAACTCGCGAATTTCCTAAAACAATATACAATGTTCATAAGGTTTGCTCATAATTGAAGTGCAAGTCTAAAATAATATAAACTTGGCTAGTTCATATACCTCGGTGTTGCTTCCGGGCCCAGAAGGAATTGTATCTCTTGGCAGAATGCTAAATATTCTACCCGCAATAACAGGGTATACGTTCTCCAAAATATCTTGGACAGAGGTATTGAATTTGCAAATGAGTTGATTGAGTAATACAAGAAACCCCACGAGTTCCTTTGGCTGCATAATACGAATAGTAGGGAATCAGTAATGTATTAAAAGAATTGCAAACACCAAACAGCGATAATTTAAAACCCTCATACATAGAAGATGCATGAGTCTATTTGCTCTGTAAATTGCCATCGTACTTGAAAGGGTGAAAAAATATATTAAAAGAATTGCGAACACTGGATGTGCTACAAACGCACCATGTATCACCATACGAATAGTAGGGAATCAGTAATATATTAAAAGATTAAAATCAAGTGCATGATTAATACCTCACTTTCAACAAGCAACTGCTCCAATGCCTTTGGAAGGTAAGGAAATACAGATGATCCTAATGTCTCCACCATGCGGTGAATAAATGAAGTAACCTGAGCAAAAAATAGAGATAATCAGGCAAGAACAAACTAGAAGAGCACCAAAAAAACAGAAACTTTCAACCATACCTTAGAGCGCAAAGTTTCTACTTTGGGGAAAATCACAAGGATTTGTAGGAGTACATCAAGCGTCTGTAAGCAAAACAGTACACATAACAATAATTTATGACATTTGCAGTTTAAAACCAAAAAAATGTAAAAGCTCATCATTAATTCATTTCATGTGAATCACAGCATGATATTGGATATAAGGAAAAAGATTATCACTTACTATCATGAGAAATATACTACTAAGGTATCCTAATATGCGAGTAAGTAATTAATAATCCTATTAGGGGACAATTTTTTTTCATAAATTTAAACAAATCATGATGTAACAGCTCATCATTAATTCATTTCATGTGAATCACAGCATGATAATGGATATAAGGAAACAAATTGTCACTTACTATATTGAGAAATATACTATTAAGGTATACCTAATATGCAAGTAATTAATAATAATCCTACTAGGGGACAAAAATGATACAAACTTTTTTCATAAAGTTAAACAAATCATGGTGCAAAAAGCCCATATATTAGAAACTTACTTACAATTACCAACAAGGGAATAAATGATAATAGAAAACAAAAAGATAAAAAAAAATCCAGCCCTTTAATATATAGTCCTAATGATGCATAACACTTCTCATCTTATTATCAATTAAGTTTATTACCAACCTGCTTGAACATGAGGCCAATTGCAGGGCGACTAGCGGTTACAAGACGCTCGCTAAACCCCTGTGAACAGAGAGACACAAGTTTACATCAGATATCACAGAAATGCACATGATACAAATATTGATTGTATTTAAATGACAGATAGTAAGCAATCGTAAAATAAAGTAAGATAATTTGTTTCATTTTAAAACCTTGCTCAGTGCGTTAATGGCCATGATGATTTGTTGGATATTGGCAACTTCTGACAATGACTCTTCTGAGTTTTGAACCCTGGAACTGGCTATCAACACCTCAACCTAATTCATGACAACATTCTCACAATATATAGCTTCAGAAAAATATGGCATAACGCACGTGTAACATAAATTGGTTTTATGTATGACATATTAGGAGTTAAGAGTTAACCTGTTGGCAGAGAGGAGTAAGCAGAGATGACAGATACTCTGATTGCTTTTCTAGTGGCACATCTTCCATTCCAATTAACAAACCAATCGCCTGTTAATAAAAATATCAGAAAAATATGTAAGCTCAATGAACAAAATCAAAAAGGAAGAACCTCCTTTATTACCTCAAAAATGTGACTACCGTCTTCAGATCCAGAAAGCTCTTTTGAAGCATAATCCATACTTGTGAACTGAGAAACTGTATCATGCAAACTCTGCACGACAAAAAGTTAATCGTGCAGCTCATTTATGAACACAGGCAACAGGAGGGGAGATGTTATAGCAAATACCTGCAGAATTGTTTCAATGAAAGGCACAAGCTTTGCTTTGAGAAGCTTCACAACTCTCATGAAAAGATAACTCGCTCTTCGACTCACCTTCACTTTCGAATGGTGTATACCTCGATCATCAAGAAATGCAGCTAAAACCAAAGGAATATATTGGTTGTTTTCAAGAACAAACTTCATATATCTTGTTATTGTATCAAGATATACCAACGCAACGAGCCTTTTAGAATGACAGGGGAACTTCGTTGATAAAAGCATCGGTACAAGTTCTCTTAAAATTCCGCTACCAGTTTTCATTGCCTCGTCACTTAAAGATTCCCCATACGCATAAAATAGAGACAACGCAGCCTCCACTTCTTCAACATTAATATCAAGAGATGACCCCACAGCGCTTGAGAGTGAATTTCTTATGAAAACTTGGGTAACATCAGGTGCTACACGGCCTACACTACGTAGCAACACAAGCAGATCTTTTCGATATTCCACCATTCGATCTTCCTCTTCTCTCCCTACTTTATCTAACACGTCAAGATTATCACGGTACATGGGATCAAATCTAATCTGCAAACGGATTACCTCCAATATCTGGCCCACGTGAAAAAGTTGAGTTTCTGTCAATGGAGATGAGGTTTTCATCGTAGCAACATATCCAGAAAGAAATTGGACAATACTGAAGGTCGTATCAATTTCACAGTTCTGCATTATGTAAAACACTGATGGTAAAACTTCATTCAAAAGATCAACTGAAGTCCTTTTGAGATCTCCACCAGTCAGATTTTTTAAACAATCTAAAAGCTCAGATGCATACCCTGTAAGCAAAGATGCTAACCCTGATACAAACTCAGAGTCACCATCACTGACTACTAGCCCAAATAGCCTACTCATTTGTAAGCTCTGTAAAAGGGTAAGCTTAGCTTGTGGGTCCATTCGTTTAGAAACTACAGCAAGAACACAACCGGATGCAGCACATCTAAGCTGATCGGGTATTCCGTCTACCAACATTAATTCAAATAACAAAGGGAGGAACGTATTGTTTGCGATTAGACCAATTTCAATCCAAGAAATGTACCTCCTCATTGTATCCAAAACAAATGCACATAAATCAGAATCTGAATTCTTATACAACGATACAATGTCGTACCACGCATGAACGATCTGATTAACACACTGTTGTCTCATTGCATCCTTAATTTTCCCTGAAACAACACCTTCTTCTGGAGCTCTTGGGTAGTCCTGACTGATCAACTCATCATCCAAAGCGTTTAAAACACGACAAAACATATCGATCACCACACCACCTTTGCTCAAATTCGGTATAAAATCAAGGAAAATTGAAGACCAAATCGATGGATACTCAAAATAAATCAAAGTGACCAAAACCTGAGCAAGTTTATTCTTTACATAAGAAGGACTGTCTAAAACCTTAACAGCATTAGCATTATTATCAATCGGTTCATAACAAGCCATCGAAAACACTGATTTCCTAATGAAATTCTTCTCTTCGGTACTCATTCCAGCATAACGAGCACGCAACACCTCGTGCAGAGTTTGTAAACACCAAAACTGAACTTGAACAAGTTTCGAAAAACATAATCTTTCAATACATATACTACAAATAGATGGATTATTATCTTTAATCTGTTGACAGAATGCAACTGCTTGTGATTTCAATACTGGTGTAACAGTTCCTGATTCATCGAAAACAATGAGTATCGCTTTCTCCAGATCATCCATTGATATACAACTATTATATCAATCGTCTATCTATCTATATATAATAGATAACAATGATAATGATAATAAACCCTAACGCAAAACCTCAAACCATTCAATCGACTCCTTGCAGAGATTAACAAATCAAATGAATTTGAATACTCAAAGCATAATACCTTTGCGATTGATATTTAACGAATACCGATCTAGGTTCAGAAAAGGCTAGGGTTTCTTTTTACAGAGATGAAAAATTGAAAGAAAAATATATAAAACAGAAATAATATTTGTGTGCGTCTACTAGGGTTTCAATATTGCGAGATTACAGTAAAAACTACAGAAATATAATTAGGGATTTTGGGAGGGTTTTTAAAAGTGAGTAATGAAGTAATGAGTTGAATAGGGGGTTTTATTCAAAGAACATATATATTGGACTGAACACACCGCCACCCATAAACCCATGTATTTATAAAAGGTGCATTTTTTAAGGGTCAAGTATCTTTCAATATGAATCTCTTTTAACTTTCTTGATATAGAATATATATTTATTTAATTTAATTTAAGGAGTATATTCTTGTAATAATGACTATGTTAAATTTTCTTTATTTTCTCTCAATTTCTAACATTAATAACGTTTTGTGCAGGAGAGTGTCAAAATTCATTACAAATTAGAATTTTACACAATTGCAAAATTTATGATACGATACACAATATCAGTTGCAGCAAAAGATGGTTTTTAGCCCATGAGGAGTGGGTCATAAATTATCTGCGTTTTTGCCCAACACCAAAAACACCGCTCCACCTGAAGTTGTTGGCCGAAATTAAACATCAAAAGTGATTTCCAAATGTCGTATAACTCGATGTTAAACCTTTTTTTTATCTTTTGTTTTAGTTTAATTGGTTCAAAAACAACTTACGACTCTCCAAATTTAACATTGAATCACTTTCTCAAAAATTATGTATGGTGTTAAATTCAGTGTTAAAAGTTAACACTGAACTTAATATTGAACTACTCCTCTTGCTTATTTAATATGATCGCAGTCAAAATTGAAATTTTATATTTTCTTATTTTAGTTAATTGATCTCGTTCAGTAAAAAATTAATTTGAAATAATGAGTATCATCGTTTTTTATTTCGTTACACTTTCAATTAATTGTTTAATCTTCATTTTTTCATAAAAACAAGTTTTGATGACTACATTTAAATTTAGGATCAAACTAGTTACAAGCACTTATACGGTCCCTGAGCTTGTTAGTTTTTTTAAAACGATTATATTTAGCGCCTTTTCTATTGGAAGGAAATATGCATGCTTAGAATTAATGAAGCCATTAAAGCATGGAATAACTTTTTGAAAGTAACAATGAGATTTGCGTTTGTCGTATTTTAATGTTATCTAAAGTGGTAATATTTTAATAAAAACTTTAGATGCTTGTATAAAGAGTTTTCGTGAAGGAAACTGAAATGCCAAAACTTTGCATAAGATGTTTACTTGGGCATCAAGTTTCTGAATGTTTGACTTTTTTATTCCTATCGTCGAGGAAATATTCGTGGCGTTGTTTTCTTGGTGACCAAGTAACTTGATAAAGCAAAATGTTTGATAATCAATGGATACTTTTGGACTCTTTAGGTGTAGGGATCAATTTTATTTTATTTTTCTTGACAAAAAAAAGTTAAAAGTTGTTTATTTTGATTTTATATGATAAAATGATACTTTAGATGTTCAATGGCTACATGTTTTGAAAGTTTTGTAGTATTTTAATTTTAAAAGTTTCTTACATACTATATATTTTTGTTAAATGTAAAAGGACTGAACCAATAGCTTACTTGTGTTTGTGTGAACTGTGAATCTGTGATGATTGCACAAAATTATATTCGAAAAGCCCATTACTAAGTGGGCTAAGCAGTGAATACATATGTATAAAGAAAATGAGCCTTGTATGAAAAAGTGAGCTTGATAACAAAGCCTCTTCAAGAGACTCGATAACTGCTGCCTTGTTGGGCCAAAATCTAACCCAGCCACACGGGCCACGGCTGTGACAAACTGACATGGGTATTACTCATTCTACTAATATTTTTTCTTTTCGTGTTATAGCAACAACAAAATTGAACATTACATAACACTAAGAGCATAGGAGTGGTTCAGTAACTCTATGTGAAATTCAACTAAGTGTTTATCATCGAGTATTCGAGTTCCATCACGAGTGACTTAATATAAAATAAAATGTAAAAAGTGACCCACAATATAATGTGTGCCGAGTGAGATAAAGAAGACAAAAATGCAAACCTAACAGAAATCTAAAAATGTGAAATGATGACATGTAAGATAAAAACTTAAATGTCGAAATGTGAAGCGTGCCGTATAGGCAAAATGACTATTCTATTAATTATATAGAAAGATACATGTGGATGTTACATCTTTTTGATTGTTAATGTAATACTCATATATAATTTTTACTTCATGACACTATGGGTGAAGTAAAAATGAATGATAAAAATTGAAGATAGTGTGATACCTTCAATTTCCTAGACATTTTGATCTACCTTAAGTTATTTAGGAACTGTATAAATTAAGAAAATGGAAAATCATTCATTTATAGTTATTGTGAAAGTATTTGACAAAATTTATTTATGCAAAATATAAATTTACATAAAAGTATAAAATATTATCACATAAAGCTTTTCTAATAACTTACTTACTGTTGACTTCCATCTCATTGATTTGATTGAAATGATATAAAGAAGAACTACTTCATTGATTGTATACGGCTACAATAATATATTACCTTCTAAACTTAAAATTAACTCATATGAAGTTATTAAAAAATATTAACGATCTTCTAAAGTTATAAGTTGTTTGATGTGGCAAATAGATTTAGCAAGTAAATGTAATAGTAACAAGTAAGATATTTGTTTAGTTGTCATAACGAAAGGCTTATCATAGTGAATTAGTTATTCATAAAGACTTTATTTTGGAAATTTATAACACCGAGATAGGCAATTCATAACGACTTTTCATTTAAAACTTACTTAAAACTTCTACTTCCAGATAATATAATACAATACTTCATTTCCTCAAGTTGGTGTTCATTTGATCATTTGACAAATTAAAGTGCTTAGATATTTATTCTTGACAATCAATTTATTTGGCACTCACGTACGTTTTTATGACAGTTTCAAGACCTGAATGACATATTCATTCAATTTAGAGTCGCATTTATTTTATTCTGATTTTATGCCAATCGATGATATTTGTTAAGATTGAGAAAACATTCAAAGTTGGTTGGGAGGATTTTGGCACCATATACCTTGAAACGAACCTAATGAAAATGACATTAAACACTATTATTAGAGGTATATTCTTGGCTCTCGTCATTGATTGGAGACGTAAACGATTCTTATAAGAAGAATAAACACAAAACTAGAATTGCGTATGCATTTACTTTTTCCAATTTATAGTGTGCACGTTTTGCGATCACGACAACACTTATGTTTTAAACTCAATATTTCTTTGCCTAAACATAGCTTTAGTAAGTTAGATTAGTTCATAAATATATTAGATATGACGATTACGATGGCTATTTTATTATAATAATTTTTTTATTTATTTATATGCAATATACACATAATAAACATAAACATAAGACCAAAAAGGAAAATTGAAATTTCAAATGATGGTAGCGAGTAGGGACGTAGGCTGTGGCGCAATTGACGCCGTCAAAATACCAAACAGATAATGTCAACGTTCACCGTCAAATATGAAAGCTTGTGCCATCGATTGACTACCGTTCACTAACGGTTTGAAAACGAGCCAACCTCATAACATACTAGTAATATTATCATATAACAATTTTGAGTGTTTAGTTAATAATATTTGTTATTGTCTCGAATTACGTTAGCGCGATAAGATTATATATTCGACATTACTAGAGATATAGTCGTTCCAATCGAAACTATAAAATATGGTTATATTGTCAGGACGGAGTTAGAATATTTTAGTTGAAATGGTAAAAGTAAAATAATTTTTACTATTTTTTAAGAGGATAAATATTTTAAATATAACTAATTATTTTTTTACATATTTTATAATTTATTAAGGGAATTGCTCTCCTCTTGTAAATTCGCCTGTAGATAATGCCCGCATGCGAAATAAAGTTAGAATTAATTAATTATATATAAAATGAAGTTTATGGTATAACATAACATAATATAATGTTGACTACGTCCATGATATTTCCATATAATAAATATACAAACTGATTTCAAATTTGCAATTTTGACCACGTGTTCAATTTATTTACCAGTGATGTACACGTATGTGCAAGTGACAAGTGAATTCTCAAAAAGTAATATGCCAAGCTGGCGCCGTTAAGCCTGACCACGTGTCACTATCGGCCATCGCTTATCAGGCACGCGTCTACATGCGTTGCTAACTCTCTGTTCACCAAATAATATTTGACCAATTAAAATGATGAAATTAACATGTCGACTAAAACTCCACATGTACTTTAGTAGTCTATAATAGAATGCTACTCTTATCCTTTTCCTTCATCTTAAGCATAAATTATACTATAATAATAAGTAGTAACTTGACTGATATATTAACAAAATTAACTTGTTCAATAATATATACTTCTACTACTAACTAAAGGCGAAGAGCCGACATTACAAGCAAATAGAGAGTTACATATATTACTACGTATATCTTTTCATCTTAATGTTTTATTTAATAGACAACGAATCCGAATCAGAATCTTATACCTATCAGAGCCCACAAGTTCCACTCGAATTTCTCGGAACTTGATAATGTAAGTTTTCTAAAATATATAGATGTAATCTGTAACTTGTATGATTAAAAACTTAGTAATGCCGAGCAAGTCTGAATCTAAACCTATTTTATTCGTAAGAATACGAGGTGAATCGGCAGAATTGACAGACGTTTTTTGCGCTCCTTTAACACTTTGCCTTTCCTAGTGAACCTACCATTTTTCTTAATAAATACTCACGTATCATTTTCAAAGCAATTATTTAATCTCCTTTGGTTGCAAAGGATAAGCTTAAATCTCGTTGCACGCCCATTTTCGTTTAGTTATATGGTTTTCCTAAAACAATTTGTGTTTACCTTTTCTTTCTTTAATAAATACACATATACATGTACATGTACATAAGTTTATTTAGCTGATCATATATTTTTTGATGATGATTTAATAACCTATCATTACCTTTTAATCACGCTCTATATTTATTTATTATATATATATATTATATATATATATTAAAACTTAATATTTATTAATGGTGACACGGTGTTAGCGTGTGACAAAAGAAGCGTAATAAAATTAATATTAATAATCATTTTTAAGGTCAACAATTTCAATAGTCACTTTCACAAATTGTCCGATTCTTACAATTCGAATATTTATATCATAAGGTCAGTAATGTATTCATTTCACGTATACAATATAAAATAAAAGTTTATAAACGAGGCCTGCATTATATTTTATTTGTTGATTATAGACTTTAATAATGCTACTTGAATATTTACTTCCTCTCACAGGATAAACAACTACCATAATAGAGACAAAGACACACTTCTCATTATTAATCTTATCTTTAAACTCGTCATTATTTTAATAGAAAGGAACATCTTAAAATTATACTTTCACAACTTCTCTCTGTCACCTACCAATATTTTAATCCATGTTGTGTCCAAAATAATTAAAATAGTCATTCTATCCGTATACTATGAAAATACATATTTACTTTTTCAAATGTGGTTCCAACATTACCTTTAATGGATTAGTATTTCTATGGGGATTAAATTTACCACCACACTTACTTGATTCAAATAAAGTTTTCTTGTTAAATGACTAATATAATCTTTAAAAATCATGTGCACTTAGAGCTGTCTGTTTGTAAATTAATGGACCGTGTTAAATAAATAACTTATTTGATCATTTGTGACGTGTATTTACTTGGACCTTCAAAAATATCATTTGTTGTAATACGGTGAAAAAAATAGAGCTATTCAATTAACGGGTAAAATTGTTACTACATTTATAAATTAATGATATTATAGAATTATTTATTATTTAATAAAAAATACAAAATTATCTAGTTTAAGTTATTCAGGTAAACAGTATTAGTTATTTCATATTCACAGTATCATCATGTTCATACTTGTCCTTATCTATAAAGATTTTATACGTAAACAAATACGGAGTAATATAAAAATCATTTTGTAAAAAACGGTTAAATACGGAAATATATCCTTTTAACTTACCGTTAATTTTGGTGCATTGCAAGGATAATTCCGTAAATTCCCTACCCCATTCCTTCGCTTGCCGCTAAGCAACATGTTTCTTTTTTATTTTCTCTTTTTTATTGCTTACAAATAGTCGTAATAGATATCGTCTTTTCAAATAAAAGAGGAATCCCGTTTCTTCTTTTCTTTGACCTTCAAGCATCAAAATCACCAAAATTCGTCGATTTCACAAATCATTTACCATAAATTCGTAACTAAATAACCTAATTCATCTTCAATCTTCAATTCCGTCATTTTTATGTAATCAATTTCACTAAAACAATTCATCTTTGTTGTATCTATACATACGATCAAAAAAAAGGTCCAAAGCTAGGGTTTACATCTCACAAAATTGATCTCATTTCCTAATCAATCAATCATGGCGGTTCCAACAATAGCACTGTACGCAAGTCCTCCAAGTAGTGTATGTTCAACACCGTACGGATCATATGATTTCGATTTAAACAGTAGGTCGTCATCATCGTCAACGGCGACGTCATCAACGTCCCAAAAAACAATTGTCGGTGGACTTTCATCGTTATTCTCATCTCCGTCAAGCTTTTCCGTCGGCGTAGCGGAAGATTTAACGTCGTTAAGATGCGGTGATGAATTAAGCAAACGAGATCATTTTCATCAGAGTCCGGTATCGGTGATGCAAGGTCCGGTATCGTTAAGTAGTGCGCCGTCGATGAGGTTTTCCCCGGAAAGAGACGGTTATGTTCGTGGTGGGAGTAGAAGGTTGTTTAAAGGGTTTGTCACGCACGCTTTAGGCTCGTGTATCGATTATTCGTCGAGTTTTCAAATGCATGTTAATTCATCTGAAGAACTTACATTTATAATGGATGATAATAGTAATAATACTTATAATACTAATAAATTGAAAGAATTAAATTCCGAACCGTATGCTAAAGATATGTTGTTGGCTGCTCAGTTAAAACACGATGTATTTAACCATGAGTTGGTTGTTAAAGCGTTTTACGAAGCTGCGAAAGCGCATGAAGGACAGGTAAAATAATGTCGTGTTATCTTTTGTTTATAAAAATACTAGATTTGGTGTAATATATTATACATGTGATATTGATGTTGTAGATGCGAGCAAGTGGGGATCCATATTTACAACATTGTGTGGAAACTGCGGGTTTGTTAGCATCGATTGGTGCAAACCCTATGGTTGTTTCTGCCGGGCTTTTACATGATACACTTGATGATTCTTTTATGAGCTATGATCATATTCTCCAGACTTTTGGAGGTGGCCTTGCTGATCTTGTTGAAGGGGTATGAATATTTGTTTGTGACATGCATTTTTATTTTGGTTTCGAAATGTTATGCGTTTGTATGTCAATTATCTTGCTTGTCATTATAACGGGTTAACTTGCACCCTGAGTTCAGGGCCATCTCTGATTTCAGAGACCCTGGGCAAAGAAAACGTTAATCGCAAACTTGAGGCCCCCCAATAAAAGAAACAGGCCTATTTTTTCGGAGGCTCCCAAAGAAACCGTTAATCACATATTAGTATGTAAAATAACTCATATTTTTTTCAATCAAATCAATTTTATTTCTTAAAACAGTAAAATTATATATGTATATCTATTTATATGTGTATATTATACATTTTTTTTTTTTTTGAGGTCCATGTAAATCGGAGACCCTGGATGGTCAACCACCTCACCCGCCCTCAAAGACAGCCCTGCCTGAGTTACCTCCTCTGTGCACATTTTATGATTGGATCATATGCAGGGGATTAGATGTTTGAGTTACTTACATAATTATTTACTTTAATAAATATAAATATATTTTTACTGGTGTGTGTATAGGAGTATGATGTTTTTTTAGGAAGGAAAAGCTTTTTTAATTAAACAAAATTAGTGCAACCAATTAACATATCAAAAGATCCAGCTGGGCTCCAAGTTAGAGCACCAACCACCCACACCCGTGATTACATAAAGTAAAATGAGCCTATTCCTCTGATATTGCCACCTTTAGACCTTTTGGCTTTGAAATCCAACCTTTCCAACACAAACTTGCATCCTGACATTTATTCGAAAGCCATAATAGGGAGGCATTTTGAATGCTGGGGAAAATATCTTCTTCTAAAACCTTACTTCTGTCGTCCTCAATTGCATAGATCACCTTACTTCTGCATCTCCAAATTGCCCAAAGAGATACAAGACATACCCCATGAATGTATAGGAGAATGATGTTTAAGTTATTTAACATTAGGAATAACTTTTTAGAAGATGGCTTTGCGCACACAAGCCGTCACTAGTCTTTAATCTCTATGTTGGGCTCACACCCCCTTAGTTTAGGACATTATGAAAAATTCAGAGTCTATCAGAGGACATTTATAATTGAGACTCTAATTATTTGGCTTGATTTTCCAGGTTTCCAAGTTGAGTCAATTGAGTAAGCTTGCTCGTGAAAGCAATACGGCAACTAAAATCACTGAGGCAGATCGTATGCACACCATGTTTCTTGCTATGGCTGATGCTAGGGCCATGCTCATAAAACTGGCTGACAGGTTACACAATATGATGACACTGGACGCGTTGCCTTTATCTAAACAATATAGGTTTGCCAAGGAGACCATGGAGATATTTGCCCCCTTGGCAAATCGTTTGGGAATCGTTAGTTGGAAGGAGCAGTTGGAAAATCTCTGCTTCAAATATATCAACCCAGATCAGTACAGAGATCTATCCTCACAATTTGTGAAGTCCTTTAATGAGGCAATGGTCTCTTCTGCTGCTGAAAAGTTGGAGCAAGTTCTTAAGGATGAATCTGTTTCTTATCATGTTCTATATGGGCGACACAAAAGCTTGTATAGCGTTCATTGCAAAATGCTAAAGTATGTATCCCTCCTATAGATCATGTTTAATCATATGATTTGTATAATTAGGGAATTTGTCCTTCTGCTGTAGATTTTCCTGCTCTAAACGTCATACATATTTGTGTGATTATTATTGTTGTTATCTATCTGCTAAGCTTTGAGCTAACAATTTACATCCTTTACGTTGGCGTACTTATGAGAACTATATTTTGAAAGTAATTTGTTGGCAACATATTGTGGTATTTAACTTCCCAAGAAATAGTACTCTTGTAGGTTCCTGACATTGCATATATTTTGGTGTAGGAAAAAGTTAAGTATAAATGAAATTCATGATATCCATGGACTAAGGCTGATTGTTGAAAATGTGGATGACTGCTATAAAGCGTTAGAACTTGTTCATGGGTTATGGTCTGAAGTACCTGGAAAATTCAAAGACTACATAAACCGACCCAAGTGTAATGGGTACGTTGATGAAATATAGACCCAGAGATTCCCTTCTTTCATATTATGATTTATTCTAATTGAAAACTTCATACTGTAGGTATCGATCCCTGCACACAGTAGTAACGGGGGAGGGATCAGTTCCACTTGAAGTTCAGATTAGAACGAAAGAGATGCACTCACAAGCTGAATTTGGATTTGCAGCTCACTGGAGATACAAGGAAGGTGATTGCATGCATTCTTCATTTGTTCTACAGATGGTTGAATGGGCACGTTGGGTGGTAACATGGCAGTGTGAGACAATGATGAAAGATCGATCGTCCATCGGCTACATTGATGCCATGAAGCCACCCTGCAAATTTCCTTTTCATTCTGAAGATTGCCCACATTCTTATAAACCTTCATGCGGTTCTGATGGACCTGTGTTTGTCATTGTGATTGAGAATGACAAGGTTGGTAACTTAGCAGTTCAACTTTTTCTTGTTTTCCAGAACATCGTTTTTAAAATGGTAATGTGGTAAGAGGTGGGAATAGAAGTTGAATATTGGGCCGGGCCAGTAGGTTGGGTAATGGGCTAAAACAGTTCAGGCCACAGATTAGGGTGACGTGAAACAATTTTTGTCAAAAATTCTTTTAAGTTCCTTTTAGTAAACTTGTTACTATAATCTAATTGGAAACATTGTTGGGTAATGTTTGCAGATGTCAGTGCAAGAGTTCCCTCCAAATTCAACCGTGAAGGATCTTGTAGCTAGAGCTGGTCAGGGAAGCACCAGGTGGACTCCTTATGGATTTTCACTGAAACAAGAGTTGATGCCGAAGCTGAATCATGAGCCAGTGAGAGATTTTAGTTGCAAGCTGACAATGGGGGATGTCGTTGAACTAAGTCCAAAGATACCAGACAAGTCACTAGTGGAATACAGAGAAGAAATCCAACGCATGTATGAGAGCGGGGTTCCTGTAACAAGTGCACAAACTGCTGGTAAACGGGTTAGTTGGAGATGATGATTAAAAGAATGAAAGATGTAAAATCTATCATTTGATATGGTTATTTTGTTGTATATACAGGGTCCTTTCTTTGTACAGAATATGTGTCCCTAGTAGGTAGAATATTCAATAGAAAGGGAAAGTGAATGTGTAGGAAATTGAAAAGAGCTGTCTCTGTTATTAGATGTAGGTCAATTCTTATATGTAATCGCAGAAGAATGTTTTGTTTTCTTTGGCGGTTCTGCTTCCATTGTGAAATATGTGTCAAAAAATGCCGAACTTGGGTAACAAATCAGAATGTGTATATGTGTGCTGGGTTGCATTCGACACTTCAATTTCTGTTTTGCCTTGTTTTGAATATGTTCCGTAACTGAACTTGCATAAGCAAATGTTTCACAGCGAAAATTGGCATATCACATGAATCATTTGAGTTGAATGGCTGATCTGTTTCATATTTATTATTTATGAGTTGAATGAACTAAATAACCAGGTTCAGTCAAACCCGACGCATACATTCATAGGTCTGAATGCATACAACTCCAAAGATTTAAGTCTTGATGCACTGAAACTCTTAACATTTAAGTCGTAATATACCAAAAATGCATCACAGCCTAACTGAAGGCAATTAGTTGCCTTTTAAACTGAAATGGCATGATTAACTTGACCCATACTGTTGCTGACGTAGGTTGGTACATGTATATTTAACAAGTCTGTTCACTCATTAAATCCCATAAATAATGCTCGCTGATCAATCATCAATGTACACAACATTTAATATTTTCACCTTATACTTAAGGGCAAATAATGTGTTGATCAAAGAACTTGGACGTTGTTATGCGCAGCTTTCATGTTATCATCAACACAGATTATATCCTCATTAATAAATATCACTCAGCTATGTGTCATGGTTAGTTACTCTTTTCCCAACTGTGAACCTAATTTTGATATTATATACTAACCAATTAAAAATTTCCATAAAAGCATATCGTGTTATCTTCAACAAGTTGACTTTATTGGGCTCCCTTCGTGTTGAAACTAGACGATTTTTAAAGGTTTGTAACAGATGCTTGAAGCTGAATGTGATTATTCACTACATGCATGTTAATTAGTTCAAATAAGTAACATTTATTATGGATTGTATTAATTTGAAAGAAGAACCAAATCCTGAGCTATGTGCAAAAGATATGTTATTGGATGCTCAGTTAAGACACAATATTTTTAACCATAAGTTGGTTATCAAAGCTTTTTATGAAGCTAAAAAGCGCATAAAGGGCAGGTAGTAACTTATAATGCTGTTTTTGTTTCCTTAATTTTAGTAGATCGGTTTTATGTATTAACTTTGGAATTTAATCTGGTAGATGCGAGCGAGTGGGGATCATTGGTACAACATTGTGTGGAAACTGCGAGTTTGCTAGCTTCACTCGGCGCCAATGCTATGGTCGTTTCTGCAGGGCTTCTTCATGATACACTTGATAACCCTTTTATGACCTATGATTATATGCTCCAAACTTTTGGATTCGAACTTGCGGATCTTGTTGATGAGGTACAAACCTATGAGATGAATCTGTGTCTGCTAAAAATGCATTATTTGTTCAGTATCTTGCTTACCATATATAGTTAGCACCACAAGTTACCTCTCTTCTGCACACTTTCTGAATGGATCATTTGCAGGAAAAAAACTCAGAAAGGATATTTATGTGATTGAACAATCTAATCACACATTATTATTTTTATTTCTATTTTTTCGAAAAGCGTCTACATAAATACTTATATACATGTTGAAGCTGTCGTTGAATATTTACAGGTGTCCAAGTTAAGTCAACTGAGTAGAATTTCTCGTGAAAGCAATACAACTGCGGAAGCAGATCGGAAGCATACCATGTTTCTTGCAATCGCTGATATAAGGGCTGTGCTCAGTGTAAAGATGGAGCAAATATCTCCATTGTCTCTTTTGCATGCTTATATTGCTTACATAAAGGCAAAGCGTCTAGTGTCATCGTATTGCGGAATCTCTGCTTCAAATATATCTATCCAGATCAGTGTAAAGATTTATCCTCACAATTTTTGAAGTCCTAAAACGAGACAATGGTCACTTCTGCTGTTGAAAAATTGAAACAAGCACTTACGGATGGATCCATTTCTTATCATGCTCTATATGGGAGAAACAAAAGCTTGTATAGCATTCACTGCAAAATGCTAAAGTACATCTTCCTCCCCTAAACCATATTTAATTATATCAAACCATTTGAATAGTTATGAAAGATATATGCTTTTTTATTATTATTATTTACCCATCTGGTGTAGATTTACTAGCTCTAATAGTCATATCTTTTACGCATAATTATGAAACATTTTATATATTTAGTCCAGATTAAAGTCAAGTATGGATGAAATCCATGATATGTACGGGCTACGTCTGATTGTGGAAAATGTCGAGGACTGCTATAAAGCTTTACGACTTGTTCGAAGATTATGGTCCCAAATATCAGGAAAATTTGCAGACTATATAAAACTCCCCAAGTCAAATGGGTATGTTGATGGAATATATTCTTAAAGATTCCCTTTTTGTATATATTGTTTTAATATATCCAATTCACATTTCATATCGTAGGTATCAATCTCTACACACAGTAGTAATGTGGGAGGGATTGTTTCCACTTGAAGTTCAGATTAGAACAAAAGAAATGCATTCACAAGCCGAGTTTGGATTTGCAGCTCACTAGAGATACAAGGAAGGCAATTGCAAGCTTTCTTCATTTGTGCTGCAGGTGGTTGAATAGGCACGTTTTGTCGTAATTTGGCAATGTGAGACACTGATGAAACATCAATTGTCCATTGGCTACACGGATTCCATAAAGCCACCCTGCAAATTCCCTTTCCATTCTGAGAAGTGCCAACATTCTTTTAAACCTTCATGTGGTTCTGATGTACCCGTGTTTGTCATTGTTATTGAGAATGACAAGGTTGGCAATGTAAAAGTTCAAGAATTTTCTTGTTTTATTTAGTCCCTTATTTTCCTAACTGGTATGTGGTAAAGGGTGGGAATAGTGGTGTAACTGGCCAAACGGTTAGGTGCAAAACGGGTAAATGTTGGTACAGGTCAAAACAGGAAGGGTTGATCTGATCTTGATGCTTTTTACGAGTGGGACATGTTTACATATATCAATATTGGTATTGTATGTTACATTCCTTGACAAATATGTTAGGAATTACAGTGGAACAAACAACTAATAACAATTGGTTGTTAGCAAAAACAAACCCACAACGCTTGTCTAAAATTTGCAGTTCGATCCCTCCCGAAGCGAAATCCATCCCGCTAGAATCAAGCTATTTGCAAGCTTTTTTTCTTACAATCTAGTTCAATTCATCTTCACATACCAACAAAATATTCCTTGTTGAAATGATATAGTTTCAGTATTTCATCTTCTAAATAAAATAATTTAAGAGCTCATGTGCAATTTGGTGGACGCATTTTGAGCCATTTGACGTGTTCCCTTTTGCACAATTCTTTTTATGTTACCTTGTTTGACCTGTTAGAGACGATAAATGCCCTATTGACTCATTAATAAGTAAACGAATGGAAATCTTACAAATTTGAAACATTGTTGGGTAATGTTGGCAGATGTCAGTGCAAGAACTTCTTGCAAATTCAACCGTGAAGGATCTTGTAGCTAGAGCTGGTCAAAGGAAGCTGTAGGTGGACCCCATATCGATTTTCTATGAAACAAGAGTTAATGATGAAGTTAAATAATGAGGCAGTGAGGGATTTAAGTCGCGAGCTTGAAAATGGGAGATGTGGTTGAACTAACTCCAAAGATACCAAACAAGTCATTAACGGAATACAGAGAAGAAACTCAACGCTTGTATGAGAGCTGTATCTGTTCATAGATGCAGGCCATTTCTAGCTTATATGTAATCACAGAAGAATTGAACATATTATGTTGTTTGGTGGTTCTGCTTTATTTTCTGCAACGTGTGTTAAAACGCACGACTTTGGGTAGCATATCAAATATGTGTACATGTCTCTTTGGGTTGTGTTGAACTGTTGACACTTCAGTTGAATATCAATATAGATGCTAATCCTAAAACAGTGTAACATTATGTACTTATGAGCTGAATGATCTGATTTGTTTGTAGACATAATTAAGCCTATTTTTTCAAAGAAAATCTAACCTTAGGTGAAAAGAGGACATATATAAAGTATATGTTGTTGGTAATTTTAATGTCACCAAATCGTTTTAGTATAATGGAAATTATACGTGTATCAAAGGGAATTCGATTTACTTCTAGTACAAGCTAGGAGGTGTGGAGTGCACACTTTTGCTAGTCTAGTTGATCCCGATTCGACTGAAATGGCGGGGGTCCCGCTGCCCGGTCAGTTGGTGGGGTTCGGGGCAACACCCCGACACAAAAACGATATTAGTTGAGGGACCAGTTTTGAAAATTTAATTCCAACCGTCAATAATTGTTTTCGGTTTGAAAACCAGGGAAACTGATTCATTTGTTACACAAGAAAATAGCATACGAATAAACTCCGAAATCTTGTTTGTTTCTTAGCGAATTATCCACATAATTTGAATTTCGTGAAACCCCGGAAAAGAGGGTCGAAATATCAAATTCAAAAAGTGTATAAACATAATTCGGGAAGCAATGCAGAATTGAAAACACACCCTTTTTACTTACAGATTTCTAACATATGTATAATAAATGAACGATTCGAATTAGTATTATATGTACATAAGGAGATTCAGCGGCAAAATCACACGTAAATATCTGATCATAGGGCTGCAAAATGTACGATGTAACACCGTCACAATAGTGAGACGGAAGCTCACATTTCTTGCTAAATAATCAAAATATTAATTTGGTAATCATAAATGACAAGATCTAATAGCAACTATAAATGTTGTCTCTTAATTGATAACTTCAATAAAAGTTCAATAGAAATAAATGATAGTCTCTAAGGCAACTCCTATCTTGAAGCTCTCACACTTATCTCATATTACCCCGATTACCTGCCGCTAGGAAAAGAAAATGTGGCTAAGCTAATTGCTTAGAGCGCGGATGTTGACATGAATAAACAATAACGGTAATAACATCTCAAAGTAAGAATGAAGCGCAATAAATATTTTTTCCAAAAGTCACTACTCGAGTAACACCACCAACACCAGAGAAAACAAATGAAATAATGGCTGAAACAACAAGGGATTGGGTTATTTTGTACCGAGTACCCTAAACAAAATATCCAAATTGCACAACGTCGGTGTTAAATCATATCATATTCCAAATCATATTTCACAATAACACACTTGTTGTGACTCCAGGTGTGTTCCCCTAATTGGAAGGTGTTTGGTACTGCACCACACGACCACATTACACAAATCATATCATACCATATCATATCTTATGATGCATCCATACGCCTCCTAAATAATCCAAAAGCTCTCCCATAAGCACAAATCAAAAGCTCTCCCACGAGCACAAACACACAAATCCCATAACATTAACAAAGGGGAGACCTGTGGACTAATCACATCGTCACGGATAATGCCAAGTCATTGGCGCCACAATGACAACCTGTGGTACCTCCACAAGTAGCTGACCCGGTATACCTATCTCTTGTCAACAAAATATAGGGTTCTATGGTCGCACAATGAACATATAAACGAACCTTACACCAGAGTATGTCCACCATGCATATGGAACCTAAATCAAATGAATCAAAATAGCTTGCAACAAATAAATTCATCAAGTTTTCTAATATCATTTTTTACGCAAAGTTTTCCCAAAAGTTTCCACATTTTATCAAATCTCAAATACAGTTTAGCTCAAAAATTAAACAAATCAAACAACATAAGTATATCACAAAGAATATCAAAAGAACCACTAGGGTACCAAAAGACTCGCAAGGATATCAACAAAAGCATGTCATGATAACCCTGAAAGAAGAGTACGGACATCCGTACATGGATAAGTGTCTAAATATCTGAAGGTCGAAAACATGCTCTACAATCCTCCACAAAGTCTACATATAACAATTTTTTTAACTTATAATATATACATATCTTAGTTATTGCTCTCCAAATACCCCATATTCCATTTTTATTTATTGTTTATATACTTTTATATTTGTTTATAGAAATTATTAATTTTTAATTAACAAACAATTTTCCTTAAATGTTTAAGGACTATTTTGAAATTATTAATTAATCATATTGGTCTAAGTGTAGTTTCAACAAGTTAATAATTATTTAAGTTCAAACATCAATACTTAAGGGAGCAAAACGCCATTATAGAATTATACTCATTTATTTAGTAATTTGTAACATAGTATAGGGACCAAAAGTGAAAAATCATATTGCATTTAGTCTTCTTTATTTGTACGTACAAAACCAAAAATAATGTTACCAATATTCAAGTTAATTCGATCATACTCAGTTTCAAAAAAGTGATTATATAATTAGATAATCTAAACATATTTCAATGTATTACTATGAATTCCAGGTACCGTTTTGGTAACAAACTAAGTATTTACTTTTTACTCAAAAAGTGCCGATATGATAACTGAAAAAGGTAGTTTAAACAACGAATTTCAGTATTTGATCTTGAATAAAAATAAAGATTTAATGAAGAAGTTGTTAATAGTAAGTTGTACAAGATTTACTTATGGTTCAAGAATTACCTCCTAACGAAATCGAATTTCACGGAAATAACCACATAAAAGTCTCATTCTCTGTTGTTCTTCATCTCACTTCTCTCATGTGTATCTCTTATATTTTTTTATCGTTTTGATTTTAGTGAAAAAATTAAGTGGAGGTGAATGATCATAAATCGAGTTTTTTTTCATCGAGAATGGGAATTAGACATACATCACGTTGTTATTTCTGGTGGTAAATAACTTAAAGGAAAAGATGCGTACTTACTGTTCGTTTCTGCCGATGAATTGTGATTGAATGAATTGAAACTGAAAGTGGTATGCAAATTCTAGTTTAGCCAGAAAACCCAAAACGTGTCCTCCAAAAACAGGATTTGATTTATGTGATTGTGTTGACCTCTTCAACCTAGCTAGTCCAATAGAAATTTACTGTCGTTTAATAATATATATCTATATCTATTTCCTTTAATAGGTTGTATTATTATCATCGTTTAGTTTAAGTGTCATATATATTATTACATTTTATTTATTATCGTATATAGGTTTAGATTAGACTCTAGCATTACTAATTTATTTTACACTTGATATTATGTATAATCATATTCATATATTTTAACTTTTAAGTTATGCGGGTTATTATATACGAGAACAAGCATACAACCCTATCGATTATAAGCATACATATTTTTATATTTCTTTACTTCCAGAAGAAATGTTGAACAGAATGTTGCCAATACAACACAAACAATAACATCCCTAGAATCCCAGCTAAGCCCCACGACGAGCTCCCAATTCTTAGCATCCACGACGATGATGAAAAAGAGTCGTCTTCAAATGATGCAACACATGACGATGACGATGATGATGATGATGATGATGATGATGAAGTTGTTTTAATAGCAACAATTAAGCCTGCAAGAAGCACAGGCAAAACAAAACCAGAGTTCCATAGTCTGGACTCTAAATGAGTTTCCTTTTGACCACCATTCACATACAAAGGCGAAAGTACGACAGCCATGATCATCGCTAAAACCATTGCTACTCCTCTTCTTTGTGATGAGCTTTGAATCGAGCCATAGTCGCAACTAACCATCGACATTTGATCAATTTTTATTCCACAAGTCCACGTAAATGTTTTTGGTTATATAGAAAAAATGGGAAGAAAACAAAACAGGTTAAGGAATATAGTGTGGTGACAGCCGTCCAAAAGGCAGGAAATTAAAGGATATGGAAACAAGGGGGAACATAATCAATTATGTTTTCTACACTTTAAGGTTTTGGATCATAATATTTCAAACTTTCAAACCAAACAAAGAATCTTCTGTTGTACTTTTTTTCAATTTTATACTCTAATGTAATGTTAAATTCTCAGTATCTTGTTTTTTGACAACAAGCTCTAATGTATTTTATTCGAAACTTATTTTCATATAAAATTTTGACAAGTTCTAACCATGAAAATGTAAAATGAAATAAAAGAGCATCCTTTTATCTAGCATTTACTATTAATGATTATTACCATTAATTAATTAATCAATTAACTAATTAAAGTTTAATATAAGGGAAATTTGTCCTCATTTTCTGATTTAAAAATAAATTCATATTTATTGATATGTTTTATCCTGCTATGTTTCTAACCATTTATTCATTTGAGTCCAGTTCAATTTCGTGTATTGCACGATTGTCTACAGAGAATAAGAAAAAATGAAGGTTAAAAAAAAGAGTCATCAACCCATTAGCAACAGATATTAAC
The DNA here is from genome assembly GCA_963921325.1 of Logfia minima. NCBI lineage: Eukaryota > Viridiplantae > Streptophyta > Magnoliopsida > Asterales > Asteraceae > Logfia > Logfia minima. Next base: position 532,761 of record OY992771.1, on the reverse strand, counting down.
CAATATTATTAGCATATTTATACGTTTTCTCAATTATTGCTGTTATCATTTTTCATAAATCAAAACCAAAACAAGATTAAAAACTTCAAAGAGATTTCTTTATTTTTCATTTGTCAATGAAACAATAGGTAAGTTTTTTTTAAGAAAACCAAAGTAGTTTATGCTGAACCAGAGTCATACTAATAATATTCTCAATCATCTGTCTTGTAATAACTTAGTACTAGAGGTCCAAATTCAAGTTATAGTATTTTTGGTTCATCAAACGCAACATGTAAAAGAAGCTAAATTATAACACAAAGATAAGCCAAAGTTTTAGAACTGAAAGCTCAATCATAACAAAACTCAGTGCCAGGCAAACCAGCAATAAAACACAGAAAAAAATTAAATGTCTAGGAATATATGATTAAACGAAGGGCACTTGGGGTATGAACTTCTATTAGGGGGATAGTTTAAAAAGCCTAACAAACGGATGCAACGATAGAAAGATAGCAAAAATCACTGTGAAACTCCAAGCCACTTGGTGAAAACGTCAAACTCAGCATAGTCGCTGTCTGAAATCATAGTCTTGTACCATGCCTTGCTAGCTGTCTTAATCTTTGCCGCTTCCTCCTGTTTGCCATAAACAGAGTTTAATAAATAAAAACACGTAATCCATATTATCACAAAGTGACTTCAAACACGTTGGGAAAGAAAGATGATTCAACCTCAAAGTCAGAATTAGACTACCAGAAACATATCATGTCAGAAACTCTGGCCTAACATTCTTTCACATTCTATAAACTAGTTGAGATAAATATGTCGAGTCATAGCTGATAATAATTAAGCAACATTCAAAAAGAATACAGTTGCAATGCAATGGAGAGGATTATTAAAGAAAGCGTATACATAAAAACGGAAGGACTCTGATTCTATTCAATATACAACAACCTACAAAAGGCAGAAACAAAGATATTAACATCTTCTACAATATCATTATGTTGGAAAACAAGCAAAGCAGAAAATATGAAAGCTAATTGTTTATATATTAAAAGATTCTTTTAAATGAAAAACTAGAATTAGCTTGGTGTCAAAACAGTGTAAGCATGTTAGAAAAATTAAAAGCAGGATATGATGATATCCTGCAAGCCAATCAATACAACAAGCACTTCTCGTCAAATTGCAGGCTAGGTAGTGAGATTGCTAATGATTGTACGTCAAACAGGTACAATTTAACACAACACACCAGATTAGAATACAAAGACCTAAAGCAATATCAAGTTAACATCAATTATGAACATCATGAAGGTATCATCTTTATTGTCAGAACAGCCAAGCTAACCGTCAAGATTTAAACACTATTATGAAAATTCCTTTATATACCAAACGAACTAGAGAAACGAAGCATCAAAAATATCGGCATGTAACAAACGTTCACATACACTACAAGATTAACAAATGATGAACAAGAAATGTACCTTAGAAATTGGTTGTCTCTTCTTGTCAAGCTTCTCTTGCTTGGACTTCTTCCTCTGTTCCTCAGCAAGCAAAGCCATCCTCTTAGCAGTCTTAGCATACGGGTTCAGCCTCAACATAGTGTTCAAGTTCTTCAATGGGTTCTTCTTCATTGGTGCCCTCTTAACCTCCCTCTTAATAGGCTTCACAACTGACTGAACCTCATCAGAGTTGATAATCCTAGCCAAATCAGCATTCACCATCTTAGCCCTAGGCAACACATAACCACTCTTCTTCGAACTAGCCTTCTCAAATGATCCGTAGATCGAATCCAGCTTCTCAAAAGCTGATTTGGTCCAGATAATGAACCTTCCTAGATGTCCTCCTGGAGCTAATTTCAGTAAGTTCAATCTCTCCACATTAGCGACCTCAACTCCTGGAATGTTTCTGAATGCCTTCACTAGCTTAGCACCTTCAGTACCGTACACAATCAAAGGTCCTTTACGAGAAATGTACCTGTCATTTTGCACATTATTGAATTATGAATATCAATATAAAACTACAAGGAAACTAAAACTAAAACTGTCCTGAAAAAAGGCACAATAAAATGTATACACAACAAATCGAATATACATACAAACATGATATAAATATCGATATCTATATACATAATTAAAAAGAAACTGAAATTAAGCTCTACTAAATTAACACAATAAAACATATACATACCCACATATAGCCAATTGCAAATCTATACTAATATATAAAGCATTTACCCCCTTCCTACTCCCTTACTTTTTAAGACCAAGTAAAGTAAATATTCACCACCATTGAATCTATATCACTTTTAATCTCATTCCTTCTTTTCACTTTAACCCACCTATATAATAAACCACCTAACAAAGAAACAAACACTTTTGATCAAAAATCTCACACAATAGCTTTATTTGTCTCCTTCACATACTTGTCATATGAACATAAAAACACCTAATGAACACCATAGAAAACCATAGAAAACACACACATAGGACGCTAATAAACATGATGCCAAACCAAATCATTAGGCGCCGCTTTGTGCGGGTAGAAGGCTAGTATATATATATACACATTCATACGTATAGACACCTATACACAGACATTTTAATCGATACAATTACAAATACATGCATACATTAAGAAAAACATGTGCATATATAAATTCAAAGGATTCCAAGTATATGCATGATAAAAATGTATAAATCAAAAAGTACCTCCTGTTCCTCATTTTCCCCTTTCCAGGACGGATTCCAACAGAATCCTTAGCTTTCTCAGCATCAGCATAAGCACCAATCTGCTTCAAAACCTTAATAGCATTTTGCGTCTTCTCAATTCCTTCAGCAGTATCACTAACAACTAACGGAAGTTCGGGAACACTCTCGATCCTATGTCCACGCGCCATCACAAGCGAAGGTACAGCACTGGCAGCAATAGCTGAAACGACGGCGTATCGTTTCTGATTCACATTAATCTTCCTGTGCCACCTTCTCCAGATCCGAGTAGGTGCAAACATACGTCCACCACGACACATGTTACCGAACGCACCTTGACCGGCACGGTGAGTACCACCTCCGGGAACACGTGGAATACGTGATACAGCACGTCCGGTTCCCCATGATTCGGCGGAGGTTTGGTGACCGGCTTTGCGAGAAACGGCGTACGGTTGGCGGGAGTTTTTGGAGATATTGGAGTGAACGAAGTTTACAATATCGGGACGAATGGAGGATTTCATGACGTGAGGGAGAGGGATGCTCGAACCGTCGGTTGCCATGTCGGATTCGAGTGGTTGGACGGTGACCAGAGGGCGGGCTGCGGCGGCGGCCATTTCTGTGTGTATTTTTTCAACTGCGAAGTGATCTAGGGTTTCTGAGCAGTATTGTTAACCGGATAGAGTGTATATTGGATGTTGATGAATTATTGGGCTCGGGCTTGTTTTTGTTAATTGGGCCTTGGTTTTGGTAAAATTATATATTTGTATCATTTTGTTTTAAAATAATCTCACACTAGTTTAATAATACCTACGTATTTTACGGAATTATGCATGAACTTTTTTCTTAATAGTTTGCTTCGTGTAATAGAAAGTTACAAAAAAAATAATCCTAAATCGTAATATGTTATTAGTCATAGTTTAGTTATTCGTATTGTAAATTTAGTTATAGTATGATTCATTTTTTATGTGAATTATGAAGTCGTTAAATGAATAAGGTACGCTATTAAGTGTAATTAATAAACAGTTAATATTACAATTGCATGCGTATAAATTATAACTATAGTATATTTCCTTTTACCTTTTAGAAATCTTTCGTGTAGAATGGAAAGTTATCAAGAGTCATACCGTGTATGATCAAGTTAGGTTGATAAGTTTTATGTTTTTTGATATTGCCTATGACGAGTATGACTTCATCACTTTTCTTTTTGAGTAAAAACGTTTAATATAAATAAGTATGATATTTTATTATTAATTTAAATATATATTAACAATACTTTAAAGTGTGGTATAATTATAAGCGTTACATGTTTTAAATGTGGGTTACATGTAAAACATTTTCTAATGAAACCTCAACGAAGAAAGACGAACTCTTGATAACTTTTTTTTTTCTCTTTTGACAAATCTTAATAACTTGGTAAGAATATATACATTTGACCAAAGGTTACGTGATGAATTCAGACAATCACAAAGAAATATATACTGACGTTTTAATAGTTGAATAAGTATCATACTTGAAATAATTATTTCCTTGAAATAATTATTTCCTTGAAATAACGTTTTCCAAACCAATAGTATGTAACAAGGACTCCCTATGAAAATTTTCTTAGAACATATATGCTTCTCATTTAACAATTTTATTTGGAATGAACCCTCATCCATAATTTTTAAAGACCCAAAACCTAAACAGACAATTTTTTCTTTTCTTCTTTTTTGTATCGCATGTCTTCACTCCCATGCTTTCCTCCTTGTCATCAGTTTTTGCTTTCCCACATCTAACCAACAGCCTCTTGTAGTCGTTTATTGAAAACTATAATTGATAACCATTTGAAACACCGTAGACAATTAGACACTGTTTTAATTGTGCCTTACTCTCAAATTTCATTCCAACTATGGTTTCATAGATTTCCAATTAATTGTAGGATCATAGTTGGGATATTCAACATCGTGTTCCACAAATATCTCAACCCCATCAACGTCATCATCTTCTTCATTAGCCATCCAAATTTCAGCATCTTCCACATCATCATGGACTAAATTGTCATAACATAGTAGAATCAAGAAAGGGTCGTTGCTCGTGTGGTTCAAAGTGATAAAATCGTCATTGTCTTCATGATAGTTACAGTTAGAACTTTTGGCACCCACATAAGAAGTTTAAGCACCACCCAAATCAAAACTTTCAGAACCCACATTAGTCGTAACATTATTAACATCAACGATAACGTCCGTCAAATTATCCTCCCCTATAAAATTTGTCAAATTCTCATCATAATGATCAATACACAAACTAATGCGTCCACCATTCGCAACCCCGTAATCAAACAATCTATGAATATAAAGTTCACATATAATGACTCTCAAACCGGTGTTACTCAAACTAGTGTTAAAAGTCTTCCCGGCGATACAATAGTACAACCCTTTACATTTTGACCTAGTTAATTTCTCAATAATTTCAACAAAATTATTAAACTCCATGTTTTCAAAATCAATTTGACTTACAGTTTGTACTACACCGAATGAATACACTAATGGGTTTCTAAGAAAAACCCCATTGTAGTTCATGTCAATAGTAACGAGATCGGAACTGGAAGCTGAAGGCATTCTGTTAAAAAAATTCAAAATTATATACATACTATGTAATATACAAAGGAAAAAAACTTCTATTCATAATTGTTCAAGAACTCTAACTAACCCTATCGAGCAATATTCAATCTTCAACTTGATCGACCCCCACTTCATTTTTATTTCAGTTGCATTTAAAACTCTAGACTGAATTTTTCTTATTCCCGCTAAGGTTATGCAAATATGAACGAGGATCCAGTGATATATATTGCAATGATGGTGTTATTAAGTAAATACAATTCCATGTCAACCTTTTAATTAAACTGAAGAATCCATGTCAGTGTTACTAGCTAAATATCATTCCATGTCAGTTTTTTTAGTTTAAAAAAAAATCCATGTCAACTATGTACAATTTGATAATGCACAAAATTAATTTAATTTCAGAGTATTTGAACATTCATTGAAAGTTGAGTGATTAAATAAAGAGAACAAAAATATGAGTGACTTTAACTGAACACTCACGAAACTCGATTATTATTTTGCGACATAAACTCATATAATTACGACGAGTAGAATAAATTAGATAAAAATTGCATCCAATGAATATTAACTAACTATATTGATTTTCAATTATTTTCTAATTTGAAATATATCAAGTTTTATTGATATGTTTTAGCCGGCTATATTTCTAATCATTTAGTTTGTTTGAGTTAATTTATCAAATTACTTTACCGTTACCCAACCAGCAGGAGCCGACCATTTGATTGCTTTTAATCAAATGTACTTTCCACTAAAGTTTCGGATGGCGTATGTGAAATATGGTCACTAGGTAACTAAAGAGAAAGCTTAAGGTTAATTACCTTACCTTATAAGGGATCATAAATCCACTGAAGGGATGTAAAATGGAGCATCAATAACGGTAGCGACATTGTGAACAGTCATCATCATCCCATAAAAGGTGAAGAAGTATAACATCTTCACATACATACAGTATACGGACCATATAAATTTCCATCCAAATGCAGCTAAGAAGTAGAATATAGTACTTGCTGTAAATAAGAGCTTGTGCCAACACATCGATTGCACCCTACAATTAACATAAAGAATAAATATATTTAGCACTGGAAGATAAAATGTGCAGGAAATCGCAAATGCGAAGGGTAGAGCGGAATACATGGCAGCAGCCCTCTCTCTATATGAAATAAATCATTCAACAGGTTGGACAACAGTGGCATTGGTAATTCCTATAAACAATTACAGGGATCCCATCGCATTAAACAGATCTTGTACTCTCCCTAACGATTGAAAAGAAAAGGAATAAATGCATAATAATTTAAGCGAGGCTATTAAGTGAAGTTGGTCATTTCAACCTATTTACCTATATATGAGTTGATTTGGGTTGTGTTTAATTACAAATGAACACAACTTTACAAATGGCTTTATCACTTAGTAATAAAACAAGTTAGATTAACTGCATTATATGGTGTTTTGTAATACATTAACTTTTTATATAATTTAAAATGATATGTTTGAAAAGGTGTCGTGTATCATATCAAACTCGACCGGTAAAGATTACCCTTCTTGGCCCACTACCCAACATACTCATTTTGTCATATCTACTTTTGAGCATCAACTATAGAGATATGATATACATATTGTTAAATAATAAATGAGAGTAACATAGGAATTAAGTAATTGTTAGCATGTATTTTTGTTCCCATATAGACAATCTTATTGAATCAAACAAAAATAGTACTCTATGTAGACAATAAAATGTGACGAATAGAATTAATATTAAGTAAAGATATTAATTCTCAATTATTTTCTAATTTAAAAAATATTCATTCTCATTTTACCCCGCTATATTTCTAACCATTTCCTTTATTTGAGTAAATTTATCAAACTACTTAGGGACCTTAGGGAAACCATAATTTCTTAACCCGGTTGGATTAATTGTAGTGCTCGGTTGTCTACAAATAAAAAGTAAAAAAACTTGGTTAAAGAAAAACAATCTTCTAACCCATTACACCACTCCCATCAAATGAAGTTTTTTTCTTTCTATTTTTAGTATCAGCTCAGTACAAGATCAACACTTCTTTAGAGAGACTGAACAAATATCGAATATTGCCAACAAATAATGGTTCTTCAAAAAAGTTGAACCCCACCATTTATTTAATTTTTCTTTTTTCAATTAATAAATCACAATTAAAAATAAAATATTACATTAACTAAAAAATAAAACATTATGTTTACTAAAAAGTAAAGATACAATTAAAAATAAATTTAAATAAAAAATATTGATTAAAAATATTAAATAAAACATACTCATTAAAAATAAAACATTAAATTAACTAAAAAGTAAAAATACGATTACATTAAAATAAAACATTAATCTAAAAAAGTAATATTAACTAAAAAATAAAAATACGACTACATAAATTATTTCGAATGTAAAAATTTGACGAGTGAAAATTGTAGTTAATTATGTGAAAAGTATAATTAAGCTATATGTAGATATAGAAAAAAAAAAATTTAAAAATATTTAAAATGTGACCGTTTGTCTTTTTATTTTATTATTTTTTTCTTGTGATCATTGATGGGATAAAAATAAAAATAAAAACTTATTTTATTTTTCACACGTGAATTTTATTCGATGTAGACCGTCTTGCACCTTCTTGACTCCCAAAAGAATGGATGGAGGACCAAAGATGAAGAAAGATAGCCCGGGCCCAACCGAAGAAATGGAGGACGCCAAAAGTACGGTTGCACACTTGCAAGAAACAACCGTTCGACACCAGCCTTAACAACGGGATATGAACCAATTTTTCATGAATAGGCAATTATTTGTTATGATGCATATTATTAGCATACATGTAAACATTTAGCAAACTCATATACATATCTATACATGTATTAACGCTTGCCGTTTGATAACCATTGCCTCTAGGACATTGGTTAAGATTACCAAAGATAGTTTCAAACATTAAATAAACTACATTATTTCTAAATTAATCATCAATCTATAAATAATATATGGAAAGTAAATTTTTGATTGCTTATAAACATGAAATGTTAGATGTTCATTAAAGATTAATAAATTATTTATGATAACCTTAACTAATGCCCTAACGGCAATGGTTATCAAAACCCAACATTATAACACAAAGATAAGCCAAAGTTTTAGAACTGAAAGCTCAATCATAACAAAACTCAATGCTAGGTGAAACCAGCAATAAAACACAGAAAAAAATTGATGTCTAGGAGTCCAATTAAACGAAAGGCACTTGGGGTATAAACTTCTATTAGGGGGATAGTTTTAAAAACAAACGGATGCAACGATAGAAAGAAAGCAAAAATCACTGTGAAACTCCAAGCCACTTGGTGAAGACGTCAAACTCAGCATAGTCACTGTCTGAAATCATAGTCTTGTACCATGCCTTGCTAGCTGTCTTAATCTTTGCCGCTTCCTCCTGTTTGCAATAAACAAAGTAATTAATACACAAAAACACATAATACATATTATCACTTCAAACAAATTGGGAAAGAAAGATGATTCAACCTCAAAGTCAGAATTAGACTACCAGAAACATATCATGTCAAAATAATAGCATATGCAATTACTACACTTTTGAGTGTGTTGATGGTATATCAGAAATGTTGGCCTAACATTCATTCACGTGCTATAAACAAGTTGAGATAAATATGTCGAGTCATAGCTGATAATAATTAAGCAACATTTAAAAAGAATACAGTTGCAATGCAATGGAGAGGATTATTAAAGAAAGCGAATACATAAAAACAGAAGGACTCTGATTCTATACAATCTACAGCACCCTACAAAAGGCAGAAACAAAGATATTAACATCTTCTACAATATCATTATGTTGGAAAACAAGCAAAGCAGAAAATATGAAAGCTAATTGTTTATATATTAAAAGATTCTTTTAAATGAAAAACTAGAATTAGCTTGGTGTCAAAACAGTGTAAGCATGTTAGAAAAATTAAAAGCAGGATATGATGATATCCTGCAAGCCAATCAATACAACAAGCACTTCTCGTCAAATTGCAGGCTAGGTAGTGAGATTGCTAATGATTGTACGTCAAACAGGTACAATTTAACACAACACACCAGATTAGAATACAAAGACCTAAAGCAATATCAAGTTAACATCAATTATGAACATCATGAAGGTATCATCTTTATTGTCAGAACAGCCAAGCTAACCGTCAAGATTTAAACACCATTATGAAAATTCCTTTATATACCAAACGAACTAGAGAAACGAAGCATCAAAAATATCGGCATGTAACAAACGTTCACATACACTACAAGATTAACAAATGATGAACAAGAAATGTACCTTAGAAATTGGTTGTCTCTTCTTGTCAAGCTTCTCTTGCTTGGACTTCTTCCTCTGTTCCTCAGCAAGCAAAGCCATCCTCTTAGCAGTCTTAGCATACGGGTTCAGCCTCAACATAGTGTTCAAGTTCTTCAATGGGTTCTTCTTCATTGGTGCCCTCTTAACCTCCCTCTTAATAGGCTTCACAACTGACTGAACCTCATCAGAGTTGATAATCCTAGCCAAATCAGCATTCACCATCTTAGCCCTAGGCAACACATAACCACTCTTCTTCGAACTAGCCTTCTCAAATGATCCGTAGATTGAATCCAGCTTCTCAAAAGCTGATTTGGTCCAGATAATGAACCTTCCTAGATGTCCTCCTGGAGCTAATTTCAGTAAGTTCAATCTCTCCACATTAGCGACCTCAACTCCTGGAATGTTTCTGAATGCCTTCACTAGCTTAGCACCTTCAGTACCGTACACAATCAAAGGTCCTTTACGAGAAATGTACCTGTCATTTTGCACATTATTGAATTATGAATATCAATATAAAATTACAAGGAAACTTAAACTAAAACTGCCCTGAAAAAAGGCACAATAAAATGTATACACAACATATCGAATATACATACATGATATAAATATCGATATCTATATACATAATTAAAAAGAAACTGAAATTAAGCTCTACTAAATTAACACAATAAAACATATACATACCCACATATAGCCAATTACAAATATATGTACATTCATACGCATAGACTCCTATACACAGACATTTTAATCGATACAATAACAAATACATGCATACATTAAGAAAAACATGTGCATATATAAATTCAAAGGATTCCAAGTATATACATAATAAAAATGTATAAATCAAAAAGTACCTCCTGTTCCTCATTTTCCCCTTTCCAGGACGGATTCCAACAGAATCCTTAGCTTTCTCAGCATCAGCATAAGCACCAATCTGCTTCAAAACCTTAATAGCATTTTGCGTCTTCTCAATTCCTTCAGCAGTATCACTAACAACTAACGGAAGTTCGGGAACACTCTCGATCCTATGTCCACGCGCCATCACAAGCGAAGGTACAGCACTGGCAGCAATAGCTGAAACGACGGCGTATCGTTTCTGATTCACATTAATCTTCCTGTGCCACCTTCTCCAGATCCGAGTAGGTGCAAACATACGTCCACCACGACACATGTTACCGAACGCACCTTGACCGGCACGGTGAGTACCACCTCCGGGAACACGTGGAATACGTGATACAGCACGTCCGGTTCCCCATGATTCGGCAGAGGTTTGGTGACCGGCTTTGCGAGAAACGGCGTAAGGTTGGCGGGAGTTTTTGGAGATATTGGAGTGAACGAAGTTTACAATATCGGGACGAATGGAGGATTTCATGACGTGAGGGAGAGGGATGCTCGAACCGTCGGTTGCCATGTCGGATTCGAGTGGTTGGACGGTGACCAGAGGGCGGGCTGCGGCGGCGGCCATTTCTTTCAGCTGGGGAGTGACCTAGGGTTTTCTGTGCAGAATTTCTAACTGGAAAGAGTGTATAGTGGATGTTGGTGAGTTAGTTGGGCTCGGGCCTGTTTTTGTTATTTGGGCATGATGTTATAGTCTGTTTCTCTTTTTTATGACATCAATACATTTTTCATAATTGTATGTGTATCATTTTATTTTTAAATCTCACATTTGAATAAGGGAAATTAAATTATCCTGGCAAAAGGACGTGGTGTTCACTAAAAATAACGATCAAAAGTTTTGTATAGAGTAAGACAATTTTAGTCTAAATCTTAAAAATTAGGTGTTAATGAACTATTTAATATGAATGTCGACTTTCTTCTTTTTTTAAATTGGTTAAACTGGGGTCTATTTTTTTCACTTCGAGTACAATGGGTGAATAGATGAATGAAATTAACATTTTATTATTTTCAAATAGTAAATCATACACTACAATACTACAATGTTCTTTTAATAATAATGATAAATGATAGATATTTAAACAATAACAAACGTAAGTAATTAAAAATAATATTGATTCTTTATAAATATTATATTTTTATTATTTTTAAAACATAGTAATCATATTCTTTTGCAATTTTATTTTTAATTTCTTTTTAGAATTAATTGAGATACACAAATCTAATAAATTCAAATTGAAACTACAAATTAAGTTACAAAATTTTTTATTTATATAAGTTCGTTTTGACCCGAGCCAATTGTAATTCAAATTCATTGTAACCCAAGTTTATTTTAACTCAAAATTTACCGCCTCTAATTTTATATTTACAAAGATTAAGAAGTCAAGTATGTAAAATGAAAAACTTTATCTAATGATTAATTAATTAACAGTATACTTTAAAGGTGTAGGTAACTCCACAAATAATATCCCATTATGTTGGACCACTGGCCGAAGAAAATGAAAGTATATTAATCGTTACCAACAAGACACTATGAAAGTATAGTAGCAAAAGTTGATCGGATCATACCATTAACTGGTTACATAATAACTCGAATACATATTAAATGATTTAACGAGATAAAAAATAGTTGTTTATTTTATTTTTTTTATAAGACAAAAGTAAATGATAATTTAGATACATAATCTTTGAAAAATATATCATTAAAATTAGTTTATTTACCATCTCTTTTGAAGATCTAGCTTATTTACCATCTATGGTGTTATCTTAGCGAATCGATCATTTTTACATGGGGCTTGAGGACGATCACATGTGAGATCAGTCCAATGCAACTATCATATACTCATTCAACAATGTCATCCCAGTGAGCATATTCATCTCATCTTTTAAATAAGTATCACAGATATGTAAATGCGGTGCTATTTTTTAGGTGTTAATAAATCTTAACATTTCACATCTAATGAAATTATGGTTTACATATAACGAATCACAATCACTTGTTTTTTTACATAGGATTTTTGTTATTTTCATTAAGTACTAGAAAGAATTTAGATTTAAATTAAAAAAAAAAACAACTAGAGACCCATGACCTTTTAAAGGAACAAATATACATGGTTTTAAGGGTCAAAATGGAACTATACATACTTTCAATGATCATATTGAAACTAAGGTGAGACATTTGTGTTAATAAGTTACTATTTTATGCGATCTTTCCTTTAGGAAATGCTTTATAACGTGTGTAAAGATCTTCTTTGAACTTATCTAGCACGTAGGTCGATCGGGATGAAATAAATACATCAATAGCAAGTAAATACATTTGTTTACTGCTATGATACAGTTTTCTGTTTTTTAAGAGGATTGTTGCTGAGGGAGTCTGGATGTGAAGAATATAAGTATAGGGTTTAAAATGTAAATACTTTAGTTGCTGAGGGATCAGAATGTAAATAATTAGTTAGTTAGTTACTGTCTAATTAGTTTGTTAGAAGCAGTTAAGTGATCGTTAATATGTATTTAAGCTAACTGATGTAACCATTTTTGATTAAGAAATAATAATAAATTTCTCCAATTCACTTCCGTTCATAGGATGCCTACTTTTGGTAATGTTGCTACTGCGATACTCTATTGCAACAGATCTAACTACCCTCGTAAAACTATTTATTGTGTCAGAATAACCACGTATAAAAAAAATTACATGGGTTTCCATAAACTAATCAACACAAAATGTTACAAAACATAGTATCAATAGCTTCTACAAAACGAATAAAAAGAGATTAAATTAATAACTTAGTAAAAAGGATTCCTTTTTTTGTAATTAACTAGAGATTAAAAGGGTAATGTCTTTTTGATAAAAGAAACTATTTCTTCTGCTGAACCCTTTATAAAATTTGACATATCGTAACGTGAGAATTTAACAAAGTACACGATAGTTTCTATCAACTTATCATCTTAATTTACCAAAGGTATATCCAAGTTTTAATCAATTTGGTTCATCAGATGCAAACATGTAAAAGAAGTCTACACATTATCTATATTTATATCTATAGTTACTTATAATGCAAGTCGCTAATGATTATTAGACCCGTAATCCTCATAACAATCAAAGTTACAAAATTACCCCTATCTATTAATAAAAATCACTAATATAGTCAAATAAAATAATATGATCAATGTATTTGATTGGTATAGATTTAAAAGCTGTCATATCACACAAGTATAAATGGTATTTACATCTAATTACTTGATGAATTACTCTTACACTTATATTTTAAGCAATTTTTTACACATAAAGAAGTACATAAATGTTGATAATAACTAAATAACCTTTTTCTAATTTTATATATCAAAGCAGCATAATTTAAAATAAACAGTTACTCAAAATTCAGTGTAACTAACACTCACTACTATAATAAATAGTCTATACTAACTATGGTTAGTTACGAGTATAAGAACTATCTTCTAATTCACCAATTTTGTACTCTAAGCAACTTCCTTTTTCCTCGCCACTTGGTCCACCTACATCTTTGGCTAAGGACACATATTGCACATACGGGGTTAGCTAACAAGCCTTTTGAGTACACATGTTTATCACTGAAATTTCAACATTAGTTTTATAAAAATGTTTAATTAGAACAACAACTAAATTTTTTAATAACTTTGCTATTACTAATCGTTTGCCCGGTAAGCAGGAAAGCTCACATACGCATTCTAGTCCGGTAGGGGAGATCCACATACGTTAAATTAAAATGAGTACCATTTTATTTAAATTAAATTTGTAGTCTTTTATATAACACTCAAATTAACTTAAACAAATATATTTAACAAGTCATAAAACATCAAATAACTCTTGTATAATAACTTCAAACTTTTATAAAATTTAGGTGTTACAATTACATACAAGTAAAAGAAAAAACTAAATGTGCAGTATTAACTCTCATTCTCACAATAAAAGATAAAAAAGCTTCAAAAGTTCAAGCAAGATGCAAAAGAATTACAATTAGAAAAAATAGACAAATCAAATATAAATTATTTATTATAAACAACATGTTTAATAGTTACTTAATATTGATCTCTGATTTCATATAATTGAAAAATTGCATATAAAACGAACTAATCGTGAAACTTTCAACTCAAATCCAACATTGAGAATCAATGAACTTATAATATGTAAGTCATTAACATCTACATACTAACTTAAGCTGAGTAACATGAAAATGAAACGAAATAATCATCTGCCGCATAGAGTGGGCATTATGCTAGTTATCTATAATGCATATTGATATTTTATATTAAGAGAATTTAAAGAAGTAAAAGTCAACCTTTCCTTGTTTAGTTGGTTTAATTTTCATTTACAATGTAATTTCATCGATTTAACATTTTCCCTTTACTTTTTACAATGTATATCATAAATCTTGAACACTACATACAAGCAAACTAACGCTATAAAATCATCATCACATCTAATTATACGACTATCGTTGAGTCACTATTTACAATAAAATAATATAATTCGCTACATAGAGCAGTTATTATGCCGGTAACACAATGACAAGTCAAATTTTTTAAATTGAAAACTCAATCATAACAAAACTCTGGTGTCAGCTGCAACCAGTAATAGAAGTATAGAACACATAATAAAATTGAAGTATACGAGTAAAATGGTACTTGGTATGAACTACTAGTTTAAAAACCTAACAAAAAGATAAAACGATAGAAAGAAAAGAGAAATCATTGTGAAACTCCAAGCCACTTGGTGAAAACATCAAACTTAGCATGGTCAGTGTCTGAGATCATAGTCTTGTCCCATGCCTTGCTATACTTGGTAAAAAAAAACACCATACTACATCGGATCACATATCACCTTTAAACAAGTTGGGAAAGAAAAATGATTCAACTTTAAAGCATACACAAGAAGAAATTATATCATGTCAAAATATAGCATGTGCGAAAACAACACCTTCGAGTGTATGATGATTATGAAGTAGAAACATTGGTCTAACATCCATTCCCATCAACTAATTAATTGAATTAGTTGACTTCAAAATGTTAGGTCATAGCTGAAGAACATTTAGAAGAGATTATGGTTAGATATGTTACTTAGTTAATGAGTGAGGACATTTTTACTACGAAAATTAAAATGTTACGGTAATTGATTTTAAAAGTCAACACTTTAAAAAAGTAATGTATATTCAAAATGTATAACCCTTGACGTGTTTTATAATTTCTTTTGGAGCTGACAATTTGACAATTTAAATTCGACAA
Source organism: Logfia minima (assembly GCA_963921325.1). Classification (NCBI taxonomy): domain Eukaryota; kingdom Viridiplantae; phylum Streptophyta; class Magnoliopsida; order Asterales; family Asteraceae; genus Logfia; species Logfia minima. Next base: position 516,990 of record OY992771.1, on the reverse strand, counting down.
CACTTGGAAGAGGGGCTTACGATTAAAGTAAACTAAAGTCCAACAACAAATAAACGGGATGTGAAATGAAGAAATTTGACATGGAAATGTCAAACGGATAAAGATGGGTCGGGTCGTCGTACCAATTTTACGTGGATTAGAATCATTTAGTTACAAATTCTCAATTTTGTTTTTCATTTCTCCTAATATTTTTAAAAAGTCAACTACTCACACAATCTCAATTACATAATAGTAAAAATAGAATAACATGTAAAATTGAGTTGATAAACTTTGGTGACTCAGTTTTATACGTAACGTGATAATTGTAATAAAAAACAACGAAAAAATATTTCAGCATCAGTTTTCTTCCTACACTTTCATATATCGAGTTAATTATCGATTATGTTTTCAACAATTAGATCTCTGCAGCCTCATTGTCGTCTACTCGTCCTCTACGGCCTCATGAAACGTCTTCCGGTGAGTGCAACAACCAAATATCCGTTATAATGTACTATTCGTCATGCAACCTCGCGCCATGCACTGTTGATCTCGACGACCATCGTAAATTCAACAAACCTAACCTCGTCTTTAACCCACGGTGGTAACTCAAAATGGCAATTCATACTACAAATAGCTTAAATGGCAAGTGACTTCAATGTTTACAAACCTGATCACGTGTTTTTGGGAACTCATATTATACAAGAAGTGAACGTAGTGATACGTTTCAAGCGAATTGTGTGTGTGATGGAATGAAGAAATTGGGAGTTGAGAAGTATAATGTGTATGGGATTAGTTATGGCGGGTTTGTACTGTACCGAATGGCAGAAATGGAAGAAAAGGTGGTGATTGTGAATAGCGGAATCGTGTTTACGGAAGAACAGAAATTGGAATTGTTGAAGAAGTTTGGAAGGAATGTTGTGGATGTTTTGGTACCGGAAAAACCGGAGGAGATAAGGATATTGTGTAGGATGTCTATGTATAAATTGGATGTTCCAAATGGTTACCTGATTTCTTTCTAAGGGGATTCATCGCGGTAATTCACTAATTAATTTGAAATTTAATTGACTAATATATGTGCAATTAACTGTAAAAACTTTCAAACAAAAACTTGCAGTTTTAGTCCTTTTAAGTTTTAATGTTCACACTGTCAATCTCTTATGTTGTTAGCTGCACGTAACATTAATCGTTAGTTAGTTGATGAGGTATACACAGATGATTATAATTTAATCATTACATATCATCAACTAACTTGTGACTTTTATATATTAACTACAAGAACGTATGAATCATATATTTGATTTGGAATTTCGAATTGCTGCAGGCAGATGGTTGTAAGAAGGAAAAATGAGAACTGGTGGAGTATTTGCTTTTGGAAAAACCTCATCGTCAATTTCCTGCTTTGAATCAGGTGCCGTTAATACAAATTTTACTAGTTAAACTCAAGTTAAGGGGCTGGTTAATTAGATTTATAAGCTTAATACAACTTATTTATTTTTCAAGTTTTTTTTTGTTTTCATTATAATTGTTAACATGTATTGTACTAGTACTTTGTGACCAAACTAAACATTCAATATGATGTCTATTTAAGTTGAACTAATTGGGAATATTTCTTTGATGGTGAAGGAAACACTTATAACTTGGGGAGAAAAAGACAATATTTTCCCAGTTCATTTGGCACATCAGTTACAAAGGTAATGTTTCATTCTTAATGTTTATTGTATTAATAATTAAATTATTTTAACTGTAATTATAATAGAAGAGAATTTTGTTTAATTACAAGCACTTGGGTCCGAAATCGAAGCTAGAGATACTTAAGGATGTAGGACATGCTGCAAATATGGAAGCTTCAACTTCACTCAACAAATTTATTACATTGTTTGTAAAAGGAGGTTGTTCTTAGCTTTTGTTACTTAATTTATTTTCCTAGATACAAAAATTTAGTTGTTTATAATCTGTGTAATATAGTCTTTGTAAAGACAGCATACTCATAGTTCTCGGGTCATTGTAATCTTGCCAAGAATTTGGCAATAATATTCCAAATTTATGAATGAAAAAAAAATGATAGAAGGAAAACAGTAGGAGAAAAATTGAAAAGCATACTAAAGGACTAAATTTTCTTACAATCTAACATAACAACATATCAAACTAATAGAAAAAAATACTGCAATTTTTCTAAGTGTTAGTACTAGTTATTGCATTTGTTTTCCAAAGAGAACAAAATGAAACAGGTTGGCCTTTCCACCATAACCCAATACATTTATCTTTTTCATCAAGTTTCAGATCCCAATTATTGTCATACTTCCTTAACAAAGCTCGAGCTCCATCCATCACATCGTCCCTGAAAACGTCTCCTACAAATCCGACACTCATCATCCTTTCTGTCCATTGTTCTTTCGTTTCATTCATTTCGCACATATTGATCAATGCCTTTGAAGCCTCACCTTCCATCATTTTTCTTTCTTCCATTTCTCTCCCTTTAAACGCTACGCTTGTTGAATCCAAGAAACTCCACAAGTAATCCACTCTCTTTGCAAACCCTGTCTCGAAGTTACAACAATTGTTACAACTGCAGTCCATGTTGTTATCGCTTAAAATCACTCCTTTTGGTTCTAGATTCCGTATTGCTTTCAAGAACTCTGTTCTGTTATCTGGATTGTTGTGGTTAAGATTGTGAAGTCTGAATTGGGCACAAACGATTAACGTTTCATCTAGGGACGAGTTGATGACTTCAGCATTTAGATTTTGTAAAGGGAAATTGTCTAGTTTGTTGATGTGTAGGTTGATTTTGTATTCATTTGCGAAACGAAGAATGTTTGAGATGAAATTGTAACCATGTGGGCTGTTTGCAAAAGGAATTTGATTGTTCTCGTGTGTTGGAGGTACTACCGTGAGTCGAACCATTGGTGGTGGCCCACCTGGTCGACGACTCAATGCTTCTAGTAATGTGGGCCATTGAATTCCATGTGAGACTCCAATATCAAGTATGTGAAGATTATGTGGGCCACGTTCGTGTTCTGACAACACTTGGAGGATGGAGTTGTTGGCTATGTTGTTTGGTATGGTGAACCATGGATTGATGTCACTGAAATTTATTAGAGATTGTTGAAAGAATTTCGGTTTCACCATCGAGAAATTGATTGATGGCGCAGCCACCACGACGGGTTGGTTGTTGGTGGACGAGAGATGGTGGGTGAGGGCTTGGAGCCCGTGCGATGCCAGTCTGTAGTTGGCATCACCAGTTGGCGATGCCAACTCACGAAGGACTAATAATAGGTGGCGGACGCGTGTCACGTTACCAGTAGTGATTGCTACGGCACAAGGGTTCAGCAATTGCTCGGCCCACCTACCGTTTTTATCGTTAACACTATTACAACCGTTTTTTGTTGACTTTCCTTGACCTCTTTTGTTTATTGGCTTCTTGACTTGTCCTGCAGGCCGATCTTCAGGCGCTTTTCGTTTCTTGGATGAATCAGATACGGGCTTTTTTGACTGATCAGGAACAATGAGATGATTACAAGTTGTTGTGTTGGCTATCTTTGTATCAGTACTAGTGATAGTACTTGTTGAATTATTTAAAGAGTTGGAAGTAAGAATACTAGTAGGCATTGCACTATAGAGCTCTTGCTCTAGATCTTGAACGGGTACCCACCAACGATCATATGGGTCATCTAAAAACGATGGTAGATACGATATTGAATCTTCTAACCAATCTGATATGGGATCGGTGCTAGAATTTGGGTCGGGTTCATCAAACGACATAGTTTCTTGATTTGGGTCCGTTTTGAGAGGAAAGTAAGGTGAGAAAAAGGTGTCTTGCTTGATCATTGAATCTCAAACAAGAAATGCAACAAAGTGTGATTTGAGGAAGATTTAGAAGTAAATAATAGAATTAAGGGGTTGGTAATTGGTCTTATATGGGTAATGGATAGTGAAAGGCATAATAGAGATCAGATGGATGTGCTGTTTTTTGGAAGATATGATGTTTTGTTTTGGGTAATTAATATCTATATTAATGGTTGTTATTGGTTGTTTTTGGATCCAAAGTACAAAATAAGGAAGTGCACACAAATTGCTAAACTTTTTGGATGAATCTTAATTGGCTCATATGGAGTTGATTTAGAATTCAAGGCGGCAGATATGTTTTCTTGTGGGATTAATTAAATTATAATTAAGTTATTGGACAATTAAGAAAATATTAGCATGGTTTCCTGCTTGTCACTTTTATACAACATTAAGATAATATTAAGGTTCTTACCAGTTTTAAAACTGTTGGTTATAGGAAATAACGTCACAATGTTTTTATTTGGAGGATTTATGTTACAACTACACCATATAAAACATTAAAAATTGACATATATTATTAACATAGTAAAAGCATCCTACCAACTATTTGAGATGCTGACATTCATTTCTTATTAGTGCCAGAAAAAACCATCTAATAGCTTTAAACAATTTCAGATTTAAACCATTATTATTATTATTATTATTATTATTAGTATTATTATTATTATCATTAAAGCTGCTTGTTAATATCCTTTAATCTTATTGGTTCCTCACATTGAGGCCTCCTAAACCCAGGTAGATCATCAATATGATTGGAAGGCCTACCTGACTCAGAAGAAATTAAGTATAAACATGAAAAAATAAATGCCAAATTAAGTAGGAGAGAACTACCCAAGAATATGCAATATATATTTCATGTTCAGTGAACACAAGAAACTAGACATTTCCTTTAAAAAAATAAATAAACAAGAAAGTTTTATACGTATGTACTTATTTCACTTTTTAATAATCAAAGGTCCCTTTTACCCTTAAAAGTACACACATTTTAGGAATGCATTTTTGTCACTTTGTGTGTAACCAAGGATGAAATGGGAAATATAGTACTATTATTTTGAAAGTGGACATTTTTTGAAGACATGCCAAAATATGAATTTGAACATTTATTTTGAAACGAGAGAGTGGCTGTTAATTTATAGTGTTTTTATCCATAATTCTCCATATTAGAGTAATGATGTTGGGAAGGATATTGTAATTAAAGAGGTCTGCTTGCAAAGTAAAAAGGTCTGCATTTTCATTGTAGTAATGCTGCAAAATACTAGTTTCATGTTCATGCATGAAACTTTTATAAACTATGTACCTCTCATGATGATCAAAATTCATCCAACAGAAGGTGAGCATACAAGTATGTAGATTTCCACATTTGCCCCTTTTATGAATATGGTGGAATGAACTTTGGCCCCACATCTCTTATTGGATGCTAAAATTATTAACAGTATTCTTCAACATGAATCTACTCCTTGTAGAGCCTCGTGGTCACCATCAAGGATCAAATAATCAGTAGCCATTTTTTATTTTTTTTGCCAATATGCTACTGTGAATTCGGGTCACGGAAGGTGCTTCTGAGTTCTGATAATATTAATTATCTGGTCCATTTTACTGTTCTTTTACCCCCGGTATCCTACATTTGGTTGGTGCAACATTCATATAAGAGGATAGTATAATTTTGTTTGTCCAAAATTGAGTTGGCTCCAACTTAGGCAAGAATGGGGCGATCCGCGATTCGGAAAATCAGGCCCCTGATTATTTTTGGCTTGTGACAGGTTGAACATAGGAGACTATTTTTGTTGATAAAGTAGTAATTTGTTATGTATGCTTTGATTTTGTTGTGTACAAATTATTTTCCTAAGTGCTAAACATTGAGCAAATTGGGGTATAAGACCAAGTTTGATTTTTAATGAGCCTATACTATGTTAGTGGGAAGCCCACATCAAAAGAGGACATTGTATGTAACTATGTATTAATCCTTTAGCCACAAGGTTCTCCTTTTATGGTCCAGCACCCTGAAAACTATTGAACCTTTCATCCTCTAGACAACCCAATGTACTAACTGTACCATCATATTTTTGCATTAATCAACTTGGTACTTGGTGGATGCAGTATTAATAATTTCAATTATCACATGTGTACACAAAACTACAATGTAACATGTTTGTTTTTGTCTTAATATGTTTTTTTTTCATGTATACAGCAAAATTTACTGTGCACAAGCCATGCTAATTCAGTGATATATATACATTATTAGCAGCAAACACAGCTTTTAACTTGAGCAAAGAAAGGGTTAAACATCACAAAAACAAGTAAGCTTAAAAGGGTGGGAAAATAGATATGGGGTAGTGCTGATGGAATTTTAGTTTTATTTTTCTGTTTATATTTGTGGTGATCTGACACTGGGCATGATTTAAATTGATTTGACCTGAGGCTGGAGCTGAGTAAGGTATCTTTGCCAGTCAACATTGCAGGTGGTGATAGAGCTTTTAGGGACCAGTCAGCGTATAGGAGTATTAAATCCCAAAGAAACTGCCAAATTGGGATTCATGACTCCATCAGTACCATATTTCCATTACCATTACCATTACCAACCTCAGAAATTGTTTTACTGGAATTCAAATCTTGAAACTTTGATAAGAAAAAAAAACAATTATCAAAGAGATGCTACTTTTCTTTGTAAATTTGTTACTCTGACTTGTACCCTAAAAAATGTCAAAATGATGTAAAGCCAAGTGATGACAAACAACAAGTAATTATTTCGCCTCACTACAAAAGTTGGAGTGTTTCTGGTTTGCATGTGATATTATGCAGGTCTTTAACAGTCCCCTCAATATTTCAACATGCACACTCCCACCTGCTCAGACTTTCTTTTTTCTTTTTGGTGACAATGGAGGTGATCACCTCATAAGTTTTTCTTAGAAATGCTACCAAATAAAACCCTTTTTTATCTGCATTCTCCCACACTGCACAGTAGAAAAAGGTGCCAAAAGACTAGGAAACCATATACATTTTTTTCCTTTAATGTTGGGAATTTTACAAATATCTAGTGATGTTAGAACATGTATACACAACTTTACCATATATATATATACACATTAATTTGGACTCTAAGCTCATGTCCCACATCACGCGTGACGTGATAACATATAAGTTACAAAGGAAAATACCCAATTCATTTAAGATATTAGCATAGTACATAACTATTTAATTGTGGAAGCTTTCTTCTTGGTCTATTTATTAAAGTTGTTGTATAACTATCGACTCGTGTAGTTACTGTAGCCAGACACATATAAATTAATTTCACCTTATATATTTTGAGTCGGTGTATGTTATAATATATGCATATAAATTAAATTCTAACACAAAAGGATTGTGTGTTGTTGTACATGTGTTATACGGATTCATATAAAGGTGGCAGAAAATAGGTAGCAAACAATGACATAGCTGTTGTATAGTGTTGCTTGTGTAGTGCACTGCACACCCCCTCAGCAACATAACAAATGTAGACAGTCCACTGCAGTGGACTCATTTGAGGTCTTCCTGTTTGTATATGTATATGTGTATGTATATATGTATATGTATGTAAGAGAGAGATAGAGATAGAGAGAGACCCTTCATTGGATTCATTCCCTAGCCTATAAACATAGGAACCCCATCTCTCCAACAATAAAAAGAGTTGGTTTAAAACAAGAGTTTGATTTTTAAAAAGACAAAGAAAAGATGATGATGGGTACAAGCAACAGCAGCAGCAACAGTAGTAGTAATCTAAATCCAAGTGTATTCACTGCAGCACAATGGGAAGAACTGGAACAACAAGCTTTAATTTACAAATATATGGTTTCAGGTGTTCCAGTCCCTACTGATCTCATTTTATCTGTCAGAAGAAGTTTATACAATTCCACTTTTTCTTCTTCCTCTTCCTCTTCTTCATCACTCTCTCATCAGCCTACCTGTAAGTCCATTATTCCCTGTTTTAAAAAAAATTTGTTGCCCTGCTCCGTGAATATTGACAACAAAAGTTAAAAACTTTTTAAGTTAATTGAATGATTTAACTGATTATTGTTGCAGTTGGAATGTGGGAAAGAAGTTTTCAGATAATCTTGATCACAAAAGTTAAAAACTTTTTATGTTAATTGAATGAATAAACTGTTTATTGCTGCAGTAGGAATGTGGGAAGGAAGTTTACAGACAACCTTGATCACAAAAGTTAGAAAATTTTTATGTTATATGAATGATTAAACTGTTTATTGCTGCAGTAGGAATGTGGGAAGGAAGTTTTCAGACGACCTTGATCACAAAAGTTAGAAACTTTTTATGTTATATGAATGATTAAACTGTTTATTGTTGCAGTAGGAATGTGGGAAGGAAGTTTTCAGTACAATCAGTTATATGGGTATGGAAGAAAAATAGATTTAGAACCAGGAAGGTGTAGAAGAACAGATGGAAAGAAATGGAGGTGTTCTAAAGAAGCTTATCCTGATTCTAAATATTGTGAAAGACACATGCACCGTGGTCGAAATCGTTCAAGAAAGCCTGTGGAATTCTCTTCTTCATCATCTTCGTCATCTACTACTACTGCAACAACTGTTAATGTTTCTTCATCGCCATCAGTTACAATCTCCAAATCACTTGTTGATACCTACCCTCAACTCTCCTCTAATCACACCAATTTTATGGATTACAGGTTCTTTTTCCCTCTTTTTTGTTTTTGTTTTATGTTTAATTAGTACTTGGTACAGTTGACATGTTGTTTAATGTAATGTGTCAATTAAAATAGGTACTTGCAAGGGATGAAGGATTTCGGGGATGATGAGAGATCAGCTAATTACTTTCAACTAAATAATCATCAAAACTACTCTCACTTCAACTTTCAAAACCTTAAAGAGCAGCAAAACAAAGAGGAAGAAACACAAGGGCAGCATTGCTTTGTTATGGGTACTGATTTTATCAAGTCATCAGAAGAACCCAACAAACTAAATGAAACCACAAGTAAACAACCATTTCATCACTTCTTTGCAACACCAAAAACCACACCCAACACTAACCATGAGCCTAATTGGGTTGATGTTGACCAACAACACCATATTAACCCATCAAAATCCCCTTTGTCCACCCAAGATCTTTTTGAATCCAAACCAAGACCTTATTGGTAGAAGTAGTAGTTATTATTGGAACTAGTAATTTGTAGGTCTTGTTTCTCAAGAATGTTTGTTTATTGCATTGTTACAGAACACTGCAAATGCAATTTAGTTTAGAATGAATGGTAGGGCAACAAACAGAAGAATTAGATGTTGGGGCCTGGGGGGTAAAAATGTTTGAAGTTCACTTGTCATTATCATAATATTAACATGCCATGCCCCCACAGATTTCACTTTTCAAATGTCTGAAAATGAATTAGAATAGTATTACTACTACTACTATGCAATGCAATACCACTGCTCTTTCTTTTAAGTATCTATCTACATTGTGTTGAATCAACTCAACTGTACAGTGAGACAAAGCTAGTGGCTCATAACTTGATCAATATATGCAATCTAATATGATCATCAAATTACAGTTCAAATTCAATTAAGGAATATGCCAATTCATTCAGTTTCAAAGTGGAATTTTTTGTTGTATTTGAAATGTATTGAATAGTGTTGGCAGGCAGGTGGATATAGTTGAAAAGTACATTCAATGATAGAGTGGACACTCAGATAAGAACTGTCTCCCTAATGCCTATCCCCACAAACTTTTCTTATCTTCATGTATATTCAAAGGTATATACTTCCATATTTCCCCATAGTTTTGAATTCCTTTAATCCCTCAAAAGTATTATAATACTGACTTATACATCCCACAGTACGTCATCGATAAATATTAATTTTGATTTGTGTCAACACTTGTAGGCCTCAAAGTTAATGACCAATAACTGTCATGAATGGTTTAAGATCACGTGGCTAAGCAATTAGTACAAAAAATTCATGATGTATGTGGAGAAAGCTATCAAAGAACAAAATATATTCCATCAAGTAAGATCAAAAGTCATGTGATTGATTCAAAACAATCAAATAATTTGAAGCAAAAAATTGACAAACAAAAATGACCCATTTACAACCTCCAAATGCGGAAACTAAAACAATGATATGATCCATGAAATTGGTATTAATTGAAGAAATTAATTAGTAACAAATAAATACATACCCCAATAACATCTCTCTCCCAAGTCAGTAAATTGATTTAAGGGGAAATCAATCCCAATATTTTAGTTAATATCTATCATGTGCCTTGATCAATCTCCTTCTCTGAATTAACAAAAAAGTCAACACAAAAACTTGCAAGATCCCTGCCACACCGGTGAACATCAATCCAAGTTTCTTTCCCAAGTTAGATTTTTTTGGTGTTAGTGGTGGTGGTGGGTGGTGTCTTTTATGATGTGAAATTGAGCCTGGTGTGTTTCTTGAACCTGGAAAATTATGTGCCTTTCTTGGTGGTGGTGGTGAATGGTTAGTAATGGCAGGTGGTGGTGGTGGTGGTGGAAATGGTGATGGTGGTGGTGGTGGTGGAAATGGTGATGATGGTGGTGGTGGTGGTGGGGGAAATGATGTTGGTGGTGGAGGTGGAAATGGTGATGGTGGTGGGGATGGTGACTGCTGGAAATCTAGTTGTTGGGAATAAACTGAAAAGGCAAAAAATAAGAAAAAACCAAATAAAGTCAACAGGGATTCCATGGTTTTTTACATAGGATTTTGATTAGATAGAACAAATTATTTTGAAGAAACTAAGGAGGTTATGGTAGCTGTGAAAGATTGAATTACAATCAAAATGGGTCCAACTAAATGTTTGCACCTTCATTTTTCATTCAATGAGCATACAACCAGACAGACATGGCCAGTAAATCAATCACTTTTTAGTTTTTATATTTAAGGAGACAGAAAGATGGTATTTTGGACAAGATTTACTTGATACACTCATCCAGGAGAATACAGCTAATAAAATTAGAATAAATTTAAATATACTGAGAATAAAATGATTTTCTATTACAGCAACAAGTTTAAAGATATAGGATTCCATTTTCCTTTTGTAATTCAAATAATATTATATGGAAAGACTTGTATACATTGCTTTTGGTGGCATAATATTAAAGATAGATTGGAACTAGACAAAGACATGTTGATTGTTGTGGTATTGTGTATAATTAGGTTGCAAGTCAAAATATGTCATACCCATCCTGCTTGTTCTGCACCAAGAGTAATAAATAAGATAGGGTGGATTTATTGGTAGTACTATGGTATGTATAATTTGGGGAAAGATATCCGAGGAAGCAGGGTGCATTTAGTTACGGCTCTAGCTTTTTCAAGAAAAATTTAAGAAAAATAAAAAATTAGAAAACGTGTTTAAGTTGAAATTTCTGGAGAAGTTTTCTAAGAAAAAATATTTATAATTTTGTATATTTTCTATTTCGGGAAGTGAAAACTCCGTCTCTTACATTTCAACATGTTTTCTATGTTTCCAAAAAGAGAAAATGAAGATATTCTTTCGTAATTAGACGCGCCCTAAGTGATTCTCTATATTTTTATTTTGGATACAAGTTATGCCGATCATAAAAAGTAAAAAAGAAAAGGTAAAAACTTCTTTGCAATAGACAAATTATTATTCATACATGAGGAGTTATTCTTTCACCCTAGTCTCATTTTGCAATTATTTAGGGTTGTGTCTTAATTTAAGTAGATGTAAAATTTAGGGTAAATAAAATATATATCCAAACTTCTTGTTTCATATATTCAACTTACTTTTTTTATTGTCAAAATATGCATCAAACCGAAAAAATTCGTTGCATATCCGTTCTATTTACCCTATAATTTATCTATAGGAATTATCACAACCACTTTAGTTTGCAGCCTGTGGAAATCATCAATGCGGACCATGAACAAATTTACCTAGTGCTACAAACCCATTTAATGCCAAAAATCACATTATACCCGTGGACAACCTATTTTCCCAACTCTTTTCAAATTTAGTACAAAAACTAACATGATAAAGTTAACATACGAATCAAATAAGAGATTAAACCTAAACTGGAAAGTGATATGTGATTAGGACTTAACTCGCTGCATGTATGGCCCAAGCATTGCTGTATCAAATCAACTGTAATGTTCATAGCTTAAAGTTTCAATATTTTCAATTCTGTTGCAAAAGATAATTGCAACATAATCAAACATCATGAAAGCAACATTTACACCATTAATGTCAAATGTGGTCTTTTACCACTAAGGATACGAGACGTGATTGACTTACTCGGTGAGTTCGACCAGAGTTTTCTCAATGTCTTTCCGTACACACAAGGATACTGAGGATAAAATCCAGTTGGCATGTTTGCTTGAAATACGGAGTAAATTATACATTCAATTCAGATTAATTTAGGTTCCTGGGGTCAGGTCTGGCTCAAATGGAATGAGTTTATATCAAATATAACAATGGATACCAAAAGTAATCAACTAAACAGATGGCAAATTCAACAGAGTTTAAATTCTCAAACCCACAAACAGAACTTATCAACTACAAATAAACAAAAAGTTATGGGTTCATAGGGTTAGTAGCGTAGGAGTGTAGGACTAATTAGAAGTTGCAGGGTTTGGGACTCAAGGACTTGGAAGAAATCTGTCAAATGGGAAAATTTATACAAAACACCCTAAATGCTAAAAGGCTTGATCGGGTACAAGTGTTCCCTGGGTACTCTTTTCACTCTAACCTAATAAGGAAAATAGTTACCTACTTCAGTCACCACATTCATATGCAACTGTGAATGAGTTTTCATATGGAATAATTATTTCTAGTAGAAAGAATATATATATCATTTTCATGTATATTATCATTAATAAGAGTATCTAGCACAAAGAATACTTCACTGCAACTAATCGAATAACTGTTCAAGTATTCCAAAATGACGTTGGTAGCATTTTAATCAGGAGCAATAACTGTAACAAGACCAAGAACAAAGATATAATAATTACATATATGAGCATTCGGTAACTTACTTGCTTACTTACTTACTTACCTGTCTTGCTGGTGCACAAGCTACCAAACTCAAATAAACATGAGGTGAACTAATGAGAATTTATCTGATTTGTAGTTATCGACAGATTAAATGAACTCGGACGATCTTGACCAATTTATAACAGAATCTACAAATAGCTTGCACAAATAGGAATCAATGAAATCTAACGTGAGGTATAAGCACAAGTTTTGAGACAATAATATGTAAAAGATAGGTGAAAATATATCATGAAATTTATTAGAACAATGCTTCAAGTATCAATTACAAAGTCACCAAACAAATGAACGAACTCCATTGGGAGGAAATAACTATCTAAGTCAAAGCATCCACAGCTTTAGAGCTGAAAAAAAGTTTACCGAATTCAACTTGTACTACATCTTTCAATGCATGAAAATAAAGATTAGCCAGATTTACCAAATCCAGTTCCTGTTTAATGAGTATTTGCAGCTGTACAAGGTTTGTTGAATGGTCGGAGTTAGCCCCAAGCCATAGAACATGCATAGTTAACCACCAATTTGCCATCGAATCCAAAATTCTGCAGCAACAAAGCAAGAGTAGTTGGATAAAAGAATAACAGCATTTATCAGATATGCAATCTACATTCCATCTTAATAAGATTTCAGAATCATTAGCTAGCCTCTACAAAAACCATTGCTAGATGAAAGTCATCGTATATTATTTACAATAACAGATCCAGGTATTAGTCAACCTTAATATAACAAATGTATGAAACTAATCAACGTTATCTTTGCATAATGGAGGACGTACTAGAAATAGAAGAAGAAGAATATAACGAGACATTAAAAAAATAGCCATTTAGATGCATAAAACTTACATCATACAGGTCATTCACTAGTTGATCTGGACTTGGAGAGAAGGCACTATTCAAATAAACGAACTACAAAAGGGACAAAAACGAAAACATTTTAATCATGTTCTCATAAATTTTCACACTTGAACAAAAAAAAAAAACTACTTACCAGAGTCTCCCTATGCAATTGGCGGCGAAGAAATTCAATCACCTTAGAAAATTTATCAGTTCCAGCAATCTGAAAATTCATTCAATTAAACCATTCATCTAACTAGCAATAACATCGTCAACATTTTTGTTTAAACCAAAATGTAATCAAGAAGTAATGATAGGCAGCACAAGAAGTTAACAGCTCAGGCACAATTTCATAATGTTATATTATTATTGAAACAAGTGAAAATATGATCATGTTACAGATAACGTACATAGCAGTTTCACCTGGGGTTTTGAAAAACCTGACTCTTAACCTCCAAACAGAAATTAGGACTTCTAATGATAATATACAATTAATAACATACAAAACTAATTAGGTTACAGAGTACCTTGAATTTGGCTTGTTTGAGAATCGGAGCATCACCGGTAGCTCTCAGATGCACAACAACTGCAAATCAAAGTCAATACGCATGATATATAAGACTACAAAAACCGAATCAAACAATAGCATAATGAATTAAGATAAAAATTAGAAAGAGAAAATATATAAGCAGTTGTTGTTCGAGTTTGATGAGAGGTGAACTGACCTTTACGCGAAGAAGTCGGAGAGTCGGAAGCCATTGAAACGGTTTGTTGTTCGACAGACGAAGACGAAACGTAACAACTTGAAGGTGTATTGGGGAAATTGTTTTGGGCTCGTTACATCAACATTTATTTTTTGGGCCTCCGAGCCCAAATCATTTTTTCTTTCGTGGCAAAAAATATTATAATAATCGAGTCAAAAGAAATCATCGTTAGTGACAAAAGTAAAAATGATTATTATAATAAAAAATTGCTAGTTAAATTTCGCACAGAACCATTTATTATGTAATTTTTTATTACTCCTCTTTTAACATTTTTAAATAGCTTTTCGAAAAGAAAAAAAAGAAAAAAAAAAACATGTGAAATGTACAACAGTTATTTGTCATTGTTAATGCTCTAACACTAAATATATAAAAATATTCTTTTTGAATATATCTTATCTTTCTATCTGAAAACTTTTTCCTAACATCAATTAACCAATAAAAAAGACAAAATTTTGGTTCCTTTATAACGACAATCATAACAAGTGTTGTCACAATCAGCAGATCTACACAAGTAATGGATTAGTGTCTCAACCTCTATGTACAACAAGACTCTCAATCTCTTGACCATGATTTTGCTACAATACTACTTCAATTTCTTCAGAGCTACTACGACTTTTTACTGATGCATCTTCTTTCTCGAGTTCTCGTATCAGTTTTTCAATCTGTCTCCTATAAACAGGCATGAAATGATCGGCTATCATACTGTGCGATAATCTAATTTTACTGTATAATGATCGCGAAGTCAAAAAAATCCCTACTTTATCTTCAACCACCCGATCATCATCATTATCTGCGTCACTTGAAGATGTCTCGTCATCGGTTTCACTCTCCACAACTACTTGTGGGATTGTGACTATATGCATAATCTTTCCTGCAGGAAAAAATCTATGTGCTTCTTTCGATTCAGGTTCATTGCTTTCTAATGGGCTTTTACGACCCTCAGCAATAGCCGCCTCCTCTTCTTCCCTCATTTCCTTTGCCACATCAGCCTCCTCACCTTCACTTTGGTCATATAGCTCGTGTTCGAGTTTTTCCCATAATTCAAATTCAGTCATTCCATCTTCATGAGTACTTGCCACGTCAGCATTGCCTTCTTCATCGTGAAGCTCATTAGAATGCCATGTGGTTGCTTCATCTGAAGAGGATACAGGACGTTCAAGAGCTGTTGATATACTTTGGGTTTCAAGGTTGGAAGACAACGGTTCTGGAGAATTGGCACTTGAAACAGCGGCTCGACGGCGCGGACCCATGCATGACCATGATGATATATTGATAGAAGGACGTGACCATGCAGCCTGGGCCATGGTTTGGGCTCTCCTCATTACAACCTACAATCACCATCATATGCAACTTTTCACGCCTACCATTACTGTACAGGGCACATTTCGACCCAGTTACTTATGAACTGATCGATATGAGTTGCTTTTATATCTCAAACGGCCAAATTCCAAAAATTAAGAAAAACGGGTCAATAACTTGAAACTCACCCAAGTCAACCTTCCCCCACAAGGATTTAGATTATTGGTTTTTTGTACATAATTAACATGCTGATTATGTTCGGAGAAACTGGAAAATGGTCAAAAGGTGTTACTTTCAACCCGAACCCACTTTGGCCTGTTCCTATAATTATTAAAACGAGAGCATGGGATTTACCTGTGTACCACTTGAAACAGGGCGGAGAATTTGCCCAGCTCCAGCAACTTTAGCTTTAGCACTTGCGATTGATGGAAGTCGAGATCCCAAGGCTGTTGCAGACCGATAGAATGTCCTAAGAATCCTTGTATGCTCAATCTGGGTCCTGAGATCGTTTAGCCAAGCTGATGCTGTAACCTATACAAACAAATAAACTCTGACTGTAATGCCCCTAAACACATTCCAAAAACTCTACGAATTTAGTAGTCAATATCTGACGTTACCTCTGCACGTAAATCATCCACTGAAGCTGCTGAAAACGTTGGGACCAGATCCGCCCCATTTATAACAGATGTGATGAATTCATTACCCGAATCCGCCAACTCCCATGTCATACAAGCACCTAACCATATTAATAGCTATCTTATATAAACATTGCCAACAAATGTGAAGAAACAATACGAGAACCAATAGACATCCATAACACGATAATAATAAGCAATATGATCAAGATAATTTAAAGGTGGCATCTGCAATATAATGGGTCAATTCTTAGTATTGGGTCAGGCCGGACTGATAGACCCAAAAACAACTTCCGGCCCTTCTTAAAAAACAGAAAGTAAATTATTCAAATACTAAATGTTTTAAAAGACTGTATGTATTAAAAACACCTATTTTAGCTATAAAAATTTACTCCTGTAAAAGAATAAGAATAACCCAACCCAACCCAACCCGACCCGACCCATCCATGAGCAAATGTAATAGATCACAAACCAGGAGCAAATGTAACACAAGTAGTTGTAGATAGTTCTTTCTGCTCCCGCAAAACATAAGTTAAAATTGCAGCAGTTCCACCACCTAAAGAATGTCCGACGATCTGTACCCGGAATAAACTTTTAAAGATGCATACGACAAAACAAATTGATAAAGATAATAATAACGATAAGGCTATTAGGTTATGGTCAATACCTGAAGCTTATAATCTGGATGATCTTGCAATGCTTTAAGAAGAATCGGAGTTGCAAGCTTTGCAATCCATCGAGCAGCTGCAACCATTCCACAGTGAGCATAACCTAATACCAAATCACTAACTCCTCCTTCCTGCACAACCGTATGATGGAACGGTACTACTGCTCCAGTTGCAGCAGTTAGAGTATCCTTTATGCTATGAGTTCCACGAATCAATAAAAGCAAAGTTTTTGTCTTGCGGTTAACTAATATTGTAAAAGCCGGTTTCAAAATCTGCAAGTATTAAAAAATAAGACCAACTAACATCTCAGGTAAACCCCATTGTCATATTCAAAAGAAAATATATATGTATTCTTTCTGGTGGACAGACACAACTTACTCCAGCTTTAGGTTCCTGAATAAGAACGTCTTCAGGTGAAAAGCCCGTCTGCTCTAAAAATACGGGAAATGGTTTTTTTGAGAAATGCCAGCAAAGAGTCAACAAGTCAAGGAGATATCTAAGCTCGGAAACTAGTTCAGATCCTGTAAGTTCCCGACTTTCTTTACCTCCGAATACACTACTAACATGCAAATTCCCCTGTTACCAAGAAAAAAATGTATAAGCTCGATCCTAATCAAAAACTTATTGTCATTGTTATACTAAAACACACTAATTTGCATATTTAATACGGCAACTATATTATAGTAGTTGCAACATTTAAAACACGTCATAACTAAAGTACAAGGCTCTGCACTTGCATCCTGTTCTCAAAATTTGAGCATAAATTGAACATCTAGAAAATGCATTGTTGAAAATATAAGACAACAACCATTAACTAATTAGTAACCTGTCTTTTTAACAAATAACTGATCCCAAAAGCCAAATCTCCAATAGGCCATTTCCCCAAAGTCTCTGAATAAGTAAACCGAAGAGTCTCTGACAACGTTGAAATAGTTTCCAACCATGTTGCAGGAGCCTGGATTAGCCTATGAGAAACTCGTTCAACTCCCGAAGGACCATGACTCTGCACAAGACTATCACTTTCTGCATCATCTTCGGTTGTCGTAGGCGTTTGTAGTTTCTTATTTAAAGTATAATACAACAAAGCAGCAGCACCAGCTGCAGTTGCCATAGTTGCTGTTGCCATGATTTTATCAACCCAATAATATCTGTTACAGAAAAACCGAACGTACCATGAAAATAAGTTTCTATGAACACTTCTGTATAAGTCTCTTAAATATTTTCTTTAAAGACAGTTAATCTCAAATTTGTAAAATTCACATTAACTAAAATTGTAAACAAAGAAATCAAATTACATTATCTACAAGTAACACTTTCATTAATCACGTCTTAAAGTAATGATTTTTATAAAGTACTAATAATCATGGAAAATGAGGATAAAACCCTAAAAGGGCAATCAAGCAGATGAAAACTGTAAAAATAACGATGTACGAAAGCATATAAATGAGGATATAGTTAATTAAACGTTGAAGGTGATCAGTATTTACAAAACCAAAAGTCTAAAACCCTAAAAACCCAGACGTTGATATACGGGTTTATACGAATTAATCAATCGGAAAAAAACATGAAATAAAAAAGGGTTTGATTAGGTACCTGAGGAAAGAAAACGCCCTGATGTTTATTAAGATGTTTGGAAGGCATGCGATGATTAACCGAATGAATCGAGAAACGTTTTTTTTCTTATGAAATACAAATTTTAGAGGAGTGGTTTGAATAGAAATTAGATTAGATTAGATTAGATGGGATGTGTGTGTTTGATGAAAAGTTGGCAGAAAAACGAGGTTTTGGGAAGAATTATAACCGACCTGCTTTTTCTTCTTTTTTTAACTTATATTTTATTTGTATATATATTATATATTATATTTATATTATTATATATTTCGTTTTTTTGGTAAATATGAAACGGATGGAAGAAAATTGAAGTTCGTGTGAAAATGGTAGGTGGGCAAATTCTTTTGACCACTCATATCTGACGATTGATTTTACCTTTTTACTATTTTAGTATTACGTTAATATTTTTTCAACAGTATTGAAACATTATCAACTGATAAATGATCAGTTTTCAAAAATACTGAACTCATCAGTTGTCAAAAATATTACATACAAAACGACAAAAAAAAGAAAAGGAATAGGCCCGCATGTATCCATCTTCAAACGTCTTGTTGAAAAAGTAAATGGAGGACGAAGTGGGAAGATGGATGGAGGACCAAATGGTACCATCCGATGACGTGAAGGACATGCCAAAGACGCTAGCGATAGTAGTGGTCTTACTTTGATTTTTAGTAATCACGACTTTGGAAGTGGGTTCCAGTACGAGATACGTAGTAATGACTATACAATGTTGCAAATAAAACTTATGAGCTTCATGTTTGTTTGACATAGAGAATTATTGTCTCCGTCTCAATATAAGTGTTCATAATCAATTTTCACCAAATTTAAGAAATTACATTGTCTGGTAATAAAGATAACACTTTTTGTAAAGACTTTCATGTATCGATTTTGAAAAGAAGTATATCGAGGGTAACTTGCTAAAGTTATTATATGCTTTATATATTATCATGGTATGATATAATTTGACAAAAGTTTTAATTTTGAAATTTTAAGTTGTAATAAAAGAAAGGTTAAATGATTTATAGATACGTATAGACATATACAATACATATAATAATAATAATAATAATAATAATAATAATAATAATAATAGCAATATAATGCAGTTTGATATTCAACTCCTATAAAATTTTAAGAGTAAGAGTATAACACTTAATATCTCTGAATTTAAAATGTGTAATTTTTTTATTGTACCTATTTAATAATTTTCATATGGTTTTTACTCTTAAGGTATATATTTTAAATATTCACTTTTAGACACCAAAGTAATTGTTATTAATTAATCAACAAATAATAAGTATAGTATACAACTATACCAGGGTTGCGAATTACAATATTATATTGTGCTTTATAGTGGTATATAATAGTATTAATAAAAGTAGATTATCACATATAATAATAAACATTTAATTTAATTTAATAAAAATAAATCAACGTGTCGAAGTTCATATATAATGAATAGCAACATTTACTTATTTATCATTAATTAATAGTAAAATTAATATTAATTAATTAATCAAATAATGGATGGATGGATTGTTACATTGAAGATTCGAATTCCTTACTTGAATTCTTAATTTAAAATTGAATAATTATAATTATTAATTATAATTATGTATCCTTCTAGCAAAAGTTCCTACTCATCTTTTCCAAGATGAGGTTATCACATTTGCTAAAATTAACAATAGATACAACAAAAAAAAACTAGTGATGATAATATAAAGTTATTTTTCACTCGTTTTTTATGTGATTTGAGGGATGATTTTTTTTTTTCTTTTTTACATTTGAATTTAGAAAAGAAAAAGTGAATGATCTAGAATCATGCCTTACCAACTCTCAAGCCGACTTTCGTTCAAGCGTTGCTATATGACCAAGTCCTCAAAGATATTGAGTCAAAATTTGAATATATTTTTTAAACAAGTATAAAGCTTGTTCGATAAATGACTTTGTAAAATAAAATATATTTTATATTTTTATGTGCGTGAATAAAAAATAATAATAATTTAAATATAAGTTTATGTAAAACAGTAAAATGGTATTGCTTAAAATTTATTAGGTAAATTTAATAAACCATAACATATACACTCTCGTTATCTTTTAAATATATAGATATTGTAGAATTTCACAACATTTTTCTTTAACTACATTTTTAATATTAAATTATTAGATAAGCCATTAATCATAGTTATTTTGGTATTTTTGTTTATACATAACATGTAGATGTAGATGTTGACGAACTCTAATACAACAATATTAGTTACGTTGAATGTATGACGTATCTATAATCTATAACTAACAGATAATGTATTTCTACCATCGGATTTTAAAACATGAAATTATACAAAAACATTAATATAATTTTTATATTGATACATTATATAGAAAATTTAAATTATATAAAAAATTTGATTACATAAAGAAAAGAAAAAGAAATTAGAGAGATATGAAAATGAAATGTATGCTTACAATATCAATGAAATTACCTTTATCAATTTGCATAACAATTATCATAATCATAATTGACCATTTATATGTTTAGCATGGTAGAAAATGTATTAGTATTTAATATCGATTCCATATGATAGGCCTTATTTTAATAATAATATTAATATTAATATCTTATGTTATTTGATTAAAATAATAATATGATAACAAATTTGATAAATTCAATTTTTTAACATGATATTTTTAAGGATTCATTAAATGATGACACATCACATTGTAATTTGTAGGTGGGATATATCACATAAGTTAGTGGGATAGCCACTTAGTATATAGAAAGAAAAAAAAAAAGAAGATTTAATATCGTATTCGATTCGAGGACAAAATAAAGACTAACAACTTTCACATGAGTTTTTTTATTTATTTATTTATTTAATTTTTGTTTCCGATTCTGTTGGGTTAGACTGATGAAAGGGCCCAACCTCATGGTTAGTGGGCTTATTTGGCATTGTTTAGTTGGCCTTGGTTTAAACTTTAAAATGAATATAAAAAAAGAAGTCATCAGTCAATTTTAGGGTTTTGAAGTTCATCGTATCGTTTCAGAGCTCATAGCCTCCTTTCGTGAACAAGAAGAAGAAGAAGAAGAAGAAGAAGAAGAAGCAAGAAGAATGGGTCACTCGAACGTCTGGAACTCGCATCCCAAAACTTACGGACCTGGTTCTCGTACCTGGTTAGTAACCAGTTTCACCTTTTTAATTATTCTCTGACCGCCTCATTTTATTCATGCTTATATTTTGCTATCGTCTGCTCAATTCTCCTCGTCTTTCATCTTTGAATAGTTTATTATATCTTATTCCTGTTTATATAGCTTTGTTTATGGATTTTAGGTTAGATTGTGAGAATGTAAGCTAACTTGTTTTTGAATGTACAACTCATGACTACATTTATTTTTTATTAAAACCAAATTAGTTATATATTTTGAACAGTGAAATTTGTTTTTTTATTTAATATGTAACTAACTGTCTGTAATATATGTTGGTAAGAACTAAAAAAGACCTAAATTTTGCTATTAAGGAGTGAATGTGTGTTGTTGTAGCATTTTCTAGCTACCTTGTTTATATGTTGTTCATTATTAGTAATTATACAATACAATGGCAAAGTCTATGCTAATGTATATTAATGTATATCTAAATAAATGGCGGTGGTGTTTGTGAAAGCTTATTTTTAAGAGCTTATAGTATTTGAAATAAGCATAATTTTTGGTGCTTTTAAAGTGAATTTCATTTTCCCCTATGGTAAGCTAAAAATACGCACTCCCAAAATACTCGTAAGGGCTTTTTGGCTTTCAAATATGCAATAAGCCATAAGTGTCTTCAACTCTGCATGCTTAAACATTTCTTAACAGAAACGTATATTGAGTTATTGACCAAACTCTTTAAGTTTACATCAGGATGCAAATGCTTGTTTCATTAGGATATGCCCTTCATCTTACATGGATACAAGTTGAACAATAGGTCACAGGATACCAATTGTTTGCACAACTATTGATGTCTTTTACTTGGCTTTTGAGTTGATAATAGTTGGCCATGTAGTATTAGTGAGTTTAGTATCAGTTTTCATTTGTCGATAAGGTCTCAATACTTGGCTTTTGAGTTGATAAAATAGTTGGCCATGTAGTATTAGTGAGTTTAGTATCAGTTTTCATTTGTCGATGAGGTCTCAATCCATCATATTCTCTTTCTTTTTTGTTGTTTGTTCCCTTATTGATCACCAATAAGGTTAATGATTTGTCTTTTGTTCTTGATTCTGCTGTATCAGCCGTGTATGTGGTAACTCACATGGGTTGATCAGAAAGTACGGGCTCATGTGCTGTAGGCAATGCTTCCACAGCAATGCAAAGGAGATTGGTTTCATCAAGGTTAGTTCACTTCCCATTTCAGCGATTATTGTTACACTATATTTAGTGTAAAAAGTTACCTTTCTTTGAAAATGCTTACACTAAAACTCTTTGAACTACATTGTATACACTAAATTTAGCACTTAGTTTTTTACAATAATTAATTTGAATTTCATATTGGTATTATTCAGTTCTGTATTCGTTGCCTTTGACCTCATTTGCTGTTTTCGTTGTTATTCCTCACTACTTTATTTTATTTATTTGCCAATCTGCCTTTGTTTGATTTCCTTTTTATTTTCATTTCTTCTTTACAGTATCGTTGATTAGAACCAATCAGGAGAGCAGTTGAAGTTTGCAATCTTAAATGAAAAGTTGATTCCAATATTTTTATTAGCTTTGTTGATGAGAAACAGTTTTTCATCTTCATTTTTGAACTAGTGTTATGCATGTATGACATTCTTAAAGTGTTACTCTTAAAGTACAACGGATGTGGAAAATACTAGTCTTAATATCCAATAAAACTTAGAAGTTCAAAACATAATTATATAGTCGGATCAATTGGATAACAGACGAATCAGTCCTCTTTTTTTCATCTTATTCTAGAATCTTCATGGTTTGGGTTTACATGTTAAACTAGGAATGCACAAAATACGCATAAGCCTCGAGGTTCAGTGAGTTTGTGCTAGAGTTTGTGTACAAAATTCAACACACAATGAAATATTTATGCATTGATAACTGATACAAAATAATCATGAAAATGGGATCTTGATGTTGTGACTAAACAACTCACTGAATATTAACCACTACATGAGTGAAATGTAATCTGATGATGAATCTATACCCATAGGGGTAAACCATTTTAGTCCATAAACTCATTCAGTTTACAACATCAATAGATAGCAACTTTATGAGGTGTATGTATTCGATGCGCATAAAATAAACACAATAGTTTCACATTTATCGTGCACTTCAGTTTTCAAAAAGCACGAGAGTTTGAAAACTCACCTTAGGTTCTTGTAAAACATAAATGACTACTATCAGAACCTAAACAGTCAACCCATGGTTACATTTAGTATGTTTTTAACTTGCAAAACTTGAAACTTGATATTTTATAACTAAAACAAGTCGTGTAGTCATTTTAGTCAAAATATCAGTTAAGTGTAACTTTGTCATTTTGACCTAAATTTCATGTTTAGACTCTCATATTTGTTTTTAAACTATTCTCAAATCTTATTTAAAGAGTTTTGATGAATGAAATATCTTATAAGACCTTATAGAACATCAATTACAAAGTTATCTTTGAAGTCATTATCTTTAAATGGCATCTTATACATTGTTTTAAATCTCATAGGCATCTAAACATACTTTGACTCAAAGCTAATACTTAAGAGTAATTCTGACATAAAAATCACTTTCCAACTTATTTTGGTGCTCAAATTACAATACTTTGAACACTTTACTTTGAAACTCCATTATTACTAAATTGTGATGAATTAATTTAGATGAAAAGAAATGAAGTTATACCTTAATTATAGTACTTAAAGGGATGTAATTGCTTTCTTTTACTTTATCTTTTTTGTTGTTGTTGTTGTTGTTGCTGGACTATTTAATCTATTCGACTTTATCACTAATATATTTAATACATATTGGTTTCTTGTTCTTTTCAATAATAATTACATGTAAAGGAGATAAAAAAGACTAGAAGAGCTTGTATATTGATGAGAAGGTAAAGTTACTTAGTTATGTAGTCTAGCTTTAATTCTTAAGATGACATTCTGATAACAAGACAACACAGCATGATAGTTCTAATTGTTGTCATCTTATAATTTATCAAAGTGTTTTTTGAAACGAGTCTTTAAATTTCACTAACTTATATTTCTTATTCACAAAGTATATACTTTAAGAGTTGTATATTTAGCTTAAACTTAAATATTTTAATGTTTAAAAATTTTAGTAAGCAAAATATATTTCACAAAGAAGACTATAAGTACCATAATAAATACTAACACAAAAAATTTAATTGACACATTTCATTTATTTAATACATACTTCATATTTATTTTATAACTCTTAAATATTATTTACATGACACATGTTTGTTTGATTATAGTATTGGTTATAGTTTTTGATTTGAAATTATTACCTACTTTTTGATCAAAATATTTGGTCGTTACACCGTTCAACTCTAACAACATGTTGCATAGACCACGAGATAAGGGTGAAACACCGTAATTACTTTTAGACACCACTACAAACATTGAAATAACAAAATTACACATCTTTAAAGGAGGTGCGGCTGGTGAACAATTGAAGCCGCTGGAACATCGAAAGACAACATAAGTTCTGAATAAATCACCCGAGAAGTAGAAATAGAGTTGCTGACAGAAGTGTTGAAACCGAGAATTGGTATAATCGAACATAAATGAAATACTACGGTGGACAAACAAGGATGAAGAAATGAAAAGCGACGGAGAAATGGTTGAAACAACCATTGGCCATTCAAAAAGCATTTTCGGTTTAAATCTTTCGACTATGAAATTGAAGAAAATTACAGGGAAATGAAAAAAATGATGAAAGGCAGACCAACTGAAGAACGTAAAATGTTTGCAAAGCTGTACTGAGAATGGAAAACGGAAGAAATTGAAGGCCCTCCGGCCTTGGGTAAAAACCGGCGAGCGGAGGAAGCGTTTGAATTTCTGAAGGAGTGTGAAATTTGAAAAAAATTTGGGAGTCACTTTTTTTTTTCTATTTTTTAAATAGCGAAAAATTGATAATAGTGCTAAAACCCGTACAATGTACGGCCGTATGAATGTGTTCAATATAAAATGTTGTGAGCATCGTTAACTAATTTAGTAAGGGTATTAATACACTTAGATAAAATGTTGTACTGAATTATATAGAGCCAATGACATTTGGTTAATCATATGAAGTGAATAATATGGAAATGTCAATCGATTTAGGGGTTTGAATAAGCTATAATATGCGTGAGTCTGTTTAGAAGTTTCCAAACTAAAATGAAGTAAGTTATAAAATTAGCTGCAATTTTGTGATATCAGTCAATTAATAATTGTAGATGATGTTGAATTTTGATTTGAACTCATCTTATAGGTAATCAATATATAAAATTAGAGAGTCTTTATTTATGGCTGTTAATATGTTAAAATTTAATTCAATGATCATTAATATTTAAGGTTGTCGTACAATTTGAAAGATATTGTATATAAGAATACATAAGCTTGATGATGTGTATAGTTAAATGTGAAAAGAATTATAAAATGACAATAATAATTTTGTATATTTAATAATATGTAATTTGTGCCGCGTAAGTTAATCAAAGCATAATTATATTCACTTGATCCTGAGCGAACTGTAGATTCAAACACTTTAACCTTATAAATGATTAGAAATTAGTATATTGTCAACACGTAAACAAGCTAAACTTGTAGTTTAAGATTTATTAATCAATGTTCAGTAGGTTGGTCAAAATCAATTAGTTATATGTTCATAATTTCTAACTCTAGTTATAATGACAGCGTATTAATTATTGGGAGTCAAACCATACAGACATGGGACCCAACGGTGAAATAGCAATGCATGCTTTAATGATTTTGTGTGATAAGACAATTCTATAGTTTTATAAATAACCGATTATAGTTGCCGACAGTTTTTATATGCAAGTGACTGTAAAATAAACATAATTGTTTTTCTACAAAAATACCAATATTATATCATTATTGGTACAAAATATTAAAAGAAAGGGGATAGTATGCATGTTGTCAACAGTACGATCATTTAACGCTATTGATTTTTACACTTGAACTTTTCAATATCTACACAATTAAACTTTCATTTAAAACAAACAACACATAACTATTTATGGTTTTAACAGCACACACCAATTTCCTCATCTTTTATACCCATAAACAAATACAGATTATTACTTTATTCAACAAATGGTTCACTATTATGGTGACATGTTATAGAGTCAATAAAGTATGCAAAAGGAGCATGACTCTCCAAGTTTTTTTATTCGTAAGCGGCCGGTTTGGAAGTTTGCATGTGGACTTTCTGTAATGGTACGGTGGGCTGAACCTGACTAATTAATTCGACTTTAAACTAAAATAACACGATTCGAAGCTTATTCGATCATCTAATTTAAAAATTCAAATGATTACAAAGTTATTTAATATACAAATATAGCTACATACATAAATCATTTATGAATTATATGAAGATATATATATATATAATATACATATAAGTTACTTATGATGATTTATATAAACAATTAGTGGTATTTTATACGGTTAAAGTTACAAAATTTAAAATATCATCTTCTTTGAGTTAAAATACATAAACATAACTCTACCCAAACCCAAATAACTCACATTTTATTCGGTTTGGTTTACTGGTTAAATAATAAACTTGAATAATTCAAAAGCTGAATATTTAATCGAATAATACTCCTATCATACAAGAGAAGAAGTTCTCTATTAATTTTTATATTTTTCTTTTGAAGGTTTCTTTTTTCATACAATTAATAACTCTTTTTCTTATAAAGATAGAAAATGTGAGTATTATTTTCAGCTGATTTGTTTTTATATAATAATAACAAATAAAATAAGGGTGAATTTTATATACAGTTAAAAACACTTAATTTTAAGTATTATTAGATTAAAATGAGAATAAAAAATATAAATAGTAAAATTCAAAGGACAAAAAATGTTAGTATTTATAAAATTTTTAACACATAATAACATTAAACATTTGTACCGTTAACGATAGATATGTTATCTCATAGAATAAAAGGAGTCCGGTTGGTGATGGATTATTTAATAATCCTTATCCTTATGGTTATTAAAATACAGCCTTCACTACTCGCATAAAACTCGCGTTCCACGTAGTGCAAAACAAACATTATATATGAAAGCACACTAACTATGACAAAATAATTTTCTTATTATAATTTTACTATTTGTCAGATTTACCTCACATAAAGACGTGAATAAGTAGTAGATGTTAATGGTAATTAAGAATAGCGTAAATGATTAAAATTGGTAATGTATTAGTTTGAAATGTTTTATGTATGTAATTTTTTTTTTTGTTTTTGTTTAGGTATGTATTAAATATGAAAATTTCATATTAATACCTTTGCAAAGTTGATTTTTAATTGATGATATTTGAAATTGCTAATTAGGTAGTCACGTAACTCGCCGACTGAACAATTTTTGCCTCGTACACTTTAAATCAAATAGTTATTTGTACATCATGCATATACATTTGTATATTTGCATCCCTCACTTGATGGTGACACTTTTGCTTAATGCAATAACGTTTAAGGGGATTTTGTTGATACGACACCAAGTATTAGTTGTTCTTAAATTCATGTAGCCTCACATATTAATATTAATAATGATATATACTATCACTACCCATGAATTATAACAAAATTTTCATTTAAGAAAGCTAGTAACTTTATGGAAGAACTTTTTTAAAGATTACGGATTGATCCGAGAAGAAACAATATATAAACGATGAAAATGAATATTATCTTCAAGGCCTTTTTCACTCTCTATTCCAATAATCTCAAATATGCCTTTGTTCCAATAATCTCCAGATCCAGTTTGTATAGTGGCCGAGTCGGTAATTGTGAACACAAAGGATGGCGACTCTAGTTTATATGATTGCCAAGATCCAGTTTAGAATTCTGGCCACCATGGCTTGATTTTGTTTGTGTTAATTATTTTGATAATTAAGATTTGTAAAATTAGGTTTGTGCTTATATTTGATGTTGATTTGGTGGCATTTTCAGTTAAAGAATCTCACATCTGGGTGTTTGATTTGATATCTTGATTTGGTGGTATTTCCGGCCATGACTACCATCGTTTTCGTCATCTCTTCGTGTTCAGATTTAGCTATCGAGTACCTTTCTGTAGTTCTCCAGCAACAAATTTCCGCCAGATGGTGATGGTGGTGGGTAATGGTGACTCTGAAGTGGTGATGGTGATGTTGGTGTCTGTATAGACGATGGTGATGATCTAGTGGTGTGATGTATGTTATGAAAATGATGGTGACAAAAAGAATTAATTAATTCTAAAAAATTAGAAGAACAACAAAAAGGGTAGTTTAATTATTTTATTTTTTTAGTGTTCAACAAATAATAGAAAAGTCACGTAAGGAAAAAAACCCAAGTAATGTAAGCACTACATTAGAATAAAAAATGTCATATAATTAAAATTATCGGATCGGCCGGCTACTATGTTAATTATATTGATACAAAATCTTTTAGATTGATATATATATATATATATATCTATATATAAACAATAAAATAGGTAAGTTGCATGTATAAAACATTTTTTACCTTATTAATTTTAACTATTTACCTTTAAAAAGAAAAATATAAAGTGTAATATATATAATTACAAACTTGTAGATTACCTTTAACATTTCATTATTTTTAAGTTAAAATTAAATCATTTCAAAAGTTACCATTTTCCAAAACAAGAATGAACTTTCTTATGCATGTAATACATTTTCAGCTAATTGTATTTAACATGTAAGTGTCTCGTATGTCATTTTATATATTCTTAACATAACGTACTCATCAAGCATCTTCATATATAGGGATTGGATCGAATACATTAATTTTTATTATAAAATAAATATAATAATATTTAGTCAAATTGTGTATCGGTCAAAATTTTGTACGTCATCATATTTATATTCTTCGTACATCTAATATGTGGAACTTGTCATTCTCAAATGGTATGAAATTAGTATCACCTGAAAATTCAGTGTGCATACTCGCAAAATTCAATGTGTGTCATTGAAAGATTCTGAATGCATCACGAGAATAGTCATGGTGCATTATGTGTTGGAATCTTTATTTACCTTTCAAAAATAACTAATGTTGTTTTGATTTAAAAATTGAAATTAATCTCACATAATGATCCAATAATTCAAATTGTGTCTTATTTATTTTAAATTAATTTTAATTTTACAATAATCAAACTTATCATTCCACCGTCACTTGTTGAGTGGTCCGAAGTTTCATTTTTAAGTAGATGATATTTGTATATTTTATAATTTTTATGTCTTTGATCTAATCGCTTACAGATCTCATCTATTGTTTTCTCAGAAACAGTAAAAATATGCATATAATATCAACTGATGCAGCCTTTATCCGGCAAGCATTCCCGTCGTCATCATATTGAATGATGCTCATTTTACTAAAAAATTGACACCATAAATACAAAATAAATATCTTTTGGTCCCGGCTAATAAATAACGTAACAAGTTATTCAGCTTACACTTTGTAAAGTTGATAATATCGTTTGTGATATGACCATCAATTACCCATTTTAACGAAAAGTCAAAAGTTATAATGGGAAGATACTATATAGAATATGATATTTTATTTTATTTATATTTATATTTAATATTAATATATTTATTATTCTTTGTATAGGGTCATCTAAAAGGCCGAATATGTAAATAATTGGGACCAGTGCTTCAATTCTACCTGCCTTTTTATGAGTATTTGATGCTCTCACTTTTCAAGGTTGAGAATAACCCACTTATTTCATCCACTCGCCTTTTGTTTCCCGTATTCATGTTGTAAGTAACTAGAAGAATACACAACTAAAACCATTTTCTTTTTTGATATGGATACAATACAATAATTACACACGATATGCACTGTTATAGTAAGTTACATGTACGACAACATACAAACATTGATGGTATATACGCACTATATACAAATTATTATACAATCATATATAAGAAGAAGTTGTTTAGCTGGATTTTTTTATATAATGGTAGGTGAGCGTAAAAAAAAGTAACTAATAAGTTTATTTTTAAGGGTTTATAAGATAAGATTAGAGACCTTAAATAAGCTAAGTTGAAGTTACTAAGCTAATAATTTAAAGTAGATAAGCTTTCAAGTCGTGAAAAATGAGTCTACTGATTTTTCAACTATCAATAAGTTTGTAAAACGGAAATATTAGTTTACTCGTCGTTATCATTTGAGCTTTTAGTTTTTTACACCACTATTTATTTATTGTTCTGATAAAAAAATAGACATAAAAAACACTTTTGATCTAGCGATACAAAATTAACCGATCAACTTAAATGTTATAAGTTTCACTTTTACTTGATATAACAATAATAAATAGATAATATACAGGGTTGGAATCGAGAAGAAAGTAAAAAAAATTAAAGAAGGGGGAAACAAATCTTAACTCTTGATTTCATCATAAATGAATTTTAAAAATCACAAATAATTTTAAAATTTAATATTCATCACAAATGAATGTTAAAAACATTTATATATGAAAAAATCAAGGGCTAAAATGTGCTCTTCTCCTTCCTCAAGATTTGGAACTTCCATATGGATCCTTATATTTGTCTTTTATATATTAAGAGATCTATAAAAAATACTCCGTAAACAATTACAATATATAAACTGAAATAGTGAGAGCAATTAATGAAAAAATTACTAATTATATCATTTGATCAAGGGTATTTAACAAACTAATCATTAAACTTACCTTTTTAACAAACTAATTTAACAATTCGTGTTTTACTAGGCGCCTTGGGCAATCATGAATTTAATTTTGTAGGGGTGTTCATCGGTTTGGTTTACAATTTTTTCGATTTAATCGGATTGGTTTCTTCGGTTTTGAAAATTTTGGGAGCAAAACCTAAAACTGAAAAGTCAACAAAGTTAGAATTTAATCAAATTCAACATATAAAACTATGAAATATGCACGATTATACAAAACAAAGCTATATAAGTCTAACCATTAATAAGTGTTATTTCTTAACTAAAATTGAGTTTACAAAGCATGAAACTATCAATGTCAAAGTCCAACCAAATATTTATTTTTCACAAACACATGATCGGTAAAAAAGTTTTTAAGTTTTCAAAATGCTAAACTCTTCAAGTCTTCAACCGAATTCAAAAAATCACATATTTATACTAATATATTTATTAAAATTGAATGAATTTAGTTTTCGGTTTAACCGAATTCGAAAAATTCAAAACCGAAAACCAAATATTGAATTCAGTTTTGGTTTTAATCGATCTGAAAACTTTTTATCAAATTCGGTTTGGTTTACCGGTTTTTATTCGGTTTCATATTCGGATTAAACGGTTTTAAATCGAATACTGAACACCCCTAAAATTTTATGCCTTGTATCACACTTTGAGTGGCTACTTTTGATTCGTGAGAGTCTGGGACCCACTGTCGATGTTGTTTTCTTTTTTGCAATAAATCCGTTATTTGAGCTTTTGACTTATAATTATTTAGTATTTGATTTTGATATATAAATGATTACTTTTCAAAATTCAAAATCGTCCAAGGCGTCTAATAAGACATAAATTGTTGAATTAGTTTTAAAAGGGTAAATTAAATGATTAATTTTTTAAATATCCTTATCATAATTAGTGATCTTTTCATTATTGATTGATTGATAAAAACACAACTAATCGAAAACTAAACATGATTAGTATGTCAAATTACACGAGTCCAAAGAGATACCTTTTATTAATTCTTAGAACATGACTACCAATATACTAAGTGTCACACACCAACTCCCCTTTACTATTTTCGGACACATTCTCTCTCTCACTCCGACTGTCAATTATTAACATTTACCGGCGAATTCCCGATGACTGTCGATGAGTTCTCACGATCAGTTCACATGGGAGTTGAGCTCTCCAAACGAATTTGTTACGGAAAAAACACAGTTTCAATGTCAGCTCCGAGAACACCGTCAATGAAGAAGTCGTTATCATCATCATCTTCATCGATGTCATCGCCGGAGAATTATATCCCGACAGCACCGATGGTTTACGCGGTGATAATTGATCCTTCAATTGTTGATAATCCTGATATTTGTAGCTACCAACCGTATGTGTACGGACATTGTGATCCGCCGGCGTTAGTTCCGTTACATATGCATGGAATTACGATGGAAGTTGATTGTTATTTGGATACGGCGTTTGTTACGCTTACTGGAATTTGGCGCGTGCATTGTGTTGCGTCAAGCGCGTCTTGTGATTGTAGAATTGCGATTCCTATGGGTAGACAGGTAATGTTATTAATTTTATATTTTTTATATTCTGTTAATTAAGGTTGAAATAATTTACTAAGTGTTTTACGTGCTACGAGTATATCACTTTCATCTAAAAAATTACTTTCTTTATTGTTTTTGTAATACAATTATTGGTGTATTTGTGTTGGGCTTTGACTTTAGGGGAAATGGAATTTGACTTTGAAGTAGCAGGTAAATGGTTGATTAATCATAATATTTTGTTTTGTTTAGGGAAAATTGTCAATAAATAATGTAAGAAGTTTGTAAAATGTTATTTCTTATAAAAATGGAACATAAATCTAATTTCTTCAATTTAGAAGAACATAAAAATGGGAAAATTGTCAAAAATGTTGAATGTGTTTTCCAAATTTGACAATATGTGGTATGTATGTTCCCCAAAAAGTGAGAAATTGGACTTAATTTAGTATGCTAGAATAGAATCATCATGACAGCATTGTAACATATGCCAACTTCTTACCTTTTTGTTGTTGTTGTTGTTGTTGTTGCTGCTATGTATGTGATAGTTTTATGATTATCTGAGGTGGTTTCAACATTTACTATACGACTTTTCTGTTTGTAGTTCTGAAAAGAACATGGTTTGGCTAACAGGGTTCAGTTCTAGGTATTGAGGTGAAGACCACTAAAAGATCATATTCAACACAGTTCAAAACTCCACAAAATGAAAAGGATGTAGAAAACGCAAACAACAATGGGTTTCTAATGAAAAACAACACATACATGTTCAAGATTTCACAGGTTTCTTCGACAACTTTGAACTATGATTTTACGATCAAATTTTTTAGACCAATCTTTTTACCCTTTGATGCACATTATTTCAAGGTTGATGGAGGATCGTATATACATGTTAACATTAGATGGTCTCAAAAAATGTTGTATCGAGATCACGAGTTTTGCTTTACTGCGCCTTTCACTTTTCCAGCTCATGTTGTGCCAGTGGTGAAGGGCAATCCTATGAAGGAAAAAGTGTTGCTAAATGTGAACTCTGGTACAGATACTGAAATCATTTGCAATATTGGTAGTCATCCTTTAAAGGTATGCACACTGTTTAATTTTCGGTTTAGTAATATATATCATATATGATTTTCATTCTTGTTTTCTCTTCTTTTGAAGGAAACAAGACGGCAAGTTGGCGAATTAGGCTTCTCGTATGAAGCAGATGTTCTGAAATGGTCCACTCAAGACTTATATTTTTCTTATTCTGTAAGGCCTCTTATCTTTCGTTTGTATCCAAAGGAGTAAATATGAAAACATGTTTTGACAATCGACATTTCTTTTCAGGTGTGCAAGGATGATATATTTGCTGGTCTACTACTGCAGACTCCATCTCTACACGATTATGACCAGAGAGATATGTTTTGCTTTTATCTTTTGCCGGGGAATGACAAAAGTACGAAGGTTAGTGGAAATGTTATGAAAAGCTTCAATAATCCTTCATTTTAGGTGTCATTTTTAACAGTATAACTAACTAATAGTTAATCTCATATGTGTGGTTACTGTGCATCCTTAGGCTTTTAGAAAGGAAGTGGTATTTCTAGTAGACATAAGTGGAAGCATGCGAGATGACCCTCTTGAAAAGTCAAAAGATGCAGTGATAGGTTATCTCTCGGAGCTTAATCTAGAAGATTCTTTTAACATCATAGCCTTCAATGAAGACATCCATTCATTCTCACCTTCATTGGAATTGGCAACTGAGGAATCAATTGCAAACGCAACTGAATGGATGAACACAAATATTATTGCTGAAGGAGGTACAAACCTCCTAATTCCCCTGAAACAGGTACTTGTCATCTATGTATGTGTTTCCTATAAGCACATCTGAATTTGTATAAAATATCTTCTGACTGATCACGATATTCAGGCATTCGATATGGTTGGTAAGACTACTGAATCTATTCCTCTCATTTTTCTCATTACCGACGGGACTGTTGAAGATGAAAAAGATATTTGTAATATGATGAAAGATCACCTTATGGATGGAGGAATTAATTGTCCTCGAATCAGCACATTTGGCATAGGTAAGAGATACCATTTATTAACTAGTACTGGTAATGTTACATAAATTAGTATTTATTAACTAGTACTGGTAATCTTACATAAGTTAGTAAATACTTGATCCAACTTCATTATGTGGGTATATTGTATCTTGTTAGTTATGCTTACAAAATTCTCAGGTTCATACTGCAATCACTATTTTTTGCAAATGCTCGCGCATATGGGAAGGGGATGCTATGATGCTGCATATGATATAGGTCAGTTTCGTCACCAACTAATATCTATAGGGAAAATTACACTTGATAATACTTTCACACACGACATGGAACCTTTAGCACTTGGAAGCCTGATATTAATGATATACTCCAACTAATATCTAAAGGGAGAATTAGCATCAAAAGCTAATTGTATATACATAACTTGGCATAAAAAATAGAAATTTCCAATATATCAAAAATTAAACATTTCAATTTTTTTTTTTTTTTTTTGAAAAAATGGCAAAATATCATACCTATTTATGAGATTAATCAGGTGAAATTATAGTTTACTGGTGTGAAATTAGCATCAAAACCTAATTGTATATACATACTTTTGGAAAATATATAAAATTGAAGGGTGTAAAATAAATTGTTTTGCAAAAACTAATATTTTTTAAACATTTAGCAAAAACGGGATCTTTTTGTGAAATTGAAAATAGAGTTTAGTTGTGTGAAATTAGGTGATAAAAAGATTGTGGAAGTGGAACCTTTAAGTTGAGGCCCACATGTGTTTTGCCCCATTTATTTTTGACTTAATGGCTGAATACTAAAAAAGGCTTTATTTATTAAGTCATTTATGGCTGTTTGGTTTTTGGCTATTCAGATGTTCAACACATAAAACAAACAACAATTAATTATATATGACTTATTCAGAACATACACTATATATCCAAACAGACTGTGTATCTATTCAGAACTTAATAAGAGAAAAAACAAACGGGGTTATTTTCCCATATTGATCTATATCAATTACATTTTCTTGGTAAACATAGTGGCATTTAAATAATTCTTTTGACCAGATTCAATCAGTGACCAATTACCACGACTGCTTCATAATGCTTCTTCTACTTTACTTGCAAACGTAACCATTGACGCCCTCAAAAATCTCGATTCACTTGAGGTACATTGCGTGACACATCGTTTATACTCAAAATCACTTGTATAAATCACTTCATACTCATTGAAATTGTCAAATTTTGCAGTTGTACCCGTTTCGTATACCAGATTTGTGTGGAAGCCCGTTAATTGTCTCTGGCCGATTCAAAGGGAAATTTCCTGACTTTGTTAAAGCTAGAGGTTTAGTGGCTGATATGAGCACTTTCTCAATTGACGTTAAAGTGAAGAATGCAAAGGGGATACCTGTGGACAAGGTAAAGACTTAATTTGAACACTTAGTTCCTATGGTGAACAAATAAGGTAAGTGGGCCTTCTGAAATAATCTGTTAGTGCTCAAATCCTTCAATTTCCTATTTTCAGGTCTGTGCGAGAAGGGAGATTGATACGCTCACTGCACATGCTTGGTTAGACCAAAATACACAGCTAGAGGAGAAGGTTTGTTTTTTTCACTTTGTGTTTTTAGAAGAATGATAAAACACGTAAACTGCACAGACAAAGTATGACTAATTAATTACAAATGACCTTATAAAAGTCCATTCCTACTAATCTTTTAAATTTATATAGCTATATCTATTTTAGTTTTGCACATTGTGTGACAACATCTTATTGGTTATAGATTGCAAAAATGAGCCTGCAAGTGGGGGTTCCTTCTGAATATAATCGCATGATTCTAGTTCAGAGTGACAAAGTAAAGACAGCCGTTGATTCGGTTCAATCAGAAGAGGTATACCTTTATATATACGTGTATAATAATTTTTGATATAGTACACATACACGTTCAACAACACACCTCACCCGAGTATTCAGCAAGCAGTTGAAATCAATGTTTTTTTCGCTAGTGAGTAGTGGTTTGACTTTTTTAGCCAAACATACTATTTGTCAAAGGCAAGATTGATATGAAGTGTATCACAAAGTCTCACATTGTTTGTGCAATATAAATTGCATTGCAGAAGTGTTCAAAGTTGGAGAATTACAAGATAATATACCTGAAGAATATAAGTGTTGGATTTGGTAACTTGTTGGCAACAATTGATAATCTGCCGCCTGGGATAGAAGAGTTAAAGCTAAACGAGCCTGCAGGAATGATGAGGAAAGCGGCTTCTTCTTGCTGGGGCATCTTTCTTGATCGATGTTGTTGCATGGGCTGCATTCAATCTTGTTCTCAAATGAATGATCAATGTGCCATTGCTCTGACACAATTATGCACCGCTCTTGCTTGTTTCGAATGCCTCAATTGCTGCTGTGAAATATGTGATTCATGCAGCGATTTGTGTTAATAGAGTAGGTCGAAAAATAAAGTAGAAAAAATTGCATGTATAATGGTGTAAAATGCTTCTGTGTCTATGTATATACTCCAAAATGTTCATCTTTGTTTTGTTCTTAGTCATAAATTTTGGCTGGATCATCCATGGTTTTGCAGCCTATAGAAAAAGAAATAATCACTGATATTAGCTAC
The DNA here is from genome assembly GCA_963921325.1 of Logfia minima. Classification (NCBI taxonomy): domain Eukaryota; kingdom Viridiplantae; phylum Streptophyta; class Magnoliopsida; order Asterales; family Asteraceae; genus Logfia; species Logfia minima. The sequence goes on along the minus strand of OY992771.1, from coordinate 479,274 downwards.
CTAATTAACTATCTTTTTATAAGTACATCATTATTACTTTGCTATTTTAAAATCTGGTATCAAGTCTGAATATATGTGTTACAAACTTTTTATTTGTGGCTCTGCATTTTTATGTTCCGGTTTTCTGCTATATATTTACTATTGGTTTCGGTTTGCTACTTACATATGGGTAACTGAATTGAATTAGCTATATTTACATATCACTAAACATAGCCAAAAAACACATTTTCTGTATTAAGAAATAAACTTAAGTATTTCAATTTCAATCTACGTTAAAACAAATCGTTAAAACAAATTACTAGATAGTAATGTATATTCATATTTCTGACATGAAGCATCTGGAACGAATAATCTTTTATTTGTTACAGTTGTAGTTATATTATCAAAAACTTGTAGCTTACACTAGCTATCTTTTAAGTGAAAAAGCGAGTCTGGATTATTTGGCTTGATTCTGTTGGATCCATTAAGAGGAGATGTGATTGGAGCATCTGGATGGGATTAGTTAGTTTTCGTGCATGGCCCACTGCACTCATGGCCGATATCATGAACAATATATGTTGGATCATATACATTTCAAATATCAGAAAACATATAAATTAAATATAAATTAATCATATAAACGGAGCATGTTCGTGTTTGTTTATTATGGTCTTATTCAACTAATGGACAAGGGCGAATGAATTTTCTTGTTCATGTTCATTTACTAAAAAAATATGTTTGTTCACAAACATAAATGAACGCAAAAACAAATATTATATAGATTAATTGATTCGCCTGTTAATTTGTTAAATGAAAACAAACAAACGTACAAGAACTCAAATGGGCATATATACACATATACATATACATATATTTTACCATAAGGTCTCTTATAATAACTAACCCCTATATATATTATAACTTGAAGTATTACGATACATATTTAACATTACAAAATGATCAAAATGTGATATTTAATTATGACATATAATATAAATAACTTTTATAAGACTTTAAAATGTCTTATAGTTTTTATTATTATATTTGGATTTTGATTATATAAGAATGAGATATACAAATATGCATAAAGTTAATTAGTATATTAGTAAACAAACGTGAACGGACGTTAACAAACTCGTTATCAAACATTTACAAATGTAAATGAATGAACGATACACATCTTTATATTCCTTCGTATAATTAAATGAATGTAAACATTTGTTCATGTTCTTTCATATAATATACGAATTAACGTAATCAAATTTCTCACCAAACAATTTACAAATTATTCGCTAAACGTTGATTCACTTGCAGAAATAATACTATGTAATTGTGGTCTTTCGAATATTATCATAAAAAATTAAGTTAGCCCTTTCCTTTTAGTCTGCCTAAGTGAATTATGGTGATTGCATGTCACGTAAGGAGGAACTAGCTAGTTAATTTGAAGCATGCTAAATTGTGAACCATAAAATGATAGGAGTAATTAATTAATACCATAAGCTATCAATTGCTTTACTCGTGTTTTATGAACAATAATAATAATTGGCCAGGGCCTTGTTCATGGCTCTTCGATTACCAGTATTAGGTGTTGAACAAGTAGATTCGCTTTCTGTCTTGAAAATAATTCAGTCACATCCTAGCTATATTTACATCATAAAGTATATACGTACGCATAAGGGCCCGGCACCGCACCAACTAAAAAAAGTAAATGACCCACTGTTTTATTTCTCCTATGAAGTATGAACTTTAGTAGTTAACCGATTTGAGACAACTTTAAGTTATATTTATCCAGTAGATTTATATTGTATTGTATTGTATTTATATAAAATTCTTTAGCATAGTGGTTGAATGATTATGGGGCCGTGGCTACCACTTTATAGATTGTAGAGGTTCACATGAATACATGATAATAGTTGTTGATTCACTTGTTTCAAGTCAAGAAATGATAACTTTCCAAATATGGAAAATTATTTCAACCGATGCCGATACATAGGCTTTATTTCTTGACCCAAGATCTCTCGTGGTTGTATCCCTCACATGACTTTATTTCCTTATTAATTACCTTAATTAATTTTAATTATATATTATAAAATAAGTGTATTAATTACATCAAGTCTTGATAAAAGTGTTTCCTTCCTTACTTCCTTTTACTAACATCCATCTCGAGGGATGAATTGAAATAGTAGTAGTACGTTTTGATTAAGAAATTAAATAGCAAGTGGATGCATGTAGCGGGTCCTCATCATATGTTACTTTTCCCATGTTTATCCACGTAACATGTATATATGGTCTAGTACTAAAAAGTATGTAACATGTTTTTGCATAAATCAACTATGTTAGTTGAGTATTTATAATACGGTATAATATATAGGTCATCTTTCTTTTTTATTTTTATTTTTTTTAAAAGTAGGATTTTTTTTTAGTTTTTTTACAAGAACATAAGCTCATTTTTACTGTAAATTCAACTTTCGTTATAAAAAGGAATGATTATTCAATTTTACTAACAAAAACGGGCAAAATACTTAATCGCATATATAGAGTTTTTCATTTTATGTTACCATTTTACGAGCAAATTGATCATTCACTTCTTTTAATATGCAAATGAGCTTCATTCCCCTTATCGGGTATTTCTTCAAAATTTTCATTTTACGAGCAAATTGATCATTCACTTCTTTTAATTTGTTTAGAGTAATGCTATATAAATCTATTTATATAAATTAAATTATATCTAATTTATATATTGGTTGAATTTTCTTTCTAATTATTTTATACATTGAATTTGTTGTGTCTCATTATTCATATAAGTAGATCTACTTTCTTTTAGTATCGATATAATAAAAGATGTAATTATCATCAAATGGTCCAGTTATTAGCGTTACGATATTCTCATAAGAGGTCTTAAGTTTAAATGCTAACTGCATATTTTGAAATGGTCAAAAAAAATTCGAAAATAATAACACAGATACTCCATTTAAACTGCATACATCTATAAAAATACTCATCTCTCAATAACTTGAATATAAAATATTTTATATCTCGTTTATATAATAAAAGATTTAGAATGATTATAATAAAGAAGTGGGGTAATAGTCAAATGAGAAGTCAAAAAGGGTAGGAAATACGATTTAGTTAATTAGATCGTACGCTATTGCCCGGAGCGATTGTCGTAGCAGGAGACCATTTTCATTTACGGGATTCGGAGCTGTTGGTCCACGTGTTGGTCGGAGATGTAACACGATTATGATTGTTTGCTAATGACACGTATCAACTCTTATTAACGCACAATTTTCGTAATTAATTAATTTCTCTACATTACCATTGTAAAAAGAAGTATTTGACGTTTGACTCATAGTTTAATATCAATGTAGTGTTTGTTTTGTTAGGTATTTTTTATCTGATGTTCGTGACAGTTTCTGCAAGAAAAACGTGACATGAAAGTTTACAGGTTAAACATTGAAAACTGTTTTTTTTTTATATCTGTTAAATGTAAATTAAGTTTGAATTATTATATTTTTTATTTTTATTTAAAAATATTAAATTAAACTATTGAATTAATAAATAACAAGAAAAAGTCATGAACAAAAAATATAATAATTCAACCTATAAAGTAAACACATTCCTAAAATAAACAATTTCATGATATTGTTAACTTAATACAATGTCATGAAAAGTAGAATATAGTCTTCTTTCAGAGTAATTGTGTGGCTGGGTTCTGCTCTTTCAGAGTATATTTGTTTTTATCTTCTTCAACATGTTGAAAGAGTTTTATTTTAGTATATTATTTTTCGCCAAAAGAAAAAGAATACATGCAAGGCATTTAAAACTCTTCTAAAGGACTTGTAAGGTTGACCGAATGGACTGACTAAAAACCCACACGATAAAAAAATTACCTTTGACTTTGACCGGGTTTTTTCTTTGACTGAAACTTTAGTATTAGTATTAGTATTACTTATAGTTGTCAATTTGGGTTGTCTAGTATTAGCTTGAAACTAACATATTAAACATGTTAGCAAAGACTAATGACATGTTCCCTCGGCAATGTTCAAGAGGATCAGGATAATTGACATGTTGGTAAATATATACTAGATAATGTCGCACTTGTATAGTTTACTATAACACGATCAATATGATCTGTTTTTGTATGAAAGCAGTTTGTAATTTATAACTCATGACATAAAATAACTATTCATTCATACACGTGTGATGGATAAATTTAACCGTTATCTCTTTTGTACGTAGTCTAATGTAATTATTGGCAGATTCAAGTATAAAGGATATATAAGCTAGCATGATTAATTGAATTCAGCTTTGGTGTATGTAGTAGACATGACATTTTCCAAATCTTTGAATTGATCTCTTTTGTAGTTTGATGGTTGTCGCAAGGCTATTTTTCACTATTGATAATGACAATAGTACTTTAAATCAATGAACTCCTTATAGTTCTCAAATAGAACACAATTACATGCATGTATCATGTTTAAACAGTAGAGTGTAGGCAGATTATTGCACAACTAGATTTGATCATACATATAACTCGAAAATGCATGCATGATGGCTGTCCTATTCGTCTCTTTCATTTTGTTGTATATATGGTGTCGTTTATGTCAGGGTATGACACAATTATCTAAAATAGAGGGATTTGAGAGAACAAATTATAAATTGTGTTTGTCTATACAAATAGGAGTTATTTCTAGGGATTTTGAAGAGTAGGCTAAGAGAGAAGAGATCGAAGTCCAACAATAGTCGTATTGTGAGTCTCGGGTGCTCTAATAATACCGAGAGCAACTCCATTATTATAATCAATCGTTGAGAGATACATACAGCGTATTCAACAGTATTAAGAGAAGAGTTCATTCTTGTAATATCGTTTATATATAATAGAATTTAAGCAATCTAAGAGTCTAATGGTTTTTAATATATATTATGAGAGGTTTTCCACCTAAACAAATTGTGTGTGCATGGTTGTCATTTTGCTTTCTCCGTTTTGTTATTATTGACTAATTATATTTTTGTGGTGATCGACCCAACGATTTATATAACATGCTAGAATTATTGTTGTGGTGATCGACCCGACGGTTTATATAACATGCTAGAATTTTTTAATCATAATCGAACAAATTTGTTAAATAATTGAGAGATCCTTCTGGTTTCTGATGGAAAGTGAAAGAAAGGTATGGGCTTAATTGGTGAATAATTAATGAAGAAAAAACGAATGTAATTAGCACATAACTCGATGTCGGGTTAAGAGCAGAAGAGTGTACCAAGATGGATCCAATGGAGTGAAATAGTGTTACGTGTGTAGCTTCAACCTCTGCACTAGACATTGTTGGGCATGTATTATTACAAGGAAACATGAATGGATTATTATATTAACACTATTCCTTCTTTATGCATGGGATACTGCAATTATAACCTCTTCTTTCAAAACATCAAATATAAAGTATTCAAGTTGATATAACATAGAACGGAATGATTTGATGATGCATAAAAGAATTGAATACGAGTGACTGAGAGTTGTCAAATTGCGCGGCATTACTTTTGGATACTATTTGTACCAATCAGCTGCTCGCCTACCGGAAGGTTTGATTGAGCAACAGTACTACTTAACTACTTTATGAAAATATATATCATGCAAATGCTACATTAGGTGATCGATTGTTGTGCTCATCTTTCTTTCCTTTTATCTATTAGTCAATTCCAAGATCCCACCTGTCATTGGCTTCAAGGATCTGTTGTCACACTCTTTCATATTGGTATCAAAATGAAGGTGAGATAGATGAAGTGTGTTTTCTTGGAAGTTTTTGTACATGATTTTTACTATATATATACACATATGTATGGTGGTTTATAAAGTTAAGTTCTTTGATATTGTTTGGCTGCAGTTCTTCAATTGGATGCAGAATAAGCTCAACACTGGACATGGTAACAGAAACTCCATTACAGCCACATCCGCTTCTGGTATATATGTAACCTTTAAAGTTTTTTTTTTTCCTCTTAGAATCGGCATCTTTTGCATGCATGAATATTTTGGTTTTGACATTTCAGGAAAAAAATAAAAAAATATATAGGTAAGATTAGTATATGATCTATGATCAATAGAGAAAATATACTTCACTTATAGCTGCATAAATTCCAAGAAGAAAGTTGGTCATTTGGATTTTGAAGATTATAATTAATGAAGGTTGTTGCTTGTCAAAGACACATTTCTTAAACGACGAATCTAGTGTCGGAATGTTTGTTCTTGGTCTTCCTTGTTTATATTTTTCATTGAATGTTGTACCTTTGATTTTCACAAGTGTCTGGGATCCAAAAGATTTAGTATAAGGATCCTTGTTCTTTACTGATTTTTAATCTCTATGCGTGCAGATCACATGAAGCAAGAATCTAAGAAGGAAGAATTCAATGATTGGCCTCAAGGGTTGCTGACGATAGGAACATTTGGAAACAACGATCTACCAACAGAAAACGAAGAAAACCAAGATGCTCAAAATAATACACAATCGTCGTCTCCGGATCTATCTGAATTCACACCTGAAGAGATTGGAAAACTACAAAAAGAGTTGACAAAACTCTTATCGAAGAAACCTGCTGCTAATAAACATGGAGAAATCGCCGCTGATCTCCCACTCGATAGATTTCTTAATTGTCCATCAAACTTAGAGGTTGATCGTAGACTTTCAACCACAGTTATCAACAATCCAGATGATAAAGAGGAGATTGACCGAACGGTTAGAGTAATTCTTGGAAGGTGCAAAGATATTTGCAGAGAAAATGGTAAGAAAGCAATTGGGAAAAAATCATTTTCTTTGCTCTTGAAGAAAATGTTTGTATGCAGTAGCGGTTTGCCACCAATGCCTAGCGTGCAAGATCGACTTCCTGAATCAAGAATGGAGAGGGTAAACTCTATTAACTTTTCTAAACTTTTTTCAATAGAATATGCATACTCTATCCGCCCTATTAGTGATTGTTCACCAAACAAAAAACACACCATTTAAAAAATATATATTTATTGCCACTTTTATGTAACGTAATGACATTTTTGCATTTACTAATTAGTACTAGTTTATACTAAATTTTCTGTTACAGTTATTAAGGGCAATGCTCAAGAATAAAATCAACCCCAATTCTTCTCGAGCATCATCTGCAAGGAAATTAATCGAGAACCGAAAATCACCAAAATCACCCAAGAAGGGTAAAGGAAAAGCTACAGAAAGCGACGATGAAGATACAAATGATGGGTCTACATGGGTCAAAACTGATTCTGAATGTAAGTTGAATAGTATAATGTTCATTAATAAATTAATAGCCTATCCTTGGTTTACCAAAATCAAAAGGGTACTCATGAATTTACTTTGTTATTCAAATTCCAGATATTGTCTTAGAGATATGAACATGAGCTGATTAATGGGTTCTGCTGGCCAGAAATGGATCACATATATTATTTAGCCATTTGTATATCTCACAACAACATTGAGCCTCATCCTGAGTTGCTTTATTTCTCAACCACATTGGCAAATAAGAGGAAGATAAAATTGAAGTGATGATTAGAGCATTCCCCACTAGTTGATAAGAGATCTCAGGAGCAAAGGAATCAATAATCAATAATTTCATCTAAATCAAGGGGGACATATTCTGGAAGCCTTGTTTTCCTATTATTTATTTCCTTTTTTCCACTTTTTATGCTTGGATGCCTGTTTATGAGTTGGATATTTTATTTTTGTTGTGCTATATGTGGATTAATTCTGTACTTTTGAATTAAAAGATTAGATATTGATATTTTAAGCTATTTATGATTTAACTGGTATATGGTAATCTCATTAGACCCATCTTTTTTCTCTTATTATAAAGCCTTGTATAATGGAAGTTGGTTAAATTAACTTCTAATTACCTTATTGTTTAAAGGTAATTTGTAGCTGATGTAGGTAACAACAACTTGTTACATGTTACTAGTAGTACCATTTAACCTGAGGTGTTCTAAATTTGAACAAGTTGTTGAAAAATCTAAAACTGATTCATGTTAATGGCAACCTTATGAAATAGTTATTTTCATAAACTTTTTGAAACATTTGAGGAAATGCTCATGGTGAATTGTGATAGTGTTAAGATCATTTCATTTTAGGAAATTTAGAATAAAACATAGGGACATATGAGAAAATATTCTTAAATGATCAAAACATTGTAAAAAAGATATTATTTATAATTATAATAAAAAGAGTAAATTACACTCCCTGCCCCTGTGGTCCATTGTTTTTGAACGCCTTGTCCCTCCCAACTTTTTTTCACAATCCATACCCCGGTACTAGCACTTTTGCATCTTTCCTCGTCCCACCCTCGTTAAATCTAACGAACACACCGTTAACTCAACAAAAATGACTAAAATACCCTCGTCTTCCTTAAAACCCCTAAATTGAATAAATTTCTTAAATTAAAACCCAAACAAATACATCTGGGTTCCTGTTACAGATTCTTTCTTAAACATATACACACATATACATACATATACAATCTTCTACATATACATACATATTACAAGACACCAAACTAAAAGCCCTAAAGTTTCTAAAAATCTTCATCTAAACCTTAATTAACTCACCAACAATCATCATCTTCTTCACTTTACTTCCGGAGCTGGCGGAGCTCGGTCTACCGACGGAGGAGCTAGATCGGAGCCCTAACGCCTTCTTCATTTTCGATGCAGCACTCGACATAATCGATCTCTGCGACGGCGGCGATGCTGTGGCTGTAAGATAACGGTTTTCCGGTGGATATACGACAAACGGCGATGAAGATCTCGTAAGTGGTTTCACGGAGGTAGGTGGTGGATAAGGATGGTGTCAGATCGCAGAATGGTGATGCAATTGCTAGATCTAGGGTTTCGATTTGTGTTTTTTGATTTTCAGTTTTGGATTAACAGTGAATAGAGATAATGGTTGCAAGGTTAGAGGAAGGGGTTACAATGAATAGAGATGATGTTTTTTGATTTTCGATTTGCAATTAATTTCACCTTTTTGATTTTTGGTTTTGGATCTAGTATTTCATTATAGAAATCTTGTGTTTTCTTCATCAAAGAACTGAAAATTTTGGGTCAGGTTTCACTGCTTCTGATGTTTTGGTATGGTTTATGTTCTGTTTTTAGCTATAAATTCATAATCTTTTTCTGGGTTTTTTAAGTTTCATTGAACCATTTTTTGTGGGTTTTTCATGGTTTAAGAAAACTAAATCTTTACACACAATTGCTCTGTTTCTAGCTTTCTTTCTGGACTTCATGATTTTGTTTGGTTGAAAAAAAAAAAATATCGAAATTAACCCTCTTCATAATTCTCTTTCATAATTCAGATTATAAACAGGATTACATAAGAATTAATCGGCAATTTTGCAGAAACGTAGCCAATTTTCAACATTGAAGAACACAAAAATCTTATACACAATTTCCCACACTTGATATGTCGTAGCTTTCGTGATTTCAAGTTATGAACTTTGAGATGTTTTTGGGGTGAAAAATAGAAGTGAAATTAGCCCTTTTAATTCTTTTTCATAATTCAGACTTTTAACAATATCACATAAAATTTTATGGGTTACTTTGCAGAAAAATATGGGGGATGAAGGAATGATTAAAGGGGTGGATAAAGTAGTAACTCCTTCATATTTGGTGGTTGCTTTAGCTGTTAATGGAGGTAGAAAAACCAAATATGTTGTTAAATGGGCGTTGGATAAATTTCAAGAATATGTGTTCTAGGAGAAAGGTTTGAGCTTGATGTAATTTCTTAAATATTAGGATTGAGTGCAACAAAACAATATTAAGATAACAATTGTTTTGTTTTGGGGTCCAGGTGGAAGTAGAAATTGTACAAATTGAGTCAGATGATATTGTGGATGCAATAAAACAAGAAATTAACGAGGGTATTTATTGTAATAAGTTTTAATGCTACATAGGTTTAATGCTACATAGATCTCATATCCGGTTTTCTATCGTTTTCACTTTTTAGTTGAATTTAGGGTTTTATGGAAAACGAGGGTATTTTAGTCATTTTTTAGAGTTAACGGTGTTTCCGTTAGATTTAACGAAGGTGGGACGAGGAAAGATGCAAAAGTGCCAGTACCGGGGTATGGATTGTGAAAAAAAGTTGGGAGGGACGAGGCGTTCAAAAACAATGGACCACAAGTGCAGGGAGTGTAATTTACTCTAATAAAAATATGTAATAATATATAAATAAAGAAAATGAGAGGGGGTGAACTTAAACCAGTTAATATCTCAAAGGACCGATGAAGATAAAAAGTGTTGAACCAAAAGACTCCAGCTAAAATATTGGTGTAATATTAGTTAAACTCCAACAAGGGGTCATTACATTACACCACCTCCCTCATATCTTCCTAACGCCCCCCTGATTTGGGATACTTATAATTTAGGGTTTATAGATAGATCTGGAAGAAACAAAAAAAAAGCTGCACTCTTTCTTGAAATTTTTACAATTCGAGGAGAGTGTGTGTGTATTGATATCGAAATTCCGGGATAATTAATAGGTGTGTATTTCTTATTGATTGAATTAGGGTTTCCAATTTTACTGTTCATCATTAGAAATAGGGAATTGTAGTAATCAGTAGAAGATAACGGTGTCTTAAGGTGAAGAGTTAGAGTGAAGGGGCTCCTGCCAATGCAAAGTTGTTTATTTTATCAAATACTTTTTCGGTGATTTTTTGAAATAACCGAAAATTTAGAGCTCAATGTCGTGGGCAGGACCGGAAGATATTTATTTGTCTACTTCTCTTGCAAGCTATCTTGATAGTAAGTTAATCAATTTTAGTTTAAGCTAAACCTACATTACCTTGATGTTGGTCTGTTAGATGTTTTTATTTTATTTTTTGTGCATGTTTCTGGAATTTGCAGATGCTGTGTTCGGAATATGTTATACTTTATCATCATCATATGAATTTGTTTTTTTCTTAAGAAGTTACTTATTAGATATTTGAGTTAGGTTCTAATTACACATTAGCTCTCTGATTTTGATTATTAAAGATACTCTATATTTTTTTCCCGATTATCGGTGTATTGTATTAGTGTAGGATTAATGCATGTGTCTATCAATGGTTAGGTACTGCACTAGTAGAATGATTCGCCTGTTCAAATGCTAGTGGTCATTAAGAAAAAAGATGTAGGTATAGAAACAATGTATACTGAGAGATTGTATCATGATATGAAAGCAAATAATGTGACTAGGAACGAATGAATGATCATGCACAATGAAAAAAGTCTGTATTCTAGCTCACATCCACATTTTAACCAAACCGGTTTTCTGCAATAATGTCTTTCTACGTGTTACTATTTGAGAGGCAATTGATGAATTGAATTAGTGCTGCTTATGTTAGGGTTGTCAATTTTACTGTCTAGGGATGTGTTTTGGCATTGGGTGTTAGTCTAAAACACGTAAATTCTCATTGAATCACATCTAAGGAAGCTTGATTTTATCTTATTCTATAACCTGACATTGTTCTTATAAGTATTCTGGCATTATGTCGCTATTGGACGTCTGTCTAAAACATGTAAGTTCTCATTGATTCCCATTGACTCCCATTGACTGAAGTTTTATATATGGTATTCCATTAACAGGTAAACCTTGTAGATCTGTCATCCTCCATAGTATTAACCTTCAATGTATTTAGCGATATGTTTCTGTTGGCCTTTGGTCTATAACAAGTACATTCTCATTGACTCCCATCTAGGGAAGTTTGATTATATGTTACCCTTGAACCTATACTCCTAAAGTATGTAATATTATGGGAAAGCTATTTATGTTACTTCTGAATATATAATATATAATAAATTATGAAATTTGGACAAAAAACATAAACATATTGCTACCACTTGCACACATATGTAACTATTGACTGTTGGTCTGTTGACAAGCCACAACTAATATATGCTTCCGTAATGATCAGGTGGCTAGGTTGCTGCTGCATCTTCCTTCCCTTTTTTAGTGATCTGCTGCACTTTTATTAACTTCCTTTGCTACCTTTTTTAATAAAAATAAAATAAAAATCTAAATAAATAAAAACCTTTGAGAAATAGAAGAATGAGAGTAAAATGGAAAAGGTAAAGCCGTATCTTTTTTACACTTGGTAGTACAAAAGAACTTATGTGCTGTAAAGATTTTTTAAATGAATAAACGAGTCATTCACTTCTAATTTGTTGTTTTTTACAATGATGAATTTGTGACAACTTATCTCGCTTAGAGATTTAGAGAACCAGTTAATTACAACTAATATTTTTGACACCGTTTTGCTCTTTCTACATTTGATCTGATTTATGTAATTAGTTTGCTTGTAATTATGACAAGAACTAAGATTTCTAGAGAAATTTAATACATTGCCAACTTTCTTACTTATGAAAGAAACAAAATGACAAGTCTATAATTGCACTGCCGAACTATTTGTATACTTAAATTGGAACACTTAATGCATCCTATTGCTGATTTAACTAACTCATGCTTAGTTAATTTAGCATTAGGTGTTTGCTCAGCCGTCTATCTCTGCTTAATACTTTTTACAGCTCTGCCTAGTATCTACCTATATGTGCTCAGAATCTTCTTTAGTATAGTCTGGCTGCAATTATTCTTTATGATATAATTTGTAGTAGATTTACATGACAGGGCATTTAGATTTCCTATTTAGATCTTCTTTTCTCTTTTAATGTCGGTGCTCACATTACCTGGGTATTTTGTTTAAAAAATTCTATCTAAAGTATTCCTCGATAAGCTCTTTCACTTCATCTATTCTAAATTGCAGCTAAAAATAAAATAGTTATGGTATAAACTAAGATCTGGATTAGTATCTCCGATGCTGGTATCAGTACTTCATATATAAACTATATTAAGTGCCATTGTTGTTAAAGTATCGTTTTCTATCACTATGATCAACGCTACATTATGCAAAATAGGACCTTACATAATCATTTTAATGTGGAGAAGTTATGCATCTTCAGTTTATGGTTATGTGTATTTAAATTTTTTCCATTGCTCGGGACCTTTTTTCTCTCTCTTTTCTTGCAGTACTCGTTGAGGTTAATGAACAAATTTATTTTTCTTTGTACAGAGAAGCTTCTTGTTTTGCTTCGAGATGGTAGGAAGTTATTGGGGATACTTCGATCTTTTGATCAATTTGGTACCAGAGTTCTCACTTTAACCTGCTTAGTCTACATTAATAATCCGTATGGTAATAAGAATATTGAGGAATGGTTGTGTTGTCACGTGCAGCAAATGCCGTTCTTGAAGGTGCATGTGAGCGAGTAATCGTTGGTGATCTATATTGTGACATCCCATTAGGTCTATATGTAATCCGTGGCGAGAATGTTGTTTTAATTGGTGAGCTGGTATGTCATCCTGCATTTGTCTTTTGTTACAAAAACATGTTGATAGAAGACTTCTTCTTCTCGTTACTGAAAAGTTCATATGATATGCTTTAGGAGTTGGAAAAGGAGGAACTTCCCCCTCATATGACTCATGTTTCTGAAGCTGAGATAAAAAGGGTAATTACTCTAACTTATTTCCCTATTATTGTGTGTATCATATACATATAATATGGTCAAACATGAATTCATTAAACTTAAAAATATTATTTTGGTGGATTGCTTTAGAAAAGAAAGCTTGTTTATAGTAGTATGCTGAGTTGTTTTGGGTTCCCAATTTCAAATGGTTGCTGCTATGGAAAGTAGATGAACGTTTTCATGATAACCTTTCTGTGAGCAAGTATGTTTGTAACAAATGTTACACGTATGTATTACATGCATACGTGAAATGTGCTTCTGATGATACTGAATAAGTGAATATGACATGTGTGCTGCTCTTGGTTAAATTTCTATTCTAGAGGGTTTGGTTGGTAATATGTGAGTTTTACCAAATGACCATAAGGTTGTGTTTTAAATACGACTCAGGACAAATGTATATATTCATGGTGTCATGGTGATTGTGTGTGAGTATTTGACTTTCAAAAAACAAAATTAAGATTTTTACTGTGTGGATGATGTGTTGTAGCATTCTAAATTTATAGCCAACAAGCTCTTGCCAGGGTTGTTGGTTGTCTCTATACCTGTGTGAAAGCACATCTTTTATGTTTGTGTAATTTGAATGCAATATGATAATATCTTTTCTGTACTTATTATTACATGGGATGTAGTGTTTTGATGTCAAGGTTCACTCTAGTAAGATGCACTTGTAAGTAATGGGCTTTACCATCACAAGTATGTCAAGACTATATAGGCTTTGTTTATCGTGCTGTTTTCTGAAATCATTGAAGGTGAACGTTGTTAATATTTTGTCCAGGCTCAGAAGGTGGAGAGGGAGGCTACAGATCTGAAGGGGACAATGAGAAAAAGGATGGAGTTTCTCGATATGGACTAAGTAAGAGGAGTTTGTGTTAAACTGTTGTTTTGTCTATTTTAGTACTAATTTCATGATGCCATGATCTTCCGCAAATATTATCGCGGGTGGTGGATGCTGGTTTGATCGTTCTTTGTCTCTGTTTAAATTTGCATAGTTTTTCTGTAACATTCTCAATGCATTAAAGGTTATGTGTTTTGGTGGTTGGAATTGGGTAGCATGTTGAAATAATGGTGTACTCTTTTCTTCTGTGTTTGCGTACGACCTTGAGATTTGTTTTTGCTCTTTTGAGATAAGTTTACCTTTTCGTCATGGTGTTGCAGCTGTCTTAAATTGCAGACACATGAACTGCGCAAGTGCAATTGGCATTGCATGATCTAAAGTGTCAATTCATTAGCATTCATCATTTCAAACTATGTCTTTGGTTTCATATTGTGCATGCTTACAAGCATTATTTTGCTAAATACGGTTCTAATACTTCAAAATTTGGGGCTCTTTTTACATTTATGCTTGATAAGTAGTGGGGCTTTCTTGCAATTTTCAGCTTCTTCCTGAAATCTAACTCTCAATTCTCTAAGAGTCAACTCAGTCCAATCACTAGTTGGCTGATAATTGTGTCTCCGGTTCCGTGATCTCATGCTGCATCCCAACCAACGTATTTAACAACGAAAAGGGTCTTCGTTATTTCTGTTGACAAAAAATATTCTATTTTGTACTTCAAATTAAAAGTTAAGGTCATATGATTTTGCAACACATCTTTTAAGCCAAAACTAATATATCCGTTGTTTAAGTACGGAAATACGTTCACGATTAATCCTTAGACCTAGTTACCTGAAGTTGTCTATTATTTAAGATAAAGAAAAAAGACAAAAGCTACAATACACCCAAGATGAAATACAACTCCAAGCGTATTTTACGTTATAACAAATATGTATGTTTGATAAAAGTAAGGGTAAGTTAACTTAAAACTGTCAGAACACAGGAGTCATTTGACTTTTTTTGAAGTTAATGGCCTTCAACGTCGAGAAGTTGAAGTTAACGACTTCTTGCCAAACTTAAAGGTCGGAGTTAAGCCCCAAAATGTTGGTTGATACGGTGATGAGTTTCTTTTTCTCCCTCTAGTTTCAATGGTCAAAAATATTTTTTGAGCCTCTATTCACTCGAAGTTTAATATTAAATCACTTCTTCATAAATTGTACCTTGAATTAAACACTTTTAGCACTGAGTTTAAAATTGAACCACTTCTCGTAGCTTAATATATGCCACTTCTAGTTAAATGGCTTTAGCTTAGTACTACAAAATGACATGAAAAGATATACATTGATAACTGAGGAAAGAATTAATAATTGAGAGTTAATACCTAAAGTGTGCATATGCAGTTCTAAGCTCACCTTGTTTAACCAGATAAAGTATCACTCCACCAATTACTTAATATAAAGTTTGGCGTTGTCGGTTGGTTAACGTATTAGTCGGTGCATCACCAGTCAACACTCAACAGTCAACGCTACAACTTAAATGCATTTGGCCGCTCAGTTTTTTATATCATCTGGACCTATTTCTATTATTACTATTATTAGCCTTTTCTGCTCCAGATGTCTCTTTTAATCAATTCATCATACATTCGACATTTCCCGCAATATGTCGTCGATTGATTCGTTGGCGGTGATATTGTTGCTACTGTTTGTTAGGGTTTTATACATTCAAGCTTCGGTTCATGATTACACTGTACTCAAATTCGCCAAAAAAGGAAATGCATGTGTAGTTCATGCATGCTGGTAGTGAAGGAATTCATTATTCTCGTTCTAATTCTAATCTCAATTAATCATCCACTTCCGCTAATGGCGATTCTTACATTCTGTAACTTTATATCCTACAAACTTGATATTGCATTACTTTTAAATGTTCATTTATGGTTATTTTATGTATTTGATCTCGGATGATAGGTTTGATGACGTGGCAATTTATAATTCTGCTACATCAGCAACAAATACATGTTTGAAGAAGTCACTTGATACTTACACTAGATATAATTGAAATTGAAAGTCCGATACATTTGAAGTTGATACATACAGTATTAATAGTTGAATAACTGAAAGTTTGTTATTATTAGTATATGGAGTTAATTAAATTTCAAAAAACTGATGTGTATATGGTATGTTAGTTTACTCAATTACACAAATATGATGTGACATTAACATGTGATTTGGTACTAGTTTTGAGAGAATCGTATTTCGAAAGCCTAAAGCAGTTTCAAACTTCAGCACACGATTGATTTACACTGTTCATTTTGAGGTTGATGATCGAGAGACGATTGGTGGCTCGGCCTACGAAGGCCAAAGAGTTATATGTTGCACTGCAGATTTAGTGAGATTAGGTGCATGTAAGGAAGGGGAAGTTATCCATCTACAATCTATAAAGAATCCGACGCGGACCCTAGCGTGGAGGATCAGACCCTTATGTTTCTAGCGGCCCATGATTTGGTGGCTAAAGGGGCTTCTCGAAAATGGCCATAACTTGGTCTATGAGACTCCGTTTTAGGCCTATGACCTGTCGAATCGAAGCTTGAAGCGAGGAGCACAACGTGCTAAGCAGCCATAGGTAGCTTACCCACTTTTGAGGCCTAATAATGCTTTCCGGAGTTTTTATATCCCTTTTAGGTTTTTTGGGCATGTGTTAGGCCCGTAGTTCCTTTTTGGCCCATTCGAAAATCTGGTTCTTATTCGGGATTTGTTGGTGGTCATGGAAGGGTTGGTTGGCATTTTTCTAAAAATTGAATTTTCTCTCAAGTTGTATTCATCAATTGAGTTGAATAAATCCTAACTGCGGTATTTTTTTTAATCAACGTGTGTTGGAAGAGACTAACCTGGTATTCTGTAAATCAACAGGTTTAATTTGTGTTTTGTTTCTTTTTACACTGCATCAAGAATGCATTGTAAAATAATTAAAACCAGGCGTTATTATCTAGATCTATATGGTTCCACAGAACTGGAATAAATTAGAATTATGAGGAAGATCTTTAAAACAACATTTCAACTTGTTGTCGTATCTATGTTGTAGTTAATTAATTAATATTTGATTTGGTGAGACGCAGATTAGCGTGCAGTATTGGACGTAATTCACTCTAATTGACGTATTGTATGTTTCATAATTGATGATTTTGCAGTTACCCAACCATAATCATGACATAGTCCGACACATTCAAACACATGCCAATTCATCTTTTTCTTTTAATTAATTTTTGATTTGGTAAAGAAGGAAGTCTAATTGTCCTATCTTTGTTATAGTTAATTAACTGTCGATATAGTCAAACCCAGATTAGCATGCAATATTGCAATTCATTGTTTTAATTAGTCAGATTTCATGATATCTTCATCCTATATATGCCAACATGTTAATGGATTGTTAGCCGACTAGATTTCCAGATCCATCATCTTTTTGTATTAGTTTTAGCTACCAAGTCATAATAGTTGATGGAGAATTAATGCTCGATCGCTCGCGGTCATTGCAGAAATTTAGTTAAATGTGTATGAAATGATGTCGTCGTATCAGTGGCGGTACCAGACCGGGGCAATGTGGCCCATGTGAATTTTTGGAATACCTATTATGTATATTGATGTTAAAGTTAAAGCATAGTTAAGTGGTGAAGCAGATGTGTTGTGAACAAAATTGGTTCTGTGTTCAAGGCTTTCCTTGTACTCTGTTTTCTTTTTTCCTTTGCAACTTTCCCTTTCTTTGTATTACGGGGTAGTTGCTTATTACTTTTTTCGAACCCCTATTTATTAAAAAAATCTACCGGTATAGAAAAAACAATTATTAAACTTTATACTTTGACCATTTTTATATATTTATCTTCTTT
Organism: Logfia minima; assembly: GCA_963921325.1. NCBI lineage: Eukaryota > Viridiplantae > Streptophyta > Magnoliopsida > Asterales > Asteraceae > Logfia > Logfia minima. The sequence continues at coordinate 461,070 of OY992771.1, read as the reverse complement.
CTCCGTGATGTAAGTTGGAAATATCTATAAAGTTTGCTCCCGCTTAAGTATGGTACCACCCCTGCGTCTTATGAAAGTGTGTTTACATTAGATGTTTGCAGTTGAAAAAATATGATTTTATTAGCTTTTTATTTATTTATGAATCTATGTTATTTTAGGGAGCATAGAATGGGAGACTTGGCTTCTCCATCAAATTGATAAATCCCGAGAAGTGATTTCTTCATGTAATCGTCTTTTATTTGGCCTATAATACGAGAGAAATTGTTTCGTCATCAAAATGAAGCCATTTCCCCGTGTTTTCATTTCATAGTTACTAATCACCAAACAAAAGAAACCATTTTTCTGTGTTATCATTTCCCCCCTGATAATGTGCGCATAGATTATACATTATCTACATCAATGGAGAAATTACAACTGATCATGAATAATAACTTAAAAGTATTTTCACTTTAATCATAATGGGGTAATCCATTATGATTAAAGCCCGGACACATGTTAAAGGTCTCAGGTTCAAACCTGAACATCCCGATAGCCACAACCGCGTAGTGAGTAAGATATGTCATCCGCATTATGGATAGACAGTCAATTTTGGCTCGGTTTTAATTGCCGGTTATCAACTTTTTACCAGAAATAATGTTGTAATCCGCTCTCATTAATCTTAAATGCAAAACAATGGGTTTATCAATTCACAAAACTATATGGGTCATATAATATGACGAATTCAAAGTGAAATACTAATGAACACACGATGTTGAAATGTTCAATCTTTGTCGAAATTCACAGCTGCCTTAATCTAGATAGTTTGATACCATTGTCCAAATATAATTAACAGAAATCTTTTTTGTTATACAGTCAAGGATGCAATGCATCATGTTACTCACTTGAGCTCTTATACATGATTTCATTTTCAGCGTCGAGATTTTACTTAATTTGATTCCGAAATTAGCTTTAAAAAGCAAAACCTTGGGACCAAGTCAATGCATAATAAACATCCTTCACTCCTCCAATAACTGATTAAAAAATGAAATGAATAGATCATACCTGCTTTTGCCTTTAATCTTTATCAAATCTAGAAACAAGCAAAAGTTGAATGTATCTTACGGGGATGTGTTTGATTACTACATCTTCATTTACTCTTTCAACATGGTTTTGTTTATGTTTCAATGTTTTTGCTATAAAGCATTCCGAAGCTGCATACTTCATTACACAAATTAATCAAACTACCCAAGTACATTGAAGTAAAAGTTTTTCACTTGGATCCCACTAATGACGTCTTATTTTCTTTTACTTGGTCTCTTGCTAGTAACCTGTTCGTTTGCATTGGCTTCGGACCCTAGTCCCCTACAGGACTTTTGTGTGGCTGATCTAGACAACAAAGGTAAAATATTATCTTAAAATGCCTTGAAATGCTTCAATTTCATGATTTGTAAATGATACTATACTTATAATTGCTTATGATTTTTTAAATCTCCGTTTATATAGTACTGCTAAATGGTTTCGTCTGCAAAGATCCAAACATTGTAAAAGCAGAAGATTTTCTTTTTAGAGGACTAGACCGCATGGGAAATACATTGAATGCTGTTGGGTCTAATGTGACTGCGGTGGCTGTAACTCAGTTGCCAGGACTCAATACTTTGGGTATCTCCATGGCTCGTATTGACTTTGCTCCATGGGGTATTAATTCTCCACACACGCACCCTCGAGCCACTGAAATCTTGACTGTCATCGAAGGTAGTCTTGAAGTCGGTTTTGTAACATCTAACACTGAAAACCATCTCTTTAAAACAGTACTTGAGAAGGGTGATGTTTTTGTGTTCCCAGAAGGTCTCATTCACTTCCAAAGAAATGTTGGAAATGGGTATGCTCTTGCGATTGCAGCATTGAGCAGTCAAAATCCGGGAGTCATTACCATTGCAAATGCTGTATTTGGATCAAACCCTGACATCTCTGGAGATATTCTTGCAAAGGCCTTTCAGGTGGACGTCAACACCGTTTATCAAATTCAATCGAAATTCTAAAAAGTTATGTGATCGTCTAACGTTGAGTTCTTTGACGCGATATGTTAAGTTATTACTAATAAGTTTGTTTTGTCTTGTTATACTTAAAAGTGAATAAAAGAGATATGCTATTTTGATATTTTTCATTCTCATTGCTTTATAATTAAAAATATAAGATTGAAGTTCAAATCCTAATAGTTAATAAAACAATAAAAACCAACATCCACCTAGCAGTACCAAAGCGGTCCACCAACTAATAATAGGAGGTGGCCGGGTTCAAAGCTTATAAGGACAGTGATATGTAAATTGTTTGCCATTCAGAATTAAAACCATGAGCTAAGGGCAAATTTAATTCCTAAAGACTGAGTTGTAAAATTGTTTCTATGAATAGAACAGAGAAGGTCAACCAACTGGTTTCTCATGTTAATGCCAAACATACAGAAACAAGACTTTTTAAAAAATTTGGTTCCTCATATACTTGAACATTAGACAATAAAATTGTACTAATTCCTTCTCCAAGTCGAATTCATATTGAACTTATTACTAAAGGGTGGATTAGAATACGAGGGACCGGCATTAACCTCTTATAATAGCTTCCGAGCATAATGCAAGGTCTGTAAGTCGATCGATCAATGTCTAATATATCAACCTGTTGAGCAACATCTTTTGTAGTCACATATAGGGAGTTCGACTGTATTGTAAAATAACTAAACCAGGCCTTGTTGTCTAGATCTCAATGGTTCCATAGAAGTGGAATAAATTAGAATTTCGAGGAAGATCTTTAAAACAACGTATCAACTTGTTGTCGCATCTTTGTTGTAGTTAATTAATAAATAATTGATTTGGTAAGACACAGATTGTTTGGGGAACATGGTAAATGATTTTAATCCGGATAAATTTATTAGTTGTGACACTTTGCAAAAGCAATATTTCGACCTTGTTTGGAGTTTGGATTCACGAAATTCACTTTGTAATAAAACGCAGAGATAGAAACTGTTTTGGCTCACAAAACAGATCCAAAATGTTTCTAAGTTTTGAAAATGTGTTTGTCATTAGGGGAAATTTTATATGCAGCAATCTGCACCCAATGTTAGATATATGCTGCTATTGTATTTTGAAAGAATAAACATGTATATCTCGTATGATTAAAGGACTAAAAGTGTAAAATATAAAACTATTTTTGCTTTTGTTGCACATAATTATGTGCAGCTAACATCATATTTGTCAACCCCTTGTCATTATGCATATATAGTTCCCAACAAATATGAAGTTATAAACGGTTATGGATTTAAAAACCCTCCCAGATTTCAGGAGAGATTATGTTGCGGTTACAACTACTTGGATTCTGAATGATACCCAAGCAACTAGTCAGACTCGGACCTTACAAATAAGACTCGGACAATGCAAACTGTTCATACTCAGACCATGCAAACTGAGACCACACAAATCGCCACTAGCGATTCTGCCCCTTGGACCTCATTAGGGGCGTTTTCCCTAGGACCCTAAAGGGGGCGCAACCCCGTTGACCCCACAATTTTGGTTGGACCCCAAATATAGTAACTTAGCTGGATGTGCACTTAACATCACATAATCCGTGTCAACTAATCCACCGTAACACTAAAATATACAACACATGTTAGTATGCAATATTGTAATTCACTCTAATTGACGTATTGTATGTTTGATAATTGATGATTTTGCAGTCACCCAATCATAATCATGATATAGTCCGACACGTCAAACACACGCGAAGTCTAATGTTCGATCTTTGTTCTAATTAATTATTGATTTGGTAAAGCACATGCCCGTAGTCTAATTGTCCTATCTTTGTTATAGTTAATTAACTATCGATTTAGTCGAACCCAGATTAGCATGCAATATTGCAATTCGTTGTTTTAGTCAGACGCATATTTTCCTTTCTTTCTCCATTAGCAATATTTCATGATATCTTCATCCTATGTAAACATATTAATGGATTATTAGCCAACGAGATTTCCAGATCCGTCATCCTTTTGTATTAGTTTTAGCTACCAAGTCATCTTTTTGTTCTACGTCGAGCTTAGACAGAATTTGATTCCAAAATTGGCTTTAGAAACTGACTCGTTTGGACCAAGTAAATGCATGATAAACATTCAACCCACTATCAATAATTTATTTAAAAATAAATAAATGAAAAGAATGGCATACCTGCACGAGACTTCAATCGTTACTTAATCCAGAATCAAGTAATAGTTGAATGTGTCTTATGGGGATCTATTTGATGAGTACATCTGCATTTTACTCTTTCAACATGGTTTTGTGTATGTTCTGACGTTTTTGCTATATAAGCATTAGCAGCATACTTAATATCACAAACTTATTGAGCTACCAAAGTTCATAGAAAAATAACAATTTTTCACTTCAATCTCACTAATGACGTCTCATTTGTTTTTATTTGGTCTCTTCTTGGCTACATGTTCGCTTGCATTGGCTTCGGACCATAGTCCCCTTCAGGACTTCTGTGTGCTGATCTAAACAGCATAAGGTAAAATGTTATCTTGAATTGCCGAGAAACGCTTCAGTTTTCATTAGTTAAGAATGATATAATATTTGTATTTGCGTTGACCTTTTTTCTTTGTTTATATAGTACTAGTGAATGGTGTAGTTTGCAAAGATCCAGAGCAAGTGAATGTGGAAAATTTTCTATTTAGAGGGCTAAACCGTATGGGAAATACATCAATCGACGTTGGGTCTAATGTGACTGCAGTGACAGTATTGAGTTGCCAGGACTCTAACACTTTGGGTACGCACCCACGGGCCACTGAAATCTTGACTGTCATTGAAGGCAGTTTTCAAGTTGGTTTTGTCACCTCTAACCCTGAAAACCGTCTCATCACGACAGTACTACAGAAGGGTGATGTTTTCGTATTCCCAAGAGGTCTAATTCACTTCCAGAAAAATGTTGGAAATAGGTATGCCCTTGCTATTGCAGGTCTAAGTAGTCAAAATCCGGGAGTCATTACCATTGCCAATGCTGTGTTTGGATACCCCGTACATTCGAGTAAAAATACTCACCATTATTGGATAACCTGAACAGGGAAAACCTTCTCCTTATATCGTATACCGTATACTTAAGTACCACAGCGGTCCACTAACTAATAGGTTACACATTCAAATCTTACAAGGTACAGTGATATGTATATTATTTTCCGTTCAGAAATCAATAAGATAAGGAGAAAGTTTCTTGCTGAAGACAGAGTGGTAACATAGTTTCTATGAATAGAAATTAGAAGGTCAACCAACATGACCTCATGTCAATGCAAACAATATATACTTTTTTTATTCAACCATTGTTTCCTGACAAGTCAATGTTCAACTATTTTATAAGTTAAATACATGTTTATACACCTTCTTCCCTTTTATTCTCCCTTTTACAACTCTATTTATCTGACGATTAATGGTTTTTTAACCACAATGTTATTTTTACGTTGCGTTTATAATAAAGACAAGAGGGTATTGATTAAAGTTACCCGCTTTACATACTTCTAGTCTTTTCGCAATGTAGCATACTTCGTGAGATTTCCATCCTATTCAAACATGTTAAGGATACTTAGCCAACTAGATTTCCAGATCTATCGTCTTTTCTTATTAATTTTAGCTACCAAAGTCATAATCAGTTGCTGGTGAATGCTTAATCGGTCATTGCAGGACTTATATTTAAATCCGCATAGAAGAGGTTTACATAGCTATTTGCAGTAGAGAAATAATGATTTTACTAGTCCATTTTATTTATGAATCTATGTTATTTTGGGGAGCATGGAATGGAAGAATTGGTTTCTCCGTCAAATTGATAAGTCCGGAGAAATGATTTCTGTGTGTATTTAACTCTTTTTTAGCCTCTAATCCAACATAAATCATTTCGTCACCAAAATGAAAGAGATCATTATACAGCTAGAAGCAGTTCTTGCGAAATCATTTCTATGTGTTTTCATTTATTAGCCACTAATCACCGAACAAAGGAAACCATCTAATAACAGAAAAGTATATTACTTTAATCATAATATGATGCATTCAAAGTGAAATACACAATCATAATCATGACAAAGTCTGAGACTCGTGAACACACAATGTCGAAATGTTCAATCTTTGTCTTAATTGATTTAGTAAAAGACAGTAAAAAGGTCTTGTGATTGTTAAATATAAATTATAGGTCAATTACCTAAAAACACAACGTATTTTTAATGTTGTACTTTTTATCCAACGTTTATATATTTTTTCCAACTCTTCATCATACTTTTAGTTCTTGTCCTTGTTTCCCCAATTTGTCGTAAATTTGTCAATTACCGGGGTTTCCATCAAATAAAGCCACATCAAATCTTGATAAACTAGAAGGAATATCCCCAACCAAGTTATCATTCGAAAGGTTTAGTGCCTCCAAAATTTGTTGCCCGATTGATGGTATTAAACCAGAATAATGGTTATTGTCGAGATGATTCAATTAGACGAGGACATTGAGCTACAGAAGAAGGGATCGATCCCCAGAAATTGTTATTATCAAACCGTATTTTGTTCAAAGACACCATCTTGGTGTAATAACTTGATGGAATTTCATCCAAAAACTGATTCATTGATATGTAAATAGCCTTCAAATCTCCAAGTCTATTGAATTCGAGAATGGGCCCCGAAAATGAATTAATTACGAGGTTAATGACTAGTAATCCTTGCAATTGTGAAAGAGTGAAAAGGTCTGTATCGCCAGAAAGATTCAACGATTTTAAGAGAAGAGTGGTTACGATCCCATTGCCACAAATTAGGCCGACCCATTTTATTGTTTCGTCACAAGGCCTTGTTCCTTGCTTCCATGAATCAAGAGACAAAGGGTTATTTAAAGATTGTTTGATTCTTAACAAGGCATCTGCATCATTCATGGCAGATTTTGTCATCAATTGTATCATAATCAAGAACATGACCAAGATAAACGGAGGTCTATGCAGACCAAGATAGGCCATTTACTCCAAATAACAGCAAAAGAATCTCAATTGTGGTCGTCTAGATATTTTCATAACCGATAGGAAGTATTAGCTAAATTTGTGAGATAAATTGATAATGATAAATGTTATTACTCCGTAATAATTACCACACTATCATCGTACCACAAATGTTGTATTTATTATTAGTGGGTACTACAAGATATTGTAAGACAACATGCATTATTTTATTTTCTAATAGATTGTATTTAAAATAAAATGTCGAGTTTAAACTATATTGTATCCTAATTAAGGGTATATATGTCAGTTTTATCTGGTTTTATGTTAATCCAATTTCTTGCATACATTTTCATTTTTCTTTCTTTTCTTTTTAAAGTGTTAATTCTATAATCTATCCCACTAATATATACAATTAACACATTAATAACCTCTTTCCACCTAATTAATACACCACGCTATTAGTTGATAAGCTAGATATACATATAGTAGCTAGTAGTATACACGACACACCGGCCTGATAGTACATGAAATGCATGCCTAAAATGATCTAAAAAAAAATCATGTGCATGATGTATATTAGAAGATATTTGTTCAGTACTGCATATTACATTTACATGTCATCAAATTGTTAACAATGTAACTGTATATATAACAATTAACCTTTACAACTAACACATTAATTAGTTTGTAACTGTATCCATATTGACCTTCTATTTCATTTACATGCATCATGTAATGCATCTTTCAATACCTGTTTTTCAGAAGCTGTTCATCATCAAACGTGTTTAAATAACACTAGTAATTGATAAATAGCTAGTCCTAACTCGTAATTAACTTGCAATAAATGTTAAATCATCACAACCAATAAATGTTAAATTATCACAACCAACTGGGCTATATAACTTGCAATAACACTAGTAATTGACTATAATGTTAAATCAGTTGGCCACCAAGGGTATCCTTGTAGAGGTTGTTTCCTTATGCGAGAGGTTTCAGGTTCGAGTCTCTCCACGAGGGTTTTCCTTCTTGGTGGAAATTTGTGGGGTTCTACCCTATAAATGCGTCGATTCGAGGTTGACAGAAATTATTTTCTAAGTAAATACCGTGAAATCGAATCACTACCTATAGTCATGTACTAACTCGCCATTAAAAAAAAAATCTTCACACGTAATTTTCCGTATCATCAAACTTATGTTAATAAAACATGCAATTCCAGCCATATGCCACCTAACATTTGGTGATGGGATTGGGTGGGAATGCACAGATGGAGATTTGTAACAGTATTATTCACGTGACATTAGACCAGAAACGTGACCAAACGTCCCTAGCTAGCTCCCAACTCTCTATCGGCTTGTGACTTCTGTCGGCAATCGTAGTTGTAGTCGCGGTCGCCATTAAAATTAATATGAATGTTATTTTATTTCTTCATTTCATCCTTATCCATACATATGCAATTATTTTTATTTCAGATACTTTTTCTGACATTAAGTAGGAAATAATAAAACTTTAAGATTATGTGTATATAAATTATAAGGTAAATACATTAAAGTATGAAATTTTTTAAAAGAATGAAAGTATCAATAACAATGTGCTATTTGGCAAAAACCACATTTTCTTTTACTTTTTTTAAATTTAAATATCTCAAAAACCGTTTGTCAAAAAATTATAAAACTTATACTATAAAAATTAGCATTTTTTCCTCTTCGATTTAAGATCCCACAGAGTATACTTTTTGACGAATTTTTATTCTTCAATTTTTGTGGGTCAACACATGTGTTACGATTGACTAACGAAAGTGTTACCCGCGGCTATCACATATGTTACAAGCGATAGTCGCCGGTAACACATGTGTTATTTGTTTATAACAAATGTGTTACCAATTTTCAAAAACTACCAAAAGAAATAAATTTTTTTTTCAAAAGTATGTCATGTTGGATCTTAAATCGAAGAGGAAAAAACGCTAATTTTTATGGTGTAATTTTTATAATTTTTTGACTAACGGATTTTGAGATATTTAATTTTTAAAAATGTGGAGGTTTTGTTATTTTGATAAGATGGACGGTTAAAATTTGTACTCCCATATTTTCAAAAAAATTCATATTTAAATAAACTTTTGACATAAAACTATATATATCAACAATGTTTAGGTTAATTATTTTTAGGGTGTAGAATTAAGTTCAAATGAGAATGAAATTTTTTGTGAGAATAGAGGAATCAATCTTAACCATCCATTTCATCAAGATAATAATAACTCAAAATTTTAAAAAATTGAATATTTTCACAAACGGCTAGTCAAAAAATATAAAAATTACACCATAAAAATCAACATTTTTTTCTCTTCGGTTAGACATTCATAAGTTATACTTTCGACGAACTTTTTTATTTTTCATTTTTTGATGAGTTTTGAAAACTGGTAACACATGTGTTAGCTGCTGGTAACACATGTGTTAGTCGCAAGTAACACATGTGTTAGTCGCAAGTGTTACCAACAACAAGGTAACACATGTGTTAGTCGCTAGTAACACATGTGTTACTAGTTGGTAACACATGTTTTACCGGTTTTCAACTAAAAAAAATAAAAAATTCGTCGAAAGTATATCATGAGGGATGTCTAATCGTAGAGGAAGCAACGCTGATTTTTATGGTGCAATTTTTATAGTTTTTTGATTAGTCATTTGTGAGATATTTAACTTAAGGTGAAAATTGGGTTTTGCAAAATGGATGGCTATGATTCATTTCTTCATTCTCACTAAAATTTTCATTCTTATTTTAACTCAACCCTTAGGTTGTAACGATATAATATAATAGTTGGGGATTGAGTTCAAATAAGAATAGGAATTTTAGTGAGAATGAAGGAATGAATCCTAGTCATCCATTTGGCAAAACCCAATTTTCCCCCCAAGTTAAATATCTCAAAAACGGCTAGTCAAAAAATTATAAAAATTACATCACAATAATCAGCGTTTTTTTCTCTACGATTAGACATCCATCATGATATACTTTCGATGAATTTTTTTTTTTTTTGTGTGGGGTTGAAAACCGGTAACACGTGTGTTAGTCGTTGGTAACACATGTGTCAGTTGCTGGTAACACATGTGTTAGTTGCTGGTACACGTGTGTTAGTCGTTGATAACACATATGTTAGTTGTCGTAACACACTTGTCAGTTGCTGTTAACACATGTGTTAGCTGCTGGTAACACATGTGTTAGTCGGTGGTAACACATGTGTTAGTTGCTGGTACATGTGTTACGCTAACTAACACATGTGTTACCAGTTTTCAAAACCCACTAAGAAATGGAAAAAAAAAAAATTCATCAAAAATGTACCTTGTGAGATCTCTAATCGAAGAGAAAAAAATGTAATTTTTATTGTGCAATTTTTATAATTTTTTGACTAGCCTTATGTGAGATATTGGGATATTTATCATATTGATGAAATGGATGGTTGAGATTGATTCCTCCATTCTCATCAAAAATTTCATTCTCATTTGAACTTAACTCTAGTAGTTGGTCATGTATAATTTGGCATGGAGGTTTTTCTTTCGCACAAAGTATTTTTAGCATATTCAGTTATTTAGTTTTACTAAAAAAAAAAAAGTAAATAAATAAAGCTCTTAACGACTAGAAATTATGTCGAAAACGAAGGTGAGAGTTCTTACTTAAAAAAATAAATTTAAAATAATAAAAAAAATTGCGTGTATGAACAGGCAAAGTTAGTAAGAACAAAAAGTTTGGTTGACTGTATTGCAAAACGTTTAGCATGCATCGTTTGTCCTTGTCCTTGTTTTAACTAACACTCGTATGTCTTCTTCTTGTTATATAATGTCCACAACTCCTCAATTTACATATTCAATAAAGTTTTATTAACATTATTTAAGGTTAATATCTTATTATAGATCTAATTTTAAGATCTGTTACTACTATCACTTATTATTTATTTATTTATAAAAGGATAAAATTTTTGTACACTATCAATTTTTAATCACACACTAATTCACAGTTTAAAATATTATATAATATACAACATCTTAAAACATACTTATTAGTGATACATGACTAAAAATTTACGATTAAATATTTACAAAAGGGCCATCTCTTCTTTGAGTTAGTTTTCATTGCGTAAATTTGTTCACCTTTTCTATTTAATAAATTACTCATTTGTTATTAATAAAGGGTCATGGGTTTGTACCTCTGATATGAACGTAATATTTATGTGTGTAAATGTAATCATTGAGGAGTATAAATCTTGATAATTTATAAATTCACAAACTTCTAATAAAATGCATGTAGAAAAGACAACAATCAATTATTTTATAATTAACCTAATGAAATTGACCATTATATTTAATGAAAATTGTCTGGTTCCAAATTAAATCAATTACATCAAATACGGCATTTTGGCTCATCTCTGTAGAAAGCATCACTTATTTAGTTGAAATGAAAGGAAATGAGTCAATATGACGTGGCATTAGCTATATCGGTGAGACATTGATATTGATATTAAAAATATAAATATAGATCCCTAAAATTTCGTCCATAGATAGAAATCTATACCTAATCAGTTAAAAGTAACAAACGACCGTTATCTTTGTGGGCCTCAAGCCCAGCCCAACCACCGTGTAGAGTCTCCTGGTGTGATGGTTTTGTCTGGAAAATATTTAACACGTGCTTAATTCGTATACGAGAAATGATAGTTTATTTTAAGAAATTAAAATGAGAGGTTGTCCCCACCACGACAGTTGTACCAATAATGCACATGAACCTAATTTTGATATTGATATAAAAATATGTAAATCTTTGTTTCTTTTCATGCCTCAATTTTTCTTTATCAACTAATTCCTACTGTTCCAGCATGCGCCTATATTAATTACACATGTCGGCGGCTAAACATCACTGTTCCGGCACCGGAGACGGCAAGTCGCCTGCAGAAAAGTCAAAGTTTGTTAACCGGTTGAGCTTATATCTTAAAGAAAAAGGCAAACTCCGAGATATTAGTTTCGGAATCAACGCGAAATTTAATCCTAATCCTAATCCTAATCCTAATCCTAATACAGGTATATATATATGTATCTTTATTTCTATATTATATTTTATTGTAATAAGATCTATGAAAAATTATTGAAGACTAATATGTATAATCGATTCAATACAGATGTATCGAAATCTTCTCAGAAAGCTACGACAATTGACTTGTTGAGCAACACAAAAAATTCGGGTGAGAAATCGGTTGAAATTGTTCCTGAATATATAATCTTAGATTCGTCATGTGAATTAGATGATTCTACCATTAAAGCTAGTTCTAGTAAAGCTGTTACGAAACCTAAAACCGCGCAAATGACTATTTTTTACGGAGGACAAGTGGTGGTTATAGATGATGTTTCAGAAAATAGAGCGAAAGATTTGATACTAATGGTCAAAAAAAGTCAGCCTAATGAGAAAATTGATAATCAAATCAAATTGGCGTCAACGTCGAAAGAATCGATTAGAGAAAAGGATTCTGATTTGCCAATTGCGAGAAGAGCATCGTTGCATAAGTTTTTGGCTAAGAGAAAAGACCGGGCCACGGTACGAGCCGCACCGTATCCTCAAGTACACTATAACCAATCACCGGGTGGTTCATCATCAGGAAACGAGCATAGTTTTGATCTTAATATGTAAGGCATTATATTATTAGTGTAATCAATCAATCGATGGTATTATTAGTGTAACCCCCGTGAACAAATTAAACTTTTATTTAGTAGATGCGATGGGATAGTCTTTTTCTCCTTATATTTTTAATTAGTTTTTAAGTAATACGAATTACACGTCTCGTATTTTGATAATAAATATTATAAAAATGTTGATTCGTACATCACAATGTACAAAAATTAATGTTCATAATACAAATACTGTCATAACATATGTTTAATGTATCAATTAAATTACTTATTGTATTTATCATCATCCACTTAACAATATCAAGTATACATTATTTTTATTTCCTTATTATTATATTTATATGATTATACTATGATTATTATCGTCCTTATTGCTATCTCTTTTAACTACTAACAATTTATACACGGAGGTAACTAAAATACAAGGGGCATAAAAGTTTTATACCTCTTGAAAATTAAAAGTTCACAAAAAATACAGTGAAATGTGAGAGATGAGGTTCTCAATTTTGAGAATAGAAAATATAGAAAATCATAAATTTTTACTTTTTTAAGAAAACTTCTGCGGAATATTCCAACTTAACAAACTTTTTAATTTTTCAATTTTGCTAAAAAAACTTTTTGAAAAATTAGAACTTTTCGTAACTAAATACACCTATATACTTCACATTTCTCTTCCACCTCTACCATTAGATATAAGAGAAGACAATGATGGGCAACTTGGAAGTTGAATTGCTACAAGTTGATGAATAAAAGTTGAACATAATATTAACTTCACACATAAATACATCATGCCTTTTCTTTTACCTCTCAAGTCTAACAATTTCGCCAATTGATTGCAGGTTGATGTTAAACCAAACATGTTGCATTTAACTTAAAATAATGGGAAATAAGACGGGTGAATGACATAATACCAATTAAGATGAAGCTGATTGGCCATATTCTGTGTTTTTCAAACTAATATGACTTATTATTAAAAACGGCAAAAAGGTGGGGGTTTTTTATGGGCGCCATCTTATCCTGTCTTCGCATATAAGACATGAATTATAATTTTATATTATAGTCAATAAATTAAAATTAACTAGGCAGGTGCCATCTTATCCTGTCTTTCTTGTTAAAAGATGACCATCTTTTTCTTAAATATATGAGTATGAAATATGTCTAAGGAAAGAATTAGGAGGAAAAAGGTGAATAAAGTAGCCATTTCGAGTGGGGCTATTTACCAAAATTTTATAACTTACCCTCTTCCAACTAATTAAAATAATAATTCAAAGGTTTTATTTTACAGCGTGAAATATAAATGAAAATAAATAAATTAATTGGTCACTAAAATAAACTCATGTCTCTTTTCCCATCGATAACGTGGACAAGGAGGACTGTTTTAGTGTTTGACATGTTTTTATGTTGATCCGATTAATTAGATTTGTTTTGACAGGAGTTTAATTCCTTATCTAAAATGTTGTACGGAAGAAATTAATTATTAAACCTCTATCAAAATAACTTCTATTTTCTCCGGATTTAAAGATAGGTAAAATATCATATAACATTAGTTAACATCTTTAATTGATGTACGGAATAATAATGTTGGAGGGGTGTAAATGGAAGTATAATGTAAGTAAGAGGGTTGATCTTGTACTTTCGTCCCGTTGAGCTCATTTTCATTTCTTCCAGGGCTTTCCAAACCCTCCTCGCGGAGTATCGGAACCCTAACTTCCCAATTTTATTCAAATTTATCTGCAAATTAATAATCTCTGAATTATATTATATAATTAATTGTAAAAATAATAATAATGCAACATCATCAACATCAGAGACTGATTAAGCAACAACAACAAGCATTGATGCAGCAGCAAGCTCTAATTCAACAACAATCTCTTTATCATCCTGGCCTCTTGGCTCCACCACAGGTTATTTCTTCAATATATCTTTATGTATGTATAAACATGATCTTGAGTTCATCGTTGTGCCAAAATTCCTTTACACTTATGCGAATGTAGAAGAAGTTGGATTTTTCAGCGCAAACGAGTAATGACCCTTGACAACATTGTATTAAGGAATAGAATGGGACGTGAGATTTGTTTAGCATGTTCAGTAGGAAGTGAAAGATGCAGATAGCATATCCAAATTGGAAGAATGTATTTTAATAATTGGGTGGAAAATGGCATATGATATTGTTGGTAATCATTGGGAGTTTTGTGATTATAAAGCTTCCTTGAAGATAGAAAGTAAGTTCAATAGTATGGTGGATACTCTATGGTCTATGGGTATTTAAGTGTACAAAAAGGATCAGAACATACAAAGCTGTTTACGTTGTTTCTCTTTCTCTTCGGCACTTACCTTTTGTTTATGTTATCACCACAAATGAAGTTATCATTTGTGTTATGTAATTATATGTTTTTACAAGTTTAAGATTTGAGTATACTTTTCACCTTCTTCATAGAGAATCCAGCTTAACATCTGGAAATTGTGTGGCCACTTGAAGCCTAGAACATTTTAGAAGTCATTTAGGATATTTTTCTTTTTGGAAGGCAACGAAAGTCATTTAGGAGAATGATTTGGTGTAGTGTTAGTTTCATCTCTCATTACCCTATCTAATGGAAGTTTATACGGTTACCATAACTGATCTAGTTTTGTTTCTAAAGAGTCTTTTGTCATAGGTGCCTGAGATGTGATACTTAGAACTTGGTGGTTCTTACATAATGGGTTATAATACTTTGCATATAATCTAAAATAGGTACAAGGGAGCATATGATTTAATCCCTCACTCTCAAATTACGTTGATTATTGCATTATGCATCTGGATGTTTTATATTTTTGAGTGAGTTCCTTGTTGAAGGTTCCTATCTGAATTGACACAGCTCTAAATGAAGTCTGCGATCTCATTTTAGTTTACTTGATACTTTATTTAGCATTTGGTCATAGTGGGTTCACATAAGAATTAGAACTCCGTAACTAAATGTGCATGAACTTTACAATAGTGAATAAGGAGTTGAGGTCTGGAACATCTTGTTTTGCTGTGATCGGGCTTGATTTGGAGTGTAGGAGTTGTAGCTTTGTCTTATTTTATTTATTTATTTTCATATTTTCCTTTTTAGGCATTCTTTTTCACGACTTGATTAGTGATGTTAGTGCGCTATTTCTTTTGCTATTACCTTTGCTACTTTTTAGGGCGCGTTTCTAGTTTTCATTTTTTTTTTTTTTTACCATTTTTGCAGATTGAGCCAATACCAAGTGGGAATTTGCCTCCTGGATTTGATCCAAACACATGCCGCAGTGTGTGAGTAGCTTATAGAGGGCTTCTTATCATTTATTTATTTTTTAAGTTTGCATATTTGAGCATTAAAAAGTCTCAGATTTCTAAAATTTCCACTTAGGCCACCTAATAAGCTGCTTACTTGCTTAGCCCTTAAGCACCCCAGCGATTTGATTAGCAACTACATTGTGGAGTAAGCAATATCAAATAATAAGCAAAACTAGTTGGACTGGATGGAATTTAGTTGGGTTTATCTATTACTTGGACTGTTTAATTAAGCTATATGATACTTGTTAACCAAATCTAAAAATATTTCAGCCAAAGTCAAATTCAGTTCTCTATAAATTGAAAACTGGTTAGGCATAATTACTATGTAGTATATTTTTGGGTGTCTTTGCTGTTATTGCCATAATCAGATATAAAGTGAAAACAATGTTTGTAACTCAAAAGTTGTCTTATTTTATAAGTAATTGATCTTTCTGCTTAATCATCTTGGTAACACCTTAGAAAGTGGCAAAAGCCTTGGTCTATTCTCATTCCAAAGTGTGTTCTCCTGAACTCGTATTTATATGAACTTGACTACTCTCTTTATGAATTTTATGAATCATTAGTTGGGATTTGCAATATAAATTATATGGCGTTCATTTTTTACATATATATTACATGGATGTATTCTACACTTGTAACTCTGTACTTTTTATATTTGCGCTTTTTAAATTTCTGGGTTTTTTTATTTCCGAGAAAATGTAGGTATGTGGGAAATGTTCATACACAAGTGACTGAACCACTTCTTCAAGAGGTTTTTGCAAGCACTGGTCCTGTTGAAGGCTGCAAACTCATAAGAAAAGATAAGGTGACTCCCTCCTTTTCAAGCAATTATATATACAGATGGATAACAGCCATCACATCTCTGTTATTCCTTTGTTTTACCACCTTATATAAGGGTTCGTACTGTTTTCATATCTGCAGTCATCTTATGGATTCGTCCACTACTTTGATCGAAGATCCGCTGCACTTGCTATATTGTCTTTAAATGGAAGGCATCTGTAAGTACTGTTCATTGAAGTACATGCTTGCACTGCTATTCTAAATCCAAGAGGTGCCTCTTATAGAATAGTTTGCAGGTTTGGACAACCTATTAAAGTTAATTGGGCATATGCCAGCGGACAGAGGGAGGACACATCAGGTAGACCATGTTGTTTGTTTTAAATATTTTATAAAAGGCAGGTCATTAATTTAATATGCTGTTAAAAGTAAGTGCTTATGTATGTTTCTTCTTTGTGGTAGTCTGACCTCATGAAACTGTTACTTTTTTGCTTTGCAGGTCACTTCAACATATTTGTTGGTGACCTTAGCGCTGAGGTTACCGATGCTATGTTATACACATGCTTCTCAGTCTATACTAGCTGTTCGTGAGTACATGCTCTCTCTGCCTATGTATATGCACATTACACACCCTTCTTTCATATATTTTTTCTCCATTACAGGGATGCAAGGGTTATGTGGGATCAGAAAACTGGACGTTCTCGAGGTTTTGGGTTTGTCTCTTTTAGGAACCAACAGGTTATATTTTCTTTCTAGAACTCTAGTAGGGAATGGCTTGCACAGCTTCTATTCTAATCTGAAATACTGGCAGAGAGAGATGTTTGAAGAAAATGACCTACTGACCTGGCACCACTGAAAGTTCCCTTAAAAGTTAATTTTATTGGGCCACTTGCCCAGTTGCCCTTGTGGGTGACTCTCGTGACCTGTGTTACTGAGAAACTTTTGGAAGTCTTTATTTGTTATTCATCTCTTAGTGCAAAATTTTATTGAGTTAAAATCTGACCTTCTTTCCTGTTCAGGAAGCTCAAAGCGCTATAAATGACTTAACTGGTAAGTGTGGTGTGAGACGTATTGTTTTTTATATGGCTGACACTCACATGTTCAGAGACTAATTGATTACAAGTTTTAATATAATTTGTTTTTGAATTATTATATCCATCATCTTTTTCATGATCTTTTTGATCAGGGAAATGGCTTGGAAGTAGGCAGATACGCTGCAATTGGGCTACTAAAGGTGCTGGTATTGGTGATGAGAATCAGGCTTCAGATTCAAAAAGTGTGGTGGAGCTAATAAATGGGTCGTCAGGTGAGCGAAACTAGACTGTTAGGCTTAGTAACAATCAAAAGCTTCTAAGTTAGCTATTATGGCCATCAGTTTTTGAAGTTTCATATTACTCGAATTGGTCCCATTTGTTTTAATATTTTCTCTATTACAGAGGATGTTAAAGAGCCAGCTAATAATGATGCTCCTGAGAATAATCCACATTACACAACTGTTTATGTTGGCAACCTTGCTCTGGAAGTAAGAATATCTGTATATTTTGTATACTATGGCCACAATATTAAAAGGATTGCGTGAAATTATTGTCTTAAACTTGCAGGTTACACAGCTTGAGCTTCATCGTCACTTTCATTCCCTTGGCGCTGGAGTGATCGAGGAAGTTCGGGTGCAGCGTGACAAAGGTTTTGGTTTTGTTAGATACAGTAATCATGCCGAGGCTGCGCTGGCTATCCAAATTGGAAACACCCAATCTATTCTTTATGGCAAACAAATTAAGGTGTTTATGTTTTCCTTCTCGTGATTCCCTTTCTCTAATCTTGATTATATGATACAAGCATTTGGTTTTGTAATAATAGTCATTATTTGAAATATATTTAAATAATGTGGTTGTAGAGCTGATGATGTTTTTGTTGATTCATTTGTCATCCAGTGCTCTTGGGGCAGCAAGCCCACTCCTCCAGGAACGAGTTCAAACCCCCTTCCTCCACCCGTGCCTGCGCCAATGCTGTCAGCTGTTGATTTTTTGGCATATGAACGTCAACTAGCGATGAGCAAGATGACCCTCATGCACCCTCAAGGGCAGCACCCTCTCAAACAAGCAACCATGGATATGGCTGCTGCTGGAGCAAGTTCAGCGATATATGATGCTGGTTTCCATAATGTTGCTGCTGCCCAACAACTCATGTATTATCAGTGAGATTATGTTGTGTTAACCTTTTTTTAAATGTTCTCTTTTTTCGGCTTGTTTTATCAAGTGCTAGGTAGCAGTTATGATTTTCCACGATTTTCTCTTTTGCCTTTGCCTCCCAATTGGGAGTCTGTTGTTATGCTTCTATATATTTCTACGAGTATGGATACATATAATGTATGTTCAATGATATATCAACTTGGTTGTTTGTAGTAAAAATGATCACTGTTGTTGAGTTTGCATTCTTTGTTGGGGCTAATTTTAAATTTAATTTTGATTTCTTTGTCTGATAAATGTCAAATCTTGGCTAAATTGATGTTTACGTGATATCTATCAAGATCCATTTAGGACTTCAATAAATACAATAACATAAGCTTCAAAGTTGTTTGCAAAAGACCAGTGGTGTAATACAGATATGGGTAAACCTCTGCTACAAGACATTATAGGCGTCTATTACAAAAATTTCATTCCTGAATTAGTAAACATACGGATCAGTCTGCTTGTAATCTAGCAATGTATTGGTCATAGAAAGTAGCTGCACGCTCCAGGTCACCAAGCTCGGTGTAACAATCAGCTATTGCACCATATGCTTCTGTGTTTCCTGAGTCCTCTCCTTCTCTTTCTGAGATCGACAGAACCATTGAATGGTATTTAATGGCATCTCGATGCTTTCCTTGCCTCTGCAATGAGGCTCCTGACATATATTGAATGAAGGTCATATGATGCTCGATCGTCGAGTCAAACAGGTGTGCACAATGAAAGATAAAAAGGAAACAAAGGTAAACCTAATCCTCTTGCAGCCTTCTTTTCTTCAATTGGATCTTTGATGATCTGGGCAAGCTCAAGAGCAGTGCTGAACTCAAAAAATGCCTTTTCTGGATTTTGATTCCTCAGAAAGTTCTTACCATTTTTCAGATGGGATATCAACTCTTGCTTCTTTGGATCAACAATCACTTCGTTATCTGGTACCCTAGCGGCAGCAGGAGCATAACTTAAAGCAGGTGCATACGACTCTATCTTTGCTTGCCTTTTAAGAGCTGCATTGATCTGGCGAAGCTGTTCATTTAGCCGCAGTAGTTCTGCCTTTCTTTGTCGAGCAAGCAGTCCTGCAATTTGTGGAAATTTTAACACTCACAAAGCACATTTTCATTATTAAAGTGCCCAAATTTACAAGGTTACATACGTGAAGATGTTTGAGGATCTTACCTCCAACCGTGGCCCCAACGATGGCAACAAGTAGTAACACGGGCATGTTCATATTAAAAATAGACTGCTCTGCCTCACATGTTTCTGCCAGGGCTTCTAAAGGTGTCACTAATAATAATGATCCTACAAGCCCCATTGTCTGCCAAATGATAATCATACAATTCATAAATCACCAGCAAATAAAGAGATTATGTAAAGGTAATGTCAGGCGTGAAATTAGAAAAATACTAACTCACCATCATACCTGATGCAAAGTGAAGGGTTTGTTCACGGATCCATCATCCCCTTGAATAATTTCTGCATTTCTTGATGTCTCGCAATTATGTAGCTGCTTATGCAAAGCAATGATGCCATGGGTTTTAATGCAATCATCTTTGGGGAATTTGAAATTTTGTACATCAATTAGAAGTGAAACTAGCTCTCCTTGAAAACAAAAAAGGTGACAAAATTCAGTACAAGTTGTAAGCAGATAAAAGGGTTTATTGATTGGAAAGATAACTGACCAGAGCATAGACGTGCCGTGGAAATTGGTCGGGAAAGAGAGCAACGGGGGATCACCGCCATTGTGGATAAAACGTCGACGTATAATATTACTAGTAGTACAGTAGATAGACACTTGAATGATATGGGGAAATCTAACAGGGTAATCTTTCTTATCCCATCATCCGCTATGTTCGTTAATGCCCTTTTTCAGAAGAAGATTTTAACATGTCAAAGATTTTACTTGGTATCGTATTTTTACATTTATGCCCTTTTATCGAGTTTTTTAGTAGAATAGTATTTAAGAGAAGCTTGTACTTAAGATATTTTTTAAAATATACTACTTTCATATTCTTTTTTCTATTTTAGTTGGTTTACTTTTTATATATGTAATATATATATATATATATATTGTTTTCTTACTAATTCTTTTTTCTTTATGTTACTTACGGATGTAATTTGGATAAAAACTTAATCGATCTTGATAAGCTTGGTATTTAAAATGCCTTTTTGATCACTTAGGTTACTAGTTATGTTACCATCGATTATTAACTTTTAATGTAGTTAGACCAGATTATAGTATATTGATATTATTTTATACTTTGCGGTAATGTGTTTTAGTGTTTACGAAAGACTAATAAAACCAATACACACATAAATATGGAACTGTATCATACTTTTTAATTAGGAAGTATGGAAGAGATTTTCCATTGGATTAAATAGAAAAAATGATCAATGGTCACCAATGACAAGGTGAGATTTTTGATGATATTTTTATAAACAAATGAAATTTCGATGTCATTTAATAAACAAACTATTACATATCTAAATCTCATATCTTCTTCTTCATTAACCATTGCTAGCATTCACATATTCTTCCTCCTTTTCCCACTTATATGACCGTTGCGTCATTTGTTGCTCGGTCGTCACCGTTCGTCTCTCCACTAACGCCATAACTCATTGCTACATCATCACCATTATAAAACGCAATCTCAACCTCCGCCCGTTAAAAAAAACAATAAAAAAAAAAGTAAGCTGAAATTAAAAACACACATATTCTTGCAAACTACGGTTAGATCCAGAGATCCAACGTGATCTTTAAAATATTCATCGATCAATGTCCATATTTTTCATTAAATTAAATGTCTCTCTACTTTTTGTAAGTAGCCTTTCCTATTTCACATAAAAAATCGACAATAGGCATAAAATGTGGGAGGTTGCTCATAAAATAAGTACGAAAAGGAGTACATACAAATCGACAACTAGTGTTTTAACGCATGTTTATAACTTTACAATTAATAAAATAATATACAAATTTACTTACGACCTATTCCATTTTAGTCTATTTTAGAATGACAAATTTACTAACGACTTATTCCATTTAGTCCCATTACAGATTTGGTGCATCTATTCTCACATATATGCCAAATTTTGGCTGAAGTTATAAAGAGTAACATTTTTGTCACAGTACAATGTTATTAATAACTTAAAGAGTATTAACGACTGAAACTAATTTCACGCTTATGTAGTATCTGATTAGGTTATTTACAGATCAATATAACTTATAAGTTATATAGACATGTTATGAACAACAGTGTAACAATTCCCTATACAATGTCCAACGAACATACAAACATTTTATATCTCCATTTAAAATTTTAATTATTATTATTATATTTTTGAAAAAATAGACACAACAATTTATACTTTTATCAAACTTCAAAATCACTATATTCATAAATTCAGTATGCTTTTACTAAAATCCGTGGTGGCGTAGGTAGAAGAAACACAAACAAAGCTAATCGTATAAAGAACACACACATAATAAACTTCTATGGATATGAATATATGATCAAAACCGATATCATGTAAAATTAATAAATTAATAAACATCATCACTTACTATCAATTCACACTTAATTTTAATTTCAATAAACGAAATTACTTAAAAAGATCGTTCTAAAAGAAAAACAAAAATAAAGCATAACCATATATGATCGAACATTGGATTCATAAGTAATTAAACAATTTGATTCAATCCGTCGTAAAAGTAACGACACATAAATCCTTGTTAAATTCAATTACCATGAATAGGCTAACTATTTTTTGGATTTTTTTTTGTTGATATCTCAATTAGACGTTGAGAATAGGTTTGAATTGGTTAACTGATTTCCATGGGTTACTTTTAAGTTCATTTAATTAAACATTAACTTTGTGATAATTTTCCATTTACATTTCATCTATATCTATATCTATACTCCTATACTTATATATAAAGTATGTTCATTGTTGAGTCTTAAGATCTTAAAAGAAAATTAAGATTACTAATTTACCCTTTTACTAATTACGATTACTAAGTCATTTATTAATTTCAATATTTCTTCTTTGGACTTTGATATGTTGTTGATGTCTTTTAAAATTAAAATATTTAGACACTAATCAAATGTATAATCTTTAATTACATTTGAAATAAATTTGTCTTAAATTGAAGTTGTGGAATTAAAGAAGTTTCATTTTTTCATAAAACATTGAATTATCTCCATAGATGATAATTATAAAAGTTCATTTCATAAATAATATTACCTATCAACAAAAATTGTATTTGGTAAAATAAATAATTTTCATTACCTATTTATAAAGAATGTAATATGTTAATTTAATCGATTGAAATATTATCTATAAAATAATGAAAAAAATAATTATATTACTATTCAAGGATAAAATTTTGTTTAATGAACATACAATTATGCATTAATAACATATATAAATTGGTGGTCTCCGTCACATTGCACCGACAATATGCTAGTATATATAATAAGTGTATACATTAAGAAGTTATGAATAGTAACTTGTCCGTCATAAAGCAATGTTCAGGTTCATTCATCAATTTATCTTATTTCTTATATTTGCCGTATAAATATTTATATTCTATAATTACATTAGTTATTGATCGATTTAACTTAAAATTATTAGTGAACGAAATAAATTCCAAGCTTATGTATTATATGATTATATTAATTAGAGATTGATATGATTTATAAATATCAAGGAACAAAGTCAATTTTACTGTGTTATAATTTTATTTTTATTTTTCTAGATTAAGATCAATTAAAAAATTTAATTTAATTTAATTTAAAATACAGAGTTTATAATTCTGGTGAAAAAGATCCCCAGTTGAAATTATGCTGAAACTATAAATCTGTTGTTAAACTTCGATTAATAATTTGTGTTTGTGTTTTCATGTTCGCATAATAACATCTATTAACGTTCTAGCAAATAGTTCAGGGACTGTTTTTGTAATTGCCTTAAAACATAGCGTATCCCTCTTTCCGCGCTCAAAATCAGTATTTCTAGGGTTAAAAGGGTTACTCAATACTCATCAAAACCCTCACCAATCTGACTGTCATTTTTCACGGGAGAAATTTGTAACGGCTAAATTGAACGTCGACATGGAGACTTCTCCAAGCTATTATGATCCTCAAGAGTTAAGTCTCAGAGAGCGGTACCGTCGCTACGGGTATGAATCGTAACTCTGTATCTCCTTCCTCAATTCAGCAATTCTATATCTGTTACAATCAGTTTCTTGAGCATTTATTCATTTTTTATGTTGTTATAATAATAACGATTGGTATTATTTTCTGTATGTATAACGCTCAGGAAAAGGCTATCGCCTTCACCACACCAAGAAAATTATCAATCTAAATTTAGTAATGCAGCTTTGTATCTTGACAATATAAAAAGAGAAGTTGACCACTCTGATGGTGATGGTGATCAATCAGAAGGAAGAACTCATTCTTCTTTTAAAAGGAGATCATCGCCTTCAACTGATAGTCGTGGAATATCTGAGATTGGTGTTGCTAATGATTCGGTTGGTCGCTCGAGAACAACACATGCTCTTAAAGTTTGCAAGCATGAGGAAGATGGATCAGTGGACAGTGCGGATGCAACGTTTTCTCTGTTTGCCTCCCTTTTTGATTCTGCACTTCAAGGTGCTTGTGTAATTTTTTGCATGCTCACAAGATGCTAAATATTAACTATTAAGTGAATAACTTCTTTTGCTATAGGTGTTATTCAAAGTACTGATATAATATGGATGCAATTATTATTTTATATCATGTGATACATTCACATTTTATAGTTGCCTTGGCATAACAAAGTTAAAACAGTACAGAACAGTTTATGTAAGATAATAATCCTCAGAGAGTAAGTAGTAAATAGATTCGTAGATGAGTTGGTTTTAAACTTGGATGGTTTTTTTGTTATGTAAAAGGAGTGAATAGTATAAGCAGGTTGTAGCTAAAAGAAGGTGGTCTAGGTTAGTCCGCATCTTAGTTGCTTAATCATGGATGTTACACATAATGTAGTTGTTCTTTCTGGCTCAGCTAAAAGATACTGAGTAAATCTTTCTAAATGTAAGGACATAGACGAACAATGCTTGCTTCCACCATTAGTTTCTACACAAGTACCTTGAACCATATTGACACTAAATCATGCTATAAGTTGTTATTGATTCAACTGGTTCTGTACTTCACTGTTAATTCTATATATTGCAGGATTGATGTCGATCCCTGACTTGATATTAAGACTTGAAGGAGCATGCCGCAATGTTTCAGAATCAATTAAGTATGTATGGTTGCCTAAAATAGTTGATATGTTAGTGTCTTAGTGGTTTTCCATATTTATGTTTCTTCCTCTGATAAAAAGAAAGAACAACATGTTGTATACTAAGTGTTCATGTTCTTACTCTGGATATCAAACCTAGTACTCATCTTATTATGAGAAATGTGACATTTGGCTCGTTTGGCTCGTTTGGCTCTAGATGTAATTTATGAAAAATGCATGATCACCATCATTTGTCAATAAGAACAAAATACGAGAAACTAGTCGACCAACATCAACTTAATCATCAGTATGTACAGATGAAATGGGTAGATAACCAATCTTATACTAAAAAGAAAGCATAATATTTTCACTATATCATATAGAGAAAGGTGTGTTTGATTTTAAAATGTGAAATCTTGGCACTTGGGGGTGATGAAATCGGTATCTAAATATCTTCAGAGGTGGTGGTTATGTCATGTTCTTGCTACTATTATACTGAAAGAACTATTGCTAAGTATGATAGTTTATAATTTTTTGCTTGCTAGATTGAGATAAATAATCTTTGCGAGTATGCTGACAACACATTTTTCTCGTTTTTCTACAGTAACAGTTGTAGTGAGAGACATAGAATTGTTGAGGACAAACTGATGAGGCAAAAGGCTAGGATGCTACTTGATGAAGCTGCTTCTTGGTCTCTTTTGTGGTATTTATATGGGAAAGGTATGATTCATAACCATTACCTCACTATTCATTTGGATGTAGGCTAACGTTGTTTGCAATAGCAATACATGTAGGAAATAATTTCTTTTTTGTGGCATGTCTCTCTCTCTCTCTCTCTCTCTCTCTCTTTCATATCCAGATCCAGCAATATTAGTTCTTGTTATTATTATTATTATTATTATTATTATTATTTATATTAATATATTAATATTATCTTTTTTGTTTGGGTCTACTGTTTGTATGTTCTGTTTTTACCATTTTTAATTTTGTACAGGGAATGAAGAGATTCCCGAAGATTTACTCCTGGTATGAAGCTTCATGTTTAGTAACATGTCTAGTTATTTTACTAATGTTTAGTTTTCTCTTGAAACTCATGTTTTGTTGGCTTCACTGTGATGTGTCACTTCAGTTGCCAGCAACTTCACATCTGGAGGCTTGCCAGTTTGTTGCTGAAGATCATATAGCTCAGTTATGCCTTAGACTTATCCAGTGGCTTGAAGGATTAGCCTCCAAGGCCCTAGATTTGGAGAACAAGGTGTTTACTTGTGATTTCAATTTAATTACTTTATATGCTGTGCCATGTTAATAGATTGGTTCACTTTCAGTATCAGTAGAATGACATAATAGCTCAATAAGTTTGTTTTTAATAACTTGCTTGAAACAGTTTTCACTATAATATCTTTGGCATCTCTTTTTGCAGGTACGAGGCTCTCATGTTGGCACACATCTCCCCACCTCTGGAGTTTGGAATCATACCCAAAGGTTTCTAAAGAAAGGTTCCTCAAATGAGAAGATTGTTGAGCACTTGGATTTTGATGCTCCAACTCGTGAACATGCTCAACCATTACCTGATGACAAAGTAAATTTTTCTGTTGCCATCTGCTGTTACTCATTACGTAATTGTTATATTGCTATAATAAATTGCTAGTTAATCTAGTTGGTCAAACAGCTGGCAGTGACTTTTTTTTTGCTAAATGAAGTAGAATATGTTCTTAGAAGCAATGTTGTTACTGAAGTTATTTTGTGAGTTGTATCAAGTAAATTTTATTTAAACAGAAACAAGATGAATCTCTTTTAGAAGATGTCTGGATCCTATTAAGGGCTGGAAGATTGGAAGAGGCATGCAATCTTTGCCGTGCTGCAGGACAGGTTTGCATCTCATTAGGGTTGCAATGTGTTTTTTTTTGTGGTGTTTCTGATGTTTACTGTGTGTGGACAGTCGTGGAGGGCTGCAACCTTGCGCCCTTTTGGAGGGTTGGATCATTCTCCCGCTATTGAAGCTCTTATAAGAAATGGGAAGAACAGATCGCTGCAAGCCACTGAATTGGAAAGTGGTATGAATCACCAGCGCCGACTCTGGAAATGGGCTTCATATTGTGCATCAGAGGTAAGAGAAGAGAGTTGCGCTTATCTTATCAACCAAAAAACACGATAATATAGTATTTTACACCGCTTGCTGCTGAGCATTTTGTCTTCCTCTGAACTAATAGCTCTCTTCTGCTTCTCCTTTCCTTTTCCCTTCTGCTTTTGTGTTTATCTGCATGTTGTAAAGAAAATTGCAGAGCAAGAGAGTGGGAAATATGAAACGGCAATATATGCAGCCAATTGCAGTAATGTGAAGCGCATTCTACCCATCTGTACCGACTGGGAGGTATTGTTTTGCCAATGAGAATGTCGTTATATTTGGTTTATATATTTGAAGTTACAACTAAGACCCTGAGCTTGGTAATTGCAGTCTGCTTGCTGGGCTTTGACCAAGTCATGGCTTGAGGTTCAAGTTGATGTGGAACTATCCGATCGCCAACCTGAAAGAAGTTCCAGTGGTGCAACAGAAAGAAACCCTGAACAGGGAGATCCTAATTCTCAATCATTTCTTGGCCCAGAAAATTGGCCACTCCAAGTCTTAAAGCAACAACCACATGACCTTTCTGCCCTTCTTCAAAAGCTTCATTCAAGGTAGATATGCTGGGATTTTGTTTTTGTACAGGGGTGGTATATGTTCTGACCGTCTGCTTAATCAAGTCTTATGTTAATTTTATTTGATGATTTAGCGAGTCTGTACATGAAGCTGTAAGTCAGGGATGTAAGGAGCAACACCGTCAGATTGAGGTTATCATCTTTTCACTGTCTCTTACATTTTCTTTGGATAGGATTAAAAGGAGATGTACCTTGCTTTGTATGTTCCTTGTCTTATATTTTCATGTCTACTATGCCTACATTTTCATGCAGTTTACCCCTATGAATAATCGAGGAAGTGTATGTATGTGTCTGTATGAATAATGAATGTTCAGTTCTTGATGAAACTGTTTAATTTCACTTATAAAGGCTATGCCTTTTGCTGCGTTCTCTAACCAAGACTTTTAAACAGATGAGTCTAATGATAGGGCATATTCCTCGTCTACTTGACCTTATTTGGTCATGGATATCCCCTTCCGGAGGTGATGAAGATATTTTCAGGTAATCTAGCGATTGTTTGTCTTTCTTTTAGATTGATGTGGATTTAGAAATACCTGCATCGTAGACTACTTTCGCTGTTGATAGCATGAGAATAATCAAGTATTTTTTTATCACAACCGATTTAGACAATAACTAGTGAGGTTGTCCACTATATAAGATAGCATTATGGGTTATGAAAGGTTTACACAGATGTGAGTTCATAATTCCAATGGGCTTAAGAAAGTGTCTTAGTATAAAGCAGGTCTAAAGATTTTGCAATTCACATTTGTGTCGTCATTCTTGAAATTGCTATTTCTGCCAGGCCTCATGGTGATCCCCAGATGATCCGTTTCGGGGCACATTTAGTTCTCGTGCTTCGTCATTTACTTGCTGATGAAATGAAGGACGCTTTCAAGGAGAAGATAATGACTCTTGGTGACCTTATTCTTCACATGTGAGTATTTTTTTCTTATATGGCGGAAGGGTAGGTTGAGATTTCATTTATGATTATCAAAGCATATATTGTCTAACTTGTAAATGTTAGTTCTTTGGTCAAGTAGCAAACTATCTTCTTTATTTGCTTCCAATTCAACAAAGTCCTCATTTTGAAACCCAGACAGACATACAGATTTTATACATAATATCTATAACATGTGCAAGTATATAACTGGGACAGGCATTGACAGGTATGCGATGTTTCTTTTTTCAAAACAACACGAGGAGTTAGTTGGAGTATATGCATCTCAACTTGCACGACACCGTTGCATTGATCTGTTTGTACATATGATGGAGTTACGGCTGAATAGCAGGTGAATTAAAAACTCTGTTTTGGTTGATTTTCAATTTAATCTTCTATGTTTAGTGTTCCGGATTAGGTTTTAGCAGTGCCTTGTTGAGACACCCTCTTCAGGATTATATAATATAAGTTGTGCTTCCTTCAAATTTTTGAGGTTGGACTAGGATATTTCCCTTGGTCTCAAAAATTGCATATTTTCCATTTTGGTTTATCTTCAAGAATTTTTTTTAGTAAGGTACAAATCCAGATTTCCTTATTTGCACATTAGCAATGGTTGCAATTTGCAATATATTCATTTTGTTTCACAAGTATATTTTGGTTTATTTATGAGGAATTATAGGTATTACCATATTTGATTAGTAGTCAAAGACACTCATAAAACTAGGTGTTTAGGATGGAAGCATTGTTGTCATTATGATGTGTACAAAAGGCACAAGTAACTATAAGAATGAGAATGATTCCAAATAGGTTATTATTTATAAGTGGATCGTAAAATTAATAGTTTTATGACGAACAAGTAAACTGTTCATCTGTTTGCTATGTAATTACCAACTATTTATCAATCATAGATGATCTTGCTATTTATGAAATGATCAAAGTACTTGCTCTATTTGTCCACTGATACAAATTTTAATGCTGTCTTTTCGTGCGTCTATGTTGGCAGTGTTCATGTCAGATATAAAATATTTCTTTCTGCTATAGAGTACCTGCCATTTTCTCCTGGGGCTGATTCCAACGGCATTGAGAAAGGAAGCTTTGAAGAAATTATTGAGAGGTCCTTGGTTTTTTGACATATCATTCTTAAAGATCTCGAGACAGAAGTTATTGTCACTTACTTTTTGTCTACAGTACATTGACACCCTCATCTTCTGACTGCTATTACTTTAACAGGGTTTTATCAAGATCGCGAGAAGTGAAACTTGGAAAATATGATGGGACAACTGATGTTGCAGAGCAATGTAGGTTGTGGAGTCTTCAAAAAGCTACGGTCATTCAGTGGCTCTGCTTTACACCTCCCTCCACCATTAATGATTCTATAAGGGTGGGGACAAAACTTCTTCTCCGAGCATTGATGCACAGGTAATTGTTTGCTGAAATTCTATTGTCTTGTAGAATGAAGTTTTATGGATCAAGTTCTATTTCAACTATTGTTGTCATAGTATTGGTTAATATTATGCTAAGCTTTTGTTGTCAAAATTGTCCTTCTCTTTCAGCAATGTACTGTTCCGGGAGTTTGCTCTAATTTCTATGTGGAGGGTTCCAGCAATGCCGATTGGGGCTCATACATTGCTTAGTTTACTTGCCGAGCCTTTGAAACATCCGTCAGAATCTTTGTTTTTCACAGAGGACCATGATATAGCAGATAGTTTGAAAGAGTTCGAGGATTGGGTAAGCCTCTAAACGTGTGAAAAATTATTGTACTTTGAACTATGTTGAAGACTCCTAATGTATGTTGTTCACTAGAATGAATACTACTCGTGTGATGCAACTTACCGCAACTGGCTACAAATTGAGTTGGAAAATGCTGGGATTGATGTCTCAAATGAAGAAAAACAGCGAGCGACTGTGGTAGCTATGGAAACTTTATCCTCATCGATGGCACTACTCCTGAGTGAGTTTATTCTCTTTATTCATTTATTTATTTATATATATTTTTACTTTTGATTTCAAGTTTCACCCATAAGTAATTGCTGATTTTCAAATAGGAGAAGGAAACCCATGGTTGGTTCCTACGGAGGATCATATCTATGAATCATTGGAAGCTACTAACCTGGAATTACATGCCACTGCAATGCTTTGTCTACCTTCTGGTGAATGCATGTCACCGGATGCAACCTTGTGCACAGCACTGACAAGTGCCCTCTATTCTTCAGTAGGCGAGGAAGTTGTGTTGGATCGTCAATTACTGGTATGTTCACTTTAAGTCTTTAACAAATCTAATACAAAAGCTGATCATATCTTACTGTAACAATTCTGTGATTCTAATGCTTACCTTACGTTCAGGTAAATGTTTCTATCTCTGCGAAGGACAGTTGCTCCGTTGAAATTGCACTTCGGTGCTTGGGGACAGAGCATGATGGATTTGGCCCAAATAAACTTGCTGATGGTGGCGTTCTTGCTGCAATTATTGCAGCCGGCATCAAAGGTAAATTAAGAATTGTAGACTGCTCTTTGATCGTTGTTTTATTTGAATTATGAACATTATGCTGGTCGCATGAGTTTGTTTAGATCACATGATGACGTAGTGATAAAGATTTTGGAGACATTGAAGTTGGTTGGTGTTTGCTCACCAATGAGGAAAAATTATGTCGTGCAGGTGAGCTGGCCCGTTTTCAAGCAGGTGTAACGCTGGAGATCTTGAGACTAGATGCTTGGTATTCCGGATTTGATGGCTCTCTGGGAAGCCCAGTAACATATATCCTGCGGGGTCTGTGTCGCAGGTGTTGTATCCCAGAAGTTATCCTTCGATGCATGCAGGTACACGTTTTTCTGCAGATATTCGTTTCATTTGATTTAGGATTAAACTTGCTAAGAATGTCTTCTTCTTTTTTTGTTTTTGTTTTTTTTTTTTAATGTTTAAATTGTAGGTCTCTGTTTCTCTTATGGAGTCTGGTAATGAACATCAGAGCCATGATGAGTTGATTGAGTTAGTTGCCAGCTCCGAAACTGGGATCCTTCACTTGTTTAGTCAAAACCAATTGCAGGTGATTTTTCACTCAAGTTTTTTATTTTATTCTCTCATTCTCTTTTGTTTTGCATGGAAGCTTGGGTCTGTAATGGGTGTATGATTGATGGAGTTTTGACTGATTATCTTCTAATCATTGTTTTCACATGCAGGAATTCTTGTTATTTGAGAGGGAATACTGTATACGGAAGATGGAGCTTCTTGAAGAACCGGCTGGTTGAAATTTTGTGCAATTCATGTATTTTGTATTTTTTTCACAGCTAATCATCAGCATTTTGTGAACTTTGAAAATTAAAATATATTTTAGGTTAATGTCATGTTATCGTTGATATTGCTTTCATAGCATATGTTATCAGAATCAATTTATTTGTGTATGGGTACTCAAACGGTAAAATAATATCGACTGACATTCATAGCCAGTCCAATTGTAGATAGATTGCAAAAACGTGAGTCTTATTTTTCCTTTTTATCGAGCTATTTGAGCTAGACCTCGAATCAAGCTCGAGCATAAAAATGAGCCCTAAACGTACGAAAATAGGTTAACCATTTAACTAAATCACACTATTATACATATATACATTTACCTAGGGTTTGGTTGTTTCAGAGGCTCGGAGGTCATTTTCTACTATTTATAAATGGTGCTTTGGTCATTCTCGCTACATCCAAGTTGCTAAACCTCTACCGGCCTCTTCTATTCTGAGGGGTTTTTTCAGTAATTGCTGCCATGTATATTTCTATCTACGGGTTTACCGACACTCGGTTTGCATCTTTTGCTATTTGGGTGTTTGCGGAGTTTAGGTTGATTTGTGTTTGGCAAAGGAAAGAGATAGAAGTCTTTTGCTATTTGGGTGTTTTTGCGGTTTAGGTTGATTTGTGTCTTGCAAAGGAAATAGATAAAAAGAGAGTAGAAATTAAATAAAGGGTACTAATAAAAAAACCATATAATATTTTATCAAAAAAATTAGGTTAAAAAAAAAAACTGCCCACCACGTGACTATACGCAATTCGTAGATTTGCAGTTTGTACATGCCCATTTGTGAGTTGCGTGTCCAAGCATTTACGTGTCGTGATCGAGAACGATCTCAGATATGACCCTTATTTGTGGGTACAATTTCAGGCACGAATTCAAATCGACCGGTTTTCATTTTCTATTAAACAACAACTTCAATAAATATTCATAACACGGAAACTATGAATTTTAATGTCTAAACAATCAAAAATCCGTATACACTTCAAGTGTTCGATTAAATGCTTCAACAAAAATTCAAAATTTAAACAAGTTAATACGTGATTATTGGTCATTATTAAATCGAGATTTGTTTGCATATACATATTTTAAGTTTAAGGGTAGCTGTAGTTTTCGATTTTGAGTTTTTCTTAAAAAGCTACTTCTAGTAGCTTTGAGATTTTGAACTTTTCATTGGATTCTAAAGTTTGTACATAACAAAAAAGACTTTTATTTTACAGGAGTTTTTTGTTCAAAATTAAAAATTAAACCTATTTATATTAAATTCATTATTTAAATAGATATAAATGTTTATGTCATTGATTTGAAATATAGGAAATGAAAAGGGTATATCTATTTTTTTACGTGAATACTAAGATAACATGACAATTGTATTCGAATTTCAAATGCAACAGTAAAATCTATAATTCAAAATTTGAATATTTAAAGTTTCGAATATCTAAACGCCCCTAATTATGATTGGATTAGTTTTTTTTTTACTTTATGTAGAAAAGAAGAATTCAATATCAACCCTCTTTCGACTCAAGAAAAGAAGTCATGATATTATTATGTAACTATATTATTGTGATTTATATATCTATATTATATTATATTATATTATTATTATTATTATTATTATTATTATTATTATTATGCCTCTAGACTTAAACTATTTAATTATTTGAGTTAATTATTATAAAAAACTTTCGCTTTTGTAGATTTTCGTTTGAATAAAAACAACTTGGTTTTTTAACTTTTTATTCAATTCGCCCCAAAATATTTACCAGATGATGGTAAATAATTTTTCTCTATTCCGATATTAGTGATGATATGATATAATTAAAACTATTATTTTTTTACATCTTATCTTATAATGATAAAACACGACAAACGTCAACCAATATATTCAATTTAATAATCATTATCGAAAATGCATAAAATAGAGTGATGATAAACGGGTCTAAAAAATTAATGTCAATATCATCATATATATAGAAAAAGATTTATAGGGAAGCTTTAAAATTTGGGGAAGGAGAGAAGCAAAACTTAGCCCTTGATCTTTTTATTAAAAAACGTTTTTAACATTCATTGGTAATGAATGTTAAATTTTGAAATTTTTTGTAATTTTTAAAATTTATTTATGATGAAATCAATGGTTGAGATTTGCTTCCCTCATTCCCTAATTTTTTTACTTCCATCTTAATCCCCACCCTATATATATATTTAGTACTATTTACCACTTTTGTTAACACAAAACTATAGTAATACTGGTGTTACACTAAAGACAATAACATATCGAATGTTTATCTGTTTACTTTAATATCACTTATACTAATTATTGAGCCATACGTTAAAACTAATTGTTAGTATTGATTGTTTTACACTTATTTGAAGTGTGAAGACGTATATAGAAGCCGATTAGAGAGTCATTTTGATTTGTCTTAAGAGGAATGCTACATTCACTAACAATTTACAAACAAACTTTCACAATATGATATGGTACAAGTGTTGGACCAATTAAAATATATTAAAGTTTTTCTCTTATTGATCTCTTTTAATTTAACTGGTTAACATCATATTGTAAATTATGTTTTATAAAGTTTATGTGGCTCTATTATTTCTATTGTTTTAAAACTTGCTAACCCCGGGGCACTCACTACCACTTCCTCTTGCTCCTAAACACACCCTCTCTAGTTTTTTTATTTAATGTAAGGCGAGGAATAAAAGATCATATATATCCTTTTCATATTTTGTTGCCTTTTTTTACACTAATAATCTATTTATTGACATTTACATTTTCCTTTCCCTTTTACAATTCTTCTTACATTCTAGTCCAATTCACACATAATCATATTACACACTGCATATTATAACCTTATAATTATATCATAAAAATATTTATTTAGATATTACCTTTAAATTGCAAGGTGTTACATAAATTATAACATATTTTAGTTCATGACTTGCATTATGGTTATGATTTGAAATTTGTACGTGCCATTCTATGTGTAAAATAGTGTGAATACAAAACCTATTCGACCAAAACTATCATGGGAAAAGGTTTACTTTGTGAAAACTTTATAGATTTTTTTATCCTTTTTTCTTGTGATCTCCTAATAGAATTACAAAGTAAAACCTGATACAAAAACAACCAAATATGTTTCAACTTATTATGTGAATCACTTTTCTTGCATCTTTTCTTTTTAGTGGGTCCTTGATTTTCTTTTACATGTATATTTACATAGTTATTAATTTCTTTTTTTTAATGATAATTCTAATCTATCTCACCAATATATACAATTCACACATTGTATATTTGTATACATATTGTCTCTTCTAAAATTTAAACTTACAATTTCTTAATTAATGAGTTCCTCACTAGACCGACGGCCCTTTGATCTTATTGATATCAACTACATCGACATTTTATTGCTTTGTATGCTTATTCAATTCCGTATATCTTTCTATAAGGGTGAGGGTCACACACTATGTGCATATGGGAAAAAATGGATTAGATGTATATGGGTTACAACTATATTTCATGATTTTTATTTCATATTGCTACAGAGCATTAATGGATTTGAATCGATCTTGATTGCATTACACCATATAAACCACGTGATCTGCAGACTTGACCCGACCCGGTTAACTTAATTGTCTGCCATGATTAACTTTAAGCCTCTTCTTGTTATAAAAATGGTTATTTCATCTCAATTTACTAGTAACAAGTTTAGACCAGGTTATGGAATTTAGATAGTTGCATTTTAGTGCTATTATTACATGCTAAACAAAAACACCTTTTAAGTGGTGTTATGGTTTGATTATGACTCAATGGCCCAATTTCTCAAATTTGATTTGTATAATATTTTGGATGATAGATTGATCTGTCTGAAAGTTGCCTGAACCGAACAAACGAGATGATGTGAAATCAATTCCTTGCTAAATGTAATTCGATTTTGTCAAGTTGGAAAGTAATGGAAAATTATTACATACTGTTTTGGTCTTCTTTATTTTCTTCATAAATCCTTGGCTGAATTACTCTGTGTACAAGTTAAAATAATCATATCAATTACAGTAGGGACTTTCGGACTTTGGTAATGAGTGGCTTTAGGGCAATGTTTAAGACTTCTAAATATAATCACAATGTATTAAGTGAACAATCACCTACCATGTATAAGATGAATACATTCTATAAATAATTAGTATCATCGTCATATTTAGCTTAAGATATATTATAAATATGATAACTTTGTGTTTATTAAGTAGTGTTTGAATAAATATGAAAGTGTTAATCAATATCTTAAGGACACTGATTATCAAAATCCATTAGATAAAATCACCAAAGAAAATTCATTAATTTTTATCAATGGTTACCTTTTTTGCATTGTGTAAGGATTACACTTTGGGTGACTTAAATTCGTTTGATTCATTTCATATTTTCACTTGTTTCATTGTAACCTATAAATGTATATAACCTGTTAAAGAAGATTGAACACAATAATAATCAACCCGGTCCGGCCATCTCACCCCATCTTACCCGTTTCTTTTATCCGCTTTAAATTTTTTATAAACGTGTGACTTTCTTGCACTATTAACAGATGTGACATCCGTGCCTTGTTTAGCATATTCCAACAAATATTCCTATATCTATATCTACATCTATCTATATACTCAAGTAAAACAAGATTTCAGGTTGTCATTTGGAATTTCTTCATTGGCGCTCATATATGGGTTTGGTTGTGTCATCTAATGGAACAAATCTTGTCCGACTGAGACAGTAGGAGTCAGACACATTAAAAAGAATGGGTCATGTCCAATTTAACCGGTTTGCTAATTGCCTACAAAACTGTCTCATCATGGGGCAGATTTTAGTTGATCATACTATGGTAATGGTTACACAGACTGACAGATATCAATTAGGTGAATTTGTGTTTCTTAAAAGCGTGTGTTATCTTTTTAAAAAATATACAAAAGTGTTCTTGGCTTTGTTTCTCTCATCAAGTGTATTTTAAATTTTTTTATTCTTGGCCGGTTTTTAGAGGATCCTCAACCTTTTGTAGGTCGCGGTCATTTTCAGAAATTAACTCATATATAAGAGCATCCATAACGGAGCTCATGTGGCATTTGTTAATGAAGTAAGTAGAGGTTTATAAAGGTATATGCATTGGGTAAATGTCTAAATCAATGAGGGTTAAGGTCTATCACAACCTTCATTTAAAAGTGATGGACCCATCATTCTCTATTATTCACTCTAAAGGTATATGTATTGTCAGTCGAGTGAATTTGTTTACATTGCATGGATAGTGAAGGTTTGATACTAACGAAATACAATGCTTAGGTGGCATTGTATTAAACTTATTGATTTTGGATGCTCTAACGAAAACCAGTTCTAACAACATATGATAAGTGTTTAATTTTCTGCATACTTTGACGTTGTTTCACAAATATCCTATACTTGGCCAATGGCCCAAGTGAAATTTATGTTACAATATTATTTCACTTGGTAATTTTGTATTAGAATATTATTTCACCGTGATAATTTCTTATACATTTTCTATCTTCATATTCTATCATCTTCGCTGTGGTAACATAGAAATATCGTTGACGCCGTGCACCCGCTTTTAACACTAATTTTAGTATAGAGATAGATAGATGTTTAGGTACGTCCTTTGGTGGAAGTCTGTACTGTTGATACATGGAATTTACTTGCAGTGTTTTCTTCTTCTTTGGTTGTAGATTAGGGTACGTGTTTGGTGGTAGGGGAGCAATTAAATGGTGGTGGTTTGCTCTCATATGGTTTTAGCCAACATTAAACTACCTCAAAATTGAATCCCTGAACTGATTCAAACCCGTTAATCCCAGTCCTCGGGCAATTGAGATTTATGCGGTCCCCATAGCAACAAGATATGACGGAAAGCAGAGACAGACTGGAAGATGAATACGACAGCAGCTAGCGGTTTTAAAAGGGAATATTGTACCAGCTTGTGTATGTGCATAAGAACTTGGGATTAGTATGTGAAAATGAACTTAACTTTAGTCCAATTTCTATAGTGTATATCTAACTTTATCTCAATCTATTTTGTGTATCAAACTTTCAAGTTTGGTTTATTATGGGTATCTAATGACTTATTCATCCGATAGACAGTATTTTTAATGACGTGTCAATCGTATAATTCGTCACGTCATCTGAAACATCATTGACACATCATCAAATACGGGTGCTACGTCACCGGTTACAAATAATAACAGGTCTAATACACACAATAGACCAAAATTGTTAGTTTGATACACACAATAGATCAAAATGAAGTTATATACACAATACAGAGATCGGGCTAAAGTTAAATGCATTTCAACGCACTAATCCATCCCTAAGAACTTTGTGTACTCGATCAGAGGACAAAATCGATATCAAACACACTCTGAATTGTAAAATAACGGGGAGAGGGTGATGGTTTGAAGAACAATTGCATACCAAGTCACATTTCGTCATCCCATCTTAATAACAGCTTTAAAAAAATCTCAATTGCTAGTCAGACCCTGTGCTTAGACAATGATGTATCATCATCAATAACACACATACATACATAGTATAATATACATAGCATGCGAATTACTTAACATAATAATGTAATGAATTGAAGCAAGCATTGGATTGGATTCAAGATGAGGAAAACCAAATAAATAAAAGTGAAAATCTAAACAAAATACCAGCACGTACATTACGTAGTAGATTAAACACACAAAAATTAATCTAAAACTCAACTAAAAGATTAAGATCAAATAAACAAAACCACAAAGTTATATATATATTTATAACTGCTCACAACTACAATATGAACCTCAATATTATACTTAATTTTCATTTTTCTCAACAAACAATTATTTTTAGTTAAACAAAACTAATACAATTATTATATTTATAAGATTAAACTTAATAAAGTGTGTAACAACAAATTTTTTATAAAATATTACATATTTATTTGTTATTTGGGTTTCGTAAGAAAAGAACCTCAATTTTTCACATTTAACTTATTTATTTTGACTCACTTATTTAGAGTTTTTTTTACTTCTACTTCCTCCTCTCATCTCTGCATCTTCTTCTTCCTTCTGACAACATCAACAACTTTTTTCATCATCAGATATGAAGAAAACAAATATAAAGCAATCAAACATGAAGAAAACGAAAAAAAAAAAAAAAAAAAAAAAAAAAAACAATAAAAAATGGTTGTGGGTCCACCTTTTTCTGTCTTGAGTTCATTGCTCTGGTGACGAGGACAACCGAGCACGGTCAACACTCCATCCTTGCTTGACACGTGCTTGGCCACAGTTACCGCCCACGCATACATTGCAAGTGGTCTTATACATCAACCGATAGAATTTTTATATACTTGTACAACATATTAAAAGTAGTTTTAAAAATTTTCAGTACATACTAATTGCCAATTTTTGATGTAGAATAAATCAAAAATAAAAAATAATTGATGGACCTGAATTGTTAGAGATAAAGATAAGCCTAACAATATAATTGATGTGAATAACAAATGTATCAAATTGAATCCACATGTTAAGTGTTAAACGGAATAGGTTCATTTTTAGCTCAATGTTTTGGGTTCCTCTCATATATTATTGCACTTATTAGTGTATAAAAGTAGGATGAGTTGTTGATATACTTAGTTAAAGTGTTAAACGCAAAGCATAACAGAATTACCTTTTGTTTTTATTGGAAGGATAAAGCATTATAAATTTTGTTTATACACTTAGTTATTATTTATTTAAGCACGTATATTACCTTATAAAATGTAATCAATTTATAAGGCAGGACGGAATATCATGAGATTTATAGAAGCTTTTATGTATATTTTTATAAACTCATGACAGTTTTAGCTTATCTTGACATTTTAGAGGGCATCATTGGTCCAAGTGGTTATCCTTATATGTTAATATATCACATCTCCTTATGTAGGTATCTTGTATGTATGGTTCGTATAATCTGGAAAAAGAATCTAGAAGTGCTAAATTAGTTTTTACGGAAGGTACAAAAACTGAAAAAAGAAAACAAATAATAGACCTGACTTTATGAACTTAAAAAAATCTAAGAATAAGATTGATTTATGTAACAAAATCAAAGATAAATATAAAGAGAGAAAAAACTGACTAGATCTCTCATTAGACTTATATTTTAGGCCTACTCATCTAGAAAATTTGGAGTAGTAGCTAACATACCAACAAAGTTAGTGTACTAATTAACATATTGTTTTGTGTTTGTTAGCATAAAGATAATTTATTGGGGATTGTTGATTCACTTGATATTTTCACCGGGATTAAATTGTCAAGTTTTCGAAATGACCGCTAATAAATTGTCAAGTCTTCATCAGTAATAAGTATTAGTTAAAATGTTTTGTTTTTATATCAGAAAGAATATTATACAGTTTACCTTTTCTAATAAAAAAAGTTCATTGAAGAGTCTATGATAAGTAATAGAAGAATTCGATTGGAATAAATAAATTAGTTATTAAGCATAACTCATAACAATAAGTAGATGACCGGTTTAATCATTCCCATGCTTCAAACGTGCATCAATTAGAAAGCATATAATAGAAATATTGAGTAATTAGTGGATCAAAAACACAAAACGTTGATAGTGCCCTTTTGGTAAATGGATCAAAAGATACTTTCCAACATAATTGCCTCCTAGAACAAAAGTTGGGTAACTGCACAATCAGTGCAGATATTTGCAGTTAGTTCCATAGTGGCACCTTCCTTGCACATAATATCTACACAACTGCTGCTTGTGTCCTTGATAATGCCCTCTTGGTAAATGGGCATTATTGTTGTCTTGTTGCAAACTATAGCTTTGTGGTCGATTATG
Organism: Logfia minima; assembly: GCA_963921325.1. Taxonomy (NCBI): domain Eukaryota; kingdom Viridiplantae; phylum Streptophyta; class Magnoliopsida; order Asterales; family Asteraceae; genus Logfia; species Logfia minima. Next base: position 420,161 of record OY992771.1, on the reverse strand, counting down.
AGTATGGTAGTTTATTGCCCTATGATCGTAGTCATGCCTTTCAAAGTATCTTGAAGGATAGAAGTTCACATCTTGTTCCACCTGAAAGCCTTTTATGAAAGAACCATCCGGCTCTCCTCTAACCAGACCCCTTGAAATGTTAGAGTTGAGGTTTTCTTTATATGAACCTCTGTGATGATCATGAATCATGCTGTTCAATGGACTGCTACCTAAAACCCCCATAAATGGTGCACCTGCATGTTGAACTGTCAGTAAATCCTGTTTTCTTGGGTTCCTTAAATAAAACAAGGGTCGGGGTGGAGATATCTTTCTTTGCTTCTCTTCCTTGTCATTCTGGATGTTCCCCTTTGATCCCTTGGATGCCCTGAAATATAATAACTTGTCAAGCTTGTTTTTTGTGCCGTCAAAAACCAAACTTGTATTTCATAAATAACGTAGCTGCTCTACCTGCTTTCCCTAAGTGCTTTTCTCCTTTCCTTCTCTTGAAAACGAGCTTCCCTACTAGTTCGTGCTTCATTACCTCTAGAATGTTTTTCTGATAAAGTTTTATCCCTTTGACTTTCATCTTCCCATCTCTAAGATTTATACTTTAGTCAGCTCAAAAGCTATATAACTTTATGAAATGCAATGTGAAATAACAGCATACAGACCTGCCTCATTGTCTTTAACCTATAGAGGTTTCGGCCTTTGATGAGTAGAGGATGAAGGGGAGGGAGTGGTTTCACTCCTTTGCTCCATAAAACCTCAATCTAACAATTATAATCATAAATTTAGAAAATTACAGATATAAAGAGTTGAAAAGCTTTCGCTGCAACCTATAAATTTAACAAAAATGTAGCTCACTGTAAATGTATGTTGTTGCTTAGCAGCACCATAGCTTTCTTTAACAATCCTACCAGCTACAACCCTTGTGCCACAAGGAGGACCACTAGAACTCCTTGATGCAATGTTAAACCTGATTGATGAAACAATGTAAACAACATCTTTGAAAACTATCCACCAACTAACTATTGGCAGGTGAAAAGATAATGTGACTTTGGGTATCATCTACTAGATGTGAATAGCAGGTGAAATAATAATGTGACTTTGGGTATCATCTACTAGACGTGAATAGCAATAACGACTGTCCAGCATAATAGGATATAATTTTTACCAATTGTACGAACGGATGGATCCTTACATTTCATAAACATTCTGTTCAAACATAACAATATCTCCTGTGCACGCATCACCTGCAACAGTTAAGCTACTAGTCAGAAGAGATACAAAATGAAACAGATTATGAAATGCAGAAACCAAATACAAATAGATAGATTATGCTTAAAAAGAAAAAAAAACTGCCTGAGGAGTAAATTACAAAGCGGGGCATACCTTTACAATTCAAAACAAAACTCGAAGCAGGATATTTATGCTCTCCTTCACCATTCATAATACTAATACGAAACCAAATCCAATATTAAGAAGATTATAATTAATCAGAAGCATATGTACAATTTCGTTTGTCATATAATCAAGTATACCTAATATGCTCCTTAATACGTTGAATAAGGACATCTTTCTTGCCCATTAATCTCAACCCATGTTTTCTTAGATACAACTTACATTGTTCAACTTTCAGTTTCTTCACCTGACCACCTACCCATGAAAATAAAATAAAAAATCATTCAGGCATTCTGACAAACACGTTATCTTCATTTAAAAAACGAAACTTTAGTTTTCCGACTAACCTTCAATGATCTTTTGAACAATCTCAAAACTTTTCTGGTCCTTGGCATCAAACTCAGGCACATCTATCTGTGTACAATCATCATCCTCATTCACTTCCCCAGGAGCTCTGGAAATATAAAATAAAAATTAAAAAACGAAACTTTTGTGAGAAAATGCATTGGAATTAATGAAACTAACAAGATACATACCGAGATCTAGATTTCTTCTTGATAGAAAGATTAGAGAACTTAGATTGAGTATGTTGTAATATATTAAAGGTTGGGTCTTGTTGAGAATCATCGGAATCATAAGTCTCTGTTTCTGATTCGATATCTTGAATGTATTTTTGAGTAGCCATTTTTGTTGTATGATCTCAGAACCTGTTATTGTATCAATGAGTGTTAGACTGTTAGTGATAATTGGGGGTCGACGTAATTTTTGAATTGGTTTTCTAATTAGGGTTATAGAAAAGAAATGGGTTAACGTCCGAATTTTTATGAGAATTCAAACAGGCGGTTGAAGGGAGAGCCGGAGAGCACAGTTGTATTTGTATAACAAAGTTTAAAATTAACAAAAAAATGTCTTCTAAGCATAAAAAATAAATATACTTGATGAAGCTTTTATTTAACAAAACATCATTATTACTCTTGTTTTTAACCACAACTAAGTAGAAAATTTATATAATAATGATAATTAATTGAGTAAATATAAATTAAATTAAATTAAATATTAAATATTAAATATATCAAGTAAAAGAACGACGAATATACTAATATCCCTCTCTTAAAATAGACTTTAACCTAACACAAACTATAATAGTAATGATACATATATAGATAATAGAAACAAGATGGGGCTATAAACGATATTAAATGAAGATTTTTGTTTGAATATACAGAGTATAAATTATAAGGTTTTGATAAATATTGCCCTTAAGGCATTGGTTAAGGTTATCAAATATAATTGTAAATATTAAATAAACTACATTATTTTTAAATTAATTACCAATCTATAAATAATATATGGATACTGAATTTGTAATTGCTTATAAACATAGAATGTTAGATGTTCATTAAAAATTAATAAATTATTTATGGTAGCCTTAACCATTAACTTAAGGATAATATTTATCAAAAAACTCTAAATTATAAATGCCCGTACCTTATAGAATAATAATGTTTGTATAGAAAATGTTACAAAAAAGAATACTTCATTTACTTACAATTAAAGGTCTTACTATACATAATCAACAAAACATACATATATATTGAAAAAGTAATCTCTTTTATATATCCCGCCAACACTCTTTTCACAAAGATTCAGCTGAAAATATTCTATTGGAATTAATAGTAAAAATGAATATATTTTTTTAATAAAATTTAATTTTAAGTACATTTAAATCTCTTATAAATAGTCTATTTGTATCAAGAAAACATTAAGATGACTATCTTTTTATACACTTTTACTTGTGTTTTTTTAAAGAAAATTATCATATGCTAGATCTGATTTTTAATTTTTAATTTTTAATTAGATATTAAAAAAAATTTATGGTAACAATATTTTACTCCTACAATATAGATTTGTGCACCGCCACTGCCTCCGCATGGTCCCCCTTCTTTCGTGCTTGTCTCTACCACCAAACAGATCACAATACTCCAATTCGAAAAACCTTTCCTATAACTCATAAAAGAAAAAAGAAATATGGAATAGTGTAAATGTGTAACGACTTCATGCAAGTTAGGGGGATAAGCACACCCAAAAGAGAACAATATTTGTCATAATCCAATTTGATCAACAACTTATGACGCATTCCATTTAAGGCCTTTCAGGCACACGGTCTAGAGGGCAAACTCGTCAAAGAAATGTAGCCCGACTTTGAAGTTGAGGATCTTTTCACTACCATGATCCCTCGCCAATCTCCATAGATATCTCTTGGTGAGACCGAACCAATTTATAAGTATATGGATCAAAGTTACGACATCTAATAATCTTGTCAAAAAGATACAGAAGGGAATAATTCAAACCTTTTCAGACTAATATTCATTTCCATGAACCAAAAGAAATAGATTGAAGAGATATATGACCAATAAACATATCCTTCAAATGTTGCTTACATAACCCAATCCGCCTTCCATGTAAACTCGGATGAATACAGCTTGAAAATCCTGTTTTCCACACAGGAAACTTTTGTCTTTGCATAACATTAATAGTATAAACAAATGGAGCAGCAGCTCTGCAACCGATCACAAAACAAGAACAAGGTCGAGATTCACTTACTATTCTTGCTAATGATAGTAAACACAAACCGCTACAAGGAATCCCATACAATAACCCCTCATCATAAGAAAAATTTTGAGATTCCAAAATCTCCTTAACAAATTCATTTTCAAAATCTTCAGCTACTGGGAGTCTGCTCAAATCCGAATCAAACTTCTGTTCTATCTCAGACTCATGTAGTCTATACTTCGTTGCTAGTGTAAGTACACAAGATTTCCTAACTTTTTCAGTAATAATTAGCTTTATATCAACAAAATTATTACATAAATGATACCATCTAAGCCATCGATAAACTAAACCTGAATACCAGTCAATAATATGATCATGGTCTAGTAAAACGAGCATATGACAAGCACGTGGGTATCCTTGAGAATTTATTATTCTGTATCTTTGGAGACCCATTCTTATAGCCTTTATTGGGGCAACAACTTCAGTGAAGGAAACCGATTCAGAAAAGTTGCTAGATTCAGGCAAAAGGATAAGGGTAGATTTGGTCTCAGAAGAAATGTAATTTTTGGCATGATTTTGAAACGTATAAAAGGACTCTTTTAGGTCATTAGGTAGTGATTTTTCAGTTATAAACTTGGATAAAATAGATTCTTCGGTGTCAGTATATGCACATTTCAGATATGTGTCTTGCATCCATATCTTAAGTAAGACTTTATACCAGTGATCGGTTTCCATTCCAGATTTACGAAAACGTGACACCTGACTCAATAGTGAATTCTTGTCAGCAAGATGTTTGATTTCCGATTCTTTGACTTTCTTGAATCCATGACCCAAGACTTTTTTACCAATTCTGATTGTCCCTTCATCCCACGCCTCTTGTTTTTGTAATGCAAATAACTCAACTTTTTCCTTTAATTTGTGAACCGCTCTGACTGCAGGACTCTCTCTTACAGTCTTCTTTACAACGTTTCCTACGAATTTAACACCTCGGGGATCATTGCATGGCAGAATCTCCGTCTTACTATCAAATTCCAAATGAAGAGATTTTTGCACAAAGGTTTCAATCTCAGACTTTAAAGCCAGACTCGCTTCTTTTGAACCCTTAACGACTATAAGAATTTCATCCATTAACCGACAACAATGTACCCTGACTCCCGACTTATTTACTTCGTTTCTTTGACTGGATCCCATCTGTCTCCTAAACCAGCTACGCAGCTTTGACTTTGAGCTGGATTCGTCAAGTTGACCATCATTTGGTGTATCAAGAACTTCAAATTTCATTGACATATTAAGCATCTCACGGTCAAAGATATCAAGATATATATTCAATAAAATTGGTGACAACACACCCTCTTGTGGGAGACCATGGCCTTTAGCAAACCCTCCAAACTCCATATTTAAAACACCAGCATCGAACATGCTACGAATTATAGCATATAACCTTGGGTCTTCAACTTTACTCTCCATTGTTGATATAAGCTTAGAAAGAATCAAAGTGTCAACCTTTTTGTCAAGTACCAAAGGGAACCACCAATCGGGATTCACAATTTCTTTACAAATGTACTTCAAAGCTGATGATTGACCCCTTCCACTTCGGCACCCGTGTGAAACTTTAGAATAATAAGGCTTGTAAACTACTTCTAAGGCTATTCTGATAGCTTCTTGAATTATATTCAATTTAAGATTGGGAAACACGAGCGTTTCCTTGTTTGCTCCCTTTGTTGAAATAGAATATACATTGGAGCTGATATCAAACTTTCCAGAGGCTAATTCTTCTGCTAAAGAGCCAAAGTTGATATCGTCACAGTCAGCTGCTAAGTTGACATTTGAGTTGACCCTAATACTATCATAAGAATCTTGAAGGGTATACGGATTAGCGATTACTTTGTCAATTAGATTATGAAATTTTCCATCTTTGAATTGTTCTTTGACCCTTTTCTTTAAGCGATACTCGAGAAACCTTTTTATCTCTACCCGATTCATTGATTTTTTTGCATCAACTGAAGAACAAGACTCTTCAACCAAAGAAGCTAAGTTACTTGCCAAGGACATTTTGTCAATGCTACTACTTTTATTTCCATTATCACCGGATTTTAGAGATGAATCAACTGAATAACCAACATATCTTCTTCCTGTGAGGACATACAAAAAATTAAAAAATATGAATGACCTACCATAGTGCATCTGTCCTAGCTAAATCTTCAGTTTTCTAAAATATTGTGTGAATAATTAATGTGTTACTTGATAATTACAATAACAATCTAAATATATGACTAAAACGACAAAGGAGGTTGAATTATGCTTAAAAAAACAGACTTTAGGCGACTTACAACGGGTAGACCTATTTAGCCAGCTTACCCCATCCCCATCCCTTTTAGCTAAATGTCGTGTTTAACATACAGTAATTCACAGCTCCAATCCCTAATTAGAGTGAAAACTACCAAGTAACTGCAGTTGTATCATATGGAACATATACACATACTTCAATGAATTAATACTGAATCAATTAAGAAACTATATGATAGGGAGCAGGTATGTGAAAGAAAAGGGAGAGGTTTACCTGTGTGAACAACAACAAGTGATAAATTGAGGGAAATGGGAGTGACCCTGTTTGTAAGTTTCCTGCTGCAAATCATTATCATTAGTACACAACCACCCTACAGTAGACACCACATTTTTATTTTTAGAGCAAGGGCAATTGATGCGACGCGGCAATTTCAGTCGATGGCCGGCCTGCGGATGTTGGATTGGAAGTTGTGTCCGGCGAAGTATGTGTGTGTGTGTGGACACATGGACTCGTGGTAGTGGCGGTGCGTGTGGAGGCTGAAGACGGCAGCGGTGGCGGTGGTGTGTATGTTGAGGGCTTGAGGCTGCAGGGAAGGGTAGTGACGTATGGTAAGTAAAAGCCCAAGTTAAGTAATCTATACAAAAAAGAAAAAAGAAAAAAAGTTTGACAAGAACAAGAAAAAAATGACACTATCATGAAAATATAATATTTAATTCAATTTAGTATAAAATATTACAGTAAATATTAAAATAATACTCCTTATAGATACTATTGTAAATATTTTTCACTTTAATTTGTAACAACTTTAAAACTTTAATATTTCCTTTTTTTAACTTTCATAATTTCTAGTACACATGAATTTTATAACTCATTAACTTTTTTCACTTTTTCTATCGCTATATTTGAGTTCCCAGCTCTACACACAAATACGAAAAAGAAATATGATATTATTATCATCAATTCAAGACTTGAAATCAAAGATTGTACGGTACTCTACATAGTTTGAGAATTATGATAGTATCAATAAATGTTCATCTTTAGTAAAATTCAAATTTTCGACACAAAATCAATATATAATCAATTGTTTAAAAACATATACTCAATTTGAATCATTACACCTCGTCAACCATATTAATATATACGTATTTGAATCACCACCAAAATTATCATACTACATTATAATAGTCATGTCCGAACTTAAGTTACGAAGTATATCGAAGAAAAATTCAAATCACTAGTAGTTTCCCTAAAAAAATAACACATAATAAAAATGATATTTGTTTGGAGTAAATATTCGGACTATCAATTTTTCCTCTCGAGTTAGGCGACAAACCCTACTTGAAACTCAAACTAAATACTTGATCTATGATAAGGTAAAGCGTGAGCAATTAATACTTTATTTGATTCATTTACATGAGGTTTAAAGAATCCATAAGTAATGATCTCTGAATTAGTAGACCCAAAATTTGCGTTATCATTTTTTTTATTCGTAGAAAATCTATTTAATTATTGAATCGATTAAAAAGTCTATTCTTTTAGGTTCACAAATTTAGTTAGTATCATTTTCTAAGTATTATTTTTCTTTCCCATTAGATAATGAATGAATGAATGAGGTTGTAACACTCATTTAAACAGCCCTCCGGTCCAACCAAAAAGTAGTTTATTAACTAGCTAGGGCTTTTAATATGCATCACACAACACGTTCGAAAATAATAAGTTAGTCCAATTATAACTACCCGACTAGTTTATTAGCCAAGACTTTAATAGTGTATCGCATTGCATCGTTAAAAACTTCAATTTCAGTCGATACACAAAAGCTTACATTCACTCCTTTTGTTGGTAATTCCTAATCAAAGTTTGAGTGTCACAAGTTCAACATAAGATAGTTGCAATATCTTTTCATGATTTCCTTAATGTTTTTTACTGTGATATAAAAAAATAGACGTGTATTGGATGTTGGGCACACAAGTTTATTAAAGTTTAATGATAATTTAGACTTATCTTGTTTCATAAGTTCAAATTAGTAATATTGTTTTGATGATAATAATTATAAAGCTCATGGAAAAAAACATAAGCTATAAGCAAGTAGCTTTTATAAAAATGATAGAGCTTAGGAAATATAAAATTACTAAAAAGCTTTCAAGTATATTATTTTACATTCAATCTATATCTTTATAAGTCAATTCAGAAGTATAAATTGAATCCTTCAATTATTTGATTAAATACTTATTAAAAAAATAAGTTAAATTTCCAGCTAAAAATATAAACTTCAACTTTATAGCTATCGGCTAATTTTACCAAAATATATCTATAATAATTAACCAAAATGAAAGTCAGCTAGGTGACCAAAGTTGAATATCCGTCTGCACCACTTATTTGTTTAGGTGAAATAAAATTAAATTTGTACGATAAAACTTGTTAACCTACCATAGTATTTTACCTTACGTATATTAAGTTATATGTATTATATATAAAACATTTTAATATATTTTAAAAATTAAATTCGACGATGAAGAAAACACAAATCAGTTTTAACTCATTTTTAACATTTGCATTAATAAAATACTATGACATATTAATAATCTATTACTATTACCATTTTACTATACATAAATTCAATTTCTCTCTATTAAATAAGAAGATAAATATAATATAATTTTAATTAAATATAATAAAAAAAGCGGATGATGACATCATTAAATATTCAATTACCCAATAAAATTATTTAATTTTGTTAAATTGAGTGAACCTAGGAATTTGATGACATCATCATTTAATTTAAAATTTTTGTCAATTAAATCCTTTTAATTTCGTTCAATTCAAAATTACAGTCCTAAACTTTACGAATAAAAAAATAATGCAATAATTCATTAACATAATTAAGATTTATACACGATACATTTATCACTTTGTGTCAAAAGTATAATCTATTAATGTCGTACTTTTAAAAAGTTAAACAGTCCGTGTGCATACACAAATATAAAAGCTAGTAATAATGTATACAATACACATACAATAAATATCACCGTTATTATTACCACACTTGACCTATCTATCATTATTTTAACATAGAGTGATGCATGAATACTATACTAATGATAAACGAACCATTCCTATCTTATATGGACCCTCGTAAATTAATGAAGCATGATATGTAATTATCAGAAGTCATAATACTGAGTGCCATTTTCTATTATGTGAGGCTGCTTTTTTTGGCACGAATAAAAGCGAGGTTAAACTTTTAAGCTACTGATTTTCTAGCCGTGATTTATTGACTAAAAAATAAGATTAAATTAACCTAAAAAGTAATTCCCTAAAAGGATATGATGATAAAATAATCCGTTTATCACATTGGCCAATCGAGGGGAATAGTTTATTGCCGAACGTCTACTCACCTTTAGTCAAAAATAGTAATATATTTAGAAAACCTAGATTACTTAAACAGAAGATGCTTCACTGGATTATAAAACAGATGAGTCAAAATAATTACTTGTTTAATCTTTGAATAATTCAACGCGTCAAGTTTATCTTAGAGTTTTAATCGAGTAAATCATTAGATTTGGAAACTTCATGAATAAATTTGACACGTCCTTTATAGAAATATTTAATTATTAATTATAACATCTTAAGTGGTCCTAAATAGTGATTATTTTAATTTTACTTTATATTAACTTTTATTATTACTTAGTCATGAACATGCAATAACACAGGCCGAATTTAATTTTTATAAAGAATAAAATATTTTAGTCGATTTGTGATCGATCTTTTAATATAGTTTATAAACCTGCGATAAAACGCAACAAATTTAACTTATATAAATGAATAAAATATTTTTTCTATTTTTTTATATTTGTGACCGACTTTTTTAATTTAAACAAATATATCAAATATTTAAGTATAATTATACGAAAGAAATGTTGATCGTTGCTAGTTTATAGACCCGTGATAATGTCGGACGGATTTAATTTTTATAAATTAATAAAATATTGTGGTCATATTTTTTATTTAGTTTATAAACCCGCAATAATATGGGACGCTTTTAATTTTTTATAAATGTATAAAATATTTGGTCGATTTTTTTATGTAGTCTATAGACATGCGATAACGCCGGACAAATTTAATTAAATAAAAGAATAAAATATTGTGACTGATTTTTTATATATTTTATAGACCCATTATAATGGGGGATGAATCTAATTTTAATAAAATGAATAAAATATTATGGTTGATTTTTTTATATAGTTTATTGATTCATTAACTTTATTAACGAATATAATATGTACAAAATCAAAAGTTCAAACACAAAATAATTGAACATGTTTTCCAAGGAAGAAAAACCAATATATTAGATAACTAACAATGAGAAACAACAAACACAAATTTGAAAGCACCAACAGTTATAAAGAGAAAGATCACCAAAAAAATTTACATGTTACTTGTGATCATATAAGAAGATGATTAGTCACAAGTGATCAATGAGTGTAAGTTAAAACATCAAACGAGCAAGGATTATTAGTATACGCTAAAAATTGAATTCAAAACATTCAAATATATTAAAATGAAATTACGTACATCAAAGGTCATGTCTGCATCTTACGTACGAATAATGTGACCCTAGCTCTAGGTCAATTCCATGATGTGATACTATTGTAAGTATAAGCGATGACCTAAGTTCACGTTTGAAGTGTTTTTAGTAAACATAATTCTCCATTTTTATTAAACTGGCTTATAAATTGATGTAACGTCGTTAGGTTAACTCTCTTCGATCATCAAGTTACATCATTTTGCAAACACCATTTTAAAATATAAATTAGTGATAATTACTCGAGGTTGATTTCAAAATCTTGAAAACATACATTAAAACTTGAAAAAACGAACTTAAATGGATTCATAGGGATACATTTAATCCAATCTAATATTCAATGTAGAAAGTTTGAAACAAATATATGAGTAATTAATTTCAAGTTTATCAAAACATCATCTTAAACTCAATTTTTAGAGTTTGGTTCAAGAGAGAAGACTCCTTAAGGAGATAAATGAGGGAATGGATGGACCGAATCATAACTTGTCATGTGTCATTCTATGTCTCTTCACTAATTTTCATCTGACCACTTTCACTTTTCTAATATTATAGTTTCTCCTCTCCTACTTTATTCATTAACACTTCCCTACTCTCACCACCACACACCACCTCGATCAATCAACATTATATTAAGTATAAACCATTGCATCATTTTTCCATAAACACTGCATTATGCTATAAACAACTACATCATCGGTCAACAAATACTTTATCTTTTTTTTTTTAAACGACAAATCTAATCTACTCATAAACTACTCATTAAATCAACCTATGTTCCAGATGGGACTCAAACCCTCGACGTTAAGGAAGGAAGGAAACACCTGGTACCGCTAGGCTAGAAGCCCATTGGTAACAAATACTTTATCATTGTTCGTTTTTTTAAAAGTAAAAGGGATGCAAGTGAAAATTAATCCTATTTCTTTTTCTTATCTTTTGTCCTACTTTTTAAGATAGTTTCGAAAATGCTACATTACTTTTTAATTATTAATCTTTTTCTTATTTTATTTATTTGAATGTTTAATTTTTTTTTTCTCTTTCTCTTCATAATTTTCCTTCTCTCTTGATCATTTATCCAACTTTTATCAAAGTTTGATAAGAGTTTGATTTGATCGATCAAATCCTCTCAAAAACAAGTACTCCATAATAAAATGTATACTTTATATAGAATTATTAAATTAAATTAATAATTATATTCACGTCACATTATATGGCACATCGACGAGCTTCCGAAATATAATAATAAATATTTTCTTAACTTCTACTTAGCTTTAAAAATTTTAATATAACGAAAGGAATTAGAATGGTTATTTGAAGCATTTCATTGTCAAGAGAATGCAAAAGAATACCAAAAAAATAGTAGTCAACAAAAGACAAAGAAGTGATCGGTTACGATTAATATATAGTCCGAAATATATAGATACATTTATTAAATGAAAAATGTAATGAGGGAGTTTGATTCTGAGTATATCTTATTTATGTCTTTCTCCTTAACTATTAAATTATTGTTATTGAATAATAATAATAATAATAATAATAATAATAATAATAATAAATATCAATATCAATATTAATAATAAAAAACACATAACATTAAATAATATTGCAATAAGTAGCTCCATATTTAAATTCCATTCACAGTCTTCTCTGCTCCCTCTACTGTGGTTTCAGAGGGACTTTTCACTCTTCCATTCCAACAACTCATCTCTACCCTTGTAAGTCTTTGATTTTCACACTCAAACAATTTCAACTATTTTATCATTTTATTACCTATATCTTTATTTTTTTATTCTTTTATAAAATGAATAAAAACCAAAGTAAGGGAATATATTTTTAGTAATTTCTAAAAAAGTTGTTTTCTTGAACTATTAAATATCATCCAGATGATTTTTTTGGGAAATTTTAGGCGTATTTTTGATGATGATTACCAAGTCTCTATCATGAAGATCATAATATCACATTATCAAATCTTAACAACCACCCATTTCTTTTCTTTTTTTCTTTTTTTGTTTTTTGAATAAAGTTTATTCTTTTTGTGTAGTATTTTAATTGTTGTTACTTTTAGCACAAAAATATGCCAATTAACTTTTTTAATTTACAGTTAACTATTTGTACATTATATTTTTTTTATTATTCGATCGATCATCACTTTGGGTTGAATTTACAGTTTAATTCCCTCAATGGTGGGCTCCGCCGTTGCTTCTCCACTATGCACGTGGTTAGTCGCTGCTTGCATGTCTGTTTCCGGCGACAAAAACCATCACCGTCCGGCGGCACTCTTTTCTTCTTCCAAAAGGCTCAGTCGTTCTGCCAGAAGGAAGTTACTGGCGGTCACAGAATGCAATAATTTCTCCGGTGACGGTGGATTAATGTCTTCGTTTTACGGGTCGGGTATTATGAACCTGATGACTTCATTAGAGCCGTGTGAAGAATATTATAAATCCATAAATCGCTTTCAGAAAAGGGTTAATCGACCTGCTGCCCAAACAGGTAATACCCATATTTCTGTTTCACCCCTAATTATGTTTTTATTTGTCTTTTGAAAATTAAGCCTTGGGATTAGTTAAATGATTTAATTTAGGTGTTTATTTAAATGGCTTCTCAAAAAAGATGTAATCTTTGATGTTTTCACCATGCCGTATACTGTTTGGTAGATTCTGTTAAATTAGATATTGCGTTGTGATTGTATCTATGTATTCTTATGTTATTGATTTGTTTAGGCAAAGTAAGGGCAGTTGCTGTGCAGCCTGCAAAAGAACCAACCACAAAGAAGAAACCGATCACCAAGAAACGAAGAGTTGTCGTGACGGGACTTGGTGTGGTATCCCCGGTTGGTCATGTTGCAGATGTTTTCTATGAGAATTTACTAGAAGGTGTTAGTGGCATAAGTGAGATTGAGGCTTTCGATTGTGCACAGTTCCCCACTGTAAATATATCATATATCACTTTTTTGTTATGACAATTTGTTATTATTAATGTTGTTGTTGGAGTAATTTCTTGTTGATTTCAGAAAATTGCAGGTGAAATTAAGTCATTTTCGCCAGATGGGTGGGTAGCACCAAAACTTTCAAAACGGGTGGACAAGTTTATGCTTTACTTACTAGCTGCTGGAAAGAAGGCGTTGGAAGATGGTGGTGTTACCGAAGATGTCATGAAAGAGTTAGACATAGCAAAATGTGGTGTGCTTATTGGGTCTGCACTTGGAGGCATGAAGGTTAGTTTTTCTGGTTTATAACACAAACTTACATAACATTAAGTTTTGAATGAGAATTTAAGTTACTTGTTGGAACAGATATTTCAAGATGGAATTGAAGCATTGAGGATTTCATACAGGAAAATGAATCCATTTTGTGTACCATTTGCAACGACAAATATGGGTTCTGCAATGCTTGCTATGGATTTGGTAATTATGAGTTTGTGGACTTCCGTGTGAATTATATGAAATTTCTGTGGACGTATGCTAATTGATTTGTTTCGATATGCAGGGTTGGATGGGACCAAATTATTCAATTTCTACAGCTTGTGCGACAAGTAACTTTTGCATACTAAATGCAGCTAATCATATTATCAGAGGTGAAACTGTAAGCAACTAAGCATCATTCTCCAGTTGTCCTGTTTTCTGTAAAATGCATACAAACTCTTGGCTCAATGTGTGAAAACTTGCAGGATATGATGCTGTCTGGTGGTTCTGATTCAGCCATCATTCCTATAGGTATTGAATAAGTGGAGCTATTGATCCTTTCTTTATGAATTATTATCTTAAAATGATTACAAAATTGCAGGACTTGGAGGTTTTGTTGCTTGTAATGCTCTTTCAGAGAGGAATGGTGATCCAACCAAAGCGTCACGTCCTTGGGATGCGGTGATTTAATGGATCAGCTTATTTTGAATAAACCTGATATTTTGTTTTGTTTTCTTTTTAATTTTTAACTTTAATTTGGTTGAGCAGAGTCGTGATGGATTTGTAATGGGAGAAGGTGCTGGCGTTCTCCTTCTAGAAGAGTTAGAACATGCTAAGGTATATCTAAATTCTACATTTTATCTATCGTTTCTCCATTAATTATTTTGCAACTAAATGAAAACCGGTTGGCAGGCTAGAGGTGCAAAGATTTATGCAGAATTCTTGGGGGGAAGCTTCACTTGTGATGCATATCACATGACCGAGCCTCATCCTGATGGTATCTTTGAACTTTAAAGTTCACCACCAAAGTCTCATTTTTTGGAATTTGCTGGTAATTTACTATTTTTGGTTGCTGAAATCAGGGACAGGAATAACTTTGTGTATAGAAAAAGCTTTGGCTCAATCTGGGGTTGCTAGAGAAGATGTAAATTACATAAATGCTCATGCTACATCTACGCAGTCTGGTGATCTACATGAATATGAAGCTATAATTCGTTGTTTTGGGGATAATTCTGAGGTAAAGTTGATAAAAGTCATTGAGGTCAATTGTTTTGAACAAGTTCTGATGAGTTTTTTTCTAAATTTTGTAGTTGAAGATGAACTCCACGAAATCCATGATAGGCCACCTACTTGGGGCAGCCGGTGCTGTGGAAGCAGTAGCTACGGTTAAGGTAACTATTTTTTTAACTTTAACTTGTACAAGGTGTGTATACCATTTCTATAAGTATATTAATTTGGAATCCCGTTATATGTAGGCTATACAAACTGGATGGCTCCATCCAAACATCAATCTTGAAAATCCAGATGTTGGTGTGGTACGTAGTCACCTCCTTTTTACATATCTTTTAAGCGATTTTCACGCTCCATTTATATGTGTCAAAATGAAGAATCTCATATGTAATAAAATTGTTTTTTGAATCAGGATAAAAACCTGCTGGTGGGTGCAAAGAAGGAACGTTGTGATATAAAGGTAGCATTATCCAACTCTTTTGGGTTTGGAGGACACAATTCATCTATCTTATTTGCTCCTTACAAAGATCAGTAACTTAAATGCTGTACTGCAACAAACACTTATCCCTTATGTAAATGTACAATTTTCAGTGCATTAGATTCAAATCAATATAAAACCATTACTCTTGATTTGAGGTCAAATGTTGCATTAGTTACTCTTAAGTTTCTTCTGGATTTGAATTGCTATCCATTTAACTATGCATTCATCCTAAAGAAGGGGATCATATATTAAAAAACAGCTCTGGAGTATTGCTTAAAATCACTCAAAAGAACAACTCATATATGTATATAAATCCACAAAAGCAATGAAGACTGTCGATGTTTCACGACTCATTGCTTAGATCTTTTGCTTTATCTACATCATCATTATAATATATATAGGGAAATATTCATATGGAAGCTCCATATCCAGGGGAAGGAGAGAAACAAATTTTAGCCTTTAATTTTTTCATAAATAAATGTTTTTAACGTTCATTTGTGAAGAATGTTAAATTTTGAAATTATTTGTAATTTTTAAAATTCATTTATGATGAAATCAAGGGTTGAGATTTGCTTCCCTCCTTCTCTAATTTTTTTGCTTCCCTCTTAATCCCCACTATACATTTAGGAAGATTTACCAAAATTGTTGAGAAAGGCAAACCACATCACTTATCGCACATATTATATACATTTAGGAAGATTTACCAAAATTGTTGAGATTCTGACAACCAAGCGGCACATCATTTGACTGACATCTGCAAGATTTAACAAAATTATTGAATAATGATGCTTCAAAAAAAATATAAGCAAAATGTTGTAGGTTAACTCTTAGCCCTTATCAGAAGCTAATATCACTTTATGACATTTAATACTCAAAGCCAAGAAAGCAAATGTTTTCTGTTTTGGTAGGATCTTTAGCCTTCTAGATTATTCCAAGATATAACTGATTAAATAACATCAACATCAGCATCATGTCGACCAACCAACCAATATGCAACTGTAAGCTACACAGGCATTGATAATACACCCGGAAAATTTGACTCATTTGAAAAAAATTTAGTCTCTTAACCTATCGTTTTCATTGTCCGGTTATAGGGAGTCAAAAAAGGCCAACTGATGAATCAAAACAGTTTTTTTAACGCTAAACACATATTATAATCATAAGCACCGGTCAAACAAGCCGATGTTATGACTCATCATGCACTCGTATCTCCCTATCCTCTTTCATGCCACCCATATAGATGCATTATTATGTTCTGTTTTATGTCTAACAAGAAATATAAAGTTCACTCTTTGACAGACTGTATGTTCGAAACAGATCAGGTATTTTCTGAATTAGTAATTTACGATGACTGTAGGTTGAAAGATTTGGTGGTATCACAATTATGATAATATTGGAGTATATGTTTGGATACCAAAAGGTTATAACTTCATTCTTACGTAAAAGTTCTTCATGTTTAAGCTTATTAGAATACGATGTTGTTTATGTACTAAAAATGAAAATATTTCATAGCAGTAACAGTCACAGCCAAAGGTACCGGTCCTCTCTATATTGTTGCTTTACATGATACAGTATGTACTTTAAGCAACAATCAGATCACTATTACTAGAAGCTCAAAAAGAACAAAAGCTCATTTATAAATGTAAACACATGTTCAATCTCATATTTTTCTATGGAAATACAAAAATATACAAATTACAAACATATAGTTAGCTTTTAGATTAAAAAAGAAAGGGTGTAGGATGCTGGAAAACATAAGACCTGGTTTCAATAGACATGCTTAAGGTTCATTATGTCCTCTTGGAAGGTTCTTGAACAAAGCCTTTACTTATGATATCCTATAATGAATTTATAATTAACTTTTTTAGATATTCACATGATTTGATGCTCTTTACTATTGCTCTTGCTATTGCAATTCTTTGTTTTTGACCTCCTGATAGCTGAACCCCACTCTGACCCACCTGCATTATCGTCACAAATGTTATATAATGTTTTACACTATTCGTACATTTAGTAAAAGTAGTTGGATCTGCGAGCTATAAGTTGTAGCTTTTAGTCAGACTTGTGAGCTGGAGCCTTTTAGTTGTTTACAAACGTTTGGTTAACTAGCTATAGCTGTAGTTGAAAAGTATAATTTGACACAAAAGGACACATACAGGGGCCTCGCAAATGAACTAATGCAGTTTCTTGAATACATACCTCAGTTTCATAGCCTTCAGGGAGGCCACAAATGAAAGTATGAATATAAGTTTCTTTAGAAGCTTCTTCAATCTCTGCAAATGTAGCTTTGGGGTTCCCGAATTCGATATTTTCTCCAACGGTGCCACCAAATAATGCAGGTTCTTGACCTACCAAACCCGTTTGAGATCGCAACCACTTCAAATCGAGCTCCCTCAAGTCGATATCCCCCATTAAAACCTTTCCGTTAATCGGATCATAAAACCTTTGTGTTAACCATATCAATGTTGATTTCCCGGACCCGCTGCCTCCAACCACCGCTACCATATTTCTCCTTTTACCTTTAGGCTGAAATCCTTCAACACAATCACATGAGGTCTAGAAGGATACGAAAAGTTAATCGTCTTGACATCAATATCAAGCGGCTTTGAGGTTGTAACCTTTTTTCCTTTCCCACGAATCAATGGAGTTCGGCTAATGATGTCAAAAGCAGCAGGAATTGCGGTAGAAGCATGTAAAGTGTCTGGAGCAAGACCTGCCAACTGACCGACTGAAAACGAGCTCAAAACAAGAATCAAGAAAATCTTGTAGACATCTCCGAACTTCGTGTGACCCTGCTTCACAAGGTAAGCACCGTACAATAGAATTGTAGTATAAGCTGCATACATTGCACCTTGAGAGAATCCTAACATTATCCCCCTGATTTGTGATCTTTTGACAGATGTAGCTTTCGGGTTTGCTAAAGATTGTTCAAAAGTGTCGACGCTCTTTTCTTGAGTTGCAAAAGTTGCCACTGTTCGAATGTTGGATACTGCGCCTGAAGCGACTCTAGTGGCTTTGTCATATGAGCTGTTATCTAACTTTGGTCCAATGTTAATAAGCAGGTTAAAATAGCTAGCCCCAAGAGTGAAAGGAGTCAGAATAGTAGCCAAAAGAGCTAACCGCAATTGGAGAACGAATGAAACGCCAACTCCTACAGCGGCTGAGCTCAAACCCATGAATAAATCTGAGTATCTGTCGGCTAAAACTGACCTGAAACTTATACTGTCTATAGATAGCCTTGAAACAAGTATTCCAGTTGAGATTTCATCAGAGTCAAACCACCCTGGCTCTTGTCTCAGTATGGACCGGAACAGAATATTGCGAACCCTTTTGGTCAGATTAGACCCAGCCCAACCACAAAAACCTTGCTGACCTGTCATGGCTAGAATAATCGCAACCCCAAGACCGACTAGAATCAAACAAAGGTACCTAATATCCCTTTTCATATCCGACTTATCAGATTTGAAGTAGACGTTAAGCCCTTGGCCTAAAACCAATGGAAAAATAGAGAGAATTGCACCTGCCACCATACCCAAAACTATGCCTATAAACACCATTCCGCCCTCGGGTTTTTGTAATTTCCATACCTCTGAAATCATGTAAGATCTTGATTTGGTTTCTTTTCGTGTTTCTACTTGGTTGTCCGCCCTCGGGTTTTTGTAATTTCCATACCTCTGAAATCATGTAAGATCTTGATTTGGTTTCTTTTAGTGTTTCTACTTGGTTGTCCTCTTGAATGGATTTCATGTACTCTGACCTCGATATCTCGTGTGCATGGTTTGATTTTAAGAGATCTTGAGCGCTGGATGTTTCATGTTTTCTTCCCATTTCAGCATTTTCAGATTTAGGATCTGATGATACAGCTTCAGATGCAAGCTTGATGAGAGCAAAATAGGCTCCTTTTGCTTCCATAAGTTGTTGATGGTTCCCGCTTTCGATTACAGATCCTTGTTCCATAACAACAATCCTATCAGCATTTCTTACTGTTGCCAGCCTATGAGCAATCACCATAGTGGTTCTATTCTTTGAAATTTTATCAATGGCTTGCTGGACAAGAGTCTCCGACTCGGGGTCTAGTGCACTTGTGGGTTCATCTAACAGAAGGACCTTGGGGTCTCGGATAATGGCTCGAGCCAATGCAATTCGTTGTTTTTGACCTCCTGAGAGTTGGGTTCCTCTATCACCTACCTGTGTATCATAGCCTTCTGGTAAATTGCTTATGAATTTATGTGCATTGGCAGCAACACAAGTGCTGATAGCTTCTTTCTTGGTGGCATTTTCTTTGCCCATCATAATGTTTTCAAGAATTGAGTTTGCAAAGAGAACGGGCTCTTGACCCACCATGCTCATTTGACTTCTTAGCCATTTCACTTGTAAAATCTCCATCCAACATTACAACACCTGCATATTCATCTTTAACAGTTAAAAATATATTGGCTCCGTAGAATTATGATGGACTATTCTACCCCTTTAAATAAATTACATTTTGGTTGACAACGAGTTTAACGGGGTTATAAAACTGACCCTGTAGAGGATCGTAGAATCTCTCTAAAAGAGCGAAAACAGTTGACTTTCCAGCACCGCTAGTACCAACAAGTGCTAATGTTTTTTGAGATGGAACCACCAAATTTAGGGAGTTGAGAATTGGAAGAGTGCGGCGAGATGGATAAGCAAAAGATACATTCTTAGACTCAACTTTTCCATGTCCACTTGAGAGTGTTTGCCCCATAGTAGAATAAGGATTTATCGTCGGAATCCTTTCTATAAGTTCAAACACTCTACTAGCTGCTACAGTTGCTTGTGCAAATTGAGCAAAGTATGATGGTGATAGCGCCAAACCCCTGTCCATATCAAGTAGCATATTGAGAAATTAGTTAACTTGGATATACAAAAGGCCAAATAAAATTAAAAAAATTTACCTGCCACCAACATTGACCCCAAAGAAGCAAGCAATGGCTTCACCACCAGATATCTCATGTTTTACAATCAAAATTGATCCACATCAAAAGGCCAATGCCCATGTCCCATAAGTAACCAAATAAATAACACCAATTCCGACACCCTTTGCAAAACCGAGTTTCTTTCCCACTGGCACAGACTCTATTAGTAAGGCATCGTATCTATCTGCTAATTTTTGTTCTGCTACAAAAAAAAAAAAAATACAGTTCTGATAGAACTTATGGCTTGTTCTGATACACCACCAGCCTTCTTGTAAGAATTCTGTAAGAAATATATGAAACAAATTTGACTGATAAAAATGTGTGCTTTTAACTCTAATGTTATCCCTATCATGAATTATGTTTTATTAGCTGTTACCACTTCTTTTGTAGCTAAGCCGACATAAACCGCCTTATATGCTAAGCCACAGAACATTGTTAGTGGAGTAACTGCAAGAATTGCCGAAGGACTTTCCAGGACTTTATGAACCCAACAATGTACCCGCAGATGAAAGTATACAAGTGATGAAGAAAATGTACCATCTGAAACACAAACCATATATCATATATGCATATTTAAGCGCACGCATAAAACAATGAAATGTCCTTGTTAGAGTTGTTAGGATTCAAACCTTCTCTCCCATAACTTCTTGGATATGAGCAACATCACTTGAGATCCCATGCATGATCTCACTTGTACTAATGTCTGTGTCAAAAAAGGTGTCATCTTGGCGTAGAACTGACCCTATGAGCTGATCGCTCTCCTACCAGTCGCCAACAAGCAATCTCTGTGAATTACAAATCATTAAACTATTTTAATTAGACATGTACTTCCTTAATAACAAGTAATTAGTTTTTTAAAAATTCCGAGGAAAAAATAAATTAAGAAGAGTAAAGCTTACGTAAGTATGCTCCAATCACGACTAGTATTGACAATCCAACCATGTACAAACATATCTGAAGTTCATATACCAGAGGAAGTTAGATTAAAAAGAACGATTAGATAAGTTCATATGAGAAATAGATAATAATCAATAGAAGTTCATTATTACCCTTTTGACATCCTTTATCATGTCATCATTGTTATCATCTAAAGCGATTTTGTTGACAAACATTCCAAAAAGTAACGAATACCAAGGTAGAGATCCTCCATTGATCAAAGCACCCAAACTGCCTATTATAACAAGAAAAAGATCCAACTTTGTTGAATACTTAAACAACCCAAAAACCTCTATTTATTTTTGGGGTTCAACTTCATCTTCCTCAATATCATATTCGTTGTCATCGTCCTCAAGATCTCCTTCCTCCATTGATGCAGGTCCAAGTGTGGAAGAACGGGCCTTGATGTTTTTGGAGGTTCAAATTTGCGTGACAAAAGGGCCCTCATGAAAAAGGCCATAACTTGGGTTGTGATGCTCTGTTTGAGACCCATGACCCAAAGAATTGAAGCTTGGACTGAGGACTGAGGAGCACGTTCTGATAAACTGCCCACGGGGGTTTACCCAACTTCCAGGCCCATAAACGCATTATTTTGAGAGTTATGGGCTATTTTATGTTTTTTTCCCATTTTGTGGACTTTGTTTTTGGGCTAGAATCCGGTCTGTTTATCTTTTTTGGCCCATTCGAAATTTAGGGTGTATTTTAGGGTTCCATTGGAACATTCCGTTATCGTTTTTCATTTTTCTCTCAAATCTGTGCTTTGAATTTGAGTTGCAATTACCCTAATTATTGATATTCTTTGAATCAACAATAATTAGAAGGATTGTTCCTGGTATTCGCGTGAATCAACAGGTTCGATTGCGTTATCTCGTTTTTTAGTCTACATCATCCGTGTAACTCTTATGAGGACTCGAGAGTTTTGTACCATCTCCACCATAACCATATTTATGACGATCTTGATCAAGGTCATAACTTTTTTGAATGTGTTTTTTCTTAGATTCATTCTCGAGATCATCATCATCAGTCGTACTTATAAGCTCATCGTTAGTGGCCAAATGACCCTTTTTTCTGATGGTTCTAGCAACCACGTGTGCAGAAGTAGGAGGGTACTTACTTGAAGTATATTGTGGTTGATGATATTTGTTACGATTACTTTTGGCAACATAGCTTTGAAGCTCACTTCTACCCAACGCGCGGCTTTGAATAGACTGTTCATAGGATGGATTAGTAAAGCTAAGAAAGTTAATACCACCATTACTTGTAGCTGAAGTACGAGAAAGGTAATAGTCATTTGCGGAACGACGAAACAGACGGCTGCCAGGTGTAGCTGCCACTGAGCGGTTGGGTTCCGCCCAAGTTGTTAAGGCAGCACCAAGGTTGCTACCACTATTGTCTCTGAAGCCTGTTGGCTCAAACTGCCACGATATTTCAGCCTGCCATGAACGGTCAGTGTGTGAAGCAAAAGGTGTGGTGAGAGGTACACATGTACCATGGGTCCTACGTGAAGCTGGGTATGGAGATGTGTGGGAGCTTGAAAATGAGAAGTTTCGTGATTGGTGGGAAAGAACTGGAGTGGTGTGACGAGGCCGCCAGCCGTGGTCCACGCTGGAGGACTCGATCTCAAAGGAGGATTCAGCCATGGCTGGTTGACATGCAGAATACAAGTAGGTGATTTGGCTAGCAACTTGATCAAACAACGAAGGACATGATACTTACATTTCTCCCTGACAGAAAATGTTGCACGTGTTGTAACGTTGTAAAAAACTCAATATAATGTTTGGCTTCTTTCATGATTGTTTACAATGAAGTATATGCCAACCTTGTTTACAAGTATTTGTTTTTATGTTTGGCTTCTTTCATGATTGTTTAAACTAGTTTATTTGCCAATGTTGTTGCAAGTCTTTGTTTTTATGATGGTTCCTGTCATGTTTAAGATGTTAATACGATATAATTTCTCGATGAAAACACAAGAAAAGCAACATGTCAGGGATGTTTTTTTAGCATTTTGAATTTCATGATTCTGGATTTAATCTGTTGGAGTATTGTGCCTGAATGGAGTAATTACTGTCGAAAAATGATTCATGTTTCAAAATGTGATGATCACTCCCAATAAAGAAAGTGACCAAAAATCCCAGAATCTTGAGTCAAATGGCAAATATGTGGACTTCACTCCTTAATTATAACGCAAGTCCAACAAAATTTAAAGCATATCCAAAATTGAGCATATACTGAATCGAAACCTTATCCTGCATACTTTGATAATACAACCAAAATCAACAGTTTGCGATCTCTTTTGATCAACAAAATCTATCACAAATAATAGTTTTTGAGTCGATATAAATAATGAAAGTGTAGATGCTATCTATGATATATGCCAACCTCAACCATTTCCTATTTCTTGTATATGATCACAAACGTTTTTACCTCCGAACGATAAATTCCATCATCTTGGTTTTGACTCACTTCCTTTGCTTCGAAATGATGACAATGAAAAGAATGATCGAGGAGCTGTTGAATATAAAACCAATGATGAGTGAAACTCAACAAGATATATCGTTGTTTCTTAAACATCTGTCGAAAGTAATACTTTTATTGAATATTATAGCAAATAAATACATAATTGATTTTAAATATATTTGGTAACCTTATAAACAATACCTTTAATAGAGCTTCCAGACAGATGATCTTCCCTCAACCGGAAGTTTGGGGGAGGTGTTGGGATCGAACTCTGCACTGTATGCACTGCAATGGGGCCGGATAATAAAGTGTGTTTAGTTATATTGTTAGTAGCATTACATTGTTCTCAAAATCAATGAAAACTAGAAGAAAATTAAGTATGTTCACCTTCATCATCATAAAAGTCATCACTGAAACCATGTGAGTATCCCATTCTTGACTTCCTTAGATCTTCAGTGTCGTCGTCTCCTTCATAAGTTGTAGCAGAAATATAGTCAGCTGAATGGTCATTATGGCTATATTTCCTTCCGAAATTCAGCAACCTTTTGAATCCTTTGGTTATATCTTTACGAGATTGAAGACCAGAAGAGTTGGGGATGAGATTAGGCTTTTGAGCAATCCCCCATTTCTTTCTCATTCTAGTTGCATAATCAAATTCTGTTGGTTGTAGACTATTCCAAGATGCAGGGCTCCTCATTGGAGATTCAACATCATACCCCTCATGAGTATAAGAGTACGGATATGAATTCCATGAGATTGGGCTTTCACCAGGTGAATGTTGCACCAAAGGAGTCACGGTAACAGGTGATTCAGCAGCCGAAGTATGGTCCGATTGAGAAAATGATTGTATGGTGTTCCCATTATCTGATTCAGAGTTCACCAATGTTTCAGATTCAGGACTCAATCTTGACTCAACCTCGTCCACCAGAACTTGATCTTCCCTTTCAATGTTATCAAACTCTTTCTCCACATCATCTTTCACCACATTTGGTTCAGACGCTTCCACGTTATTCAAAGCTTCAGACACCATTGAAATTTTCATTTTAGCAATAGCACTTACAGTACCAGGTCCTCTGCCTGTATTTTTTCTCAGAAATCGCTTTGGCTCCACTTTTTGCGATTGTCTATAAGTGACAACTTCTGAGCTCTCAAGTGAAGTCGGAGAACTCTTTCTCGAGGACTGAGACCACCGTGACTTGTCTTCCTTGACAGGTGGCATCTCTTCATTGGTACTTCTGTTGCGAGTATAGTTTCTTACCTGAGAACG
Source organism: Logfia minima (assembly GCA_963921325.1). Taxonomy (NCBI): domain Eukaryota; kingdom Viridiplantae; phylum Streptophyta; class Magnoliopsida; order Asterales; family Asteraceae; genus Logfia; species Logfia minima. The sequence goes on along the minus strand of OY992771.1, from coordinate 394,870 downwards.
AGTTGCAGATGAAGGCTTTGTATTTTCTTTCCTCAAGTCAGAAAAGTTTGGGACAGATTGTGCAAGAGGATTATTATCGGGTTGCGGCCTCTGTCTCCCAGAACTAGAGGCCAATTTGGTGGCTGATATCGGGGTTGCAGCAGCTGTAGTGCGTGGTGTCGGCTTTTTACCTTGAATGTTTCCCGATGCACCAAAACCAGATAAATCTCCATCATCTTGAAGCTGCCCAAAATCTAGTGGCTGCAATCAAACAATGAAGCATCATGCTTTAAGTCATGAAGATATTATATAGAAAATGAAGACGATGAGAATGATACCTCTTCTCTCTTTAAAGCTGAGTGAGCACTAAACGACCTGAGCCTTTCTGCACGACTAGAGACAGCATTGTGTCTGCCTGCAGACCATGAAGAAAGTTTGGTGCTCATTTCAGTACTATGGCGTTCAAGGCTATCATGCATAGCTTTCATCTTAGCTTCTTTCTCTACTCCATTAGAATCCCATAATTCTGTTAATCGTGCATCTCTTTTCTTCACGTAACTATGATATAACTTTCCTCTAGAATCGTCAAAATATTCAACTGTTATATGCTGTTCATCAGGAACATTATCGGTTGGAACAGGATCCTCAACCACCTGCTTTGTGTACGATGACCTTGTTGCTGTCTGATCAGATTCCACATCAGCGATCTTGTTTTGGCGATTAGGATTAGGTTGATCTCCCGAAACTCGAAGCTTATGCTCCGCGAAAAGCTTTTCAAGTTCATTTGCTTTCAATATTAGCTCTTCATTTAATTCTTGATTCCCTTTGAATTGCCTTATTCCAGATGGTGGTGTGTTTTTAATAATCTTGTAGGGAGAAGGCCTTAAAGTCATCTTTGATTCTTGATTGTTTTATTTTTGGACTAATCCAGTATCTTGATCAGGCTTTGCTAATTAAATCTGTCATCATCTTCTTCTTCTTGTTCAAAATCAAGTAATTGATCTTCAAATAATCATCCTCTGACTTTGATAAAGATGTCAAAGACTGAGTCTTTTCAAGATTAAAAAGTCAACTGATTTGACCCAAGAAGAAACGGTCAAATAAACTGTGGAACTTGTGTTTTTCTTTCACAAGAACGGACTCTTGTGCAATGAGGCCAGGTTCCGGATTTGTAGGAGTTTTGCCACGTAGGACAGGAAAGGTGACTGGGGACGAGAGGTATTTGATTGGCTGGGAAAACAAACAATTGGATGATGGGATTAATGTTGAATACCTCCGGCCGTCTGTTGAAGATTGAGACGAATTTAGAGCAGGCTTGGCTGCACCAAAAACTTGGGAGAAAAATTAGAAAATACTATAAACCGTTGGCGATAAATAAAATAAAAATAAAAATAAAACTACAAAAAGAGAATATAATAAAAGGAAAACAAAGACTGCAACTGAAAGCAGCTGTCAGAAATAAAAAAAGTTGAGTTATACGTGGGACGTGTTGTTTAACTTTTTCCTTATATTATGTCCTGGAAGTGTATATATTTTAAAGAAATAATTCAATGAATATGATGTTTAGGTCCAAAAGTAATTTATTATAAAGATACCTGGTTTATGTCTGCTGAATCATTAAGATAAAAGATATATATATTTACTTGAAAAGGAAGTGGTACCAAATTGTTAATGCATTCAACAGAAATAAAAAGGGAACAATTTTCATTAAGTGTACAAACAAAGAGAATCTTTCTATATTATTCCTTTTTCTTTTCTATTTTTATTTTTATTTTTATTATTATAGGAATATGAATAGGAATAGGAGTATGTTTCAACATTAAAATTGATCGCGACAACTTGAAATTTTTCAAAAATACAAATCAAGAGTTATTTTGACCTAAAACGGACCGTTTACTTGTCCTTATAAATTACTTCCTCCGTCACAAAATAGTTATCATCGAACCAAAAACATTCATTATTAGAAAAACACAATTATTACTTTTTATCCTTTTACGATAATCTTATCTTTGACTAATTAATTAATATTTCCTTTCACCTTTATAATACTAATTACAAGCAGAGGTAATATGTGATTTTGATTGAATTTTCGTACTTAAATTGAAACAATTTAAAAAGAAAAAATAAATATTATTTTAAGAGGAATGAAATATTTATTTTATGAGCCCAAATCAAAATGGGTTGATCTGTAGTTAAAAGACAAATGATCCGTGAGGGACGTGATGCATAATGCACGTGGGCCTTCAATGTTTTCACCAACAAAGGATCCGATGCTATGCTACTACCATTTTCAGATTTAGATGCGCTTTTAATCTTTTATAAACAAAATATCACATCATCAGCTACTATACTTATATATTTTTTTATCACCAGATGCAGGGGCCAAATTTGAACCAAATTTTTGTGGTGGTCAAAATAAAAAACCATTTAACGTTAGAAATGTATGTTCTATGTGTATATTAAAGGTACGCGTTCGATTATGGTAGATGGCTAAAATATACGATTATTCAATCAGCCACAAAGAATTCCAATTAACATCTAAAAAAAGTGGTTATGAAATTAGTGTTGCCTTTTTTGAAATAAATGGAGACTTTATCTTGTTGATATGCTAACTATTTGTTACATGAAATGGTTCATGTGTTACCTCTAAAACAATTTTCATATCTATGTTATACAAATAATAGTTATTATTATCGTAATTTATAAGAAGAAAAGTTAAAAAACAACAGTTATTATTATATAAAAAAAAAAAAAAAAAAAAAGTCGAAAAACTAATGAGCGGTGATAGTGGGATTTGAACCCATGATTATTATAACTCTCCACAAATGTTATTATGACTTCCTTCGATCAACTTAGCTACATTACATTTGATTTAATCTATTCTAAAACTATTAAATATATTACTAACAGCTAAGATTTTACACCCTCCCCATCCTGCAATGTTCTGCCCCTGACTACACGATATATCTTTTACAATAAAAACAAAATCCGAATTTAATTAAGAGGGTTATAAGCGAAAGCCTAGCGATTCGTACACCAGAAATTCTCCATACATTATTAATTATGCTTTATGATATTGTACATTATAACATTGTAAAACATAATTAGTGGTGTACATCGAATTTTTAATGATGTACCAATTATCACCTTAAGCGAAACCAACAAATTAAAAATAAGACCTTACAATAAAAGATTATCCAAAATTACTCCCTAATAACATATTTTTTATTTAAATTTTAAACTTAAAAATACATAGTGCACCAATTCTTACTGTTATAATTATAAATATAATTTTTATTTAAACGCTCCACTATATTATATGTATTATAATAATTGAACATGTTTTCAAATTTATAACACATTTCAAGATATTGAATACTATATCCTTGTATATTTGCATTGTGTATTTTAGTGTAATGGTGAATTAGTAGACACATGTCAAGCGACGCGTAATGCATAAGTTACTATATTCCAAGACCTATCAAAATGGCAAGAGTCAAACGGTTGGGCCGCATTGTGTATTTTAGTGTAATGGTGAATTAGTAGACACATGTCAAGTGACGCGTAATGCATAAGTTACTATATTCCAAGACCTACCAAAATGGCAAGAGTCAAACGGTAGGGCCCCTAATGGGGTTCTAGAGGCAACACCTCTAGTGAGCTCAAGAGACAGAGCTTCAGGTGGTGATGTGAAGCTGACTAGATTTGCCGGAGCTAACTTGTTTGTTTCATCTGAAGTTGCTCTGAAATTGACCAGTTTGCGTTATCTGAAACTGACCAGATTTGCCGGAGCTAATCAACGTGTTTGGTCTGAACCTGGCTAAACTCAGTCTGATGCTCAATCTAAATGGTGAGACTAAGATTGTAGCTACCATATGACCTCTCCTGAAATCTCGGAAACGACTTTTTGGACATCTCTTACCGTCTTTGAATTCCCGATTCATTAGGAACTACAGGCGCATTATGACATTTACAATTTTGTTACTTAGAAACAGACTGAGATTTGCTTTGTGTCCAAATCAAATTCACATATCTGCTTTTATAACCACATGATACTCTTTGGAAAATCGAGCGTTTGGTCGGCAAATCGTGTGTAATCCAATTCCTACAGATCAGATCATATTGCAGGATTTCAAAACTCGTTGCCAAACTGGAAGGACTGTTTATAATGGGTTTAAGCCACAAGAATAGCTATAACCTCAGTGTACTGAGGTAATAGCTAAAATGCAATTCCATAAACACAACACATGATACTAACATCATAATAAGTATAAGCTACAACAAATAAATATCATGGAGGAACCCCACCTGATAAATTGTGCAACGTAAATTGCAAGGTTTGATGGATTGGTTATCAAGTCCACAAGATATGCAGAGGTCAATTGTTTTAATAAGCAAGCAAATAAATTCCAATTAAACACAATGCTACAAAAATGGTTTTTTCTCATGCTCTGATCCCAAAAAATATGGTTAGTGTGGTTTTGGTTTGTACCCATCAACAGCAAAATTTCGAGTAGCAGCTGGAAGGGCAAGACGAAGGCCATCAAGTTCAGGTTTTGCGATCACTTGACAACCAAGACGAGACCTGCACAACACACAGCTTAATTTGTATCGACATTTGACCATATGCTATAATGATAAAAGCTCGTGTAAGAAAATTACGTTTCTGTCAGCCCAAACGCAAGATCTAGCATATCATTCTCCTCATCTGTAGGATCTTCAAGCTTATTATATTGTTCCACATCCTGACCAATGGCAATACATGTTTATAACTCATCGCTCTATAAAAATAATTTAAGGTAGTCTATAAAGCATCTGAGGGCATACCATTACAATCACATGACAGGTGGAACAAGCAAGTGACCCTTCACATGCTCCTGTAATCAAATTAAAATTGAATCACATGTGAGATTCTAACGCTCTGCAAGATCATAAAGTGGAACCCAAATAGAACCAAGGTGAAATCAAGTTGGTTGAGTAAAGTAAAGCAACCTTCAAGCTCTATGTCATTCTCGTGGGCAGCTTCTAACATTGACATTCCAACAGGAACCTTGATCTCCTGTTCTCCATCTTTGTCAAAAAAGGTCACAGAGATCCTGCAGACCCAATGAAAGGTTGTAACAAGATGCTCCAAAACAAAATGTTTGTCAGACAAGCAACTGGCTCCAATTTTGTTTCTTCTTTATGTTACTCATTAAACACGACAGGGGAACAAAAGTGTAAGCACATGATCGGAGTTCTTTAGCAATTTACTCACTTTTGGCTTTCTTCACTTTCTCCTTGTGAATTGCTGCTGGCTGTAGTGGAGAACAATTTACAACTCTGAAAGGAAAGATAAAGTTGTCACAACCAAAAGTAAAGAGTAAATAAACCATAAACTTTAAGTAAATAAAACCAATGTAGTCACATTATTAAATTTGAATGAACATCATTACAGTATACGTGCTGTGTGAAGAAACTCAAGATAGATTTCAAAAATGTGTAAGAACAATAAATAAGTAGAAGCAATCCAACTCACTAACAATTAGCTCACCCATATACAAATACTTATTGCAAAGTTAGACACTGTTTTACACTATTTTTTGTTTCTGCAGTCAGGCATGACAGTTTGATCTATAGAAATTCCATGATTGGATGTATTAGAGTAATTACTTACTTTAATAATGAATTATTTTATTTTTTTATTTAACAATCAATATTAGGTACTCTTGTAAGCAAGGGATAACCTCAACTAACATGCTTCTCTATTTGGCGGGTTGGGGTAAATGCTATGCAGGTGCAACTGAATGCAATTCCAATTACGTTTAAAGAGAATAGCAGCTACTTAAAACAATTTTATCTATATAGTCAGGACAATTTCGGCTGACAAGCCAAACTGCATTTAGCAAACACATCAAGTATAATAAGTTATGACAGGCTATTTATGTATATAATTATGTTCTAGATTGGTGGTCAGTGACTCAGTGAGTAAGATTTCTTAATTCTAAAATTTAACCCTCTGTCCTCACAAATTTGCGGTCTGCTGACATCTTGCAGCAGTTAAGTGTCGAACAAAGATTAGTTGCAGTACTATTTCCAATTATGAATTAATTCACTCCATCTAAAACAATATCTGCAACTAAGCTAGATGGGTCAAGTGATACTGAAAGCTAAGTTTAGCATGCAGTACATAAAAAGATGAATGCTCTCTATACTCTACCGAGCAAGAAGAACTAACCAAGGCTTCCAAATAGCCATTCTGAACTACAGGGAAACACGAATTCTTTGATCGAATTGTTAGTGGGGCTGCAATTTTAGAAAGGAAAAACAATCAGAAACAGTAAAACAAAATTTGGGAGGTGGTACATTCCTCCATATAATCAATTTAAATAAATGAACAATAATCGGGAGAAGCTCACATAGCTTGTTATTATAAACAGGCATGTGTAAATATGAAGTCCAACATTATCTAACAATACTAAATGTGGAATTCTTTATCAGATAAGAAATCAGTATACGTATGATCCGGACCAATTGCAGTAAGTCAATGTTGGACTAAACAAAATTGCAAGCATTTCACACCAGTGCAAGTGTTAAACACAAAATGTCAATATCCAGACAATTGTTTGAGGTCGTCAACCAACCCAGGATGCCACTTGAACTGTAAAACTGACGTTAATGTTTATCACAAAGCTGGAATATTGTTGAAAAATAAATAAATTAAACTGTTCTCGTATGATGCACCTGGTTTGCACTATAAAGCGACTTTACTAGGTACCATCCTATCTTGCTTAAGTTAAATAAATTTTGAATACTAAAGACACACCAAGGGAGACCACAAAGAGGCTTACAAGCATTTAGCACCACATTGGCATCCTTAACATAACAAAAGGCTCAAATAAAGGTCATCAAACATACCCTAATGATTTAGTTCCTTCCTAGGACTGCCTCAATCTACCCCACACATTTTTTCAATATTGCACATGTTTTGCATTTACAAGCTCAAATGAGAAAGCTTCCATTACAGATATTCCATTTAGTCCAATATAGGGCAAGAGTTTATTAATTGATGTATACATCATGATGACGACAGTATGAGACTGCAATTGTTAAATAAACCATGGAATGAAAACTTATTACAGTATAGAATAAGATGAAAGGTCAAACCTTTTGATAATCCCTTGAAAGCCTGAGCTCCAAGTCTCGTAAATTTAGAAATGAACATAATGATAACAATAGAAGAACCCGCACTAGCTGAAAGAAATAACAGATAACTAAAAGATTATATTTTTATTATTACTTTACTGGCAGAGGCAAATAAACAAACACTTGGTGGGCAGATGCGACAACATTGAGATTTTTGACGCAGGGTCAGAAGTCGATATACTGAGCTGTATTTATAATTGTGAATAGCTTAACTAAGTGAAAAACTCAAATTAACGAGAAAGAAACAAGCATATTCTCCGAATTGATTAGGTTTTTTCTTAACATTTTGACAATTGGGAATACCTAATAAAATCAGGCATTCTGATTACGAAAAGAGGGGGTAAGAACTAAGAAAAAAATAATATTGGAGAGAGCTTCGTAACTACCTTTGTGATCGTCCCGGAGATCAAAAGAATGATGTGTGAAGGGTTTTAGAGAAAAAGAAAAAGGTTTTGATTTTGTTTATTCAAGATTTACGTGGCTCTTTTAGAACGACGACGGCCCTAACCGACTCTATATTCCATATAAAATGAAAAAAAAAAAAAAAAAAAGATGGAATCACGGGTATCGAACCCCGTACCTCTCTCATGCAAAGAGAGCGCTATACCATGTGAGCTACATCCCCAAACATATTCTATACGTTCTTATTCATTTTATATCTAGTTATTCTATTAAGGAATGAATTAAATATTTTGTACGTATTCATATCTATTAATATATATTCACCATAAACAAAATTACCAATATAGTTTAGTTGAGTGTGCTATTTTGAGATAAGCATAATCTTCAGAATTTTCAGTTACAAGGAAAACGTTTGTGCATATATAACATTTTTGAACGAGCTTCTTATGTAGTTTTCATAACATAAATTAACTTTTGCCAAATTAACTTTAGATTTGGACTTGTAAATTTTCTTACCGATTTAAGAGTTAGATGGTATCTTTATGTTACATGGTATTTTATTTGTTTAATCAAAAGATCGAAGTCTATTCTTTCACGTATATGTCAAAGTACATAGTTGATCACATAGAAATATAATGTACTTTAGGCTCATAGAGAATTTTTAGTAGTTTTAAAGTTTTAATTTTAATTCAAAAGCTTATTAACAAATAAAATTTATGTTTGATATGTACAAGTTGTAACTTTAGAATCCAACTAAAAATTCAAAAATTTAATACTAGTAATTGAAACGTTCCATAAAATTGAGGAAGCTTTTAGAATAGAAAATTACTTAAATGCCCCTATAATAAAATAAGAATATGTGGCATATATAAGTATAATAAAGAAATTCATAACCCTAACCGTTACATAACATTATGATCGTATATATCTCTGTGTGCTTTATGTCAATTACCTTCATCACAACCCTTACGATCACCTCTGTGCCTCTCACCAATTGTAAGTGCATCATTCGTATTCTTCATGTTACTTTTTTTCTCTAGTGTTGTAATTATATAATCACAGTTCATATCATGTATTAGATAATATACACATCATGATGTGTTGCCATGATATAGTATTGGTTGTTGTATTGTAATGAGGGTGGGGTTGTGGTGTTCTTTGTATGTAGTCTACTGTAGTTTCATGGTAATAATATTTAGTCTATTTCTTTATAAAAAAAACATCATAATGTTTTGATGTGTGTTTCATGAATTAGATAATAGACATATCATACTTTTGTGGGTCTTCTCTACCTCTTCGGTTGTTGTTCACAATCACAAAGTTGATTAGTTATAATATTTCAACTAGTTATTGATGGATAAATAGTGGTGTTTTACCATGTACGTTTGTAGTGAGTTAATTGCTTCAATTATTAGTGTGACGGTAAGTATGTTGCAAGAATTCCCCATAACATCAATAAGTTAATCATAATTTCTCTTTCTGGCATGAATTATGTGTTTGACGTATTTATGAATATATAATATATATATATATATGTCGCACCTGAATTTTTTTAGTTTATTAGAAATTGAAGAATCTAGAATTTCTAGTCATGTGTTTGTTTCAAGTACTAGTACTTTGTTCGATTATTGAAACATTAGCATGCTTACCTTTTAGTTAAAAATTCCTCTGATTCATGTTCTGAATCATTTATGAAGGTATACACTTATAGGACTTAAGTTTAAGGTTGTTTGTGCTCACTTTGCTTGTTTTTCATTTATTTGACCTTAGCAAACTTAAAACAAATAGGTAGACTTTTACATCGGTAGAGATTGGTGTCGAAGTATTTTAATGTAATAGACTTTTAGGGTGTTTATTATGCATGAGAAGTTCATGAATTTTTTTCTCTATATCCAATTAACGTTCTCTATATTATATTTATACATGGCCCCAATTAACGTAACAAAGAACAATTAACGTTCTCTATATTATATTTATACATGGCCCCAATTAACGTAACAAAGAAGAGGGAGAGAGAGAGAGAGCAAGAGAGAGAGATGGCCAGACGAAATAGTTTTGACCTTGTGTAACTTTTTGAACTGATATATCGCGAGGTATGGCCAAAATTTTCCATTTAAATGGGGTGACCTTCAATTAGAGTTTGATAAATTTATTGAGCAAAAGTTCCTCAGTGACAAAGCTTTTAAAAGAATACGATAACATGAAAAAAAATACTATAATCTATGGATATCATTGAAAAACAAGGCAACTGTTATATGTTAGAATGAGTTTACGAAAACACTTAATTGCTCAGCTGATTGGTGGCAAAAGAAAATTAAGGTAACATATATAAACTCACTCAAAGATAACGTACCACATTATTATTATTATTATTATTAGATCTTAGAGTATACTGTTATATTGTGTAAAATGACAAAGGTGTAAAAAACTTCTAAAAAAATAACCATCCAAAGAACTATAAGAATAATGAGATCAATTGTTTGGGGATGCAGTTACTAGTAGTACACATTGTCTAGCAGCTTCCATGGACCCAAATACTTCGAACTATGCGTATTATGAAAATCTTGAGGATGGGGATGGTGAGTTTGAAACTGATGTTGTATAGGGCACTCAAGTAAATAACAATTTTTATGATAATTTAGAAGACTTAGAAAGTGATGAGACGCCCCATTTAAACATTTTCAGGATCTGGTACATTTGGAAGATGCAACACCAACAAATGAAATTGGGGTCTCTAAGAAAAATAAGGCTACCAAACCTAAACCCACTAATATGAAACAGAAAGGAAGACAATCATAGGGGTCTGTTATATTAAGGGAGCATATAGCTCAAAGTAGTGCTACACAATAACGTGTTTTGCGTATTTTAGAGTCAGAGGCGTCTAGCGCTAATTAAAGCTGTAAGTCTAATATTGATGCGGTTGTAAGCGTTATTGACCAGTTGATAGATAGAGGGTTAATGATAAGAGGTGATGATGATGAGTTGTGGATGTTTGCAATGAATTTATTTGAAGAACCTGCGAAAAGATAAATTTTTATGACTAAGCGGGATGATGAATGTAGGATGAAATGGTTGCATCATAAGCGAAATCCCAACAACTAAAGTTTTCTTTTATATTTATTTGATGACTCGTCATAAGACCAATTTTCTTTCGGTGTTTAATTATGTCATAGTTATTTTGATAGTTATTAAAGGCCTGTTATTTTTCATTTTGATGTATTCGTAGTTTTTGAATGTTATTTGATGACTTATTATTTTAAGAAAAGTTTGATTTTTTGTTTGATATATTGTTATTTTAATCATGCATTTATGGTATTGACTTCTTATAGGATTATTATGGATACCAAAACAAGAAAGACCATAAGAAAAATGTCTTATGTAGCATTTTTATTGGATTTGATCACCACAAATGATGTCGCTTCCGAGTACTATTATAAGTATATCTATAAGGAACCGTGCATGACATCACCTCAAACATGAGAGGCTTGGTTGAACGATGTTTTGAATGGTAATCCTATTCGTAGTGCAAATGTGTTTAGAATGCACCTAGATGTGTTGAGGAATTGTGTGGAGAACTTGAATCAAATTATGGATTGACGTCGAGTAATAAAATGTCTGCTCTTGAAAAGTTAGGGATATTTTTATTTACGCTTGCATTAAGGGTGTCTAATATGGATGTTATGGAACGTTTTCAACACTCCAGAGCGACTATTAGTATAGCATTTCACAAGGTTCTAGAGACGATAACCACTAGAGGTTTAGGTTTCCAAGCTATAGCACGTGACATTTTAAGGTCAAAAGATCCAACTTTTCCTATACCACCTAAAATAACGAATGATACAAGATATATGCCATATTTTAAGGTACGTTTTCTTTTTCTTTTTCCTATTCTTTATTTTAATTATTATTTTAGGTTTTAATGTGTGCATACTCAAATTGATGTTATTATTGCTGCATTTGCTTTGCACAACTATATTCATAATAGCTCAAAAGAAGATATGGTGTTTACCGTTTATGATGAACATCCAAATTATGTACCATGCGATGAACTTCATGATGTTCATGTATCTCAAACAAATAACGAAAATATATTAGAAGGAACATTTAATTAGATGAAAAGGATTTGTAATGATATTGCTATGTTAATATTGAATGCACAACGACGATGACTTATAACAAGCATATTATATTTATTTTTTCTTTTTGATCTATTTCAGTTTTACTTTTATATGGAAAATGACTATTATGTTTCCATTCGATATAGTACTTTATTTATATCGTGAATATTACTTGTTAAATTTGTTTTTAGCTATGTTTATAATTTATTTTATATTGATGTCCTTTTGTATCATTTTACACTTCAAAATTACTAACTAAAACTAATTTACCAAATAATTTAATAAAAATAAAATTACAACTTAAATCTTCAACTTACCGCTAATTTATCAAACACACCCTTAGCCCCATTAACAGCCCCTTTATAACGTTAACTTGTTCGGGAGAAAAATTAAAATGCACGTTTGACAAAATAAAATGCATGGTTTTGATCGCCCAAAATTAACATAAACGGCTGTACGCCCTCTTGTAGGTTTCGCCTACTTTCATATCCACCCTCTATAAATTAACCCACATCAATATGACTTTCTAACACCTTTTTAGATTTAATTATTAATCGATTCTTGATCACTTTTTTCTAATTTCAATTCAATGGCTTCCATTCTATCAACTTCAGTTGCTGTTTCACCCACCCTTGTTCTCAACACAACTCTCAGAATCCAATGCAGCCAACTCACCAGTGTCTCTATGATATCTGTACGTAAATTTCTTAATTGTGTACTAATCAATTTCCAAATTTTATTGCAATATTTGTTCCGAAACTTGTCGAATTTTTTGGTTGCAGGGTGGACAAAGATTTGTAATCTTGAAGGCAGAGAAAAGATCATCAACAATTTCTCACTGTTTCAAGACAGCGATTTCATGCTCCCTCGTAAGAAACTCAAATCATTGTAAATGTAAATATTTAAGTTTTGTAGCAATTTTTTAAACAGCAGACTCGCGCACACATCTGAATTGAGACTTATTGAATCACAGCTTAGTTGATGAGACACCTTAGATATTGCTGGCCAAAAGACTATCGATAGTTTTTTGTTTAGTATCTATTAATCAATAGAATATATATATATATAATGATTGATATAGGAAACATTTGTATGCACAGGCTCAACCAGAAACTCTTAAAATAGTGCAAGCCACCATTGCTAATCAGTTGTCAATCGACGAGAGCACAGTCGCACCTGCAACCAAATTCGCAGATCTTGGTGCTGATTCTCTTGATACTGTAAGTACTTTTTGCCGTCTTGATCATATCTTGAAATGAAATATAACTTGGCCAATATTACTGGTCATTAATCGATATAACTTACCAGATATAACATTATCAAACTGCAGGTTGAGATTATGATGGCTTTGGAAGAAACTTTTGGAGTATCAATAGGCGAAAGTGGAGCTGAGAACATTTCGACTGTTCAAGATGCTGCTGATCTGATTGAAAAAGTCAAGGCAGAAGCTTAATTAAGCTTTTAAACCTTTATTCGCCAACTCGATCTGACCTATATGGTCAACTTAATACATAAAATTTTTGCTTTGTTTTCTTTGTATTCTGATGATTTTTGCTGGTTTGTAAGTCGTTTTAATTGGACGATGTACTAATAAATGCAAGTCTAGATTGAATTTCCCTTGATCATCAAACTTTACGATATTATACAAATATGGATCAAAAGCTTCAATGTCTTAATTATTTGAATAAGCAAACAGATTTATATAATATATACACACACATAGACGCAATTAGGCAACATAGGGAATATAGAAAGGATTGAAGGATCTCATCATAATTAAAATAGATTAATTAGGTTGCATGATGCACCACATGGATCATCTCATGGGCTGCAATGCAGTCATATATTATACATATTATATATACACATATATACATTGGATATCATATCATATAAATTAAGGTTTCTGTTATGTACACAGAAGGCAATTTGTCTCGTGGAAGCAGAAAGTCACGAAATTCGTCTTTTTCAACGTTCCAAAGCGCTCAAAACAATCCTGCGATTACAACCATGTTGCAAAATTAACCTTTTGCGAACAAACAAATTATATAAACACGTCCTTAAGCATATATTTGTAAAAAAAAAAAAAAGATGAGAAAGAAATGTAGTTAACCAATCATAACCCGTAGGAGTTTTGGGCTCCCTAGAATGCATGGACTTTCTTCGGGTCAGCTTCTTGATATTTCCTCCTGGACTTGTTGCTGACAAACAAAACAAGAAAAATGTACGTATATAATATGTGTGATCGTATATAATATGCAGTTCGTTTAAAAGAACCTGATATGGGAAAATAATAAATTACGTGAGAATGGGGAACCGGGGGTAGTGCAACCGGAGGGAGAGGACAGGGTAGAGCTTGAAGCAGAAATGTTGTTGTTAGTTTTGAGAATATTGGGAAGGTTTTCGTTGGTATTGGATTGACCAGCGGTGATCATATTGGTTCCGGACGGGAGACGTAGAGACTTGTATTTACGAAGTTTGCCAAAGCTCGAGTCAGGGTTTGGGCCAGCCAGCGTTTCGTCCCACAGATGGTCGAGAAAACCCATTATTTGTATTTGAGTTAATATATAATCAAGGTACGTACAACACTAATCAAACTAGCTAGCTAGAATATATAATATTAATGATCTTCGTATCTTTCATGTAACAACCCGAATTCGGTGGGGTTCCTTTAATTTGTCATATGAGATGAAGAGAATACGGTGACGTCACCAGAATACGACTGTTACAAGGAAAAATGGAAGCTTTTATTTGTATTCTTATTATTAGTTAATTATTATTATTATTTACTGGTAATAGGTAGACAAGATTTTTGGTGTATTTATAGATGTACAAAATATAGCGAGAGGAGGAGGATTGAGGTCGAGATCTGATGGCTGAAATGAATCAGTTTTTTGTTTGGTATGAGAAAATTGTGGAGGCCAACAAATTAATTAAAAACCATACACATCGATCCTCAACTATGTCATTGTGTCCTTCCAAAATTTATTAGTTATTAATATGTATGTGTTTGATATAATTTTCTTTTTGGGCCCTGTGACAGTTATATACAAAGGTTAGAATCAATCTATAATGAGCAAACTTAATCGTTAGAAAGCCCAATATCTAGTACACAAATACAGTTAATTAACCATATTGGCTTCTATGCTTCCAACAATTCTGTTTCAAGACTAGTGTAGGAATAAAAATAAATGGAGACTGAAAACATTATTTAGCGTTTAAACGTATGATTATTGTGAGGTATAAATATATAATTATGTCTTCACAATTCACAATTAAGAACTTTTTTGACAAATCTTTGACCATTTCATAATAACAAATATATTCATATACTCCAGTGTTCATTCACTCTTATACACATAATTATATAAACTCGATTTAGGTAAATGAATGGTGGAGTATATGAATATATTTGTTATTATAAAATGGTCAAAAGATTTATTAAAGATTCTTAATTGTGAAGGCAAAGTCAGTTATTTATACCACTTATAATAATCATATGTTTAAATACTAAGTAATATTTACAATTTTTATTGTTTTATTCCTACAACTAGTATATTCGCCTTATAATGACTATTTTGGTAGGGGATACAGTATTTTTTAAGTAAAATATTATCTTTATCTACTCGTAACTAATGTTTGTCTTGTTATTATTATTATGTAACATATATATTATTAAATTATTATTATTATTAGAAACTAAAATGAATTAAACATAAACATATACAGATAAAAGAGAGATAAAAGCTAATATATATTAGAAATTAATAAAATAAAATTTATATATTTACACTATGGAATTCCTAAAATATACGTAATTGGTCAATGATCCAGGTTCAAATAAAAAACTTAAATATCATAGGAACATAGGAAATGACTTCAAAATCATTTTTAAATATTCAAAATATGTTATGTTTCAACATTTTCTTCGTAGTTCCTTATTAAAATAACTTTTAGAAGCTATTTTTCAAATAAATTTTTTTTTGACGTTTTTTTCTTTTTTAATTATTTTCTATTAATTTTTTTATTCATAATAATCACATTTTATAACTAGATAATCACATGAATAATATTAGATTATCAAAATCCTATTTTGTGATTATCTCGGACACATAATAATCACTTTATATTAGAGAATAATCGCATGTGATCATAATGTTATATTTTGTGATTATCTTGAATAATCACAAGAGTAACGATTATTAAAAAAGTTCAAAAAAAGTTAATATTTTTTATTAAATTTTTACCGTAGCCTGCAAAAATTATTTTAATAATAATCATTGAAAATTTTAGATATTCCAAAAGCATATTTACGTTATTACAATATTTATATTTTCCATTTGAATTATTTCCATTGATCAATTGCTTTGTTGCACGTGATAATCTGTAACCGGTCCCTCGTTTACATACACACACATAGTTTTAAAAAATGGGGCTTCAAAAATACGAAGGCTTCAAGTCGTTGTCTTTGTAGGTTTATTTTTGAACCACCGCTGATCACTTCACGTATTATTTTCCCCTAAAATAAAGGGCAGTAAAAAAAATTAATAAAAAGGTAAACGGAAATAAGACATCATTTTGATCGAGTCCAAAACGGAAGTTGTCTTTAGTTGTACACAATTACAAGGGATTATTTATTCTACAATGGTGACCACTACATGATACTATTATTCCTAATTCAACTTGTTTTATAATATTTTAATTTATTTATTTCAACTTGTTGTATCACTTTTACTTTTTGTAGTTACTTAGTCCCACTTGCATTATCATCACTATTCTTTGACATGTCTAGCAACAATATTCTACATCATTGACAATTTAGACAAAAGGTTGAGTCGGTAATATGCAAACAACGAACAAGTTTGTAACCAAATGAATGATAAAATGAAGACTCGTGGTATGAAGATTGTACTTTGTTGGTCAAAAATACCTTCTTGTTTTTGTGTAGGCACGAGTATCATGATCCAAGATAAAAAGATGATGAGGGAAATAACAAATATATCTTTAATTCGATAAAATCATCATAATTTTAACTAGTTCAAGACTAAAACGATCTTTATCCATGAAGTCGACTTGTATGAATTATCGAAGATACACAAAATTTTCTTTTATCAATAAAATAAATAAATAAAGAACAAAATCATGCAACTTGGACCAAGAATCATAATCATAATAATTTAATATAGAAAGGTAAATGGAATTCAAAAGAATATTTCTTTAAAGATGACCAAAACAAGCAAATTATTTAATTTCAACTTGACATTGCTTTCAAGTATTAGTGAATTTCAACTTGGTCCCCTTTTAAAGTTAAAAAACTTGTTCAACTACCACCTATACAATAATTTATTTAATCACACAACAATAGAACGTGCCAGAAAATGCCACTTTTGCTCCTATAAAGAAAAAGTGTTCATAGCCACTTGGTGATTTTGATACAATAAAGGAACAACAGCTAAAGGTTACTACCGAAAAAACAACAAAAACTTTTACTACTATGATCCTCATACAGGTATACCGAATTTGCGACATTAGGCATGTCTTCCCTACCTCCTGCTGCTGCTCCTTTCCTCCTACCTTCCGCCTGTCTTCAAACACCATATATGAAATCCACACATAAGAAAGCATTATGAAGATACTGTACTTAAAAAATAGGGGGCAAAAAAAATAAGGTCTTAGTTTTGCTAATCAAAAAATGATGCATGCATAGATAGTGTACCGACCCCTAGTGAAAATCCTTGAAAATGAGCATCATAACACAAAGGGTCTTCAGTTTTAGTGTTTCACATAGCAGAGGAACCTCGCTTGTTAGAAGAGGTAGAACTCGAGCTTGAGGTTTCACCGTAGCTCGAGAATAAAGAAGATGAATAACAAGTTGAGCTTCCTGTTTGAGAGGTCGAACCAAATGATTCAATGTCACTCTGAAACATCTCCTCAAACAGGTCCTTTAGTTCCTCAAAAGTCTCTCCATTTCCCTGTCAAAACCACACTTTTAAGTTTTAACAGCGTACTACTAAAATTAGATAAAAAGTGAGGTTCTTTTAATTTATCGCAACTGGGATCGACATAGTTTTTAGTTACGACCAACAAACAAGAGACGTGACATGACACCAAACACGATACAGAGCGCACAAAACCAAGTTGATGGGGGTCACATGGCCATATATATCAAAGAGAGTTTACTAGAAGAATCAGACTAAGGAATTTGTCTAGATTCTCGTCAACTTGTTGACCACTTGACATAATTTGGGAACCTACTTGATTGGATAAGGGCAGGAAAATTGTCCGATACACATCAGCTGAGGCCCTACTATCACATAATGCCTAAAAGCTCTATGTTAATGCTACTATTACTTCCCACATGCCTTAAAGTAGAAACATAAATCATACCAAAATCAGGTCGAATAAAGAGGTCTTCTACAGGCTCCAGTGCATCTACTATACCAACGATTACATACTTGACTCGTTCAAACTCTAATGAAAAGGAACTGTGCAACTGAGAAACAATTAGTGGTTTTAAAGTTGACCAACATATGAGGCCTCAAAGTAGGGATCACCGACTATAGTAGCCACGAAACGAGCGATTTCTACAAGAAATTTAGAGAACTTGAAGCTTACAGTGGGTTTATTTTGACTCATCATCATAGCCATTTCACTCATAAAGTCAGCCATGCCCTGCTTTCAATATCATTCACCACTAATCAGATTCACTCACGGTTTGTATTATTGTTAGAAATAATATTAGCAAGTTTATATACACCAAATAGCAACAAATGAAATAAACTTCTTGAATCCAAGAAAGTTCAGATTTTACTTTTTTAAAATGTATTACAATCGAAGTGTATTTTAGACCTTAAAAACAAAGAAGATGAATGTTGATATCTACTTTGGAAAGTAGTAGGTTTGACTACTTTTTGTTAGATCAAAAGTAAGTTACAAGTATGGACGGATATATATATATATGCATGAGATCCAGAGAGAACTCAATGTTAAAATGAGAACGGTGAGAACAAAATAAAAGCTTCACTCCTTTGTAAATTTCTGTAAAGCCAAAAAAATATGAAGGTTTACAACTAAAATTTTTCTGCGAAGCCAAAAAACAATAAAGGTTCACAATTAAAAACTTATGTTAAGTAAAAACATATGAAGTTTCACTTCTTTGTAAATTTATGTGACGCCAAAAAAATAATAAAGGTTCACAATCAGAATTTTTTGTGAAATCAAAAAATAATAAAGATTCACAGTTAAAATTTGATGTGAAGCAAAAAAAAATAAAGGTTTATAAATAAAAATAAACTGTGAATGAAAACCGAAAGTGTTCTCACCGTTCTCATTTTAACATTGTGTTCTCACTAGAACCTATATATATATATATGTGTGTGTGGCCCATCAATCTACATCATCCATGATCCATGCATGATCAAGAAAAATACAAGCTAGGTTTCATTATTTCAAGTTTTACTCCCAACAACCTATCATAAGAATTCGAATTCAGATAACAATTATTGAAATTAAGATAAAAGAAAGAGCTTACACTTTCATCATCATCACTGTCATAAACTCCTACATCGTACTGGAATCTTTTGTCTACATTGGAAAGTACTAGGAAACAGGAAACAGAGGAAACATGGTCAAATTGTGAACCAATCACACATTCACAAAAGGTTTAAATTTTTATTCCTCGTAAAAATTATTACTTTCAAGAACATGGGTGCTGTTTAAGTTCACAAAAATTGCAACATTGACTCTACAAAACACAATTTACCAGAATAGGCTTCTTGTATGGCCTGAAACTTCTTCTTAGACTCTTCCACGTATTTCGAGTTGCCTGAAGCCGAACAACGATCAGGATGCCATTTCTACTACCACCACATAAACAAACACAATAACAAAAGGTTACCGAGTTTAAAATAAAAAAAAAAAAAAAAAAAAAAAAAAAAAAAAGGCCGAAAGACAGACTGAAAGATTTGACCCAACCTGAGAAGTGAAATTATAACGTCTAAAGTTGTTGTGTATATATTTCGTGTTGGTGGTAATGTAATGCACACCCAAAAGTGAAATACGTTGAAATTATTATTGTTTTTATATGGTAATGGAATAAAAGAGAAATGAGTTGAAGAGAATTCTGACCAGTGCAAGCTTCTTGTAAGCATTCTTCACCTCTGCTTCAGTGCATTCCTTGTTCAAACCCAATACTTGATAAAAATCATTGCTTTTTGTTCTATTCCCACCCATAATTCCAACACCCCAGATCAAAAAATAATATTAAAATATATGCTTTAAAGAGAGAACAGAAGTACAGAACAGAACAGCAAAAGGTTTAAGGAGTTGTCATAAGGTGCTACTTGTGGTTGTTGTGGGTTGGATGGAATGTTTATGTAAGAAATATAACATCAGAAGAAAAGGATGGATGATGATGATAATAAAATTAGGACGCAACCCACTTGCCGTGATACATGCTGATGCTATACTCTGCAAAAGAAACCACCAGAAGCTATTAATATATGGTTAGTTGCACAAACTTTTAGTAAGATATTTTATTTGAGAAAGAAATAAATATATAAAAAAAAAAAAAAAAGTATATGGGTTTAGAACTAGGACTAGGAGGAAAGGAATACGGGATAGGGAGAGATGGACGGCTGATGTTGCAAATTATGGGACCCAATTTGAAAGAGAGATCTAAATCAAGAATTGTATAAGAGTTGTAGAGAGATGTTGGCATATATTTATATTTATATTTATATTTATATTTATATTTATATCTATATTTATGATTCACAGAAGAAAATGTTATTTCTTGATCAACCATTTATTTAATATAATCAAAATATCTAGCTTCCTTTCGGCCCAATCAAACATTTTTTTTATTGAATATTGTCTCATGATATAATTAATATTATACTTCTAGAAAGCTCCCGGTACATATAATATCTTCTATTATATTGTCACCGAGTCTGAAACTAATAAAACATTTTTACTATACCATAAACATTATGTCTAATAAAACTTATAGCTTGATGGCTTGAAGTAAAATGATTATAAGTATAGTAAAAAATAAAGGCCTACTGATTCTATGCTGAAAGAACTTGGAATAAAAAGCCAGTCATCTTGATTCGGAGATGCTTCTCCAAAAGGATATGGGCATACTGGAAAGGCTTGAACAGATGACCACAGCTATCTTGAAAAATCAATGTTCCAATAACTTGTCTTTTCCTAGAGAGCAAGTGATCAAGTATAATTCCACAAAAACTTAAAAAAATTGAGCAATATATGACTATATAGTGAAGTGAAGCTATATATAACAAGTCATCAACATTCTTATTTTAACCATTGGAGTTTCAGGATTTAATCAACAAAGCTAGGCAGCAATCTAATATGAAATGAGCCCTGAAAATGCAAATGTTCACGCTTTTAGCTCAGATAGGCAGTTTCACATTGCATACACATTGTTGATCTCAAAAATCTTCTAAAACATGAAAAACATATCCTCTAGCCGAAAGTGTTAACCTTGCTAAATGCGAATAGAAGGTAACAAGTTTTCTCTGGGAACATGTACTGATGTATGGGTCTATATTCCACTCCGAGGAACAGGGCTGGAGAAGTGTCTATGTTCATATTATTATTACAAAAACAAGCATATATTTTCTCTGCTATTTCAAGGGAGTACAAAATCTATTAGAAGTACAAAGAGTTCATTGCATTCTCAATGCTTTGATCCAGTCTATTTCCAAGCGAAAATGACCTGGCCCAGTTTGTGCACCCGGGACTCCACCTTCAGCATTCACAGACAGAGACATGCCGACAACTCTTGAAGGATTCATTTCAATATCTGCCTCTATTACATTTCCTCTCCATGTTGGAAGATAATGCGCCAGAGGAATCTGCACACAAAAAATTAAAGTGGACTAGTTTATATCTATATATATGATTGTGGTTTCGCTGCTTCATAATAACACAATAAAAGAAGGCTTGAACTTGCCTTTGCAACAACCCAGTTGTCCCTAGGCACAGCAACAAAAGCTTGCCACGAGTTATCTTCCATTTGTCCAGGCGAATTTACCCAATTCTCTGTATATATCTGCATCAAAGGTTCATCATGAACATAAAATGTCTTACATATTAGAACTTGAAGTCGATGCACTACAGAAGACTTACAGTAGATATATAACTCCTGCCATCTCCTTTAATTTTTAGTGCTATAGTGTCATATGGATCTAAATCAATAAACCCATCAAACTGCACCAGATAGAAGGGAATCATCAATGATGTAGTTAAAATGCTCAGTGGGGGAAGTATCCCTAGCCTGTGATATCCTTAGACAAATTACATTCTAAAAAATAGTTTAACAAATATGTCCTAAAAAGGAGCAAAATTTGCATTACTACAGACATTGAAAGGCTGGTGCAAAGAAAAAACTTGTAACCCCACAAATATTTGACAAAATTGCGGATGGACCTATTTCGTTCAATATAATGCAAGACCTGTTTAAAACTAAATACAGAATTGATGTCCACCTTTTTAGACCTCATTCCACAGAAGCCACTCCTGCTGATATTCCATTTTGTACCCTCTGTAACATCCAGAGAGAGATTCCCAGAGAAGACTCCTACAAAGTTTTGATGAGTCAAGGATCAGAAAACGAAAACAGTGAAAAGTATGTTTATTCTCAAATATGGAGCGGTCTGCTAGTTTCACTAACCGGTACCACTTTGTTCCTTTCCTGTATCAGTGATCTCTAACGCTGCTGATGATAAACCTGCATAATGATAAATGGTGTAACAATTACCCTAATTATTGCCCAAGTAGACTGAAATGGGATTTAAGTTTCTATGTGGAACTTCCAACGAATTTTAAAGGAAGAATCATCAAATAAGTGAACTCATCAATGAAGGCAGGTAGTTATATTTTAAGTTCAGTCAGTAACATAAACAGAAAAAGGGTACTTCAAGAGAAGTTCATTCATGTGAGTTGTAACTAACTGAAACTGTAATTTTTCTTTCATTGGTCAAAGAAATTTGAAAAAAGATTTGGAAGGAGTAACTCCAACCTCCCAAGCACGAATTGCCAATTAATTGCAAGCATAAACACCAGAACAAATTGATTTGTGGAACAAGCTCAACTAGTTACGACGGTAGCATGACATTTTCTCTTTTTCCGGAAATAAAAAAAGTACCCTGTATGGTTGACTAACGTACACCGATTTAAAACAGTACGCACACGCACCTCCATATTCAGAATCTGAATACAAATGCCACTTTTTAAGCTCTTCTTTTGAATTGAAGTTGTATATAAATCTCTCGCTAGGAGGAAGCATGTCATCAATGTTCCATGTGAGAGCTACATAATGACAGATGAAAAAATAATCAGCTTATTGGATATCAGCCTAAATAAATAACATCATTCATGAGTTAGAGCTGTGAGCCACTAATATATACCAGATATAGACTACTAAATCCTCAATGAGGTCTTAAGTTGATATGTTATCAAGATATTACCTTAGGTGTAGAAATTCATGACGATAACTATCTTGACATTACAACGTAGACTCATTTGAAGAATGAAGGCGCCATATAATAAAATTATAAAAGTAAAGGATAGACCAACTAATTTATCTGTTCCTCAAACAGAAAATGCATCAATCATTATTCTTGTCGCTACAGTTAGGTCAGTTTCCAATAAGTAAACCTACTTGATGACAAAACCTATAAAAGATTAGCTAAGCACCTCAGGGGGAAACTCTAAATTCATATAAAGTGAGTATAGCATATTTTCTTTTGTGAAAGCAAATGAACTGGACAAGTTAAGTGCAATCAAACAAAGAAGAGCATCGAGTGGTAGCAACAGCGAGAACATAAAAGGGGTATACTACATACCTCGTTTAGTGGCAGTCAAAGACGCTTGCCATAATGCTCTCATTTTGGACATCTTATTAGCTCCTTAAAAACCCTAAAAAGTGAGACAAATACAATAGACTAGGAGTTTTCAACAACATGAAAAATGATTACACCCTACATACAAAATCTAGATAAAGAGAAGCAAACTGTAAGAAAGATTTGAACAAACAGTTGAAAGGAAAGAACAAAACCCTAAATCGAAATTCATCAAAACCCTAATTCAAAAAATCTTACTTGGATATATTCGAAGCTATTTCACCGAAGATGAGAGGTTTGAGAATCTTCTAAACTGCGTGCGATTTGACGACAGTGTGTGCGCAATTTTGGGCAAAATGAAACGCTGCATTGGTTAAGCGGTGTTACTATTGGGCCTATGCCAATTAACGATGTTTTCTTTTAAAGTTATATTCTCTAATTTTTTTTAAGCCTAAAAAAATGAGATCGAAAATAAAAGAAATTAAAATAATAAAAAGAATATGTATTTTTAAATTGGAAAGAAAGAAAAAAAGAAGAAAATTTTTAATTATTTATAGTTAATTATTTAACGAGTTAATCACGTAAAGAAGAAGATAGTTAATAACAGAGTTAATAGGGATAAATTAGTCATCTTATACATAGATGAATTGTTTTCCTTTCCAATATGCTCAAATATGGACGGAAAAGGTTTACAACGCAAAACACATCACAATCTATTCCTTTTCATTCCTCTCCATTCATTCCTTCCTACAAAAAAACTCGAGAATGACTTTTTATTATTTTTTCCTTTGATTTTAATTTCCTTTCCGATAAAAAAAAACTCTAGAATGCAGCGTAAAATTGAAATTCTTTTTACTTCAACAAACAAACTACTTATGAAATTATTTCTAAAAAAACTGGAAGTCAAAAGAAAATACAGTAATAAAGAAAAGGTTTGAGATTAATAAATAATTAGATCAATCGTTAAAAGCAAAGTGGCATTTTAGTAATCAATTGAAAAGTGAACATAAAAGATAAAATTATTTTCACATGTACCCTTCTATTATTTCCTCTCTTTTGTTCACTCACTTCACTTTCTTTCTATAATCCTCCTTCCTCCCTAACCTCACCCCTAGTTGTTGCCACCGGATTCCGGCAACCGGAATTTTTTATTTTTTATTATTTTTAAACCTATTTTGTATAATTCCCTTTAATTTATCTTTTACTTTTTTTAACCTTTTTTTTAGATTTCTTTTCTTGTTTTTTGTTTTCATAAACCTTAAATGTATAGTTTTTCATAACCTTTTAAGTTCTTTTTAAGTTGATTTCCATTTTGTTATAAAATTCTTTTTTTACTTTTCTATTATGTTTTTAGTTATGGTTCTATTTAGCCATTGGTAACAACTTGTTTTATGTTCTTGTTTCGTTTTTGTTATTTTTCTAAATATTAGCAATCGAATTATAAAACTATGATGCAACTACTTTCTCTATAAACAATATGTGTGTGTTTTACTTTAAAGTATGATGCAATGTGTTAAATTTAATAGCTCGATACAGTGTGTTTAGTTTAGAAGCAAGATGCAATGTGATTAATTTAGAAGTGATAAACAGTAAGTTTTGCTTCATAGTATGATGCAGTGTTTTTATTGACTGATCATGTAGTGTTTTAATTTTAATAGCATGATGCATTGTAATTAATTCAAAAACTAGATGCAATGTATTTATTTTAGAAGCAATATGCAGTGTTTATTGACAGTTGATGTAGTGTGTTGTTTATTTAAAAGCATGGTGCAGAGTTT
Source organism: Logfia minima (assembly GCA_963921325.1). Classification (NCBI taxonomy): domain Eukaryota; kingdom Viridiplantae; phylum Streptophyta; class Magnoliopsida; order Asterales; family Asteraceae; genus Logfia; species Logfia minima. The sequence continues at coordinate 369,541 of OY992771.1, read as the reverse complement.
TTTTATAATTGCTGATGTAGGTTGTTTAATTTAGAAACATGAACTGATGTGGTTAATTTAGAAACATGATAAATTTTTTAACTTAGAAGTATGATGCGCTGATTTACAGCATGATCTAGTGTTTGATTAAAAGATTATGTAGTATATTTATAACATTAGGCACTCCATTAACTATGATGCATTACTTTATAACGAATTATGAATTGTGTTCTTTTTTAAAATGACGACAAAATAATTAAGAAAGGTTAAATGATTTTTTTTAAAAAGATAGTTAAAAAAAGTCAATTTAACAAAGAAAAGAATATTTAAAATGTTTAAAGAAGAAAAAGGAAAGTAACCAAAATGGTTAAATTAATGATTAAAAAAATTGCAAAAAAGAAAAAATTTAAGAAAAAAAAGTGAAAAAGAATTTGGAAAATAATTAGAGAAAGAAAAGTAAAAAAATTTTGCAGGAATTCGGTGGTGTCTACGGTGGCCTGTCGGAATCTGACAACAGTAGCAGAAGGTAGCAGCAGGTGGTGTGTGATGATGGGGGTAGGGGAGTGTAGATGAAGTAGGAGAGCATAATGTATAATACTTTTTTTTTGTCTCATAATAAGTGTTCACAATCAGATTATACAAAGTTTAAGAAAAGTCATAATAAGTATACTTTGTAAGAGAAAAATGGCAGTCATACCCTTATTTTTTGCACAGTCAATCAATCATTTTTGTGAAAAAGTAAATTACGGGTAAATTGATAAAGTTAGTATATTACTTTTGGAAGCGGACAATTATTTTAAAACAAATTAAAATGTTAAGATGGATACTTATTTTGAGAGAGAGATAATTTAAGTGAATGAAGAAAATAGGAGAGTATAATGTACGATATTAGAAAATTGAAGGGTTTAAAATTGAGAGTTAGTTAAGTGACATTTTTTAAGTGAAGTTAATTCTAACTTATTTATTGATTATTTACTTGAATTAATATACAATTTCGTAATGTTTTATTTTGTTTTTATTTATCAACAGCATTTTAATTTTAAAATACCCGATTGAGAGTTTATCATTACTGCAGAAAAATATAAAATTGTTACTAAAGGCAACGTTTTACTGTATAAAGGACAAGAACGATTAACAGCAGAAACTTATGGAATACTAACCAAAATACTATCAAAAATAAAACAAATAATACTACTTTCATCAAAACACATTCACATAACCCAGAATTACTACATTGCAAACATGATGATTGATCAATGATATAAATAAAATAGTAAATGACTCATTGTTATCACTTATTATCTTTACATTGCTTTTTTTTATTCCATTTATCCCAATCAAATTACAAGATTTATAAAGCAAGACTAAACATGGAAACTATGATGGCTTCAACTAAAGCAGTCATGACAATTCACCAAGAGGCCACTTGTACTACCTTATAATTCATCATTTGGGACCAAGGTTGTTGATGTCTTCCCTGCAGTAGTACACAAAAGAATTCTTCATAAGAGAAATTAATAACAAACACCCTAAGCAACAAACTTACATACAATTGTCATTCAAATCGCGTATACCTTCAAATAGCTCCTTCAAATTGTACGGCGCAGTCACCTTGGCATCTCCGTTCCAAAACAACTCTGCGAATTGGCCACTTGCCAATTCATTGGGATGAAAAGAGTCAAAGAATAAATGCTCACTAGCATTCTCACACAGTTCATACTCTTTAATTCCTCTCATCCCTCCACAGCTGTAGATCCCTCGAAAAGGACCACTACCACAACATGCTATCTCACCCTCCTTGAAACCTTCATGTCAAAATTCACATGTAACGATTTAAAATAATGCCAACTTTTTCAGAAACTGGAAGCAAAGATGTTAGTTGATGACTACTGTAACAGCCCTATTTTTTAGTTAGAAGTTAATGAAGTTCTATAATCATGTTTATCTTAATTAAGTAATTAAAGTATAATTAGCAAACAAGTAGCTTACAAGTAGCACACAAGTAGCTTACAAGTAGACCTCAACAACCACAAGATTTTCAAGAACAAAAGTGAGTTGTTAAAAGAGTAACTTGCTGTCCAGATTTTTAGCCACAATAAGAACACCTTACTAAGCCTAACTAGGAGCATTACAATGCAAAGCTAGGTAGTATAGATCCAATACATGTCAAGGAATAAGGAGGAGAGGTACTTTGCACTTTCACTATAAATAGAGACTAGATTAGTTCATTCATTTTCATCAAAAGACCACATCAAGTAGTAAAGTGAGTAGTAAGAACATAAACAAGCAAGTAATAAGCAAGCATCCTAAAGTAAGTATCAAGATCACAAGTATCAAAGACTAAGCAAGGTGAGTACTTATGTGATTTAAATGGGATGCATACATGCTATAACAAACTTTATACTACTTTGCCATGTTTAAATTATTTTGTATGTTAAAGTCATATGTTTATGGTATGTGATCAAGTAAAGCATGAAAAGTTTTGCTCATGTAAGTATGGTCATTTAAATACCCAACGTACGGGGTATAGAATGAAGGGACGTCTTGCAAACGAACCTTATGGGACAGCCCTTTGTGGATCCCGAGGATTAGAACGGACCTACTTACATGTGGCTATGAGATCTCAAAGAATTTAAAGCATGAAAGATTTTATAACTATTATTTTGCATTAACTGTTTATGTTATATGTCAAAACCATAACTACTCACTAAGCTTAAAGCTTACCTATTCGTGTATGTATCTCAGGAGCCAAGGAGTAGGACCAGTGAAGTGTTATTAATAAACTAGACTTTTTATTTTTCGCTTTTTCCGCTTATGTAAAACTCTGTATTAAGTATGTACTAAGTTATGGTGAAATAAAATATGAAGTTTCGTTTATTCATTTGTACTAAAGGCAAAGATGATACCCGCGAAATCGGGGTGTCACAACTACCATATTTTGATGGATTATTTATTCTGTTGTTAATGGAGGTGGAGAAATCGAATATTGCGTATATAAATCCTTCCAACTGCTTCTCCAAATTTTCTAGTTGCCTGGCAAGTGCTTGATTGTGTAGTCTTGAAATATCATCGATCTCTTTGTTGCAAGTATGGCCGGGTTGTTGTATTCTAATGGCCGGCCAACAGCCTAAATGTGGAGCAGTCACAAAACCAAATTTTCTTCCACCTTTTTCGTATATTCCCTGTTTAGCAAAATCAAAATTAACAACAAATGACTGACAAATAATTATGTAGTTTTGAGTCTGTTACTTAGATTAGAGGCGTAGTAGTAAGTAACCTTGATGACGTTAGTCATGTTTCCTATCACCATGTCCACGTAATGCTCTTTAGTATATGGTTTGACAAAATTTTGGTAGTCGTTGCCTCCACAACTTAACAAGTAGACAGCATTCAATAGCAGCTGCCCCGCTTTAGCATCACCTAAATTCAGCCTATAATAATTCTCTAAGTCGCCAAAGTACCGTAGCTGTGTTTGAAGATCAACTACCTACATATACATTAAAAGGGAAAAATAATTCACATGCTAAAAGTAACATATGACATGTTCTCTTCAGCTAGGCATTTTGTCGAACACCAATGTTGCATTGCCTATTGTATAATAAACAGGTTGTTGAATTCACAAAAAATGGATGCATACAAATCCAGCATGGCTGTCAACCAAGGCACCCGCTCCTCCAGACGCAAAGTTTGCTCCGTGCATAAATTCATTATCCATCGGTTCAAGATACGCAGGAATGAGAGGAAGTCCCGCATACTCAGCTGCATATATCATCACAAATTCATAATTAACAAAACCAATAAGTACTAATGAAGAAGGAAAAACAAAAGTTAAAATATATTGCTCACCGATAAAATCGGGTATGAGACGACCATCGGTAAATCTTCCGGAAGGAGGACTGAAGTACGACTGACCATATGGCCAATGATTCGCCTGAAAATCAGTAGTGGTGTTGATGTAGTTGTTGTTTCCAGGATCGAAAAGCGAATCGCCAAATACGAAGAGCGCAACATGTTCGAAGAAATGCCCCTGAGAAGAACTCAGGCAACATGTGGATATTGATAGACACAAAATCACAGCAATAGCAATAGCAGCTTCCGATCTACTACTACTTGCAACAACCATGGTTAATCTGTCCTCTGATCAAAAATTCAAATTAATAACTAATTTCTAATGGTTTAACTGGTGATAAATATTTTCTGTTTAGTCCAAAGTTATAAATGAAGGTTGAAAATATGGAATCGATATCATTCTATTTCCTGGCTCTCTTAGAATAGAAAGAAACGAAAGGAAGAACAAGTGATAAAATGGGAGAGAAATGACACTCCGATTACTGGGTATAATTATATATTATCTTTACTTTATTCACTTAAATCCCTTGTTGAAATATTCAATGTATCTATTTTGAGACATCGGTAGACACGAGATTACTCAAACATGACAAGAATTGTGTTAAAATATTTGAAAACCATCTTTGCTAAAATAAATTAACCAAGAAGATAAGATAATTTACAAATCTCAAATTAATGTCGTCCACGATAACATATATAAACGTCGTAATTGTATTTCACTAACTAACTGGAAAAAAAAAATCATTTCATTGTTACAAACCTCGACTCAATGTCAAAGAATAAAACATATATATGTAAACGTCATAACAAGTGTATGTCACTACTAATGTAAAAAAGTCATTCTTTTATTTGCAAAGAAAGTTACTAAATATACTGAATTTATAAGAAAAATATTGTATTGGAAATCGTGATACCACATTGAAAATTCTATCATATTAGTAGTTTCCTAGTAAGATTAGTAAAATGTCTATTACATTGAACTTGAGCATTTACAAAAATACGTATCAAACAATTATTAGCAATCACAAGATGTCAAACAAATATTAATTGGGTATCGATGAGCAATCAAGAAGTATAAATAATTAGAATGATATATAAGATTAGTATATTGGGTCGAGAGTCTTTTTGGTTATACTCTAATAATAAAAATAACGTATGATTGATTGTTTTCGTTTCAAATCTCTGCAATTTAAAGGAAAGTGAAGAAAGACGTATCGAAAGGATTCCCCTTCTCCTCAATTCTCTTCTTCATATAAAAGAAATTCTTCAAAATACATTCATCTCCTCCATTTCTTTCTGGCTCCTGTCTTTTTGGAAAAAAAAAACGATGATAACATTGGATTACATCTTGTGTGAAAGATTGAGTAACTTGATATAATAATTTATTGCAATTATAATTACAAGTAAAAAGTAGGGAGCGTTTCTTGGAGAAAGACTTTGATTTAGCATCAAAATGTGGTTGGGAAAGAAATACAATATCTCATTAACATCACTCACTATAATGGAGTTTATAATTGAAAAATTAATTGTCACTTTGATACCACGTCAATAAAGATCGAAGAAATGAGTTCTCCTATATTAACATAAGAAATGAAGTTTTCAATATCACGTCAGTGTCATGTCATTTCTTAACCATTAACATAAATACATCCCTTTATACTATTGAAGTAAAACTCTCTTGAAATCAACATCTTGACTTTTTCTTTTATACTAGTAATCTTCACTACTACAGAAATGATTTTATAGATCGAGGCTTTTAGAGCGATAATGGTATGCGTTCTATTTAGTATTTTTTTATATCGGTTATTGACAACCGGTTCATATAGAACATTTTTTAGATCGACTGGTAAAACAACCGATCCGTATAATATTTTTTAGATCGGTTTTTGACTAGCGAGATATATATATATATATATATTAATATTTTTAGATCGGTCATAAAACAACTGAACTATATACTATTTTTTGGATCGGTTATTGACAAAATTATAAAAAAGAGGGGACTAGAACATACTGTGCACGATGAAACAAACTTCCCTTTGCACAATTACAGACCTAAAAAAACCTAAAATCACAGGAAACAAACTAAGCTAATTCACCATTTTCGGATCAATCACAGATTTGAGATAATATGAATTACAATTAGGGTTTTGGAACACATTGGGGCCGCTATTTTTTGGGTTTCTTTCGAGATAATACACGCACACACGCACATATCTGGGTTTCTTCAAGGTTTGCTTTTGTTTTTAATTTCGATTTTTGATTATGTTCAATTGTTAATTCTTTAATTTTGAATTTGATTTGATAATGATTTGATTTTGATTTTAATATAATGAATTAATCATGCTGAAATATGGATTGTAGCCATTTTGTTACAATTTTGTAATGGGTGAATGTAGTCTATTAGAGTAACGGGTTAACACTTATCCATATATGTCATACTACTTTGTGTTAATGGATTATGGATTGTAGCCAATTTGTTATAATTTTGTTAGAAAACTCATGGTCTTCTTCCATTTCGAGAGAGACTTTTGGTTCTGTTGATGGAGTTTGGTAGACTTGGCTAGCCTTTATTGTATCACTGGCATACATGTCTTGTATGCATAGTATCAATAGTTGGTCTTTATTTTAGGTTTGTTCCAAAGTTCTCCATTTGATTTTGATTTGGTGATTTTTTTATGAAAACCTTAGGAACTAACAAAGCTATTAATAGTTAGTTTTTATTTAGTCAATTCACATGTTAAAACTTTTGAATGAATGCTTTGATTAGGAACTAACTGCTGAATTAAGTAACATGATTAACAACAGAGCTATTAATGTCTAGATCGTTTAATGAATGCTCTATTTTATGACTTTTAGATTGTTTTTGACAACCGATCCACCTTTAATATTTATTAGATCGGGTTTCAACAACCAATCCCCCTTAATATTTTTAGGATTGGTTTTTTTAGATAAGTTTTCCTCTCTAATATTTATTATGCTTCTTGTTGTTAGCTACCTATCAGATGGCCTAACTTGTCACCAAATACAAGACCAGCTAGGATCGTTTCACTTGAAAGCAGGGTGAAATCTTCTTCTGCTGCCCTTCTGCATTGTCTTCAAAAATTTTAGAGCCTAGAAGGGGAGATCATAACTCTGATGGAAGATTGAAAATGTTACACACTCGTTGGGAGATGCAAAGGATTTACTTCAGCACTTATTTAATATTGCTAGTGAGGCAAGGTAACATATGATACAACAATTTAGCAAAATCTATGTTTCTAGTTATCAACAAATAGATTACATATTGACTCCAGTTAGTTGTTTAGGTGTGGTTTTGGTTGGTGTCAAGTGTTAGCAGATTAGAAGATTGGATCATCGTTTTTGTTTTGGTAGTTATTATTAGTAATTGATTTTTATGTTATCTATCACTTGTTTATCTATGGATATGGTTTTATCCTGAATTGAGAACCATTGAATTGAGTATTTTGATCGATCAATATTAGCGATACCGTTTGTGGTTTTGTTACTTGATTCGGTTGTGCTTGTGTTACTGGATTCGGTTGGTTGAAAAATATATATCACAGATATGTTGTTATCAACTGTTACTATATACCATGGCAAACAAAAATAATTTTAAAAAAGGTTCATCACAAGCTTGAAAAATAATTATAATAATAATAATAAATAGTCTATTTTTTGGATCGCTTTAAAAATCGATCTAAAAACATATGTAAACCGATCTAGATAATTAGCTTGTGTACGCGTGCTTTGGTTTTTAGATCGGTTGTTTAACCGCAACAAAAAATAGCTTATTTTTTGGATCGTTGGTTTTTAGATCGGTTTAAAAAGCGATCTAAAAGCAATATATAACCGATCTAAATAATCATTTCCATAGTAGTGCTTGGCCCCTGCGATGCATGGGTGTTATTTTATTAATGTTATTTTATGTGTTTACTAATATTAACATAAATTTGATGGTAAACGAAACAATAAACATAGTTAAAATGTAAATCTAAGTTTCTCTAAATTCAAATTTTATGCTAATAACCTTTTTTTAATAATCTTGTAATTTATAAAAGTGTTAACAAATATTTTTTAAAATGTGGGTCTGTACAGGAATTGCTCAATTAAGGTTCGCACATGCACTGAGTGGAGAATAGTAAGTTGCTTAAACTTAGCTTGTTACAAGTATCTACATATTGTACATGTAAAAATAATATATGTAGAGTGTTAGCTAGTGTTTATATATATATGTATCAACTCTACACTAACCTTAGTTATATTTTTATAATTTGATCATAACAAACACTTGTTATATTAATTTCTTTTTTACTATTGACATCATTAAAGTCTACACTCAAAAATTGTCAACACCACGATGGGCACTCCTACTTGCATAGATGATGTGAAGAAGGGAGACCTAAATAAGTACCTAAATACCTTTTGAGCTTATCTAAATTGCCCAATTATCTGTTTAGAGGTCTTTATGCATCAAAAGGTGGGGAGTTGGAGGTATGTTGCTCGGTTACAGGTAGTCAGGTGGGCAGTAGCGGCTTTTGCTCCCAATGTAGCCTTTAAGTATGTATCCTCGACTGACATGCGGCCTATTAGTTCAAACCATTTGACCTTTTTTTAAGCCAACCTTTTTTTACCCATTTGAACTTTTACAAATGGTACATAACCCAAATTGACTCATTCCACCTAGAGTTAAATTGTACAAAGTTTTAATCCCCCAATATGCATTTTGTCCCTTTTTATTGTTATATATACATATATATATATATATATTTTATAGAAAAGCGGCACTAATAGTTTGGAACCAACTTAGGTAAATAGACATAAGTTACTGTTATTTGTTGTGGTGATGAACATACTAAATCAGGAAAAGTGCAACAATACTTACATTTTCGACTAGCTCATTTTATGATGTGTAGTGTGTATTGTGGCCATATAAATTGTTTGTTATTTTATTTGGTGATGCTTCCCACTTTTTTTTTGTGGGTTCGTGTGGTTTAGTTAATGAAATAGTTTTTTCTTGAACATGATTCATATATTTATTATGTTATTTTTTAGCATGATTAACGTGTCTTTGCATGTCGTTTATTTTATATATAGAGAGTAGACACTGATAATGATCTGGTCTAGGTACCCATAGTCTGATGTGATTTGCAACTGAAAATTGTAGTTGATCAAGAACGATATGGTGATAGGGTTGTTAGTCAAATAAGAGATTAAAAACGTAACTGTTTGAGTTGGTATTAAAGCATTACCGTTCTTCATTTGATATCTATTCCACTTCAAAACAAATTGGTTTCATACTTCCAGTTTAGCTGAAAGGTTATATAAACAAGTTGATGTATGTCATAAATTTGAAGTATTCAACGTTACACAACTTGGTTTAAACTTTCTTTTTGGGTTTATTTATGTCTAAACTTTTATATTTTTGTCGCTGCAAATATACTTATTCCTTGCTTCATAATTGTCTATTATCTATTAATATATATAGAAATTTGAGTGGTTTTGATTGTGGGCTATTTTCTTTAACTGTAATTTGTTACGAATATAACTTTAATTCTAATCTCTTAATGTATATAGCAATTTCAAGAATTCTGTCAGGTTTCTGGTAAGCTCTTTTTTTTCTTTTATCCAATTTCAATTGACTCTATTTTTATTCAACTTTTATTTATAACTGTATTTTTATTCAATCTGCAAATTTTGCAACCTTCTCTTTCTTTTTAAGAAAGTTGTGATGTCATAAGCTTAGCTACTTTTGTCCTTGTTGTATGGATTTGCTTTGGATGGTTATGCCATTACTTATGGCTTTGAAGATTCTGTTATGAGACTTTATCCGAAAGATACACGAAGAGATGGAGTATATGCATTCACATGGAAACATTCTTCATGATCATGAGTTATGGTCATTATTTTATAGATCATCGTATAACGATCAACTTGTGCACATCAATGTTTCTATGTCTATAAATGAAACTATTTGATCATCTCGTGTGTTTGTTGATTTTGGTGATAATGGATAAGAGATAAATTTGTTGTCAATGCTCATTTCTTTGTGGTTATTTCATTGTGGTTGTAGTCGTACTAAGACTGATCGTAAATATGTATATACATATTATAGTTTACGAAATATATATAAAATAATTTTACAATGTTATTTTTTATTAAACTTTGAATTGTTGACCACTTGACCTTGACTTCATTTTGTTTGTCTTTAATTATTTATTTTAGAATGCAAAATAGTGGAGACTTTGTTGTTATCAATAGCTTTAAGACTATTGTTAGGAAACAACTTATATATAACTTAAAGGTCGATCAATTGTGGGAGACAAATTTACAGAAGATGTATTAAATACTCGCAATCAAATAATAAATATTAGCTTTGGTAGCAATCAATAACTATTTGGAAGACTTATGGCATTAGGCATTCTTTGACAAGCTCATCCAAAGCTTTATAACTTTACTATTTGATAACTACTTTTTATTTCACGTCAATGTATTTGAACTTTGATTTTTTATCATATTTAAATCTTAGTTGATATATTGGCTAACTAATTCTAATCAATTATACACCAACAATCAACCCCAGTTTATCATTCACACATTGAACGTAGATGTTAATGTGTACGAAACTAAATAATTTCTAACGGTAACACCAATCAAATATTTGTAATATACTTGACACATAGACCGTATACGTTAATAATTAGTGACAAAAAAATATGCCGTAACCCCGCAAATTCACGGGTTATAATCTAGTTTATATTTTTAAAACACGATAATAATTATAAAAAAAAGTATGTTCCATTAATAATAAAAATTGCATTAATTAAAAAAAAAATATGCTACATTTATATTTTTAATTCTGAACACCATCTTCCGAATTTTAAAAGTGATCTACTTACGATTTGATAAAAAGAAAGTGATTGAACTATATAGGTCGTATGTATATACAATTGATGTAGTAATTAGAAAGAACGTGAGAATTGTGTGTGAACAAGAGCGGTAATTGTATGTATATATATAGGGTGAAAAAGAGAAATGCGCCTACACTTACTATTCTCTCTCCGTTGCTAAAATAACGAAACTAGAAGGACTAGCCACAAGAACTTGATCGTGCATATGACTCCCTTCCAAAGACGTATGTTTTTGTGCCAAGAACGGAGTACGGCCATCTCCATAGAGAAGGTCTAAGGGATGTTTTGATTATCTTTTTTCTTCCATTTTTCTTTTGGATTATAGCTTAAGCTTACTAAGCTCCTTTTTTAATTTGGATAAACTTATTTTGTTGAGCTTAAAAGCACTTATGCGAGACAATAAGCTGGAGTTTATTGAGCTCATAAGCTGTAAGCCAATAAGTTCCAAAATAAGTTAATCCCAACAACCCCAAAGTTAGTAAAAGGTCGGGCCTTTTTCATACGATATGATTCTTGACTGCTTGTAAGCTTGAGGATTCATTAATAGATGTTGAGTATCTGCCATCAACCGCTACATCACAATCCAAACCCACCTGAAACAATACATGGCACGAAACTCGTCTATTCAATAACATTGTGTTAGTTTAAGACTGTAAGTGTGTGGTTTACTTAATACAAACCAGTGATTTCACGAGTCAAATACCAACCTTTCATTGTAAAATTGTTAGTTTCCGACTCCAGAGAAGATTTTGGTTATGTCAAGACACTGAAAGAAAATGCCTATTTCAACGCTTACATTATGGCTTCTAGCAGGCATACAAAACGGTGGGATCCTGATCATTCCTACTACTAACCCGTTGTTGAGTATCTGGAGCCTTGAGAAATCGTTCCTTATACAAACTCTGTTTGGATTTTGTGCAATTAGAATCATAGAAGTAAGTGAGGAGGCAAACGAAGTTGACAACTCTGAAACTTCAAACTTGTATGAAGCAATGTTGAATGTTTGATATGAAAACTTAGGTCTACGAGGCTTCAATATTAAGATAATGATCAGTGAAAAGGAGCCACATATCAAAAGGAGCATACCAATGATCAATAGAAAAAACAGACAACATTTCTTGTGGGAAAATTGATAGCAAAGAGTTCGATGAAGATGATGCTGTAAACCATGGGCAGGAACATCCATTATGTTGATTCGTCTCTGTGAAAAACATGGCAACGATGAAAGGAACTTTTAATGGTGTATATTGCTTCTGCCGCTATATATTCTTATATTCCTTACTTGGGTAATACTCTGATTCCAAGTTCAAGAGTGATCAACCACAAAACATATCATTAAATACATAGGTGCATCAATTATTAGAACTCAAAAATGATCATCATTAGATATAAATGGAGTTCAACTTTTATGACAAACAAAACATGTCACAGTTTTGGCACACACAAACCATTACAAAATTTAACAAGATCCTTAGTTAGGCATTAGCCAAGGCATATAATATAAGCTTATGAAACAGGAATTTCACTGGACACGTAAAAGGCCTTATTTACAAGCAGACACAAAAGAGTTTCGGACTCTCGTTTAGAATACTCCATTCATCATGGCGGGAATGTCATCAAAGCTCCAAAGATCCATCACACTTTCACCATCTTGAATTGCATCACCATTAAGGAAAGCATCCCAGTTCCCTTCAAGACACGGCATCACAAAGAAGAGATCATCATCACTTTTCTCACCATTTGACACCAAAGTTTCAGACTCTGTCTTGAGCTTCTTAGCCAGTTTAGCATCTTCCATAAAAGTAGCCTCATCAACCTCATTAAGCACGGATGTAATCTCAGGAGTCCTTGCACAAGTTTCACCCCATGGGAACTCAGAACAATTAAAGGAGTTGCTACTCTGATCTGAAGCGAAGTAAAACGCAGCACTACTTTCTGATGGATTAAATTGGTTCAACCCAACAACATTATCCTGAGCTGGTTTAACACCTTGTGGCTTTTCTTCCACATGTGAACCCGAATATTTGTGGCTCTTGGTAGGGTTGACCTTAGGAGTTGGTTTGTAGTGTTTGGGCTTATTCGCGGGTGTGGTTTTCTCGGGAAAGTTGACCTTAGCCTTATCGCCACGGATCCTTATCGCTTCAGCATCATAAGCTCTAGCGGCTTCTTCGGCAGTATTAAAGGTTCCGAGCCAAACACGAACTCCTTTCCTCGGATCGCGTATTTCAGCAGCCCATTTGCCCCACGGGCGCTGACGGATCCCTCTGAATTGATTCTTCCTTTTCTTGGAAGAAGCAGATCTCTCAGCTTGATCATCAGATTTCACAGATCTAGAACCTAAACACACAAAAAGGGAAAAACTTTTTCAGTCATCAAACAAGTTACTCATATATAGAGGTATGCAGATCTAAAGTTGATCCATAGATTAGATAGATTGATTGATTATAAATAATAAAGAAATCATTTTTCTAACAGAAGGTGATTTTGAACTAAATCAATTTCTAAGAAAACGATTAAACGGATCTAGAAGCTTCAACGACGTACATTAATTTTTTAATGAAAACAAAGGGGTTTAGAGAATTTAATAAATCTTTTAATTTTGTAAGAGAGATTTTTTTCACATATGAAGACCTAATTATCATAATTATCCTTGAGATCAAATATAAAAATCAAATCATAAGTTATATTTTTCAGCGCATCAGCTCAGGAACTACTGTAACACTAATATACATAAACAGACAAGCATGAAAAGAAAAATGAGGAAATGATTAAATTAAAAAGGAAATAAAAATTACCAGGAGCAGAATAAGGTAAATTCTTGGAGGAGGAGAACGGGAAAGAAGATTGATCCTTAAATCCTTGAAAGTCGGCTTCAAAGTCATCGTAAATATCATGAGAATGAGTTGGTTTTGAGAAGTAATTAGATGGGTTGGTGTTCCAAAGAAGATCAGCAGTAGAACGATTAGCCGTGGGGGCTATGATATCCGACAGAATTGCTCCTCCACACATATTTGTTTTTGTTGATATGAATTTTGTAACTCGAAAAATTGAAGTGATGGGTTATTGATTTGTAATAAAGAGGATAAAGGGGTAGGGGTGATGTAAGTTTTATAGTTTCGAGACAAACAGAAAGTAGCAGGAAGGAAGTAGGCGTCAATCATGTGTAAGGGTTGACGCTCTTTACGATATTACCCTTGTACTCTAACTAAAATTCTGTATATTATTTTTTTCCTTTTCTTTCCTTTTCAAGAGCAAGTCCCATAAAAACATTTTTTAAAATTATTTTGTACAAAAACATATTAATTTTTTTTTATTTATTGAAGGAATTTTTTTTCTAACGAAAACTTGAGATTCTTCGCGCTTTTGAGGCCAAAGCTTTTTTATAATTCGTGAGTGTAATTTTATAAAGAAAGTTCTTTTAAAAACCTTTTTTTTTCATATTAGTTAAAAGTTTTTTTAAAAAGTTTTCTATATAAAAATATGTGACATTACATAAAAGTTTCAGAAAACTTTTGACATTGAAGATGTTCTAAGCTATTTCTAAATTAGGCAGTGATTACGTCTTTAAATTCTACATTTTTAAATTTTATCTTCCGTTCAACTTAGTTTTTTAAACACTTGCAAAACAAAGTTAGAAATTAAATTTTTGGCTATTAGTTCTAGTTACAAGTTACCAGCTCAGCTATCAGCTAGTTTTGTCAAATACTTTGTAAAACTGATTTGTTTTAATAAGCTTCTAATATTTTATCAATAAATATTGCTAGAAACTTGAACTATAAAAGTAATAAAATCTTATAAGTATGGTTACCGAAGACACTAAAATTATTTGAAAGAAACGATTTCATATATTACTTGTGTATTATATTATGTTGATTTATTAAAATCAAAATTTTGACAACTTTTGATTGAATATTGTGTCGAAATATACATATAGTGTATTAGATCGTTAATAAGGAGTAATCTATACTTACTTATAAAGTATTATATATTCTATTTTTTAAGATCTTAAATTTTAAGAATGAAAACTTAGTCAAAATATAACATATCATGACAATGTTAATTTGCTTCTTCAAACTATTCGACTAAACACTTTTTAGTTATCATGCATATAAATACTTATTTGAATATGATATATGATTGAATGTTATCGTTCTATTTCACGCCAACATATAAACAAAGTATCTATAATATATTTATATATAAAAACATGCTATCTGTCTATAATTGTCGATAATTTTGTATATCTCAAACGTTATTCATAATACTAATTCATATTTGTTATTATATGTTTGATTTAAAACATATCAACCAAATTAGTTTAGTAACGATTAATCACTTATTTTTACCGATTTTCATTACTATTAGGCCGCATCGCGCTGATTGTCTTCTGGTAGTTATACAATACATGTCTACTATGAGTACTGTTAAGTGCTTTTATAAAAAATTAGGTTTAAACTTGTGTCTAACTATACATATAATTTTACACATAAATTTTTTTATTTATTAATAATTCAAATTATATTATTTTTCAATTAAATTTTAATGTAAATCTTCATGTCTACAATTGAGACACATTAATAATTTTTTATCTAGTCTAGTATATAACTTTATTTAATAAATTTTATCCGTCCTAAAAAACATAACATATTCAACTCGTATCAATTTTACATGTATCCTGTTATAACTTGTTTTAGTATTAGTATTTACACGTATTAGACTCCTAATTACACACCAACAAAATGCAGTTAATATCTAAATACTTTTTATTATTAGACCCCCGATTGATTACTGTATTTGTTATGTTTGTTTTCTTTGATTAATTTTGGCAACAAAGGAAAAAAGGAAAGGGTGCATGCATCAGACTCAGCCGTCGGCCTTAACTAAAGATGGAAAACGACAAATGACAAGTGGGGCCCGGAGTGTACGAGGCAC
Organism: Logfia minima; assembly: GCA_963921325.1. Lineage (NCBI taxonomy): Eukaryota > Viridiplantae > Streptophyta > Magnoliopsida > Asterales > Asteraceae > Logfia > Logfia minima. Next base: position 353,870 of record OY992771.1, on the reverse strand, counting down.
GGTCTCTATGACTTCCTTGACACGTGAACCCGCTCTACTCTACGCACTTCAAGGATACCCTTTTTATCACATATTACAACCAAATACAAAAACAAAACCTTTCTTTATAAAATGTTATTGTTTTTCAAAAAGAAATATTTAGAATACATCTCTATCTATTTATGCACTTGTATATATATACAACATTCAGTTGAATTAGAGTTGACCTTAAACCTCTTCATTTGCAAAAAAAACGTTTTATCATTGTCACATGATTATTGTGAAGTGACTTGTTTATGGTATATTTGAAACACTTTAGGACTTGGTTTAACAAATTTAATAGTTTATCAATAAGTTGATATTCGATTCGGGTCTTGTAAAACTCTAGAAGACATGTGGTACGGTAAAAAGAAGCTCGTATGCCAAAATTAAACTTTGCAACACCAACGAATTTTCAACACCTTCAAAAGGTCAAAAGTGAGTACCGAACGGTCAATGTAATTCGGAGTCAATTCAGGCCAACCAATATATCTACCTCATTACTCTAGAGTCAAGATACCTATAGCTATAAATTAGCACAAACATTTAGAGTGCATGACTAGAAGGAAGTTGTATTATATATTTTGAAGGGGTAAAATCTTTTGATCATTTGTAATTAACGTAATAATCTTTTAATCGAATTGGTGAATGGTAAGATTTTGTTTGAAGTTTATAATACCCAATTTATAAAAGTTGAATTATTGTTAAATGAAGATAACCTACTAATTTGTCGGTTTAAAATAGTTGTTTTGATGTTATTAGTGATGATTAAAATGGTATTAAAAGCAATAGAGAAGTGGTGAAATTATGGCCAGTTTGACTTTACAAGATTAAGTGGTGAATTAACAATAGAATGAACCAATGGTTGAAGTGGTGAAATTATGGCTAGTTAGGCATACAATATTAAGTGGTGAATTAGTGATAAGAAGAATTGTATGGGATGCTGTTACATTTTAATATGTTGTTAAATTGTCATGTGATGTTTGTTAGGTACTAAGGAAGATGTGATTTCTCTTTTGGCGAATTGTCATCCTTAAACCAAAGGAGGTGAGTGTTAAAGGGGTTAAATGGGTGAAGTGGTTACAAGGATCCGGATTACATACGTGTAAGAGGATTCATATGATCAATTTGTGAATATGGTTACACGTTGTGTATTGACCATATATTAGTAGTTTAGTATCGTAGAGATTCCCTAGCCCTGTACTAATCAAAGTTGTTATGTGAAAATGAAGTTGAACGCAAATCCCTAAAGTAGTGCATATTATCTCTACATGTACAAGTTTTTAGTTGATTTCAAGTTGTTCAGTTGATCACTTTGTATTTAATTTAATTACCAGTTGTTCAAGTCGATTTACAAATCATTGAGTTGTTTGGTTGTTTAATCGCCGGCAAACTCACTAAGCATTTTGCTTACTTCTTTAGTTGATTCATTTTGTAGGCGCGAGCGGGTTAGGTAAGAAGGATGATCATGGGAACGGACTGTCATGGTGATAACATGAATAAGCACTTGTTGTAGGTTATGCAAGGTTATTCTTCTCAAATCATAATTGCGATCACTTAGCTTGTTATATTATGCCCATATTTTGTGTAAGTGTCCAAACAGGTCAAGCATGATTTTGGTATGGATTTTTAGTGGTTAAGGATGGAAATATGTAAAGCAAGTTACTATGATAATTACCTCTAGTCCTTTGAAGTAAGAGTACATGTTTTATATTAAAAAAAAGTTGTAGGAATCTGGTAGAAGACACCCATTCGGTGGATAAGTCACGCCTATCCGACGAATAACCCCAAAAAAATAATTAAAAAAATAAAAAAAAATGGGTCCTATCAAACTCAATCCCTTATAAAAAATGATGCAATTCGCATCCCTTATAAACAAAGCTTATGTTAAAAAGAGAGTTATATAACGGTTTCGTTATTTCTCATGCTCCAGGGTCTTTATATGTTATATCTTTAATAGATCACTCCTGCCCATATTTTTTTTTCTTTTAATATAAAATAGATTCAATCTGTTACTCTTGTTATTTCATTATTGATGCAATCACTAAACATAGTCACACTTTTTATTCATCTATTATTCACTCCATTTGACCCGTTGGGGTTTTTCGATTCTTGGTTGATCCTCATGGTTCCACGGGTAAGATATCATTGCTTTTTACTACTTTTACATTTAGTTTGCTCAATGTTTATATTTATACCAGTGTTGGGTTATGTATTTTTAAAATAATTGCATCGAATGGGTCATAATGGATTATTTTACTTTTTTGTTCTCTTATATTGATTGGTTTCTTAGCTAATAAATATCACTGTTCATGTTAGTTTCATTACTTTTGATTTTATTCGATTGATTGATTACTTAATAAATCTTCCTCAATTTATGATTACACTCTCTTCTTTATTTGCTACAAAGTTCGTGTTTTACAGTTACTTTTCTTAAGAAATTTGTTGTTCAAAGTTTAATGGATGCGAAGGTAACAATTTTGTTTGCCGTTGAACACAAGTTTTGTGTGCATGATCAAAAGCAATCAAAGTGGGTTTCAATTTGAAAGTAAAAGAATAGGTTAGGATTTCATTATTTTTAATCAATTGTGTAAATGTTTTCACATAAATGGCATTGAGTATGCATCTAATTTAGAGTTGAAATATGGTCTGGTAGGTTGGAATTCAATTAGCTTTTACTCAACAGGTAAATAGATGATTTTTTTCCTATTCAGATTACTTGGGGAGTATGAGTCTTTCCATTCAACCCTTACAGATTTCTAATTTATTATATTATCTGATAAACTACAACTTTTTGATAATACTTTAAATCTATAACGTTTTAATTATCGTTCAGTTTCTTCTAAATTTAACAAAGTATATAATAGTTATTTTAAAATAGTTAATGAAGGACGCCGTTTAACTATTTTAATCAACAGTGCTATATTTAAACACTGAGTACTTTTGATTATGCAAGTTGGTTGTACTGCCTTTGTTTTATTGGGCACATTTCTTTATTCGTTGACACTTTCATGTTAATCAAGATTGTTCTATACTTGAACACGCAATCTCATTTATTCATATTGTTTGCGATAGATAACACTTTGTGATTCCATTCACGAGCTCTGCCCAAAGAAGTACAAATGTTATTTGTTGGAGCAAGAGCAATGATAGGATTTTCTTGGGACAAAAAAAATCAATTTTTCATCTATAAAGTTGAGAATGATTTTGTTTATAAGATATTGGCTTATGAGATAACCTAATGGGGTATCCAACACTAACTTTTGCACATTTAAGAAGATTTACTGCGTAGAGATGGATTGTTTATTACAAAATGTAGCATCCACAAAGGTACAAAAAAAATATTTCATATTAAGAATTGGCTACTTGATTAAGAACCTTTATTCATTCCGAACAATTTCATGTTTCTATTTCAAATTTGTATTAATAATTAAGATCTTATGTTTCTTTATATTTTTAGAGAATTTTTGAAACAAATTATGATCATGAACAATTGATTGAGATTCTAAAAATATAGTTACTTTCATTTGGTGAAATTTTAGAATTATGTAGGTTTGACGTTTAATTTCCTTGTATATGTGGTTTACATATATATAGTTTCTTTTTTCTAGTAATTGCGGTGGATGTATTCGTTATAATAGTAGTGGATGTATGCCGTTAGAATGATGTTGTATAATAAAATTAGAAGTTTGTAGTTCATTTATGTTTGCCCTTTAGTGAACCTAATTCATTTTTTTTCTACATGATTCATGAAGTAGTGCATGAAATATAATGTTCTCTTAAATTCTTTTTTAAATACAATATTTTTTCATATCTTTAATATGAAATACAATATTAATACAAAATTATCTTTAATATAATTGTGTATGCTTTATATTGTGAGAATGAATAGTTATTTTTGTCTTGTTTATTGTCAACATACATTTGATTGGGCATGCGGTTAAAAATTATAAATGAGGGTGCTAAAGAGTCAAGACTCACGTTTGAGCTTCAACACTTGAGGTCAAATCTCAATACATCTTCTGCCAACCATATGTCTATTATTTGTTTACGTAATTATATTGTTAACTTTAAAACCCATATGTATTAGCTAGCGTAGCATCATACCTATAAACTAGTTTTCATTAAAATGTTATATGTATGTATTAAGTTTCAATTAAAATCAATTTTGGTATCTCTTTTTTAAAAAGGTGTAATTATCATTAATACAAGCATTATTAAACCATAAACTAACTAATATATGACATGTAATTATCATTAATAAGCATTGTTAAACCATGAACTAATGAACATATGAATTTAATTTTAACTTAAAGTTCACTATATCTATACTATATATAATGCATTTGAGATATATATTTTTAAGATAGAAATGACTATAGATGAGAAATTCCGGATAATATATAACTTTTGAACCGTTAGTAGTTACGAAACATGTCAATTATGGACGAAATGGTTGGGATGAGAAGAAAGCGTTTAATCAAGGTTGTGACGAGTAATTCAAAATTTTGATCAAGTTTTAGGATTACAATGTAACGTACATAATGCTTAATATCAAAATACAAAAAAACAAACCAAAAGTAAAAAAATCAATGAAAGTTAAACCTTTAGACTCAACAAAGGACTTCACAACTCGCAATATGTCCCATCTATACTAATATATAATACATTTCAATTTTTTTTATTTTTAAGATAGATTTTACTATTTTACCCCTATAATTAGTAATAACTTTTTAAAAAATCTATAGAAATGACTGACATACCCCTACAATACAATCATTATTAAACTATAAACTAATTAATATATGACAATTATCTTTAATACAAGCATTATTAAACCATAAACTAATTAACATATGACATTTAAATTTTAACTTAAACTTCTCTATATTTATACTATTATATAATGCATTTGAGATATATTTTTGTAAGTTAGAAATGACTACATATGAGAAAATTCCGGAAAAGACATAATTCTTGAACCGTTAGTAGTTACGGGACATGTCAATTATAGACGAAATGTTTGGGATGAGATGAAAGCGTTTAATCAGGATTGGGATGAGTAATTCAAATTTTTAATCAATTTTTAGGATTACAATGTAACATAAATAATCCTTAATATCAAAATACAAAAAACAAACCAAAAATAAAAAATCAATGAAAGTTAAACCTTTAGACTCAACAAACAACTTCACAACTCGTAACATGTCCATTAAGAACTCTAAATCCAACACTCAAAATTCGCAACCCGACCATCGAGTTTGCAATGACATATTACGATATATTTAATTTTGTATTATTTTGTTACAATTTTTTTTGAAAAATTATTAAAAAATTGATTTTTCTATTTACAAAATAGTATACTTCGTGTATTGTCATATAATTTAAATTTTTTAAAGTATTTCAAAATACATAGTACTATATATCAAATCAATATAAAATTAATAATTTTTTCTGAGTGAATTACCTACTTTTACCTACTTTTCTTTTTAGTCGACAAAAATATGGGACGGAGGAAATGATTTTAGTGTGGATGATTTTAGCCAAGTGGCCGGAAAAAATACAATTCAATCGGTGTCAATTCAATTCAATACAATATAAATAGATAGGAACGAGTACTCATTATTGTCGTCTACACTGTTGCAACTCCCAACCGACATGAATCCAGTTACCAAGGTTCAGTATAGTAATACTATTAACATCCTACTTGTCATATAATTATAACTAATAAAAAGTAATTATACACGGAATAAAACCGGCCAGTACACACTTATAACTAGGCATGTAATTCAATCGAGCATGAACGAAATATGTTCTATTTATTCATTAAAGTTTTATTAAAAGTAGACGAACATATAAACAATTGAATTTTTTTATCCATGTTTGTTCATGGAGTAAAAGGAATGCATACAAACGAATTATATATTAATATATTCGTGGTTAGTATATTGGAGACCTAAACAAACACAAATATATATATATGGAGATCAAGAGGGAATCGAAAAAATTAAGAAAGGTGCGAAGCAAATCTCAACCCTTAATTTCATTATAAATGAATGTTGTTAACATTCATATGTGATGAATGTTACTCAAAATTTAATATTAATAACAAATGAACGTTAAAAACGTTTATATTAAAGGCTAAAATATACTTATTTCCTTCAACAAGATTTGAAGCTTTCATATATATTATTCCCTTATATATATATAATAAACGAACGAATATTAACAAACTTTTCATCAAAGAATTCGTATATTGTTTACTGAACATTTATAACAGTGTAAACATATTCCATAAGAAAAGTTAACAAAATAACATACACATTTCTAAATCAAAACATAAGTATAAGTAATACTACACAACAGAAACATGAATACATAACTCCAAAACAGTATCAATAGAGATTGAATTAATTCGAAAATTTTGATTAAAAATTAAGGATTTTACCAAATTAATAACTCATTAACGCCAGAAGGCACGTAGTAGTGACTAGTGAAGCCAAGTTTAAGTTCCAAGCGCCTATCATCCACCATTCTTAGGTCACTCCCAACGGCTCGTCAGTTTGGAAAAGTGATGATAGTCACTTTGTGACGCCATTGGCACGGAGCGGTCACTTTGACCGTTAGTTGGTTTGATTGCGTTTTGCGTCGGATATCCGACGCTTCGTCGGATATAGTTTTTTTTTTCTTTTTTTGTTTATTGTAATATAAAAGAGATATATTGGTAAATGTGGAACCTAGAAAAAAAAACTGACAGGTGACCATTGGCACGGGTCAGTCAGTTGTTAGTCAGTTTCAGTCAGTTTTGAGAAAAGCTGACGTGGCGCTGATTTGACCGAAAGTGACCAGTCGGCTTTACACTACCATTGAGAATGCCCTTATATCCCAAAACAATTTGATTTTCCAATAAAATATTATAACCTTTTCATAACAATAGAGATTAATTTTAGTTAAAAATTCACTGAGTTCGTACTTAAGGCTATGATTAAGCCAAATACCTTTTTATATACTATGAATATGACTATCCTTTCATAATACACAATTCTTCTTCTACCGAATAGCAGGTCTCATTCATGCCTATATAAAAGGTCAAAAGAAGGAAGGCTCGACTCTAATTCTCTGGACGGTTGTTTGTAGGGCCGGTCCTGAGGATGTGCAGGGTATGCGATCGCACAGGGTCCCGAAAAAAATAGAGCTCGAAATTTAGCCACTATATATAGTATATGTTAATAAATGTTAAGATATATCACTTAATGTAAAATGAAACATAAATTTTGAGCAGATATATTGTATTATCGTTCTTTTGTTTGATTATTTTGATAACAATTATCGATTTATCGTAGTTTTAATGAATTTTGTTTATATAGAAAAAATATTTAAGGGTCTAATTTTATTTTCGCACAGGACCTTCCAAATTAACGGACCGACCCTAATTGTTTCCAATTAATGATAGTTCATTCACTTCATTGTTTGTTGTGGAGAAAACCTGAAGCCCAGAATCAGTTAGGCCCATGAAGTAGTATCATGCCTGCATTTTATTTTAAATTTATTATTATTAGGTCACTTAATTAGTGCTCTCGTTAAAGAACCTTTCAAAAGTGCAAGTTGCTTCTATTATAATAATTTACCGCAGCCTAGCTATAGTTTTATCTATTTAGCCCACATTTTCTAGAGTTAAACAGTTTAGAATGTAATAAAATTTGTGCAAAGTGTATCAAAATAAATCTTTCCAATTGATGTAATTAGAAAGGGGAGTTCATCGAAATACACTATAAAATCAAAAAAAGAAACTTTTGTTAAAAACTATCCTCCACTCACAATATGTAATTTGTGGGTGTTGGTTTGCGGGTTGCGTGTTCGGAATTTTTTCCTGGATGCACACTCGTAGCCAGGAACGTTGATCACTATCAGGTTTGTGGCCTAGCAACCCGCAACTTTGCGGGTGTGCTGGTTGCGTGTGGTGGTTTTTTTTGAATAATTTCCTTTTTTATTAATCCGTTTTTGATCAAAAAATATTAGATTTTTTGGATTGTTAAAATTTTTTATAAATATTATAATTATAAAATAAAATGATCATTAGCTTATTTCACGACTTCTCTAAAAAATGCTCTAATTTTCGTTGATTGAAAAATCAAAAAAAGACTTTTCACAAAAGACTTTTTAGATATTGAGATAAGATTTATATTTTTGAGATAAGATGTTCGTACCTGGATAAATTTTCTTAGATTTTATCGGATATAATTATTCCTTTGAAAATGATTTCATTTCATCTACTTTCAACCATCTGCATAATCACATCATCTCTCTTCTTCACAAAAGAGTTTAAACTCATTTTCCGTTTCCAGTTTACTACTATAAGATGACCAATAGAGGAATTGAAGAAGGAAGAATCGTCAATCAATCCAACATCATTTCAACATCCATTATTTGTAGATCGAGCAAAGATCATTAGGTAATCTAAGCAACTTTCTTGATCGAATCTATCCAATCCGTGTTAATAAACTCTATGAATACTTCCGTTCTGACCACTGTTTCAAAACCGTTGAATTCAAGCTAAATGACCATCCCTTTCAATGGAGTTTTTTTTACTCTCACTATGTTTTTCGTACTCCCTTGTAGAGGAATTCAATTCTATTGCTCACAGAAAGAACTAGAATACATTAGTCTTCGAATTATTCATCCCGTCAATTTGTTGATGATATTTTCATACGGGTATTGTTGAGCGGCATGGTAATGATACTATGGAAATGATGGATAATATGGTGGTGGGTAAGGAAACGAAATTTGATATTTTGGATTCATTTGGTATTGTTGATTTTGAGGTGATTGGTTGTATTCATGTGTTTGTAGTTATTAAAACTGTTGCTGAAATCCACCACTACCACTACTGTTAGGTTGATTGCTACCCATACCCGAAATATTTTTTACACTATCAACAAAGTATAATTCTACGAGAGGATTATTAATCGCATGAGTTAAAAATTCTTGAAGATCATCAACATTATCAGTTACATTTATGAGAAACTGATACACCTTATATTTCATACGAATATCACTAGCAGGTGCTAATCATGATTTTCTTAAAACTGTTTTTAACAAAGCTTTGTATGAAATTGACTTTTCTAGTGCTACAAGAAGTTTCAGAATAGCTCTCTATTGACATATACATTGACATGTCGTTAATAGATTCAAAATGACTTTCAGAACAAGTATAAAAGTTAAACATATCATTTACTTGACTCATTTTGCTTAAGAAATCAAAATAAAATATTACCACAAAATTTTAGAATTTTAATACCTTGAAGATCTTTAACAAAATCCCAATTACAACAAAATAAATATGACTTTCGTTAAGTGACAGTGTTTTTAGAGAAGATTATATTTATTTTGTAAAAATACTAATGAAATGAAATAGTTTTACAAGAAATAGTTCTATTTGAAACAATTCAGAAAATCTAAAATAATCTTATCCAAACCGTACTTTTGATATAACAAATTTTATCTGAAAAATTATTATAAAAACCACCACCAACAACCCGGGCACCCACAAAATTGCGGGTTGCTAGGTCACGAACCAAGCAGCAATGAACGATCCCAGTTACGATCTCGTTCACGGGTGCACGTCTAGGCAACGAGCCTGACACAACCTGCAACTAATAAATTGCAGGTTGCAAGTAGAGGATAATTTTTATAATTTTTTCTTTTAATATACTTTTGCATTTAAATGTTTTTAACGTATTTCGGTGATTTTCCTATTAGAAAAAGGAAATGGACAAAGTGAAGGTTCACGTTCACCCGTGTTGCACTAGAATTTTAAGTGGTCCCAGAGCTATAACTTTACTGTGGTCCAGGCAGGCTAGGCCATATTAACATTGATTCAGTCTCAAATGCTTCCCTATGTTTGCCTGTACTTTTCACTTTGTGTTATCAATTTTAAGCATAAATTAAATGATGGTCAGAGTTATTACAATAGCACATAACTTAACTTTGATTCTTATAAGAAAAAGCAATCTATTGAGAGATTTACTCGGATAATCAAGTCAAACAAACTAAATTATAAATAAACAAGTATCATAATACTTTATGAATCTAAATATACAAATCGCTAAAATATTAAATCAAATCACGCGATAGAGGCGATTGTGATTGGTCCAATCAAACACGGCCACGTGTCCGAAGATAATCGCTAGAATACCTTGTATTTAGCCAAACCGACACACTTTTAGAAAATCGCCGAAATGTTTATGATCTTGACGATTTCTCAGCCATTAAAAATGTGCCACGTGTCGTAGTTTGTGTGTATGTACCGCCACCTATATATGCCCTAACTACCCACAAACACATACAAATCACACACTGATCACACACACACATATAAGCAACAGTGAAGACCAAAAATGATATTCAATCGAGTAAACAAGCTTCAAAATCGCTTATTATTAACGATTAGGAACCACAAGTAGTTGATTCTTGTAAGCAATTTTGAAGCTTGTTTACTCAATTGAATATCATTTTTGGTCTTCATTGTTGCTTATATGTGTGTGCGTGATCAGTGTGTGTTTGTGGGTAGCTAGCGCATATACAAGTGCAGGTACATACAAGGTACGGCACGACACATGACACATTTTTAATGGCTCGGAGAAATTGCCAGGATCATAAACATTCCAGCTATTTTTTGAAAAACGTGCGGGTTGGCGAAATACAAGGTATCTCGACGATTATCTTCAGACACATGGCCGCGTTTGATTGGACCAATCACAATCGCCTGTATTGCCGGATTTAATTTAATATTTTCGCGATTTGTATATTTAGATTTGTAAAGTATTATGACGTTTGTTTATTTATGATATAATTTGATTGAATTGATCGTCTGAGTAAATTTATTTTGTCTAGTCCCTATCCTATGATTACAATTTACGACTTCTAACTAGGTGAAGGGAGCCCAGTCCGCAATGTAAATCTCCAACATGAAATAGAAGAGGTAAATGAGTCACGAGTTAATAGTACGAGCTGGACTTGAAATTTGAAATGAATAAATTACTGTTTATGAATTAATATTATTATTGAATTTTCATAAAATAGATTACAAGGTCTTTATTCATAGATTTAGACTAATTGAAAACAATATCAAATTAATCTAAATAAATATTAACTAAATATAATTACTAATAAATCTGTAAACTATATCCTCTAATAATTGCCAGAATAGATTTATTTATTTATTTATTTATTTTTAATTTGAATAATAAGTGAAAACTGAAACTTACCTATGCGTTAATGATGATCTTAACACCGATACTGATAATGGATTGTATTAAGTAAAGCTTTAGTATGCAGTTGTACACTTTTTAAGTGACAGCGGACTTGTTTCCTTCATAGACATAGATAGATAGTCCTTTTCTATTTAACAAACTTTAAACATTAGTAGTATAAAATTCTGCAATTAGATCACAATCGCACGCCCGAGTAGTACCTCATCTCCACACGTTTCACTTAACAAAACCAAGCATTTAATTGCCCTCATATTTCTCCATTAATGGTACAGATCACATATTTTTACAAAACATATTTCAAGATTTAATCCAACTTGCTTTCTGAAATAGAAAGCTCAATGCTACAGTACTTACTAATACTACTACTAACAAACGCCATACACTCTTCAAAGGCAACCAACCATTATTTTTCACAGAGGTTCTTGCATTGTCACAACCACCGGACTTCTAACAGTGTGTTTTCCGTCTGACCATTCAATCGATCCACTCTTTGTGATCGAACTCCCTGGCGACAGTTTCATCGCCACAACTTTCACTCTCACCAAAAAGTTGAGCTTTTGCCCCACCCTCCTGAAAACAAGCTTCATTGGCTCCACTGTCACATTCATCCCTCTTGGTGGCCTAACGCTCACACTGTAAACCGACTTTGCTTCACCTACATTAGTTACAGTTCTTATGAAGTGTGTCGACATTTTTCTCTTCCCGTATTGTTGGAAAACAGCAGTCATTGAAGGGAAATTCAAGTTCCCTGTATGACCTGCCTTTTTCGCTCTACTACAATCCGCATGCTTCCTAGTAATCACTTGGATATTTTTGGTTGTGTAATTCGAATTACACAAGAAATCAACATAATCATATGAACTAATGTCATATACTAATCCAGGATCCATTGCTTTTTGTGGGTGAACATGTCCAGCCCCAAAATCCATCACCGTGGACGAGTTCCCTGTCGACTCGTCTGACATTGTTTCGCCTCGATTGTCTAAGGTATATGCAGTTGTCATCAAAGCCGATTTGATTGCAGCGGGGCTCCATTGGGGATGGGCTGCTTTCAATAAAGCAGCTAGCCCAGAAACATGAGGGCAAGCCATCGATGTCCCAGACAGTATGTTAAACTCTGTTTTTCGATTATCAGATGCAAGACCTGACGGACCAACTTTATCAGGCCATGCTGCAAGAATGTTAAGTCCTGGAGCAATAAGGTCTGGCTTCAAAATCTCAGGTGATTCGGGGTTTGGCCCACGGGCAGAAAATGAAGCAACTACGGGCGCTGGCCTAACGTTTATTCTAGTTCCTTTGAAAATAATTGTGGCTTTCGGCTGAGATTTGGACTTAGCTTTCAAAGATGACATGATGTACCTCCTTATCTCGTCACCGGACGATGCGCCAACTGATGTGGCGGGTAACACTTGGCAATCAGCGACTAAACCCTCACCATCGAACACACCGTTTGCTAATATCATTCCGATTCCACCAGCTTTCTTAACAACTTCCCCTTTAGTAGCTCGCGAATTGATACCCCTGTCACATAAGACTATTTTGCCCTTAACCGATTTAGGATCTAAAGAACCTTCTAAACATAATGAAGCTGAGTAACCATCACCCCCTTCATTCCCCGCGTAAATTAGCGGATACAGACGGTTATGTGCCAATGCGGGCCCACCGTAGACACTCACCCCTGGAATTAATTTACCGTTTCCAAGCTTTACGTCAGCGGGGAAATCACGGTCAATTGCTCCAGCTCCGACGGTGGTTACCCACGGTGCTATGTTTGTTACAGTCAGTCCACCTGGACCGCCGTTTCCGGCAGAAGCGGAGACGAACACACCGTAATCAGAAGCACCGTAAGCACCAATTGCGATCGCATCGAGGTAGTACGGTACAACAACGCCGCCGACACTTAAGGATATAACGTCTACGCCGTCGGAAACGGCGGAATCGAAGGCGGCGAGGATATCGGAATCAAAACAACCAGCATTCCAGCAAACCTTGTAGGCGGCTAGACGAGCTTTCGGTGCCATTCCGGCAGCGACACCACGGGCGTAACCGAGAGTTGAAGCCGGAAAAACGTACCTACCCGCGGCGATTGAAGCTGTATGAGTTCCATGACCGTCTGAATCTCGCGGCGAACGATGCTCCACCGTTTCATTCATTTTTCCGTTTGTTGATTCGTATCCGGCGGAGAAGTATTTAGCTCCGATCAACTTCCGGTTACATGAAGTAGCCGGAAAACTAGTAGAGGTAACGCATGTTCCTTTCCATTTAACTGGCACAGGACCTAAGCCTCTATCGTTAAAACTCTGTCTCTCGGGCCAAATCCCGGTATCTAAAACACCGATAACTAGATCCGACCCGAAATCCGACTCTTTTAATAAGCCGGCACTATCGGAGGTTTTAAGCCCTAGGAATTCTGGTGAACGCGTGGTATGCACATGACGAACTTGTTCGGGAATAACAGCAAGGATGCCAGAAACAGATTCGAGGTTGGAAGCTTCAGGAACAGATAACTTGGCTGAGAAGCCGTGAAAAACGGTGTCGTATGTGTGAATGATACGAGACGAAACGTCGTCGTTATTAAGAAGTGCAGTAGCGAGAGAAGAACGGTACCAGTGTTTGTGAGTTGGAAAGACTGATGGTTTAGCGTCGTGTTGAAGTCGAACTATGAATACGCGTTGAGTTTGGTGATCTGTAGCAGAAACTGAAATAGTAAAAATGGAAAATACAAGTAGTAGTAAATTAGAAATTAAAATGATAGAGTGGAAGTTGGCCATTGGGATGCAGAATGAAGAATGAAGCGGTGGTATTTGAGTATTCCGGCGACCGGCGGAATTAAGTGAAAAGTGGTGGTTGCATTTTGAATTGAACTATTGAAATTGAAAATGTGGGGGGTACAAAAGGAGTGAGTGTCAGCGTCTACTGTTTCTTTGTTTTGGCTAAATAACTTCAAGTTACTCCCATCCGTCCCCACCAAAATTCAACTTAACTACTACACTAAATTCTTCCTTTTTATTTGTTACATTACACTGGACTAGATGTTCTGATATTACTGTTCCATGAACGCCTTCTTTCATGATGGTTATTAATTTTAAATAAAAAGGTTTTGATAGTAGTTGTTGTTTCATTATTATAAAATAATCATCATGTTCTAACACACTGTTGACTCTACCATTACTATGCTTCATGATTAAACAATGTCAAATCTGTTCATCTCTCTCTAATGTCTCGTTGTCGATCAAACCTTAAAATTAACAAAGAAAACGCACAGATCCGGTCAAATCCAGTGCGATTCCACTTAATCCCCATCTTTATTTTGTGAACTCCGACATCGTTTTGGTTAACGGAAGCTAACCGCCATCACTTATTATTTTTGTCGATGTACTATGATAAACTACAAATATAAAAGTTAAAAGGATTCATGGATCCTGTAAATAATTTACAGGTGTTACGAAAACAAATGCAGACTGATTGGAGTGCTTAATCAACCACATGAACATCTTTGAAATGCTAAACAGCTACACGTATCATAAAATTTACTTTTTTGAGAGAAGGTAAGTCAAAAGAAAACCGACGTTATATTGGGAGCTGACTCATTATTGCAAATTGGAACCTTAGGTTTCCTTTAACTTTAATTAATATTAATATTATATTAATATTTTATATTTCATTTCATGTGATTGGTTTGGTCACTTATACTTTGAAAATCCCCTTATTATTATTTTAAACGAAAAATGTTACAAAAATTAATTTATTAAACTATAGCCTGTCAAAATATCATCAGCTGCAGTTATCATAAGTAAAAAGGTTATTAAAATACTTTATTTACAGTTTTCATCAAGTTTATTAGAAGAAACGATCGACTATAACAAGGTTTATCACACTCGTGTGTTAGCGGTGGAATTTTTAAAAATTGACATCACATTTGTTAATAACAATTAACACGTAAGTTACTAGTTTTCAATACTTATTCAAAAATGAAATTTCTTTTGTTAAAAGTATGTCATGTGAAATGTCTAATCAAATAAAAAAAATATTAATTTTTATAGTGCATCTTTTTATAATTTTTTGATTAGCTATTTTTGAGATATTCAATTTATAAAAATATGAAAGTTTTATTATCTTAATGAAAATAAAGGATTAAAATTGATTTCTATGTTATAAAATTCCCATTTAAACTTAATTCTATAACAATAATAGGAACATACATTTACCGTACAATTAGATTAGAGTAGATATTATTCAAAAAGAGTCGGTATATATTTTACTTTACAACAACTTAGATATCTACAATTATAACGTACTAGACATAAATTGGTTCAGAACTTTGCTTTAAAATTTCATTGGTCAATAATTATTAGGGTTTTGATTTACTTACTAAGCTTAGATTTATATCAACCTTTATTTTTGATCGTTTCCACTCATCTATTTTTTTAAACGTAAACATTCTTTTAAGTTGTAAGCATTTCTTTTTCCTTAGTTTTGAGAGTCGGAGATGTATACATACACCAACCAATTGATATGACATGCAAAACAAACAGAATGATGAATAAGGTTTATATTATTGTTTCAGTTTCAAAACTTCGGAGGAAATAATAATTAGTTGTTGACATAGTTACAGTGCCACAATCACACCACACATGAATAAATTAATTCTATTCACTTATATAATAGAGAAGTTTATCTAAAATGTAATGTGAAAAAAATAAAAAGGAAAATCTACAGCACTTTAAGACAAGTTTTATGTATTGTAATGGTTGAGGAAGTCAAGGTTATATTAGAACTAAGAACATGATATGAAAGCTACAAAATGGTAAATATACATATATTACAGATAAACCCCCTTCCTCTTTAAACCACTTCCACTATCTTTCTCATAGCACAAGCTAAGAACACTAGAAACAAAATAAGAAGAAAAAAATTACAACCAAAATCTGGTAATAAGAATCATTTCAAGAATATCCATTGTTGGTTTTGGGTAATTTTTTCTTGAAGTTAGAGATGCTGCATTGAGGACATATGTACTCTAATCCATCTGTTTTTGCATAATCCTGCAATAAACAAACAAGCAATTGTGTCACAATTCACACCTCAAATCAAACACCACCATCTTTATGAAACTGCATAAATCTCGATACTTACCTTAAAGGCACCGAGACCTTGTCTTCTATCACAACCAAAATGAGCCCACTCGCCACATATCCCACAGTTCACCCAATCACCAGCTGCACTACTGTTATCGGTTTAAGACAAAAGACTGTATTAGCACACACTCAAACACAAGTGTTATACCAACCAGATATAATAATAATTAGAAATTATAACAACCTGTGACACAACAAGCAGCACTCTCCATCTACATCATCGTGTGCCAATTCGTACTCCAAAAGATAGGTTTCATAGTGTCTCTTCAGTGTATTTCCAACACCCTATTTATTAATGTGAAAATTCACACACTTTTACATCAAAGATAATGGTAGATTGTATATTTATTAATTCTAACACCATATGAGTGAGACCTATAAAAAAGAAGGATGTCCAATGACAGTGTTATTGTTAAAAGAAGCTTACAGTCATCCTGTTGGTAACAGTGTGGTTGCGCATCTTTGAGAAAACCTGCCCTTTCCAATTGATTCCATTACCAACATGAAAGCCACCTCTTGAAACCACCTAAAAGAGGACAAAAAGGTGAATTAATCATTTTCTATGTTTATATATATTTTGGCTCAAAGACATCAAAGGTTAAAACTAACCTCTCTATATAAATTATAGAGATCCAACCGCTTAGCATTGAGTATCGCATCAGGAAACTCAGCAAGGCCTCCTTGTGGGATGAGACGATTATGCCCTCTGAGGATCAAAAATTGCATCACGTCCTTCAGAAACTCTTCCTGAAAGTAGATGTCAACCACATACTTAAATATAAACTTGGAACGACTGTTTGAACGATCTTGATACGAATATATGAGGTTAAGGCATGATATGGTGGACACGACTAACCTCAGAACAAACATGTATTGGACTTCTATCACAACCATGTTTCTTCAAAGGAAGTGGATTTAATGAAATTAGCTGTTTGGCCTGATATGAGTTTGATATGGATTTGCGATGTGTAACAGGAGCTGATCCGCCACCATTGTATTTGGTTGAAGGCACCGCTGAAATGTTGGTCTTTACTTGTCCTCCAAAGTCATGCCCATTTGCTTCTGAAATCCCAACAAAAGGTAGCATTTTCTGGTGACGAATGTGCGGAATCGGCCTCAATGCAGCAACTTTTGCCTTCTGCCTAACTACATATCCATTCCCCAACTCCGTTCCCTGGTTTTCTTGTTTAACAGTAGGATTTAAACCGTTATTCGGAGCTACTTCTTGGTTTTTGATATGCCTTTTTCTACTTGGGAGAGGTTGTCTCATCCATGGAGGAGTGCTCATGTTCACATGGATATGATTGTCAAGTTTTCTACAAAAGAAAAGTAATCTGTTTGCATCATCTTTCTCAAATGAAGCCACGGCTAATCCTTGAACACTAGCAACACCTAGTGCAACTAAACTACGGTAAGAAACATCTGGTGCTAGCTGCCTCAAAACCTGTAAAGAAGAAAAGAACTTTTATTGATGCTATAAAACGACTTAGAAAAGCATAGTCGAAAAAGAAAAGGCTATGAACCTGCGAAGCCCATAAAGGGACCTTCATGGAAACTTCAAAAACCGTTGCTCCGCATGCAATGGAAGCAGATCCTCGAGGCTCACACACAGACAGTTTGTTTTCATCAGATTTCGAAACTGCTTGAACTAATTGAGTTTTGTCAATGACTTCGCTTTTTATATGATTCTCCAAAAGCTGAAAACAAACAGGGACAAAACTCCTCAAGTTCAAGAAACCACTAAAATGTATTATGTGAAATCACAAAAGTATAATAAATTATAATATGATCATTTGTGAGCACCTGATCATCAAAGCATGTTTGTGCACTTCCTGATACCAGAAGTGAAATGTAAGCAGAGCTAGAAGTCGAGATATCACATCGCATGGTCACAACACCTCGAGAAAAAGTCCCTGCCTGGAGAGGTGGCGGAAGCGCACTACATCACATTATCATGTAAATTAGAGAAACCAAATTCATAGTCTGCATTCATGAAGGCAACTTCCAAAACCTAAATTTACTCTATGAAATGCTTCCCATCACAGACATGGAATGTAACATATCAGAAGACACCTCTGTATCAGTGAAACTTAGCAAAACCGTAACAGCTTTTAGAAATTCATATACACATAAATTAAATATCATAAGTCTAGAAATTAGAACAAGCTAGTTAATACACACCTAACTCGATTGTGAAGCTTACTCCCGCGAACCTGAAAAGCAAAGAGAAGGACAGATGTAACTACCAATCTACCATTATTACTGAATTTAAATAGAAACACATAAATGGGAACTGATAATAGTGATAATAATAAAACGATATTTGGTGAGACATTATCTTGTGTCTTAACTTGTAATGATAACATTTACAAGAAGTACATTCAATAAATGGTGGACCGCTTGTTACACAAAAACATTCTTTAACTGGCTATCTTGTTACACAAGTACAGTATCCAGTATACTTACTTCTATACTCAAGAGAGCATTCAGTCCATCTTCCAACGGATCCAATAAAGAAGAGTCCTGAAGAGAAGTGGTGCATTAGAAAACTATGTGACATAAATAGTACATGAAACAGTAAAGATTGTTTAATTGAACCTCTTCTTACCAATGTGCATGCAGATCCACAAACAAGAAACCTCACGTTTACATCATCATCATATATCTTAATTGCAGGAAGATCCTCAGGATATTTTTCTTCATCGTCTTCACCAACTACTTCGGGTTGAGGAACACTAATCTTGGGAGGATCCCCAAGAAGGCAAGGACCCACCTTATTATCTTTCTCAGAATTATCAGGGAGCACAAGGTTGTTCCGTACACAGTGCAACCTGAAGGATGAATGTGCAAGGCGGAATGCATCCCAAGTATGGCTAGATGAACTGCAATTCAAGAAAGCAGGAACAACAGCTAGAGCATTTAGTATGGACTAACTAATAAAAAATCTGAAAACTTTAATGTAATAAAAACAGTTCTATCATAATGGAGAGATTGAATAACAACATTAAGCACTAAAAGTACCTCTGTACCACGGATAATAGTGCATGTCGAAAATGGCTAGCTGCGTAACAAGAAAATGCGTTCTTCCAATATATCACGTAAGGAATCCCCTGTAGAGATGAAGATACACATCATCAACTTTTAGGCTACCATTTCACAAAAAATAAAACGGAAGACTTGGAGACGGGATTTTATTCATTTATATGAAGTCTGCTCTCCCTTACCTTCAAATGCAATGCTCCTGCTACTTCTTCACCATCTGGAAATTCCAAATATACCTACATCAACGTTTAAAAGAAAATGAGAATATGAGATCCAACAGATAAGAAAAGATAGAACGCCAGTATCTAGAATCAATAAGTATGGTAACTGTTTACAGCATTATGTCAAAAACCTCTAAAGCACTAATGAATGTATTCTTCAAGAGGTTCGACCACATGAAGAATATTAGATCCACATTTGACTAGGGCTTATATAGATCTAGTTCACAGTCTCACCCTCCTTTAGACTATTGAACCAACTTTGCGTGGTATTGGACTTTGGGGGTAATCCTTATTCTTAAATATTTTTCCAGTGATTAGAAATATTTATGATTGTGGTATTGGACTTTATCATTCTTCATAGTGTTGTTCATAGTGTTGCTACTGCATAAAAGTCACTGACCCCGAGTACAATACTACAATGTAGCAACACTATGAACAACAATAAACAGTAGGAAGTATGAATGATAGGCTAACAAACTTCCTCGAAATATGTGTTCCATCTTAGACTTGATATTTCATGCAATGTACCACTCAATAGGAAGGATAGCTAATGCACACATATAACATTTTAAAATATGGGAATGACATGCTATATATGTGAATTATCCTTGTCTTTTGCAATTATGCACATTCAGTAACAAATAAGTTGACAACGGTTTCTAATGACTTACAGTCGTGGGCACAGAGGAACCAAAGAGCCCTGGTAAGTCTTCTGCACCTTCCCACACAAGAGATCCAACTTCATCATTTGGAAGCCTTTCTCCCTGAAAATAGACAATGTTCGGCTGTTCGGAATCCACAACCTTACGAAATTCATCTCTGGTAGGACTAATTAAAGTTTGAACCTGCATTAACACAAGTAGAAGAAACACAAATTAGCTAAATAAAGCAGTGAAGGGACAAATAGGAGCAATGATTTAGAGCATAAATATGTACATACCTCTAAACGTCCAGAAGAGGTGATCTCTGGAAAGGGGAATCTGACTTGAACATCAAATTTATCTTTATTATTTGTATTTCTTGCACATAAAACTGCAAGCATGCAACAGGTGTGTTTTGCAGTTCCTTGAGCAGGAAACATCTTCTATACATGAACCCTTCAACACCAAAACTCAAAATCAAAATCCTTTACATATAAAAATATCAATAAATCAAAGATGAGAAATTTGTAAAAAACTAACCAACCCAAATGAGGTATTAGAAGGAATCGACAAACCCAGATGGGAATTTGAAGAAAGATCGAGGAATCGAACCCTAATAGATGATGATGAACTCTAAATCGCGAAAAGGGGCAGATGAATGAGTAAAGTAAAAAAAAGAAAGAATGGAAACCCTAGTCCTTAAAAAATCAACCCTCTCACCCACCCAAATTAAAATTTGGAATTAATAGAAAAAAGAGAAAGAAATTAAATAACTAAAAGAAAAAAAAATTTGGGTCTAGTTAAAGAATCTCTACATGTTTCTATGAGGACTATAAAAACCCCCTTTCTCTTTCTACATATCAATTTTCCATACACCGTTTTAATCAATCAAAACCAACATCAAAACGAAAATAAAAAATAAATAAATTAAATTTTGAATTAATAATTCTTACTTACTTTGTCTAAATAAGAGCCGCTGTCAGGCTTTGATGCAGTGATAATTGCATAACATTAGAGTATTATTTACTCACACACACACACACATACAAATGCAATACATACATACATGATACATATCCCATCCAATCATATTCAGCCCACGAGGTCAAACTCTATCCGTAAATTTTAAAAATAAAAGATCAGATGGGAGAATTCAAGCCACTGTATAAGATGGAAAGACATTATTACTGTAAAATAAAATAAGCACTTAAATTCAACCGATTTTTGACTGTTGAACAATACAGTTGAAGCGAGATTGCAGAAGCGGTTTACGAATTTTTTGTAACTTTGATTTGTTTTTAAATTCCTCCTTTGATTTTGGTGGATGATGATGCATGAAGAAGAAAGCAGGTTTGAGGGAAAACAGGAGTATCATTGCATCCGATCAGTGAAATACATACATCTGGATTATATATTCATATGTATACGGTATCATCATCTTTATCTCTGCTGCTGCACTTAATAATTGCGTACACCCATCGGTGGAATGGACTATCAACACTGGAACCATAAATTTCTGCAACTTTTTACTCATAAACTGCTTTCATTTTTACCTTTTTCCGTATATACTCGTATCGCAGTGATGACACATATCTGTTTTTAAACCACTTGGAATCAACTGAAATTTGTTGTTGCCGTTGCCCTCCACTTTTCAATTTTTCGGGGTCAGAGGCGTGTCATCAAAGTTCGAATTAATGCGTCAACCTCACCCGCAAACTCAAAAATAACCCATAAAATTTAATTAGTTTGAGGCAAAACTAAGTAATTAATCGATATTAACCATAGATTTGTCAATAAGTTTAATTTTTCCGTTAGGTTCGGGTCAATGCGCCAATGGGTCAACCCGTCAATTCAAAGGTAATCCATTAAATTAGTTCCGTTTGACGCGAAACCAACTCACAAACCGATATTAACCGAAACCCGCCAACTTGTTTAATTTTTTGAGTTGGGCTCAGTTTAGGTCAATACGCCAATCTAAAATTAACCCAATAATTTAACCCGTTTGATGTAAAACAAATCCACCAACCCCATATAGTTCTATTTGTGACTAACTAATTGAGTTAAGATGGTAAATATGATATACAAAACAGACCAACAAAATAAATTTGTTAATTATCTTTGATAAAGGATCTTATTTGACATCCAGCTACTTAAAATAAACTGACTGAAACTGTCCACTTAAAAACTCACCTTTTTCCCTATATATATTTTGGTTAGATTGACAAAAGCATCAATAATTTTGGTGTGTTAGTTATCTTGGTCTCTGTAGGGAAATAGTGCAATTAATGTAAATATGTTTCAATAAAGTTACATTTTCAAATTATGTTATGCATCATTGTCTTTTAACTTTCACTTTACGGTGTTGTGTGTTATCCTATACGGCTATAATGTATTTGCTTGAACATAAAACACTTAAATTAGATATATTAATGCTCTTTATAAATCTAATTTTTTTTTGGAATTTTTACCTATTTAATGTTAATTCTTCATCAATATGTCATAATCCATGTGTATCTTTGATATAATCAAACGTTTTGCTAACTTAATAGTTATTTGATGATTAATATTAATATATTAAATTAAAATACTTTCTTTCTATATCTTCCTTCTCTAGCTTATTATCAATTAGCAGATCCAATTAAATCAACTTATTGTTATCTAATCACTCAAAACTAGCTTCGGATGGATAATGGGAAAGGAAACTTTAAAAGACGACAAACAGAGGAACCCACACAAGTGGAGCCTTAATAAGTTTATATGCTATTCATACATAAGCTATATACATATTAAATCCCCACCAAAATCAGATTCATCGATTTCGTAACGCTTTACATCTTTTCTAATGAATTCTATGGACTATAAATAAAATTATACATAAAGCATTAGTTATTTAGAACACTAAAAATAAAACATGACTATTTACATAGTTGGAGATTAAGGGTCAATGACGCTTATGTCTTCATCAAATGGCTAATTGACTTTACCAACAGTATCAATAACTAGAAGCAAACTTCTTTTAAGACGATGAACCAAAGCTTCTCCATCTCTGAAAGATTTTAATAATAAAGTTGTCACTAATAAAAGTATAATAACATGTAAACAATGAAAGTATTAATATCTACCTCTGATATGAAGAAAATCTTGTAAACCAGTGTTGTTGAAGCCTAGGACCTTCATCATATCCTTCACATATGATCTCCCCATTATCATCTTTATAACACACTACACCGCTATATTCATCTTCAAATACCTATCAATTTTAAAATTAAATATTGGGTTAGGTTCATACAACCCGTACGCAGTTAATTAGTTTGATAAAGAAGTTCAAACCTTTTGGAGTTTGATGTTGGATCTGATTTGAATTGGAGGTGAAGTAGATGTTTCATGTGATCCTGCTTTTGCACGTATGAACACCAATCTGTTAGAAGTTGATGGAGTTAAATTATAAGGCTTATGATGAATACAGACTAATGGCATGGATGGAATTCTAACAGCCATAAATCTTATCTATAGTTGTGAACTAGTTTATTGACCCGTGACTATACGGGTTTGACAAAAAATTAAATTATAAAAAAACATAAATTAATAAATCCTAAGTATTAAATATACAAAGAAATTTTTTTTATTAAACTTTGTACAAATTCATTAAACACTATCATTTATTTAATAAACTAATAAATATACACAACATATCACGATTCGTAAATTAAGAAAAGCACCAACTTAGCAAGAATGAGAAGTAGATGAAGAACTGAGATAGAAGTTAATTTGAATTTAAAATCTCAATAAAAGAAGCTAAACAATCACAAATTTAAAAAATGAACTATGAATTAAAAGCTTGTCTGGAAAATCACAAAAAATTTATTATTTAAAAAATTCAAAAAAATCAGAAAAATGCTTGCACCATAACGCGCCACATCATCAAATCTTTTTCTTAATAGAGTGCCAAGTCAGTTTTAGATTTCTTCCAAACTCCCCTTTAGTATATAGAATAGATTGATACCCAAAATTAAGGAGGGAGGGGTAGATAGATAGCAAGTTAGGCAGCTCTATGATTTATATCCCACATATCAAAAGGGTGATACGTGATGAAGAGCAATATTAAATATTAGTACTACTTAAATATGTACTAAATTACAAAGTCTTCCTTGTAATGACATTGAAATTATATCGGTGGGACCGAATGGAGAATAAACTAAAATATCTAATGTTCATAGAAAGTTACACATTCTTTGTAATAAGAATATAAACTTGAAATAAAGTTTATGCTTGAACAATCTCTCCCAACTAACAACGTATTTTGGTATTATTTGTTTAATTATTATTGGTTCTCCAATCACAAATGCCGATCCCTTAAATCTAAATAAACTTACCTGTTGATCGATGACCGGATGTAGAGTGCGGGACGAGGTGTCCTCGTGGAAAATTGGTGGACTTTTTTTGGCCTTATATTAACTTCCGACAAGAAAAATATATCAATAATAATTCAATGATATATTTCAAAAAGAAAAGTATACTTTCCGTATTAGTAAGGATTTCTTCGTGATAATTGCGTAGTAATTGCCCAAAAGTAGGTGTATACACATGGCGATATTCCTTTTATTTCACTCATTACATTGAAATTAATATCCTAACAACATGTTCCAGAATTCATTTATTATCACTAATCTATTAACCTATGTTCATATTTTTATTTATCATATAATATTTTACGAGTATTTTATAATTTCAATTTCCAACTTAACGAGAGAAAACTTAGCGAGAGAAAATGAGGGCTCACAAACAAGGATGGAGGTATAACGGGACGGATACAATGCAGATTCGATCAAAGGTCAACAAAAGTCATGAGAGATCATTCTTGTTCTTCAAATATCCGGATTCATGGAATGTGGGTCAACTTTGCAAGCTATTCAAAACCTATAGGTAACTAAGTGATATTCATATGGCCAAAGGGAGACTTAGAAACGGACAAAAGTTTGGCTTTGTAAGCTACAAGGATGTTAGAGATGTTAAGAGTATGGAACGCCAACTTGACAACATATGGATAGATGATTCCAAGCTGAGTTTTTGAAGCTAGAAGCAACCAAGAAGTACAAATGGCTGAGAAGGCGGGGATAAATGATCAGAAAGTTATTAACTGTCAAGTGACTAGACAGCGATTTGCATAATTTTCTCGTCATGTAATTCATCTTGGTTTTAAAGAATCGACAGAATATGAAAATATGAATTGAAAGGATTCAACACTATTTTCATAGAAAGGAACAAGAGCGCGTTTAGTTTTGTGTCATTTGAAAACTAACGAAAATTTAGAAAATGCATTCAAATGTAAAAAATATAATTTTTTATTTTATTTTTATGTACGCCGTATCAACTTTCTTTTGACCATTTTTACTTACAGCCACTTTCATCACTGTTAATTAGAGGTTGAAAAGTCAAAAAGAAAACATTTTTCTATGTCGTTAAGGTAGATAATCACTGTAATTCATTCTTTATGCATATCGTAATTGGGGGACTAGCAAATCCAGACCCAAGTCATATTTCTCGTACTTTTTTCCTCCTGACAAATTAAGATTAGAAAAGCGATAGAAGTGAACCAAACAAAACAAAACTAACATATAGCTAGATTACAAGGATCACAACCATAAAGTTTGAAGGAACACATATACGAGTACGACTAGTATTATAAAAAAAACAACAACAAATGCACGAGGAAACAAAATTGAAACACAGGCTAACCTACCACTGGAATAATGATTTTCAGTATATTTATTTATACTTGATCAGTTATTAATAACAGCAATAATTTTCTTTAGTATAATAATTTATTTGACAAAGTTTTATGTGTCATTATCAATTATCAATGTCATCAATTGGGATGTGTTACTTCCATTGGAGGAAGAAGACACGTAGCGTGGTCTTTTTCTTTTGTTTGTAACACTGGCCTAGTCTTGAGTCTTGACCTTTAGAGTTTGACTTGTTTATCAAATTCTAATTAAGTACAACTTTGATATACCTGAAGGGCCAAAAATTTACGAAGATAAAATTATAAATTCAAAGTTGCTATTTTGTTGGCTTTAATGTGTTTATGGATAGATGGATATCTATATATACATAGATGAATATCTATTTAAATTTAAGTTCAAATAAAAAATCTAACTATGGTAGGAACTTAGAAAAATTTCAAAGTCAATTTTAAATATTCAAAACATGTTATTTTACAAAAAAAATTTGATAACTCCTTATTCAAATAACTTTTAAAAGCTAGTTTTCAAATAAAGAAAATTTTGACGTTTTCTTTTTTTAATTATTTCTTATTAATTTTTTTATTCATAATAATCACATTTTATAGCTATATAATCACATGAATAATATGTAATTATTAAAAACCTATTTTGTAATTATCTCGAACACATAATAATCACATTATATTAGAGAATAATCACATGTGATTATCATGTTATATTTTGTGATTATCTTGAATAATCACAACAGTAACGACTGTAAAAAAGTTAAAAAAAAAATGTTAAAACTTTTTATTAAAACTTTTATCATAGCTTGCAAAAGTTATTAAAAATTTTTGAAGAAAAATATATTTTGGATATTTAAAAAGTGATTTTAAAGTCATTCCTACATTCTCACGATATTTATGTTTTTTTATTTGAACCCTCCCCTATCTATCTATCTATATATATATATATACTAATACTAAAAAAGGATAAAAATTTATTTTAGAATTTACCACGTAAGCAACAACGTCATGTGACAAACTTTTAAATGTTTTATTAAAAAAAAAATTTAGCTTAAATAATCATTCAAATTAAAACATAACAATTTACTTATATAAGATGTGTCCTACTAAAACACTAATTAGTAATATATATCTATATATATGTGTGTGTTACTTTTTAAACCCGTTATATATATGGATCGTATAAGATAAAATTATATGTTTCAATAAAATTGATGTATATCATAATCGATTGAACAATAAATTTTATAAATTTATGATTTAATATTATAAGGGATAATTGTTCCGTAATGCGTTAAACTTTAACACTTTTTTTATTGTATGGGTCTAACTTTAAAAACTTCTATTGTATGTGGTAAACTTTTCAAACCTCTCTATTATATGTTAACTTGTCTTTTTTGGCCTTGACAAAAAAGAAAACTTTTTTTCTTTGGAATAGCTAAAAAATGAAATATTACATACAATAGAAAGGTTTTGAAAGTTTACCTCGTTAGACCTATACAATAGAAAAAAATTAAAGTTTAGCGCATAACGGAACAATAAATCCATAATATAATGCCTTATGAATAAGGTAAATAAATCATATAACTTGTATGTTTTTCACATCCAATTGTTACTCATATAAAAAAAAGAAAATTGTTAAAAAAAATATATGTTTATGATAACTAATGTTAAAAAGCTGATTATTACTTAGATAAAGTAAATGAAAATACTAAAAGTATATCAAAGATATCTATCTATTATAAGAAAGAAATTACTTAGTACACATATATGAAGACGACGTGAACCTCTTTTATCATTTTATTAAATTGTATATTTAACAATTGTACTTTCTTTATTAATGATTACAATTTGACTTAAATAAAGAAATATGGTTGCTTAATATTATTGAATTTTGTTTAAGAATTAAGAAAGAAAATGTGAAATGATTAATAAATTTTATTTAAAAATTAAGAAAGAAACTATTTAATAAGGATTATAAATAGATATATATATTGGATTTTGTTACAATTCGAGTAGCTATGTATCCTGTCTATAAACATGTTTGTCACCCAATACCCATAGTCCCATACCCACAACATCCCAAGCCCAATAATACATTACCAATTAATTATATTTTTAATGTACAAACAGTGAAGCCCAAATTAATAGATGAATGTTTGAAGGTATTTAAGGGAAGGTTGATAGGGGAAGAAAAAGGTTTATAGAGATGAAACAATTATTGGCTCATAAACTCGTAAGTGAGAATTATAAATGAAAATGCAAATATGTGGGTAGACTACTCTGTTTCCGTCACAATGTATAACCAAATCATAATGTTTCCTCAAACCATCATGTTACACTTGACTCTGGTACTTCTAATGACTCGATAAGCATAAATTCATATTGTTTTGTTTAGACTTGGCAAAATGCATAGAGACGAATAAATTCTAGTATAGGAGATGGAGATCAGTGGAGGCAAGTTGCGTTAATAGTCACATAGATACTTCATTAGTAAATACTCCATGATATAAGAAGTATCAAGTGTCAAATTGTAATCATAATTTAGTTATGTTTCCCATGACCTTTTTAGACATTTTAGTACGTGAATGCTATTAAATTATAAACGTTAGATTCAAATCTATCATCTTAATGATTCACGTCAATCTTATTAGAATCAAATAAAAGTTCCTTCTTGTAAGGACACAAAAGTTGATAACCTTGATAATTACTCAAAGTGTAATGACAGATTGACATGATCAACATCAGGGATTGGATCTTAATCCTAGGGGAATGGCTCGGTAATTTTGGGCTATCTGTTGTTTTTTGGAGCATATTTCTTGGAGAAAATTATTCAAATGGTCAGTCAAAGGGTCTAATTACATGAGGTGGTCCGTGTCATAATTTATTACACACAAAAAGCCATCAATCCCGCAGGAATACAAACCGTCGGCCCGCTAGAATTGAAACCCAATCAAAATCGGCCACGTGGCAAAAAACTCCCGCAGTCAAACCAAATTCCCACGGTCAACGCCTAATTCCCGCTTGAATGTTAAAAATGGGGCTAATCCCACTTGAATGTTGAAATACCCGCGGTTTTTTTAGAATACCCACTTTAATGTGGTTTTTTTGTTTGTGTGTACTCGAATTCCCGCTTGAATGTAGAAATACCTGCGGGATATTATTAAATACCCGCTTTAATGTGGACTTTTTTAACGTGTGTACTCGAATTCCCGCTTGAATGTGGAAATACCCGCGGTTTTTGTTTGAATACCCGCTTTAATGTCTATTTTTTGATATATTTGTGTGGGTCTTTGTTTTCATGTGAGATAGTGACAAACACCGCTTTTCTTGTCATTTTCGTTCGTTCTCCGTTCATTTTCCATCTCCATTCACCCTGAGATATTTATCATCTTGTTTTCTTGATAATCATTTCCGTTCAACTGACAAAGACACCAACATTACACTCGGAATAACATAAACAATGGGTACTGCTTATTAAAAACATAGACACCAACATTACACTCGGAATAACATAAACAATGGGTACTGCTTATTAAAAACATATAGCCTTTTTTATACAAAAAAGATAGATTTCACCATTCACATTAATGTTTAGAGGTCACCTGAGGTGTTAATTGTTCGATAGAAACAGAGGCGGGATAAACCATTGTATGAAATTTCAAATGAAACATCAAACTAAATAATCTCTTGACAGCATAGAATTTCAAATGTATGAAATTTTAGAATTCCCAAAAGTAATTAACAAGAAAACTGAAACAAAACACTATAATCAATCTGCATTTCTTGACAACTTGAATTATCAATTAAATAAAAATTATAAATGCACAAAACGAAAAAGCAAAGATCTTTAATCTAGTAATTTAAATTAACAGAAATCGGGACCGAATGAAACCAAAACAGATAACCACACCAAATGTAAGCAAAGATCATATTCATCCAAAATGGTAGACATTAAATTAACAGAAATCTACATAAAAACAGATTATAAAAGAGTCACATACCAAATGTTGATCGAAATTAAGATTCACCATGCTTGGAGATAAATCTGACCGCCGGCCACAACCACCGCCGGACACAACCTCAGCCGGACACAATCACAGCCGGACCACAAGCACCTGAAGCCTAACCCCCTCGAAACCCTTTAACCTTCAAAACTGGAACCTAAAAAGACTATAAACCACACCTAAACCTCCCGAAACCCTAATACCCACACCGCCAAAATCGCGACTAAATAAGAACACGAACGCGGTGTACGTAAAACAGATGGCCAGAATTTCGACCGCCGGCAGGTTGCTTCGGTTTCTCTGGTGACAACAAATGAGGAATAAAACTCTCGCGGTAGTGTAGATCTAAACTCGCGGGCACCGTTTTCGAAAACAAGCGAATTACAGCGGGATTTCGGTATTACTGCAGGTATTTTCAAAAACCGAGACTAAATACAGCGGGTATTTTTCGTTCAAAGAGGGAATTGTATTACAGCGGGAATTAGGCGTTGACCGTGGGAATTTGGTTTGACTGCGGGAGTTTTTGCCACGTGGTTGATTTTAATTGGGTTCCAATTCTCGCGGGCCGGCGGTTTGTATTCCTGCGGGATTGGTGACCTTTTGTGTGTAATAAATTCTGACACGGACCATCTCATGTAATTGGACCCTTTGACTGACCATTTGAATAATTTTCTCTATTTCTTGGTTCGGTTGAGCTTTTTTGAGGCTTTGAATTAAGCTTTGGTAATAATAATAAAAAAAACATCAAGTCAAGACGTTTATATAACGTTTGATATGACAGCATGATTTATCTAGGATACGTCTTCATGATTCATCCGGTACACATAACACAACCGATCAAACTTAATTTACCCTTGTCTTTCACATGGGATTTTTTGAAATTAAAAAAAAATGCTTAAAAAAAATAAATAAACACATTTGCCTAATTATTTTTTTTTTATCACGTTTTACCCCACTGGATTGCAAGACGTAGGTCGCAAGCCATCTTGATCTTGCGACCGTCAGGATTTGCGACTCCCATGTTGACCTTTCGAGTTTCGACCCCCAACCCTAATCTTGCGTCCCCCCCTTTGCGACTTGTGTCTGGATTACAGTTTTAGCTAAATTATAGTTACTTACAGCTGCACCAACGGACATTAACACATTAAAAGACTATCTTTCTCATCTGTAATAACATTCGTTGTGCTCCCTTCGTTTTTCAGCTTTAGGTTGTGTAGGTAAATGGATAGCACCCGAAATGATTCTTCAATAGTACCTCTCAATAACTCTATTGCATAACATTCTTCCCTCCAAGCTTTCGTGTATGAAAGACTGATTTTAAAATTGGCAGACATATTAAGTTTAATCTCTCTACCTCTATAAATACGCCCTTTCAAAGTCATCAATTCCTTCAAGATGTGACCGAACACTTTCTTGCTTGCATCTTTGTTATTGTTCAGAGTTTGAGTGCAAGAATACGTGTGAACCTCAACAAACTTCATGACTTGGAAGTTATTACTATATTTGATACGTTTTGCACTTATCTTCCAGCTGCAATTAAACAAAAAATAGTATGCTATGTACTAAGTCTTGCCCTACTTCTTTGGCTTAATCTGAAAACTGTCTTCGACACACTTGGTATGCAATTGCAGGAGTAACTCCTCTCTTAGTTATAAATGTTTGTCCAAGTTGAATCCTGTAAGAGGGTTCATACATGGTAACTGGTCATTTTATTTCTTCTTGATCATTTTCGCATAACCAGGGAGGCATGTTCCATAATATATCTCATTTTGATTCTTTTACCGGTATTGGTTTGTCATATGTGTCTCTAGGATCCGGAACCTCCTCCTCCTCCTCCTCCTCCTCCTCATCATCATCATCATCCTCAACAACGTCATCAACAAATGGATGATCAACATTCATAACTTTCTTGACATTTTCTTCACCATAATGATCATAATCATGAGGATGATCATCAGGGAAATCCATATGATATTGGGTATTATCTTGATCATAATGAACATCCTCGTGATATTGCGAATACTTATGATCCTCTCGGGGTAGTTCAACTACCTTAAACCGTGTGTCTTGGTTGATTTGTGTTGGATATGTGTTATTTATTGGAAATTTTGGAGCAACATGATAATGATATTGTAGAAATGATTGAACATATGGTGGTTGTAGTTGAAAGGGAAACACAATTTATGGAAAGGTTTGGTACTGTTGATGTTGAGGTGGTTGGTTATACTCACGCGTTTGAAGTTGTTGAAAATGTTGTTGAAAACCACTACAGCTTCTGCTAGGGTGATTGCTACCCATAGCCTGATAGCCGAAACCTTTCTTACAGTGTCAACAACGTAAAGTTCTATTTGAGCATTATTAAGACTACTATTAATTGCATGACACAAAAACTCCCCAAAGTCATCTTCTTTATCAATAATATCTACAACCTACTGATCCACTTTGTATTTCATATGAACTGGTGTATCAAGTGGTAGACCAATGTTCTTTAAAACAGTTTTTAACAAAACTTTGTATGTCAAAAGGCTTTCTAGTGCAACAATGTTTTAAAGGCATTCTATAACAATCTATTGACAAATACATCAGCATGTTGCTAATATATAATCAAAATGATCTACAAAACAAACATAAACCTTAAACTTATAAATTCGTTGACTTATGTTGCTACTGCTTTAAAAATAAAATAAATAATTGCATTAAACGAGTTTGAAATCTTACCTTTAAGATCTTCACACAAATATGTTGAAATTCCTTGTGAATCGGAAACAAATAATTGAGAGTTTTTTGTGATTTAAGGTGAGGAAGAACTGATCAAATTCGTTGTTTTAAACGTTAAATTTTATCTGGAAAAAATCTACAAAGAGTTAGAAAATTATCCAAATATTAAAAATGTATCAAAATTTAGCCAAAACTGTAATCTAGACGCAAGACGTAAGGTTTGGGTTGCAAGTCGAGGGGTGAGGTCGCAAGATGGGGGGCAGGGACGCAACATTGGGGTTGGGGGTCACGAGGTCAGTATAGGAGTCACAAACCTTGACAGTCGCAAGATCAAGATGCCTTGCGACTGGGTGTAATAAAATGTAGTAAAATGTGATAAATTTTCTTTTCTGAGCTAAATTCGTTTTTTTTTTTGGCATCTTTTCGATTTCCTTTTGCCAGTGTAGTATATGTGATATGATGACAAATTAAGCTTAAAAAGGATGATATTTCACTTTGATTGATATATCCCACATGTTAGACGTCTCAAGTCATTTTGCAACATCAAAACTAATTCAAACCAACATTTATCATCAAATCCCACATATTATGGTTAAACGTGCCGGAACTACAGATTATCCAATCGCACTAAAACTAGATTTTATTTAATGATTTTATATTAAAACTTCCCAACACTCGTATCAGTTATAAAGCCTAGAAGAAGATTGTCATACTTACTACCTTACCTTTCTTAAATGAAAGGAAATTTTACTTTTTAGTGAGGACTTAGCATATGGCTTATAAATCAGTGAACTGTGAGTAATATTAAGTAAGTGACCTCATATTTATAGCATAATAATAATAAAAAAATAATAATGTGTTTACAAATGACCGTCTCAATTCATCATATTTTATCTCAAATCAAGGTCATTTTTAAACAAAGATCCATTGTTTATCTCAAATCAAGGCCCTTCCATTTTTAATTTCATATTCTCTTAAGATATACTCCATCTTACAGATGAGTTGTATTGGCCAGTAGGTAACGAGGAGGACCATATTAATTGGTATTTATCCA
Organism: Logfia minima; assembly: GCA_963921325.1. NCBI lineage: Eukaryota > Viridiplantae > Streptophyta > Magnoliopsida > Asterales > Asteraceae > Logfia > Logfia minima. Next base: position 320,009 of record OY992771.1, on the reverse strand, counting down.
TCAGTCACTCCCTTTTTACTAACTTGAGCGCTGTCCTCTTTTTCCTTCTTTCTTTCACCAACCCCCCCCTTTTTTACCCATCATATTTTCAAATAAAAGATCATTGCTCTAAGTAAAAAACACACCTACAGATTCCTTGTTTCTTTTCTAACAGTATCCTCTCTACTTTTCACAACTCTCTCTACCTACTTACCTATTACCTAACTGCTCCATTAATAATTACTGTTATTCTATGGATCTCAAAGCCTCCAAGTACCTTGTTCACCATCTTCCTGAGGTAACAATAACAATACATTTACGAACATTCATTCATTTCATTCTCTCCATAAGAAAAGCATAAAAACAACCTTTTTCTTTCTCTTTGAATCTAAAAGTTCAAACTTTTTTATTACTAGTAATATTACATACTGTTCTCTTTCATTTTTACAGAAAGAGAAGACATTTGATGATGGGTTTCCTCCTGATTCTCTACGTAAACTCAATCTCAAGGAGACTAGTGATGTGGTGAAATTATTCCCAAACACAATAATGGCCAACAAAGACAACACTAGTATTAATGTGGTGGAAGCTCCACCTACACCGGGTCGACCCGTTTTCAGCTTCAGTGTTGGGTCAAGAAAGAATGTTCCGTCCAAATGGGATAATGCTCAGAAATGGCTTATTAGTAGCCCTGATTCCCCTGCTCATCATGGTTTTGTAAAATCCCCAGACTTTGTGTCCAAACACTCTGCAGGTAATAATGGGTTTGTGGTTAAACCACCAGCTGCACCACAACAACAGGAACATGTTGATACTAAAACAGAGGGTTGTGTTTTTCAAGTTCCAACCAGTGTTGTGTCTATGTATACGGAGCATGACCATCCTCATCATCATCATGACTCACATAATGGGGTCTCGCCCTCAGAATCATCTGATGTACTTCTAAAAGGTAGACATATATCCCCCTTTCTACTCTTACCTTTTTCATGATCTGCTCCCCACTATGGTTTTACTTTTATATATTTTTTATTATCTTATTTAAAAGTTTGCCAACCGTTGGATATAATTATGTGGTATGCTTAGGGGTTGTTTGGAAACACACATTTTTAGTGCTTATCACTTAAACGTGTGTTCAAAATAAACAGCGATTAATCTCCTAGCTTAAAACACTATGTCTTTTCTCTTGATTAAAAAAATGTGTTTTGCGTTTAGAAGACACACTAGTCTATAGGCACCTGAAATACCCACTCCGAAACATCCTTAGAATGAGAATTCAATCAGGCCACAAATGTCTTAAAATAACCTTTCTATTAGTCTTAATTATTTAAATTATAAATCATGACAATAATTATATAAGTAATCAAGTAATTCTTGATTATGCACCTAAATTTATTCTTTCAGATAAATTCACCAAATGCGATGAAGCCAATTATTCAAGATTTAGATGTGTGGTGCCAATAAAAGAAGGATTCTTATTCACTTCAATGAAAGATGCATCAACAGAAGTGGTTCACGAAATTAAACAGATAGACACCATTGGAACCAACATGACACCTCATCGAAACTCCACAGCTTCACGATGTCCTACACCGTTTAAAATCATGTCTCCACCACGACATAACACCCCTTGTATGTCAGGGCCATTGGCATTAATGAATGGTAGCAGCTCCTTTGATATTGCAGAGTTACAAGAGCGTCATTTAGCTAAGTTACAGCTAGAGACTCCATTCGATTCGGTTACTTGTAATTGGAGTTCAAGGGAGGAAGAGGAAGAAGATGTATCAAAGAGTCTTAGACACTTTGAAATGAACAATGAATGTACAAAAAACATTCCAGAGCCTATAAAACATTGTGCTTGGGAAGAAGAACAAAAGACTAAATCCCATCTAAGGTCAGCTTGCTTAATTATATTCACCCTTTCAATTATGACTTAAAAAGTGATTTTTTTCCAAAAGACTTTAAAGTATGTTTGTCTTTAACATTTGTGTATGATAAGAGTTGACTTTTAGTTGGTTATATGTATGTAGGTACCAAAGAGAAGAAGCAAAAATTCAAGCGTGGGTGGACCTTCAAAATGCTAAAGCAGAAGCTCAATCAAGAAAGCTTGAGGTAATTAAAACATTATTGGCTTCATAAGTTTTTTATATGGTTGATATGTGTGTATTTTGGTGGGGAGTTTGTCTGTATTCGGGGTGCAAATCATGGGGGGAGATTGGTCAAGTTAAAGAAAGAGTACATTGACTGCATTTTGTTGACTAGAGTTGGAGGGCTTTATCTGTAATTTATTGAGCCCCTCACCCTTTCTACCCTTGAGATTTATTTAGCTATTTTGTTATTTAACATCTTTAGAGTGATTTTCCTTGTTTCAATATTAAGTCACAGAAGTCTCCAAGATATCCTTTATAAATAGTTTATTCAGGACAATGCAAAGGCTACTACTTTCCAAACCCATGTCAAAGGTACTAATCTATACAGTAGTACGTATTTTTCTTGGGAACCTAGTTTTTAAGCATGATTATCAATCCCCGACCTATTAAACTACGGAGTATTAAGTTTACTAGAGTTACCAACAGAACCTGCATTACAATTTATAGTACTTGTTATTGTTATTGTACTTTGAATTAATAATGCTATTTATTTGTTTTTAAATGATTTGGGTTAAGTGGGTTTGGATCATAATAACAGGTGAAGATTCAGAAAATGAGATCGAAATTTGAGGAGAAGATGATGAAGAGGATGGCAATTGTTAACAGAAAAGCCGAAGAATTGAGATCAGTATCAGCTCAAGAGCACAACATGCAGCTTCGAAAGGAATCTAAGCGTTCAAACAAGACCAAAGAGCTACTTGAAAGCATGCATTTTTTTGGCCCTATCGGCTCATGTGGTTGCTTAAACTCTCTGTAATACTATATCTTAATTGATGAATGATGGTTTAAAAGTAACATTAAATTGTACCTTTGAAATGGAACAAAAAACATGCATATCCCAGTGATTCAAAGAAGGAATAACAAGTATTGAAACTAATATTGAAATTGAAAATTGCCATACAAAGTTGAAGAATGTTACTGGCTTGTTGCAAAAAATTAATGCCTAGGACAGGGAGAGTGGGGTTGGCACATGAGATGCACATGTACAAGGATAACAGCTAGTAGTATCATACTGTAATAAAACAAAACAAATGGCAAAGGTATGGTGTTGATGTGTCAAAAAAAAAGAGTGGCATGTGTAGTCAGGTCATGGCAGAGAAATATACACAAGAGTGAGACCCCCTCTGCTTTAACGTGTAGGCTAGAGGAATATACAAGCAATGGTGCAAAATGCATATAAGTTAAATATAGATAACAACAAATCCTTTCCTATATATACATAGATGTGTGTGTCAGATTTGTACATGAATGAATAATATAATGTTGCAATCGCTGCTCATCTGTCCTCTCATGTACATATGGTACAACTATACCTAACAAGTTAACACACCAAGTTACTATGTGGGAGATTTAATTTGTCCCGTTATAACATAAGTTCTTAAACACGAGATAGAGAAGACTTTGGCATTTAATTAATCAGAAAGATACAAAGTTTTGTTCGTTGTCTATTAGAAAGTCATCAGTTATTCATAAATGTGAAGGGATTTATCGTATATATGGCTTCACTTTGATTAACTTGTGTGAAGTTTTCTAGTGTTAATGTATCTACTAACTTACCATATATTATGCCTTGTATATATATATATATATATATATACTAAATCAGCCATGGAAGCTTAATTAAGAGCAAAACTTATGGTCATATAGACCACACCGAAAATGCTAAAGCTGAAACATACCTCAACTTTTTTGTTTACAACTTTTAGGAAACAAAAGGAAAAAAAAGGTTTAAACGGTGTGGTGCAGCCAACTTTGGCCTTGACCACGGCGAAGTGGGTGCGGTCTTCCTGCCGTGGTCAGTGGACCACATTGAAAATCCCTCCCGTGCCTTTTGCTCTTAAGTAAATAGGTATACAAAAGCTAATGCTTTGTTAGGCTTAAGATGAATCAGTGAAAGTAATGAGTAAACGATGTATCATTATACATAGACAGTTAAGTTGATAAAAGAAATTTTAGATGATGAAGTAGTATTTTGTTGGGTGATTTATTGTGATGAAGAAATGGTGAAACCCATGAGCTGTTGGTAGAGAAGCTAGCAGTGAATCACAGTCTGAACAGGTGATGCCATTGCCACTAGCTCTAGTTCTGGTTACACAGTAAAGACTTGCATGCTACATATGTGCTCTATATGTATGTTTTAAAGTGGCAGTCCTGTGTGTCTATGGAGCACATGGCTTCCCTCAGTTCAAACATCAAAGCCTTAGGCTGTCATGTACTGACGTACATGTGAATTTTTCCTTTTGGGGAACTCTTCCTTTTTTCCAAGTCTAAAACCTACCCGTTTAATAAAAGAGATTAAAATTTAATTGTTGCTGTATATAGTGCGAAAAACAAAATAATACTAATTGATATCCAGCCTCAAGAATATGGTTATGGTACATTGTATTTTTATAATAGTAGGGCAATATACCACCTCATACAATATATTTACGGTATGTATATATCGGCTCTCTTGAGACTTAAACTCACAACTTTTAAATTAGAAGGTTGTATCACATATCACTAGGCAAAAACATTTTTACTCAATGCTCAAACTGGAATCTATTATTAATTCATTATCTTAGATTAAACAACTAAAAGAAAATCTTAGGTTACACTAATTTACTGTAAATAATAACAATAAAATACTTATAATTAATTAACTTGAAATTATAATTATCGAAATATCTCATCGTTACACTTCATTGTGTTTTTCAATTAAATGAAAATGTTCAGATATTTTACAAATGTATAAAAGAAGTTTACAATAACGAACAGGAAGATCCAATGGATTAACAATTTAGAATAAATATTGCCAGTATCTCATCGAAAATAGATATTCGAAAACATAACCATAATTATTTCATATTTCACAAACAAAATAGTTTTAAAAATCCTTAAAATAATAATAATAAAATGCTATATCTTTGTATATGGGGCCGATTGATTCAAGTCTTCAACAATGTTGTGAAGGGAATTTGGGCCCAATAAGAAGGCAACTTATAGAGGGAATTTGATGATAATTTCGAGAGTAAAACGCAGGATCAGATCCGTAATACCAGCAAGCCACTGCTGTTAGCTTGCTTCCAAAGAAGGGCTTTATACCGGAACACCCCTAAATAGACTAACGAAGAACATCGCTAATCTTTCACTCTCGAAATTATCATCAAACGGGTAATCCGCTAATTAGTATAATTGATTAACATTCGATTTTAATTACCTTTTTTTTTGTTACATTATTTATTGTTTAAGTGGGCTTATTTAAACCCGTGAATCTTATTACTTTCGTTTGTGGAACTTAATCATTATCATTGGAAAATAATGCTCAAATTTAAATCATAAATTTCAAAATCTGAGTCTACATAACTTAGTGTTAAAATGGCTAAGTGTTTCTTAGTTTGTGAATAATTGCAAAGTCTGAGTTTGACAAACTACATGCTCAGATTAAGATAGTCTTGAGCATCATTCTATTTAACATGCTCAGTCTGAGTTTGGATGACGTGACGTCACACAGACCAAGACAGACTCACAAGATTATGGAGATTATACCGGAGATTGTTTCTTAGTCTGTGTATAATTGCTTAGTCTGAGTCTGACAAACTACATGCTTAGATTAAGACAATCTTGAATATCACTCTGTTTAACGTGCTCAGTCTGAGTCTGAATGACGTCACACAGACTAAGACCAAGACGTACTCAAATGAAGACAAACTAACAAGATTATGGAGATTATACTGAAGATTCGAAGATATCGAAGTATTTGAATTGTATCATAATTGATATAGTTTCCATAAAACCCGTAGGGTTAGGTCTATATCTTTATTAGTTAGAGATATGGTAGGATTGTGTTTCCTAATCGTAATACATGTATAAATAGGTGATATGCGATTCATTGTATGTCACGTAATAGAGATAACTTTGTGTTATACGATTGATTGAATTATTGAATTAAATTCATTCTTAATTTCATCCACTTAGATTTGTTATTAACTTCGAATTTTTAGTTTAACACGTTAAGACCACTCCCTATGGAGTTGGTCGTGCTCCTTCTTCGGTGACATGGCTCATGTCCTCCCATAGGCACGACACTGTCCTGGGATGTCCGTTTTGCTAGGAACAGAGTGGAAACGGTCAAAGTGTGGACCCTTGTGGTGATAAAAGCTAAGATAAAAATAGAATCTTTAATTTGAATTTTTGATAAATGAAAAAAGAATGAACATTTACCTAGTATGTTTTTCGATAACAAGAGAAATTAATCACCAGCTATGCTTCTTCACTCACTGATTCATATTTGTTTCAGTCTGTGTGTGTTTCTCTCTCTAGAATCTTGGTAGAGAGAGAAAGTAATGGGGTTTGGTTGGAAAAGAAAAAGAATTAGAGTGTTTTATGAATGACCTTATTTTAGGTGAAACCTCGAAAGACTAAGTAATACGGAGTTGAGTTTTGTAATTTTGGTAAATCTTTTCAATTTGTGAATAAAAATCCCATGTTTTTATGAATTTGAAAGTCTAAGTTTTAAGCATGTAATTGTACTTTTTTATTATTCTACTTTCTAATTCATATTCATTCTACTTTTTTTATATATCAAAAACTCAAATTAATATAATGTACTTTTATTATTATTATTATTATTATTATTATTGTATTTTAAAATTATAAATGTATTTGTATTAATAGTTAAGAAATAATGTGGTACTGACGTAACACTGAAAAATTCAATTCTTAGTTATAGGTAGTGTTCAGTGTATTGATTGCTGTTTCAAATTTTGATGTAATGATGATTATGCAGGACAGAGTATGATAGGGATGTCAACACCTTTTCTCCTGAAGGCCGGTTGTTTTAGGTGGAATATGCAATTGAGGCCATTAAGGTGAAACATTTTGGACTTTTGGGGCTCTTATGTGTTTTTGGTATAATCTGATGTTGTGAGTACCATGCAAATGATTTCTATCCGTGTGTGTTTGTTTGGCTGTTGATGATTGCAGTTGGGTTCGACAACCATTGGGTTGAAGACGAAGTAACGAGTTGTGCTGTTGAAAAGTGTATTACCTCCCCGCTCCTGGTATGTCTATTTTTATCTTCTCTTTTGCTGTGTGGGTATGATTCTATATAGTTTCTTCTCTAGTGTTGTAGACTATCAATCATTATGGTACATGTATCATTGTTGCTGGATTCGGTGAATGTTCTATTATGGTGAAAGTTCTAGCCCCTTTTTGCTTATTTGCTGAATGTATATTCTTCTCTGTTTGGGTATTCATTATTGTTGAATGTTTGTGCTTTATCACTTATACTGTAGATGATCAAACTGTTGTAAAAGTCTACATATTGCTTATATACATATATAACGATATTCCAAGCACCTTGGCAATTATCTGCCAAGTTTATAATTTCTAGTTGTAGAACATGGAAGTAAGAGAGGAATACTCGATTTCTTGTCTATCATATAATTACGAATAAGTTGAGGTTAAAGCACTTCACTACCATCTGCTTTTTTCCTACATTTCTGGTGTTTCAGAGACTGGGAAATATTAAGTTATAATATTATGTTTTTGAGTATTCAGTTTGATTGTTTGTAAGTAATATGACGTTCTGGAGAAAGCTTATAAACTAGTTGAAAGGAATCATATCACGTTTTGCAATAAGACTACAGTCATGTGTATTTCATGAAAGGTCTGGTCCACCAATACTACAAGCTTATAGAAATTGTCACAGAAGCTACTGTTAGAGTTAAACGTTTCTGTAGAATTCATAGTAATGGATGGGTATTAGTAATACTATCACCTGCCCAACCAAACATGAATATTGGACGTGTAAAGGGCAATGAGACAAAAAAAAATTCCCTATTTTCTATGTGTAACAACTTAGTTCCACCTAGCAAGTCATATGAACTCTAGAATGATTATTCACTAAACAGTGGCTACACGAACTTAAAGATCCATAGACATGCTCTTAAACAACACTTCTACTCACATATTATTCGTTGATGCAGGAGCCTAGTAGTGTAGAGAAAATAATGGAGTGAAGAGCATATTGGCTGTGCCATGAGTGGATTAATTGCAGATGCCTGTACACTTGTTGAACATGCACTAGTTGAGACTTAATGTTACTTTAGCATCAATGACATTTTTATTTATGAGGTATAGGTTTCGCATTGATGTTAATTTGTAGTTCTCTCCTTTTAGAATCATAGATTTTCCTATTGTGAGCCAATTACTGTTGAGTCCACGACTCAAGCCTATGTGATCTGGCACTGTGATTTGGTGAAGGAGATGAAGAATCCATGGTTAGCACTTCAACTTATTACTATGATTCTTGTTTCCTTAAAATTTTCTCTGAACTATTCTTTCTCTATGTAACAGTACATCAACTAACATCTTCAAATTTATTTCTTTTTGCAGTCTCGGCCTTTTGGGGTATCTCTCCTTATTGCAGGCCATGATGAAAATGCCCCTAGTCTGTAAGTACCAAAATATGTCTGGGTTGTTTCTTCATGTTCTGTTCTATCTATCTCTCTTGGCCCTGCATATAAGTGTTCCATCACTTGTATATTTTTGCATATTATATGGTGCTCTCTAGTACTTGCGTAAGATATATGCACTTCGCAGAAGATGAGAAATCCATATACATACACAAAATGACAAAATGTTAGATGAACCTGGACGAGGTATCTTGGTAACCAACATTATATACAATGGTCATTCCACCGTTTAATATTAGCATCTTGAATAGAGGCTAACTATATAATCCAATGGTTCGTTTAGTATATATGCTATGGCTATTTTTTAGGTTTGAAAAATTAGTGATGATAAAGTCTAATTAATGTTGGATCTAGTAGAGCTTGTTAATTATTTAAAGGAAGAGACAAGCTCAGTCTTGCAGTTCATAATATAACCATGCTTCCACTTTGTGGTGCAAACTTATGCTATCATGAACATTTTTGCTACCTATTTGCTGTTGCAGAGTTTTCAGGGTCTGTGAATTAGCATATATAGTTTGTGAGGGTAAGTTTTAACGAGTTTGTTATTGCAGATACTATACGGATCCATCAGGCACGTTTTAGCAATGCAATGGAAAAGCTATAGGTTCAGGTTAGGAAGGTGCTGACAACTCTCTGCATGAGCAATATAAGAAGGTAATGAGTGTGTCCATTTTCTTTTAGCATCTTCAATGTCATTGGCCCATATGTTAGATTGCTAATTGTGATTGCATCATGTGTTTATTTGCTGGACTTGACTCTAAAAGAAACTGAAACAATTGCTCTTTCTATCCTAAAGCAAGTCATGGAAGAAAAGGTCAGTATAATTTTTTTGCATTGGTTGAGTGCTCCAGAAAACCATGAAGATCTTATTTTACTTGTTTTTCTTTTCTTTTTTTGGTATATCACCTTTTGGCCTATCTAGTCCATGAAGAAAAGGTCAGTATGAGTCATGCCTAATCAAGTTCTAGCCTTGCTTGGAACCAATAATATTTAATCATTATAATGCTTAATGCTTTATGATGTGTAAATTTCTATGTAAAAAGCAGTTTTGCATAGTCTCTACTTATTTGCTTCATATACAATTTGATGGTGCTTAGTTAGCAAGACCTTACCTCTTACCAAAAATTTGTTTCGAGTTCAGGTAACTCCAAACAACGTTGATATTGCGAAGGTTGCTCCTACTTATCACTTGTACACCCCGGCTGACGTTCAAGCTGTTATCAGCTGACTATGAAATGGGAGTCTTATTGACAAGTTGTAGCCGTTGTTCATTTGGTTTCCTTCAACATGTATTTTGTACTAAACCAGGGGGAGTAACCCGGCCGGACCGTTAAGCCTACATCTTTAGTTGAATTAAATATTACAATTATCATTTATAGACGACTTTTTTTTAATAAGGTCAAAAATTTCTATAATGTAAATGTCTATGATTACATAATACTCCTTTGAAAACATAAATCAACCAAATAATAATAATAATAATAAATTTCTCTCCAACAAGAAAAAATCTTTTAAAATCTTTTTTGCCTCCAACATACAAATACAAACTTATGAAAAAACTTTTCGGCAATAACTTATTTTTTGCAAATGTATTCAACAAAAATCTTCAAAGACTTCTTTTAAACATAAACCTCGCTAATAATGGAGTTGATATAACTGATGATAAGAATAATAAAAAAAACTATAATGATAGTAGTATTAATAAATATAAATAAAATTAATAACTTATCAACTATACATCATTAATGTAAGATGGACGGTAGGATTACGAAAAAAAAAAATGCTAAAAACAAAATAGTAACTATTCATCCAACTTGTAATTGTTATTATATATATATATAATATGGGTGGGATCAATAGGGAAGTAAAAATATTAGAGAAGAAGGGAAGTAAATCTCAACCCCTTGATTTCATCATAAATGAATTTTAAAAATTACAAATAATTTTAAAATTTAACATTCATCACAAATGAATGTTAAAAACATTTATTTATGAAAAAATCAAGGGCTAATATTTGCTTCCCTCCTTTCTCAAGATTTGAAGCTTCCCTATGTATCCTTTCCCTATATAATATAATATAATATAATATAATTGCTTAGATTTTATTCTATTTTCATTATGGCAATTGAACACAAGATCCTTTCTATGTTTGACAAAATCATGGAATTAAAGTTGGAGACCTAAAACCTGTTTGAAAGTTTCAAAGGATGTTTTTACAAAGAAAGTAGTTTCTTCTTGACTGTGTGCAGCAATCCTATCTGTAGGTGGAAATCTGTAGACATAGGTTTTGTTGTTTGTTATGAGATTATGTTATGATGCACGCAACCCTATGTTCATTCATTTTTAGCAAGAATCTATATTAAAAATACTTATAAAGGATGGATTTCCTAAAAGAGTTTTGATTACTGTAAGAAATGTGGATCATACTACCTAAGTGTTGGAATTTTGATATGTCGATCAAAATATGTTATCTGATAAGAGTGTTTCATATTATACGATTGATATATCGTGGAAAATTCAAAGAGAGACGAAAAAATGTTAATTTATTAATAGACAGCCCAGACTTGGCAGATAACCACAAGGCCTTTCATTAAAGAATAAGCAAGATTTTGCTGATGCTAACACTTATTTAAAACTTGTTCCGAAGGCCCCGTCTTTATGCAAAGGAGTGACAAGAATTCATCTAATCACGGAATTCATCCATGAATTTCTTGTGGAAATCTGTCAACCGTGAAACAATGTCTGGAATCTTGTCCTCCTGAGGCAATATCGTACACCTAAAATGCCAAGTTCCTGGGACCTGTAATGTCATATAATTGAGTGGATCAGTTCAGCCTACTGTACTAGTATATTCTTTCTGAAACGACTAACCAGTATCATTTATTAAAAATCATGCAGTGTTGTCTAATAATTCTTACCTGACCAAAACCGCTGCCAGGAACCACAACAACACCAGTGGCATTAAGGAGACTAATAGCGTAATATGCATCTGCTGCTTTTTTAGCTTCTTCTGCTGCTTTTATTGCTTTCTTTGGCAGGTGGATACGTGGAAAAAGGTACATTGCACCCTCTGCTTTGTTGCAAGTAACACCCTCTAAGCTATTAAACGCATCTTCCAGTGTCTATTGTAGCACATTGTAGATTACGAAGTGTTAGTAAAAATGTTAACATTTGACAAGATAAACATTTGATTTCTTATCTCAACAAGGTGATGGTGTCCTTAATATTCAAAACATTTCATCAAGCTTATATTATATCCAAATCCCTGTTTCTTGATTTAAACTGACCTTTGCACGTCTTGCCAGTGATTTCAGGATTCCATCTTTTTCTGCCAAATACACATCATAGGACCCATCTCCAACCTGCATATATGTTTGAACTGGTGTCGTTATGGTAATCAATGCTTGTATATCAAACATGCTGATGTGTACAGTGTACATCACTTCCTTGTGTGTGTGTGCATATGCATGTATCTATATCTACACACATACACACACACACAAATAGAGAGAGAGAGAGACCTTTGGAGGGCTCATGACAAGGCTTGCAAGAATTTGACCCGAAATATTCGAACAAAGATTCACAGATGCCACCTTATAGAATTGTTCCCTAACATCGGGACTAAAACCAGTTACTTCCATGTAACCACCTCTTTTCCCACACTCACCATGATATCCTGAAGCACCAGAAAATTTTAACATCTTTTACTTGTAGCTCAAATGTCATTTGAGATAGCACACCGGTGTACCTTTAGACACTGATTGAAAAGAAACCAAGGGGATATCCTTGTCACCATATCCCATAGAACGACAGATCTTTTTGAAAGAGTTGAATTTCTTGTCAGGTGCATAAATATTCTCCTGGTATACCTGCAAAAGATCAAGTGTTCATTGATATTGGACGGTGTAAAAAAATCTCATTTTGAGAAATCTCTAACTAAATACTCCAGAAGAACATAATGTCAAAGGCCTAATTCACATATTTGTTCAACTTGTAATCCTCAAACATACATAACTCCAGTCAGTATCAATGGCTCGGTAAATACTGAAGAAATTCTTTACCTCATCTGCTAAAAGAACTAAACCTTCTTTCTTGCAGAAGTCCACAATTTGTTGTTGGTTTTCCTCAGCAAGAACCTATATAGCATCAAAAAAGTGAATGGTAGTTGATTGACACCTGAAAGCAAATACATTGTGAGAAATAAATAAATACACACCTGCCCTGTTGGGTTCCCAGGGTTTATTACAACCAAAGCCCTAACAGTAATACCATTTTGCCTCGCAGCTTCCAACTGCTTCTTGAGTTCAGAGATCTCCAGTCCCCACCCTGTTGCTTCGTCAAGATAATAACGAACCTGAAAATGGAGCAAGTAGCTGGAGCTATTTGACCAAAAACTCAGAACTCACATACACTCACGACTGAAAGTTTATGATTTGTGGAACTTAGTTTCAGGTTACAAAAATTCTTACGAGAGTGCCGCCATGAAGGGCAATGGAAGCAGAGTAAAGAGGGTACTGAGGAATGGGACATAAAAGTCCATCATTTTCTGATCTTATAAGTAACTGCATCATCATATGGACCTGAGAAGGAATATCATAAAGTTGATCAGTTTCACATGCACATCTACTTTCATAAAACTTTCTATAATAATGATAATATCACAGAGAAGTTGAATTCACCCCTGGACTTGCACCGTCTGTCAAGAAGATATCATTTGGATCGGCAGGAAAACCATCACGAGCTTCAATACCAGCTGCGATGGTATCACGCAATCCCTTAATACCCTGATGTTGATAACAAAAAGTAAATCATGCTACTTCACCCCCAGGCGACACTTTATTATTTATGAGCAGAAATTTGAACTGATTATGTGAGCTAATAGCCTTACCTTTTTAGTTCCCATTATATCTAATTCATGTGTGATGCTTATACATAAATTACTGGAATTACATCGGGAGTTACCTTCTGCTAAAAAAAAAAAAACATTGGGAGTTACCTGACTGTGACTATATGCACCAGTAGCTCTTCCAGGCATCTGATTCAAAATCGTCGATGCTCGCGATATCGAGTCCGCGCTGGGAGAAGTCAGTAACACATTAGGTAAGGTATCTGTTCATCTAAGTGTAAGCTCTAACACATAAATTTTAAAACACGATAGTGTTTCATTTATGGAACATTACCTAAGAGTTAATTATGCAAATCAGGGCAAGTTGCAGAGCATGAACTTGATTAAACAAACACAAATATTAGATAAATGATTTCATACCTAAACAAAGTGTTTGTTTTCATCTTGTCCAATAAGGGAGGATGATCACATAGTGCAAGAACCTGGCATAAGATAACACATATGAGTAGCGCCTCGAGGAAACAATCACATGTCTTCATGTACAGTAAAGTTGCAGCATGCCAACCTCTCGGAAGAAACTTATTGGCTTTTGACCAAGTGATTGTGGATTTCCAATATTACAGTAAAGTATCTGCCAAATTTTGAGGAAAGTCAGCAATGAAGAAGAAATATTATATGGTGTACTCAGATCAGTTTATGCCATTAGTTACACACTTTGGGCTTATCAAAAAGATGCCATTGGAGGAACACTGTCAATATTAAGTAATACCTCCTGAAAAGGATGGGAACCTGGATTCGCTTGCAAGTCTTGTTGTAATTTCTGTTGTAAGGAAACATTGAAGCCTTAGAAATTTTCAACGAATAAAGCACACCTTATATCACTATCAATATTAGTTATTAATAATAAGTCTGCATGTATATGTGCTTAACATGCATGATTTGTTATTTTACCTGAGCCAAAGAGACAATTTCACCACGAACAGCATATTCACATTTCAATACCTGGAAATAGATGAACACCAGTTTTAATGAAAAAGGGATGCTAGTACGTAAATCTCAAAAAGTCTTTAAATCATACCAAAAATGTGCAAATCATTTAAAAAAGATGGACAAAGGATGTGTGACATAGAGCATTTTGCATAAGGAAATAAATAGGTAAGAAAAGACCTTGGGGTTGAGGGATTCAGCGGTAACTGGGGGTGTTGCATCATCTGAAGCCATGATCGTGTAACAACGAAGGTGGCTCGAATACAGTGATAATTTAATATTAATATAATTATTTGAAGAAGAATAAAATGTGGTTGTTTTGTGATGATGATGATGATAAGGATATAATTTCAGGACGGAAGCAATGTCGTTGTTGCTGATTAACCGTTTTGCTCTTTCACCTACGAATTTCCGCATTTGGAAAGACTCTCACTTACACAACCGATTTATTCCAAATAATGAAAATGATATTTTGATCAAGGGTGTTTAAATAGATATAGTCAAAAGAAAAGGGTGGTCATCTGTAATAGATGGATAACATCATGGGTGTGTAATTAAACTAAAGTGTGGCTGGGCTTGGTCAGGGAGAGTGAGTTCGTTACTCTTCTGTTACGCCTTTACAATTTACGCGCCAATGCCATTCATACTCTTGCATCATTCATAAATATCAAATACAACACAATTTATTTACAAACAAAAAGGGCAGCATTTTTAACTTGATTTATATCACAATCTAGTTTTGGACCAAGTTGAATTAAATGAAATCAAATTGTTAATTTGTTTTAATTTTAAACAGGATAGTTACAAGAAAATAAATAAAACATTTAAAGGATTATCATTGTTATGAACATCAATTAGTTAAGTCGAATCAAATGTGACATCTGTTCCTGGTAACCAAGCTGAACCACCGATAAAAGACTTCACATTGAATCTAGCTGCTTGGGCACTCGTTAAGCTGGCCTTATAACCTGTCCAATTGACCCGTTGATCAACTGCTGATCCGGGGCCGATGTTTTGGTACTCACCATAGGATATAGATGAAGGTGGTTCCACACCTTGAACCCACTCTGCCCATCCCAACGGATTCAAGAACCCTCCAATACTCGACTGCATGATCACGGTTGTCGAGTAGTTCTTCCACGGCCTGCCCAAGTATGTTGGAGCCGTAAGATTGTCCAAAGGGGTGATCACACATTTTTGTATCGAAATGCCTGTGTTCTCATTTGGATCTTTCCTTCCTTGAGCTGTGATGGTTACAAATTGGTCGTCTAATGGTTGGCGTGGCATAATTGTGCAATTCTGCAACACCACTGAAGAGTCTCCAAAGATGAAATCGACTGTTCCAGTGATGTTACAATCACGGTAAAACTGACGGTTGCTATGAGGATAAAGCGTGTCTTGAAAGGCATCAAACGAGCATCGGTAAAACACAGAATGATCTGAACTTGACCTCAGAGCAACCGCCTGCTCTTTGATTCCACCAGCAGTGTTCTTGAACCCCATATCCATTGCTATAAATCCATTTCCCGACACACCTGTTTGTTAATTAAAAACATAATTGTCATTAATAGATGTATAACGGGAATTAAAGAAGGTTCTTTATGACATGGCAACTGTTGACCCAACCCAAAACCCGACAAGAGAATTATACAGGTTTTCCTGGTCGATATTGGCCTGAAACAAACTTGCCGACCTGAAAATTACCCCTGAAATTTTAAGTTTGACCCAAATCAACCAGCCAACCTGATCGACCCAAATTGCCACCCATAGACAAGAAGTACAAAATGTGCCCTATCATGTCACCGATGATAGTTTTTGGGTTCAATTTCCATCAGAAACATGTGTGTGTGAGTAAGTTAGTGTTAAAAAAAAAGAATACATGATGAAATACCGAAGGTAGCTGTGGCGAAAGTGGGTACACCGTCGATTTTATTTAAACTGCCAGAAACAATGGATTTATTCATGCCATCGCCGTAAACCATGACATTCCATAACGATGTTTTCAAAACAACATTCTCCAGATACACTCCTTCCTTGATGTAAATAACGAACCTTTCATCACTCTTATTCGGGACCATTGCTATCGCGTCATTGATCGTCCTCACATCTCCACTTCCGTCCTTGGCCACCGTCACGTTAGGCGTAGGCCTTTTCTCTTGAAGCAACCTACGATCACCTGATCCAATCCAATCTGGAAACCCGGAATTCATTTCCCCTAACAACTTTCTATGAACTGGGATATCCAGATTCTCCACAATCCTTAATATTTTGGTAACAACAGCCAAACTGTTGCTTGTGTACTCTGTAGAATTCTCCATTTGAGACTTCATTTGTGCTAGAAATGTTGAATTCATTTCTTGGAGAGTATCCACACAAGTTTCTTGGTTGGTCACGGCCGCACTTAGCCATGTTCTCAAGTCATCGATTTTCTGTGGTGATAATAAATTCTCCCCAGATTTTACTTCCATTGAAGAAATGGAATCATCAAGGTTATCAATTGCGTCGTTGATCACCGTGCTACATACTTTCAACACTTCTTTGTCGTTATTGTTGCTCACGGTGTTCATTAATGTCTCCTGATAAGAAGACAAAGCGGACAACGAATTTAAAGCAACTTGTAAAGAGAGTTTGAACAATTCTTCAGGATCAGTGGTGTTGGATTTATTGGCATCTGAAAGGCTGGAGTAACAAGATTCTGGATACTGAGTCTGTGAACAAACAGCTTTGATGGATTGTGCAGATGCAAGTTGAGATTGTTGTTCACCGGAGTCTTTATCGTTGTTGCGTTTGTGGATGGCAGTTCCGACAACAGCTCCGATGATAACAGCAATAAGGAGGATAGTTGAGACGATGATGACTACGATACGCTTACGAGACTTGCGACGAAAAACTTCTTCTTGTTGTTGTTGAGCATGATTGAACTTGTTGTAACCCTTGAAGGAATGAAAGGTGTCCATGAGTAAAATATCATACAGTTAATTAAGTAATTAGTTGTGGGTTTTTAGCTTAATCAATGCTTCTATATATAGAGAGAGGGGCTGAGGCTCTTTGATAGTAATTTATTACTTTAAATGATATTTTACCAATTAGTTAATTTAATTATATGTTGAATTGAATCTATCAATGTATAGGTATGCTTACACCATACATAAACGTTTTAATAAATTAATTAATATACAGAAGCTAATATATATCATCTGAAAAATACATGATGAATGTGGGTTGACTCGGTCGTCTATATATGTTTCTTAAAATTTAATTTTTTATTGCGTTGACATTTTCATCTCTATAATTTATTTATAGTTTGATAGTTTAATTACGAAGTATATAACTATATATTGGGAAATGATCCATTATATTATCTATAATTCTTATTAATCATTTAGTATTTTATTTTTTAATCTTTAAGAAAAAAATATCAAAAATGACCATTTTATCCCTCCACTTATCCTTCCACTTATTAATTATTTAATTATATAATTCATTCAATTAATATTATTTGTCATATAATACATTTAAATATCTTGTTTCTTCTTTTATATCACAATATTAAATTTATAATTACAATAATTTAAACTATTATAAAAAATTACTTTTATTAAATAAGTATTAATTATTATTGCATTCAGGTACCATTAAACATTTGTCTCTCAATATCAACATGTAAAATTTTTATCCGTTGCTGTGCGCGGGATTCGACGCTAGTATATATATATATATATATACACACAAGAAAAGACACATATTCCTAGCTTCTTATAAATTATAATATAAATAAATAATATAATTAACTCAGTTAGATACCTATTGGCACAAACGATTAGCGATTTAAAATATAGCTAGATTTGGCTTTTGACTATAAACAGCTATCGATCAGTAATAATATTATTGGTATAGATTTATTCAACAAATGCTTTAAAATATCTTAAAAAATGCCTACTCGTTCCATAAGTTGTAATGCCACTACCCAATAGATTTTTACATATCAACTAATTTGTGTACTCTTCGTCACAGTGATTGTGTTGGGAAGGCTCGATAGAGTGTATTGGCATTTGTACCCTTTGACTTAGTTTTGCACATTAGATAGTATGAAGGTGATACTAGTAAATTTTGGTGAGCAGAATGCAGGCACTTAATTGGGAAGTTAGCTGTTAAGGTTTTGGTAGTGGAAATCCGGCTGATTAATTAAGTATTTTCGAGACTGCCCGTAACCAAAATCCAAATGCAACCGACTCTATTATGTCTTCTCGACACAATTTCTTTACTTCATGAATTTAATAATAAAATTCCGCATAAAGTAGACCGTAAGCAGTCGTATATTTTTACGTTGTAAATTGTACTTAGGCAATCATAAAACATATGGTTGAATATTCTTCATCTATGTGCAAAATCATATCATAAATATAATTATTGAAATAATCGTTGGATACATGTGTTGGGATATGAAGATGAATCAAAAGAATTAAATAGTTACGGAAAAAGAAAAATTCGTGAAGTGAGTTGAATTTCACAGTATGATTTTTGAATCTTATTTAAAGAGAGGAAAAACTTACTGCATGATTTTGAAACACGGCGTGAGTTTTAGGTCATCTAAGAAAATTGTTTTAAGTTCTTATTTAGGGCTCATAATTCTTAACAATATATACATATAATGACTTATATAAATGAGAGATTAATTATAATTTATAAGTTTTCTATGAGTAATTGTATCACGCGTAATGAGACCTTAATTTAGACATGTAGTCATAATATATGCGTGTTCCCCTACCTTGATTGGATATCGCATGAACAAATTTATTAACGAGAGCGATTATCATTCCCTTTTTTTTCTTAACGTGATGATAATTACTAAAAACGTGATCTTATGATTCTACTTTTTTTTAAAATGTTAATTGTAATGTTAATGTTTATATCATCATCTATCAAATACCTATAGGTTAACTTTAGCCTTTTTCGGAGAAAATAAAATATACCTATCGGTTTGGATAAGGGCCTTGAAGCCCGGTTAGGATCTCAGCTGATGGGTCTAGCAATCCGGTTCATAAAGTTGGACTGGTCAGGCCCATGAAGTCGTAGACATGTTAAAACAAAAGGAAAAAATATATTTGAATATTGGAAAATGAAAAAGTTTTCTTATAAAGTGTCTATTCTGGAAATATTAAAACAAAATACTTAAAGTCAACGTAATTGCAAAAGAAGTCAACTTTGCATAAGAAAAGTAAAAAATACTTAATATGCATAAAAATTAAAAATAAAAATAAATAGTAGAATTTGCAGCAGTGTGATTGTCGAAGCAAAATTATGAGATTCTATTTTGTAAATTTAATAAGTACGTTGTAACATATTACTGCTTATGAAAACGAATTAAACACTAGAGATAAAATGGTACCAACAATCATGATTGGATCATATATCACCAAGACATATCGCAATTGCTTCACTTATGATTACTCGAATTTTAAAAATACAAGGCCGCACCAGAATGAGCATCAATGTTATTCGATACACATATGCATCTGCTAATCAATAATAAACACGCATTCATAAAATACACTTGCACTAATTAAATTATTACAAACCCAAGGAAAAAGGGAAACCAGTGGCACGTAACCAACTTCCCCCACCAACGAAACTTCCTGGGGTGAACCCTTGAGCTTCTGTAGAACTTGTGATCACTTTGTACCCTTTCCAATTCACTCTTCCTGATGTCCCTGCCCCTGCCCCTGTGTTCTGATACTCACCGTAATATAACGTGTTCAGCGCAAAGTTCCCATCCCATGGGAACCATCCAGCTGGGTTAATCACATTACTAATCGTCGATTGCATAATCACCGTTCTTGAATACTCTTTCCACGGCCTTCCTAAATACGTTGGAAAACTTCCTTGTACCGGTAGGAGATCAGAAGTCGCACCTATCCTGCATTTTTGAATCACGATCCCAGTGTTTTGGTTAGCGTCGGTGCGGCCTTGTGCAGTGAGCATGTTCTTTTGACCAGCATCAGGGCGACGTGCGTGGATATCACAATCTTGGAAAACAACTGCAGCGTTTCCAAAGATGAAATCGACAGTCCCAGCGATTAAACAGTTGATGTAGAATTGACGGTTTTTGTGGACGTAAAGGGTGTCTTGGTAGGCTAACATGTCACATTGATAAAATGCAGATAGATCTGACCCGACACGAAGTGCGACAGCTTGGTGATTTGAAGCACCAGCCGTGTTTTGGAATGTTATGTCCCGTGCCAAGAACCCATCACCTACAATAGCTGCATCAAAACGTACAATAATTTATTCATTTTGCTAAAAAACAATATATATATATATATATATTAAAGTAAACAAACAAAAAACAAATGAATCAATTATTAAACTTGGTACGTGATAAAGGATCCTAAGGAAATGGCTGGCTGTAGTAATTTTTATTCCTATATATAAACGAGAAAAGAAACAAACATTCATGGGCCCATTGGCATTATAATAATGAAGGTATGATTGTCTGGTGAAGGGATAAAAATATGAAATATTAGTATATATTTGAATTGAATAACCGGCTGCTTAATTGATGGACAAGTTGTAGTCGTATATATATAAATATATATAAAAGTGAATTGACACGGAGCAAAGTGATTAATATTAATGCGCAGCAGCTTTTTCCCTGTTGGACTCTTCTCCCATATATATATATATATATATAATTCTTTTCTTATTATTATGCAAAATAGAATATAAGCATATTGGACTACTTACATTTAAACTATTAACAATATAATTATGAATCAAACTAATTAACTCTAAGAAATATATAAATATTTTATGGACAGAAACCCAAGTATCGCATACATCTAATACTAATATTTGGCAACTAAAACCATACATATATTGCGTATTTAGAATGATATATATATATATATATATAAATTATAATTAATTAATTAATAACAATAGGCTTATATATGTTAAGGTCAGCATATATGCTAGCTGTAGTAATTTGGTTTTCATTTTTCTTACGGTACTATATATTATTATTTAATTTTAAATACATTTTGACTACTTGCAAAATCTAATGATCAAGCTAGGCAAGCATAAAACACCTTTGTCGCTTTGTGACGAGTAGAAGCACTTAGCTTGTTGTTAAAGTGCCAAAAGAGGAAAAAAGATCATACATCATTCAACGCTTGTTTATTTTATTTTGGTTGAAAGTTAGATATATAAAGAATAGTAGTTGAACATAAAAACTACTCTTAATAATAATCATGGTATACGTATCAAATGTGTTAATTTTCATTAAATAGTATAGTCTTAATTTGTCCATATCGTTCAAGTTATGATTGCATGACTACTGTCTAACCACCATTAATTAATTTGTATATCTATATCTATTTTCACTTTGTCCAAAACTCTACTTTTTTATAATATATGATATTTAATAATTAATTGTGTTTTTTATAATATAATTTCCAATTTTAGTTGAAAATAGAAGGAAAGTACTAGTAATTTACCGACAGTGGAGGACTCGAAGGTGGTACTTCCACCTTTAACGCTCCGGCTTCCGGTGATGATTGTGTTTTTTCTTCCATCTCCGATAAACATAATGTTTGTTTTCCCCGACGGCACTTCCACATTTTCCCTGTACACCCCGGCCTTTATCCTAATCACGTACCTTGTGCTGCTCTTGGACGGCGCCGCCGCCACTGCAGCAGCCACCGTCTTGTAGTTTCCACTACCATCGGCAGCAACCACCACGTTTGGAGTCACCGTACCTGACTGTAACAACTTCCTGTCTTTACCAGATAACCATTCCGGCCAGACGCTGTCGGTCTCTTCCTGTTCTTTCAAGTTTCTCCCGTTGAGCTTCATTTCATTAGCCAAATCAGTGTTGGTCATATTACAAATCATGGAAAGTGCAATGCTACACATTTTCTCAACTTTCTCTTCGCTTTTTATTAAATCTTTACGGACTTTTTTATCTGCACCGTCGTGAGAGAATCCGTCGAGACAAGTTTCCTGGTCGGTTATAGCGGAGCTCATTAGGGTTTTGAGATCCTCCGCGTGTTGCTTAAGTGATTTCTTGGTGCGATACTCCTCCAGTCCTTTTGTGACATCTCGAAGTTCTTCTAACGTCTCGGAAACCATTTCGAGACAATCATGAAGTGCACCGACCTCACGTGTGGTGAGACCTTTACGATGAGTGAGCTTCTGTATCTTGAAGTAGCTTTGTTGTACGGCTTTTGTTGTGATATTAACAGCAACCTCAATTGCGTCTTTTTGAGATTTGACTTTTTTGGTGACATCAGGATGGCTGGTGATTGTGGAATAGCATAATTCTGGGTATAATGTGGTGCTGCATGATGATTTTACGATGGAATGAGCAGTCGAAGATGTGACACTTTGTGGCTCATCGTTGTGGCCGTGGGAGCTGGAGTTTCGAGATTTAACTCCGACGACAATGCCGATTAAAGCTGAGGCTAAAAGGATTGAAGCAAAAGCGGCTACAAGGAGCTTTTTTCTTTTGTTGGAAAAGTTACGAGCGGAGTCCAAAACTCCGGCCAAGAGATCATTGAACCGGCTCATGATGACGTACGATAAATTTGAAAGAATGTGGTGAAGCTTTAATTAGCTAGGCCGGGTTGAAGAAAATAGTTGAATGCATGTGTGCTTTTATTAACGGATTACAAATTAAAATACTCTTTTAATTTGAGGTGGCTACGAAAATTTTATTATTGGGTCTTAAAATATCATATGAATTTGATTTTCATTCATTATAATATATATATAATAATGGTAGTTGAATATATACATATATATATATATATATCTCTTTAGAAAAAATATATAGACGATTATCACTTATTTGTAATTAGGAAACCTTTTCTCTGTTTAATGATCATAGATAATGAGAAAACCATGCATATCTATCAGACTCCTCTTAATTAATGTGTTTTTCTTGACTCTGCTTTCGATCATGTTTTATTTTGTAACACCACTTTCTAATTTTGAGTGTACTAATTTTGTGTCACTTGTGTTATTTAAGTTATTTTCAAACTGACACAATGATAACACAACGTTAACAATCCTAACTATATCATTTTAATTTATTAGTCTCACACTTTATTTTATTTTTATTTTTATCTGTTTCAGTTAAAACATTAATTGAAAAGTCAAGTTTAAATACCAACTTGCATATGATCGAGTGGTCCAGCTTTCAATCTAGATTCTTAGAAAATACCTATTCTACCCTCGAGTGTACGTACCAACTTGCATATAGTGATTTCAATTAAACACTATATATTAATATTAATATTATTACTTACTTCTTACCTATGAGTTTTTGGTAAATTTGTAACTAGTAATTCTGATTAAACCGTTCACTAGCTTGTTTCAAAGTTCGACGTGCAAGTTTTTTGAATATTATAACTTAGCGATTAGATTGAAAATTAGGCTGGCAATTTATGATGATGGTGACTCGATCATGCAGCCTCCTAACCCTAACATGGAAACACTCTAATTAATTAATGATTCATCCATCTAGCTTCTGTTAGAATTTGAAATTCAGCGATAAAGCCAACAATCCATTAATTGTGCCAAAAATATGGTGGGGTCCAGTTTATCCCTTTGTATGATTTGCTTTTATCGTGTTCGCCCATGTGATTTTTAGGTGAAGCTTTTGAAAAATGGGTTCATAATTTAATAAGCAATTAGATAAATAAATAAATAAATATGTATGATTTCTAATTAAACTTTAGAAAAGCTTATTTAAAGCCAAAGTGATATACAAATCTATCTGCCTTTATTCCAAAGGGAAAGCCAAAGTACTGACATACAATATGGGGATAGTAGTATAAAATTTATGTACTATCCCTTGGTTTATCTTTTCAATAATTTTTTTTATATTTTATATTACTTATTATCCTTTTAACTTTATCTTATGGGTCCATCTAAATATACACCTCATTTTCACTATTTGAACACAAATAATAATGTAATCATTAAAATATTTTGACTAATCATTTTCACTATATAAGCCCATATTAATTAGCAATCATTAGTGTATTTGACTTAATCCTTAAAGTTGTCTTAATAATTACACTAGTCATTAAATAATGATCACTTTATATTTTTTTTTATTTTGTATTTTATCTTTACGTTTTTCATCGTTTTTAACGTTCTTTTTTTGTTTTACTTCGTTTTTTACATTTTTCTTCATCTTTTTACGTTTTTTCGCGTTTTCTTCGTCTTTTTTACGTTTTCTTCGTCTTTTTTACCTTTTTCTTTGGTTTTCTTCGTTTTTTTCATTTTTTACGTTTTGCTTCTTTTTTTTTACGTTTTTCATCTTTTTCTTCGTTTTTTTACGTTTTTATTCGTTTTGCTTTGTTTTTTTTACTTTTATCTTTTTTTTCTTCGTTTTTTACGTCCTCATTTGTTTTCTTCATTTTTTTTACGTTTTTTTCGGTTTTTTTCGTTTCTCTTCGTTTTTTTACGTTTTGTTTCGTTTTTTTTTACGTTTTTTTACATTTTTTTTCTTTTCTTTACGTTTTTTTTTTCATTTTTGTTTACGTTTGTAATATACTTTATATACGTATCCAATTTAACTACGATGCATTGTAAAAGTTTATGCATTATATTATATAAACATGATGCACTCAGACTTATATGATAATGATGTACCATATCTTATAAATATGATGCACTGAATTTTTAAAACTTACAGAACCATGATGCACCATATCTTATAAATATGATGCACTGAATTTATATGATTACACGTAAAAAAGGTAATAAAAACTTAAAAATCGAACAAAAATGAAAAAAAATGAAGAAAACGTAAAAACGAAAAAGACATAAAAAAACCCTTAAAAAAACGAAGAAAAAATGTAAAAAAAAAACGTAAAAAAACATGAAAAATTAAGAACGACATAAAAAAATGAAGAAATACGGAAAAAACATAAATTAACAAAAAATAACGTAAAAAAAAACTAAGAAAAACGTAAAAAGAGAATAAAAACGTAAAACAAAATGAAGAAAAACGTTAAAAATGAAGAAAAACGTAAAAACGTAAAAAAGCGAAGAAAAACGTATAAAACGAAGAAAAACGTAATAAACGAAAATTCATTTATGTGACGCTAGATGAAAATTCCCCAATCCCACCAAATCACCCAGAATGGAGGAGATACAAAACTGAGGCCGCATCCGCATTGGAAAGTATATATTTAAGCCGATAACGCATGTATACTGAAATTAATCAGAATGAAAGACAAATGTAATCACGACTCTTTATTTTATAAAGTTAGTACAATTATTACATGTTTCTATTTTTTAAATGCGTGATTTATTTTCTCGTTAATTATTTGTATTCCGATAACACACCGACAAAAATATATAATTTTAAGAGTGAAATAATTAGGTACTAATAATTATTTAGGTGAAATAATGAAAAGACAAAATACAAAATACAAAATAAAATAAAAAAAGATAAAGTGATTATTATTTAATGATTAGTGTAATTATTAAGACACTTTTAAAGATTAAGTCAAAAGACACTAATGATTGCTAATTAATATAGGTTTGACTAGTGTCCATTTAGTATATTTAGTGTTCATTTAGTAGCACCCTTATCTTATGTATACTCTGAGTCATTATTCATATGAAAACGACACTTGAAAATTAATACATATCATTTCCCCATACAATATTATTAATAATGGTTATGAAACTGTAAGATTTCTCTAGTATATTAATTAATGTTAGACAGTATATATTTATCAAAAATATTTATCTTGATCACAACGTTCGAAGGTGATTAAAAATTAGTTCTCGAAAACATATAGGAATATATTTTCAAAAGCGCAAACACTATTATTTATAATGAAATCCTATATTCTAGAAAGTTCTAAAATAATGTTAACTAGGATATAAGAATTTAAATCTTTTGTGGCATCCTTACTAACGTGGACCAATAAGGTGGCCGACCAAAGTAATGGAGTATTCATGCAAATAACACATATATAATATTCTCTTGCTACAACTTGTCAGGTATTGTCGAAAAAACATAAAAAGTGTGTGTTAGACGAGCTCAGAAAAACTGAGCCATAAGTTCAAATTGCACTAAGCGGATATTGCTCTTCCAGTGAGACTTGTTGCGATGATTCCATCCTTCTACGGGAACAAATGAGACCGGTTTTATTTGGGTGATGTATATGCATATTATTATATATTAAATATAAAACCATTGTAGTTAATTATATAATCAAAGAAAATCATGTAATTTGAAGTCGCATGATACATGTGAGGTGTTAATTTCATTAAAACACGGGAAAGTAAAGATGTATATTTGACCATAATTTCAATTATTTGTTTGGGAGATGATTTTGAATTCAAAATAGATAATTAAGGGTTATAGAGATACTAATAAAAGAATAAGAAACAAATCATGGAGGGGTATGCGCAAATTAAGATGCGCTTTTAAAAGTTGTACCCAATTATCACTTTACGTACCTTACCAAACTAATTAATATGCAGTTTATTTATTCAATAAAAAATATAAATAAATAATAACAGTATATAATGAAAACCCAAAGACGTTAATTATTGCATCTCTTTTTATTAGATGGTGAAACTTGATATTGCATTGTTCATTGTGCTAGCTAAACAAAATGGACACTAAGGATGACCTTAAATCATAAAGTTTCAAATAACATACCAACTTTATTGATTTGTTTACTGATAATAAACTTAACAGCGCTTGGAATTTTTCTTTTCCTTTCTAAATGTATTCTTTCAAATTGAGCCCAAAGGTTAATTCTTGCCAATGCCTCGGTTTTCTGTTTGTTCTTGAGTGTTTCTTTGGCTCATATTTTTTTACTTTTTATTTTTATGGTTAGAGCTCGAACATAATCAGGAACTTACGTAAAGTTGTTAAAGAAAGTTACAAGTGCAAACGAGAAACCGAAGCCAGTTTCTAAAAAAGGGTAAAATCGATGACACCACCAAAACTTATCTACTTATTGTCCGATTCAATTTGGTATGTATTAAATTCTTGGGTTTTTATGGGTAATTAAGTTTATATTTGACTATACTATTTAAGCATATGCATAGCCAAACAAAGTCAATTGGGCATGAACCGTACGTACACTCTGTACAACTCCAAACCATACAAAACATCTCGATTGCAATGAAACATGATATATATATATATATATATGGTCTCATCCAGCTCTCTGCCAATGAGCATCCATATATAGCATGGTATATGAAACATGATATCTATATTCTATATATATTTTGTACTAATTAGAATTTTTTTGTACATGTTGCAGTACTAGGCTACTTTACTTAATTGTTTTGAGATGGATATATATGGCAGAAACTCGTGGGATAATTACGTGGCCAGCATCATCGTATCATGTTGCATCCATATCCAGGGCCACACAGATTACATTATACCCATTTATGCTTTTATTATCCTATCCTAACGAATGGATGTCTTTTACTTTCAAGATTTTACATTCGTAAACAGAGTTAATAATAGTTTAAATTTTTCTATTTTAATCTTTATAAAATTTTTTAATGTTTTAACGTCTTACATTATAAGTTAATTTGTTTGACCATTTATAATAACTTTTTTCGATAACTGATAAAAGGTTAAACAGATATCACTAATGATATAGATACAGGGTTAAAAATGGTTTATTTTTAACTTTCATTAAATTTCCAGTTTAACTCATTAAATTCTTTTCCTTATAATTTAATTCTTTAACTTAGTGTTTATTAAATTTTATAATTTATTGTTTAAAATACATTTTTAAAAGCTATATCTACTTTAAAAAATCATGAGTTAATAGATTATTTACATGTTAAATGTTTAATTATTTTAACAACGGATAAATAAATCTATATCTACTTTAAAATATATGTTTTAAAGCTATATCTGGTGACATTAAATGCCTTTACTTAATTCATTCATGTTTTATGGAATCGTGGATCGAGTTCATTCTATATTTACAATTATGTAGGTTGACTCATGCTTACGTTTGCGAAACTGAAGACAATGATCTTTTTGTAGTTCATAAGACATGATTTTTTTGTACGTTTTCTTTTGCCTATGATATCGTATATTATATTATATATTTAGACATCGTCACTCTTCATGAGATATATGTAAACAAAGTTTGGAATTTTATAATGTCTAAAGCTCGTTAGTAGCTGAGTACGTACTATAGATGAATGTTTTTTTGTACAATTAAATAAAATATAATATATATATATATTTTAGAACGACGAGTTAGTACACAACTATAGTTAGTGATCCGATTCCACGGTACTTATTCAGAAGGTAGCGCTTGCCAGCCTCGAATCGACGCATCTATGGGGCAGAACCCTACAAATTCCCACTAAGAAGGAAAACGCCCATGAAGAGACTAGAATCTGAGACTTCTCGCATGAGGAAACAACCTCCCCAAGAATACCCTTGGTGGCCAACTGAGCTAGCCTAGTTGATTAAATAAAATAATATATTTATCGATATAATCTTTGGGTGTAGTAGGTAGAAGACCGAAACGTTAATTTTATTTTTTATATATTTATTTTATATGAAGAATGAAATGCAAAAAGATTATGTGTGGAAGAAGATATAAAAATTGAAAGAAGAAAAGAAAAAGACATGCATTGCATGTTGTGATATGTTTTAATTATTCGAAAAGAAAAGAGTGTTAATCCATTCGATTCGATTATTCTCAAATTAATATTCTTATTCTTTCGCGTATGCGATTCTGGGTATCTTTTAGATTTGTATTACAGGGTGTCAAAGTCTTAACACTAACATGGTTCGGATTGACAACCACAAAAGGGGTCTACAAATTAACATCTAATAACTCCAACCAAGGTCATTTTTGAACAAGTTTTAATATAGGTTGTCATTTGTCTTGTGGGCGCAATCATTAAATTAAAGAAAAAGGTAATATGTGATTGCGCTTCTTATGGTTTCGATCATTGCTGATTATATATTCCGTATGTCTTCTTGTAAATCGTTGTTTGATTATTAACCAGCAACCATCCTGAGGAGTGAGGAAGTATGTACGCGAAAAATAATGTTGACTACAGACTACGTGTTACTGCATGTCAATATACATGTATGCATGTGTATACCATGTATATGTATGTATCTTTGTAGTATGTATACGCCGTGTTTATTATGTATAATGTGGTGTTCGGTAGCTAGCTAGGTAGCCAGTGGTTACAGATGGAAAACAAAAAAAAAGAGAGGAATATAAAGTAAGTGTAACTGAAAATAGCATACCAGTACAATAGTACTTAATTAAATATCTTAATCGATCATACAGGATGTATAATATTTGTTTGCACCGACAATCGTGAAACATGCTTTAAATATTTAAAGTTTTCTTTTATTATTTTTTATTATATTATTTTTTATTATTATTTATTATCTAGAAAGATAAATATCTACACAATCTACTATCACAAGTATATATATATATATACATACATTGATATATGAATATATATATAAATATATCAATTTCAAGACTTAAACTCATAATCTCATGATGAATATGTATGTATCTTATCTTCTATATTTTAAACATTGTTTATCTTATAAGAACAGAATAACATATTTCCCATCGTACTTCCCATTATATTTTATCCAAGTGGTAATTAATGACCGGGAGAAGATGACAAATGTAGACATAATGTCTTGGTTGATATATATTATGATACGATGGCATTTTCAAGTACTTTCTCGTTCATTAACAGCACATGTGTTTTTCAACATTTTAATTTGTACAGTTATATTATTCATTGTACAAGTAAACGTCTATTACCATATATACTATTTCCCGTCCCCTGAATGACATTTTATTTGGCTCGCTACGTCGTTTTGTTTCATTTTTGCAATTTATATTTAACATATAGATAATATCTTTAGCAAAACAATAACAAAAGTTGCTTTAGTCAAACATGGTAGGCGAGAATGAATGAGTTGATGAACAGCGGCTCTCATGTTCGGTTCTTTGCCATGCAGTTTTAAATTTTTTTCTTCCGTTTGTTTTCTCTATCTTCAACTCATTTCTTTTGTTATTCCTATACACTCCACTTTCTTTAAAAACGATGTTCCTTATTTTATATATAAATTAGATTAGATTAGATTAGATTAGATTAGATTAGATAGATCATGGTCATGTATATAGGCCTACATACATATTAAAAATAAAACTTACTCTTAGTTTAAAAACATATTTCTATAAAATTTAACTTTTATAACATCTAATTATAATTATTTGAAAACAAGTTAAAAACATATACTGAAATATAACGACACTGTAAACTGGGTGAAATACGTTGGAGTAAATATCGATTGCTCAGGCAATATGTAAATTGTATATTCAAGAACAAAACTGAAAATATTTTTATTTAATCGGTGTTTGATCCTAATGAAAAATAAAATGGCTAGATTGAATATGAGTAAAAAGAAGCCTAACTTTCAATATGAGGCTGAAAAAAATAATTTTTAATCCTTCCTATTTGTTTACCGGCCTCAGTTACGATCATTGCCCCATGGGACATTGTTGTTTTCATCGCCGGAAGGGGGGAAACTATAAGATGAATTTGTTTGAGTGGGGTTGAAGAGAGTGTTAAACCATGAAGTGAAGTCGGCAGGACTTATTAACGCGTCAAGAACGTTTTTGTTTTTCTGTTGCTAAATAATAGGGGGGGGGGGGGGGGGAAATTAGGGTCGTTTGTGACGGAGATGCGGTGGCGATTAGTGGTTGTGTCGGTGAAGGTGAAAAGAGAAATAGACATGAACAATTTTGAGGTTTTGAATGTGAGAGATAGAGTGAACAATTTTGAGGCTTTTGAATGTGAGAGATAGAGAGAAGGTTGAGTTTTGATTTTAGCAGTGTAATTAGGGGTGAGTAAAAGCCAAACTAAAAATTGAAAAAAATCGAAAAAACTGAACCAATTTAAAAATTGAAAGGTTTGGTTTTCGAATTTCTAAAAACCAAATCATTCGGTTTGGTTATGGTTTTCAATCTAAAAACCGACCAAAAAAACCAAACTGAACCGAACTTTTAAAATATCATATATATAAATACATATATACAAATATGTATACAACATGTATATGTATGTATATTTAACTATTTAAAGTAAAATTTTGGAATCATTTATAATATATATAGAATATATGTGGATAATATATACATATATATGCATATAAAATGTATATTTATAAAAGTATTTGACAAATAAGCTTAATTGGAAAAATCGAAAAATCGAACCGAAAAACCTGAAAAACCGAAAAAACCAAAACCGAAATAACCAAACAGTTTGGTTTTTAAAAATCCAAAAACTAAAATTTCGATTTGATTTTCAGTTTTAACCAAAAATCGAAACGAACTGACTCATGCTCATTCCTAAGTGTAATACACGTATTGTAAAATTAGGGAATTTTCATCCGCGTACTTCCTTTTCAAATGACTTACTACATGAGTACATGGTAGCACTATTTCAATTTAGCATTTTAATTTATCTAAAGAAAAATGATACTTCTATATCTTTTATTTATCTATTTTTATTATTTTTAGTAAGTCATTCATACTTACATATCTAATTTTTTTTATACTAAATAAAGAGTTTATTAATTGTACCATAAAAAAATATTGTTAGAAATATAATTGGAGGATTTAACTTATTTTATTATATGTAATAAGTTAAATCCATCATATAAATTTGTTGGTATTAACATTGGGATACAAATACTCAAGTGTTTGTAATGATAATTAAGCCTTTTAATATTAATCCGTGTATGTATGTGTATTGACAGTTAATAACACTTACTTTCTCTCTCAATATTCATACTTTCTTTTCAATCAATAATCTTGAAATTCTCAATAAACTCGATGAATGATGAATGATAATCGAACGGGCCATTTGTTAACATTGTTCATGATGAATGATAATTAATATTTTTCACAAAGAATGTTAAATCTAAAACTATTAGATATATCTAAAAATGTTAACGAACAATCCATATTAATTTTCCCTTCTTATTTATTTAATTCTTCGTGATGATTATCCCAATATTTAATAAACTCAAAACTATTAGATATATCTGAAAAAACGCAATTAATGTACATTAACCAAATCAATTTTTTACATGTTTAAGTTGAATTTTAATTTAATAAGTAAAATGATATTTATTAAATACTTATGAATATATGCTCTTAGGTATAAATTAGCTCAATTCCTTTAAATTTTTGTTCTCATATTTTTGTATCTCCCAATTTCATAACTGTAAAACATTTTTCAAACATCTGTTTCCACAAAATACTCTTATATACAAATTTCTATGGGTAAAGTCTTTTCTTCCTTATTTTCCAAAGCTTCGACCCCGTTTCTTCTAAACAGAGTCTCCATTTGTTACATATTTTTTCTTTTTCATTTTAACATCAACATAATACTATCATGAACAGAAAAATGATTTTCGATAACAAACAAAGCAGGACCAACAACCTTCATCTCATTTTGTGTACGGATTTGATTTGAATTATCTTTCATGTAGAGATTTGATTTGACTTACCTAAAATAGAGTTTAATTTATTTGGTGAATTTTCAAATCGTGAGAATACTTTGTGATCAAGTTTAACTTGGGAAATAAGTTAGTTTGATGGACAAGTAGTTTGTTACCTATTGATATAAAAGTTGTGTGTGGGGATTATGGGGAATAAGGTCTGATGAGAGTTGAATTGTAAGTCTTCTGTCATCTTGTGCGATGAGTGATTCAGTAACGTTGAGGTCGGCTTCATTATCATAGCTAGCTAGCAAACATCCACGTAATGCGATGGTTCGTGTGGTGGTGATCATGATAATGATAGAGTGATGAGAGATTGAGAGTATGTATATATTTTGAAAGTTTATTGTATGTTTTTTGTGTTTATATATTTATATTTATGGTAATAGAGTGAAATTTGATTTATATATAGTAATAATAATAATAAATATTTATAGAAAGTATAATTGTTGAAATGATACTCGTACCCTACTACCCTAAGACACTCAAATTTCTTATCGCATACCAATGTGGGATGGGTTGTTACAAACTCCCCACTTAAAATCCCGACGTCCTCCTCATACCAAAATATAACCAGGGTATGCACGAGCCGCGTGCCGATCACACAGTGAAAGGCTATGGCTCCAATACTATCTAATGCCCTCCAAAGTCGAAAGCAATAGACTACTCGAGTATTCTTTAAGTTCAATTAAAACTCACAGTAGAAGGATATTAATATAGCTTATTGCTTTAAACTTATAAGAAACTCAAATTCCTTATCACATATTGACGTGGGATGAATTATTACAAACACACTTTAATTTTTATCATATTCATGTCACCACGTACAAATTGCTTGTGGGTTTCGTTTTAACAGTATAATAGTATAAGTAGATTGCAATTTCTATCGGTTAGCAAGATTTATCAAAGTGTTGTTTTTGCTCCGTATTTAACAATCATTTATACACAACTTAAAGCTCGTGTTATGTAATTCCCTGACCATTTAGAATATTTATCTAATGATTGTTTTTCTTCAAAACCATAACTAGCTATATACAATCTTTAAATTCAAATGTTAAACACTTTTATCAGTTAGACCCTAACACGCTACTATTTTCATGACATGAGAAAAATATTAACAAAAATATTTGATGAGGCTAATTGAATAAAACTTAAAATTTAATTGGTTCATGTATTAAATTGTTAAAAACTTCAGTTTTTTAAACAGGCTACTCCTTATGATATCTCACCTCAACCCCTCAATCTAAGAGCATAATGTTTGGTGTGACTAATTAAATGAATCTAAAAATTTGATTATTGCATGTATTAAATTGTTGAATATAAAGAGAAAGAACAAGTAAAATCGACGTGTGAAAGCGTTTATGGTTACAAATTTAGGCATTAATCAAACATTAAATAATTGTTGTTGTTAGAGTTTTGTTGTTGAGTCGTTTCGATTATACGAGTGCCCGTATATTTATGGCACGTGGAGGTCCCTTATGTGGACCCATTAATGCCTCAAGTGGTCAGCCTTGATTGTTTCTATACTTAGTTTTATCACACCTATGTGGAATTAATGGAAAATTAAATTATCACCTATTTGGAAGGATATTATTTTATTTTATAGTCAATTTTATGTACGTGAGTTCTATTAAAAACGGTTAACAGACAGATTGAGTATTAAACTTTACTTAAATGTTCACTTTCATTAATCATTTTCATTTCGATTCGATTGGATGAACAAACTTCTAAAATTATTCAACAAGATAATCTATCTAACGAAATTCATTCATCAAGATAAACTATCTTAATGAAGTTTATTCATTTACATGAATCGGCCGATCATGTAAGTAAACATTTTAGAAGTTTGTTATCTAATTGAATCGAAATGAAGATGGTTAATGAAAGTGAACATTTGAGTAAAGTTTGATACTCAATATGTCTATTAACCTTATTGAAAACTATTTCATAAGATTGGTTTCTATATGACTCTATCTTGTCTCTATAATAATAACTATATAACCAAGTTTATGTGATGTATTTTTCTTTGTCATATTTTGTAGGTTATTTAGTAATAACGTCAAACTAGGTCATCATTCCGTGATAACACTGGACGAAATTAATTTTTATAAATAAATAGAATATTGTGGTCGACTTGTGACTAATTTTTTTATATAGTTTATAGACCCGCGATAAGAAGCGACTAATTTAACTTTTATAAATGTATAAAATATTTGATCGATTTTTTTATATAGTCTATAGACCTACAATAATGCGGGACGAATTTAATTTTTATAAATGAATAAAATATCGTGACCGATTTTTTTAATTTTTTATATGGACGATTTTTTTATATAATTTACAATTTAAATAAATACATCAAATATTTAAGTGACCAAAATTGAAATTATAAGAAATAAATTAAGATCGTTGGATCACAAATGATGAAAAACAAGAAAGAGCATAAATTTCTTCATCATGTCATCTTTTAATTATATATAAAAATTAACTATAAATACCGATGAAGAATCACATACGTGTATTTATATTGTGGTGTAAATAATCTATTATGAAATACTATTTTATCGTAATAACTTAATATTTAAAATATTTGTTTGGAATTTTTAGGATAACTTTATACTTTTAGTATAAATTTTTGGTCTAAACGTTAAGAGTAAAACATTGTCAAATGATTTATTTAACCTTTAAGTTTTGGATTGGAAAAAGAACAAATCAAACAAACTTTATTATGTTAGGCCATATCCAATGAGTACGTTGGTTTGAACACCGACATGCATCGGTCGATCAACGGGGTTGGCACCGTCGCGTCGATTTGATGCGTTACTTTAGCGACGAGGAAAGAAGTTGGGTTGGTGTGTGTGGGCCCGCTTGATTTTGATTTTTTTTTCTTTTCGAACATTAATGGATCATATAAATAAAAAAATTCAAAATTTATATCTGTTTTTAACGAATACGTATCCTTTTTTCCAAAATAAAAAATATTATTTTTTTTAACATATTTATCTTACCCCAAACACACTATAAATACACATACAACTAAACTTCAATTCACATCCACTTTCCTTCATCTTTTTATTACATTCAACTACATTATTTCACCCCACCATTTTATATAATTCATACACTTTCACTACATCTAACTACATTATTTCACCCAACCATTTATATAATTCACACCCAACCATTTATATAATTCACACACTTTCACTACGTCTTTCTATATTCAACTACTTAACCATTTTATATAATTCATACACTTTCACTACATCTTTCTACATCCAACTACATTATTTCATCCAACCATTTTATATAATTCACACACTTTCACTACATCTTTCTATATTCAACTACTTACTTTCCACCTAACTATAATTCACAAAATGCCTAAACTGCACCATAATAACTCACAACTGAGACCTAGTAATTTTTTTTAATAACTTACTCAACACAAATATATATCCTCCAAATTCACCGGCATTTTCGTCTTCGACGGGTCAATTTAGTAATTCGCCAACTAACTTTGATTTTTACCAAAACCAACAATTTTCATTCCAACAATTTTCACAATACCCACATCAACAATTTCCATTCCAACGAAACCAACAATTTTCATAATACCAACCCCAACAATTTTCCACCAACAAACACCACTTTCACAACGTCAATACCAAAACATACAATCACCACCACGCGAAGGCTAACAAGACAAAGGCGAAGACGAGGTCCAAACTAACCCGAAACAAAAAAGAAAACAAGTCAAATGGACCGACAACGAGTGTAAAATATTGACGGAACGATGGGTTGACGCTTCTCAAAGTTCTATCCAAGGAAACTCGCAAACGGAAGCTAGTTTTTTGAGGCAAATCGAACGCGCCTTTAATTCGTTATTTAGCGAGAAACACAATAAAGATCAACTAACCGGTGAAGATTCGAGCCTCGTGCAAGCGGAGTCCGAGGCGAAGACGTTTTGAGGGCGACTCGTGACCACTTCAAGCAATAAGTAGGGCGAAACTTCATTTACGAGCAAGCGTGGCTCGTACTAAAAGATATCCTGAAGTTTTATGATGATTCCGTTGTCGCCAATCGGAAACGAGTAAACCGAGAATACGCGACACCAATAAATCTTAACGAGGATGAAATCGACCCGAATCCCAAAGAAACTGACCCGCTTGCTAACAATATGCAAAGGCTCTTCCAAAACGACCAGCTTCGTCGTTTACCCGGTCGAGCACCTAGTCGGAAAAGTCAAAGAAGTTCGGGATCATCGGATGCAACATCTTCAAGGCATTCCTCCGACGCGACCCGGGCGTCAATTCAAGCATCCGCGCAAATGCAACAAGAAACGTTGACAATGATTAAGGAGACTCCGAAACAAAAATTGGTATTGAAAGCTTGGAGTTTTCTCCAAAAACCAATACCCACTTGCATACGAAAAAATGAACTAAAACTACTTGAAGAAGTTCGGGATAAAGTCGTAGCCAAGTATCAACATGATTTTAAAATAATGTTTGGTGATGACGCGCCACAAAGCGAGTTCACTACTTCCGATGAAAACTAGATTAGTTATTTAAATTTAGCTTGTTATTTTAATTATCGTAATGTTTAATTTTAATTTATGTAATGTTTAGTTTTAATTAATTAATGTAATGTTTTATTTTAATTAATTAATGTAAGATTTTTAATTGAATTAAATTTTTTATTTACATGTAAGTGGGGCCCAGAAATCAAAGTGACACACCCTGAGTTGATAGAGGTATATCAGTTGTGTGTCAGTTTAAGAGGTGATGATATGGCACTGACGTGTCTCAACTGACACAACCAGAGTTAAGAATGATCTTAGTTACACTCTTTATTATGAAAAAGAAAAGAAAAATCGTGACTAAAATAGATTAATTACACGATTTAATGAATAACTCATTTTAGTGCAATTTACTTAGTTTATATAAAAACAAAGAGGATTATCTTTAGACCATGAATAAAAACCTACATTCGAAATCGTCAACGGATTTATATGAAAAGAAAAGACACAAAATCTTATTAAAAAGGGGGATTGAAGACATACTTTCTCCTATTAAATACTTCATTATCACATGTCATATGATTTTTTGTAATTCTAGCAATTTCTCTATAATAAAAAATCAAACCCGTCGTAGTTATGTATTCCAACTAGAAGCACAGGTATTCAAAATCTCGTTTGAATCATCAATTCCAACCAAAATATTTTTAATCATACTTAATAACAAATCGAAATTATTCAGATGTATAGTTCACAACCTTATAAAAAAGCGACTAATGGAAAGATACAGATTTCAAATTGAAGACTTGAAGTACATCAACTGTTGCAATGAAAGTGATTAAGAATAACTACAACTGGTTGAGACCTTAACCAAGATGCCAAAAGGATAATGTTGTATTAGAAGCATATTCAATTGCGCCAAAGCCATTGTCAATCTCATAGAAAGGAAAGCTATGAATTGTCAAATGTAAGCTTGTTGACCATTTAAAAAAATAGATAGAAATCAATAATGTATCATTAAACAAATTTGAGGAGATTGTTAATAAGCAAAATGTTTCATATTTTTACCTATATGTTTACATTATTGTGTGTGAACAATAAACATTAGACAATACGGTCGTGGTGTAGTTAGTTACATGTTTAATTTGCTAAAATTACACATGTACAGAAAAATTCAATACTTATAATAGTATTGATAATCCATTTGTATCGCTAATAGAATTGTTGTTAATAACAATGCTTAGTATCTCTACAATGATAGTTTTTAGAGTTTGTATAAACTTAATTGATTTGTATAAATAGATCTTCGCTGCACAATTTTTTAATTCCCATATGTGATAACCACCATGTCTATGATGTACAAAAAACTCCAGAAAGCAATGGACAAATTATTATAACAATCAAAATATTCATACAATAGTTTTCGAACTAATTAAATTTGAAGGAACAGAGATATGACATATATGATATATAACTATAAGACAGCGAATCCACTTATATATCTTTTATTTTCGAGGCATCTTAAACACCATGCCAAATAATAAATCCAAGAACTTTTTCTCAAACCAAATCACACAATAACAATAATTACAATAATAACTTGGACTCATTCTTTGTTCCTTTGATTTAAGCTGCAATAATTACAATATTTAACTTAGGGTATCATCTTCAACAAATTCTGACAGGTATGACATACACTCTATCATGTGTTTACTATTTAGGCATCACTTCTTCTCATTATGCACAAGACACACAAAACAAATTAGTTACCTTTAAGAACCCATTTAAATATGGGTCCTTTGATATGACTTGTAGTCTTCCCTGATTTTGTTTTGTTGATTGGTTTAACACATTCAATCACAACATTAGCTTTTGATGGTCTAATTTTGTGAACCTTCTTACAGTTTACACCTTCATGATCTATTATAACATGATCATTTCAATTTGTTGATACTTTTAGGTTTTTGGTTGTAGCTGTAAATCTGTCCAAGCTTAGGCCTTTGTGTGGACTTAATATAGCTTTTGAATTATGTGTTTAACTTAAGCAATTGATTACTTAGTCTGTTAATGATCTCAGTATGTGCATGTACATGAGTCTATTTAGGTACAGATTGAGGTCTAAAGTTCACAAATTGAAAACTAAATTTCCCGGACTGAGAATTAATCTTTACATACTGAGAATTTGTTCTCTTGTAAGTAGAGGCTTTATTCCACTCCGGTTTGCAGCTAGCCCCCTCTGCTTCTTTCACATCCTTATCAAATTGGCTCTCAGTAATAGCCATATGACACAAATCTTCTTGCTTGTTATCATTAGATGATAGTGCTTCATCCATATACTCTTCAACAAATAGAGAATTCTCCTGCTTACTGGGATGAACGTTATTCTCCCTTTTCTTTGAATTTAGGTACTTCTTTCTCTACTTCATTGCTATATCTGTCATTTTATTAACCTGTGAAGCTTCAATAGACTTCACTTTACGCTCTACAATTATATCGGCAGTGTTACTACTCTTGTAACATCTAGACTTTTTAGGATCAAATGTACTTTTCACTTTGGATCTACCAAAAAATTTTCTTTTCTAACATTAGAGTGAGTAAAGCTAGTTCGTCTTTATGGCTCTTGTTTCTTCATCATCACCAGACTCATCACATTCTGAGTCCAGTTTAGGCATTTGGTAGTCTGCCCTAGAGTATAATTCCTTGTTTCTTCTGCTTATGGCAATGAGTGCAGCATCTGGATCCATAGCCATTCTTCTAGTGTTTAGTTCTTCCTTTCTTTGGATTATTCCAAATTTAACAGTAATCCATAGAGACCAGCTATATCATATTCATCCATTCTATCATGTACTACCAATGATGTTATTACCTTAGAAAATATATATGAGATAATATCAAGAAATTTAAGGCATATTTCAGCTTGACCCTTACTCACATTAACTCTCTCCAAATCATTGATTAATATTTGGAACCTAGTGTGAATATTAGTTAGAGATT
Source organism: Logfia minima (assembly GCA_963921325.1). Taxonomy (NCBI): domain Eukaryota; kingdom Viridiplantae; phylum Streptophyta; class Magnoliopsida; order Asterales; family Asteraceae; genus Logfia; species Logfia minima. The sequence continues at coordinate 279,499 of OY992771.1, read as the reverse complement.
CCTTAGGTTGTGCAAAGAAGTTCTCATAATTCCTAATGAGATTCTTCTTCTTTTGACTCTTAACTACAGTCACAAATTCACATTGGATGATCAATTGATCCCAAATTGCTTTTATAGTTTTACAAAGAGCAATTTTTGCAAAAATGGTCTCAATAACTGCATTCTAAGAATACTTTTGGCTTTAGAATCTAGATTATACAATTATTTATCTAAGTCTATCCAAGTACTCCTAAATGATTGATGCGGGCCCAAGTGTGGAGGATCGAGCCCTTATGTTTCTTGAGGCCCAACGTTGTGATAAACTGCCGTAGGCGGTTTACCCAACTTTCGGGCCCACATTGCTTTATTTTAGGAGTTATTGGCTTATTTATGGTTTTTTTCAATTTATGTGGACTTTTTTTTTGGGCTAGAGTCTGGCCCGTTTATCTTCTTTGGCCCATTCAAAATTTTGGTTGCTGTTTAGGGTTTGGAGAAGATTGTTGAACAGTTAGTTTTGGTTATTATGATATTTTGTTTTTCTCTTAATTTGAGTTGAAATAATTGTTAATTGTCGGCATTCGTGTGAATCAACGATAGTTAGAAGGATTGTTCTTGGCATTCAAGTGAATCAACAGGTCCAATTTGTGTTATCTCGTTTACAGTCTACATCAATGATTCAACAAAATTCTTAATAGAGATTATATTGCCATATGCATCTTTCAATGCTTCTACAATCTTTTCAGGAATATTAGGTCCTTCTCTAATCACACTAAGCATTTCATCATGAATGCTTGCTAAAGCCATTCTACCTTGAGTTTTCAGTGGGCAAAATTGGCTCCATTAAAAATGGGAATACCTTTTCGGCCATGACTACTGTTGTTCCCATTTGATTGCTTTTAAATGAGTGGTTTTGAATTTAACTTGATTTTTGGGTTCATTTTGATCGTTAAAGATTGTATATCTATAATAAAATCTTTATTTGCTCTAATACCATTTGTTAGGTCTTATAGTAGATCCCAATCAATTATTTAGTTCGTATAAACTCAGATTTCACAATATGTTGTATATCTATTAAATGAGCGAATGATGAGCAATTGACAATGTATAGCATAACTCGTATTTATAGTTAATTTACGATAAGGAAACACAATCTCCTCGTATCTCTAACTGATAGAGTATATTACCTAACATCAGGCATTTAATGGGATTTAAATCAATAAGAGTAAATTTCGAATAATCTTAACAAATAAGATATTATCGAATCTTTTGTATGTATCTCCAAATTCTCAGTTTGTAGTAGTATGAGTCTGTATGGCTTGACTCTGTCTTTGTTTGAGTCTGCATGGCTTGACTCTATCTTCACTTAAGTCTGTCTTCATTTCAGTATGTCTTGAGTTAAGTTTGTATTAGTTTGAGTTTGTTATACAGACTCAGACTGAGCATACATACAGAGTGAGATTCACAGACTTAAACTAAACAAATATACACAGACTAAGAAATACTTAGACATTTAACACTAAGTTATCTATATTCATATTTTAACTCAATAGATTTATAATTTAGATTTGATCATTGTTTTCCCAACATATACGATGATATACATTTTAGAGATATAAAGTGAAATTATTTATTCCGTTTGGTAGTTATATTAATCTGCTTGGCAGTATCCTTCTAAAGCTTGTTTTGAGTTTCTTGAAAGGATCTTTTCGGGTTGCATGTAAATCTTTCAGAGTCTCTCTGAAGATTGAAGAAACCAAATTCGCTATTTTTGATAGACAATACCATGCACTTGCTTCAACACCAGCAAGCCATAAACCAAGAAGAATGGCATGAAAGGAAGTAGCCAACATTGGTTAAGAGTACTGAGAAACCGTGTTTAAACCTATTAGAAGATCGATTAAATTTTTAGAGCAAGTGTTTGAAAGCATATGTTAGAGGTTTGTTTTTGTAGTTTAGTTTAGTACTGGCTAGTAATTAAGATCTGTATGTTTGTATGTATGTAGTGAGATCATGTGATGGATCTTTGACTGATATATATTCAAGATTAAGTACTTTTAATTAAAGAGTTCAACAGGGAGGTGGTGTGGTCACATGACACCCCATGTGATCATATTTTATTGCAGGTACTGTGTCTAACTTTGTTAATATTATTACATATATATTAGTGGCTTAATTAACATTGCACTTTAAGCGTGTAAGTGCTCAACTGCCAGCAGTGATAAAATTGTTTAGAGAAATAAAAATAAAAGTTCATTGGTAAGTGGTCGATTCCTTTTAACATTGTGAACATCCGGTGTAAGCGTAGGGTCCAAAATAAGCTATAGAAAATTCAAATGTCTTACACATCATGGTAAGTTGTGATATTCTTTTGGATTGTCAGGTATAAATGATACAAAGAAAAAACAGTATCTTATAATGAGCAAGTATCTCTTTCAACTTCAAAATCATACCCTTGTATATATAAAGTGTGATAACGTTGGTACTTTAATAGCATGGCTTCTTCTTCTTTTGCCCCAAAATATTACTAGTACTATATTATAGTTATGTCGTCACATTTTTGAATCAGGAGTAAATGAATTGCTGAAAACTAAATATAGACCATGCTACTAAGATGTCATAGACATGTTCCTGTATCATATGGTTATTTCGTATTCAACAATTGACAGTCAACTATAATTATCACATCATGGGTATTCAACTTCACTAGTGACAATCGACATTTTAAACTTCTGTTCATCACTTTCTTTGATTTTGCTGCTACGAACCAGTGAAACTAAACTTCAAATATAAAGTTCAATGTATTGTGTGAAAACTAAGCTGCATTATTTATATTATATTGTGATGGCCACTTCATTATCTAAAAGCTATATGTTGCATTTAAATGTTTAATAGTTAATAAAACAATATAAATTAAGAGCTTGTTTACTTTATTTTCCATTAAGTTACATATGGATATATTGGTATAGAAGCCTATATGGACTGGGTTAAAAAATGAATGGTTCCTATTTACGTTTTGTACTCAATAAATCATCTCAATAACATAAAATTACTATTTTACCCTTGATCTAAACAATATTATTTAAAAGGTCAAAGTATATATTGATACTCTCAACTTGGCTAATTAGTTCCTCTACTACCCTAAACTATTAAGAGTGCAATATGGTACCCTCCACTTGACAACTCGGTTAAATTAGTGCCTTTCACTCGGTTTGACTCGGTCACATACAATCACGTGACCTTAATTCTGTAAAGTCTCGACACATCTACGTTAACTATTCAAAACCCCTCCAAATTCTCAATCAAAGATTTAACACGGTTCGTCCACCTTCACTTTCCTGCAATTCAGTTTTTCCCGAGCAAAGTTCTTATCGCGATAAAACAAAATTAATAAATAGTGGAAGCTGGCAAATTAATAATAAAACGTGAAGTTTTGAGGAATAAGATAGACGGGGTAACTAGGTAAAAATGTCAGGAAAATGGGGGCAACACTTCTTTTGAGCATGACTGAAAAAGTCTTTCGGTCAGTTATTCAAAATCAGTAAGTCACGTGCGAACAAGTGCATTTGGTGACCGAATAATCTCCGTTGACAATACAGCCCATTAAGTGCCAACTAAACAACCTCTAACTTACATAAACACAAGATAATGCTAGCCTAGAAATGGTGACCGATGCAGGTTCAAGTGTGAAAGAACGGTTATTAATGTATTTCGAGATTCAAGATCGCGCGATCAAATGAGCTTTATAAAAAAGGCCATAACTTGGGTTGTGCTGCTCCGTTTTAGGCCCATGACCCGACGAATCGAAGCTTGGGCCGAGGAGCACGTTCCGGTAAACTGCCAATGTTGGTATACCCAACTTCCGGGCCCAAAAACCCATTATTTTATGAGTTATGGGATATTTTATGTTTTTTTCCCGTTTATTGGACTTTGTTTTTGGGCTAGAGTCCGGCACGTTTATTTTTTTCGGCTCATTCAAAATTTAGGGTGCATTTTAGGGTTTCATTGAGAACCTGGAACAATCAGTTATCCAATTACAGAAATTTCAATTTTCTTTCAATTTTGTGCTTCACAATTGAGTTGAATTATCCTGATTATTGGCATTCTTTTGAAACAACACTGATACGGGTGAATCAACATGTTCGATTTATATTATCTCATTCTTAATCTACATCAGTGACTTAGGAGTTGTGACTGTGACTTTAAGTTATTTGTAGCTGATGCATTTGAAGTAAGCATTTTGATTTTTCGGGCCTGAACCCGTGAAGCCGATTGTTTATTTGGTTGGTCTGGTTCGGCTTTATCTACTATCAGCTTAGATTAGGTGGTTAAAACAATTTCCAGTTAACGCGTACCGAATTAACCATATAACCCAAAAACCAATTATTTGAACACTTCTGAAGAAAGTTAATATAACATATTCTATAATAATCTTGACAAGATTATTAACTTTTAATATATATATATATATATATAAAATTGAGGATAAGATCATGATATAGATTAATTATATATATATAGCTTCCTTTTTATTAATGTTAATATACACGTAGACTTCCTAATCAAATCTCGTGCCCTCACTAGATCTTCCAGGCCACGACCTACCTTATCCCCGTATTTGACTTTAGGTAACTAACTGAATGTTGTAAGGGTCATTGTATCGCTCCGTTGACAAATAGTATCAGAGCCACTCAATTTTTTGACGACGAAGGGTTGGATGATATTTTTAACATTTTAGATTTTAATATATTAATATTAGCTACTTTTAATTTGGTGGACAATGAAACTTTAATTATTGAACAATCTGATAATCAAATGGAAGATAATTTTGATAATTATATCTCTGATGAAGATTTTAATTTTGATACATATGAAATAACTGATTCCGACTATGTTTATGATAATACAGATTGGGTTTATAATTCATCATAATGAATAATAGTAAATTTATATTGTTAGAAGAAACAGATGATTTACTGAAATTAGACAAGGATTTAGTACAAATACAAAAGACTATTATATATTATGGAGAAAAAGTGCTTAAAGAATTAGAAGAAATTCAAAATTTGATTAAAGAAAAGAATACAGATTTTAGAAGTCTAGAAAAACATATAGTAAGAACTCAAGACCCTTTAATAAAACAATTACTTGATATGAAAATACCTAAAGATTATAAAGAATGAGTTCTAGTTCAGAAACATAGATTTTTATTCCTCCTAATATAGACAACTTAGTAACAAAGATAGGTGAAAGTGACCTAACAGATAATTTTGTAAATGTCAAACCTGAAGTAAAACAAGAAGATTGGGTCCCTAATGTTAATGATATTCCTAGTAGCAGTAGTACACAAGCACCAATAAGGAATGAATTTAACAGGTCAACACAGGGATATGCGGCTATAAAAACGACAATGAAAAAAGATAGTAATTATAAACCTTATGAAAGCATGAAAAACGAACCAATTAATCCTTTTGGAATATATTTAGATATAGATTGTGTTAATAATACAGAAGAAGCTATTGACAAATGGGAAACGGCCTTAAGAATAGCAGTATCTGTAAATAAAATGGATATAGAAACTATAAAAGGATTCTTAGAAAGGACCTTAGTAAATAGTGCTTTAAGATATTGGCAAAACATACATCCAGATTTTAAAAGAACTATATTTGAAACAGATGACACCGTAGCAAACATATTAACAAGAGCTGTAGAGGCATTTAGATTAGAATTTTGTGGTGAAGGAAGTATTATAAAAGACCCCGCTACAGTCCAAAAATATTCCACGGCATTGTTAAGACTACAATTATGCGATATTTGTGAAATAGACAGGTATATATGTGTTTTTCAAGACTATTATTATCATATATACAATCAAGTAGAAAATACTACTAGTTATTTACCTTTATTTTTTGCAAAAATACCTGACCCTTGGGGAGAAAAACTAATAGATACATATAGCCCAGGTACCACTGATACTTTAGGAAAAAGATACATGTTATAGATAAAATAAGCGAATGGTGTGGAGACGCACTTTTAGCAAAAATGATTAGAGGTTTAAAGAAAAAAGTGTCTTTATGTTGTAGTAATCCTAAAATGCCTATAATGATAGGATGCGATAGCTCATATTACTATGGCAAAATAAAAAGAAAATATAAAAAACGAAGTCACTTTAGGAAAAGATATTTTAAGAAACGAAAAACTAGATATTATAAGAAAAGAGGTTTTAATCAAACTAATAAACCGACCTACAAGAGGAAGAAGAATCCTAAAGAATGTACATGTTATATTTGTAAAGAAAAAGGTCATTACGCTAATAGATGTCCCAAAAAGTTTAACAAAAACCTAAATATATTTGAATTAGATGATGATATAGAAAAAATGATAGATCATGGAGAATTTATACCTATAAGAGATTTTCAAGATATAGATTCTGATGAAAGTATTTTTATATTAACCGAGACAGAATATACTAGTTCTGAAAATGAATAATTTAGAGCTAGCAACAACAAGTATCATTAATATGGATAAAGATATTATAGATGTACAAGATGAGCAGCAAGGAGAATATAAACGAGAAATTTTGATAGATAAAAAGAAACTAAAACAAATTCAACATGAGAATTTTTCATTATCAAACTATTCAGGATTTAAGACAAACACTTTACAAAAATTAGGATTAAAATCCAGAAATCATAATTTATTCTATGGATTAAATATTCAAGAAAGAGCCCTTGATATAAATGTAACATCTAATAAAGTTATGATACCCTTATTATCCAAAAAAGATATACAAAGTAAATTACAAAGTATAAAACCAAATATTAGAAATACCCTCGGATGGGTTCATATTGGAGCAATTCAAATAATTATAAAATCAACATTTAAAGAAGGAATAGACACTCCAATAGATTTAGCAATAATGGATAATAGAATTCAAAATAGAGAAGAAGCTTGCTTAGGTATCTTGAGAGGAAACCTGCAATATGGAAAACTTAAATTTAATATATATCCAAGAATTTCATACAATATACAAGATAAAGATTTTGATAAAACATTAAGCTTATTACAGGATTTTAAGAGAAAAGATTTCTTCAAACAACACAATAGACCATATTCTATAACTTATGCAATTTCTTATGCAATATCAAATACACATCATTCAGATTGCTTTACAATAAAAGATACAATAGATTTTCCATTTTTGTTCAATGAAGTATGTCAAATTCAAATGCCTAATTTAGCCAAAATTGAAGAAATAGATAGCCGACCTCTAAATCTAGATTTACAAGACAAACCATTATTATTGTCTAATCAAATAACACCTAATATAAAGTTTTCAGACAAAAGAGTAATTAGTTATCTACATAATGGAAGAATTATTTCTAATAGATTTGACCATGTAATTGTTGAAAAAGAAGATAATTTAAAAAATTATAGGATACAAGGAGAATACTTTAATGGATTAAAATTTTCTAATGTTAGCATATTGATAGATACTGGAGCGAATGACAATTACATAAGTCATAAATTATGTAAACTGTTGGTGCACGTTTGGTGACAACAGCTCTTATTTTGTATTAGTTAGTTTTGTTATTAGTTTTGTAGTTAATAATGTAAATTGTTTATTAACTTAGCCTTTTTAGTTTTTAGTTTGTAAGTTCGTACGAACCTATATGTTCGTACGAACCTAGGAAGTTCGTACGAACATGTAAGTTCGTACGAACCTAGGACCAGTAAGTTCGTACGAACTTACTGGGTATAAAAACTAAGTTGTAATATTTCATTAGAAAGCTTTTTGGAATCAGTTATATTTGAATATACAGAGTTATCTTCGAATACCTACGAACTTACACCTTAAACACTTACAATTAACTTGTTTTATTGTTGTTTTGTGTATTATATCATTCCGCAAACTAATTTACGTTGCAATCCCGTATTGGATCCGTTCAAAGGGACCTTCAATTGGTATCAGAACATCAGCAAGCTTTTGTTGGGTTCGGGATTGATAAAACACAAGGAAAACAATTTTTGAAAGTGTTTTGGAAGCAATAAGTTGTACTTTTGGCTTCCTTTTGTGTTTGTGAATCATATTCATCTTGTTACATCAAATTTCAACGGTTGAACCTTTCTAGATCTGAGTTTTTGCTCAGATTTGAGATAGAACAGCAAGTTCGTACACATCAGAAAGTGTCGTACGAACCTACCCAAAATAGCCTTCGAACCTAGCCAGCTGTAAGTTCGTACGAACCTACAGCTTCGAACCTACTAAGTTCGAACATTTGAATTCATACGAACATAGATAGTATTCGAACCTACAAGTTCGAATAAATCTAAGTTCGTACGAACCTAGGGCTGTTGACTTCTGTTGACTTTTCTACTTTTCACTTTTGACTTGGAGTGCTAGGCTTTGGTTGACTTTATAAACATGTCTAACCTTAGTAAGCTACTTGAAATGGATCATGAGGTAGGTAAGTCTGCCTCTCCACCAAAACTTCTCAAGGGAGAAGACTACTTTTGGTGGAAGGATAGATTCGAGTCATTCGCAAAATACAATGACGTACGTATGTGGATCTGTATCATGGATGGATATGAGGCACCGACCTATGAGTTTGAAGGCAAACAAAGGGTAGTGCAGTATTCATCTCTGAAAGAAGAACAGAGAAAGATGTATGAGGCTGAAAACAAGGCTTTGTCTGCTCTAACTATGTGCCTTCCTCAAGAAATAAAGCACACCTTCAAGAAATACGACGTATCTAGAGAGCTATGGTTGACTCTGGAGAAGAGGTTTGAAGGAAATGAGCAGATCAAGGAAGGAAGAACAGATTTGCTTACCAAACAATTCTATGTTTTTAAGCATATGAAATCTGAGTCATTGGAAGATATCATTACAAGATATTATCATCTAATGACAGAGATGGAAAATGTTGGTCTTAGCTATACCAATTTAGTTAAGAATAACAAACTTCTAGAAGCACTACCGTCAAAGTGGGATATATATACTTTGATGATAAAAGAGAGTAACAATTATAAGACTCTCACGCTTGATGAAGTGATTGGGAAACTGCGTGTCTATGACTTAAACATGCAAAGGAAAGAAACTGGATCTGATCAGGTATAGGATCCCAGTGTTTACCACGGTAAACGAACTGATACCACTGCATCAACAAGTAGTGGTGTTACTGCATACCTTACTGTTGAGGCTGAAACAGACTCGGATGTCAGATGTTCTGGTAGCAATGTCTGTTACTTAGCCTCATCTGAAGACTCAGGAGTTGATAGGAAACAAAGGGCTGGGACAACAAATTGTTTCAAATCAATGCCAATGAGCATCAAGTTCGCCGAAGAGGAAGTAGCTCTACTTGCCTCTTTCATAGCTTCACATGAAAACTTCATCAAGGGAAAGATCATAGATCCCAAATTAACAAATGAGGATTATGATCAGTTAGACCAAGATGACTTAGAAGAAATCGATCTTCAATGGCAAATGGCGATGATTGCTCGAAGAGCTCAAAATTCATGAACCGGACTGGGAGAAAGTTTGTGAGTAGCAAACTAGGTTTCGATAAGTCCAAAGTTAAATGCTATAACTGTGATGGTTTCGGGCATTTTGCTAGGGAATGTCAGAGACCGAAAAGAGAACAAACTCCTGGTCAGAATGGATCTAGATACTACAGTCAAGGTTCCTCTGAAAACAATCAGAGCTCAGGAAGTAATAACACTTCAAGAGCTCTGGTGGTGCAATCTCAAGAAGGGGCATATGACTGGGGCACAAAGTCTGAGGAATCACAAGCATTCATGGCTTCCATCACTGAAGAGAAGGAGGAAAGCAATGCTGAGTCTAATTCTGAGAAAGAAACTACTACAGAGATGGAAGTGGATATACCAGCTGTTGAAGAAAGGATCAAGACCCTGAAGTCGACTGAAGAAATGAGCTCAAAGGACTTCGTTGCCTACATGGCAAATCTTGATGCAGATAGACAAAAGGTATTACTTAACTTAGATCTTGTAGTTAAGGCTTGTGTGCTTTGTACTAACTTTCAGGAACATGCTGAAAAGTTAGTGGAGTCATCTGATGTTATAACATCTCAGTTAAAAACCCTAAAAGAAGAAAACACCATTTTAAACATCAGAAACACTGAATTGATAAGTAAAGCAAAATCTGTTAAAACTGACATAAAATATTTAAAAGAAAAATTAAATGAGCAAAGTGTAATAAACGACTTGGCTCATGAACACATTTTAGAATTGACTAAACTGTCGGCTGACAGAGAAAAGGAATTAGCTGATGCTAAGGTTAGGATAGCTGATCTTAACAGGAAACTAGAGTTAAGAAAGTTTTCTATCGAAACCTTAGATAACATGCTTAGTGTAGGCAAAAAGCCTAGTGATCACAAGGGAATGGGTTATTCTGAAAGCCCTCCTCCCTTTAATCACAACTATTCCTGTGTTTCTGATGATACTGAGATGTTACCTGTTGATGATTCTGATACTCAATCAGCAGTTCCGGGTCTAATACAATTTGTTAGACTTGCAAAGCTGAAGTAAGTACAGAAGATGAATCAAAACCTACCGACACTTCCAAGGCACCTTCTTCTATTCTTAAAAAGAAAATATCCTTTGTTAAAGAAAGTGCAATGGAAGTTGTAACCGGTACTGAGGAGCCAATTGAATCCATTAAATCTATTTTATCCAACCCTGAAAAGGTAAATGAAAATCTTAAATTGGATAAAGGTAAGCAAGTAGATTTGAGCTCATCTACTTCTTTACTTGTGTTGGACAAACCATCGGATCACAAGGCTCCTAAAAGGGCCTCGGTGAAACGTTCTTGCTTCGTGTGTCACCAAAAAGGACATGTGGCAAGTATCTACCCAACAAAAGGGAAAGGTGGCAAAGTTCCGCAAGTGATTAAGGACAAATCACCTGAAAAACTTGGTCCCTCTCAGGACAAGAAAGTAAACATGCCTGAGAGACTTTTGGTTCATCAAAGGATTACAAATGTTCCTGTAGATTCTAAGGAACATAGTGTTAATTCTGGTAGAAACGGGTTAGGATTTAAGAGAACCTTGAGTTCTCAGAGATCCCAACCGACTTCTAAAACTGGGAAGTACACGACTGTTGATTATTCTAGAAATGCTACTCCTACAAAGGGGTACTATCATGAACAGACATCTCGGTCGAAAACTCCACAACGATTTCATACTCCCAACAATCGTTTTTCTAACCCAAATAGTAAAAATAGGAATTATCATAATTCGAATTATAACTATCCCAATACGGTTAGATCTACATCAAACCCAAGGCCTGTAAATCCAAGACTTTTTCAGAAGTCACCAGAAAGACAGCCTAGTAGTAATTCCTCCCATACTCAAACGAATGCGACTCTCAAAGCATCCACCTCTAACACAAAGAGTAATGGATACTTAAAAGAGTTTACATTCGTGGATGAGAATGGTAGACCCAAGACCGTCATGGCTTGGGTCCCCCTTGATGACTAATCTTTTCAATTTTATGTGCAGGAGTTAATCAAGCGTGCTACCAATTGGTGGTATGTGGACAGCGGTTGCTCCAGGCATATGACGGGGGAAAGAAAACTTCTTGTGGATTTCATACACAAGAGGGGAGGATATGTAGACTTCGCTGGAGAGAAAGGCGGTCAAATCACAAAATATGGGACAGTAACAAATGGAAAGTTTAAGCTAGAGCAAGTCAAATTCGTTGAGGAGCTAAAGCACAATCTTATGAGTGTATCTCAGATTTGTGACAAAGGACATCCTGTCCATTTCACGAATAGAGAAGCACTCATATTGAAACCCGGTTTTGTCATTCCAGATGAATGGATAATCATGAGGGCTCCCAGAAGGAATGATACTTATGTGATGGACATGAGTGTTACTGAATCCTTCCTAGAGTCTACATGTCTTATATCCACTGCATCTGAGTCTGACTCTCAGTTATGGCACCGGAAAATGGCACACTTACACTTTAGAAAGATGAACTATATAGTCAAGAATGGACTAGTGCTAGGTGTTCCAGTACAGAGATTTGGTCTAGAGGATAAATGTGTTCCTTGTCAAAAAGGCAAACGACACAAGAAGCCTTATCAGTCAAAATCTCAAAATTCCATTGCCTCAACCTTTGATCTTCTTCATATGGATCTATTTGGTCCTGTGAACGCAAGGAGCATAGGTGGTAAACATTACTGTCTGGTTATCACTGATGACTTCTCACGTTTTTCATGGGTATTCTTTCTGGATTCAATGGATGAGACAGCTGAAATGCTGATGACATTCTTTACCCAGATTGAACATCAATTTGGTCGAGGAGTCAAGAAAATTCGAAGCGACAATGGCTTAGAGTTCAAGAACTCGGTATTGAATGTCTTTTGCTTAAGTAAAGGAATTCAGCACCAGTTTAGTGCACCCTATGAGCCACAACAAAATGGTGTCGCTGAAAGGAAAAATCGTACCTTGATTGAAGCAGCTAGAACAATGCTGGCCGATTCAAGACTTCCCGTTATTTTCTGGGGAGAAGTCGTAAATACAGCCTGTCATGTACTTAATAGGGTTTTAACTGTTAAGAATCTAAACAAGACATGTTACGAGCTTCTAAATGGTAGAAAACCAAATCTGACTGGTCTTGAACCCTTTGGTGTTAGATGTACCTTATTAAAAACCAAACATCAATCCAAATTTGGGGAAAAAACTGACGAAGGTTTATTCCTAGGATATGAGGCTGGATCTCCAAACAAACGAGTCTATAATAAGACAAATGGAAGAGTTGAGAGTGTGTATAACATACAAGTCACATCTTATACTCCAGCTGTACAAACTGGACCAGAATGGTTATTTGACTATAATGCTGTCTTCAAGTCATTCAATCTTCCGTTCCTAAGTGAAGCTGACACTTTGGGATTGGATCAAGTTGTTCTAGATGATGGCGAAAACAATGTGTTTGCACCAAGATCTAGCATTCCAAATTCGGAAGATGCATATGATAAAGGGAAAGAACCGATTGTCAATCCTATTGCGGATAGTGATTCCAATCTGAATAACATTCCATCTTCTTCAAAGGTTACGGATCCTATGCATGAAATTTCAGAGGATGAAGTATCACCTCAGGGGGAGATTGGATCAAATCTAGGATCTGACTTACCGATTGACTCTATAGTCTCAACTCGTGTGAACAAGTATCATCTGATTGATAATATCATTGGTGATCCGAGTTCTAGAGTAAAGACCCGCAGAGAAATATCGAATAGCAACAGTCTATATGCATCGATTCAAGATACTGGAATCATGCATAAGTGTCTGTTTAGTTGTTTCATATCTCAAATTGAGCCCAAAAATGTACAAATGGCTCTTAAGGATAATTCTTGGGTAGAAGCTATGCAAGAGGAGCCTGCACAGTTCAAGAAGCTCAAAGTATGGGAGCTAGTTGATCTACCAAAAGGGGAATATGCAATAAGCACCAAATGGGTGTTTAAGTGCAAACGTGATGACAAGGGAGTTGTAACTCGCAACAAAGCTAGATTAGTAGTTCAAGGATTTAATCAGCAGGAAGGGATAGACTACACTGAGGTGTTCGCACTAGTAGCAAGGTTGGAAGCAATTCGATTGTTTCTGGCATATGCTGCACATAAAAGGATCAAAGTCTATCAACTTGATGTAAAGAGTGCCTTCCTATATGGTAAAGTTCAGGAACTTGTGTTTGTTGAACAAGCTCCCGGGTTCAGTGATCCAGACTATCCAGACCGAGTCTATAAATTGGACAAGGCTCTGTATGGACTGCATCAAGCACCTAGAGCTTGGTATGAGACTCTATCTACTTATCTCTTGAAAAATGGGTTCAAAAGAGGGCAGATAGATTGTACATTGTTCATCAAATGGCAAAAGGAAGATTTCCTACTTGTTCAAGTGTATGTCGATGATATCATTTTTGGATCATCCGATGAGAAAATGTGCAGAGACTTTGAACAAGTTATGAAGCGAAGATTTGAAATGAGTGCGATGCAGGAATTGAATTTCTTCTTAGGATTACAAGTTGATCAAAAGAAGGATGGATTCTTCATTCATCAGACGAAGTATGTTCATGAAATGCTCACGCGTTTCAAGATGACTGAAAGCTCGTCATATGGTACTCCGATTCAATTGAATCACAATCTTGGACCAGATTCTGAAAGTACTGAAGATGTGGATCCGACTCTATATCGGGCCATTATCGGTTCTCTCATGTATCTAACAACTTCTAGACCAGATATAACATTTGCAGTCTGTTTGTGTGCGCGCTTTCAATCTACTCCTAAGGATTCGCACATGAAAGCAGCAAAGAGAATATTGCGTTACCTTAAGGGAAAACCTAAGTTAGGTCTTTGGTATCCCTCGGGAGGCAATTTTGACTTTGTTGCTTATACTGACTCAGATTATGGAGGTTGTAACCTGAATAGGAAATCTACCACGGGAGGTTGTCAGTTATTGGGTGGTCGCATTGTCTCTTGGCAATGTAAGAAACAAACCTCGGTCGCTATCTCAACCTGTGAGGCTGAGTATGTAACAGCCGGTAGTTGTTGTTCACAAGTATTGTGGATACAACAACATCTGCGTGACTATGGTTTGAATTTCACTAACACTCCTATTATGATTGACAATCAGTCAACCATGTCTATAACTAATAATCCTGTAAAGCATAGTAAGACGAAACACATTGAAATAAGACATCATTTCATTCGTGACTGTGCAGAAAAACATTTGATTAAATTAGTTAAGGTCATATCTGATGACAATCTGGCTGACCTTTATACAAAGGCATTTGATTGGTCTCGGTTTGAGCTCTTACTCCAACTTAATGGGATGAGAAATCCTGAGTAAATATTTCCTCAAAGAACTTAGTATGTTTTTATTTCTATTTCTTAGTTTATTTTACCTTTTATCTTCGGAAAACCAATAAAAATTTTGAGGGTCTCTGTACTAATTGCAGAGAAATGATGAAACTTTTACCCATGCCTAGAACATTTTATATGTGTGGCTCTAAGATGCAGAACATTCACAGTAAATGTACCTAAAAATGCAAACGTATGCGACATAACGGTTTTCAAGTACTTAATCTATAATAAATAATACGACTTTTGTGCTATCTTTATTTTGATGTACGGCTTAAGTCTTAATTCTTAGGAGATGGACCGTTCATGAATGCTTGTTACCGGATATAAAAAAACATTAAATCATCTGGGAGGTTCACTGACTGGTTCTTCTGCTTCATCTAGAAATATGTTGACCTAGATTCAGCCAGTGTATCCTAAAATCTAGAACAAACTCGACCGCGAAACAAGAATACCGTTATCAAGGTCTCTAGTCAAACTATGTCGCTTTGTTGTACGAAAGTACAGACCTGTCACCACTGGTTTGATTTTAGATTTGTTTGTTTCTAACCATAGTATTGTCATTAAATTGAAACATGTATCTATGTACATTGCTGATAAAGCAAACAGACTTGACTTTAAAGATGAAATAAAAATGAAAAATATCCGTTCCATGCTCTTCATGACTGTCTGGATCTTAAGGGTATATCAAATGTAAGATTCACAAGAGATCGTGAACAATAATCTTATATGTACTTGAGAATTCTGAATGACGAATGCTTAAGTGGATAACAATACCAATCATCGTTGTGTTCTATTAATTACAACAATAATAATCAAAGGAATAAATGTTATTTCTAACTGTGTATTGCTCTCATCATGGCTAATTCGATCTTTGTATCAGTGACTCTCTCAAAAATATTGTACTTTTCAAAATATGAACAATTTCATATTTGCAATTTTTATTTTATGTTATGTTATTTTTTAAGTGTTTTAAATAAATAAATGAATGAAAGTTATTTGTCTTTGGGAAATGTTTACATTGTGTTTGTTTAAATTGTTCAAACCTTGCTCAAGTGAATGCCTAAGTATTTAGATCATTGCCTTTATTTTTAAAATAGAAAAAGTTAAACTTTTTAATTTTAAAATTCTAAGTTCGTACGAACTTAGAAGGTATGTTCGAAGGATATGTTCGTACGAACATATAGGTTCGTACAAACCTACTTGGGGTATAAAAGGGTCTAACTCAGTCAAACCCTTCACACTTTCATACCTTCGAACCCTAGCTTCGTACGAACCTACTGAGATCCTTCGAACCTACATTCGAACCTACCTGCGGCTCAAATTTTTCGAATTAAAACTCAATTTTGGACTGTGTTATTGTGTTTTTGACTGTTAATCTTCATCACAATCATACTCCTAAACTTTGTAAGTAATTTAATCTTGATTTGAAGCGTTAAACATCAACACATTCGGATTTAAGTTGGGTTTTGTGAAAAACAAACTTAAACTCAAAATTGTGTAACTTTAAGTGATTAAAATTGATGTGTTATGGTTCCTTATGCTAAAACGAACCTAGGCGCCACTTATTCCATGACTTGATTGCATTTTTGAACGAAAAATTTTTGAAGTTGCTTTTTCAGTTCATCTGTTCGAACATACCACCTCGTACGAACCTACAAGGGCAGTAAGTTCGTACGAACTTATAAGTTCGTACGAACCTACTATGGTTTGAACTTTGAAATTTTTTTTAAGACTTGTTTTAATCGTAGAATCTTATTTGCAGGGTTCTAAATTAATTATGTCTTTCAACTAACATTGTTATTTTTTATTTTTGGTGTGCTTGCTTTTGGTTTTGTAGAAATGGCTGATCAAGTACGCGATTTCTTCAACAAACATAATGTGGCTGTTTCGTTTGATCTCGCAAATCCAGCAACCGTACCATTTCGAGGCATGCTAGAGTTTCTCATGCGCTCGCGTGTGTTTTATGCTCTTACTCACTCGCCAACGCTATATTTTCCATATCTTAGCCAATTTTGGGCTACGGCGATTCATGATTGTGAGCCTCAGCCTCCGGTCATAAGGGCTACCGTCAATGGGGTCGATATCGAGTTTTCTGCCGACTTTCTGAGACAGGTTTCCGCATCTGGGAACTGAAGAACATGAAAATGGCCCAACTTCTTTTTCTCTTGATATGCGTGCTGGCGCGTTTCAACGCATGGGCTATGTGGCAGATGTTGTCCACACCCAATACACCAAGAGTCTGGTATACGGCCAGTGGCGCTATCTTATGCATATCCTGCTGGTGTCATTCGGGCCAAAGAAGGCGGGATTTGATACCATGAACCATAAGCTGCAGTCTGGGATGATTTCCCTTGTCTACAACAAACCCTACAGCTTCTCGCAATATTTTTTCGATGAAATGGTTCAGCAGATTAAGGGGAGTGTGAAGGAGCACTTTATTCTATACCCCCGGTTTGTCATGATGGTGATAAACGCCCTTCTTCCGAATCTTCCAGCTATCGACCCGGTGGTTCATTTAATGTCGGTCGACAAGAAGATCTTTGGTCACTGTCTCAGCCACAACAAGAGACGTGCAGTTGCTGATAGGCCACAGGATGTGCCTTTGTTTGGGGCAATTATTGATGCAAACTATCAGGCTCCACCAGATAATGGCTGGTTGGATGTGCCTGTGCCCCAGGCAGCTGCTGAGGTTCAAACTCAAGAACCAGAGCCGGCACCGGCCTAAGCTGAGGTGGCTGCTGATGAGCCACAGCAGGAGATAGTTGAAGAACTCCTGCACCAGATAGAGCACCCTGCTGAGGGAGAGCGTGTTGACGCTGATGTTGCTGCTGAGTTGGTTTGGGAAGTTCTTCAGGGCGAAGCAGGGCTCAGTTCTGAGCCCACTTTTGATGATCTCTTCAAGGACATTGATGACTACTCTGTAGCCCGAGACACATGGTCTCCACCTGCTGCTGAAGCTGATAAGGATGCAGCTCTTGATTCTGAGGCTACGGAATCTGATGCTGATGATGATGGTGATGATGATGATGATGGTAATGATGATGATGATGACGAGGACCGCCCTATGATTGGGTTTCATGGGTCCAAGGGGGTGTTGATTGACCCTAAGGCCGCCCGGGAGAAGGAAAAGGGCAAGCGAAAGGTTCAGCTTGATGATGAATATGTTCCCGAGGACTTCGATGATGAATCTGAACCGGAGCAGTTCCGGTTGCAGGCACGCAAGCGCCAGCGTCCAACTGGTGTGGTTATTGGAGCGGGTGGTTCTGCTCCTACGATTATCACGCCTACACCACCACCCGTTGCTCCATCAACAACACAACAACCACCAGTTGCATCTACAACCACATCACCCACACCTTCTACTGCTCCACCTACTACTCAACCCACCCGATCTGTTCCCAACCCGGCTGCTCTTCTCTCAGATCCGGATAAGTTTACCTATCTTGAGGGCCGGATCACTAGCTTGATGGATATGGTGACTGCCTTGACTGCTGTGGTTACAAGCCAGGAAGTTCGAGTCACAAATCTGACGGCTATTAATGAGCGCTTAGTAAAGCAACTTGAAAAGGTAGAAGATCAAGTGCGGCTAAATGAGGTAACTGTCTTCCAAATGAAGCGCCAGTCGCTCAGGGGGGATAAGACACCAGGATGCAAGGAAGATGAGCTGAGACTCAAAGCTGATAATGACCGTGACGATGATCCAAGTGCACCCAAAGGAGGTTAGCTGCCTCGCTCTTCATCTAGAGTGCAAGGTGCAGTTATAGCTCAGGGGGAGTCTGGTCAAGGTTCTGGTGTGAGCGGATCTGGACAAGGTGCTTCAAAGCCTCAAGAAGATATTGAACCATCTGGAGGGTGGAACAAAGAGTCCAGTGAGGCACAAGCAGAAGGGTCAGACTGGAGCAAGAAAATTGAAGAAAAAACGGATCAGAAAGGTGGTTGGGGAACAGAATCAGGGTCTGGTGTGACACCCGACACTTTAGGGTAATGATTTCCTTAAACTAGAACTCTAATTTCGTGTATTTAGTTCTTTATTAGGCTAAGTACTTGTGATTATTTGCAACTATTTGTATATATGTGTATATACACTTACGTAATTGTTTGAATTACACCTTCGTAATTATTCGTAATTTCGCGAAACAACCGGACGTGGTCCGACTATTTATACGACGTTAGTGAAAACTTTTCATAGATAACGTAATCATATTTTAATCATATTTTATAGTTAAAATAGTGGTTATATACCTTATATTATTATTTCGAATAATGTTACAAGAAAAACTTTGACGTTTCGTTTAAAACGTAACAAACGCGACGGAAACGCGCAAACCGAGCCCGACACCCGAGCAACACCCGAAATATACTTTTGTAACTCAATTTAGTATTTTAAAAATACTTACTTATCCCGAATATTATTCACAAATTAAAAGTATATACAAAAGCTCAATGTAAATTATCAACTTTTTAAATCACAAATTAACGTTTAAACGAACGGGGAACGAAACACGAAGTCGAGAAAACGAGTCACGAGCCCGAAACACCTTTGGGCCAGGCCCAACTCGGCCTAGGCTGGTCCAAGAGGCCACCCCAATTAGGCCCACCCAAATAGGCCCAAGCCCACCCCACAAAAACACCTCCCTACACCCCATTTTGCACACACACAACCCACACATTTACCTCCTCCTTCTCTCTACTCTCCCTATTCCCTTTCTCTCTCTAAAAATCTGCCACCATCCTCACCACCATCAACCACCACTCCACCACCACAAGCCGCCATCACATTTTCAAGAAAAAGTCAAGAATCAAGCTCTTTCCTCACTTTCCTCTCCATTTCGATCGGTTCTTCAAGCTTGTAAGAACATCTAATTCATCCATAATACTTTTAACACATCTATAAACATGTTAAAATGCTCACTTAACAAAGATATGTCCAAAAGATTTCAAAAAAATCGTTTTTAGAGATCTTAAAACATGCAAGAACCTTACATGCAATCTGGCCAGAAAATTAGTCCGACTTTGGGAGGTGATATCTCCCTCAAAAATTAACCAAAATGAACGATTAAAAACGCTAAAACTAAGTTTAAGAAGTTAGCTTTCATTTGCCACTGGTCTCATAATTTTTGGAGCTCGTTTGATACTCGAAATAATTTTTACAAAATCATGTAGACGGGCTGGGAAAAAGGCAGAAAACTTGTCCCTTATTGTTTTAGTCATAACTCGAGATTTACATGTCCAAACGACTTGAAAGCAACACCAAAACTTCAGAAATTTTGTTAAGAATAATAGTGGTAGAGATGACTTTGTCCCAAATGTGCACGTATTTTGCCCAGAAACTCAATCTCCTTGCATGTCTCCTGATTGGCCACTTTTTGTCCTCTGTGGAAACTTACAATTTTAATAAATACTTAAACTTGTCTAAAAATTCTGTAAAAATTATTTTAAGTACCTAACATACTAAGGAACAACATATATTTTTCTTGGATTTTTCCTCGAACATATGAATTACGAAACAAAATCTACAAAACTGATCTGTTTCTGACCCTATGTCGCAGAAGCCCAGTAGTCATTAGCGACACTAGCATTGTGTCGCTATAGCATTGAACCGTCACATTTTGCAACACAACCCTTGTGTCGCTATAGCATTGAACCGTCACATTTTGCGACACAACCCTTGTGTCGCTCTATCATTCGAACCGTCACATTTGCGACACAACCCTTATGTCGCTATAACATTTGAACTGTCACCTCTGCGACACTAAAATTGTGTCGCCAACACCACATTAGCGACACAACCCTTATGTCACCAGGGGTTGCCACCCCTTGGACCCCGCCACCAGGGGCGCTGCCCCCGGACCCCCGTCATTCGTGGGCTTCACCCACTTCCCACACTAAGCAACATTATGTTTTCACAAACTTTCACCAACAGGTCGTACACGTTTTCGAATAAGCAAACAAGAATGGACATACTACTTAAGTGAACTACAAGCGTATAGGTGGACATTAACCCTCCACCTACACGATTGGCTTAAGTGGACATTAACCCTCCACTTATACAATCACTATAGATGGTCTTTTGAGACATCTACTTACACAATCTTATACGTCTAGGGCGATAGAAGATTACTCTTGGGAACACAAATTGCTTGCTGTTATTTGTTAAATAACATACTAATCTCAGGTGAGTTTCATAGCCCCTTTTTCTACTATTTCCACTCAGGGGTGAGAATACATACAACTGCTTTTAACAACTGCTATTTTTATGTGAACGCAAATACAAAACACGATATATTGGTTGCATGAGTTATTTAACGAATCCTGAAAGTCCCCCACACATAGTTTGTTAGTATTGATATAGCGTGAATGTTAATGAATAGTACTATTTGGGATTGACTCCCCCGTCCGGGTTAGTCGCACTAACTGGTCAAACGGACGCATTATCATTTGTTCTTACGAGTGTTGGATTAGGCACTCGCTGAGAGGCACCACGATCGTGGCACTTGATTGTGACCCGACACCACAGTTAAGCTCGAACTATGGGCTCATGGCAACAATATACACCTCTTTTACATTTTTGTAATACATTACTATCATTGTTGGATGATACAAACAGGAAATCTTGTGTTCCACACGTTCCATACGATGTGATATCAACTGTTTTCAAACCCATGAACTCACCAACTTTATGTTGACTCTTTTAGTATGTATTCTCAGGTAACCAGCCGCAGTAGGATGCTTTGGAAGCAATAGCTCGAGTCGCATATTTTGAAACCACCAAGGAATTAGATTGCATTTACTATATTTTGTAATAATAGTTATGTAATTCTACGTATCGGATGCGAACTCCTAGCTTTTATGTAAACACTTTTAAGTTTGTAATGTAATGATTTTTGAAAACGTCCCATATAGAGGTCGTTTGTTGTAACTCTTGTGTTGTGATATTTGATTTGGTCGGCGCCCCCATGACACCCCATACCTTCCGCTGCCACGCGTCTTGGGGGTGCGACATCTGGTGTTGGTGCAGCAGCAGATGGTGATGGTAGCCAGAAATCAGGGTGAGATGCAAAGAAGAATGAAAACGAAGCAGATAAGGAGAGCACCCATATAGATCTTACAGAGTCTGATACCATCGAAGCACTGCTTGGCTTAGATGAATTTGATAGTGATGGGTCAGAACTAGAAGAATGAGAAATCCTCAGTTCAGGTGTTGCAGATTGGAAATCAGATGAGGAGACTATTCAAGATACAGATGTTGATATAGATGAACATGTCGTGCCCAAGCAACCTGTCACTGAAGTGATTATCGAGTCTGAAGATGGTGAGAAAGTGTTAGATCGCAAGGACATAGAGTCTGATGGTGATGAGGTCCTTGGCGATGAGACATCTGAAGAACCAGACCTGTCCAGAGCTGAGCTGAAAGCCTTATGGTTTAAGAAGGCAGAAAAGGAACCTGAGATAAAGTATAAAGGTGATATAAGGGTTAAAGGGGCAGGAAAGTTGAGCAAAGGCATCATAAGTTGGTTCTATGACAGTGAACTAAAACTGTTCATAATTAAAAGATATGATGGAATTTAGTACTTCAGAAGAAAATGAAAACTTTCAGCTTGCTACCAAAGATCGAACTAAAGGAACTGGCCTGGATTGACTTGGTAAATGTCAATAATGATCCTTACGCTGGAACTCTAGAGAGAATAATTAAGCGTGAAGGAAGAACGAATAATTTCGTTGATTTAAAACCAAGATCAGGTAAAAGAGTTCCCGATTTGACCCGGATTGATCATATTACAAACAAGCCGTGGATGAAAATGGTTTATAAACCGGTCAAGTGCTTGAAGAGGGTTCCTTTGAAGAAAATGCCACAGGATATTCTAAGAAATCTCAAGTGGTGGTATGTGGACAGTAAGACAGCTGAAGCAGTCATGGAGGATGCTGATGAGAAGGAGCTGTTGAGAGTATATGACAGTTTACATCTGGTAAACTTGTCAAAAGATGACCTCTTGAAGCTTCATGAGAACAAGATCTTATACAGAGATAGTTTGAGGCATGAAGGGCGAAAGTATCAGAGGGTCGTCAAAGTATATGTTGAAAAAGGCTTATGGGCTGAGAGTCGACAGAGTTGATCAAGAATCAAGATTCGACAGAGCTAGAAGACTGAAGACTGACCGAGCTATTGTCAAGGGGGAGTCTATTGGTGTACGTTTGGTGACAACAGCTCTTATTTTGTAATAGTTAGTTTTGTTATTAGTTTTGTAGTTAATAATGTAAATTGTTTATTAACTTAGCCTTTTTAGTTTTTAGTTTGTAAGTTCGTACGAACCTATATGTTCGTACGAACCTAGGAAGTTCGTACGAACATGTAAGTTCGTACGAACCTAGGACCAGTAAGTTCGTACGAACTTACTTGGTATAAAAACTAAGTTGTAATATTTCATTAGAAAGCTTTTTGGAATCAGTTATATTCGAATATACAGAGTTATCTTCGAATACCTACGAACTTACACCTTAAACACTTACAATTAACTTGTTTTATTGTTGTTTTGTGTATTATATCATTCCGCAAACTAATACACGTTGCAATCCCGTATTGGATCCGTTCAAAGGGACCTTCATAAACATTTAACCAAATATAAATTAAACGAACCTCACCAATATACTAATTTTAATGGAGAGCTACATGAAATTGATGAGGCAATAGAAACCATAATTAAATTTGGAAATGACAAAATTCCTTTAAGATTATTAATTGAAAATGAAAGTGATGAAGATACATTAGAAATCATGTTAGGCTTAACATTTCTAGAAAACGTTAAACCTTATCAAATAAGTTCATACGGCTTAAAGATAACGTATATTAGAAGATTAATATATATACCAAAATGACTAGCCCCGTAAGTATTTACATTCCCATAGGAATTACTTATAGGGATTATAAAGCAGAATATTTTGCTGCTTTTATAGATAGTGGTGCAGGTGTATGTGTATGCAAGCCAGATTGCTTTCCTAAAGAATATCACCAAGATTTAGAACCTTTTAGAGGCATATCATTTTCTAGAAACATTGTCCCTTTAAATAGAGGGATTAAAGAACCAGTCATACTAATTGGATCATTTATGGTTCAATGTCCTCCTTTTTATTTTCATAACTCTGGTTCTGATGTTCTATTAGGAAATAATTTCTTACAAAGATTTATTAAGGTAACATTACACATGATAACGTTCCAAGTGATATTAAAGACACCATGTCATAGTCTGATAGTAGGCAGGAGAATAAAAAGAGCTTATTCTAGACCTTTCCCGATTAATTTTAAACCAAGATTAAATGAAAATGACGTTAATTCACATCTACAACATCTAGATACTTTTGTTAGTCTATGCATAAAAAATGGTTTAGCCTTATCAGAAAAGAAAACAAATTTGTTGCAAAAGCAAATAAAGTTTTTAGGAATGAAAATAGATGGAAATGGAATAGAACTACAAAGTCATATACTTGAAAAAATTATAGCTTTCCCAGACAAATTAATAGATAAAAAGCAAGTACAAAGTTTTTTAGGGATACTAAATTATGCCTCAGATTTTATTGAAAATTTAGCTACAAAAAGAAGACCTTTTCAAAATTTACTCAAGAAAGATAAAATTTTTAGTTTTGATAAAAGTTTAGAAACCCTAGTAAAAGAAATAAAAGAAAATTGTAAAAAATTACCAAAATTACAACTACCTAAAGAAGATGATGATCTAATTTTAGAAACAGATGCTTCTGAAGATTGTTGGAGTGGAGTATTAAAAAGAACAGATTACAATAAAGAAAAAGAAAAAATTGGAGAAAGCATATGTAGATATTGTTCCGGAACGTTTAGCGATACTGAAACAAGATATCATATTAATGAAAAGGAATTATTAGCAGTAGTTAGAAGTTGTCAAAAACTTTATTATTTCTTGTTACCTCATAAGTTTTTGCTTAGAACGGATAATACGCAAGTAAAAGCGTTTATTAAAAATAATTTACCTTCAAAACCGGAATATAAAAGATTAATAAGATGGAAAACTCTTTTATCATAATATGATTTTGAAATTGAAATTATTAAATCTGAAAGAAATGTTTTAGCAGATTTTCTGACCAGAGATGGAAGATTTAAGACAGAAGATAGATAAACATCTAATACTAATGGATAGATCGATTGAAGATATCAAAGATACAGCATCAGATATGGAAGCCTTGTCAAATATCATGGAAGGCCTCCCACATAATATTCCACAGATAAAAGCTCTAGTCAAAAGACAATGCCTACTAATCATGTCCAAAGTATCTAACTACAAAATGGATAGTCTAAAGATCAAAGAGTTGATAAAAGAAAGATCCAGCACAGATATGGGTAAAAAAGAATTTTATTCTTTTAGACCACATACTCAAAACACAGATTTTCATGAAACAAATAAGATATTCAAAAATCCTATTACTCTTACTTTTGCTGAAAATCAGATACGAATGATGAGTGAATTATATAATCTCCCTGATACTGAAGCAAGATTTATAAATTTTAAGGGAATTTATCCCAGAATAAATTATTTACAAAGGGCGTCACCTAAAGAAATAAGATATTGGTATGATTTTGGAGCCATAAATACTATATATCTTACTTCTCCTGATTTCCCAGAAATCTCTGAACTACCAAATTGGATTACAACGTCCGTAAAAGATTGTTATTTAAAAAATGCATCGATAACCCCAAAGGATATTCTTATCCTAAAGTTTCTTTCAGCAGGACCAGATTTTTACAAAGAATATATATATCCTGCATATCATTTTTTGCAACTTATAAAAAATGATGTTTTTAATAATGAATAAGATAATGAAAGAAAAGAATTTCGAAATTTTAAAGAATCAGATATTCATTATAGAAGGGCGTTGGGCATCAGAGTTAAAATACAGGGAATGGAAGCCAGCTTCAAGAAAGGTTTCAGGACTTATAGTGGAGCAAGCAGATATTCGCCGGTAATGATAACACCAGCTAAGGAAACACCGCCGTCAGTAGATAGGTTTTTGCAAAGCAAAGTTGATTTATTAGAAAGAGGTTTACTTAAATCAAGCCCTACAGCACAATCAAGATTATGCGAATTCAGAAATCATGAAGGAGGAGGAATTTGCCCCGCATGTTCTAGACAAAAGGGCAAAGAGGAGATCAGAGTTATTTCAGATGATGATTAATTAAGAATAAACCTCTATTATTCAAAAAGATAAATATGCAGGCATAAATTTGATATGGATATGTTCTCAAGATAATATATAAGCACTCTTGTCAAGATTCTCTAGAAACAAGATAGCACGTGTGATGATGAAATGATACGTGGGCACTCCAAGAATCCAAAATAAGATGACATCAAAAGATAGTCTTCCAAGTGTCATGTAGTGGCAATATGTCATGTAGTTACAGCCATGTAGCCAAGTGGCTTTTGTAATATAAATAAAGAGTAAGAGGAGAGAAATGTAAGCTTGGTTAGTTTCCTTAGTATTCTCAAAAATTTCCATGTACGTACTTCTAAAAATTCATGTATAATATTGTAAATTATGTTTGAGTAATATCTCTTCCTTCCTTATAATTTCTTGAGCTATCCATATTCAAGATGTTTTATTTCCTTCTTACTTAAATAAAAACATCCAACCAAACTTACACCCTTAATCCCTACGCCTAACGTAGAAAACGAAACTAGGCTGTGCTGGGTATTACTGAAGGAGCTAAAGGGAAGTTACCTATTTCCATAAATAGGTTGGGGCTGAGATGCTCGATAAAAGTCTCTTAGTGTGACCCGGTAATATTTCAGTCGAACAGGATCAAAGGTATAATTTCTTGTTGGAAACTTTCATTTTGGTAATTTGGAAATAGTTCATCTTGTAACGATAATTTAAGTTATTATAAGGAAAATCTTTAATATAAAGAAAAAAGTTTTAGATTTTATAAACTTAGTTTCTTTAATCATGTGGTTTATTTCGGTAGTTAGTTTAGGTAATATAGATTTTATTTTTAATTATGTAAATAATATTTTAATTGAAGTTATTTTAATAAATCGAATAAATTTACACGCTCCGTTGACAAATGGTATCAGAGCCACTCAGTTTTTTGACGACGAAGGGTTTTGGTTGAATTGGGCCTATGGATCAAACCTCAGGACCAATTAGCAATCTACATACCTTTATCTTTTGTCTTCGCGATATCTTCTAACGAAAAAAAAATAAAGTAACTCACTTGAATAAAGTAAATACCTATAACTTATTTTCTTATAGTACACTATAACACCCCTTAAATTATCTCAGGGTTAAATATGTAAATTGACTCGGAAGCGATGGATAACAATAATATTATATCTTATTTTACAGAAAATTCCATATTTTTTCGCGAATTTATAACATTTAACTATTTCCGAAACAAAACACTTATAATTGTTATACAAAGACCACATACATGTTAATTTACAAAACATCTGTAAATATATCAGAGTTAGCACGTGTCAAACATTCTTCAAAAACCATCTTCCTGCCTAACCCACAATCTTAAACATAACCTGCAGGAAGAGAAATGGTGGGATTAGCACAAAGCTAAGTGAATGAATGTACAACTAATAAATCAGTTTAGCATAATAATCTGTTTACATTAAGCACAGTAAACACATAAACTCAAGAGGATCGGTGGTTACTGAGGAACCCTACAGCCGCGGTGGCCCTCAAATAACGCTTATCACAATCTGTATAGGCCCATACAAGATTTACCGATAACTTGGCATTACAACACAACAACACAGTTTCCAGCGACAACACATGTACCTAGAACCTGTGTTGAACACAGTAGTAACCAAGTCCAATCGCAATTGACATCTGAATAACACAGATGCCCGAAGGCCACATATGCATAACAAGCATGTATACACAAACATAACTCAGACTAAACAGTCAATCAAGGTTTACGTTACTTGTTGTAATCACACCATTACAACTAACTCAAATTATGAGTTGCAGATCCACTCACCTGTCTGCTACTGTCCACCTCTCAGAATTCTAATATTACTGAGTCTTCGACTGATCTGAGAATACAACAGATAATGAGTTAGTAACTCATTTCGTAATCGTATAACATATCTCAACGCATAGTATCTAGATAATAAACATTTATCGAGTTTAAATCATCATAATAGCACATTCTTACAAGCAGGTAATTCCCTGAAGTCTAAGGAAATAAGAGTTCAATCTGGAACGAAACTCGAAAATCCCGGAATGTCATTTAACAAACTGAAAAATGCCATTTTGAAGCCCAAGACGACCCCGAAAGGCCAAAAACTGACTGGGCTATGGTACATAGTCTTGATTACTTGGTCGATTCCGAGTGACCATGCGAATTTCATCAAAATCCAATTTTTAGTAAGATTTTCACAAAACTTAGTAACACTTACGCATTTTCAAAATCTGCGACATTAGAAGCGACATTGCCAATATCGCCATAGCGAGATTGCCAATATCGCCAAATCACTAGCGATATTGCAAGCGAAATTAATCGCGAAATTACCTACGATATTGGTGGCGATATCACCAATATCGCTTAAACCAGTTCATCTGCGTTTTTGTAGAAACTGGGCTGATTTTTCACCAAAAATTCCCAAATCAAATTCTAACAGCGTTTTTCTACCAATTGAACGTTCCAGCACTTCGTAAATACATAAACAAACACTCGAAATTCATCAATTTAACATAAAAACACATAATTAATTCCAACCTACTAACTTTTCTCTCATTTTTGTAAAAACTTAAAACTAATCAAAACTAACCTTTAACTTGATTTAATCCACAGAAACGAGTTGTAGAAATGATTTTTGATGAATTCCGAATCTAATGACACAATTTGGAGGTGTTTTGGGCTTGATTTGAGCTTCAATTTGCAAGTGTGTGTTTTAGTGTGTGTTCTTGGTGTGTTCTAGTGTGAGATGAAGATGGTGATGAAATGAGGATTAATTTCCTGAATTTGGTTTATATATATATTGATTTACGTATACTACGATGTATTATTATCATTAATCTAACACACGATGGTATTAGTTCTAATATTTAGGCATATCCATATTTTAAACTAAAAATACCGTAATTCCCATTTAATCATTCCTAACAACTTCCCACTCAAACATTTCATATAAATTGATCCAATTAAATAAAGTAAATAAGGAAATGAATTTACCGAAAAATACTAGGCCGATGGGGAGGATGTTACATACACCGTGGTCTTGAATCTATAATATATTCCTTTATGAAATAAAAATGCAGTTGAAGCACCTTACAATAAAAATATAAAGTAATATTTACACCATCACTTTTAATACACGAACATATTAAGCATTTGTACCAGAAACATAAGTGATACATAATCTTAATATATTAAAAAGAATACTTTAGAATTTAAATATCACAACCCATTTGCATTTCCATTTGCAACGAAAAGGTAGGACATGAGTATAACTAGGGGTGCCTAAAAATATGAGTTCATTAATCGAAACTGATTTATAAATCAGAAATCAGTTCAGTTTAAACCCGGTTTGATCTTTTCGAACAGGTTTGACTTTTTAGCTGTTGAGACCGGTTCGAAACTGGTTCAAGGTGAAACCATTTCAAACATGTTCGAAGTGAAACCCTCCGGGTACATACGATACCCGCAAGGTACGTACCCTACCCATCAGGTTCTCTAACCTGGATGGTTACTAGCCGTTAAAACATGGCCATATCGCCGTTAGAGTCATTTTTTTGGTGTTTTTTGGGAGCTTTTTGTCCATTTTGATAGTATATATATGTGTTAGATGTTGAGGTTTAGTTACAGCACTCAAAAGCTTTGTTAAAATTCTAAAAACACTTTCAAACTGCAAACAACACAATATATACTCTCAACTCTCAAACGCAATGGCATCATCATTTGAGCAATCACAATCTTCTGTTGGTGTTGGGAAATCGTCTAGTAATGCTATGGTGTTTTCCGTCATAGCGACGAAAAGAAATATGAAAATCTGGTGCAATTACGACTTGTGTGAAATGTTGAGCGGTCCTGGAAAGCACGATGCAAGAAATGTGGGGCATTTTTTTAAGGAAAACGAAAATACTACTTTGAAAAATCATTGAATCCTCTATTGCAAATCGGTGAAGTTTGGGTAAGAGCATGATCAAACGACAATCAATGATCTTATATTTTGGCAATACGAAGCGAGTTTGGTGCGGGTATGACGGCGAAGTTCGTTATTCAAGAAAACTTGCATTTTGACCACTTTGACAATCCTAGACGAAATGTTATTAAAATGTGGAAAATTTCTTGAAATGGAATGATTCTAGGTTTTCAAAGTATACAAACTGGTATAAATTTAACTTGTGATGTTTGGACGTCTCTACATGGTTCACCGATTCATAAATTTGCGTTACCGCTCATTGGGTTAATCCCAATACGTGAAAAATGATGAAGCCTACGATTGCGTTTGAATTATTTGGTTATTCACATACCTGTTAAATTTTATAAAAAGTTTTAAATTATGTGATAAAAAGTTTTAAACTAGACGGAAAAGTAATTACTATTGTTGGTCCCGATTTGTCAATAAAAACGTTTAACTGCTAACAACAAATGTAATAGACAACAAATTCAAATTTAAAGTTTTCTTTTATTGATTTGAATCAATTGAATACTTTACAGAGTTTACTTGCGGAAATAGACAAGACAGACAAGTCTAAGTAAACTAACTTGTGACAAATTTGGTCTCAATAGATTATCAGTGAACAGCTCGCTGATAATGCTCAGTGATCAACACTTAACAGATAAGTGAGGGCACTTGGTTCTCTGATTAGCAGGAACGTGCTTTAATCACAGGTTGATCGCGAATACAAAATTTTGGACATTTAATATGGTAGTTGAGCGTGGTATTTATACCCTCACACAATGAGAGATAAAAACCAACACGTGTCACCACCATATTTGTTGGAACAGTAATGCAACCTCCAAAGTTTGGATGTGACATTACATCCTAGGAATAAAGTTTATATATTACATTAATCCTAGGTTACAGAGAAGGTACAAGGAATTAAATACAATTGTACAATAAGTGATCGTACATATCTTGGAAAAGATATGCACGCTTTCTTGTGTGCTGCATAAGTTGACCTTCTATTGTACATTAGGTATTTGTCAGACCTAATGTACTTTCTGGGATAAAGGCATGAACCGCTGGTTAATAGAGCAGAGTTGATTTCCACATCAGTGAACCGTTCTTTGTCTCTGTCTTCAGTCTTCGACTTCAACAGATACTTCTTGTTATTTTCAGCGACAGCCCAAGTAACTTCTGAAAATTAAGTGTTCATCAGCGAGTGATGGTTGCTTCATTATTCTTCAAGTTACAAGAAGATCACTGCTAACACATGCAGTGATCAGAGTAGACTAAGGATATTCTAAGTGTAGAATAGTTCACTGATCAGTTTGATCAGTGATAGGTTCTGTTATCTACTCCTATGTTCACTGCTAACATGTGCAGTGAACTTCAAGAACACTTAGTGAATTTGTCATTTTATAAATTACATTAGTGGGGTCTCTGACCCAACAACTATATCTTTGGATAATGCATCAAATGACATCGCGACCGTCGGACAATTAGAACTAAAATGTAAACCGATTTGCGACGGTGTATTTTTTCATAGTCGATGTGTTGCACATATCATTAACTTGGTTGTGCTAGATAGACTTTGTTGTATTGGATACATAAAAGAAAGTTTTAAACAAATGTTACGTGATATTTTTAGTTCAAATAACGCTATATACCATAAATATATGAAATTTTGTTTATATTCGAATTTCTTTGGTTAGGTTTGAATTAGGACGTACCTAATATATGGAATTCGACATGTAACATGTTTGAAAGTGCTTTAAGACAAAAATTAACTTTAAAAATGTTTCATGACCGTCTTGCGAAACATAATCGGGTTACACTTTTTCCGGAGTCAAGTTGACATATTATCCAACTAATTACCGAAAAGCTTGTTTTTTTAAGCAAACAACTACTTTTTTGTTAGGTGTTTATTATCCGACTAGTGTGTTTAGTGTTAAACCAAATATTTTTAATGTCTTCCAAATTAAAAATGTTTGAAATGAGGGGCGATATTTTTGAACACATGGTACAACCAATGAAAGCCAAATTTATAAATCTCCCATTATAACTTGTTCCGCCACTTTAAACATGACTTTAAATGTTGGTGGGGTTGAAACTTTAGTTCAAAACATTTCTTACGATTTGGGTTTGTTAAAGGAAGACACGAATTTTGCGGCAAGAGAAATTTCCATATTTTACAGAGTTCTCGCAAGTTTGTTTTATGTTTATTTGTCCAAAGTATGGTACTTCCACATCCCTTCATGACGTTACTCAAAATGACGGGGCATCTGGATCAACTTTGCACGCTAATAACGAAATGATGCGATATTATAAACACTTTGAGAAATGAGAATATCAAAAAAGCTAAATCAAGCGCTCCTAGTAACGAACTAGGAATGTATATTGGTTCTAACTTTTTGGCATACATCACCGTTGAAGGGTTTCATAATTTGGATATTTTGACTTGGTAGAAAGAGCATGAATCTCAATTTTTAATTAAAGCCGCTATGGCTCGTGATCTATTAACCGTCCAAGCTCCTATTGCAGCTTCAGAGTCTGCCTTTTCGGTTAGTGGTCGGGTTATTTCACCAAAAAGAATCAAGCTCGGCGCTTTGTCAGTGGAAGTATGTATTTGTTTATAAGACTATCTCGACGGCGTTGATCATATACAAAAAATTTCCCCACTCGAAGAGAAAATGCTAAGGGTTGAGCAAGAAATACACAAGGAAGAGGTAGAAATGGGATTGTTGGTATCACTTACAACGCAAGAGCTTGTTGATGAAGAAGACTTACACAACATGGCCTTTGAAAAAGACTAAATAAACGGCGACGACTCGAACACTTTGCTTTATGTTTTTACTGTTTGAAGATGTATTATGTATTTCTGAATATTAGTTTAAATGAGAATAAATAAGAAAATTCCTCCAAAAACGTATGGGTATGAGATGAATTGGATGAAAAGTCAAAAAGAAAACAAGTTTTAATGTTGAACGGAGGAGGTATCCGCCAAGTACAACCTACTAACCGATGGGTACATCAAAAAATAATGATTTCAATATTAATTTACCTAATGAGTATGGTGAAAAACTAATTGAAAACCGATTTCAAACCGCTTCTGAACTGATTTAGAGCCAAACTGATTATGTCCACATCTAAGTATAACTCAAACATTAACACTATGGATGGGCCGCCCAAAGCGTGTGTACATAGGGGCGATATTGCCTTTTAAAAATATCACATTCTTGTTGAGTGTTGACACAACATAACACAAGAGACGACGACTATAACCCAACCCAATTACCCGACCCGATCCAACCCATCACAATCAAAGGAACTCAGAACGAAAGGAAGACGTCTCCCCTTTTTCTCGCAATTTTGGGTAATAAATCAGACCCGTCGTCGGTCGGTCGGTCGGAATGCCCGACTTTGGAAATCTCTTCGGTTCTCCGATTTGAGCTTCCGAGATTTTCTACGTAAGTTTATTATGTATATTATTTTTATTTTTATATTATTTATGTCCGTTCATTCCTTCCTTTGTTTTACTAGTTACAGGAGAGCAGATCTTGGTCGTTCATTTCTTATTGTAAGTTATAAATTTCTATTGGTACTTTCCGATGTATGTCTCCGGTTTCGGATTTAGGGTTTTGATTACCATGTGATCGCTTCGGTTTTACCTCCACTCTTTTTTGTGAGTTTGTAATCCAGCCATCTTCACTTGCTACTATTACACTTTGTTGTTTCGTTTTCGGTTATGATTTTTTAATTAAAACCATTTTCAAATTTTGAAATTCACAGGGTTAACAAGTGACTGATTCAATCAATTGATACATTGCATGTTTTAGGGTTTGTGTACTGGTCAATGGGGGAAATTACAATTATCCCCCCACCCCCTCTTGTCTTTCAATTGCTAAATACGGAGTAGCATACAAATATAGAGTTTACCCCTTGTAATATTAGGGGGAAATGGTGGTTGAGCTAAATTAATATATGGCCATACAGAACATGCGTGTTTAGCATAGTGACTCTGTTTATATAGATTTCTAGTACAAATATAGTTATTTTAAATTGCTTGTTTATCAAAATCATGCATGTTAGACCTTTTTGATCCTTGATATCCTCTACAAATCTTTTATCTTATCCCTTCTTCTGTCATTATGTTTATTCTTATTAGTACATGAAACAAGTTTTATGAAAGCCTCTTTGTTTTCTGACCAGAATTCGTTTTTATGTATTATGAAAATCCTATATTAACTTATGGTAGATGCCAGCTCTATGGATCTGGACTTGATGAAAATTATGAAGAGACTTTTTATAGTTTTTATTTTCATTTTCGTTTCAGTATTGTTTTGTGGACCTATACTTATGCTAGTTTGAGGATTAAGAAAAAGGAACCTGATGGTAGACATAAAGTTTATCTTATCCATGAATGCTGGGTTGCTTATTAGTATCTATTTTGCTATTGAACTCGTATGCAGTGACACCCTTTTTTTGGAACTTATGGAATGGTTAGTTGTTTTTCAGTTGCTCTAATGAAATGGGGATGATCTTTCAAAGTTTAGATGGAGTGATTATACTTGTATATACGGATTTTAATACTTTCAAGCTCTTACATTTGGAATCCATCCTAGGCGTTAGTTTGTGTCTCATTAATTATGCGTTAAGTTTGAAGCTCCGTTTTTACTTAGGTCCTTAGTCAGTTAGTATTTTATGGTTTCTTTCTGTTGAGATGCGCCTTTGGTATTACTCAAGTAAGTTTTTATGGTAATTTTGATGTGACTGTTATTGGCTTACAAAGTTATCTCCATTGAGGATTTTGAATTTTTGATAGATTTATATGTCTTTTTGTTATGTTTGGAAAATTGTTGCAATGAGTTAACAAATTCATATCAAATAAAAAATGAACTGTCATGTTAACTGTTAGTTAATGCTATAACTTGTCTCTATAAACCATGCTTTTCAAGCTCTTACTTTTGGACACCATCCTAGGCCTTAGTTTGGGTCTGATTAATTATGATGTTAAGTTTGAAGCTCCGTTACTTAGGTCTTTAGTCAGTTAGTTCTTTATGGTTTCTTTTTGTTGAGATGCATCTTTGGTATTACTCAAATAAGTTGTTATGGTAACGTTGATGTGACTGTTATTGGCTTACAAGATTTATTAAGTTCTCTCTGTTGAGGATTTTGAATTTTTGTTAGAGTTTTATCTCTTTTTATTATATGTGTGGGAAATTCTTGCAACGAGTGAATAAATTTGTATCAAATAAAAAATGAACTATCATATTAACTGTTAGGTAACGGTATAACTCGTCTCCATAAACCATGCTTCTATAGTAGTCAACATTTTGTGGATGCATGTCGTGTCTTGCATTCCGATTATGTATTTCATTCACTAAATTAAGAGAAGGCCACACTCTTTCTGAAGCTTTATGACCATTAATGTTTCCATGTAGTAATTCAAATATCTTTGATGGTTACCAGGAAATAACATTTACTTGAGGTGAATAACGAAGTAAAGGACAACCAACAACTTCTTTCGCACCTTATTTCAATCTTTGAGATGGCCGAGAAAGCATGTGTAAAGCGCCTCCAAAAGGAATATAGAGCACTTTGTAAAGTATGCCTTCCTTCTGTTCCATCATTTATCTTTGAATTCATTATATTTATATGTATGTTGGCTTGCTTCCCTTTGCTGTTCCATGTATTCATACCTACACCATTCATTGAATCTGTTGCTTGTTAAACAGTATTGTTATTTTGCACTGAACTGAGCACTCAAATGTTAGTTTCTCTGTAGTGCTTAACAGTTGCTGCTTTTGTTGTTTTTATTATTAGCATTATATTTGTTTTATATTGTCATCTTGTAATAAGTGTGAACCATGCCAGCACATTATGAATATCTTGGTCTTTTTTATGGTAAAGTTTTGACGATGTACATAACACCAGTCCATTTTTTATTATTTTTTTATTTTTTATTTTTATTTTGATAGAAAATTACCCCGTCTTGGTTATATCATAAAATTTGATGTAAGCTGGCATGTGAAGGAAATGTTAGACTACTCTTTCCTTGTGCAATTATCCTACGTAACAATCAGCAGTATTTTACTTAGCTGATCTTCTTCCTTATTTAATTATAGGAACCTGTTTCACATATAGTTGCTCGACCTTCTCCAAATGACATTCTCGAGTGGCGTAAGTTGCTTATCCAAGCCTTTATTTTCTTCCATTGGTTATTTCTATTGTAGTCATCATTCTCATCTTTATGATCTTCAGCTGTTTTTCGTACTGTGTCATATATGAGTTTATGGTTATATTTTTTTTGTCTTAATGAGACCTGATGAATGGGTAGCAACACATAAATGTGTGATTGTGAGAAGTCTGTCAAATAATATTTTCAGCACTCCTATGAGGAGCTGTAAGTCTGTAACTAACTGTTGTTCTTATGATTTCCGTCTTCCACTTCGAATTTACAATTTTATATTTGCCGTTACAACGTGGTAGAACTTTTGCAGTTGATTGAAGAGTGTAGCTTCTATAGCTTCGGAAGAAATTTAATTGCAATTGATTAAAGATTGTAGCTTTTATAGCTTAGGAAGATATCTAAACTGTTCATCTACTTTCCTCAAAATACGTGTGCTTGAATCAAAACTTACGCATATGAATACCTATACCTGATTTCATGAGCACACGAAAAATGGATGATAAATTATAAATTTCATTTACATACTGTGTAGTTGTTGTATCATACTCACCGTGATATCTTCTTTTTCTATTTTTAGAAAGTTATTCTTTACATGTATGTGATATAACTTCTTTCTTTTTTTAATCAGATTATGTATTGGAGGGAAGCCAAGGAACACCTTTTGCAGGTCCATTCCCCTTCCCCCATCTTTGGTTCATATATGTTTAAACTTGTGCTTGTCTCTCTAATCTTAATCATTTGATACTTTAGGTGGATATTATTATGGAAAAATCAAGTTTCCTCCAGAATATCCATTTAAACCTCCAGGGATCAGGTATTTAAAAGGACAGAGAGGGTTTCATGATTAATATTGGATATCTATTACTTCATAGCTTCCACTTCTATTTCATAATTTGATTTACTTTCTTGTAGCATGACCACTCCCAACGGACGGTTTATGAGTCAAAAGAAAATTTGCCTGTCAATGAGTGATTGTAAGTCATTGAAATCAATTTGAAAGAATAGAATTATAACTTTGTATCTTTATGCTGAGTTCTTCTTTTAATCCTTTTCCAGTCCATCCCGAAAGTTGGAACCCAATGTGGTCAGTGTCAAGGTATTGTCTAATTTAACTGAAAAAATCAACTGTGTGTCTTATGTTTCTGCTTTTGATTACTATTATCTTTGTCATTATTCTTGCAACATCTCTTAGTTGTTCATTTCCCATGCAGCATCCTTACGGGACTCCTCTCCTTCATGGTGAGTTTAACGCCGCTCATCTATCAATTATAAAAGGAACTGTGGACTTGATAGTATCACTTTTTTATGCCTAGCTGTCCTTTTTTACTGCACATATTAACTTTCTCAATTTATATTCACTTGCCGTATTGTTTGCATTTTCTAGTGAACCAGATATCCTGTGCTTGCTATGGTGCATACAATACAAAATAGTGAGACTAAAGCCAAACATTTTGAGTAGCAATGTTTTATTAGTGTTAATTGTTATGCATCTCTAGAGTTTCGTGAGAGCAGGCTTTCCTCATAGCAGTGACATTTGCACAAATATTGTTGGAAAACATAGTCTGTGAAAGTTCAAATCTGGAGTCATCTACATTCTGTGCCAACATGTCAAATGGTAATTTTTTGTACTATTGATGCAGATGGACGACAGTCCTACCACTGGTAGTGTAAACACTACTGTTGTGGAGAAGCAACGCCTTGCTAAGGCTTCTCTGGCTTTCAATTGTAAAAAGTGAGTTCATCAAATCATATACTATAAACATGTACCGTTAGTAGCTCACACTAATAATTTACACGTATGA
Organism: Logfia minima; assembly: GCA_963921325.1. Taxonomy (NCBI): domain Eukaryota; kingdom Viridiplantae; phylum Streptophyta; class Magnoliopsida; order Asterales; family Asteraceae; genus Logfia; species Logfia minima. The sequence continues at coordinate 241,510 of OY992771.1, read as the reverse complement.
TTATTTGTTGACAGCGTAACATTCAGGAAATTGTTCCCAGAGTATGTGGAGAAGTACGAAGAGCAGCAGATCTCTGAGCAGCCTGCTGTAGAAGAGCAACCTGTCGTAAGGCGGGAAGAAAATTTACAACCTTTACTGGACAAAAACAATGGTAAGAAAGAGGAAGTTGAGAGAGAAGTGAAGCCAAATGAGGATGTGAAACAAGCCAAGAAACAGTCCTTCCCGACTTGGATGCTGGTGCTGTTGGTTTCGTTTGTTGGTCTTGTAATGGCTTTGCCCCTGCTGCAACTCTGATGTTCAACAAAACGAAGAAAAAAAATTCCTGCTGACATTACAAACTTTCAAGTATGTGGGTCTGTTAAAAAAGAGTAACATGCTTGAGTGCAGATGGGTAATGTTGAATCTTTAATCCTTGTAGATGTATTGTTGGGATTTTGATTGTCTATATGTATGCATACTTGGTGCAGTGTTGATGTAGTATTAACCATGTGGATGAACATGGGTATAGAAATGCATAAAACTGCTAATTAAATAGTTACAATATATTTGATACTAACTTGAAGCTATCACCATGGGACATTATAATACTGATGAGGTCTTCTGCACATTCTTTATGTGATAGAAGCCACGCAGCTAACTGAATATGTGAACAGTATTATTGAATATTTAATTGGTTAACTTGGAACAAAGTAAACTACTAAAACCGTTCTTTTAGAAACTAACAACAATATATTTTGGGCATAAAAGGTGAAACATCAGTTGTCTGGCTATTTTTCTCTATACAACATTACACATATTGTATTTAGTACTTGAAGCAAGCTTCACAATTGTTAATTAACGTATGATAAAGTTTTGTACGATAAATTTGTATAATGTAAATGCACGTGAGTAACACAGTTTTCATATCAATAAATTACATATTCTTCCAACATATCTTTTTTCTTCTATACCCTTAACTGCTCTTTGAAATAAAAATATATATTTATACTTATAGTGACGTAATTTGTTGTAATCTCTCTTGAAATGGAAGGATTAGCGTTGACTTGAAGCTAAAGGAAGGGTTAAATGTCTGAAAAAAGACTAGAAAAGTCCCTGGATTGCTCCGGAATCTGCGGCAGATACCATACACCTTGCTCATTTTAATCATTTTTAATTAATGAGTTAAGCTAATTAAGAAATCAATTCAATTTCTTCCCTCTTCCCTCTTCCCTCTTCCCCTTCCCCTTGATAGTAATTCAACTCCCCAGGGCTGCAATAACTGCTGCTATCAAAAGCAAGGTGTACATACATTTTGTTTTATATATATTAAGCAACTACCCTTTTGTTTCTTCTTTTTCATTAATTAGTTGTTACTTAGTGTATATATATATTTTATTATATATATTTTTTGGGTTACTGGGGAACATGAATGATCTGTAGTAGGGAAGGGATAGGGAAACTATTTGGTCTCATTGATTAGATGTTATCCTATTTCTTTCCATTGCTTAATTAGTCAGGAGAGGCTCTTTTAATCTATATATATGCCCACCAAACATTTGTTGAGTTGTCGATATCACTTTTTACTGGATTGTGCACATAAATCATAGTTAGTGGGTACTAAGTGGACCATGAATCACACCAAATTTTTTTCTGTTGCTAGTCTTCATATGCATGCGGCCAAAGTGTTTCTGCTTTTAATTTCCACTTGTCTTGTATTTTGCTTCACCAAAAGTAATTATTCCTAGTCAAAAAGCAGGCTTATTAGTAAGTTTTTGAGGTTGTTTGTATTTACTCATGTTCATGTATCCAATTTCTGTTTTCTTCTTTCCAGGCTGAAAGTGGACATGTCAACGTTATGTTCAATTTATGAGACTGCAGACGAGTTTGATCTTCAGTTGGATTTTGCACAGGTATGCACTCCCGTATTATCCGTGATTTTGATTCATTTATTAATCTTTCAACTTATATAAGTACGATTTCTTAGTTATTGTGTAATGAACTAGAAAAGTAAAGGAAACAACATGGCCTACTTATAATGAAATAAGTTTTAGAATCTAATGTTGGTTACATGGGTTTGATCGGTTCTTGAAGGAAACAAAAACACATGCATGCCAAAACAAGTCAGTTACATCCTCACTAGATGCATCATCAGTTGAGGCTGGAATAAGAACAAAGCCCAAAAAGTCATGGAAAACTTCTATTTTTCCATGTTTGAACGTGGACAAGAAACATATCAAGTCAAACATCGTAGAGGGACAACCGCTGTCGAAAACATCATTCAGCAAGTCAAAGTCAAGACAAGGTTATGTTTCTGGCCCGATCAATGGCTGTACTCCTGGGCGACCGAAAAGAACAACTTCAGGACCCCCAACGGTATTTAACCAAAGAAAGACAACGGTGGAGGAGTTTCAGATGCCATATATTTCACTTGGGCAGTTAAATAGAAGTCAATCCTATGGTCCTGTTTACTTGGTAACATAACCACATCAAAATCAAATTGGGATTCGATTAGTAATTTTTAAACTTTGAATATTTTGTTGAGATAATGAAAGATTAGTTTTGAAGAATATATGATCACTCGACTCCAAAGATTCCACACGTAACAACATAATCGTTACTTGCAAGCAATTTAATTAGCCTAATTAAAGCCACCTATGCTTATCTTGAGAGTTTTCTCAAGTGTCATCATCAAGTAGTCTCAAATATTGTTTCAATAATGAACTCTGATGCCAATAAACAAAAGGCTAAAATAGATGGCTTTGATTCAAGTTGTCTTAGAAATACAACACTTTAAACTAATCCGTAGATATGATGGCTGACTCTCTTCCGCAAGAAATGCTCAAACAGAGAGGCTAAAATGATTACAATTTTCCATTATACAAAGTATGGTTTCTAAGCTAAAGATATATCCAGTAACAGCTCAAGATAAGCTTTCTCAATGTGTTCGTATACAAAAAAAATAAAAATAAAAATAAAAATAAATAATAAACAATACACAAAGCAAGGAGAGGTTCTGTGGTCTCAGAACTGAGCCAGCAACCTCTTCACCGGCAAATTAATTTACAAAAGGACTTTTGATGAAAGATGGCCTCTATTCCTTTGTTAAACATGAGCAGTGGCAGGACTAAAAAGGGTTAATAAACCTTCTACTTCCGCTCAAAATCCTTCTTAATGATCCCATTCGAGATGAAACAGGTGATTTTTGATCATCAACACCATCATCATCAATATGTCTTGGTATGTCGATCACTAAATCTGTTCTTGCTCGGTTATTATTTGTCTGTGATGAAGAAGGTGTTTCAGTAGTTAACATAGATGGTTGATGTTGATGATGATGATGAATATTACTGGCTTCTTCCAATTGAGAAGTTAAAGTGCTAACTTCAGTTTCATCACCCCAAAACAATATATTTGTTGGGAAATAATCCACCACACCATCTATTGTTAATGAAGATGATTCTTGTGCTTGTCGACTTTCTAATAAATTCTCCACTGAAATTTGGGTCTCATCTGAAACAGGGTTTCTACAAATTGGACAAGTGGAATGTGAATAAAACCACATATCAATGCATTCCACGTGGAATCCGTGATTACATTTTGGCAATATTCGAGCTTTTGCTCCTTTAACAAGCTCTGATAAACACACGGTGCATTCCAGTCCTTCATTAAAGTCTTTAGGATCGAAGTGTATAACCGGTATGGTTTTTAAGAATGTGGGGTTAAGTCCACGGCGGAGTACGGTGACGCCAGGCTGATGTTCTATGTGCCCGGCTGTAAAATCTCCACGACGATGACGATGGCGGCGGTGGGTGTTGGGGGCGACCAGGTCTTCTTCTCGGCGGTAGCAGAACCATTTGGCGTAGAGATGTACTAAGAATACGAAGATGACGATCACGGACAAAGCTACGATTGAGACTATCAAGATTTTTCCGGTGAGTTCAACAACTTGTGAATCATGGTAACTGCTCATCTTGAGGATGGAGATTTTATGTAAATCTCGAAACTTTTTTGATGGGTTTCTGGTTTATAACGAAACCCAATAGGTAAAAGCTCGAAAATTGGTAAAAAATGAAATATGAATCGTAGAAAGGTGTTTCCGATATATAGGGGAAGTCTTGTAATTAAAATGAAAATTATAAGAAGATGAAAGTGGATTCGGGGAGAGAGAGAATAGGCAAGTATGAAGAGGGGTTTTGAAAGAGTGGCAGAATTTATGGAATAAGAAGAAGATGACGATAATTGAAGAGTCCTGAAGTGAAGAAAGTGACGTTGATATTGGATAAACAAATAAATCAACTGAAGAAGAAGAAGGAACAAAATGAAAGTCAGTCAGCAGATGACCAAAACAGGGGAGCCACTTTTTATTTTATTTTTATTTTTATAATTACATTACGATACATATATATAAGATATATATAATTATATAATTATAATACAGTTGAGTTTATGTAGGTGACCAAAGACGAACCATATGATTCAAACAACTCAATCTCTATCTTGTATCCATGAATCTTTAACTCGTTATGTTGTTTTTGTTTCCATCTATTCTTCCCTTTGACTAGTCCTATCGTAATATGACCAACTGTGGGGTCTTCTATTCTCCCAATACATATGTCAACACCAAATTCCCTTATTTGTTTCATCTTGGCTTTTGGTTTATTTCCGTAATACTTCTTAATTGTTAAAACCTCAATCTTAACTTTGTTCAAAATATTTATTATAAATTTACAACTTCAATCATTGAAAATTGTAAGATATTGATCCGATATTATCTAATCGTGGTTAACTAAAATGCATAAGAAAACATCATGCTTTAACTATGTATATTTTAATGAATATGTTTTATATTGGTTGTGTTAGAGGATCACCAATATTTTGAACCAATTAAGATTTGGTCTACATATTATTTTTTGAGAAAATTACAATTGTTGTCTATGTGGTCTTTTGTTTTTTCACGATCTGTTCCTCTCAACTTTTTTCCACAATCTCTAATCCTGCGGTGGCTATTTTGCAACATACTACATCACTCTCTTGTTAAATCTAACGGATAAAGCTATATAAAGTTTGGTCCACATCAGTGCAGGACCAGTTTGAAACCGATTTCATCTAAACCAGTTCCCAACTGGTTTTTGCATAAAGTTGGGTTGAAACTAGTTTCATCTAAACCGGTTTGAAACCATTTAATACTCTATAGTGCATTGACCTGTATAAAGTTTCACAAAAATCGCTTAACCGAAGCATAATCGAAATAATCGAACCGAAAGCCAAACAGATTGTTTGATTTTTGATAATGCAATCACCAAAAAAATTTAGTTCGATTCGAGTTTTACCTAAAAATCGAACCGTTAATAACCGAATCGACATTTAATTACTAATTAATTTATAGTTTATATTTGCTATACAAATTCATAGGTTATATTAAAAAAAAAATTAATTATGTTATCAACCATGAACTCTAGAGATACATATATAATCAATTATTTCTACCATAAAATTTTGTATCTAATTTATCTTTTGAGATAAAATTTTGAATTTTTACTACGTCGTTACGAGAATAAGAATAAAAATGAAATTCAAACTCACTACTTTTGATGGGTACGAGGAACCCTTCTTTTTAAGGGTTTGATATCAAATTTGGTTCTCATTCACATATAACAAACAACCTCTATCACTTTTATTATTATTTCTTCATTCTCATACCTTCAAACCAAACATACCGTTAATGATGTAAATAAACTTGATAGGGGTAGAAACAAATAATATAATGTAATGTGGTCCATGCCTGCACATTTATTTCCGGTTGAGGCTATGATGCGCTCAACACTCAAACTGCATAGAACCATGACACCTCATCTTAAGGATTTGTTAGGCAATGTCATATCGGATGCTCCAACGATAACAGTTTGTGAATTCACATAATTGGTGTGTAAGTGTTGGTAAAGGGGGTTTGAGACATGAACAAATGATGCACCGAAAAGCATAAAGTAAATACTCCAAGATTAGGAGTTAGGAAAGGATTTGATGGCCCCGAATCATGAGAAATATATGCAGCGCTCATTACGGACCAGCCATGCTTCTTTTTCGTTGTTCCCAACACCATTTCCTGTTGTCTAGGTACAATTTGATATTCATAACCTGTAGTCAAACTAAATTATGAAATTTAATATATTATTAGAGAGCTATATACACCCTAAAAATAACATTTACACATGATCTATACCTATCAAATCACTTTCTGAAAAATGGACTAATCTAAAAATTTGTATTACAACATTGTAACTTTCATATGAAACAATTTTATTTTTTCTTTTGGAATTAGCTAACTTATACCCTAAAGGATGTTGAATGTTATTCATTAAAGCAATATTTTCAAAAATTACAAAATAATAATTAACATTAATATATATGTAGAGGATGTTGAGTGTTATTCATTAAAGTAAAATTTTCATAAATAAAAAAATATAATTAATATTTATATATATATATATATGTTAAATGGCAATTAGAAAGTTCATAAATGAATTAGAAAGTCTGATTGTGTTTAACCAAATTTTACTTATGCCCTTAGCCAAAAATAAAACAAAATAGATAAATAAATAAATAAGTAAATAAGACTAATATTTGAATTGAAGTATTGATTATAGCTGAAAATTCTAATCGGAAAATTAGTTTGAAATGAGTTTGCTAATAATAACCCTTAGACATTCAACGTGTAGCCTTGTTGGTTTCAAATATGTGGGCATTTAGAAGCACCGCATGTTCAATTATCACAAATAGCAAGGAGGAATCAAATTTTTATGAATTCTTTTTTTTAATGTTAATTGGATAAGCCAGTTATGCTACCATCTGAACACATTATTAGATGAATTTAATTTATCTTTCATGTAATGATCAAGACGATCGACAGTTAAATTTGACAGATTTCAACCTTTTTCGAACCATGGCACTTGGGAGACAATGATTAGGCTTTCCTTATTTGAATACGTAAACTTGGTTGAATTAATTATGAAGTGTGTATATTTCATATTAATTAATACTCATTTTCTGTATTTAAATTTGTCAAGCTTTTTTAATTGTCGAAATGTTGAGTTATAAATGTGGCACGTTTGTAGAATATAATGTTTAACTATTGCTTTAAGGGTTATAGCTAGTAAATTTCTAACGACAATAACGATACAAAAATTTAGGATATTAAAAAATCATCATAATTCTAGAAAAACCTGCCAGAAGACAAAAGATTAGTTATCCCCCAAATAATATAGATGCAACTTAGGTGTTTGATGACGACGTAACCCAATAAAAGAACTATATGACTTAGGTCAACGCATATTTCACGTACAAACCGTATCATGTCATAAGAAAAAGAATAATAATCAAATAATTATAGGTAATCTACCGAGCAACCATAATTTAGCAAACACTTCCACCACAACTTTACAATAAAATTATGAATTAATTTAATTCATTAAAATAATGTAGTGTTTACTTATTCGTATATAAATTCAGTTAATCTTTCTAAACAACTATATTGAAAGTTTCCCATATACAGTGTCATATCATATATATACAAAAGCTCTCTACGACATACATCTATTTTTTCTCGTTAGTTTCTCGAATGGCTTAGTTTTTAGATGGATTAATGGTTTCTTTTAGATAAAGAGTTTTGGATGTACATGGGCATATCATTGCCTAATGATATTTTGTGCTTGTTGAGTCGTTCAACACAGAGTCGCTTATTCTTCAAATCGTATGAACATTCTGCCATATTTACATAAACTGGTAGTGATTATAGGTGTCAATATGAGCAAGCACATCGGCTTGACTAACCGAATAAAAACGGATTTGGGTCAAAATGAATGTTTGTCTATACAAATTGAGGTTAAATGGGCCGTTTTATTAAATTATGAAATAACTTACAAAAATAAAATTATTAATTAGATCGATTTGGTAAAGATTACTGAAATGCATATAAGATACAAAAGAAATGTTAGGCAAAGATGAATTATATATCTCTTAATGATTATGAGAATTTCAAAAAACATGGAACATGATGTCGAAAGATATGGACCTACATTCAAAACGCGTACGATATAATGTGGCCATAGGTTGGGAAGCAAATATACAACTTAACTCTTAATTCCTTTCTACCTTAATTACTCTCCGCACTTGGCAACTCTCTGAATCTTAAAAATAAGGTTAGATTCTAATAACCATTAAAAACAACAACTGATTATAGGTTTATACTTCTAATTGGTAGGAATAACAAATATTAATTAAATAAATCAGTGTCAGTGTCAGTGTTTATATATAAAGAGAGATAAATTACATTCAAATAACAAATGGATTGACTTTATGTTTATGATCACTATTTTAAAAGAAAAGAAAATGAGTGACAAGTTTAATTAATTGGTACGGCTAATCAACTTAATAAAAAAGTTAAAAGGGATAATTACAAATATGATCTTTTGACCACGTGTAATTAACGTAATAATTCTTAAACTAATAATTCTACCAAACTAATCCTATGATGATCGAACAAACCGTCGATCTATCGATCATCAATTAAAATTCAACATCGACCCCTTAAATGACTAAGTCAAATAGTAATTAATTCAAATTAATTCCAAAGTCAGAATTAACAATTGAAAGGTAAAAGACATAATCATGGATCGAACACTCGATCACCAATTGAATTACGCCACGCCTACCTGCCAGATCGAAATTTCGATCATGTATGATCGAAATTATGGAAATTAAAAAAAAAAAAAAATTGATCATTTTAAAAAGTGGATTGAAGGTTCGATCATTAAGGATCGAATTATTTTTTTTAAATAAAAAAAATTCTTGATAATCAAGGTAGAGTGTAACAATATTATTTAGATTGAAAGTTCAATCATTAAGATCGAAACTCTTTTTTGAAAAAAAAATTCTTGTGATTGAGGTAGATTGTAACAATATTATTCAATATTTTTATAGTTAATTATTTTAATGAGGAAAAAAAGAATTGAAGAAAGTGGTACGGTGCATATGGAATGGCATGCATAATACATCATTTATTATATTATTTTTATTTTTATCCTCAATTAACATGAAATATCATTCATATGAATTACTACTCATTAAGCAATCAAAGTTAGAATGTAACATATTAATTAAATAAGAAAAAAATTTGATGATTGAACCTTCGATCCTTTTTTAAATGATTGAATTTTTTTTCTAAATAAAAAAAATTCTTAATGATCGAACCTCCTATCTACTTTATAAAATAATCGAAACTTTTTTTTAATTTTCAGAATTTCGATCATACATGATCGAAATTTCGATATGGCAGGTAAGCGTGGCGTAATTTAATTGGTGATCGAGGGTTCGATCCATAGTTATGTTTTTTACCTTTCAATTGTTAATTTTGACTTAGAGATTAATTTGAATTAATTATTATTTGACTAGGTCATTTAAGGGGTTGATGTTGAATTTTAGTTGATGATCGACAGATCAAAGGTTTGTTCGATCATCAAAGAATTATTTTGGTAAAAGTATTGGTCAAATGATTAGTAAGTCAATTACAGGTTGTCAAAGGATTATATTTGTGATTACCCCAAAGTTGGGGTAAAATACAAAACAAACTTTATATATTATTATTTGTGCAATATATGAAATAAACAAGGCATTAGACTAATTTTGGAATTGATTATTGTCAATATTACTCTAAAATAGTCAAAATAATAAAAGTTATCTACACTTTATATCATAATATAATCATGATCATGATCATAATCATAATAATAATCATAATAGATAAAAGAAAAAGAAAAAGAAAAAAAAAAAAAGAAGAAGCAGCAGACAGCCTCCTATGATTAAATTAAGGGAAGAATAGGATAGTGATGCAAGTATAAGTTAGCCCATAGCCCAGCCCATAAGTCAGGTCCCGAAGACAAGGAAGCACGTATGATAGCAGATAGCCAACGTGAGACGTCGGAATTAAAAAAATAATTAAAAAAAAAAAATCGGTGGGGGTACGTTTAGTCGACCTCTTATCCACGTCGTTCAAAGGTTGACCATCGGCTGCTAGCTAGCTCCAAGTTGACGTGAATACCCCACTAACACTTGATATATTATTCACGATCTTTCTTTAACGTTATTTTATCCATAATACTAATACACATGATCGACGACTTAAATTAAATTCCTCATTATTAAGATTGGTATTTTCATGAGCCAAGTCTTAGAATTATTAGTAACTGCAAGTACGTATAAGTGCACAAGGCGTCGTTGTCAAATATTGACGGTTTTTGGGTAGCTTGCAATAGTTTTCAGTAATTCCGGCAGTTTCACAACTGGTTTTTTAATCAAATATGTTTTTATAAGCGATAGTTATTGCATCAAATAAGTTTTTTTAAGTCCAATCCAAGCTTTTGAAATCTACTACAGATCGAGTGCATAATTTTGCATTTGAAATGCTCTACTCGTTAAGTTACACCTCTTGGAATATATGACTGAAACAAACAACTTTTTTCTTTTCGTATAAAATTATTAGTACGTAATTTCATCTTTTTTTCTTTTCGAATTTCAAATTTTAATGCTTAAACCCTTAAAAATACAACTTAAAGTATTTCCTCCTAGCTTATATTGTAAGCCAGTATTTAGTCTTTTTAAATTAAAAATAAAATTAACTCAACAATTAATCTTTTGGATGTGTAATGCTCAAGCAGTTACTATATATACGCAACCACATAATATAATAGCTTATTAAAGAAACAGCATCAAAGTTAGAAAAAGGTCATACAAGATTTCATCATTAATAAAGAAAACAATTTACATGCTCTATACATTTTAGTGATTACAACAAAAGAATATAAATAAATAAATTTTACGTAATTATTTACGGTCAACTAATCATAACATAACATAACATTAACTTAACATTCTATATTCTCTATTAAAAAAAGAAAAAGAAAGAAAGAAATGATAAACAGATAGTTCAAAAGTCACGACAATCTCCTATAGAGGTAGCTACGTTATCCAAGACAGAGTTACAGTAGGAAATGATGACATCTTGAAGAAGGTGTTGAAACAAGTAGCTGTGTAAGTGTTGGGTCAACGGTCGGGGAATGAGGCTTCTGCACAAGGGACATGTTGTATGATGTTTTAACCAGGCATCAATGCAGTGAGCATGAAATTGGACGCCATGTTCACAATTTGGAAGCCTTCTGTACTCAGCTATTGCAGACACTTGACAAAGGCACACTAAGCAATCATACACAATATCGACTTCATCAACTTGTTTCTCTACTGCTGCCATTACTACAGTTTTGTTGTCGACCAATCTCAGTGCAGCTGGCCACCAAGATGGTCTAGCTTGTCGTCTCCAAAGATACCAAAAGGCAATTGCAATAGTCGATGTACCACCAACAAACGTCATCTCTGTCTTCAACACTTGGTCCATGGCTAGCTAGGTGGGATGACTTATTAGTTAGTGATCAAGTGGGATTGCTGTTTTTGATTGAATAACATGATGATTCAGGTATCCATATTTATATGTACTCATTCATGAAAAGGGTTATGAAATACGTGAAAGAAAGAAAAAAAAAAAAAAGAGAAAAAGCGCATACATGGGTCGTTTTCAATTTTTGTGGTTTGATTAATATATTAATATTAATATTAATTAATTAGATAACATACAGATTTAAGGTAAGGGTCAATAGTAAATCACAAAATATGGGTACACTAGCTTTTCATTTTGGGTTATATTTCAAGATAAGATTCATATATAGACTCATTATATATTCAAACTTTGACCTTTGAGTGATACACCAAGACCCTTGCACAAGCAGCAACTCTCGATCTAACTGGTACAAAAATGCAACAAAGTAATGATTTTTCAAATGACTGTTTTTCTTTATTAAACAATAAAGAGATTATTTTAGCTAGCTTTCTCAGATTGAGATTGATCCGATTCTCTTCAAAGTTCAAATATGTATGTTGGTATTCAATGTAAAAACATATCTCGTTTGTTATCAGTGTTTTAATTAAATTATAATTGAATAAGGTCAATTCTGTAAATTGACATATTCAACTTAAATATAATTATTTAACATGGAATGATTGAAAATTGATGATCGAGAAGATAGAAAAGGCGATATTTGTGGATGATAGGAAGCAACGTTTATTTGATGAAGCACGTGCGGGCCTTTCTATTCTTCCCGAATTTCTATTTTTTATTTTATTTTTTGTGAGTTTGTTCTTTGAACTCCCCTTTTTCTACAGTTGACTAAAAACGTAATCTTTGCATTTTATCTCAAGTCATTTTTTATTTCATTTTCTTTAAATGGATAAGATCGGCCGTAAAATGCTACTATCATCGTAACTGAATCATTTCTTTTAACCACAACTTTGTTTATGGTATTCAAAAGTTATATATAATAAGTTAAACACTGGTCCATTACAAGATATAAATAGTCTTATTTCATATATACTTTGTTTGCAACAGAATCAACACTATCGTAGAAAATGACCAGTTGCAGTATGTATATAACAAATGAATACTCTAAATTATGTATACAAAGTTTTTTATGTATCATGAATTGTATTTGTATAAAGTAGCTTACAACAATAAGCAAGCTAGGAGAAAGAAAATCTTGTATATGTGTCTTGACTTTTGAGTTGATTAACCGGTTGATGTGGATCACAAGTACGTGCAGCTCTCGGAAAGACTAGACTGTAGACCCTGGCTAAAAGACTTGGTTAGCCAAGTAGCCATGGTCTCCAGGGCACGAAAACCATAACAGCTCATCATCTCATACAATTTCTTCAAATAAACAGTGTGTTTGTGGACGTGTTCATCTGCGCCAGAAACAGGGGTTCTACAGAGCGGGCAGTTTGGATGGTCTTTCAACCATGCTTCTACACACTCAACATGAAACCCATGCTTGCATCTTTCTAGCACCCCAAATTTTTCTCCTAACAAAACCTCCGACAAACAAACGATACAATCGACTCGAGAGGTATTGACACCAACCTCTTTCACCCTCATGTTACCGTTGGTCTTCTGATTATCTTCACTGTTTACCAGGGTCTCTATCCAAGACTTGATTGGTGTCGTTATGGAGTCCACGAATCCAGCTATCATAATCATCATCATCATCATTATCTTCTTTTTAATATTTCTTGTTGATGTTGATGAATAATCAATTAGTATTTGTTTGGTACCAGAGTTAGATAGGGGTTTTTGTGATTTGTGGTAATGGAAAGAAAAGATTCAAATTGAAGTCTTTTTGTGTGTAGTGTGTTTGTTTTTTTTGGTGACACTGAAAGAAGCGGGTTCGTGCGCCTAATTTATAGGAGATGGCCTGTTGCGTGTTATTTTGGAAAAACCTCATAAACTTTAATTAAATGAGATTAGTTGTGTAAACAGATTAGATGGAGGGACAGAACGCATTTAATGAAAGGTGTGCAACTATTTTCAAATGAGTTTGTTATTGCATATAAATATACATACATATATATATATGGAAATAATTGATAAGGGAGCTTCAAATCTTGAGGAATGAGGGAAGTAATTTTAGGCCTTGATTTTTTATAAATAAATATTTTTAACATTTATTTGTGATTAATGTTAAATTTTAAAATTATTTGTGATTTTTAAAATTCATTTATGATGAAATCAAGGGTTGAGATTTGCTTCCCTCATTCCCTAATTTTTTTCTCCCCTCTTGATCCTCACCCTATATATATATATATATATATATTTACACACATATAGTGGGTTTAATGGAAATGAAAAAATTAGAGGAGAAGGGAGAGAAGAATTTTTTGCTCTTTGATTAAGTAAATTAACCATTTGATTCAATTTCAATCATATTCATTTGTTATTGAATTATACTTGCTTTTTGGTTAATCATAGTTTTAAATATATATTTCTCTCCTAAAATTTCCTTCTTTTTAGATCCTGGTACTATATATACATATATAATAGGGTTAATAGATAGATAGGGTATCAAACTTTGCGTAAATGTTCAATTTCACGAACCATTTTTTTTCGTTACAATTCCATTAACATAGTATACAGGTTGTTCACTAAGATAACCAATCTAATGAAACTTGTTCAATAACCGGCTTGTTGTCCACATAAGCGCAATGTATGCTCTAGCTCTGCGATTACTTTCCACGTAATTTGAAAGTTCATGAAGGGTATTAAACTTTGCGAAAATGTTCAATTTGGATAACTAACTTTTTTTTTGTTTATAAAGTTGATAATTGTATTATGCATTTTTAAACTGTTTTCATGACTTGATGGACGAAACCAAAATCGACTGAACAATTGCAATAATAAGAAATATAAAAATGATAAACGGTAAGAAACTTAGTATAAATTTAATATAATAACTAGAAACAAGTACCAATATAAACACACTTCGTTTATATATAACAAAAATGATGGAGGATATTGAATATAGTAGAATTTTGTTAGAAAAATAGGTTGGTGTTGAATTGAAAAAAAAGTCTAGTTCCTAACTATGTATACATCATGAGAATTCGTGACCAAAATTTTAACACTTAATATTTTCGCAAAGTTTATTATCCAAGTGTCAATAAAAAAAATAGTTACCCAAACTGAACATTTTTGCAAAGTTTATTATCTAAGTGTCAATAAAAAAATATAGTTACCCAAGCTGAACATTTTTGTAAAGTTTAGTTACCTATCTGTCTATTAATAAAAGCCACGTCATAAAAATAAATGCCACATGTACACTTTACCGGTGAAACCAACACACATGCTCTCTATGTTCTTAGTTAATAGCTATCATCTTCACCACCATGTCTCCATAAAAATGTTTAGTCATCATCTTCATCATTTTGATTATGAAGAAAACCAACACACAAGATCTCCTTGATCTTTTATGATTGAAAATCATTGACGAACAAACCGTAACATAATTATTAATTAACGGAGAAGAAGCCATTGGTGAACAAACAGTGAGAGATGAAGAGCTGTTGGTGAACACCTTGATCGAAAACAACCAAAATCATTAAAGAAATTTATCGGTATCAAAGATGATGCACATTGACGTTTTGAAATCTTATAATAGATGTCATATGAATAAAACAATGATGACTGCAATTCAGATGTGAAAAGACATGTTGTGCGTCAATCTAGAAACTCTCTTTCACCAATCCTAAACGAGTTGTTCATCTCCATGAAAAAATGTCAATGGTTATATTCATCTTTTTTTGTTACCGCCATCGATGAACAACATCAATGCATAATCTTTTTGATATTTTATGATGGAGATGATTAACGAACAAACCATTAGTAACATATATATATATATGACGAAGAAAAAAGCCGTATATGAATCACCGATGAAGAAATAGTTGACAAACACCCTGGTGGAAACCAACCCCATGCCACCGTTGTATTTTCAAAACAAATACGATGCACATCGATGCCCGAAATTCAGAACGACTACCATTCTAATTCGAGAAAATATATGATGGTATTCTTAGAAAATGATGAAGGTTAGGGTTCCTATGAAGAAAATAAGTCAATGCTAAATGAGTTTGCATCAGTCTAAAAAGTAATTGTGAATTAGTTTTACATAGCAATTGTCATTAAATGTCTAATGAATGATGATGCACCAAATATTAACGGGGGACAAATCTGGACTAATGTTTTGTGAATCGAGTAACTTAGCGTCCAATTTCCTTTTCAATTATGATGGTGGACATGTTTGAGAGATATGATCAGTATGTGTTAATGCTAATGTGACCCAAGGTCTAGTTTAGGCGGAATAATGACATTAATTAATAATTAATGTCATTATTAGACAATCCAACGGTTGAGATCGTGTTTTACTTGTTTTACGTTAAATTTTGTTTTACAATAACCAACCCTTATATATATATATATATAATATAAGAGTTAGTTATCGTAAAACAATCTCTTTGATAAAACAAATAAGACATAGTTAGATACGTAGGATGAGATCAATTTTTATTTATTAGCCAAACCGCATTAATTATTTTAGCTCGGCAAAATTGACATTTTGTAATATGATGCACGATTTATATTCTTACACAATGATTCACAATTATACAAAAACGAAAAAAAAATCTAAAATTGATAAAATAAAAACTTATAATTCTGAAACATATTCACTAGTATACAGCTGGTGTACGTGAAAAACTGATAATCAAGACCGATATATTGTATACAACTCATGCACAGGAAAAAATTGGTGCACAATGATACACAGAAAAGAAAAGTTTGACCGGTGCACGATATATGATGTACGAGTGATGCAGATGACTATCTACAAACCGTTTGCTAGTTTGTTGTTGCTTCTGCTTATGGTTATAGAGATTAAGGTAATGAGGGAGGGGCATGGGTGATGGTTGTTAGGTAAGAAAATGGGGAGGTTTTACTTTAGATAAATTGTTATACTTATGCAAAAAAAAAAAAAATTTCACCATTTACTTAAATGTTGTTTTATTTATTTTAGAATACAAATTATGGTATTTGATCCAACATAAATATATATATATATATATATAGGATGGGGTTCATATAACACCCCTCTTTCTATATAAGAATATTATATTAATAAACACGGAAGCATGAATTTAAAATACATTAAACAGTTTACAATTCCCAAAAATACACTAATTTCAAACTTTTTAAACTACAAAAGTCGGGGTATTATAAAAATTCTCCAAACAAGGTTTATTACAAAAACCATATCAGAGTCCTCAAGCGCAGTCAAACATTCCCTTGATCAACCAATCACCTCCCGCACCCACAATAATCAAAACATATCCTGCAGGAAGTAAAATGAGGGGTTAGCACAAAGCTAAGTGAATAGATTCATCACACTCCATTCAACTTAGCATAACTAGCTAATTACACCAATAAAACGTAAACACACATAATTCAATGAGGATCGGTGGCTCTGGGATATCATAATACCCGGGGATTCCCCCAAGAACACTTACCGTCAATCCGTATGGCCAATACAGAATAAACCGATAACTACTGGTTATTAAACACATACACAGGTCTCAAACACAACAAATGAATCAAAACCTGTGTAAAACACATAATAACCAGAAGTCCAACTACACGTTGACCTCAATAACATAGTACACATAGTTCACATATCACATAGATCAATAATCAATAATCAAGACTAAACAGTCTAATACACATCTACGTTTACTTGTTGTAACCAAATAGTTACAACTAAATCAAATGATGAGTTCCGAATCCACTCACCGATACCTCTGACGTCTGCACACTCAGTATTCTTATATCACTGAGTCTTACGTTGATCTGAAACATAAAATCATACACAAGTCAGAAGTTCGTTCCATAAAAGTTCACTCAGAAATAAACTCAGAAAAAGTCCGCAATGCCGCTTAAAACTGAAAAATGCCATTTTCGGGTCCTAGATGACCCCGGATGGCCAAAAACTGCCTAGGCTATTAGAATATAGCTTTGATTACTAGGTCGTTTCCAATTGACTATGCAAATTTCAACTAAATCTGAGTTAGTGATATTTTCACAAAACCGCGTCTCGAAAACACTTACGCATTTTCAAAATTTGCAAAACAAAAATCTCTTTTATAAACTTTGCGACACAACCACTGTGTCGCACAACAGAAACCTGCGACACTAACATTGTGTCGCAATACTCAAAATGGTCGCCTTTAGCGACATAACCACTGTGTCGCATAACATTTAAGCGACACAACCTGCGACACAAGCCTTGTGTCACAATGATGAACAGCCTAGTTCCCAGATTCAAAATTCACAAATTCAAACATGTAATAATCAAATTAACCTATTCCAATCGGTGTAATTCACTTATAAACAATAACAACACATAATAATCAAACCCTTACCTCGAAATCACGGATTAAAAGCTCAAATTAAATCAAAACCCAACTTTCTTTTCTTCTCTCTCTAATTCTCTCTAACTCTCTCTCTATAAACGATTTTAAGTGTTTGGAAATGGTCTGGAAGTATTTGGGCGGCGATTATATATATATAATTTCAAATTACACTTAAGCTCCTTAATTAATTTCAGTTCAGCCCGTTTTGCGACACAGTCCTGCGACACAACCATTGTGTCGCAGAAAATCAAAAACTTACAATTTTGAATCTACTAATATTTCACAATAAAACACATAATATTAAATAGTTCTAAAACAATTAAATAATCAATTAAAATAATAGAAATTACCAAAACGAAAGAGAGGCTGTTACAGTTCAAGAGGGAAGCAAGAAATGAGGGAAGTAGGGAAGTTAATCTCAACCTTTCATTAACATTTATCTATGATGAATGTTACTCAAAATTACAACTTAACATTCATTTATGATGAAATTAAAAGTTGAGATTTGTTTCCCTCCTTCCCTAAAATTTGAAGGATGCCTCTGGATCCTTCCACTATATATATAGTACCCGGATCTAAAAAGAAGAAAATTTTGAGGAATAAATATATATTCAAAACAAAAAGTAAGTGTGATTCAGCAAAAATTAAATTAAATTTCAAAATATTCATTATGTAATTTAACAAACACTCAAATATGATTCAACAATTTGTTATTAATAAGTACTTTTTCCGAATCAAAAGGATTAATTTGTTGAATCGAAAAGTTAATTTGTTGAAGTAAAGGGGTTAAAGAAGCTCTTCTCTCTTTTCTCCAATAATTTCTATTTTTTCCTTAAACCACTTATATTATGATCAATGGGGAAGGGGGGAAAATTCTAGACCGTCCATTAAATTCATCACAGGGAATGTTAATTAACATTCATTCACCGTGATCAAAATTAACATTCACCGTGATGAATCTTAACAAACGACTCATATTTACTTTCCCTTCCTCCAAGATTAGATTTTTCATCTGGATCATCCCTCTATATATATATATATATATATAATTGTGGTAGACGATATATATATGAAATAAAGTCATCAACTACCCTTTATTTTGTACTCCATTAATGTACGTGTTTTCTTTCAACACAAGCAAATTAGTCTACCATTCGAATAATTACGTACATCTGTGTTACATACCTTGCGACCTATCTATAGTACGGTTATATTCAATTTTGACTTTCTAATTAATAATTATAATTATAATTATATTATATATATATATATATGTACTAGCTAGTTGTTAGTTATCAAAAGGTTATACTTTTGCCTTTATATAAAGTACTAATAATTACTACTCGCCTATGAAAAGATAAAAGAATTTGTTGTGGATTAGAAGTACTTCCTTTGGCTCTAACTTATAATTCATGTTTTTATTTTTAAATGTCTTAATTTAATTGTCTAATTTTAAAAATATATAAGATAATTAATTAAGTTCTTTTCTTGTCTCTAAATATAGATTATGTAATATAAAAATGTGAATAAAAAGTTAAAGTTAATATTATCATCTTACAAAAAATAAAATATAATAATTATGTTTTATTAAATTACGTATTATTTATCCAAAGAAAATAAAATAAAGACGAAGTAATGCATTCAAGTAAAGATTTGAGTTATATTTGACTTTATGAAAAAATCAAAGTGATCTAATTGCTCCACTTGAAGGGAGGACAAAGGTGATCAATTCAACGAGTAATTAGTGCATGTGGGCCATCTTCTAGATTAAATCATGTGTGTATATTTAATGGACACGTACGACCCGCTTAATTTTCAGTTTTGACATTCTTTTCACGCGTCCATTATATTACCTTCCTTTAGTATCACGGTTATCGCCGCCATAACTCCACTTAATGCACGTATACCTTTTAAATATACATATGTAGTGATAAAGGATAAAATGTAAAAAAGTTAGGCAGAACTCGGGGAGACCTGCGAGTTTTTGTGCTAAGTATTTTGATACTCTAACTCAACTTAAATGTCTCACGAGTTCGACTTGACTTGTATTGAGTTAATTCTGAATAGTTCGCTATGTTGTTTCTTTTAGTTACACGTCTACCGATGAATATCAGGATAGTAGGTAGTTTGATTTTGTAGCTTTTATCAATCCATTGAGTGAAAGTTGGGTATTCAATTTTTGTTCTCGTAAGGTCATTTGGTAACACACAGTCGTAGACTATAGTTATAGACTGTATGCTGTAGATGTAAGCTGTAAATTTATTTGTTACAAATTATTTGACGAACTAGCTATAGCTGTAACTTTGAACTGTAAAATGACATAAAATGACATCAATATAAAAATAAATAATAAATAAAAATAAAAATAAATTTAACAAATAATATTTTAGTTTATAAACAATCATGATTCAAATATCACCTCTTAATATCATAATTATATGTATTAAATATTTGATACAAAATGATTTTAAGTCAATGTATTAGGATATAATATATTTCGTTTAGTAGTTATACATATAAAAATTTTCATTCATACCATTCGTAACATGAACTTGTCAACTGTTATTTTTAGAAGTATTTTTAATATTGTGAGGGATGTCAATATTATTTATTTATTAAAAATGAAAAGAACAATAACTTCAATACATTATTTCAATAACTAGTACCGATAAACCAATCGTTGTCAAGTTGTAATATTGACGAGGGCAATCGTGTAATTTTATTCACCAAAAGCTCTTTTCAATTCTAAAAGTTTATAAGATTTGCTTTCATTTATAAGCTTTTTGGAGCTCTTAAAAAAATTAAAAACTCAAAGCTCTTCTATCCAAACGAAACTTTTATAAATAAGGAGCTTATTAATTTGAAAACAAAAGGCTAAAGCTCCAAAAAGCTTCCAAAAGCTTTGTGCCAAACATAGTAAGGGTCTGTTTGGTGAAGTCACTTTGTAGACCGTAAGCTGTAGCTTTAGGTTTTGAGCTTTTCGTAGAAAGCTACTTTCAGTACCTTTGAAATTTTGAACTTTTAATTAAATTTTAAAGCTACAGCTTATACATGATAAACATGACTTTTATTTTTATAAGAGATTTTTGTTCAAAAACAAAAAGTTAAAGCTCCTAAATGCTCCATGTCAAAAATGCCCTAACATAGTGCACAAAATTTTAGATAAGCCCGCTAGCTTAACGTGACGAAACATATGTAAAATTGGATCGATTTATACACTTATATATGAATTTAATTAACTATGATGTTTTCGCACTTGTTTATAAATGAGTTTGGGAATGATGGATGAAATACGTGAAACAAGTTAAAGGTGTGAAAGTATAGATACATGATAATGTCATGTTCTCATTTATATATAGCTAGGTCATTGATCGATACATTTGGAGTTGGAAAGATTTAGATGGATCAGCAACTTGTTTGAGCAACTTTAAGCTAGCTCAAGTACAGTAGACGACGACCTTTTCATATTAATTGGGCTAGTTAGCTGTTGGCTATCAACTTCACATCACATATAGTCTTTTAGTTAATAATATTAAATAAATAAATTTGAGTTGACTAGGACTATTTTTATAAGAACATGAGAAAAGCCACTTGTGGCAAACAAATTGGTATACCGTAATATGCATGAGTATAAAATAAATTGATTAATAATTACGCGTTCAATTTAGAAGGAGAATTATGTATGCACATATATAGATCAATACGTCTTAATTTAGTGATCAACCGACAATTAATGCTTAATGTACGAACTCGGCAATTGTCTGCACATCTCTCGCTAATTCGGCGTTAGTTAGAAACTTCGTTTCAGACATGCAAAACAAAGAATCGGACTATAAATTTTAGTTTCTCTTATTTCCAATAATCAAGTAGGTGATTTGGATTTCAAATGGGGCGTCCCTTTTTGACCATTCACCCTTTTCACATATATG
Source organism: Logfia minima (assembly GCA_963921325.1). Classification (NCBI taxonomy): domain Eukaryota; kingdom Viridiplantae; phylum Streptophyta; class Magnoliopsida; order Asterales; family Asteraceae; genus Logfia; species Logfia minima. The sequence continues at coordinate 219,713 of OY992771.1, read as the reverse complement.
ATTCTAAACAATTGTAAATCTAACAAGGCCAACATTCCAAAATGATGTTACTTCAGAAATAGAGGTCATAAATTTTACCATATCAAGATAGATTTGAGACTATAGATAACCGAACTTTATCATAAAAAGACAGATTTGACACTAAAGATTATAATGTGATTATTCTTTTGACAATCGTAGTCCAGAACTTTCTAACTTGAGTTTCACTAAACTATCTTATGATAGAATTGAATTTTACGGACTCCTATATTTTCTTAAATGGATCATACTAGACTAGTACCCTTCTCTCGAGTGGATTCAATTGAGCAATTCTTTTCAATAGGAAATTGGGTAATAACAGTCTAAAGACCCCATTACTTTCCACGTACGAAGTATTATATTCACTATTACTACCAATCACCAACTTAAATAAAATAAATATTCAGATAAAGTCAAGTTGAAACCATCAAAATGAAAATCTAAAAAGCTTTTTCCGTGCCACACCAATACCATGTCAGCACTTTTCAGAAGAACTGAAAAAAGATTGAATCGTGCCAACAAAAGAAACTTCTCTAGAAAGATTAGAGAACCTCACTGTTTATTTAACTACAACAAATACAATTTTAATTACAATTTTACAATATAAATTAAATAAAAAAAATTCATTAAAAATAAAACATTACATTTAAAATAAAAATACGATTACAATAATTAAATAAAATAAAATATTACATTTAAAATAAAAATACGATTACAATAATTATTTGAAAACTAAACTAATAATCTAGTCGTCCTCGTCTTCAGGTGGTGCTCGTGGTCGTCAAAAACGCGAATCATAGTTGCGTTTCACTTCCTCCCTAGCTTGGTAAATCAACTCAAGATCGTTGGGTGACAAGTTTGTTTGTGCCGGCGTAGCGAGAAACTTAAACGCTTTAGACATTGTTCGTTTATCTGCGAGCATTGTTCGTTTCTTCGCCTCCTCCGCTATCGTTTCCATACTCATTTGTTGAATTTTAGCAGATGTAATAAGTTCTTACCTAGCTTCCTCACTCGAATAACGTGTAGAAGTAGCATCCGACGCACCGAACTTTTTTGACTTTTTTTACTTTTGTTTCGACCTTGTGGACGTCGGATCGCGTCATCAACAAATAGATTTTGAATCGGAGTCGGAGTCGGGAGACAGATCTCGGCGTCATCGACGGGATTGATTGGATCGTCGGGTTCTTGTTCCATTGGTCTTTTGTTGCTCAGAACACCATCGTTATAAAAGAACGTCGGATAATCTTTTAAAACGGCCCATGCGTCTTCGTAATTGACGTTCCATTTTTTTATTCTTTGAATAGTTTACGGGCATGCTTCATAATATCCGCGACCCCGTTCCGGCTTTCTCACATGTTTTCAAGTTTTTTTGTAGATGACATTAAATAACTTGACATCTCTTTTAATTTTATTCGATTTACTCGTTAGTTGATATAGTGACCGTTTGGTCTCAACTATTGAGTTGTATTGTGAGATAAGGGTTTGCCACAAAGAGTCGCGCGTTTGCAAATTTCCAACTAATACAGTTTGTGACGCATCGATCCACCATTTTACTAATATTCGACTTTCTCTATCGTTCCAAAAACCTTTTTTCCTTTACCTCTACCCTTACAATCTTTTTTTGATGAGGGTTCCCTACCAATATTCGACTTTCTCTATCGTTCCAAAAACCTTTTTTCCTTTACCTCTACCCTCACAATCTTTTTTATGAGGGTTCGGATACAAAATCAGCTTCGTCTTCGTGTGGTTGTGTTTGTACTTGTTGAAATTGATTTTGGGATAGCGGTGTTTGGTCAAATTTTGTTGTTGTTGTTGTTGGCATTGTTGTTGTTGAAATTGTTGTTGTTGTGATTGATGATACATATTTAAATAGAATTGAAAGCGTGAATCGTTGGATGAGATTGAAAATAGGTTAACAAGCAGTATGTATCGACTAAAATCCATTAGACTTGATTTGATATTGTTTTGTTGAGATGCAGAAGACGAACGCGACGGTGACATATTGATAGAATTTTCGAGAAAGTTGTTTCACATATCGCTTGATTGTGATAGTTGAAAGTTTCGATTTTTTAGATATGATTGTTGTAGTTGTGGTTGAAAAAGTGGAAGTTGTGTGAAAATAATATATATGTGGTTGTGGTTCAAAGAGTGAAAGGTGTGTAAATAAAATGTGTATAGTTATAGTTGTGGTTGAAAGAATAAAAGTTGTATATAAATAAAAAGGGTATTTGGGAATACTCCCAACTTGTATCCAATTTTTATTGTGTGTAATCAATTTAAATTTGCTATTTTTAATGCATCAAACTTTCAAAAAATGCATTTAAAGTATTTTGTTAATGTGTCATTTATGTAAGATGCCACGTGACATCCGTAAAAGTTGACATATCATCAAAAATAGTATATAATATATTAAAACACCCTTTTATAAAGTTGAATCCATTAAAAATATCAAACATAAGTTGAATATATACAATAGTTATTAGGTACAAGTTGAATGCATTATCAGATACTTATCCTTAAATAAAATGTGTGTAGTGATAATTGCGTTTATATATATATAAATACATTTTAACCTTGTTACTGTTTGTTAATTTAAAAAAAAATTAATTAAATAATTGAATGTTAACCTTGGAGTGTACTACAAAAGGAAAAAGACATAGTCGTTTTCCTTTTCAGACCGTGTCGCCGTCCTACGATTTTTCCGTGAGGATGGAGATAGAGCACGTAGCACCGAAGACAAATGCCTTTTCAGACCGTGTCGCCGTCCTACGATTTTTTCGTGAGAATTGAGATAGAGGACGTAGCACCGAAGACGAATGGAAGACGGGACGTACCAACAGAGGAATCAAAGATGGATGCAAGGTCCATCCATTGGGACGGGTATTATTAAGTTCGCGCCGAGACAAAACTTATCATCAAATTATAAGTGTCAATTCGTAAAATAAAATATCTGGGACCTTTTTTTAACAAAACAAGAAGACACCAGATTACAGAATTGAAAAGCATATGAAATTAACGTACTACGTTATATACAATCTACAAAATATAATATATAGTTTAATTGTATAAGAAATGCAAATTATTTATATTAAAAAAAAAGCTATGAAACAAATGAAAATAGAAAACAATCTTGCCACTATCACATGGTTTGTAACAGTAGCTTATGCATTTGATTATTAATCAATAATTCTTATTCTCTTTAAATGATTTGTTTTGACCCGAATTCATTTTATTCAACCTGTTTGGCTTGACCTGCTTGTGTGAGCTCTAATTCCGCCCATTTTGTGACCTCTAATTCCAAATAGTCTCCATACTAGTATAGGCGCTTGAAATACATCCTTAGAAACAGGCGATGGAGCCACACGGAGCTGGTTAACGATAACGCCTATATAACTGAAAGTATATATAATTAGCTTGTTGATACATATACGTACGTGGAACGTTCATAAGTTGATTACACAAAGATGGATAGGATTACATCTGGACATAAAGTAATTAATTGAAGTGCTTAAGGTGAAATGGATGGGATTACATCTAACCGCATGCATGAAATTAAGATGAAAGCCATATGGTAATTCATTAATGCTGGTTCAATTATGAGGAAGATAGTGATTGAGGTGAGTTGGAGACGACGTTGTGAGATTTGTTGAGGTGAGACTCGACTTTTTGTTCCACCTCCTTTCTTTTCTTTTCTTCTTCTTCTGCTGTTTTTTCTATCTCTTCTTCAATCCTTTCCCTCTGTAAGCATAGACATATAAACATTAATCTACATGCGTACGTTTTTAATTGGACATTAATAATTAATACTAGTCCGCATGTAAGTAGAACGTACAGATTGTAGAGTATGTGTAGGTGGCTGCTTAACACCGTGAACTGCGGCCCGGTCGGGAGTCTTCGATGCAAACAGACGTCGGCTCGTCTCTAACTCTAACCCTTGTCTGGTTGAACCGCTAATTACTACAACCTTCGAGATGAGCATTCTCATATTCATTTTCAATAGTCTTAACTGATATTAGCATTAACTTAACCGATTGTATAACTACTGTTGGGACTGTACGTGTTTTTATCTCAACCCTATCCATCTCAAGCTACTATGAAATAATATTAAACTAAACATTCGATTAGTGGGGTAGGAAGATACGTGTAAAGATTATCTCCAAGATGACTTGCATGCAGTGCTACCGCGTGGAATGTATATATACGTACGTGTCCTTTTCTTCTTATTATAATTAACTTTCTAGACCAGACTAGATATTTCGATCCTCTACATCTATATCCACTTCAAATATTATTTAGTTAATAGTGATAGTAATAATAATATATATGTGGGTATATATATGTGTGCAGTGTAGTGTATGATGCGCGCGCGCAGCGGTCGGTCAGTTTTGAAGTATAAATAAAAATATAACATACATAACAAATGGAAGCTAACAACGAGAGAAGAGAGCAGCAGAAACGTGATGAATTAAAGATAAATAAGGAGAAGAATAAGGACCCGATGAAGACGGTTAGAGAGATGATTCGAGAAAGCATCGTCACGGGTACGGATGCAGCTGGTTCCAAAAAAGCAGCAAATAATGCGGATGACATATTGGCTTTTTCTCGGTCGGTTCATAAAGTTGATTCCTCTCTCGAGTGATCGTCGATATGATACTCCTCGGCTCCCATTTTAATTTATTTGTCTCGTACGTGTATCGTGTAATCAAAATAACCTTTGATTTATCAGTACCTTAAAATAAGTTGCAACTTCAGTGGACAATATTTATATATTATACCATCATATCTTCGAAAGATGTTTCAAAAACATATATTCAGTATTGAACTTTATATTATCAGTTTACAACTTATTATAGGTCACTTGAGTACAGCAATTAAATTTTATTACACATAATAATGTTTCATTTAATAATTACTTATTACTTATAAGGTAAGTCAAAACATAACATAATGTACATTGATGCACTTGCCATCACCTAAAATGCGTAAGAATACACTAATAAAATCAAATTAAGTTCACGTAGGATACACTTTAGAATGCAAATAACTAAGCACGTTTTCGGTGGTGCGATGTATAGCCTGCGGAGTGAACGTTGAGAAGGTAATTTTAGACGGTTTGACCTAAAAGCTTTAATGGATACGTATGATACGTATGATTTTTGTAATTTGATGTTTGAATGATTTGACCTAAAAACTTTAATACTTTGTGATGGATATGTATTTGTGATGGATATGTATGCATTTTTGTGATTTGATATTTGAACACTAATAAAATTAAATTATTAGAGTACATTACCTACAAATTAGGTGTTACATCATTTAGCAATAATGTTTTAGGAAAATATTGTTGTTGCAAATGTAGAGCCTAAAAATAGGGTTCTAGACAATATTCATGATAATATTATGAATATTATTTATTTATTTTTTTTTAAATTAAATAACTTAATAAGTAGAAATAAATAATAAAATAAATTAGATAACATAATGAATATTATTAAAATAAAAATAAATATTATAAGTTTTAAAAATATTATAAAAATAGAAGAATACAATCAAACGTTTCGAACTCAAATTCTATATAAATTTCATCTTTTTGAGAATCTCCTATTTTTATCTTTCTATTATTATTTCGTCTCGTCCCGTCAGATGATCCTTCGAGATAGATAAAATTTGAAGCTGTTTTCCAAGATCTTATTTCGATAGTAACTTTGCTTGTCGAAACAGATGTCTTGAAAGATATCGGTGATCAAGTCGTCAAATGAAATATAAAATGAAGCAGTGTAACTGAAATTTAAGATAAATATTAGAGTAAATGGAGTGATAATTTAGAGTGCAAGATATTGAATCGATGAGTGTGCATTATTATTTTTGAGTTGGCATTTTCAAAAAAAATAAAAGACCTTAGTAACCTTAATAAAAGATATTTATCGGTTATTACGGACTTGTACTTACCGATTAAGATATAAATTTTTTCATAGATACTTGATAATGGATACGTGTTTTTTAGAGTTAAAATGGGAAATCCCGTCGATATACTTATACTTTTGGTTCAAAGTTACTAACGTATAATATTATTATCAAAATTAACAGTGTATTTTTTATGACTGTCTGGTTATCCTCGTATTTTAATTGGTAACCGCAATAACCGGTAAGTCTCATTTACTAAAGACTTTTTTATATTCTAAAAGGGATAGTTATTCTGTAATGCATCAAATTTTAACTTTTTTCTATTCTATATGCTTAACTTTTAAAATTTTCTATTGTATGAGGTAAACTTTAAAAACCTTTTTATTGTATGTTAATTTACCTTTTTTGACTTTGACCGAAAAAAAAACCTTCTTTCTTTGAAAGAACTAAAATAAAAATATTATATACAATAAAGAAGTTTTAAAATCTTACTTCATATAATATAGATCTTTAAAGTTAAATCTATATAAAGGAAAAAATTAAAATTTAACGAATAGTGAAATAATAAATCTTCTGAAAATGCTATTGAAAATAATAATGCACACTCGTCCTCTTTTCTTCCCACTTATCCATCGTCACTTTCTTACTGTTTCTCTCTCCATCACTTCGTATCCATCAATACCGCCGCCAAGTTCCCTAACCTCCTCCATTTCACCTTCAACCAAGACTCCGGCTGTTTATTCGTCGGCACCAGCCACGGATTCCGTGTCTGCAGCTCTGATCCCAACCGCAGAATTTTCCGGCAAGAATTCGATATCGACGGCGATATCGCCGTCATATCCATGCTTTTCCGGTGTAACATCATCGCTTCTGTCGGCGGTGGACCCGAACCTCGGTATCTGATAAATCCGATTCAACCACCGCGGCTTTAACCCGTTTTTTAATTAACTCAACCACTCTGGCACCAACTGATAGATCTCATTAACCGTAATTCCACCTCCCTTCGTCGCCCATCATAAATCACCGTCACTTGCTTACACTCAATCAGTCGCAGTCAGTTAAATTCAATGGATAGAGAATCTTCTTCCGATGACGAAGAAGATCGCCGCCACTTAATTCATCAAAATGATACAACAACGATCCCTAAATCCCCCTCCACCTTCCAGATCGACCAAGATGACAACAACCGCTTCAAAAGTCCTCGTCACTCTAATCGTTCCAATAATAATAATGTCGTTCGTAATTTCTTCTTCAATAAAAGGTACATCTTTGCTATTACTCTCCCTCTCATCATTATCTTCATTTATTTCACTGCCGATTTTAGATCCCTATTCCGTACAAATCTTCCTTCCGATTCAATCCATGACGCCGGTTCTAACGCGATGCGTGAGTCCGAATTACGAGCTTTATATCTGTTAAAACAACAGCAATCACGCCTTGTTGATTTATGGAATCGTACTTCATCACTTAACTCCACTTCCACTAATTCGATTGAATATCTTACATCTCTTCTTATTGATCAGATTGCACTGAATAATAAAATTCAACAAGCATTATTGTCCTCCCATCACTTATTAGATTCCCAACAACAACAATTATTTAATGTTACAGATGCTACTCTTATTAGTGCTTGCTCAAAAGTAGACCAGAAATTATCCGGAAGGCGAACAATCGAGTGGAAGCCTAAGAAAGATAAGTATCTGTTTGCTGTTTGCACGTCCGGCCAAATGTCTAACCACTTGATTTGTTTAGAGAAACACATGTTCTTTGCTGCTGTACTCAACCGTGTGTTGGTTATTCCTAGTGCTAAGGTTGATTACGAGTTTAGTCGTGTGCTAGATATCGATCACATCAACAAGTGTGTGGGCACAGAAGTCGTGGTCACGTTTGAAGAGTTTGCTGAAAGGAAAAAAAATCATATGCACATAGACAAAGTTTTATGTTATTTCTCATTGCCACAGCCTTGTTATGTAGATGATGATCATGTTAAGAAGTTGAAGGCTATAGGTGTTTCTATGAGTGACCTTAAGACTGTATGGACTGAGGATGTGAAGAAGCCAACTGACAGAACCATACAGGAGGTGATTGAAAAGTTTTCATCCAATGATGATGTTCTTGCAATTGGAGATGTCTTCTTTGCTGATGTGGAGAAAGAGTGGGTGATGCAGGCAGGTGGTCCTATTGCTCATAAATGTCAGACATTGATCGAACCAAGTAGTGTAATTTTGCTAACCGCCCAACGCTTTATACAAACTTTCTTAGGAGAAAAATTTGTGGCGCTTCACTTTCGGCGCCATGGCTTCCTAAAGTTTTGGTATGTATGTCCTTCTTTATGCACTGTATTATATTCGAATGTTATATCAGAGTATCTTACAGCAAACCAATTGCTGCTAGTACTTGCTGATTCCTGTTCTGTTAATGAATAGATCAATGACCATTTTGAGTTGAAATCTTTAGTCAGGCCCAGTTAATTTTATAATAAATATGCAAGTTCTCATATCTGTGTAACCCCAAATGAACAAGTAAATCACCACTTTTCACTCCAAAGTGTATGGATGACATCCCATGGTGAAACACTATCTGCCAATGGTCTGCATAATCCATACCCAAGTATATTTAGTGAAATACCACTGATGCATCACTGGACTAGTAAATATGATACTAGAGGACATTTCTAATGACAATTATCTTCCATATATTGTGAAAAGAATGCCTTCAGTTTATCTATGTTTGTTGGAATTTTGCAAATGCAAAATATAATTTGCACCAGAACCAAATGGCATCGTCCTATTGGAGGCCCTGCATGGATGCTTTTGTTTCAGAAAGACCCAACAAGATCTATCGAATCGTTGTTGCTTGTCAAGTTAATCTTACTGTGACAAATGAACCCAATTATTAGATACCAACTCTCCAATATGAGATGGAACATCTCCAAAAGATGCACACAGAGAGTAACTGTAAATCTAATTAGTATACTCGCAATTAGAGCTAACTTAAACCCATGTGGAAGATCACTGTAACGAATTCTAATACTTCTTTGCACCATTATCCTCCGAAGCATATTGAAAACATGAGGATGAAGTTTTAGAAGTTAATGGGTTTTAATTGAAGAATAGAGATAAGAGTATGTTAATGCAGCTAAGATTTTGTTTACACTTATTATCAGATGACAATATAATCTCAGACAAATGGTGTATGACCTCTATCAATTTTTTTTTCCAGCAATGCCAAAAATCCAAGTTGCTTTTTCCCAATTCCTCAAGCTGCAGAATGTATTACTCGTCTTGTTGAAAGAGCTAATATACCCGTAATATATCTTTCTACGGATGCTGCGGAGAGTGAAACTGGTTTGTTGCAATCACTAGTTACACTGAATGGGAAGACTGTGCCACTCATTACACAGCCAGCTCGAAATTCAGCTGAAAAGTGGGATGCTTTATTATATAGAAAAAAACTTGATGGAGATCCTCAGGTCGGTTTATCAACCCTCTTCTCTTTACGATAACTGTATGTTTTGATACTAAATATAGTAGATTAGCGGTTCTCTTATAGCCACTAAGTAGTCTTTCTTGCATCATTGGCTGCTGTCTTCTGATTGAATCTAGAATATGTTCATGTACGAAATCAGTGTTTTGAAACCTACTCTGGTAGCTTGAATATATTGTTGTGCATTTATGTTGAGTTGTCTAGTTAGTAGTTACACAATAGCTATTTACCACCTAACAAAGCAGTTTTATACACTTTTTGCTGACACAATACTCATCTTTACAATATAGACTGTGACAAAGAATAGTTTAGAGTTAACAACAGTATCACCCCTTTGTTTTAATTTCCTCTATGAAAGAAGTCCGCACTTGTCTTCCAGGATAAGATAGTTTACCAGATGGGTTGACTCCTCTATCAAATCGTTTTACAGTAGATGATATTGACTCGGTTACTAGAAGAAGTAAGGTCTTTTATGATGGTGTTTGGGACTATCTTTGTTTCCATTTTTAGTCTTGTTTTGTCCGTTCTTGAGTGTGTGCAAGTAGGTTATTATTCCCTGCATCCCAAATGAAATGGAACATTTGGCTTGCACATTGTCTGATAGAAATGTTTGACTATTGATCAAAATGTCTAAAATGCTTCTTTAATTTTAAAATCAAAGTTTTAAATATCAAGTAATGGTTACTGATTGGTAGAAAGTAAGTTTAGATCGGAAACTTTCTGAAAAAACTGGATGTTGCATTTGTTTGGGGCGACCCAAAATTCCACAAAGCATAAGGATGCACCCTTTTAGGACCAAGGGAGTGCTTTATTCTTTCTTTTTTGGGTTGTTTGAGTTGACAGTGATTGGCGGTTGAATCTGTAGAACTATCAAAAATTTGTGGTTCGGTTACGGTTGTACCTTTAAGTCTTGACATTCTTAAGGAGTAACGTTGAAATCTTGGAGGCCTTTGGTTGACGATAAGCATATGTGCAAATATATTTCAACCATTAAACTTATGATGGTTTTGTCAGTGTGGAACATGGATTAGAGTTGATGTAAATCCTCTCTTCACTAGTATTCTCATCTCTTAAAGTATGCAGTCGATTTACTCTAAAATGGCCAATAAGGTAGGGGCTATAAAACACTGATATTATTATACAAAGCTTTGTAAATATCTGTTGGTAATAAGTTTTGAGATTTACATTTTTGCCAAAATGTTCATTTCTGATAGTGTTCTCATATGTGTTTGATCTTGAAGGTGGAGGCTATGCTTGATAAGACTATTTCTGCTTTGTCTGCGGTGTTCATTGGAGCTCCAGGATCAACCTTCACCGAGGACATTCTTCGGTTACGCAGGGGCTGGGGAACGGCATCAGTATGTGATGAGTACCTCTGTCAGGGTGAAGTTCCAAATTTCATTGCAGGAGATGAATGAAAGAGGATACATTTGTATATCCTACCCTACCCATGAAGGGAATATATACACCGAATATAGTGCCTAGTAGAAGTTACATTGTAACATATGATGATAGTATGAGAATTTTAGAGATATGGTATTTGGTGTACACTTGATTCATTTTTTATTCAATTGGCTGAGAGTGTTTTTGTGATGCAACCTGGTTCTTCTGGTTTCATACCTCATTAATAATAGCAATGTCAATCTTAAATCATGTACTGTCGTTATTCCAGTGGTTGAAAGTTTTTTTTTTCAAGATTATTCAATCTCATGCAGTTATTGGCAGATGCAATAGCGTAGATGATTGGTTAAGGTGTTTGTTTGACTCTTGAAGAATAGCTCTCTCTTCAAAGGAAAGGAATGGATATTGTAATGTTGGTGAGTGTTTGTTGTTTTCGTGTCACTTATAATCAATTTCATTTGTCTTGTTTGAGTTTTTATGTGTGTGGCAAGTCATAATCACTCTTGCAAGTCGTGGCAAATGTTCACAAATCTACATTTAGCAACCTAATTAATTATGATTAGTTCCCGAATTAATCTACGGTTTCAATGTATTTGTATGGTGACATAGTATTGCCTTTTCAGAATAATATTGTCAATTATTAAATCTTTGTATTAATATAGAGAAAATTGAAAGAAGATTCTGCCTGAAAAAGTTGTAGGAGCTCTGTTGTGCTTTTTGTATTGCCAGTCACAAAATCAAGATGCTCCATGCTTGCTTCAGTTTGATATGAATTTTACCTAAATACAGGAGTGCTAAGCAGTGGAGTAATTAACAAGCTACTCTCCTTCAAGCATGTTTATCCCGAATTCAAGCATCATAATTTTCGAACTAAAGTTGATCATTGGATGGGTGAAGCAACTTGAGTCAAAGAGATCACTCTAAATACAAGGACCCAAGTATCCACTTACATACTTGCTTATTGGATTTTGATAATCAATTAACACTCACACATTTTGAGTTTAATTAAGTGTTAAAATGTGTTTTATGAACTTCAATTAATGTTCAAAAAATATCAATTATATTTTCTGATGAACTTATTTAAGCTAATAAACAATCCAATCAAACTCGAACAATAGTTTAACATTTCAAGCTCGAACTATCGTTCGAGCTCAAGACGAGTAATTGTTAAACGAATTGGTAAGCTCTGAAGGCGATTGAGCGTTAAACACCACACTTTGATCAATTAGCTCATTTAATAAGTCGGTCCCCATGAGCACTACATTCAACAGACATCTGCATTTCACATGCGAAAATTTATTCAAGACAAACAAGTCAAATTCACTAATCAATTTAATGGTGGTATGAACAATTCCAACTTCCAAACAGCCTTCACTTTCTATTTTACAAGAACCCCAAGAGATCTAACAATCACAACACAATATATAAATAGAAGAAAGTGACAAAATGATACAACAAAGGCAGACAAATGAACATCATCTTTTGGCCTCCAAAATTTTAAAGCTCGAACTCCTGGGGGTCCTGGTTGTTGGATGAAACTTGATCGTTACCGACAGTTCTCTTGCTCATGTTTGCCCGCTGCACAAGTCGAACCAATGCCTCCACCACTTCTGACATGGGTGGTCTAAACTCAGGCTCAGGCTGACATCAACCCACAAAAAGCACCATCAGTTATCAACTTATACACTCATATATTCAGACCGAATAACATCTCAAGTTGCAAATTACCTGTACACATAGAGCAATAACATCTGCAAACCGAGACAGAGATTTAACTGGATACAGTCCTTTGAGTGCCGGATCAACCATCTTGACAAGGGCATCAATGTCATGAAGCTGAGGTGTTGCCCATCGCACCAAAGACTGCTCAGATCTTGTCCTTGAGCTATGTGTGCAAATCACATACTCCACGATTAATAAATGCATTTGCTAGAAACAAATCTATCATCGTACATATAGTCAGAAACTTTACCTATCAAATGGTTTTCTTCCTGTGAGCAGTTCCAACATGGTGACACCAAACCCATACACGTCGCTTTTTATTGTGTACTGACCAGACATTGAAACCTCTGGGGCACTGTATCCAGAACCACCGTTGTTGTCTTCCTGCAAAAGTTATGGAAAAGGTGAGCCAGATAACAAAGGGAATTCAGCTTTATACAAACGTCCAGACCCATAGCATACCTGATCCGCATCTGGAACAAGGCTGGCTAAACCACAGTCTGACAGGTGAGGATTGAGCTCTGAGTCCAGTAAAATGTTGGCTGATTTAATACTTTTATGAACAACGGATGGCGAGCATACTTCGTGTAGATATCTGAACAAAATGATGTGAGTACAATGTAGAGATAGTGAATATTGGTAGAATCATGCCATGGTAAGCAAAAAATGTTAACTTACTCCAATGCACGTGCTGCCCCCAAAGCAATCTTGACACGGCTATTCCAGGTTAACGGTTTGCTGTATTCATCTGAGAGGTGCAGGAAATCAAACAATGAACCATTTTTAAGGAACTCATAAACTAGGAGGTGCTGCCCATGCTCAGAGCAATATCCAATCAACTCTGTCACATTTGGATGGCGTAACCTTGATACATCTGAAACTATATCAATGAAATCTTCTGACAAGTCACCGGGTAGAGCAGATGAATTTATCTTCTTCACAGCGACAACCTACAACAACATGATATGAACCGCAACAATCAGTCTAAAGTTTTATAAAATGTCATTAATGACGTGAAATTTAAATGAGGATGAACACAATAATGATATACATCAACAAAACTGGAACTCATAAACATTAATGGGAGAGAAAAAACACAATACCTTTCCATCTTCAAATTGAGCACGGAAAACACGTCCAGTAGACCCCTCACCAACAAGGTTATCAGCACTAAAGCTATCTGTAGCAATTTGAAGATCCGCGATTGAATATGATTTGGTATTTTTTGGAGCTACACTTACTTTTTTGGGAACCACGGGTTTTGCTGTGAAATCATCATCATCAAATGATTTGTGGCGTTCCAAGGGTGGTGGTTTAAGATTTATTGCAGATGAATTTGCAAATGGTTTGGTGTTGGCCATTGAGGAAGCCTGAACAGACTTCATTTCTGCAAGAAGGATGTAATGAAGAATTAATATATGCAAAAATATCAAGACAATAACAGTAAAACTGAAATAGACTTGATTAATTATTCCTGTAGCTAGATATTCCAAATTTGTACCTTGAACTCCCTGTGGCTGTGAGGCAAGAGAAGCAAAAGGCTGGTCCTCCACTTTTTCAATGTCGGGATGTGACTTTTTGGATCTCTTTTTCAACAAGAAGAATGCAATGACCGCACCAACAACTAAAATGGATATCACAATACCTGCTATAGCTCCACCGTTCACCCCCGATTTCTTCCCACCATCGCTAGAATTGCCTGAGGATGGACTCTTATTGCCACTAGGTTGGCGATTACGACCAGCTGCAGGTGTACCAGGCGGAGGTGGGGGCGCAGTCCCTGAGTTCCACGAGTTACCATCTTTTCTGTCATGCAAATTATTGATTTTAACATTCAAGTTAATAATTACAGATGTAGCACTTGAATGCAGATACTTACTGCAGATTTATGTTCTTTAACTGGCTAGGAATCCAACCACTAAATTTGTTATTGGCAACATTCCTGAGAACAAGAAGTGAAAGTCAGTGTCGGTAGCAAAGTATAATATATTTATTCAACAGAAACCAAATGATTAGTTTTGGAAGTATCCTCACAGATTTTTAAGGGGAAGATTAGCAAGAACATCAATAGGTCCTGTAAACTGGTTGTTTTGCAAATACCTGCATCAGAAGGAAGATTGAATCAAAATCTGAATACCAACTTAGATGAGATGACAGACTGATGTACTTACATATCGGTTGCACTGGACAGCGAGCTGAAGCTCTCAGGAAGATTACCCGTAAAAGAATTAAAAGATAGATCCCTGAAGCATAATAAAGTGTTAATTGCCTCCCTCTTTCATCTCACACACATAAATCAAAACAACAGTTGTGATAAACAGTCCTGAAAAACAAAATAAAGATTGTGCTTGGGATCTGAAAGCTTTACAATGTGGATAGAGATGTAAGTTTTCCAAACATGTCTTGCAATTCGCCATTAATTTGATTACGAGCGACATTTCTGGTCACAGAATAAGCAGAAGCGTAAATATTATGCCGCATCCAAGTGATACAAGGGGGATTCTGTTGGAGTCCACTTACAAGTATTTTAGAGAAGTCATCAGTGATATGGAATATGGAAGGGTGCCACTGAAACCACATCCAGCAATATTTCTACATTACACAACAACACTTATGAGAAGTGCCACAAGATTTAATGATAAAAGGTGAAACGTAAAAAATAATATATTAAATAAGAGCATACAGTCTTTGTAAGTTTGGAGGAAGGTTATAAGGTATCTGGTTGCCAAGATTATTGTTGCTTATATCCCTGCAATACGATATAAAAACACAATGTGAGGTTTCTACAATTATGATATTAACCAAAAGACTCGGATGAAATCTTACAAGGTGGTTAAGGATGTCAAACTTGTAAGCTGATATCCAATATTACCAGATAGCCCGAGACTGGGTAAGTTGCTGGAAATACAGAAGAAAAAAAAAAGAAAAAAAGAAAGAGTTAGAGATCTGGAAGATGCCAGACTGAACAATGTCGGGGGTTGAATCTTGCATACATTTCGGTGACTCTAGAACCTGAACACTTGACGCCTTTCCAGTTGTCGCCACATGGATCGCCAGCATTTGAGTTCCATTTGGTCAACTGTCCTGGAGAATTTAAACTTTGATACATGACCCTCAGCGCAGCGGCTGCACATACAAAAGTCACCCACACCACACTTGACGTATTAGAAGATGAATAAGGTTAGATTTATAATTCGAATATTGGGAAAAAGAAGAAAAGGTAAAAGAGATGATAGACAGATCCAGATAGCAAAAGAATTATCATATATCAGTCACTAATGCATATGAAGGATACACGATGAGCATATATGCCAATGAAGGTCTAAATTAGTAACAAAGATGATGTGCTGTAAGAAAATAAAGGTTGAACATATTTTAGAGAAGGCATGTGCAAAAATGATAAAGCAGTTGATGTTTTACCCCAAACACGAGTAATTAGGTTGCTGATTTAGTCCTGTTGCTGGTAGTTAACAGCTAGTTGAAGTTTATTATTAAACAAGTTATCATTGGATTGAAACCACATCCACATATGAGTGATTGGAAAAAAGCCATGAATTAATCGTACAATGTGTGTGACTGACTAACAAGAATCTGATCAGAACTCAGAAACAAATGATGAAATGAATACAGTTGTTAGAGAAAAAAAGGAGGGGGTTTAGAAAAAGATGACAAACCATCAGATGGATCTGTGTCACCATTGATGGAGATTGGATCAAACACCAGAAACATAAACAACAACACCCTTGATGCTCTCAACACCATCCTCCTCATCCTCCTCCTCCCAACCAGACAAAATGATTATAAATTAAGATGTAGTACAATAATAATACAAGAAATTGCTCCTGGGTTGGGGTTTGGCTGTGCTTATTCTTTATTTAGTAGAGAGATATTATTTTGTTTATGGTAAGAAGAGGAAGTATTATTATTATTATTATTATATATTTTTATTATTAATAAAATAACAAAGTGATAATAAAAGTAATGCTACCCCATTTCTTCTATAACTAATTCTTAGGGAAAAAACATGGCTGGCAGGCAGGCACGATTGATTTTGTAATCCCCTCAAGAATCAAAAGCTAAATACTAACACAAAACAAATAAATACTCTCTCTCTCTCTTCGATCTAAAAGCATATATATATATTCGGTGGTACTCCATTATTGTATGGAGTTTAATTTCCTTCCTTATTTATATACACACCCTCAACCTCAACTAAAGGGTGTTTTGTTACAATCAGACCATAGCTATACCTAAACATTTCAGTTTTATATTTCCAATCACCCTACCTCATTCCATTTGACTCATTAGGAAGTAATCTATGCACAACATAATATTATTTATTATTATTATTATTATTATTATTATTTTTCATAGTTTAATGAAAGTAATTTCAATTGTATACTAGTAAATATTAATTAATTAATCGCATGAATGTTGAAGATGAGTAATAGTAATACGTGTACGAATAAAGTAAGTAGGTTTGTTTCCGATAAATTAAGTATTATGAGGTGTACCATGTTGGTCTTCAATGAATGAATCATTTTAGCCTCGTACTAATTTTAAATTGTAAATTGTAAATTGATTGATATTCTTAATAACGAATAATGGTTCACCTAAAGTTTTTCTCTAAAATAAATATAAAATAAATATAATGATAATGTCGGGTGAATAAAGACTATGTATAGGGAGGTGGGTTATGCAGTCAAAAAATTGACTGCAAGTCCAGACATTGCGAATGAATCAATGAGTTTTTTTTTGTCACTCACGGGAATCCCCTGTAAAAATATAAATATTAAAGAACTGGGATGTTGGGTTGTTTGACTGGTAAATTACGAATCTACCCCTTCCATCGCATACTACCTTCTTTCTTTCTTACCTATCACATTACATTGCTTTCTTTCCCCAAAAATAATAAATAAGAAAAAAACCTTCATTTTTAGCCTTGTCTTTATGCCAAATACAGTAGCTATTGCCTAACCCATTGACCAAATATATAAATGATTGCCTCGTAAATGAGATACTACCAAACATGCCTTTAAATATGACCAAATTATTTTCAACATTAGTATGTTAATTTTAATTCGGGGCTACACCAACCACACCGTCCCTCAATATTGATTCATTTTTATTGGAAGATCAACAATTTTAATCCTACTGTATTATTGATCGATGTACCAACATACATATACATATATATATATATATAAATAAATAAAATTGAGCATGATATGTTAATTATATTTGTAGGTGTACCAAACATATGGAAGAATCGACTAAAAAAATGGTTGGATTCAAACGTTTATGGTCAAAAGTCAAAACTCAAAATATAATGCCACATTGGTTCGCTGGAAATGGTCTTTTTCTATCAACAACTATTAAAACAAATGTTTTAAAAATTGGTTTTTAAGTAAATCGGTCTTTAATTTTTCTTGACTCTTTGAGTTCTTATGATTTTTTATGACTTTTTATAATTGTTTATTTTTAACTTTTCTTGTCCTTTTATGATTTTATAAGGACAAACCCTCTTCGAAAGTTTGGCAACAAATAGATCTTAAAAAAATACACTAGTTAAACGAAAAAACGGTGATTTAATCCGAATTACGAGTGGAAAAGATATGACATTTCAAAGTTCATACCTCAAACTTTTAGAACTACAATTATAAATTATGATATTTGAAATGAAACATATAATGACTATCAACTTATTATAGAATTATCAAAATAATCATTAAAAATACAATTTAAAAAATGATTAAAATAATCATTTATAAACTAGTAATAAAATATTAATAAATACAACAATATCATAAAGTAATAGGTAGATTAGTTGGCAATCAAATCATCCAACACACATGAGGTTAGAGGTTCAAAACATGGGATATACATTTTTGTTGTTTTTATTTTCCTTTAGTGTTAAATTTGTCCCACATTGGTGGCAAGGCAAACCAAAGGTTACCATGACCTTCTATATATTCCAAGCCAACCATACAAGTAACTTCAGCTTGACCACGGTTGACCTACTAATTTGGGAAGTTGACCTAAGTGGTTCTGGTTTAGAAAAAATAATAATATTGAAACCCGGTTCGAACCCGTTTCCGGTTCCCGATCTGACCGCCGATCGTTGACCAAGTCAACTTTGGCAAAAAACCGATTAATTATGGACTGATTTACATTCAAAATCCAGTTCGACCAGTCGGACTGATTTTTAAAACATTGATTAAAACCAATTCAATAATAATATACACACATACACATATATACCCCTATCTTATATATCTATTTAACATTATAATATAACTTTATCTTATCCACATAAAATGAATGACCTCCTTGAATTTTATAGATAACATAAAATCTAATCTAAATAGAAATAAAAGGACTCTTATAAAAGAGTAAATTTGATAAATGGTCACTGTAATTTACACGGACTTACGAAAACAATTACTGTTTGTTTTTCACATTATCAGTTCAAAAAGTTTACTTTTATTTCATAAATGATCTTTTATCCATGTAAATTGACTAAAACATCCTTGTTCTATCATTTATAATTTATGGATAAAATTTATCAATAAGGATATTTTAGTCAAGTTAGGTGGATAAGATACCATTTACTAATTAAAAGTAAGATGTTTAGATTGATAGCACAAAAAGGTAAATTTAAAAATGATTTTCATAAATTTATTCATACCACAGGGACTATTCATGAAATTTACAAAGAAAAATAATTATATTATGAAATTTACAAAGAAAGTAATCATAAAATGACATGTTTATGAAGTAAATATGATATACTCGTATAATTTTATATTAGGTATATACTCGAGATAACGCGAGACGAATTTAATTTTTATAAATGAATAAAATATTATGATCAATTTTTTGATATAGTTTATAGATCCGCGATAAGGTGTGAGAATTTAAGTTTTATACATGAATAAAATATTTAGTCGATATTTTTATATAGTCTGTAGACCCGCTATAACGCGGGGCGAATCTAATGTTAATAAAATGGATTTTTTTTTTATAGTTTAGAGACTTTTTAATTTTTGTAAATGAAAAATATTTGGTATATCTTTTATATTTAACTATATACATCAAATATTTAAGGGGCTAAAAGTGTAATGATACAAAAAAATTTAAGATTGTTAAATCGTAAAGGGTGAAAAATAATGAATGGCTCAAATTCTTTTATCGTATCCTCTTTTAATTATATATATAGGGGTTGAGTTCAAATGAAAATGAAAATTTGAGTAAGAATGAAGGAATGAATACTAGTTATCCATTTTGCAAAACCCAATTTTCCCCTCAAGTTAAATATCTCACAAACGGCTAATAAAAAAATTATAAAAATTGCACCATAAATATCAGTGTTCTTTTCTCTACGATCAGACAACCCCCATGATATACTTTTGACGAAATTTTTATTTTTTTTGGTTGAAAACCGGTAACACATGTGTTACTAGTGATTAACACATATGTTACTAGCGACTAACACATATGTTACTAGCAACTAACAATTGTGTTACTAGCCACTAACACATATGTTACCAACATGTAACACATGTGTTACCAACATGTAACACATGTGTTATCAACAACTAACACATGTGTTACCAACAACTAATACATGTGTTACCAACAACTAACACACGTGTTACCAGTTTTCGAAACCCATCAAAAAATGAAAAAAAAAAGTTCGTTGAAAGTATACTTTGTGAGATGTCTAATCGAAGAGAAAAAAAATGTTGATTTTTATGATGCAATTATTATATTTTTTTGACTAGTTGTTTGTGAGATATTCAATTTTTAAAAATGTTGAGGGTATTATAATCTTGATGAAATGAATGATCGAATTTAACTATTTATTCTCGTAAAAATTTCATCTTCATTTGAACTTAATTATATATATATATATATATAAAATATTAATTACTATATAAAGAGAGGCTTAGCTCATCAAATGTTACACGCCGGTAGTAGAAAAATGCCATGTGTAAACTTACGAAAACAAAATACAATTGAAAAGAAAACCTTACTAATCATCTATTTGGATAGAAAAAAATTAATCAACCTACTAATTTTCTATTTTAGTTAAAAATAAACGATAGACATAAAAATTTATAACATAAACAAAGAAGGTGCTCATTACTTTGACATAACCAAATGATCGAATCGAACCGTTTGGATTCCACAGTTTGATCTAGATATTTGAATTTGTAAATCAATTAAGAAAAGCTTACTAATTATCTATTTGGATAGAAAAGGAAAAAAACAACCTACTAATTTTATATTTTAGTTAAAAGGATTTATTTTTCGAAATATATCAAATTATAGGCAAACTCCTATAGTATGCATCAACTTTTAATCGTCTCTCTATTGTATATATTTAACTTTCGGATACACACGTTTAATGTATTGGGTGACCTATTCAACCCTGAAACTTTTTCCTGACAACACCAAACAATGATTTTTCTAATTTCCAGAGGATGAAATCAAAAGTTTGACCACGATTATCGCCACTTTCCGATCTTCTTTTAGGTCTAAAATTTTGACGACCTTGATTCAACTCCGACAAACTTTAATCAACTCCGTCGACCTCAAAAATCTACTCCGACAACTTCGATATCAACTCCAAGACCAAAAAATAAACTTTGGTGACCTTACAATTAACTCCAAAAACCACAAAAATAACCCAGACGATCTCTATACATCTCATCCTTGAGTATTCCAAGGTAAAATGTTCTCACGGTATCAAACCCATCATAAAATATCATCTGAAAAAGTGTTACCGAAAAAATGTCGCCGGTGTTAATGAAAAATGAAGTAATTTATCTTCTTTTCATCTGAAAATGTTAAATTGAGGTCTAACTTCACGTACTTTCATATAACACGGTCACAGGTTAATTTTATAAAAAGGAAGTAATTTTAGTTGTAGATCGAAACTTCATCCAGCAATTGCATTCCAGCTCAAGTCCCATGAATGATCATGAGCTGGCATCTGATGACGTGATGTGCGTGCCACGACTTCACCTCCACTCCCACCTTTTTTTTTTTTTTTTTTTTTTTTCTTGTACCAATTTTTACAAAACCCCTTTTCTTTCTTATTAATGTTTAGCCAAAATTATCAATGAGTTAACCTCTAAATTAATTCAACACGTCGTCAATGTGAAAAACAAATGATAAGTTAAGCAGAATAATTTATTTGAGGAGGCAGTCATGGGCTTCTTGTAAATTCGCCCGCACGAATTAACGTATGTATTGAGCCCAAGTCCAATTCACTAAAATTGTTTGGGGTTATTATCGGATAACCAAATTAATTGCTCCATATTAAGAAGGAACTAGAGAGTGTACGTTTAAGACCTTGATTTATCCATTCCGAGCTTATGCTTTACCGTTTTGAATCTCCAATCTTCCTATTAAACTGGAGCTTCAAATGAAAATCATCACCACTAGTCAATTGAGAAGATAATCACTAGCTAGTTTGATTAACGATAAGCATTATCACGAATGATGGATCGGTAAGAAACAATTAGCAAATATTGGTCAAATTGTTATTAAAGTCCTAAGAATAAAGGCCTGGCCAGCGATTGATATTGGGTTGTTGGTGTTGTATTTATTTAATTGTGCTTCACATTTCTAGCTATGGGATTTTAGACTTAAAAAACACCCTTAATTTGTTTTACTTGAATAAAAGGCATTAATGAATACTGCAAGTATAACTATATTTGTTTTGTAGAGTCGTACAAGGAAAGGATATGGACATACTCTATTTAGTAAAATTGTACTACGTAAATAATTGGGTTGGGGTGGGGATATGTATATTTGGTTACCAGATGGGCCGTTACAATAACAATAGAACGAAGATGACGACGGCAGATATGATGAGTCGTCTGACATGTTTCTGTTACTATTGGGCCGCTCTCCCGCCCCTGTCTATATCTTGTTAATGTTATCATCGAAACATAACCAAAATGAAATGGTATTTTCTCTTATCTGTCGAATTAATTAAAAAAGAAAAAATAGAATTCATCGATTTTAATTACGTGAGTTGAGTTGAGTTGAGTTGAATAAGTAATTAAGGTAAGATGGAAAATGAGGAGTTGATGTTGAGGAGGTACCTAATAGTGGAGCCTTCAAATGGCGGGGTTACAGACCTGTTTAGATACGGTATATTTGGTAACAAAGCCAGCGCTGCTAAATTTCTCGTTGACAGTTCAGATGAAGATATCATACACGAGGAGCTATCAGTCGGAGATAATGAGACACTAGATCATAGGTGGGTCATCATTGTATCAATAGTAATGAGGAAGCTGATCAAGTTTTTCGGAAAGCCCATGGAATGGGCCGGTTACGTTGTCGACTTCATACTTAACTTGCTGTCTGCTAACGGCGGTGCCCTCTTCACTTTGATCCTCAATCTTCTGCAAGGTAGTCCTACACTCTTTCCGTCTTCTTTCTCTTGTATTTTTTTATAATATAATTAGATCATTACTCCTATGATGTACGGTTCTGTTAAAAAAGTTGATTATATAAGTAAACCATAGATAAAGCAGTAATATGGCAAAAAATAGAAAGGATTGTCATGTAAAAATGATGATCTTATTATGCATTAATTCTTGATCCTTTGCTACCAGGTAAGAATTTCAGACCATTTGTAAAAGAAAAGACATTGAATAGTTTTTGGAAATAATAACACTAAATAATTAATCAACTGGGCTAGCTCAGTTGGCCACCAAGGGTATTTATGGGGAGGTTGTTTCCTCATGCTAGAGGTCTCAGGTTCGAGTCTCTCAATGATGGTTTTCCTTCTTGGTGGGAATTTGTGGGGTTCTGCTCCATAGATGCGTCGATCCAAGGCTGACAGAGACTACCTTCTGGGTAAGTACTGTAGAATCGAATAACTAATTATAGTCGTGTACTAACTCGTCATTCAAAAAAATAAAATAAAAAAAAAAACAAAAAAAAAAACTAAATAACCTACAAATATGCGTTAAATCCTCTTTCAATAATACCTTTACACAAAAAAGAAAATCATAATAACAATAGAATAAAAATGGTATCGATGTTAAATTATGTTATGTAAAACCCCAAATCAGAATATCATTATGACGAAAACGAATGAATCAAAACATATTACTTTGATAAATAAAAAACTAACATGTAATCTTTTTGTTATGTGAAAAGATAAACTATAATATACAATCTTATTTAGTAATTGTAAAATAATGAAAAGAGTTTATTATTGATTGAATAAGAGAGATTACACCACTTATAACGGATGAAATTTTTTCAGTGTCAGCTTAGAGTCACGTTAGTATTTCTTTTGAAAGATCGAATAAAGAGTTAATACTGTCAATAAATGATGATTCTTCAGAAAAGCTGAACCCCACTATTTATTTAATTTTTATTTTTTCAATTAAAACAATTACAATTATAATTTTAAAACATAAATTTAAATAAAATATATTCATAAAAAATATCAATAACATTACATTCACTAATATATAAAAATACGATTACGTTAATTATTAAAAAGAACTAAAAATAAATTAGTATTCTAGTCGTCCTTGTTGTTGGGTGGTGGTCATGGTCAGAACGCAAACCATACTCGCATTTTACTTCTTCCTTAGCTTGGTAGATCATTTCAAGATCTTCGGGTGGAAAGTTTGTTGGTATTTGTGTTGCAAGAAACTTAAACGCTTTAAACATTGTTGGTTTATCCCCGAGCATTATGCGTTTCTTCGCCTCTTCTACTATTGTTACCACATTCTTTTGTTGAAATTTGTACTGATGCAATAAGTTCTTCTCGAACGTCCTAACTCGAATAACGTGTCGAAATAGCACCTGACGACCCCAAACTTTTTTGGCTTTTTCAACTTTTGTTCTGGACGTCAGATCAGGTGGTCAAAAAATAGATTTTGCATCGGAGTCGAGTTGAAAGTTTTGGTATTTTTCAGACATTTTTGTTGTTGTAGTTAAATAACAGAGGGTTTTTTGTAGTTGTAGTTGAGAGAATTATAGTTGCAGTTAGAGTGGTGCCAACGCTAACGTCTTCGGGAGCTTCTTTGGTCGTCTTTCTCGTCTAGGGTTGGCACGGCTCGTCTTCGACTTCCGTTCTCCAATTCCATCCTAGCGAAGAACCCCAAAGACGGAAACAACTTGGGCCTTATTTTATCCTTTATTTTTATTTTTTGTTTTGTGTGTGTAGTAAATGTATTTTTGATAAATGGTGGGGTCTAGTCCTTCTGAAGAAGCTTTCTTCTGTTGTCACGGTTCAGTCTTTGGTAAGTCTTTTTGAGAAAGTGTCACGTGGCGCTGATGTGGCACAGAAGAAGAAGCTTCTTCTATTGGGAGAGGTCTTATAGTTGTTTGAAAAAGATAGTCAAGTTGCACCTATATACTTATAGAAAAAGAAAAAATAAAAAAATAAAGAGAAATTGCAATTTTTATCGCTGTGATAGTTGCGTTTTGCTGATTTAATCATTTTTCGGATTTCTTTGATTTTTTTATCCCCTTAGTTCTCAATTTTGCCTATTTTATCATTTTCACTAGTTTTCGTTAAGTTTTGAAGTTTACACCCGAAGTTACCAAATTACCCTTAAAGATTATATTTTAATGGTACAAATCGATTAATTAACTCTTTTTAATTTTCTCTCTCCTTCAACTCCCCGTCTTCCTCTCCTGCAACTCTCCCAGATTCCACGTATGTACTTCACCATAACCATCATCGTTCTCTATTCAATAATTTACCTCCCTTTTTCCACAAGAAAACTTTAGTTTGAAACCCTGAAATCAAAAACTCTATCTTAGCATAATTGATTTCTTAACCTATACATTAAATCTTCAAACCATAACCTACACTTCAAATCTGCAAATTAGAACACAAAAGTAAAGGATACAATTATGGGCCATGGCCATGGCGATGACTGTATTGTGACTCATATCCACTTCTACAAAATCATAAAAGTATCCACTTTGCTCATTCATCCTTCTTCCATATCCGGTTTGTGATCGGAATTTCAGATCTGGGCCACCGGAATTTCGACCATCCACCATCACCACAAAGAACTCGAAGCCACATATCCGATGAGTGGAGATCTAGTGAGGTGTTGGCAGTTTCAAGTCACAAATTCATGGTGGTTCTTGAAGGTTTTAAGTGTAAATATATTTGAGACAAAAACTGTGTTTGGCCAGCGATTGCGACGGTTTAAGGTGGTGGTGGCAATGTACGTATATGTTCTAAATGTGAATGCTTATTGATGATGTACCACGTACTCGCGATAAAAGATAAAGGACCAAAACTTGATGGTTTTGGAGCAATGACTGAGGGCCGATGGGTTGTACCGAAAGCCGAAGGCCGATGGGTTTAGACTTAAAGCTACAGGCCGAAGACATGGACCGAAGGGTTGCAACCAAAGCCTAAGGGAAATAGTTGAAGGGTAGAAGGCCGAAGGGTACAAGACCGAGGGGTACAAACTGGAGCCTTTGAACCTAGCGAGTTCATCAGTTTACACAAGTCTAAGTATGTCATACAAACATACGGGACACACACTCTTATCCGATAGCTTTTGACATGTATCTAATGATGCACCTCATTGCCCAAGGTGAATCCTATAAATAGGACTCACCCCCTCACTTATAGGGGGATCTGAGACTCTCTCTCTAACTCTCTTTACTTGACAACTTCTAACTTTGCTCCCAAACCGGAGGAGGCTTCCGACTCATGGCGTATAACCCACATCCACTTAAATGTGGTGCGGGTTACCAGCTGGGAATCACCAGCCGAAGAGATAAATATCTCCTCGGTCTGGGACCTCACTTATAGGGGGATCTAAGACTCTCTCTCTAACTCTCTTTACTTGACAACTTCTAACTTTGCTCCCAAACCGGAGGAGGCTTCCGACTCATGGCGTATAACCCACATCCACTTAAATGTGGTGCGGGTTACCAGCTGGGAATCACCAGCCGAAGAGATAAATATCTCCTCGGTCTGGGACCTATCGCGATATATGGTTCGAAGTACCCTTTCATCCCGAAGATCATTCATGGACGAAGGACCCTTCATCCATCAGCAAGTGCGTTCTAAATGTGAATACGTGACTAACGTGAACACCCACGTGCTACTGATTCTTTGGTAACCATTTTACCATTATTTCCACCAAACTCGGTCAACACAAGACCAAGTCAGTATTACTTCCAATACTCAACACTCTAATTCTGACTTGTGTCGTCGGATCCTTTTACCCCAAAAGATCCCGCATCTTAGTGAAGTTGACTCGTGGAAAAGCTTTGGTCAGAAATTCAGCTTGTTGTTCTTCCCCACTTACATGCTCAGTGCTAATTAGGTTCTTTTCAATGCATTCATGAATAAAATGATATCTCGTATCTATGTGCCTGCTCCTTCCATGGAATACCGGATTCTTCATGAGAGCTATTGTCAACTTGTTATCGATGTACATTTTCACAGTTTTGGCTTCCCAACTGGTTAGATCTTTTAGCAAACTCCTCAACCATAATGCTTGGCAAACCGCTAAAGTGGCTGCCACAAACTTAGCTTCACAAGATGATAACGCCACCGTATGTTGTTTTTGAGAAGATCATGTAACAAGATTCCTTCCAAAATAAAATGCCATTCCAGTTGTACTCATTCGATCATCTAAATCCATTACATGGCTGTTGACGCTAAACCAAACGAAATTCCCGTCTGCACCTTTAGTATAAACCAACCCGTGATTAATCGTTTCTTTTATGTATCTTAAAAAATCTGCTTCACAGCCTTGTATGCTAACTACTCCAATCGAGTATCCAAGGTCGGGTCTAGTATGTAATAAGTAGCGTAGACTTCCAGCATCTGACGATAGTCAGTAGCATAAATTGTTATCCCTTCTTCATCTTTGGACAAGCTAAGCTTTGGCTGCATTGGCCATTTTGAGGGGTTACAATTTGCCATGCCCGGCTATTTTTAACAGCTTTCTCGCGTACCCTCCTTGCCCAACTTTGATACCATTAGCCATTTGTTGAACTTCTATCCCGAGATAGTAAGATAGCTTTCCCAAATCATTCATGTCAAACACCCTGTGCATTTGTTACTTAAAAACGGCCACTTAGTTCATCACTTGAGCCCGTGACAATCAAATCATCTACATAGACACCCACTATTAAAACAGATTTTACCTTTTGAAGCTTGTAAACTGCATGCTCTCATGGACACCTTTTGAAACCCAGTTCCTTGAGTGTTTTATCGAGACGTATATTCCATGCCCTTGGTGCTTGTCTCAAGCCATAAAGAGCTTTGTTCAAGCGATACACCATATGTTCTTTCCCTGCAATACAAAATCCATCAGGTTGTGACACATAAACTTATTCCTGCAATTCACCATTTAGGAAAGCCGATTTCACATCCAGGTAGCGAAGTTTCCACCCTTCCTTAGCTGCAAGAGCAAACGCACCCGTATTGTTTCTACACGTACCACACGTGGACATATCCCTTCACAACCAGACGAGCTTTGTGTTTGACTACGTTTCCCTCATCGTCTTTCTTCGGTTTAAATAGCTACTTCAACCCGATTGGTCTGTGTTCCCATGGCAAATGAGTCGAGCACCACGTCTCATTCTTTTCAACGGATTCGAGTTCTCTTTTCATTGCATCTTGCCAGTGACGATCTAGTGCCGCCTCGGAGTATGTTGTAGTTCATCATCAATAAAGCATTAATTCATTTTGTTCCTCCTCCATTGGCTGTGTCTCTGCATAACTTTCAGAACGTAATGAATGGTGTATGATCATATAAGACGATGGACTTACTTCTTGAGTGCTCGGGGTTGTAACCGATATTCCGGGTGAGAGAGAAGGCAATCTTGTTGAGGTGTTTGATTCGCTTTCTTTTGCAGGTGTGGGGTTCATGGGTGACACCACATTATCTACTTGAAATGTGGGAGTAGGGGTTCCAATATTCTCGTCTAACTGGGGCTGAATTGAGCTTTCGATTTCTCCTGCAACATTTATTTTCCCACTCACGTAGGATAAAAAACACACAGGTAATATGCAAAATAGAACAGACACAATTGGGATAATTTTCTGGGTATTTTTACTACTATGAAACGAGATTACAATACGGAACTTCAAACCAACAGAAAGCAACAACTCTCCTATAAAAAACCAGTAAATAACGTCCTATTATACTAAACTTAAGAAACCTGACTAATATGAACACCCACGTGCTACTGATTCTTTGGTAACCAGTTTACCATTATTTCCACCAAACTCGGTCAACACAAGACCAAGTCAGTGTTACTTCCAATAACATATGAATATGATGATGATATATTCTGATAAAGTGATATTTAATAAACTTTGTATCCTTGACATGTACATATTCACCCCATGATATTATAACAAGTAACAACAGTATCAGAAAAGCTTGAATGTTACATTAAGATATGTTACTAGTTATTCTGAATAAGTTTTAGGTGACACTGTAATAAAATTTTCTATTCTTGATTAATGCAATGTGTTGAGTAAGCAGGAAAAATGGTAATTCCAAGGAGAGGCTCAGCAACATTTATTAGCACAATCGGACACATTGACGGGCGAATAAACTTGGAACCTGGTGATGTCTTTGTGGTAAAACGTGATGTACCTGCCTTTGAACAAAGAGGAATTCAATTAGATGCTGGGAACAAGTCCCTTATGGACCTCTCTATGATGGCTTCCAAATTGGCTTATGAGAATGCTATTGTTATTAAGAATGTTGTGAATCTACACTGGAAGGCATGCTTCCTTCTATTTGCTTATTTTCTTATATTCCTTTCTTTTTTTAACTAACATATGTTGATAACTCGAGTAAAATATGCTTCAAACTTATTGTTTTTAGATGCTAACTGTTATGCCATGGTTTTTGCTTGACAGATGCATTTTGTTGACTTCTACAACTGTTGGAATGGTACAAACATATTTGTAACTTTATGTCCTTCCATGAGATCTTGTAATTTTCTTTATAAAAATCTGTTTTAATCCTACCTGTTGAGATTGTTTATGTGTCTGGACAGAATATCAAAAGGAGCAGTCAACCCAAGTTTTCATATTTAGTGACAAGCCAAAAGATGCAAATTTAATAGTGATAAGTTTCAGAGGGACAGAGCCATTTGTTGCAAATGACTGGATTACCGATTTCGATTACTCTTGGTATGAGATTCCAAACTTAGGAAAAGTCCACATGGGATTTTTAGAAGCCATGGGTTTGGGAAACAGATCAATTACATCTTCCTTCCAAGAGCTTCTTCAATTAACAAAACCAAAGTTTGAATCCTCAAATGAAAAAGAAACGCACATGAAAAATGTTTTTCCAGAAATGGTGGAGAAGAGTGCATATTTTGTTGTGAGGAGAAAGCTCAGGAGGTTACTGAAGGAGCATAGGAATGCAAAGTTTATGGTGACTGGGCATAGCCTGGGAGGGGCTCTTGCCATATTGTTCCCAACAGTGCTAGTGCTACATGAGGAAGAAGAGATATTGCAGAGGTTGTTAGGTGTACACACATTCGGACAGCCAAGAGTTGGGAACAGGGAACTAGGAAGGTACATGGAATCAAAATTACAAGAAC
This sequence comes from Logfia minima, assembly GCA_963921325.1. Classification (NCBI taxonomy): domain Eukaryota; kingdom Viridiplantae; phylum Streptophyta; class Magnoliopsida; order Asterales; family Asteraceae; genus Logfia; species Logfia minima. The sequence continues at coordinate 189,584 of OY992771.1, read as the reverse complement.
CGAGTCCCAGATATTTCAGGGTGGTGTACTCCAACGATCTTGTCCCAAGGTTGCCCTATGACAACAAGACCTTTTTGTATAAGCATTTTGGGGTGTGCCTCTACTACAACAGTTTCTTTGTGGAGCAAGTAAGTTAATTTCTCGATGATATTATATATATATATTATTGTATATTTTGGATTTGTTACATGAAAACTTTTAACCTTGTAATGTATATAATTAATTGAATCAGAAAGTAGATGAGGAACCAAACAGGAACTACTACGAGTTGTTGTACCTGATTCCAGAGTATGTGAATGCTGTATGGGAATTAATGAGAGGAATGATGATGGGAATGATATACGGAGAAGAATACAAAGAGTCTTGGGTAGGGATAATGATGAGGACTATGGGTTTGGCAATTCCAGGGCTTTCTGCTCATGCTCCTCCTAATTACATTAATTCCATAAGACTTGGAACCCAAAAACATATTCCTTCTTAACTTTTCTTTTTATATATGTAACGTAATGTAATTGTAATCTAATAAAAATTCGCTTTTGTATTTTATGGACTTGGTTTTTCTTAACGTTTTTAAATCTAACATATTTTTCTCCCTTTCTTTACCATGTTAATGAGTTCTATTAGTTCTAACCTAAAACAAACGAGTCTCGTGTTTCATTTGCTAAAAGAGGTTATTTAAACATTATTTACATGTGTAATTTAAACTACTACATTTATCGAAGGTAAATTTTACTATTTCTAACCTATTTCGACTCACACAACAGTAAAGCAACTCATTATTTAAAAAAGTATTATATATTATATATTACTATAACCCCTTATAAATCATTTCCACTTTTCCTTACTAACTTAAAAATGGAAGATTGGAAATGACTAATTTGTCTTTTTCATTTAATATTTCTGTTGATGGAGGAATCTTAGCCCTTCATTGTTGTCCACCATTTATGATCTAACGATCTTAATTTCTTTCGTATAATTACACATTTGGTCCCTTAAATATTTGATGTATTTATTTTGATTAAAATTAGACTAAATATTCTATTCATTTATAAAAATTAAAGAGTCTATATATTATATAAGAAAATCGGTCACAATATTTTATTCATTTTATTAAAATTAAATATGTCCCGCATTATAGCGGGTCTATAAACTACATAAAGAAATCGACCAAATAAAAATTAAATTCAAACCCTATCATCGCAGGTCTATAAACTATATAAAAAAATCAGTCACATATTTTATTCATTTATAAATAAGGTCTATAAACTATTAAATTCGTCACGCCTTATCGCGGGTCTATAAACTATATAAAAAAATTGACCAAATAAAAATTAAATTCGACCCGCGTTATTGCGAGTTTATAACCTAGTAATAGTAAATTCTAAAATGAAAGAAATGTGAAGTGAAAAATACTTAATTTATTTTAAAAAGAATTATTAAATATTAACATTAACATTTATACTATTTTTGCACGTAGGTATATATAAGTATTTTAGAATTTACTATTAAATAAAATAAGTATTTTTCACTTCACATTTCTTTCATGTTAGAATTTACTATTATGACTTTTCAAACAAAGTTATTAAATTTAAATGATGAAGTGAAAAAATATACATATTGTGTCGTATGTTAAACATAATATCGATGCCATGCAAAAGTAAGCAATTGTTTAGGGACTCTTGCTCAAGAAAAGAGGGTTATCGATGAGATGTCCCGTAAGTCGTTGAGTTAAGAAGAGATTCCCGAGAAGTGTTGCACCCCCTTGAAATGAGTGCATGTACATCACACCTCCTACAGTGTTGAACCCGAAATAGGCCATGGGCTGGGATCTACCAAATGACAAGAATGCCTCTGAGATTCAATCATAAACAACTTTAAAAAAATAAAGAAAGTAAATCCAATATAGTTAATGCTTTTGAAAAATGTGAATGTCATGCAAGTATAGGTAATTGTTCTAAAAAAAAAAGAAATTGGATCCACGTAGTTAGTCAATCAACTCTTAATAATATAGCTATCACATTCATATATTTTTGGGATAAGCGCAGGGGAATGTACCTAACCGTAACGCGAAATCTATTGTGTCTACCCATCCAAGATTCGCTCTATTATGTGTACCCAACCCGGGAAAATCATTATTTGATGTGAGGCACCGGTTAGCAAATACATGTCAGCGGTAAAACTCATTTTGATGCCACGTAATTATACACTTGGCGCCATGTAAGTTGCAGACTAAATGAGGTGTAAAAAAATTATTATATATATATTTTTAAATTGATGGTCCCCTCGAATTAAATGCTACTCATAGACATGCAAACTTCAAACACACACACACACACACAAGCAACTCTTGATCAAATTCCGATACACATAACACACTTGTTTACCGAGGTTAAAACAATCTAAATTGAGAATCGTTTTTTTGCTATTCTGATGGTGCTAAAAGGAAATGTTGTTCCTGTTTGATTCGATTGTTGTGATTTTTACGATTAGATGATTGGGTAAAACTAGGGTTTTTGTCAAAAAAAAATTATATTAATATTTTTATTAAGTTAGTATGACTCCGATTTACTTGTTTTCGTAATGTTTAAACGTTTTAGTTACAATTTAATTCAAAAATGGAAGGTAAATTTCGAGGGTTTCCAATAGATGTTCATTATGATGGGGCTTTTATGTTCGCTCCACTTAGGTACATTGATAAAAAATGTGATATCTTTGCTAGTTAGGAGGATGAGCTTTGATGAGTTTATTGAGTTGTTAATTGTTGAAACTGGAAGCCCAATGAGTAATTCTTATTACTTACTACCAGACTCTGGTTTTGAAAGCTTGATGATAATAGCAAATGCTGATGATATTGATGTATTTTTTTTTTTATGTTGTTGAAAGCTATGGTAGACTGCATGTGAAATAGATCACTTATGTTTGGAGCTAGAGGACTATATCGGTAACAAAGATGCTAACCTAAGTGAAGTGGCTAATGAGAATGATGAAAACCAAGTGAATGAAAGATGATGTTAATAGTAGTAATGGGAAAAAAGTGGTTGAGGATTTAAGACTAGTGGTTAAGTGTAAAGGATAATTCTGTTGATGAAACTGTGTTGAAAGGGGTTGGTAAAATGACAATGCATGATGCTCGGATAGATGATGAATGTGGAAAGAAAACAAAGCATGGTGAATCAAGTCAATATAAAGGGGAAACAAAGAGTGAGAATAAGGACTATGATCCAGATGATGATAGTGATGATGCTGCTTCACTAGATCATCTTAGTGAGGGTGAAGATGAGGTCATGGAGGTTAGGAAGGGCCACCCAATAGTTAAGATACCTAGTGAAAGTCATCTACAACAATTAGGTGTCTATGATACCCTTTCTGTTTCCAAGATACAATTCATGACATTTGGTGCCACCACAACTACTGTTTCTAGTGATACCTTTTCCTAAAAACGGATACGGTCCGTGGGAACAACCACCACACCACTTGGTGTCTATGATCTCTACTCTATGCACAAGATACAGAGTGAGGCTCAAGGTGCAACACCTTCACAAGATCTCAATAAGCCTTCTCAATCACAACCTGAGATGAGTGAGAGACAAATACCATTACCCACTCTTAACCAACCTTCACAATCTCAGTCTATGCCTTCTAGTATACTTAATGATGTGCTTAAAGCAATCAACAAGTTGTTTGAACGGGTACATACTGAGCATAATAATAAACAGGATGACTTAGAGTAGATAAAGGATCTAGTGTCTACTATTAATGCTAAGATGGATAGATTGGAGCAGAGTGTCAATCAGAAATTCGATGTTATGCAGACTACCCATTCAAACTTTTTAGATGATGTCAAAAAGGGGGAGATGTTTAAGTTTGTAGGAGCTAAGGAGGATACAATGTCTGATAATAAAACTGAACAAGTAAATCTATCAGAAGAGGTTGAAGGTGAATGTATGGGAGAAAGGATGTTTGATGATAATATAGATATATAGGTCACCACCAAAATATAACATTTTAAACAATAATGATAATAATAATAATGAAAATATAAATGGAGATGATATTAATGAAGGAGGTGATGATGATGAAGGAAAAAATGGTGATGATGGACCTGATGTTACTAAGGTGAAGTCACAGCCACAGAATAACGCACATATTTAGGGGAAGTCACATACTCAGGAAAACACACAGATTAAGGATTTGAGTATTGTACCAAGTGCACAGACTTATGGGGAGTCTTCTCAAGTCTTATATGTTGAACCACTAACACACCTTACTGTAGTTGATCAAGTTTATTTAGAAGTGGTAGATCAAATCAGAAAGAGAGAGAGAGGGAGAGGGAGAGAGAGAGATAGATGAAGATGAAGATGATGAGGAAGTGTTGATGATAAAGGGGAGAAAGAAGATTGAAAACTAAAGCCATAATACCTAGGAAAGAGTTAGCTAAAAGTGAATCCAAACTTAAAGGGTTATCTGTGGCTGAATTCTTAAAATTAGGAGATGATAGGGAGGATGACAGGGATTATGATCACTTGATAGATCCAAATTGTAACTCTGAATCTACACAAGAACATAATTTTAATGATGATGATGCTCCTATTGGGATACCATTCAACAAATTGAAAAGATCCAAAGGTGACATTGGAGGGTCAAAGTTTACTACAAAGACCGAGACACGACATCAAGAATCAAATCAAAAGAAAGGGAAAGAAAAGACAGTTGATACAATTGAAGACAAGGGGTGCAAGAAGAACAAATAAAAGATAAACAATTGTCCAAATAGAAAGACCAAGAGAGAAGGAGAAGGAGGGCATGGGAGCTGTTTGGTTATGAAAAGAGATTGAACAAGAATCTATTTTCAAAGGTTATAGAGACTCAAACAAAAAGTGTTATCAAGCAAGATCAACCCTTAACCAATAATGCAGTCAAACAAACTTTAATCAAGGATGCTACTGAGCTAGGTATGTCAAAGGATGAACACTTAAAAGAAGCTAGAATCATTGAACAACAACTAAAAGAAGATCATGAACTTAAGGTCAAATTAAAAAGACATAATGATCTAGCATGCAAACTAAGGTAAATTACATTTATCAAAGAATACCTAACAGTTTGATAATGGGTTGCACAGTGTATAGAGAGCAGGGTATAATCAAGATTGATTACAAATTGTTGAACCACAAACGAATGAATGTATATGTGGATGAGCTATATACCTTAGGGTTTATTGAGTGGAAGTACGTTGCCAGATTTATCAAGCATTTAAGTGATAAAACACTAAGGGAGGATATCATGTCAGAAGCTGCACACCATTTGGGAAATTTGAGTGATAAGGATTATGGCAGTTTTTGCATTACTTTCAATATCAAGAAGGATAATAGACCTGTTGGGTTGGAAATAGAAGATTTAAACAACAGATACAGACCAGTGCCTGAAGGTCTTATTTTTGTAGAAAATACCTACTTAAAAACAGATAAAATTTGAAGGGTTTTTCTACAAACATCCAAATGGAGCTGAATGCTTTCAATCTGTTAGCTCACTACACAACACATAATATTATCACTTCTTCGGATTGTTGGATCTATGCAAAGGAGAACGGAGTTTGCCATTCAGAAAGAAGGTGATGAGATGTCTATTCTATCATCTTAGTGAAATTGAAAGAAATCCAAAATTCCAAAGCAAGTGTGATAGAGTTAGAAAAGAGGACCTGGAGCAAGTAGAGCTGATTGAAAGAATGAGAAGGAAAAGACCAGAGTGAAGATAATTCAGAAGACTTGCTTATTTTGATTCGCTCTGTTTATTATAATAACATACCATTTGTAATATTGACTTCTTATGTATAAAAGTCATATTCATTAGTTGTTACTTTAATATATCCTTATCATATTATAAAAGATTTTGACATTGTCAGATAAGGGGAGATTGTTAGGAAAAACAACGATCAAACCTAAGTTATAAACCTGAAGAGTCAAAATCTGAATCTGCATAATTTAACTAAGCCTTAAATCTTAGTCTGTATAATATGAGTCTGTGTGATGTACAAACTCAAATGATCACAGACTCACAACTCTACAGAGTGAAGACTACAGACTAAGACCTTGACAAACTAAAGAGCTTACAGAGTGAAGTATACAGACTCAAGTCTTACAGATTAAAGATAAGTTGACATAGTCAAACTTACACAGTCAAGACCGTTGCAAATTAAAAAACTAATGTGCGGCCAAATCAAATATTCAAAATTGATAATTGATTTAGTCTTCCTTAAATCAAGTCGTAGTATTAACTAACAATCAACACCTATACATGTATAAATAGGTGATTGATTGCTCATGTAAAAAGTTGTAAAATTATAACAATTACTTAGAAATTCTCTGTGAATTCTATAGTCTATTTCTGTGATTTATTAATTCGATTTAGCTAAGTGCGATTGAATTATTCATCTTTGTAATCATTAAGGATTATTGAATAATGCATATTCATTATATCGAATCACTGTTATTACAATTGTTCTTGATTCCGCCAAGAACAATCCTTGTTTGAATATTGATTAACTTGGTATTATAATTAATCTCTTAATTTAATTTGTGAATCAAATTCTAGGATCTATAAGACCTAACACTTAAGTCCACATGTAATGGTGAGTTGCTTACTACTGTGGGTAGGGATGGCAATAATTAGATATACCCAATAGCTAGGGCAGTGGTGAATGTGGAGAATAAAGATAATTGGACTTCTTTTTTAAGGTTATTGTCACATGATTTAGGCAGTCCTTCTGGGAATGACTTGACCTTGATGTCAGACCAACACAAGGTACAAATGACTTGATAACTTTTAGTACTTGTATTACTGTAGTGATTTAATGTTAATAACTCTTATATTTTTGAACATGTAAGGACTTATTGAAGCTGTTAAAGAGGTGATGCCTAATGCTGAGCATAGGCAATGCGTTAGACATATCTATGAGAATTTCAGGAAGCATTATAGTAGAGTAGCATTCATGAATATATTTTGGAGAGCTACAAAGGAACATACCCTATTGAATTTGAGGTGGTCATGGATGACGTAAAGAGATCTAACCCTAATGCCCATAAATACATGATGGAAAGAAATCCAAAGTCCTGATCTAGAGCACTCTTTTGGTTATATACTGGTTGTGAGGCATTTGAGAATGAGTTTAGTGAAAGTTGAAACTCAGTTTTGATAAGGGTTAAGAATAAACCAATCATAACCATGTTAGAGGCAATTCGAGTTATAATGATGACTAGGATGGAAACAATTAGGGAGATAAGTAAGAAATGGGAACTTGATCCATAAGAACTCACTCCTAACATTAAAAAGAGGCTAGAATGCATTAAGAATAAAATAGGTGAATGGCTAGTGATTCATGCTAGTGGAACTCAGTTTGAACTTAGGAAATATGGGAAAATATTTGTCGTTGACATAGGAAAAACTAGAAGGAAATGTTCATGTAGACTATGGGAGCTTACAAGAATCCCATGTGTACATGTTATTGCTGCTATCTTTAAGTGTAATGAAGATCTAGAAGATCATGTATCTGCTTAGTTTAGAATGAATACATATCAAAGAGCATACACAACTCATTTGAATCCAGTTCATGGAATGGATGTGTGGCCAAATAATGATCAAAACAAAACTTTGCCACATATACCAGAAGGATGCCTGGAAGGTCCAAGAAGAAGATAATCAAAGCAACACATGAACCAAGGGTGTATGCAACAAGGGTGTCTAAGCATGGTGTTGTAATGACATGTCAAGATTGCCTTCAGAAGGGCCACAATTCTAAGGGTTGTCATAATGCACCAGTGGAAAAGGTGAAACCACCCAAGAAGAAAGTTGGAAGGAAACCAAAGGATAAGGTAGAGTTAAAGGATAAACTAGAGTCAAGTGGATGTAAACTTGGTGTCACAAGAACAAGTTTCAGATGGGCTTTTAATACATCTCCAATCAAGATTGCAGAATCAGGTATGAAAATTAATTTGGGATGCATTATTAACTTTATAACTTTATATGACATTCTGTATAGATGTTAGAGTTGTTTGAAATAAGGCTACTACAAGATCAAGTACAAGAGGTGGTACTAGTGGTGGTAATAAGGGTGGTACTAGGGGTGGAGGAAATGATGTTTCTAGGGGTGCATGTAATGCTCAAGCTAGGGGTCGAGGTAAGAAAGTGGCTTTTTGGAAGGACACATAGTTGGTTTAGCTGCGAATTGGGTGCTTCTGGTGCGGTACAAGCCAACAATGCGTCAAACCCACCAATTGTTGGAACACAGGAATTTGTTAATGCAACTGCACAACCTCAAGATGGAAAGAGAAAGAAATCAAGTGAACGGATTGCAAAAAAGAAATTGGCCAAAAGGGTGCCTGGACTAGGTAGCACACAAGATTAAGTAATGGATCTAGAGTATGCCTTTTAGTAGGTTGTTTAGGTAGTTAGATCCCACTGCAAGTATGATTTTGTGTAGTTAATTGTTAAAATGCAAATATGTTTTGGTGCACAAAAACTTATCTTTTGGTTAATGTGATAGTCAGTGTATGGATCATGGTAATAACTTGATGTCTGTAACTTCATAACTTGATGTATGTTTTTCGGTAAATTTTGTAATGATGAAGTTGGTGACTATTTAAATGTAAGTTATGTACGAAAATGCAGGTTCATTGCAATGATTTGAACACTTGGTTAAACAACTTCAATTTTGACTTCAATAAAGTCAACTCTTCCATCTTCATCAACAACTCCAATTTTGAATCGGAAGCTTCACTTGCCATTTGGAGGTTTCCACATGCCATTTGGTAATGCTTTTGCAACCTCAATTCATACACAACCTTCTTGTAGTAGTCATTTGGGAGCTCGGTACCTTGAAAATGAAATTCACAACAATATTGGGTTTTAACCTAAATCTACACAAATTCATTACAAAAAGTCAAATATAATCCAACATTCATACTTAAAATAAACCAAATTGCATGTTATAACAATGACAACAAATTAGGTTAAAAATTACATTAAGGCATTATACAAATCGTCTAGTTTGGTTTTTTTCGGTCCATGATGTTCTCACATACATCCTCTCTCCACAACAAAAGTAGTAGAAACGAGGTTGGTCATTTTGATTTTGCGAAGATGATGATGAAGAAGGCATGAGGAGAGCAGGGGGAATTTTAGAGAAAAAGGTACGCGGGTGAAAAAAATTAGGGAAACAAAAGGATGATATGGGAGGAATATATTAAGGGTAATCTGCAACTTATGTGGCGCCAAGTGTATGACTACGTGGCACAAAAATGAGTTTTACCGGTGACATATATTTGCTAACCGTTGCCTCACACCAGATAATGCTTTTCCCGGGTTAGGTACACCCAATAGAGCGACTCTTGGATGTGTACACAAAATAGATTTCATGTGATAGTTAGGTGCATTCCCCTGCACATAGATCTATATTTTTAATAAAATTGGAGTTCCTGAAGCATGATTCTGAAAAATATTAAGATTTTACTTATTGTATGCGTATAATGTATATTGATATGTTGAGTATTATTTTAGTATCTACTCATAAAAAATACACATTTTTACGCCTGATCGTAACGTGCGGGTAAAAAGAACTCGTTAATATACATGTAAGGTTTGATAGAAAATATACTTTTCGCATACGACTTCAAATCATATATGACGTTTGTGTTCCTTGACTGAAGTTGTAGGGCTAAATTTCCAGGAGGAGCTCTTACAAGTTCAACAGAAGCTAAACATACAAACACCCATAGCAATTCAAGATTCCTAGTGAAACTTATCTTGTATTTATCAAAGAAGAATCTATCTTTATAATGTACTTAGTACTTTATACATCACTTGTAACATTGGATCTACTGATTAATCAAGATTTTTTATACATGGCCTTGGGTGTTTAAGTTCTGTATCATGTTTGTTATCAAGATTTGGTTGGTTAATCTGTTTCCGTAGCGTAGAAGAAGAAAACAAGATATGTAACTTGATGAAGATAATCTGCTGGGTTATTGTGATGAAATCTGACCGTGCAATATTTTAGTTGAGATTCACTGTAAAACCTGGTACATAGAACTCTATTGTCTAAATACACCAACACGTCAACAACTATGAGATACATAATAGAAGGAAACTAAGTTGGTCTTATTTTGTAGGAAGATGAACAGAAGTCTAATTGCTTGTGAAATACGGAAAAGTGTGAGCAGAGTATCATATCAAGTAAAGTGGACGATGCTTAGAGAGTAAGGTTTAGGTGGTTCCTTAGTAAAACGAAAGGTGATGGCCAATGGATTCTTAATTCATCGAATTTGAACATACACTTTCACTCCCGAGATCAATCAGTGTTCAGCAATACAGGTGTCTTTTTGGACACTTAAAAAAATTATGAATTTGCAATAAGTGGTAAACAAAATATATTCTAATGAGATAAGATATGGTCTCAAGAGAAAAATTCAGAACCTATGATTTGGAAGTTAGTTATGCCAGAAGGACTAATATGCTTAAAAGTCAAAGCTGAATTACCAAATCCTCTTATCACATGTCAAAAATTTACAGAATCTTTCAAAATTCACTTGTTGCAGCCAGTTAGTTGGCCACTTCCAAGTAGATCTTCTAAAAACAATACTAACATGGAATCAAATTTCTCTTATTCTACTCGATTACCTTAAAACTCAAGAAACTAAACATCCCAGCTATATATATAGATATCATCACACAACTGGCACTACGTATATGAGTCAGCATTCATATGAAATGACTACTAGTTTGATGTCAGAATTATGCTTGTCTTGCTCCTCTTAATAGTAACAAAAACTTATAAATTGTGCAGATGTCATGAATTAATAAGTAGATAACAAAAATTTAATGTTTATTGGATTTATGGAAAGACGAATAAGTATTAATTTCAGAAATCCAAGATTGTGTGTTGGTGATGACAGATAGATAATATTGGAAATGAAAAGAGATATAAAGTAATAACTTGTGAGTGCAAATAAGCCGACACCATGTTCCCAATACGCCATTCCCATCACCACAACATCCTCTCAGCCCCTCTTTTATTTTTATTTTGACTTCCTTCAACTTCACTCCATCTATTTCAACTTACTTCCAAAATGTAACCCATCTTGTACCGTACAACTCATTTGAGCTTCCAAAACCTCTCCTTCACGGAGCATTATAATGATAAAGTTACAAGTACGCATTCACTCCCCCTTTGGCCTTGATTTCTTCCCTTAATAATAATAATTTAATTTAATAAAAGAAAACAGAAGACAATGAATGCTATTTGCTGACTCAACTCTGAAATATTTTTCCATGCAAATCAGTGATTAGTTATCGATGCTAACCCATCTCCATCTATAAATACATCTCTCTCCCTTACCATTTGTCTCTCAGGGTCCAGCTCCACTTTATTTGTGAGGCGCTTTTTTTCCCAAATCAAAATTTTCCCAAACAATTAAAAAGAACAACTTACAGAACAAATATGGCAGCTCTACAAACAAAAAGAAAAGGCAATGGAATTACAACAAAGTGTGCTACTTTGGTGAAGAAACAGCGTGCTCGTATTTACATCCTTCGTCGATGTGCCACCATGCTTGTATGTTGGTACATTCAAGGAGACGAATAGTACCTTTTTCTGCATTATGCATTATCCTCCCACAGAAAGAAACACTTTTTACCATCAATTCATGACTGACTTTCTTTGTTCAATTCCATGTTGACTTTGTTTTTTGTTCGTTTGGTTCTATGGTAAATCCCATCATCTTTTTAGGACCAACTTAACAGTTGCATGGAAAAGGCTGTTGTTGGTCCTCCTCCTCTGGCTAGAAAATTACTATTACGACAACTACTATTACTGCATGTTCTTCTACTTGCTGGTTTTGTCAGCTTGTTCATCTTCACCTTGCTTCATTTTGCCCTTTTCATCTCTTTTTTTACCTGAATGGTGATACACTTCCATTTGGGTTTTTTGGGCATCTGCAGCTGAGGAAAATTTGGACTTTTTGATACCAGCCGGAATCAGGAACATTTACGAGATGAAGGAATTTTGCATCAAGTTGGCACCTTGAAATGAAGATTCTACAATAACATCTTGTGGGTGGGTGTTTGTGTATGCATTAGATCTGTACATGGATCTCTCTGCTGCAAATAAATGATCGTTACTTATTATGTAAAGCACTCTCATCAACTAATAAAAAACCCAGTGCAGAAAGAATTATATGTTGAAGCGTAATAAATACAAACTTATGATGTAATCTTTGGGATGTTTTTTTTTTCTTTCTTTTGTTTTTCGATTTGGTGTCATTTGTAGATCAAATCACTGAAAATAAATGTCATTTGATTGCCGGGTTTACTACAACAACAAAACTCATCCTACCAACCTCTTAATCATTAAGTTAAGGATAACAATACTAAATTTGTGAACACGGTATTGATCATAGAAATTAAAGTAAAACTGAGGGTAATAACTTCTATTTCAGCACCCAAGAGGGCTAACATCTTGATGCACTGTAAAACTAGTCCCCGTGAATGAATGGCAACATTTGCCTTGGAAACACAAAAAGTTCTTGGTACCATGACTAATTAACCAAACACGAGTACTACTGATTAAACTGTCCAAGGTACATAATGTAATAGTTCTGGAGTGGATGCTCAGTTCACAAATTCATAATCAGGAATATATAATGAAAGTCAGAGTCCTTAGGATTAATATAGTATTATACCCGTTTTTCTGGGACAATTTGCATTGTAATTAACATGATATTTTAATTGAACCTTACAGAATTTGTAAAAGAAGCTTGGCAGCTACTTACACCTAACATGTATCACAGTTATATAAGGTAATTGTATCTAAATTTTTTCATGAGGAGGTGAATTCTGTTGAAAAATGGAAAGAACTTATTGTTTACTAGCGTCTGTCAACTTTTTCTTTAGCATTTGTTTCCACCTACCTATTACTAGCTTTTTAGCCAGCATTTCGAGTTCACTTAGCAAGTCATAAAAAGCAAAGCAGGCGAGATTATAGATTGCATGGATTGATTAACACAAAATCACTGGTTCCATGACACTAAGTTCACTTCTCATGACATCAAAGATACAATTAATTATGAACATTGACAATTAGCCTATATGGTGTCTAATATGCAGTATTACATTCCATCTTAGCACGGCCAGATGAAGTCATACTGAAAGTGGAGGGCAAAACATAGAAAGTACCTCTCTATGGAACTTGTATAGACACTCTTTTGATCCAAACTATCGCAGAGTACTACTTAGAGTCTGCCCACCTGTACCTGGATGGGGAACAAGAACTGAGTTTGCTCAACATATGATACCCCATGTGTTTCATCAAGTATGCTCGGTTATTTGCTGCTGCTGCAAGTCTTAAGGTAAAATATGTGCATAAAATGGTTCAGAGAATCATACCTACTGCAAACAAAACAAAAAATTCAGCTTTAGTGGCGGAAGGCCATAAACTATAAAACAACAATTGCAGAACATAAATAAATATTTAAAAAAAAAAATCATCTAGATTAATTTAAACATCATCGTCATCAAGGTGCCAATCTTAACTTGCTGGATGTACAAATAACTTAGTGGCGGAAAAGAAAATATAAGTTTTCATGTCACTTTGAAAACAAGCAGCAAAATCAATATGTAACGTGGTTCTCAAATCACTTCAGACCCTCAACCAGAAAGTGTAGATTAGATTTCCTAAACCTAAAGGCTAAACTTTGATCCATTGCCCATAACCAGAAATGTTATGTTCACTGCTACTTCTTTTAGTCGACAAGTCATGTTTCCAGAAATAGCATAATAAATAATCTCAAGAAAAATCAATACCACAGGTCCTGAAGACTATTCCCAATTTGTGAGTTGAATTATGCAGGACTAACTAGGACATATGTAGCTTGTAACATTTGTTTCCATACAAGTTTGATAGTGTAACATATGACAAGGTCAGTCAGATGGTTATAAATAGACCTAATGTTTTTCATTATGCTAATCTTCTCCCCCAAAATAGACAAAAAGGTAATGTTTTGAAAGTAGCATCTGATTGAAGTTGAAGAACACAAATTTTTGTAACATTTTAAAGAATGGATAACTATAAATCAGAAAGTATAGGCCTTGCCAGCAAAGTATGCATATTTGACCTTAAAATTCCCATAGATAAGGCACCCTAACATGGATACATATTCTGTGTTCCAGTCTAGGGTTTGACATTGCCATGTCTCTTTCAGAAGATAGTTGGAACTTGAAGTCCATTGTAAATAACATATTATTCCGGTGACTTGTTGACGGACAGTTCTATCTGCTCAGATGGTAGATGATAGGAAATGCAAATAATTTGAGCTGTTATTCACTTGCAGCACCAACTTAAAAAGGAGTAGAAATAAGATGCTTGTGAAAGATGTTTCTACTTACTAGCCATTACTAGAAAACGTTTAGAATTGTATGAGGTTGAGATGTGTCTCTTTATACATTAATAATGCACAGTCATCAGGTCAAAGTTCCTTCGGATAAGGAACCACAAACAGATAAAAAAAAAAACTAAGTGAATATCTGCACATAAAACTAATTACAGGTGCTTTGACAACACAATATGTGATGATTAAAAACTCGATTTCTTTAAGCCTATGTGCATTTACAATTAACCCTTATTTCTGTATCCGATTGTTGGACCGAACATTATGAAGCCAATCAACAACTTCATTAATAGTTGGCCTCTTAACAGGGTTTACATTCACACACATGCAGGCGACATCAAGAACCTGCAGCATCTCTTCTTCAAATCCTTTGCCTGTTAGTGTCAGATCAAAGACTTGATCCAGTTTCCCTTCTACTCTCAGTTGCTGCACCCACACAACCAATTCTCTAGATGCCTTTGGCCTGAAAACTTCCATGGGCCTCTTCCCTGTAAGTAGCTCAAGCATCACAACCCCAAAACTATATATGTCCCCTCTCAAGGTGGCTATCCATGACTGGCTGTATTCTGGTGGTATGTATCCCAGTGTACCCACCAATTCAGTGGTGACATGTGTATTATACGGCTGAATCAATCTAGACAATCCAAAATCGGCCACATATGCCTCAAACTGGTCATCGAGTAGAATGTTGCTGGACTTTATGTCACGATGCACGATATGTGGTTCACAGACCTGGTGCATATAAGCCAGTCCACAACTTGCTCCCTGAGCGATCTTCAATCTGGTTGGCCAATCAAGTCTGGATGCTCCATCAGTCTTCTCATGTAGCCAGTAGTCTAAGCTTCCGTTTTCCATGTACGAATAAATCAGCAACTGACTGCCATCATGTACGCAGTAACCTTGTAAAGAAACCAGATTCTTGTGCTGGGCAGTTGATAATGCCTCCACTTCTGCCTTAAATTCCCTTGCAATGAGGCCCATATCCCCTGTAAGCTTCTTCACAGCCAGTCTTGTCCCATTTGCCAAAGTTGCTTTATAAACCAAGCCAAAACCCCCACAACCGATGATATTTGCTTGACTAAAATCCTCTGTTGCTTTTAAGATATCAGTTATGGTAAGATTCTTGATGTCTTTTGCATTGTCTGGGAACAATATGACTCCACTAGTATCCTTGGGAACCTCTATCGCTGATGAAGAATTGAAGGACGCCATGTCCATATGAAACACCTCTGGATCGCCTCGAGGGAGAATCCTTCTTTTAGACAACATCCACAATGCTAGACACGTCAGAGTGATGCCAACTCCAAAACATATGCCAA
Organism: Logfia minima; assembly: GCA_963921325.1. Classification (NCBI taxonomy): domain Eukaryota; kingdom Viridiplantae; phylum Streptophyta; class Magnoliopsida; order Asterales; family Asteraceae; genus Logfia; species Logfia minima. Next base: position 173,833 of record OY992771.1, on the reverse strand, counting down.
GGATAAGTCCAACAATCATCTTCTTGTTTGGACCATTCTTATGTCCTGAAGAAGAAGAAGAACCTGTTGTGGGGTTTCGATTGCTACATGAGTTTTGCAAGGGAGGACCACACAACCCTGGATTGTCTTCATATGTCTGGTTCAAGAAGGTGTCAAACTGGCCCCCAGTTGGTATGGCACCTTGTAGTTTGTTGTGTGCAACGTTGAAAGATGACAAGAAGTACAAGCTCTTAAGGGACACCGGGATCCCACCAGATAGATCATTATGAGAGAGGTCCAGATATTCCAAGTTTGTGAGGTTTGCAATCGTACTGGGAATGGTGCCAGAGAAATTGTTTTGGCTGAGATCAAGGATGTGAATCGACTGCATACGACCAATCTCAACAGGGACGTCCCCACTCAGGTGGTTGCTTGATAGATACAACGCTGGTGGCAGGGTCGCCAGCTGATTGTACTGCAAATAGGAAGCATTTTGTGGCGCAACAAATACAGGCAGTTCCAAGTAACTACTGTTTACATGATCAAGAACTTGTTGTGATGCAAGTGCTGGAAGTCTAGTAAGCTCTACAGGGAAACCTCCCGTGAGAGAATTATTAGATAAGTCGAGATAAAAAAGGTTTGGAAGCGTCGGCAGCCAGCTTGGAATTGAGCCGTTGATATTATTTTGAGAAAGGTCGATTACCTCCAGATTGGTTAGCGAAGCCAGCCAAGTCGGAATGTGACCAAACAACTTGCAACCACCAAGCCCCATAATCTTAAGATTAGAAAACCCGTATATTTGTCCATCGGGAATGGTTTCATTGAAGAAGCTCTTGGAAAGGATCAGAGTGGCAAGTTTTGGATGAGTGCTCAGAATATCCAACGCTTTGCTGATATTCTTGATAGTGTTATTTGAAAGGGAGAGGAAAGACAGCAATGTCAAATCAAGTACCTCATTTGGGATTTCCCCCTCTAGTCTGTTGGTGGCCAGTCGAATTGCGGTTAGTGATTTGCAAGAGAAAATGCTTTTAGGTATCACCCCTCCGAACCGATTTTCACCAAGGTCAAGTATGATGAGTTGACTGAATTTGGAGAAATCAAAATCCGAAAGATTGCCACCTAAAGAGTTGACCCTCAAATTTAGTAGCTGGAGGTTTGTGCAGTTCATCAATGAAGAAGGCAGAGTTCCGTTGAGAAGATTAATGTGAAGTTCTAATTTCTGCAACAACGACAGCTTACCAATATTGCGAGGGATGGAACCAGTAAACTTGTTACCAAACAAGACAAGAGTGGTGAGTTTAGTGAGATTGGTAATGGTTTCAACAATATCTCCCATAAGATAATTTCCGGGTAATGACAAGTGTTGGAGAGATGTAGCCCCACCAATATCAAAGGGGATCTGTCCCGTAAGACTGTTAAAACCCAAACTCAAAACCTGGAGATTAGAACAGGTACTGAACCCTGAAGGGATGTTTCCAGTTAAATCATTCAAAGATAAGTCAAGGGTGAGTAAAGCGGGTGAATTGGCGCATAAATAGGGAGGAATAGGGCCTGTGAGGCTGTTGTTGCTAATATTGAGAGCAATCAAGTTGAAGAGGGAAGCAGTTTGAAGAATAGTGGAATTGAAATAGTTGCTGGAGAAATTGAGGGATTGTAGGGTAGAAGGCAAGGTGTCCGGTAAGGGTCCAGAAAACCTATTGTAACTTAAGTCAATGGTTTTAACTTTAAGGTTTGAAAAAAGTCCATTGGGTAGAGGACCAGAAATGAAATTACAAGAGAGATTAAGGAAAGAGAGAGAGGTGAGATTTTGAAATGAAAAAGAGATGGAACCACGAAGGCCTCTATCGGGTATGGATAAACCGACGACCCGATCTCCTGAATCATCACAAGAGATTCCATCCCACAAACAGCAATCATCAGAAGATGACCAATTGAGGGTGGGAAAGTTGGTGGCAAATGACAAGAGAGAAGCTTTATCACGAGGGTCACAAGCAGCATCTGTAAGTGAAGGAAATAACAGTAGTATGATTATCATCAAGAAACCAACAAAACGCAGATGATGATTCTTAGAGTAAGGGGAAGAACAAGGAAAGAAGATGGGTTTCATCATGATTGACTATTGATTATGATGGCTGCTGCTGTAAATGAACAATAACGAAGATTAGAATTAGAAGAAATATGAGAAGGATGGATGAAGATTGTTGAAGTTGAAGATGAGAAAAGAATGATTCATTCAAAGAAACAATACAAGACAAGTGGATGTTGACGCGGACCAATAACAATAACAATGATAACAATTAAATTAAAAAGTAAAAGAAACAAACAAGACATCACGAAGAAGAAGAAGAAGAGTGGCTGATGGTGATGATCATCATGGAAGCGTTTACTTTTTATTATTCTTGTTATTAATTACAGTAACAGTAATATTCAATTCAATTGCTGAGCGGGCGGCTGTTTGATAATGATGATGATGATGATGGTAGATGGATCATGGATGGATGGTGAGATTTTCTGATTGATGCCATGCCTTTCCATCCTTAAAGCTTTTTTTATCAAATCAATCGCTACAAGTGCATTTCTTTTTTTAGTGGAAGAGAGCGGACAAAAACACTAACCCATTTCCCTTTTCTATTACTACATCCGTCCCAAAATAATTATCCACCAATAAAAAATATACAGTTTAATAAAAACATAATCAATACTGATTCCCTTTCTTACTTTTTACGGAATGATAGTTTTATCCTTAACTAATTAGAGATCTTTTATTGTATTTGTTTTAGTAATTTATGAAATAACCAAAATACCCCCTACTTAATTAAAATATTAAAATTTGATTGGTTTTCTCATATTCTCTATATATATATATTTACTATTCTTAAAAGAACCTAGCTCAAATAAAATAATACTAAATTATATAATAATTGAGATAATTGTTTCGGTACAGATTAAAGTTTAACTTTTTTCTATTGTATGGTTCTAACTTTAAAAACTTCTATTGTAAGAGGTAAACTTTGAAAACCTCTATATTGTATGTTGAGTTGTCTTTTTTGGAATTGTCAAAAAATAAAATATTACATACAATGAAGATATTTTGAAAGTTTATCTCATACAATAGAAGTTTTTAAAATTAAACCTATATGGTAGAAACAAATTAAAATTTAGCGCATAACAGAACAATAAACTCATAAGAATAATAACGATAATAATAAAAATGTCAATCCACCTATTAAAAATTGGTTCAACTCTTGTAATTCATATCCTAATAACTAAACATCACATTTCCCTATTTTACCACAAAAGCAAATACTTTACATAAACCACTATATCCAAAACATGTACAAACACTCTCATCCTTTCACTATTCTTTTAGATAATCATCACTGGCGTCATCCACCTCCACAGTCACACGGGTACGATGTTAATAAATAATATGTAGCATTGTGTTTACATATTCAGGCGATGACGGTGGGAGATAACAGCGGCGACAATGGTGGTGGTGTATGAGATGAAAAGTAAGGATAATGGTGTTGGTTTGTGTTTAAGCTTTGAAATAAGGATAATAGTGGTGGTTTGTGTTTGAACTTTTACAATTCTTTTATGTTCGGTGTTTGTTCATATAATAATAATAATAATAATAATAATAATAATAATAATAATAAGACACATGATCTTTGGTTTTAGGGGCGTACAACACTTACACTTGATGCTATTCTTTTCCTCGAGAAATAAAATAATTTCCTGATTTTGTTGCAATATGCATGGTAATTAATGTTTCATAGTACAAAAAAGTTTACACAAATTAGTGATTACAAATATCAACAAAAGTTGAAATCTCTTACATCGAGGAGATATATATAAATATATATAGTAACATAATTTAAAAGAGAATAAAATTTTGAGAGAGAAAAGAAAGAAATTTTTTTTTTAAATAAAAAACAAATATTATTCAACAAAAAAATAAATGTGATTTCAAAAATGTTTTATGTTATTCAATAATACTTATCTATGATTCAAAAAAATATTTTTATTAATAAACACTTTTCTTGAATCAAATAGTTAATTTGATGAATTAAAGAGTTAATTTGCTGAATCAAAGAGTTAATTTGCTGAAAAGTGTTTATTAATGAAAATGTTTTTTTAATCATAGATAAGTATTTATTGAATCACATAAAACATTTTTTGAAATCACATTATTTTTTTTGTTGAATCATACTTGTTTTTTATTAAAAAATTTTCTTTCTCCTATTTCTCCCATTTATCCCTCAAAATGTTCTTCTTTTTAGATCTTGTTACTATATATATATATATATATAGGGGAAGGATTAGGGATAAGTGTCTGGGAATGCATTCAACTTGTACCCAATGTCTATTGTGTGTACCCAACTTACGTTTGATATTTTTAATGGATCCAACTTTCTAAAAGTGTGTTTTAATGTATTATGTAGTACTTTTGATGATGTGTCAACATCTACGGATGCCACGTGACGCCTTCACAGATGACATATCAGCAAAATACATTAAAACACACTTTTTGAAAGTTTAATGCATTAGAAATAGCAAAGCTAAGTTGGGTACACACAATAGACATCGGATAAAGCATTCCCAAACACTTATCCCAAAGGATTAAGAAGGAAGCTTCAAATCTTAGAGAAGATGAAAAACAATTCTTATTTCATCATAAATAAACGTTTAAGTTGTAATTTAGAATAAACATTGATCACATATGAATGTTAGCGTTCTGAAAATGATGAGCTGAGCTTAACTTCTCTACTTATCTTATTTTTTTATTTTCCTCTTAATCCCACCACGTGTATATATATATATATATATATGATTTTGTTAACGAACAACTTTCTACCATTTTGATTTAAATAATACGGACGAACATCTGATGTCAAAGGATTAGTTTTTTCAACTCCTAGGACTTCTCACATTATTCCTTCTGTTGCTCCTTTTATAACTTTTAAGTAGATATAATTAACAATTTATACGATCTCATCACATGCCTATTATAACTTTTAAGTAAGTATTAATTATTTATCTCGTAAAAAGTTGTTCACTCGTTGACATCTAGTTGGAGTCGATTAGACTTTTTGAATTTGTAGTTTGCTTTTGCATCTGTACATTTGTAGGTGTAACAATCAGTTGCCTTTCTTGAAAGAACAAAAAGATGAACAACACTCGCATGACAAAGGCGTAGCAGCAAACAAATAAAAACAAGCCATAGAATTAAGATATAGAATCTAGATCATCATCATGACAATCGGTCTTGGGGATGGTAGATCGGTAACGGTGTTTTGATTGACGAGATGTTTTGACATGATTTCAGGTTTGGTGGCATGTGAAGTGGAGTCGGGGAGAAACTTAGTGACAGTATCGGCTAGGTTAGCCCTAGCTTCTTCGAGGGTTGGAGGATTTGATGTTGGAGTTATGGTATACGAAGCGGAGGCGGGGAAAAACTTAGCGATGGTATCGGCCAAATTGGCCATGGCGGCTTGGAGACGCAAGCCTCTGGGGCACGATGCAATGAAAGCTCCGATAATAGACTGATTCGAGATGGTCAATCTCTCAAAAACCTTAACTAGACTAATTGAAACAATTTTCTTTTCTTTCATATCCTTTCAAAAGCAAAATTATATTACTTAAAACAAAATAACCAACTTAAACTAGTGGTTTGACACGTTCTCCACACTCTCCTAAACTTACAATTAAACACTTGAACATAAATAACTAGTAAATAAACCATGATCTCATTCACAAGACCATGTCCTCATAAAATACCAATTGGGCTTAAGACAGGGGAATGTACCCAACTATTACGCGATGTCTATTTTGTGTACCCAACTTATGTTTGCTATTTTTAATACATCCAACTTTCAAAAATTGTGTTTTAATGTATTTTGCTGACGTGACATCTGTTTAAGATGCCACGTGGCATCCGTAGAGGGTGACACATAATCAAAAGTACTACATAATACATTAAAACACAATTTTTGAAAGTTGGATGCATTAAAAATAGCAGACGTAAGTTGGGTACACACAATAGACATCACGTAAGAGTTGGGTGCATTCCCCTGCCTTAAGCTCATACCAATTTATCTTGCAACTAATAAACGTGCACATTGACTTCTCTTCCCATGCACATATCGATTCCCCGCCCCTTAAAACGAGCTTTATCCTCATTCCTCAAGGCTCACGTGGTTGTATCTCTAGTCACGCAACTTCCAAGGCGTTTTAAGTTCGTAGTGGAGAAAAAAAATGTGTGTGGATAACATAGGTGACTAGGATGAACAGTCTTCGGGAAACAAAAACAAAGTATGATGAAGAGTGAGGGGGAGAATGAAACTCCTTTGAGCGCTAACTTGTCGTCGATTAGTGTGGAAATGTCGTAAGTTTGACGAAGGGTGGTTAGATAGAAGACGGCTATATCGGGTTGGACTACTGGTGGCAGCGGGGGAGAGGGAGTGTCGGTGGCTACCACGATGTCGGTCTTGGGTATGGCTCTAGTAAGTTCGGCAGCGGTGATTGACGAGATGTTTTGAGATGATTTCACGTTTGGTGGTATGTGAAGTGGAGTCGAGGAGAAACTTAGCGACAATATCGGCTAGGTTAGCCATAGCTTCTTCAAGGGTTGGAGGATTTGATGTTAAAGTTATGGTATACGAAGCGGAGGCGGGGAATAACTTAGCCATGGTATCAGCCAAATTGGCCATGGCGGCTTAGAGCGGGCTATGGGGCGCGAATGTATGGTGTCGTCGATCGGAGGCATAGTTCGATGCACTGAAAGCACCATTGCTAATAGACCGATTCGAGATGATAATCTCCCAGGAACATCAACTAGACTAATTGAAACAATTTTTTTTTCTTTCATATCCTTCCAAAAGCAAAACTACATTACTTTTAATGAAAACAAAATAACCAACTTAAACTAGTGGTTTGACAAGTTCTCTCCACTCACCTAAACTTACAATTAAACACTTGAAAATAAATAATTAGTAAATAAATCATGATCTCATTCACATGACCATGTTTACCTAAAATACTAATTTATCTTACAACTAATAAACATGCATATTAACTTCTCTTCCCAAGCACGTATAATAATCCATTTAATTCTGTGTAAAATCACAAGCATACATCAAGCCATTAATTACCTTGAGGGGGAAGAGTAGATGATCAAAGATCGTGAATAAAGAAAAAAACAAAAAAGAAGAACAAGTACAGGAGCAGATCGGATAGATGGTTAAAAAATGATTAAATTTATTTAAATATTATAAAAGGAGGGAAAAAGGGAAAAAGGTTGAGAAATAGTTGGAGGTGGAAGAAGTAATCGGTTTATTCAAATGTTTGCCCGTTTTATTTAAATCAGAAGTAGTTTATTTACTCGCGATTACACGAAATTACATACATGTTAGTTGTTTTCAAAACTCACTAAAAAATGAAAGAAAAAAAAGTTCGTCGAAAGTATATCATGTGAGATGTCTAATCGAAGATAAAAAAAATGTTGGTTTTTATAGTATAATTTATAATTTTTCGATTGGCCGTTTTTGATATATTTAATTCTAAAGAATGTTTGGGAGAAAGTGAAATTTTTCCAAATGGAGCTCTCTTATTAGTTCTCTCATTCTCAAAAAGCTTATTCTCATTTGAACTCCCTTCATTCAATTGATTATCAATGACATTATCAATTTGATTAATTAGAATTAATGGTAAGATCACAATCAAGAAAACACATCTGACGGCTAAAGTTAACTTATGGTAATACTTATGACATTATTATCACTTTCTTTCAATAGATAAGAGAAAAGAGAGATAAATGGGAAAAAGGTGATTAAATTTATTTAAATGTTATAATAGGACGAAAAGAAGGAAGAACGTTTAGAAATAGTCGGAAGTGGAAGAAGTAATCGGTTTATTCAAATGTTTGTCCGTTTTATTTAAATCAGAATGGTAGGATGTTGGGTGTTATCAATAGCTCTTAGGTGCTGCGTAGGGCTATTGTTAGCAATATTCATATATATAATATGTAGCGAAATTGTCCGTTTTTGTCCCTCTGATAGTCGCATTTTGACAGTTTTATCCTTTTTCGAGTTTGATCAATCTTTTTGTCCCCTAGGTTGGTATTTTCACCAGATTTGTCCAATTTACTAACTTTCTTTAACTTTTCCGTTAACTTTATATAAAATGACCAAAGTACCCTCATCTTCTTCCCAAATCCTACTTTGCCTCTTCCCTTTGCTTCCAAACCCTAACCCTAATTCCATTACCAAATCAAAATCACTCATTTTAAAAACCCTAAGAACCTGCAACTCTAAAACAAAAACACAACTCAAAATCGAAACAAAATAAATCCCAAACATAAATCGAAATCAAAATTAAAAACACGAATTGAAATCAAACAAAATAAATCCAGCGATTTCCTTTCTTTCTGCAATTTTTGAAATCAAACCGGAACAAAAGGAAAACGTCAAAATTAATCGACTTGTTTCCACCAATTTTGACCGACACCCACAAAGTTAAATATATTATACATACTAGTAATCCTTAATTTCTTATACTTACAAAGAGTGGGTGTGAGATGGGTATCATGAGAAACCCGAATCCTTGCAGATCTAAAACTGGAACCGTTGACAGACGCCGGATCGGACCATCCACGTAACCTCCTTCTTCTAGTTGTTTTAACTCTAGGTAGCGTTCCAGCCATCCGATGAAATGCCAAAATCAAAAAATCATAAAAATTATTATATATAGAGATCTGGGCCTCATCGAAGTTTATGTAATGTTAGAGGTGTTTTGGGTTTTTCAGGTTGCCATTGGAGGAGGAGGTGGATTCTGGTGACTGTACCACTTCGTCGTTCGTCGGATCTGTAAGGAAAACGAATGGTGGATGAATTTTACACATATATGGTGGCGCTTTCCGGAGAGGAGTCAACGAGTTTGTTCGGTGTTGATTGTTACGGATACATATCTCTTAGATCCGTTGGGCCCAAGATGTTGCTTCAATATGCTTGCCAAATCTGTAGCATCAATGGATATGAAATTAGGTGGTTGTTGGAGACGACGTAGATTGTTGTCGGTGTTGTCAGGAGCGGCTGCCGGAGATATTAACATTCATCATGATGAATGTTAATTTTGGTCACGATGAATATTAATTTGGTCATGATGGATGTTAATTAACATTCACCGTGATGAATGTTAACGGACGGCCCAAATTTGCTTCCCCCTTCCCTCAAGATTACCCTTCCCTGTAGATCAACCCTTATACATATATATTGTAACACCCACATTTTTTTTTTTTTTTTTTGACATTTCATTCAATGACGTAAATAACACTTTTCATATACATATAAACAACACAATGTTTACAATTATTACAAACGTGAGTTTTCCCCTTTCAAAAGACTCCCTCAATATCCGAGCATGATTTAACGGGAGTAAACACTTACTACCAATAACGGTAAGCACACCACTACTCGCGCTGCGGCTCCTTCCCAAGACCCTCTTTCCCTTTACTCGACCCACCTGTATTAAACAGCAACAACAGAAATGGGTAAGCACAATGACTTAGTAAGTAACTGAATCACATCAATAGTTAAGATAGAAATCTCATAAAACACTGTAACCATTTATAATCACTTTGCCCAATTAGGGCTTACAATCGCACTGCTAGGCCATTTATGATCACTCAGCATAAAGAGGGCCAGTAATAACACTGCAAAGCCATTTATAATCACTCAGCATAAAGAGGGCTAATATTCATACGGCTAATCACTGAATTATACAGTGCACTCAAGTACTATTGCAATCTGGATATTCTCATTCAGTTTATATCCTTCTATTACTTACCTCGGAAATTATGTGGTTGAGTGCCCTTGATTATCACGTACGAAGCACCGGTCTGTACACCACATATAAAATAATTAACTCTTTTATAAATTTAGCGACACTTCTTTAAATTCGCCATAACACATCATGCGACACTATCATTAGTGTCGCAGAAAAGCTCAAAGTCGCATGCTGCGACTTTACCATTAAAGTCGCAGTCTGGAGTTGGTATAGTGCGACTTTATCATTAAAGTCGCATGATGAACAGATCAGACCCCAAATCCGAATTTCTCAAATTCAGGCTTGTTTACTCAAATTAATCCGTTCTAATTCGTTCAATTCACCAGTAATAATGTTTATAACACATAATAATTGAAGTCTTACCTTGAATTCACGGTTCAATTGCTTCAATTCTTGGATTTTCACTTGAATATCACTCTTTCTCTCTCTTTTCTCTGTTTCTCTCTCTCAAACACACACACACACACACACTTTTGAATACCGAGTTCTGGAATGATTTAGGCGTGTTTAAGTATTTATAAACTGGAATTTACACTTAAGCTCCTCAATTTTAATCACTCAGCCCCGTTCTGCGACTTTATCATTAAAGTCGCAGGCCACCACCAAAACTCTTAAACTTTGAATTTTTAACTATTTTTGGGATGTTACACACATATATATAGATTGAAACCGTACGATGCACATCAATTTAAGTTAAGTAATTTTTATATTCACAATTTTATAAATTTAATAGTTTAATTTTATTTTTTAATTAGTGTTTGAGTAGAATTCATAGATTTTTTAATTAATTATTATTATATTCATATATTATCTAACTCTATCTAAATTTAGTTTTTAGTTTATCTTTTATATTTAAATAATTATTTATTTTTAAATTATCAGAGGCCGATAAGTGTCATTTTGCCTATGTGGCAAAATATGGAGCAATCTTTTATTTTCCCTTACTATATATATAGATACAGATAAAGATAGATTTAAACCGTGCGATGCATGACAATTTAAGTTAAGCAATTTCTATACTCACAATTTTATAGATTTAATAGTTAATTTTATTTTTTAATTAGTGTTTGAGTAGGATTCATAGATTTTTTAATTAATTATTATTATATTCAAATGTTATCTAACTCTATTGAAATATGATTCATAGATTTTCTAATTAATTATTATTATATTCAAATATTATCAAACTCTATCTAAATTTATTTTTTAGTTTACTTTTTAAATTTAAACAATTATTTATTTTTAAATTATAAGAGGTCGACACGTGTCATTTTGTTTATGTGGCAAAATATAGAATAACCTTTTATTCTCCTTTAGTATATATATAGATAGATTCTGCAAACATCTAGAAGAAAAATGTACGATGATAGTGATATGATACAAAGCCACAATCCAGAATAATAAATGTAGTTATTTCAATCTTTCAGATAATTTCTTTATGTACCAAGATACGGCCCACGAGTAGCTGTAGGAGGACCGTATGAGTATTTCCATTCTCCACAAGCTACGCATCGTTCCGTTGCCACTGAGTTTTGCAGAGTACAAAATTTGCAAGACCACATCTTTGTATTTGTATTTGCAGATGTAGTTGTAGTTGTCTTCTTCACATTCTTTTCTTCAATTATTTGAGTTCCACAAGCTTCACATGTCAAGGCCAATGGCTGCAATACCATTCATAGATTGATCAATATATCGCAGTCAAGTATCAAATCCACACATTCCCGGTTTCAACAAAAGAAACCTGTTATCAATCTTTTACTGTGCAGAAACACCACAACAATACATAATTGCAAAAGTATGCCTAGTTTTCAACATTATGTGAGCGTCGTCTCTTTTTGAGGTTACTTGCGTGGGGGATTGGTTCCATTTTAAAATATAACAATGCTTCTTTTAGTTATCAAGCATATATAGGAAAATAGGAACTGTACCTGGTTTAATAGTGTACATACCCCACATTGCCATGATGGTTTCGGTTCTTCTTCTCCATGACTGCTTACCTGTGCAGACGGTAAAGCTTCATCTTCGTGTGAAACAGGTTCTTTAGAAGTTTCAGGAAGTTCCTTAACCTGGGAAGCACACCACAAATCATCATGCAGTCTTCTCTCTGCAGCCATGGCAGCAGCTTGAATTGGGGTAAGGACATCCCTCATGCTGCTATCACCACCAAGACGTTTTGGTCCAGAAGGCAACAAAATTCGCTGCTGAACTCTATTCTCAGCAGCAGATAAGGCTTTCTGGCGCAATGATGATAGAGGTGGTTGACGTGAATATCCACCCAATCTTTTTCCACGAAGATCAAACCCTTGCCCACTCCCCGTTATTCCTTTAGCCATCAATTCTTCACATTCCTATACACAACATCAATCGAAGGTATAATGCAAATATATAACAAGAGTCATTATACAGCAAATAAATGTATTTGGGCTGAATCCTTGAGAAGCAAATTGGTTAAGATATATATGTACATGAATTGTTGACCCATCTCCCATAGAAGCAATGATTAAGAGTGACAAGCTAACTAAGAAGCAAAAGGTCTTTTACCTTTCTAATTTCATCCAGTAGATTGTAGAAATCAGAATTATGTGGGCCAAATTGATTGTGGCACAACTCATGAAGCATGGTGTCAAGAATTTGCTCATAAGGAAAGAAGTCCCACTCATTATTTTGCCTCCGCAGTCTCAGTTTTACCTCCTCACCTCCATTTACATTTAGGCCAAGAAGGGCTGGATTGGAGGGCCTGAATATTAGAAAAGTTAATATGACAACGGAAAAAATGATAATATTTGTAAGTAAAGCAATCAACAAGAAACATCATTAAGTACCAAAATTCGGAGAGGATCTTGACTTTCCATTTACGCTTCCTCATGATGGGTTGAACCTGCTTTGCGACCTTTTCAAGAATTTGTATTGCTTCGTCTTCTCGAACCTTCTTCAGAGGCTTCACCTCCCATACTTTGTTCAGATCATTGAGATCCATGCTGGACTGGGAAGTAACTACCACAAACTTTGCAAGATGACAAACACTTTCACCCGCTTTAACCAATAAATTGACAATATGTCGTAACCTGAATTCTGCGAATTTTTCAGTGATAAGAATTAGTTTTCAATATTTTGATAACAAGCTCATAACCAATATTTCTTTACAAAACCAAGGACTATGTGAAAAGGTTCAATTACTTTAACAAGATAAAATCATGGGTTTGCAGGCCATCAAGAATTAATATTTGTGATTGTAAGATGCAATTTCAGCTTGTTATCAACAAAAGAATTAGATACAAGGCACATGTTAGAAAAAATGTATTTAATCAGCCGTGTGATTATAGGTTTGTTCAAATCACCAATAACTCTGTAAGCAAAATTATAGCCCAAGAAGAAAGAGACGGCAAAGTGACTTTCTCCCGACACATATATTTCATTATTAATTGATGTGTTTTTTTTATTAGCAAAGGTTACAAAAAGGATGAAGGAGAGAGAGAGTTAATTGGTAGTGTCTTGAAGGCTTAAGTGAACGGGTTTAAGGAATCACCAAAAGTAATCAGTATGACATGATGCAATTAAATTGAGCAAGACCAAATTAATTTATCAAAGGCCAAATTATCCAATGCGAAAGAGGTAAGAAAAGCATGCTTACTTATACGAGAGTAGAAGAATTTGAATAATACAGGAATTGATGATGATGTTGATGACGATGATGGCACTCAGCAGCTGAATCAAATCGTAGATACAATCGTTGTTCGTCGGGTTGCAATGGAGACCTTAAATAGAGACCTTCAATCTATCTTTCTCGCCAAGAAACTCTCTCGTCATCTATGACGACGGTCTCCGTGTGTATATGATTCCATTTTTGACCAATGTCATTGTTGACGGAAATAAACAACTAATCAATTCATGTGAATGGGCTTTGGGGGTTACATTGGCAAACGGCCCAAACTACTTCAATAACCATTTCAACGTATTAAGACAGCATGTTTGAGTGAGTTTATTTTGATTATTTATTTATTTTTATCTAATAAATTTATTCATTTTAAAAAGTTCATTTTTACATTAACGAGGTGACTCAAAATAAAATCAAAAATTTCTAACATAATTGGATATAAGCAATAAGTAATAAACCTTGATGACACATCCAATACATTAAATTAGAAGAAAAGTTAAATTATAAATGTAGTACCTTTGATAGAAGGAAACCTTTATGGCAGGCTAACATAAAACTGGACTAATGTGTATATGTATATAACTGTAGATGTAAATTAGAGCATTTAAACCTCAAGTAAAAGGCCAAAAGATATTATGGAAGATAAAATACGAAGAGAGTACAAAAGTTACAGGGAGCTCCAAGGATATAATTAACATTCTATGTTAAAAAATTTAAATTCTTTTTAATTGTCAATGTTAATTTCTATATGCTTTGTTATATAAATCTTAATCATGTTCAAATACTCTAATCTTCATGTTATCTTCAAATTTAAGTATAATTAAGTAAAATATAGGAAATATTAATAAATGACTTATGATAAATTAGTATATTTTATAGAATTACTGAATCAAATTCTCTTCAGTTTATTTTAGATAGTAGTTAGAAATAGAAGCCTCTAAAGTTTCATTATTAGGCTGCCAACAAATTAATTATATAAGTAATATTATACTAGTGTTGAATCCCGCACACAGTAGCGGATGAAGATTTCACATGTTGATATTAAGAGACAAATGTTTAATGGTATCTGAATGCAATAATAATTGATACTTTTTTTAATGAAAGTGATTTTTTATAATATTTTAAATTATTGTAATTGTAAATTCAATATTGTGATATAAAAGAAGAAAGAAGATATTTAAATGTCTTGTGTGAAATATAATATTAATTGAATGATTTATACAATTAATAAGAGGATAACATAGTAATTTTCGATATCCCTTTTTAAGGATTAAGAAAGAGAGTGTTAAATATTTAATAAAAGTTATAGATAAATATTTTTGAAGTAATTTTACACATTTATATATAAATAAATACATGTTATGTAACTAAGTAATAATTTTATTTATAATTTATTTTTAGAACGGTAATCCTGTAACTAATCTACCTCATATCATATATGTACATTACATATTTATCTCTCAAGAATTTTGAACTCATAACTCTTAATTGATAAATTTTACATATTACTAAATCACAGACTCTTTAATAATCTTTTTTATTTTATAGATATTTAAATCTGATAATGTAATGGAGATTGATAGATCCCTGCATCATATCTAAAGTGTAAGAAGAAATTTGTTTTCATGTATATCTTGTTTTAACAACATGACACTCATGAACATCTATATGTCAATTACAATTTTTCATATATTTATGTTGTCACACCCCGATAAAATCGTTTCACGAGTAACAAGTGCGGAAGCTCGGGGGCGTGACGAGAACGATCAATAAGCGTATGATTATCGCAAACATATAATTAGAATACCATAAATAGTTTAAATAACACGGTTACATGTTCGTCGTGTTTACAAAACAATAGATGTTTAGCAAAACAATATGATTAACATTTTAATCACAAATCATAATTTCAAGATTTATCAAAAGGATGGTATCCTATTCATCGTGATGAGCAAGGGTCCCAAAATATGCATGCATAATCTTACATCGCTGCTAATTCCCTGAAAAACATATTTATAAATCGTCAACAAAATTGTTGAGTGAATCCACAGGTTTAAGACTCTATCATTAAACCTTTACTTGTATAAATCAATTGTTTGCAAGCATAAACCTTTGCAACATTATAAGATAAATAACATATTCATTTAAACAAAGCCATGACTGTGATCCCCCATAGACTAGCTAGGTCATACGAGTTAATGTGACAACACCTATGTCTATAACCAATCCACGACTCACATTACTTGCTTGTGCCTCTCAACAAACTAGATATACGATCCTTATTTCGATACAACGTCGACAGTTAGCGCGACTAACCGATAACAATTATGGCGGGTAGTCACCCCGATAGTACTATCCGTATATCCACGTGGCTAGCGTCATCTAGCTAATGGTCATATTGTGTAAGCAAGAGGACTTCAATGCACTACATCATGTTAACTTAGGGTCGCACAAGATTCATTGTCATGTTTTACAAGACAGTTCATATGTTTTTCACCCCAATTTATAAAGCAGTAAAAACAGTAAAAGAGGGGCTGCGAACTCACATGGTGAGCAAGAGTGCTAGCGTTTCAAAATGTATCTTTTGCCCAAATAGAAATAGCCTCCTAACGCCCTATACGCATGAGGTCAATTATATAAGTAGACGGCTCTAATGGCCTGTCTATGCTAGTTGTTCACTCAACTAGTAGGAGTATTACTTGCCATTTAAACGTATGTACGACTCGTTGCTGATAGTTTCGTATGCATACTTGTATGTTTCTCGAAAACATAATTACTTTGCTATTACAGTGTACATTTAAGGTTTTTAAACCTAAAATGTATATCGTTAGTGAAAACGCGATTCTTAAATCGATTAAAAATTTTCATTATCATTTGTTCAAAACCGTGACGTTTAAATACATTTATCTATTTGTTCAAGATTGGAAAATATTGGGTTTACAGGGCTTAGTGTTGTTTTTGTAATGTTGTTTTCATTATTAGTGATGTTAAGCCAAAGTTAGTGTCGTTAGTGCTGTTAGTGTCGTTAGTGCTGTTAAATAAGTGCTGTTAGTGTCGTTAGTGCTGTTAAATAAGTGCTGTTAGTGTCGTTAGTGCTGTTAAGTCACAGTTAGTGCTGTTTGACCAAAGTTAACACTGTTTGACCAAAGTTAACACTGTTAGACCAAAGTTAACACTGTTTGACCAAAGTTAACACTGTTTGACCAAAGTTAACACTGTTAGACCAAAGTTAACACTGTTTGACCAAAGTTAACACTGTTAGACCAAAGTTAACACTGTTTGACCAAAGTTAACACTGTTTGACCACAGTTAGTGCTGTTAACTCACAGTTAGTGCTGTTTGACAAGAGTTAACACTGTTTGACCAAAGTTAACACTGTTTGACCACAGTTAGTGCTGTTAACTCACAGTTAGTGCTGTTTGACCAAAGTTAACACTGTTAGACCAAAGTTAACACTGTTTGACCAAAGTTAACACTGTTTGACCAAAGTTCACACTGTTTGACCAAAGTTAACACTGTTTGACCAAAGTTAACACTGTTTGACCAAAGTTAACACTGTTTGACCAAATTTAACACTGTTAGACCAAAGTTAACACTGTTTGACCAAAGTTAACACTGTTTGACCAAAGTTAACACTGTTTGACCAAAGTTAACACTGTTTGACCACAGTTAGTGCTGTTTACATTTTTAACAGATTCTGCCCATTTTTTTACCCTTCTTGTGGTATCATTTTGACTGGTCAAACGAACTTATTTTCTTATGAAATTTTTATCATATGTTCCCCTATGTCTTAGGTTTACAGAAAAGTAAGATTCATAATTTTTGAACAACTATAAGGGGTTCAAAACTATTTATTTGTACACAAAGGTACAGCAACTACGTTTCTGGACAGTTGATAGGAAAATCACTTGTTCACAGAGCTAGACTCATCGTCACAAAACGTGATCATACTACTTTTAAAGATAAGACAAAATGTGACCTTTAGGAAAAAGATTCATCTGTTTTGGATATGTGGATAAAAAGTTATGGTCTCGTAAAGTAGAGTCATATTTCGTTTCCTGAAGACATATTAGATACATGTTCTTATAAAATCGATTTGAGGTATCATAACTTGTCCAAATTACATGAGACTACTTGGGTTGGAAACCTAAATTCTTAAACTTAATGTTAGGCTCAAGAATCACTAGATTTGGTTATTTTATGACCGAGTTATGGTCTTCCAAATTCGTCCAAAGTTTCTGTCCAGTAAGTTTCTTTGAGTTTTGAGTTTCTCTAGTTCTTTTTAACGAGTTTTCACCATTAATAACACATAGATACATATATATTAGTTGATTTTAACGTACGAGTGAACATCTAACGTGTAGGTATTTAAAATGAAAGAAAATAAGAGATCAAAAGGGAGAGTTTCCTTACAATGCTCTAGGATGAAATGGTAAAAAGAAGAGAACTTGAAATCTTCAACCCAAATCTCCTTTTTTTTAAATACTTAATGATGATCAAGAGCTTGAAAGGAGGTGAAAAATGAGGTATAAAAGGTGGTGGTTCATGGTGGTTTGTGGTGGTTTGTGGTGGTTGTTCTTGAAGGAGGTGGTGAAAGTGGTGAAATGAGAGGGAAAATGAGAGAGAGAAATGTGCAGAATTTTTGAAATGAAATTGTGAAGTGTGTGTACGTAATGTTTTCTCTTGTTTAATGCCTTTCTTAAATGTGAAGCAAGAGGAGGTGGTGATGGGAGGTGCTTAGTCTTTCAATCAAATCAAGGGAGCAAGTGGCGTTGGATTATAAGCAAGCAAGTAAACATGTGAGTGTGAAATTAAGCAAGTAACCAAGTAGGAGAAAACATATGGTTGAGAAAGGAGCTTGCGAAGTGAGATCACGTAGAAAAGGAATCTGCATTTGAATTAAGTGACATGCTAGCTAGGTTGCTTGGATTTAATTAAAGCTATGTGCTAGCTTGCTTGGTTAAATTAGAGCTATGTGTTAGCTTGCTTGGAATTATTTTGACATGTTTAAGCTTCTAAATGATTAGTTTAAGTGGCATAACAATATAAGTAGTTAACTACTAATTATATTCAATAGTTTTATACCGTTCGGGAAAAAGTTATCACCAACGTTCGTGTTTATCGGAAATCATCCGATTTATATTGTGAAATTCTCAATAATTACTTAAACGAAATGCATCAAGCATTAAAGTAGTGTGAACCAAAACGTGCAACGTGGGCGTGTGCTAGACTTATCTCAGTTTAAAACACGTTTGATTTCATTAAAGGGAACTAGCGTAAGAATGCATGATTTTAAAGTGCACGGAAAGTACCGCTTTTCGAGGGTTGTCACATTCTCCCCTCGTTAAAGAAATTTCGTCCCGAAATTTAAGTAGTGTCACGAGCAACTGGTGCTTTATCAAAAAGATGTGGGTACTTCCTCCGCATTTCGTCTTCACGCTCCCAAGTAAACTCTGGGCCGCGTTTTGAGTTCCAACGAACTCTTACTAGTTTAATCCGACTGCGTCGGAGCTTTTGGACTCTCCCGTCCGATACTTCGATAGGTTCCTCCACAAAGTTGAGTTTGTTATCAACGTAGACTTCATCAGGAGGGATGATTAAGGATTCGTCGGAAAGACACTTCTTTAGGTTACATACATGGAAAGTGTCATGGATACTGCTCAATTCTTGAGGCAGTTTGAGTTTATAAGCCACAGGACCAATCCTCGCAAGGATTTCAAAAGGTCCTATGTACCTAGGATTTAGCTTCCCTCGTTTCCCGAAACGAGCTACCCCTTTCCAGGGCGATACTTTGAGTAGGACTTTGTCACCTACTTGAAATTCCAAAGGCTTACGGCGGTTGTCAGCGTAACTTTTCTGTCGGTCTCGGGCAGCTTTTAATCTATTAAGAACTTGAGATATCTTGTCCGTTGTCTCCTGGACAATCTCTGGACCAGAAATTTGTTTGTCACCCAACTCTGCCCAGCAGAGTGGTGATCGGCACTTGCGTCCATACAACGCTTCAAATGGTGCCATTCCAATGCTGGTGTGATAACTATTGTTGTAGGAGAACTCGGCTAGGGGTAAATGTGCATCCCAATTTCCTCCAAAGTCAATCACACATGCTCGTAATAAATCTTCAAGCGTTTGAATTGTTCGCTCACTCTGGCCATCGGTTTGAGGATGGTAGGCAGTACTCATATCAAGACGAGTACCCAATGCCTTTTGTAGTGATTGCCAGAAGTGAGAGGTAAATCGGCTATCTCTATCCGAGATAATGGATATAGGTACGCCGTGTCTAGAGACTACTTTTTTCAGGTAGACTCTAGTTAGCTTATCCATTTTATCGGTTTCCTTGATTGCTAGGAAATGGGCTGATTTTGTCAAACGATCAACAATGACCCATATCGTGTCAGCTCCAGTTGATGTTTTTGGCAGCTTAGTAATGAAGTCCATTGTTATTTGTTCCCATTTCCACTGTGGCATTTCAGGTTGTTGTAGAAGTCCTGACGGCTTTTGATATTCGGCTTTGACTTTTGAACACGTCAGACACTTGCTAACATAAGTGGCGATCTCTCTTTTCATGTTCGGCCACCAATAATATCCTTTGATATCTTGGTACATTTTGTCAGCTCCTGGGTGTATTGAGTAGTTGGACTTATGAGCTTCGTCCAATATTAACTTGAGCAATTCCTCAACACATGGTACCCAAATTCGGTTCATGTAATATAATGTATCATCCTCTTTGGTTTCAAGTTGCTTCTCCATTCCCCTCAGAGATTCTTCTTCGAGACGTTCGCCAGTGAGAGCTAGTTTTTGTGCATCGCGAATTCGTGTATTGAGATTTGTGTGAATGGTCATCTCCAATGCACGTACTCTACGAGGCTTAACTCTTTCCTTACGACTCAGAGCGTCAGCTACCACGTTAGCCTTGCCCGGGTGATACTTGATTTCACAGTCGTAATCGTTAAGTAATTCAACCCAACGTCGCTGTCTCATGTTGAGTTCTTTCTGGTCGAAGATGTGTTGGAGACTCTTGTGGTCGGTGTAAATTGTACTCTTGGTACCGTATAGATAATGTCTCCAGATTTTTAGCGCGAACACAACTGCTCCCAATTCTAGGTCGTGAGTAGTGTAATTCTTTTCGTGGATTTTTAGTTGACGAGAAGCATAAGCGATAACTTTTTCGTTTTGCATTAACACGCAGCCTAGTCCTTGGTGTGAAGCATCACAGTAGACAACAAAGTTGTCCACTCCTTCAGGTAATGATAGGATAGGCGCGGTACAAAGCTTTTGTTTCAACAATTGGAATGCGGCTTCTTGTTTCTCGCCCCAATCAAACTTCTTATCTTTCTGGGTTAACGAGGTAAGAGACTATGCTATTTTGGAAAAGTTTTCAATGAATCGGCGGTAATAGCCAGCTAAACCAAGAAATTGACGTACTTCAGTTGGGGTTTTCGGCGCTTCCCAGTTTTTGATTGCCTCGATTTTAGATGGGTCCACATGGATTCCTTTTTCGTTTATTACATGGCCAAGGAAGTGAACTTCTCGCATCCAAAATTCGCACTTAGAGAACTTTGCATATAACTTCTCTTTCTCCAGTAGTTCGAGGATTAACTTCAGGTGTTGTTTGTGATCTTCTTTCGTTTGAGAGTATATAAGGATATCATCAATGAATACAATGACGAATTTGTCGAGATAGGGTTTGCAGACTCTGTTCATAAGATCCATGAACACAGCTGGCGCGTTTGTCAGTCCGAAAGGCATGACTAAGAATTCGTAATGACCATAACGAGTTCTAAACGCGGTTTTTGGTACATCTTCTTCTCGAACTTTCAATTGGTGATAACCAGAACGTAGATCGATTTTTGAATAAAAGCTAGAACCTTGAAGTTGATCAAATAAATCGTCAATGCGCGGTAACGGGTATCGGTTTTTGATAGTGACTTTGTTTAGCTCCCGATAATCTATGCACATCCGCATGGATCCGTCTTTCTTCTTTACGAATAACACCGGAGCTCCCCAAGGTGAAAAGCTCGGTCGAATGAATCCTAAGTCTAGGAGTTCTTGTAACTGCGTGGACAACTCCTGCATTTCTGATGGAGCAAGACGGTATGGTGAGCGCGCAATCGGTGCGGCTCCAGGTACTAGATCAATACGAAATTCGACCTGTCTCGGGGGTGGCAGTCCTGGTAAATCTTCAGGAAACACACCCGGGTGATCTCGTACTATAGGTATGTCGTCTATGCGTCGTTCCTCGGGTTTCTTTTCTACAACGTGTGCCAAAAATGCTTGATAACCTTTGCGAAGATATTTGTGAGCTTTCATGCAAGTGACCATTTTCAGAGCACTCCTTTTCTTTTCTCCTTGGATTATTAGGGTTTCGTCAGACGGTAGTGGAATTCGTACCACTTTCTCGAAACATAGAATTTCGGCGCGATTTCTGGATAGCCAATCCATTCCGATTATGATATCAAAACTTCCTAGTTCTACTGGCAATAAATCGATTTCGAAAGGACGTCCCTCGAGAGTTAAGGTACATCCTAGTACAACCTCTTCTGACTCGATTAGTTTACCATTAGCTAATTCTATGGTGTACTTAGTGTCTAACTTACGAGATTCTATTTCCAGTAGTGGTCTAAATTCAGTAGACACAAAGCTCAAATCGGCACCCGAATCAAATAATACAGAAGCATAATGATTGTTTACAAGAAACGTACCAGTGACTGTGTTGGGGTCCTGGCGCGCTTCTTGTGCTCCAATCACGAATGCCCTTCCCCGAGCTGGTTGGTTATTGTTGTTAGCTCGGTTGTTGTTGTTGTTGAGTTTAGGACAGTTGTTTCGGAAATGATTGGGGTTCCCGCACTCATAACACTTATTGGTTCGTTGTTCATTGCTTCCTTGAGTGGGTGCGTTTCTTCTGCAGGCTTGGGTCGGGTGACCCCATTTGCTGCAGTTCCCGCATTGAGTGCACCTGCCCTCATGGTTCTGCCCACATCTATTACACTTGGGCTTACTTCCCTGATATACCTTCGACCCAGATGTAGTCGCGGTGTATGCCCTTACGTTTCCTTGACGCTTGTTAAACTGTTGACCCCGTCGGTCATTTCCTCCACTGTTCCACTTTCTCTTATCTATCCCAATGCTTCTTCCTTCCACTCTGCTTGGTCCACTTGTACCCAAAACAGTCTTCTTTGGCAGTGTCCCCGTTCTCACTGCTGTGTCAGTCAACTTGTGCGCCAAACTTACTGCGCTCTTAAAGGTAGTTGGTTCAGATGTTGTAACCAGACTTAGAATCTCAGGTACCAATCCCCAGATGTACCTCTCAATGCGCTTGTACTCGGGAGTGACCACGTGAGGTACCAAGCGAGCTAACTCTTGAAATTTTGTAGTGTAAGAGGTAATGTCAGAACCAATCATCTTTATATCCCACAACTCAATCTCGATCTTCTGAAGTTCATTGCGGGGGCAGAATTCTTCTAAGACCATCGTCTTCAGTTCTTCCCAAGAGATTGAATTGGCGGCTTCTCTTCCAAGTGTTTGAACTTGTGCATTCCACCAAGTTAATGCTTTGCCATCTAAAGTACATGTGGCATATTTGACCATGCAATCGGGTGAACACTTGCTGATATCGAGTACAGATTCCATCTTTTCAATCCAGTGAATGATTCCTATAGCGCCCTCATTACCATGAAAGTTTGTTGGCTTACAAGCCAAGAATGATTTATATGAACACCCACGTTGGGTATTCTCGGTTTCCCTAGTGACATTAGTCTGTTCTTCCACTTGGTTTATTCCTGCAACGTTTGGTGTTGTCCCGCTACCGTTGGGGGCATTTTCTCGAGTACGGCTTGCCTCATACTGGGCAATAGCATCCGCAACTCGTCGGGCAACAAGTTCTTCTACAGTCTCTGTGTTAGGGGTTGCTGCGCTCCTTCGGCTGTTCACAGTAGTTCGACCTTTTGGCGGCATGATTTTTGTTCTAATACACACAACAAGATGGGTAAGATATATGAATCAATGCCAACACAAAATAAGCGAAATGTAAACAACCATACACTATATCATACATAAGAGAAAACATACATACGCAAGGTTTATACAAAACATGATGGGTTCTTCTAACCCCATCATCTACATAAGTTTTATACAAAACAGGATGGGTTCTTCTAACCCCATCAAGCATAAGTTTTCAGTACAAAATAGTGTAGGCACAACCCGCCATACATAGGTCTATCTAAAATATGCTAAATACATCCCCATAGCTGCTGTCATCAATGTGGTCATAATCAAGCTAGCTCCAGCCACAATCTCTGCAATCCGTGCTCGTCCCTCTAGTGTCTCTACACGTGCTAAGGTAGTGTGTGCTACCTCTCTGTCCTCAGTCACCTGGTCCTCGACGGTATCAAGGCGCTGGTAGGTAGAGATCATGTCTCCATCAAGTACTGAAGTGTCACTCTGAAGCTCCAAAATGTAGGCTTGCATCTCGGCGATGCGGCCCACATGTGTGTTGGTCACGGCGACCAGAGTAGGAATGGTATGCTCCATGGGCTCTCTAGTGAGTGGATGTGCTGGTAGTGCTCGCGAAGACTCTCCAATCTCATAGGTAGAGGGAATGCCCTCTAGTGTCCTCCAATGATCAAGTACGGCCGGCATCCAGGATAAATGCTCAAGCCTCTGCCTCTTGGGCGATGGTGCTGCAGGTGTATCCTCTGAACTATCAGACGTGTCATTGCGCGGTGCTAGGGGTCCGCGAGGAAATATTCCAGTCCTCTTCCTGGCTGTATTCTTCGTGTAAGGCCCGCTCCCCATAGCAGCGAATGTCCTCCAGGTCTCGGTCACGCCGTGTGCCGGACCGGGCATAGTCGGTGGTGATCTCGGTGGCGATCTAGGTGGCGGAAGGCTGCTATCATCGGATGTCATACGAGGATGATTCGGCTGGTTCTCATCCATCACCGATGTGTCATCGCTCTCGCTCTCAGAAACGTACTCCGAAGGATCCTCTTCGGAATCAATGATATGAACTGGATATTCTCTAGACATGCTGTGACAGTAGTGTTTTCCCGTATGATGAGGTGTAAATGATGCAAATGTATGAATGAATGAATGAATGAATGAATGTTTGAGTCCAAGGCTATAGTCTAGGTCTCTAAGACTTCTAGTTCGCTATAACCAATGGCTCTGATACCAATCTGTCACACCCCGATAAAATCGTTTCACGAGTAACAAGTGCGGAAGCTCGGGGGCGTGACGAGAACGATCAATAAGCGTATGATTATCGCAAACATATAATTAGAATACCATAAATAGTTTAAATAACACGGTTACATGTTCGTCGTGTTTACAAAACAATAGATGTTTAGCAAAACAATATGATTAACATTTTAATCACAAATCATAATTTCAAGATTTATCAAAAGGATGGTATCCTATTCATCGTGATGAGCAAGGGTCCCAAAATATGCATGCATAATCTTACATCGCTGCTAATTCCCTGAAAAACATATTTATAAATCGTCAACAAAATTGTTGAGTGAATCCACAGGTTTAAGACTCTATCATTAAACCTTTACTTGTATAAATCAATTGTTTGCAAGCATAAACCTTTGCAACATTATAAGATAAATAACATATTCATTTAAACAAAGCCATGACTGTGATCCCCCATAGACTAGCTAGGTCATACGAGTTAATGTGACAACACCTATGTCTATAACCAATCCACGACTCGCATTACTTGCTTGTGCCTCTCAACAAACTAGATATACGATCCTTATTTCGATACAACGTCGACAGTTAGCGCGACTAACCGATAACAATTATGGCGGGTAGTCACCCCGATAGTACTATCCGTATATCCACGTGGCTAGCGTCATCTAGCTAATGGTCATATTGTGTAAGCAAGAGGACTTCAATGCACTACATCATGTTAACTTAGGGTCGCACAAGATTCATTGTCATGTTTTACAAGACAGTTCATATGTTTTTCACCCCAATTTATAAAGCAGTAAAAACAGTAAAAGAGGGGCTGCGAACTCACATGGTGAGCAAGAGTGCTAGCGTTTCAAAATGTATCTTTTGCCCAAATAGAAATAGCCTCCTAACGCCCTATACGCATGAGGTCAATTATATAAGTAGACGGCTCTAATGGCCTGTCTATGCTAGTTGTTCACTCAACTAGTAGGAGTATTACTTGCCATTTAAACGTATGTACGACTCGTTGCTGATAGTTTCGTATGCATACTTGTATGTTTCTCGAAAACATAATTACTTTGCTATTACAGTGTACATTTAAGGTTTTTAAACCTAAAATGTATATCGTTAGTGAAAACGCGATTCTTAAATCGATTAAAAATTTTCATTATCATTTGTTCAAAACCGTGACGTTTAAATACATTTATCTATTTGTTCAAGATTGGAAAATATTGGGTTTACAGGGCTTAGTGTTGTTTTTGTAATGTTGTTTTCATTATTAGTGATGTTAAGCCAAAGTTAGTGTCGTTAGTGCTGTTAGTGTCGTTAGTGCTGTTAAATAAGTGCTGTTAGTGTCGTTAGTGCTGTTAAATAAGTGCTGTTAGTGTCGTTAGTGCTGTTAAGTCACAGTTAGTGCTGTTTGACCAAAGTTAACACTGTTTGACCAAAGTTAACACTGTTAGACCAAAGTTAACACTGTTAGACCAAAGTTAACACTGTTTGACCAAAGTTAACACTGTTAGACCAAAGTTAACACTGTTAGACCAAAGTTAACACTGTTTGACCAAAGTTAACACTGTTTGACCACAGTTAGTGCTGTTAACTCACAGTTAGTGCTGTTTGACAAGAGTTAACACTGTTTGACCAAAGTTAACACTGTTTGACCACAGTTAGTGCTGTTAACTCACAGTTAGTGCTGTTTGACCAAAGTTAACACTGTTAGACCAAAGTTAACACTGTTTGACCAAAGTTAACACTGTTTGACCAAAGTTCACACTGTTTGACCAAAGTTAACACTGTTTGACCAAAGTTAACACTGTTTGACCAAAGTTAACACTGTTTGACCAAATTTAACACTGTTAGACCAAAGTTAACACTGTTTGACCAAAGTTAACACTGTTTGACCAAAGTTAACACTGTTTGACCAAAGTTAACACTGTTTGACCACAGTTAGTGCTGTTTACATTTTTAACAGATTCTGCCCATTTTTTTACCCTTCTTGTGGTATCATTTTGACTGGTCAAACGAACTTATTTTCTTATGAAATTTTTATCATATGTTCCCCTATGTCTTAGGTTTACAGAAAAGTAAGATTCATAATTTTTGAACAACTATAAGGGGTTCAAAACTATTTATTTGTACACAAAGGTACAGCAACTACGTTTCTGGACAGTTGATAGGAAAATCACTTGTTCACAGAGCTAGACTCATCGTCACAAAACGTGATCATACTACTTTTAAAGATAAGACAAAATGTGACCTTTAGGAAAAAGATTCATCTGTTTTGGATATGTGGATAAAAAGTTATGGTCTCGTAAAGTAGAGTCATATTTCGTTTCCTGAAGACATATTAGATACATGTTCTTATAAAATCGATTTGAGGTATCATAACTTGTCCAAATTACATGAGACTACTTGGGTTGGAAACCTAAATTCTTAAACTTAATGTTAGGCTCAAGAATCACTAGATTTGGTTATTTTATGACCGAGTTATGGTCTTCCAAATTCGTCCAAAGTTTCTGTCCAGTAAGTTTCTTTGAGTTTTGAGTTTCTCTAGTTCTTTTTAACGAGTTTTCACCATTAATAACACATAGATACATATATATTAGTTGATTTTAACGTACGAGTGAACATCTAACATGTAGGTATTTAAAATGAAAGAAAATAAGAGATCAAAAGGGAGAGTTTCCTTACAATGCTCTAGGATGAAATGGTAAAAAGAAGAGAACTTGAAATCTTCAACCCAAATCTCCTTTTTTTTAAATACTTAATGATGATCAAGAGCTTGAAAGGAGGTGAAAAATGAGGTATAAAAGGTGGTGGTTCATGGTGGTTTGTGGTGGTTTGTGGTGGTTGTTCTTGAAGGAGGTGGTGAAAGTGGTGAAATGAGAGGGAAAATGAGAGAGAGAAATGTGCAGAATTTTTGAAATGAAATTGTGAAGTGTGTGTACGTAATGTTTTCTCTTGTTTAATGCCTTTCTTAAATGTGAAGCAAGAGGAGGTGGTGATGGGAGGTGCTTAGTCTTTCAATCAAATCAAGGGAGCAAGTGGCGTTGGATTATAAGCAAGCAAGTAAACATGTGAGTGTGAAATTAAGCAAGTAACCAAGTAGGAGAAAACATATGGTTGAGAAAGGAGCTTGCGAAGTGAGATCACGTAGAAAAGGAATCTGCATTTGAATTAAGTGACATGCTAGCTAGGTTGCTTGGATTTAATTAAAGCTATGTGCTAGCTTGCTTGGTTAAATTAGAGCTATGTGTTAGCTTGCTTGGAATTATTTTGACATGTTTAAGCTTCTAAATGATTAGTTTAAGTGGCATAACAATATAAGTAGTTAACTACTAATTATATTCAATAGTTTTATACCGTTCGGGAAAAAGTTATCACCAACGTTCGTGTTTATCGGAAATCATCCGATTTATATTGTGAAATTCTCAATAATTACTTAAACGAAATGCATCAAGCATTAAAGTAGTGTGAACCAAAACGTGCAACGTGGGCGTGTGCTAGACTTATCTCAGTTTAAAACACGTTTGATTTCATTAAAGGGAACTAGCGTAAGAATGCATGATTTTAAAGTGCACGGAAAGTACCGCTTTTCGAGGGTTGTCACATATGTAATCACCTATGATTAGGATATGATTTCTCAAAGAATAATGTTGACTTTTTATATTTTTTATTCTTATTCACTATTTTATTATATATTTTTTATAATTGGAATTACCTATACCTATACTACATTTACTAAAAGTAAATAAATAAGTTAAGAATAGTATTTTTTTTTTATTTTCTTTTTCTTTTTTAAGGTACATAAACAGGTTATAATCTTTTTTATTATTATTTTACATAACCATTTATATATTTATCTAACTGCTAAAGTATATAAATAAGTTAGAAATAATGTTTTTTTCTATTTTTTCTTTCTTTCTTAAGGTACACGAATAAGCTATAATTTTTTTTATTATTTTACATAATCATTTATATATTTATTTATTTGCTTCATCTTACATGAGTATGTTATGACTTTTTTATTATTATTTTACATAATCATTTATATATTTATCTATTTGCTTCATCTTGTATGACCATTAAATTATAAAATTATATATACACTAACGTAAATCGTTCAACTTAATGTTTTTTTATTATTATTTTACATAACCATCTATATATATATATATATATATATCTATTTGCTAAAATAAATAAATAAGTTAGGATAGTTCTTTTTATATTCTTTTTCTTTCTTAAGGTACATGAATAAGTTATAATTTTCTTTAATTACTTTAGATAACCATTTATATATTTATCTATTTGTTTGATCTCACATGAATAGGTTATAACTTTTTTAATTATTATTTTACATAATCATTTGTATATTTATCTATTTGCTTCCTCTTATATGATTATTGAAGTATTTTAAAATTATATTCTTATTACTAATGTAAATTATTCAATTTAACTTTTGTATCAAATGTAAATCTAAGATTTTATATAATAACAGTATAAAATATTCAACCTAACATTTATTTGCTATTCTTAGGGCTTATGGTATTACTATTACCGATAATCTTGTTCTTCAATTTGAAGAAGGTCTTGAACCTTATTTCGCCATGATTCAGATCGTCTATCAAATATAAATCTAAGATTTTATATAATAATAATAATAATAATAATCACTTATGGTTATTTTGGAATATTTGGAAGTTTGACTATAAATATCCAACTCATTTTTAACCTTAATGTTATCCTCTTTAACTTTGAAAATACAGATTTCTCTCAAATTAAAAGTGATCTGAACTTGTATTATTTATCACTAAGAGTGTGTATGAGAGATTAAGCGTTTAAGCAAAGAGTTGATTTATGTGGTGAGGTTATTGAGTTGTGATAATTTGTGTCACTACACTATTGTTGTAATTTGTTGTAAGGTATCCTCAAGTGTTTGTTTGTTAAATGATCTTATATTATTCTCTTCCAAGTTGATTGTGGAAAAAAGATTGAGTGTTTAGGTCTTTCATTTCTTAGGGGAAGACTCGTTGTATGAGTTAGTTACTCTTGTGTTCTTCCAAGGTTGTGAAGCAGAATAAGAAAAGTGTACTTGCCTTTTAGAGTTAGAAGAAGAAGAGTTGGTGTGGTGATCTCCTTAAGTTGAGTTAAAAGATCATTTGAAAATTAGTTATCTTCTATTTATTAGGAGAATATATTGTTGGTAATTGAAGACTCCCATATTGAAAGTGGAAGCATCATATATTTGATATCTAGACTTTTTATAGTAGAAGTTAAAGAGTTGGGATATGTTATCTTCTTTTAGTTACAGAAGATTACTTTGTGTACTTACTGAAGAAGAAAGAACACTTTCAATGGTTTTCATACATACCGGTGAAAAGATTTGAACATCTAGTGGATAAATCCCGATATCACATAATCGGGGAGTGGATTAAGGTGGACTAGTTAACAGCCACCCCAACCACTATAAATCGTAGTGTCGCTTGGTGAAATTCTTCTAACTCTTCAACTATTTACTTACTTGCATATTTAATTTCATTATATTTGCTAAGTTAAGTAATCATCCAACTTTCAAGAACAAGATTTTAAATTGCTAAAATCGGTTAATAATCATAGAGTAAGTGATTCACCCCTCCCCCTCTCACACTTACTTGCAATTTGATGAGAGCACTTCGCTCTTACTTTTGTTAAAATTAAAGTAAAACTTTGTTTTAAGGTTTAGCCTTCAAAAAGTTTTCTTTAAAATAATTTTTACAACAGGTTGAGTTTGATCTATGGATTTTCAAAACAAAAACTATAGTGAGAGGTGTTCAATGGTTAGACCACCATTGCTTGAAACTGAAGGAATTTTTTAATTGGAAACAAGGATTTAAAACCTTTGTTAGTGTTACTGTCGCACCCCCAAGACGCGTGGCAGCGGAAGGTATGGGGTGTCATGGGGGCGGCGACCAAATCAAATATCACAACACAAGAGTTACAACAAACGACCTCTATATGAGACGTTTTCAAAAATCATTACATTACAAACTTAAAAGTGTTTACATAAAAGCTAGGAGTTCGCATCCGATTCGTAGAATCACATAACTATTATTACAAAATATAGTAAATGCAATCTAATTCCTTGGTTGTTTCAAAATATGCGACTCGAGCTATTGCTTCCAAAGCATCCTACTGCGGCTGGTCACCTGAGAATACATACTAAAAGAGTCAACATAAAGTTGGTGAGCTCATAGGTTTGAAAACAATTGATATTATATTATATGGAACGTGTGGAACACAAGATTTCCTGTTTGTATCATCCAACAATGATAGTAATGTATTACAAAAATGTAAAAGAGGTGTATATTGTTGCCATGAGCCCATAGTTCGAGCTTAACTGTGGTGTCGGGTCACAATCAAGTGCCACGATCGTGGTGCCTCCCAGCGAGTGCCTAATCCAACACTCGTAAGAACAAATGATAATGCGTCCGTTTGACCAGTTAGCGCGACTAACCCGGACGGGGGAGTCAATCCCAAATAGTACTATTCATTAACATTCACGCTATAACGATACTAACAAACTATGTGTGGGGGACTTTCAGGATTAGTTAAATAACTCATGCAACCAATATATCGTGTTTTGTACTTGCGTTCACATAAAATAGCAGTTGTTAAAAGCAGTTGTATGTATTCTCACCCCTGAGTGGAAATAGTGGAAAAAGGGGCTATGAAACTCACCTGAGATTAGCCTGTTACTTAGCAAATAACAAGTAGCAAGCAATTCGTGTTCCCAATAGTAATCTTCTAACGCCCTAGACGTATAAGATTGTGTAAGTAGATGTCTCAAAAGACCATCTATAGTGATTGTATAAGTGGAGGGTTAATGTCCACTTATAAGTTAGTAGTTCACTTAACTAGTATGTCCGTTCTTGTTTACTTATCAAAAGACGTGTACGAAACGTTGGTGAAAGTTTGTGAAAACATAATGTTGATTAGAGTGGTATGTGGATGGAACCCACGAATGACAGGGGTCCGGGGGCAGCGCCCCTGGTGACGGGGTCCAAGGGGTGGCAACCCCTGGTGGGGTCCAAGGGGCAAGGCCCCTGGCTGGGGTCGAGCTGCATCTCTTTAGTAAAAATGCTTTGATTCTGGGTTTTTAGCGACACAAGGCTTGTGTCGCTAATGTGATCTTGGCGACACAATACTAGTGTCGCAAGTGTGATTTAGGCGACACAATATTAGTGTCGCAAGTGAGGTTTCGGCGACACAAGGTTAGTGTCGCTAAGGTGGTTTCGGCGACACAAGGATAGTGTCGCTAAGGAGGTTTCGGCGACACAAGGATAGTGTCGCTAAGGTGACGGTTCAAGGCTATAGCGACACAAGGATAGTGTCGCTAATGACTACTGGGCTTCAGCGACACAAGGACCAAAACAGATCAGTTTTTCCAATTTTATTTCGTAATCTAAATGTTCGAGAAAAATCCAAGAAAAATATATGTTGTTTCTTATTATGTTAGGTACTTAAAATAATTTTTATAGAATTTTTAGACGAGTTTAAGTACTTATAAAAATTATGGATTCTCACAAGGGTCAAAAAGTAGCCAATCAGGAGACATGCAAGGTGATTGAGTTTCTGGGCAGAATGCGTGCGTTTTTGGACAAGATCATCTAAATGACTATTTTTCTCAACGAAATTTATGAACTTTTGGCGGTGGTTTCAAGTCTTTTAGAGATGCAAATCTCGAGTTATGACTAAAACAATGAGAGACAAATTTCTTCCTTTTTACCCAGCCCGCCTACATGTTTTTGTAAAACTTATTTCAGGTATCAAACGAGCTCCAAAAATTATGAGACCAGTGGAAAATAAAAGATAACTTCTTAAACTTAATTTTAGCCTTTTGAATCGTTGATTTTGGTCAAGTTTTGAGGTAGATATCACCTCCCAAAGTTGGACAAATCTTCTGGCCGGATTGCATGCAAAGTTCTTGCATGTTTAAAGTTATGAAAAACGATTTTTATGTATTCTTTTGGACATATATTAGTTAAGTGAGCACTTTAACATGTTTATAGGTGAATTACAAGTATTATAAAAGAGTTATATGTTCTTACAAGATTGAAAACGGATTGAAATGGAGAGGAAGGTGAGGAAAGAGCTTGATTTCTTGACTTTTCTTTGAAATTATGGTGGCGGCTTGTGGTGGTGGAGTGGTGGTTGGTGGTGGTGATGAGGTGGTTGATGGTGGTGGTGATGAGGTGGTTGATGGTGGTGGAAAGATGGTAGATTTTAGAGAGAGAGAGAGAGAGTTGAGAGTGTAGAGAGAAGGAGGAGAGAATTGGTGTGGGTTGTGTGTGTGAAATGAGGTGTAGGGGAGGTGTTTTGTGGGGTGGGCTTGGGCTTATTTGGGGTGGGCTTCTTGGATCAGCCCAAGCCGAATTGGGCCTGGCCCAAAAGTGTTTCGGGCTCGTGACTCGTTTTCTAGACTTCGTGTTTCGTTCCCCGTTCGTTTAAACGTTAATTTGCGGTTTAAAAAGTTGATAATTTACGTCGAGCTTTTGTATATACTTTTAAATTTGTGAATAATATTCGGGATAAGTAAGTATTCTTAAATTATTAAATTGAGTTACAAAAGTATATTTCGGGTGTCAATCGGGTTTCGGGCTCGGTTTGCGCGTTTTTGTCGCGTTTGATACGTTTTTAAACAAAAACGTCAAAGTTTTTCGTGTATTAGTATTTGAAATAATAATATAAGGTATATAACCACCATTTTAACTATAAATATGATTACGTTATCTATGGAAAGTTTTCACCAACGTCGTATAAATAGTCGGACCACGTCCGGTTGTTTCGCGTAATTACGAAAAATTACGAAGGTGTAATTCAAACAATTACGTAAGTGTACATACACATATATACAAATAGTTGCAAATAATCAAAAGTACTTAGCCTAATACAGAACTAAATACACGAAATTTGAGTTCTAGTTTAAGGTAATCATTACCCTAAAGGGTCGGGTGTCACAGTTACACCTAAGTTTTTTTTTAAAAAAAAACAGACTTAGAGTACACAGGCTCAGAATACACAGACTCAGACTACCTAGACTCAGATTTCCAGACCCAGATTTCCAGACCAGATTTCTGATTAAAACTCTAAATCACATTTGATTGCTTTCAATGACCAAATTGCAACTTATGAACCAACTTTCTTCACATATATAATCGTTATTTACAACCAAGTTCATACCAAAAACATGTTCGACCCATTTTGACACTATTACAAAACATAGGTTCAACACAACAAGTTACAAGGATCATAACCATGATTCAAAAGATTAGCAGTTACAAACCTATAACAAGTGTCGAACAATCCTTCGCTAAACCTTCCCCTTCCCGCGCGCCTCTTTCTTACCAAGTCCACTTGCGCCTACAAAATAGATTCAACTAAAAGAGTAAGTGAAACGCTTAACAACTTTTGGATCAATTTACTCAACTTATGATCCAAATCAAACAACTTATCATTCAATTGAACACAAAGTGCTCAATCATACAACATGGCTTCAACTACTCATTTAGGATCATTCAATAACTTGACTTTAAGTACAACTTGTCCATAATCAACAACTTGTCGACAACTAACAACTTGATCATAATCAGCAACTTGACATAATATAATAACAAGAAAATCAACTATAATTGAAATCAATTAATAACAGAATCAAAAATCAACTTGAATAACAAACAACTTGATTTCAATTAATAACTAGGATCAATATGAATTGACCAACAACTAGCATATAAATGATATGCACAACTGTATGGATATGTCATCTATTCCACTTTCACTTCTCAATTGAGCTAGCACAAGGCTAGGGTATCTCTACCAAGTAAAACAACTATCATGAGGTTCATATACAACATGAAACCACATACTCAACTGTCATGTGGTTCATATACAACATGAAACCACCTACTCAACTGACACGTGGTTCATTTACAACATGAAACCACATACTCATCTGTCATGTGGTTCATTTTCAACATGAAACTACCTATTCATCTGTCAATTGGATCCTCTTACACGGATGTAATCCTGATCCATATTGTCATGGGGTTCATTTATAACATCAACTGTCACATCTGTGTGGTTCATTTACAACAAAGAACTACCTATTCCTCTGTCACAATTGTGTGGTCCATATACAACATGGAACCACATATTCCTTTGTCATACGAATCCTCTTACACGGATGTAATCCGGATTCATTTTAATCACCATAACTCATTTAACTACAATATGAACTCACCTTGTTGGTTAAATGAAGATAACTTTCCACTTGAGTTCTCCACTTCCTTAACACCTATCAACATCACATAATTAGTTTAACAACAAATAAACATGTATTAGCATTCATAATACTCCTCTTATCACTAATCAACACCCAATACAATTATGCCCAGTTTGACTTATAAAGTGAAACTAGCATAACTTCACCACTTTTACTCATGAACCAATTTATAGTTCAATTGTTTAAAACATCAATTCAATTACAACTAGTAGCATCAACATAGCTACTTTAAGCTAACAATTTAGTGGGTTATCATATTAAACCTGAATTTAACTTTTTCTTAGTTGGGTTTATAAGCTTCCAACTCAATTTCACCATTTCATGGTTTGAATTCAATCACTAACAAGTTGTAAACCCTTATAAGCATCAATTAAATACAATCAAGGTTTACTTCCTCAATTACTAACATATCTACTCTTAATCATCATTTACATTAATTTCTAGGTCAAAATAACAAAACTTATTGTTTTAGGTTAGAGATGAAGTATGCAGCTCCAAATTAATCTTTCCAAGCTTAATTTGATGATTGATGTCTGAATTCTTTTCTTTCTTTCTTCTTCTTTCTCGTTCCAGAAAATATTAGAGGGTGTGTGTGTGTGAATCATGAGGCTTCTAGTGTTTTATTAGATAAGGATTTAATTTTGGGTATTTACATTTCCAACCTTCTAGTCTTCTATACTTGATTATACACAACACAACTTAACATTTAAGTAACTTAAATATTTGGCGAATGATAATAATACACATAACTTACACAACTAATTAAATAAGACATTTACGCGTATTAAAATATTACCCACATTTTTGGGGTGTTACAGTAAGATCCAAAGATCATGATTTGTGGGAGATTATTGAGAATGGTGATTATGTTGCTACTAAATATGATAAAGATCTAGATAAACATGTTCCAATTGAAAAAGAAGCTTTGACACTAAAACATAAGAAAAATCTTGCTAAAAATTTTAAAGCAAAAATGATTTTAATTCTTTACCTAGAAAGAATATGAAAGAGCTTTTATTTTTAAAACAACAAATGAAATTTGATGAAGCTTAATCACCACTCACCAAGGTAACCCACAAGCCATGGATAACAAAATTGAATTGTTAGTTCAACAATATAAACAATTCAACATCCTTGATGATGAAAAGTTGAAATAGGTTTTTGTAGATTTAACACTATTGTTACGAGTTTGAAAGCCTTAGTTACATCATATCCCAACAAGAACTATGTTAGAAAGTTCTTGAGAGCTCTACCACCAAGATGGAGAGGAAATGTGAAGGCAATTGAAGAATCAAAAGACTTGAGCGTGTTACAATGGATGAACTCATTGGAAACCTCAAAGTCCATGAAACCATTATGGAGAAAGATGAAGAAGTCTCCAAGATTAAGAATAAAAATATATCAAGTTAATTGCCTTGAAAGCCAATCTCACAAAAGAGTCGTCAAGAGACCTTGTGACAACGAAGATCCTCCATTAAGTGGAGATGATCAAGAAATTGCCTTGGCGGTAAGACAATTTAAGAAGTTATGTAAAAGAAGAAGAGACCTTGTAAAATAACTATGATCCAAAGAATAAATACAACAACTGCAACAATGACAAGAAACCTCAAAGGCAGTGTTTCAAGTGTGGTGATCCAGGTGACATGATGAATGAATGTGCAAAAGCTGTGGCGTTATGGCGGTAAAGAAAGAACAACTCAAAACATTCACGAGCGGTGCTTGGAGTAATAGTGGTAATCAGCAAGAAAAAGAACCCGTGAAGGAGAAATGTCTCATGGCCCTCAACAATGAGCAGGTAAGTTCTCAACCCTCTTGTTGTGATTTTGATAACTTATCAAATAACTATGATGAATTGGTTTAACAATATGAAATTTGTGCAACAATAGCTCTAAGGTAATTGATATAAGCGATGCTTTAAAACTTGAAAATAGACAACTAATTGAGAAAAACAATGAGCTTCAAAAACTTACTAATGATTTGGTTAAATAAAAATAAGAAGTTTTAATCCAAAACATTCCCTGTCAAGCTTGTGAAAAATCAAAAGAAGAGATTGTGATTTTAAAAGGAAACATTGAATATATCACTTGGTGAAACATATCCAAAGTTTTATAAGATTAATGACTTATTGAACAATTTAATCAATGCTTAAAAGTCATCAAAAACAAGGAAGGAATTGATTTTTATCAAAATAATGAAACATCATCAAGCATTAGTAAGTCAAACAATTTTATTAGAGCTAAAGATCGAGAAGTGGAGATAGGGCATCCATGGTCTACATGTGGATCGACTGTGGATCGATCGACAACTAGCTTTCCAAAACCATAAGGTTTTAAACCGGTTCAAACTCCACTTCAACACATTAGTATTCATAACACCACTATCCCAATTACTAATAAAGAAGAAAAAAACAAGTGTAACTTCAAAACCTTCAAAAGAAGTTTGAGAACAAGCCTATGGGTAAGTTCAATCATTCAAACCAATACCAAAGGAGAATGAATTTTCATAACCCTCATCCTTCTCAACACTTCCAAAATCGAATGAGAAGTTAAAGGTAGGATGCAATTGTTTGCCTTATATTTTGTTTAGTGTTTTAATGTATTGTTGTATATATATCCTTTTAATTTGCTTGAGTTAGAAGAATTAAGCATATGAAATTTCATTTTCGTTTTTTATACTAACAAATTTAAAATGAAGCTTGTGTATACATGAATTTATTTAAGGTAATATTGATATATATTTCAACTTTAAATATTCTAATTTCTTTATGCAATGTTGGATATTTCATTATTATTTTACATCTTAAATTTTTACTTTTTTATAAATGCACATCTATATATTTGTGAACATACTATACAATTACGCATTTTAACATTTAACATCATTAACGCTTATTTAACTAATATGGACATTCAACAATTACATATTAACAACAAGTTACTTATATTAGATAAATTAATTTTTTTACAAGACCCGTGTATACAAGTTAAAAATTAGTAATATAAATATTAGAGTTTTCACTACCTTACAAATGAACCCAACACATCTAAGAGCATTTTCAATGGTTTGAACCTGATAACGCGTAAGAAGTCATGTTTTTACGTACGATATCTTATTACTTTTTTACCAAATAGTTAACTTAATTACCCAAATAATACATTTATGTGTCTTATTAGGTTAATTAGGTAATTACGAAGACAATGCTTAAAGACTCACCAAAAACGGGTGAAAACGAGTAAAATGGAGCAAAGTCAACATAAGACGATTCGCTCGCGTTCTAATCATCTATTTGATAATTTTATTTAAATTATCTTTCATAAACCTTAAACTATAGATCATTTGATTACCATCACGTGGGGTTCAAGAATCACTAAAAACGGATAAGAAACGAATAAGTTAGAGCCAAAATAAGCAACCACAAATTACGATCCCGCGGACAAGACTTACGACCCCGCAGATTCAGCTCGCACCAACCGTATACGGCTCACACTAACAGTATACGGTTGGATGTGACCCGTATCTACATAAAAATGGTGTCCTGGTACGGTTCATTTTTGGCTTGGTCAAATCCGGTTCGGGGGTCAAATATCCGGTTCAAGAATTCATCTATATATATCAACCTCCACAAACAACCAAATCATCCCATTCCATCCCTCACACTTCAATTTCTCTCTTTATTTCTTTCTAATAAATCTCTCATTCTACTTTCTCTCTATAGATTAAGTTAATTAATTTAGGGATAGATAAGTAAGGGATTAGGGATTTAGTTATGTAATAGTTAGTAATAACTAGCTTAGTAATGTAACGTTTTCGATATTAAGAAGAAATACAAGTGTTATTCTGCTCGCAATATTTACGGGTAATATTTATATTTTTCTAATTATTAATTCGTCATAATGTTCTTGTTTGATGTTTGTGATTTATTAATATTATGAATGTTTATTGCCATGCTTTGTGAATAGTTTCTTGTATTTTTTCCATTATTTAAATAATTTGATTGGCGTAAGTATGTAATTTATTATATTGTTACTTTGCTTACGCAATAGTTAATTAATACATGAATTGAATCTAAACTGTTTATCTATCCAAATCATGTTGTGGTTGAAACATTGCCTCTAAAATGAACGTAATTAATTCATAGGTATAGGTCAATCAATTATTTTGTGTTAGAAGAATCATTGAACTCGGCGTGGCCGCTGTTCAGCTGACTGAAATACGTCTGTGGGAGACACAGAGCATGGGAATAGAGATACATTATATTCGATATCGTATAGTGAATGTTTTTTAGAGAACTTTCAGAATATTCACAACTTAGTTAATTCATTCATGTTCTTTATTAAACTGAATGATGCCTTCACATATCTACTGCATGTTCTTGTTTGATTGTTGCTTAGGTTTAATCGGTATCAATTTATCAGATATCCAATTGAATGTATGATTAGGTCTTCGTATGTAAATTGATTATTGTCACACCCCGCTAAAGCGGAAACACGAGATGTAACAGTACAATGATTTCATAATCGAAAATTACAAAAGATCACCGTGCTACAATTAATACATTATATAAAGTCTTACAAGCGTTTACAGCACAAAAGTAAATAATCTAAACATGCGATTACATCCAAAAGAGACAAAATCCCGTAACGCTACAGCAGCATAGATTATAAAACGGGTTTAGCTTCAATGGACAAGTTGTGACTAATTCCTGAAAAGCATGTAAAATAATCAGGTCAACTATGAAACATAGTTGGTGAGTACACAGGTTTTGTGAAATGAAGACCCTTTCCAAGAGTTTACAAAGTTCAGTTTAGAAGTTCCACGTTACTACATGATTAGTTCGCAAAAGTAGTCTGTTTAGTACCCAGGCTCATACAATGACGAAAATCATCCGATAATTTCATAAGATAAGTTTTTAGGATAGTCGAGCGCTATTGCGCGGATAATTATAAAAGTAATTCATTGAAACAAGGCTCATTTAAGAGCGATACCCATTTGATAGTTAGATTCATTTGTGAATCTATGTTTTATTTGCAAAAGAGGTTTATTTAAGTGCGAGATTCATTTGGGAGCGATTCTCTTTAGAACTCAATTAAAAGTCGTGATTCATTTATAACGCCACACTCATATTTTCAAAAGAATGTTCAATTCATGTTTATAAAGCTCAAGATATAGTGTTTAATAAGTTAAAGTTATG
The DNA here is from genome assembly GCA_963921325.1 of Logfia minima. Lineage (NCBI taxonomy): Eukaryota > Viridiplantae > Streptophyta > Magnoliopsida > Asterales > Asteraceae > Logfia > Logfia minima. Next base: position 133,663 of record OY992771.1, on the reverse strand, counting down.
TTTATAAAACTCATATTGTAATATTTAATAAGTTCAAGTTATGTTTATAAAGCCAATGGATCATCAAATCATTATCAAAATGTTTATAATCTCAACGGATTATTATGTCGTAGTTCATAAGAATGTGAGGCGTTATTATGAAACCACGTTTATCATTGTCCAAAAACCACAATGATTTATAGTATAAAACTTAGGTTATAAAGTTTATGGTTTCGAAGAGGTATCGCATCATTTATCAAATTGTTCATATTCGTGATAATTTATCGTGTTATCATGTAAAAAGAGTTTATAATCTCATCCATTTATCGTATTAATATTCGTGTTTACGATGAGTTATCATGAAATCATATTTATTATTGTTCAAAACCATAACGATCCGTAGTATAAAGCTCGTATTGTAAAGTAATTGGTTTCAAATGACAAAGTCATTGTAAAGCTCGGGTCGTAAAGTTTATAGTTTCAAAGAGATGTCATTTCAAATGACAAAGTCGTTGTAAAGCTCGGGTTTCAAAGTTTATAGTTTCAAAGAGATATCATTTCAAATGACAAAGTCATTGTAAAGCTCGGGTTGCAAAGTTTATAGTTTCAAAGAGATATCATTCCAAATGACAAAGTTATTGTAAAGCTCGGGGTGCAAAGTTTATAGTTTCAAAGAGATATCATTTCAGATGACAAAGTCATTGTAAAGCTCGGGTTGCAAAGTTTATAGTTTCAAAGAGATATCGTTTCAAAAGTCACAACGTCATACGTTTATAGTCGTTTATGAAATTTCTATGCTATCACGTTATAATGTCTATAGTCACAATGAATTAATATGCTTAAGTCCACAACCAAACCTACAACCGATAAACCTTTGCCCCAAAGAGAGATGCCTTATCGTTGGCATTTAGGATGATGGGATGCACTCACGTGGCCGCGTGAGTGGGGAGGTGGTCTCGCTCCCAAATAGTACTATTCATATGCATCATTTGGCTCATATAGAGTTAATGGTCGTGTAGATATACCGAGGACTTTAGATACGATAGAAAACAAGCATATAATCATGTTCATATAAACTTCAAATATTCAAGAAGTTATTCGTAATCAATACGACATTTTAACCATGTCGAGTATTCGAAAGTAAGCATAGCAGATAGCATAGCATAACATTTGTAAATCAAGGATAGCATTTGTAAAAAGAGCATAGCATTCGTAAATCAAGTATAGCATAAGAATAGTATTTGTAATCCAAAGATAGTAATTAAATCATATAGCATGCTTTTCACCCCAAAACATTTAAGTAAAGCGTACATATGGATGTAATGCGGGTACCGACCGGGTTTGACTCCTATTCAATTCCTAAGAACACAAGGTTTCTAATTAGTTCCTCGACTAATACGGTTTGTTAGGATTGCTTAGCTAGCTAATTAAATTACAAAGTGCCGAAAAAGTTCGAGTTTCCCTTTAATTAACGTTACCGGTAATTGTTCGAGTTGTCAACAAAATAATGAAAATACATGAATAGAACATCTAAAAATTACCAAACTTGGTATGAAACACGAAATATAGTTCACAAATTTTCTGAGAAAATTTGGAGATTTTTAGACCTATGAATTATTTATAATCATTTTATGTCTAAAAAGTGGGATAAATATGGGAAAAATAGTAATTATTCACAAAAAATTCTGGAACTTTTACCAGATCAGTTTTTAACCATTTTTAGGTGTGTGTAAATTTTCAAGTCATTTTGAGCAATGAAACTATGGTTCCAAACATTATGCGTTTTAACAAGACGTAAATCGGAAAACGTATCAAAACACTTCCAAAGAGTGTGAAATTTTTAGGATAGTGTCATTTTCCTCAGAAAAGAGGAAAATGACACTGGAATTTTCCCATAATTATTTGGTGTCCAAAAGTATTTTTCATGATTATGTCACCTTTTATAGGCTTTGTTTGCATTAATTTAGGGAAAATACTTATGTTTTACCAAAAATTCCCATTTTTATTTTCAAGACTCTTTTTATGATCTAGTTACTGAGAAAAATAATCCCCAAAATTTTAACACATTTTATCTAGTATTTTTGTATTTTTGATTCATCACAACACAATTATTTACATTTTACAAGACTAAAATAATGCATGATGTTCATGCATTTTCTAAAAATACTTAATCATCAAGATAAATTCCTATCTTTTTATACTACTGAGATATACATATTAGGAGTCTAAAATAATTTTTCTTAGATTTATGGAACACCTTAAGACCCATGAACAAGTATCACAACAAGGTGCTCACAGAAAAGTTACTGTTTGCGCATCAGTTTTGTGTGATACATTGGGAGGTCGTAAACTCAATGGATTTGAGTGAGACCAGTGAGGTTTTAGAGGTAAGACATTAAGCTAAATTCCAGAAGAAAAATCAAGATTTTTGGACCATTATTCACTGAGTTATGGTCGTTTCAAGTAGGATCAAAATCTGGACAGATTACATGCATGACAAAGTGATATTTTTGGTGTGATTTCACTACTAAACGATTTTTAGACATCATTCAAAGATTGAAGTCTTGTCTTTTATGCATGAACATGTGTTTTACAGAAACATAAACATATTTTAACATTTTAAACCATTTATTCTAGCAAGAACAAGTAAATAAGCATTCAAACACTAAAAAGACGATTTTTCGGTTTGATTTCGGTTTGATCATGAGTTGACCTTTTGTTTTTACACTTAAACAAGTGTAAGGGAACCTACAAACCATCAAACCTTGAATGAGAATTTTAGCCATGAAATAGGCATAAAATCTATAACACCCCTCTTTCTACATAAGAATATTATATTGATAAACACGGAAGCATGAATTTAAAATACATTAAACAGTTTACAATTCCCAAAAATACACTAATTTCAATCTTTTTAAACTACAAAAGTCGGGGTATTATAAAAATTCTGCAAACAAGGTTTATTACAAAAACCATATCAGAGTCCTCAAGCGCAGTCAAACATTCCTTGATCAACCATTCACCTCCTGCACCCACAATAAACAAAACATATCCTGCAGGAAGTAAAATGAGGGGTTAGCACGAAGCTAAGTGAATAGATTCATCACACTCCATTCAACTTAGCATAACTAGCTAATTACACCAATAAAACGTAAACACACATAATTCAATGAGGATCGGTGGCTCTGGGGATATCATAATACCCGGGGATTCCTCCAAGAACACTTACCGTCAATCCGTATGGCCAATACAGAATAGACCGATAACTACTGGTTATTAAACACATACACAGGTCTCAAACACAACAAATGAATCAAAACCTGTGTAAAACACATAATAACCAGAAGTCCAACTACACGTTGACCTCAATAACATAGTACACATAGTTCACATATCACGTAGATCAATAATCAATAACCAAGACTAAACAGTCTAATACACATCTACGTTTACTTGTTGTAACCAAATAGTTACAACCAAATCAAATGATGAGTTCCGAATCCACTCACCGATACCTCTGACGTCTCCACACTCAGGATTCTAATATCACTGAGTCTTACGTTGATCTGAAACAGAAAATCATACACAAGTCAGAAGTTCGTTCCATAAACATCATTATAGCCTATTTATCAAATCAGGTAATCCCTGAAGTCTAGGCAAACAAAAGTTCAATCAGAAATAAACTCAGAAAAAGTCCGCAATGCCGCTTAAAACTGAAAAATGCCATTTTCGGGTCCTAGATGACCCCGGATGGCCAAAAACTGCCTAGGCTATTAAAATATAGCCTTGATTGCTAGGTCGTTTCTAATTGACTATGCGAATTTCAACTAAATCTGAGTTAGTGATATTTTCACAAAACCGCGTCTCAAAAACACTTACCTCGACACTAACATTGTGTCGCAATACTCAAAATGGCCGCCTTTAGCGACATAACCACTGTGTCGCATAACATTCAAGCGACACAACCTGCGACACAAGCCTTGTGTCGCAATGATGAACAGCCCAGTTCCCAGATTCAAAATTCACAAATTCAAACATGTAATAATCAAATTAACCTATTACAATCGGTGTAATTCACTTATAAACAATAACAACACATAATAATCAAACCCTTACCTCGAAATCACGGATTAAAAGCTTCAATTAAGTGATTTAAAGCCAAATCTTACTTTCTCTCTAAATTCTCTCACTAGAAACGATTTTAAGAGTGTGGAAATGTTTGGAAATCGTCTGGAAGTAGTTGGGCGGTGTATATATATATTAATCACACAATTACACTTAAGCTCCTTAATTAATTTCAGTTCAGCCCGTTTTGCGACACAGTCCTGCGACACAACCCTTGTGTCGCACAGACACTACCTGCGACACAACCCTTGTGTCGCAGAAAATCAAAAATTTACAAATTTTAAATCTACTAATATTTTACAATAAAACACATATTATTAAATAGTTCTAAAACAATTAAAATAATAGAAATTACCAAAACGAAAGAGAGGCTGTTACAAATCTCCCCTCCTTAAGGAGATTTCGTCCCCGAAATCTCAACACTATCAAACAATCTAGGATATCTGGTTTTCATAGTTTCTTCGGTTTCCCAAGTCAAATTTGAACCTAAACTATGTCTCCATTTCACTAACACCATTGGTATCTGTTTCTTTCTAAGTTTAGTAACTTTTCTATCGAGAATTTCAATAGGTTCTTCAACTAATTTCTGGTTCTGGTCAACTTTCAAATCTGGTAAAGGAAGAATCTGAGATTGATCCTCGACATTACACTTTCTCAAATAACAGATATTAAACGTGTCATGAATACCAGCAAGCTCAGGAGGAATATCCAATGAGACTGATTGATCATTAACCACTTGACGAATTTTGAAGGGGCCAATGTATCTAGGTGCCAACTTTCCTCGCTTTCCAAATCTAATCACGCCTTTCCAAGGTGAAACTTTTAAATAAACCAACTCACCCTCGGAAAATGTAACTGGGCGCCTACGCGGATCTGCATACTGTTTCTGTCTGTCACGGACCGGCTATTTTAGAAAAATCTCTAATGAACTTCCGGTAATATCCCGCTAAACCCAGAAAACTTTTAATTTCAGAAGCATTCTTTGGAACTCTCCAATTCATTACGGCTTCAACTTTTGAAGGATCAACTTTAACCCCATCATTACAAATAATGTGACCCAAAAACTGTACTTCTCGAATCCAGAACTCGCATTTAGAAAATTTTGCATATAATTGCTCTCTTTTCAATGTTTCTAACACTATTCTCAAATGCATTTCATGTTCTGATTCAGATTTAGAATATACCAGAATATCATCGATAAACACAATAACAAACTTATCGAGAAAAGGCCGACAAACACGGTTCATCAAATCCATAAAAACCGCTGGAGCATTAGTCAAACCAAAAGGCATAACCAGGAATTCAAAATGACCATACCTGGTGCGGAAAGCAGTTTTAGGAATATCCTGTTCACGAACACGAACTTGATGATAACCTGACCTCAAGTCAATTTTAGAATAAAACGAAGATCCTTGCAACTGATCAAACAAATCGTCTATCCGAGGCAGAGGATATTTATTCTTTACTGTTCTTTTGTTTAATTCCCGATAATCAATACACATTCTAAAAGACTCATCTTTCTTTTTAACAAACAAAACCGGTGCACCCCAAGGAGAAGAACTAGGTCTAATAAATCCTCTATCCAACAACTCCTGTATCTGGTTCATCATTTCACGTATTTCAGAAGGAGCTAATCTATAGGGAGCTTTAGCAACAGGCGAGGAGCCGGGAACAAGATCAATCTGATATTCAACTTCTCTAACCGGTGGTAAACCAGGTTATTCATCAGGAAACACTTCCGGATATTCAGACACAACCGGAACATCAGAAATGGATTTCTTTTCTAATTTGGCATCAATAACATAAGCTAGATAAGACTCACAGCCTTTAATCAACGACTTTCTAGCCTTCATCATGGAGATCAGAGGAATACACCCACTATTCCGTTCTCCTCGAGCCACAACGTATGACTCTTCAGAGATTGGGATTCTAATCAGCTTATGGTGGCAATCTATACTTGCTTTAAACTGACTTAACCAATCCATGCCAATAATCACATCAAAACTTGGAATTGGCATTAATAGAAACGAAATCGGAAAAGTCTGGCCATCTATCACAATATTAACTCCAGTCACCGAGGTGGTAACAGGAACTAACTTGCCACTAACAATCTCTACTTCTAAGGGTTTAGTTATCACAGTAGGGATCAATTTCAACTTATCACAGAAACACACAGATATAAATGAACAATTTGCTCCAGAATCAAATAAAACACGAGCTGGTACAGAGTTTATAAGAAAAATACCAGTAATCACATCATCTGTGTGGACAGCCTCATCAACTGTCATCTGAAAAGCCCTACTTGTCGCTGGCGGAGGATTCTTCCTCTTTTGACCGGAAGATGACGAACTCCCGACCGAAACCGAACCTTGTCTCCTTGCCTCAGGACACTGTCCTATACGATGCCCTTCTTTCTTACAGTTCCAACATACAAAATTGGGAAACTTACAATTCTTAAACTCATGACCCAATTCACCACATTTAACACATTTGTTCGTCTGAATTGTACATGGGCCAGTATGTCTGGATCGACAAGCATTGCACCAGATAGAATTTCCGGATGAACCACTTTTATCACTGAATCCTTGACCCTGACGATTACTCTGACGATTACCTTGCCACCTGGACTTTCCTTTACCCGAGAAATCTGTTCTAACTCTTGGCAATGAAGAAGAAGTATCTTTAGCTTGAGACTCTCGAAAACCTCTAATATCACTATCAACCGAACGTGCAAGAGTAAAAGCTTGAGATAGACTGCTAGCTAATCTCACTGAAGTACGGTAATTATGAGGTAAAGTCTCCACAAATTGCTCGATTCTGGTTTTCTCATCAGGAACCCACTGCTGTACAAACCGTAGTTTCTCCGAGAACTGTGCTATTAACTCATCAATGGTCATCTTATCAGTTAATTTGAGATTCACAAACTCTCTCCTAATGCGTGCCATATCAAAGTCAGAACAGTATTGATTACAAACAGCTTGATGGAAATCAGACCATCGAATAGCTTCTCTCTGTTGTTGAGTTAAATGACCAGTAATCGAATCCCACCAAATCATGGCTTCATATTTTAAACATTGGATGGCATAAAACACTTTGGATTCTTCTTCACAGCGAGTAACATCAAATTTCCGTTCAATATCCCTTAACCAGTTTAAAGTTACAGATGGATTTGTACTACCTCTAAACTCCGGTGGTTTACTTGCCATGAACGTCTTGAATGAACACTGTTTATTTGACTGAAAGGTAGGAATATTACTGTTGGTGCACGTTTGGTGACAACAGCTTCTAGTTTGTAATAGTTAGGTTTAGAAGTCATTTTGTTAATCATTGTAATCGTTAACTTAAGTTTTGTCTGTGTATTTTGTAGATTCGTACGAACTTGTAGGTTCGTACGAACTTAGAGTAGGTACGAACTTGTAGGTTCGTACGAACTTAGATGTTCGTACGAACTTGGTAGGTTCGTACGAACTTAGAAGTAGCTAAGTTCGTACGAACTTAGTTGCCTATAAATACACAAGTCCGAAAAAGTGGTTAAAGAGGAGTTTAGGAACTGGGTTTTTCCAGCTAGGTTCGAATACTCTGTGTAACTTCGAATGTAACCTCGTTTACATTAAATAAAAGTGATATTTGTACTCGTTTGTTATCGTTTTGTTTATGTGAGGATTCCGCACTCGTATAAACGTTATTACCCCGTAGATTCAAGCCCGGAGGGGACTTTCAAGTGGTATCAGAGCCATTAAACATTTGGTTTTTGGTTCGGGGTAAGGAAACCTTAAAGAAACGAGAGAATACAAGAGATTTGGAAGTTAGATTGTTGTTTTTAGCTTCCAAAGTAGTGTATTATCACTTTGGGTGGAGTGGATTCGAATTTGCAGGTTGAAACGAACCCAGATCTGAAAATTTCAGATCTGAGTTTTTCAACAGCAGATCGTACGAACCTAGAAAGGTACGTACGAACTTACCCAGAATAGCCATACGAACTTACAGCTGTAAGTTCGTTCGAACCTACCCTTCGAACATACTAAGTTCGTACAAACCTATAAGTTCGAAAAATTTCTAACTTCGTACGAACCTACCCTTCGAACATACTAAGTTCGTACGAACCTATAAGTTCGAAAAATTTCTAACTTCGTACGAACATATAACCTTCCATAAGTTCGTAAAAAAAAAAAAAAAAAAAAAAAAAAAAAAAAAAAAAAAAAGAGAGTTATTTGGCGGGAAATCTCCGGAAAATTTTCTTTGACCAAAATTTGAATTTAGGCTTACCATTGTTTAACTTTGGTTTGAGAAAATTTAAATTTTACTCGGAAAATATTCACGAAATTTTGGAGGGAAATTTGTGTTTTGAGTGAACGTGACATTAGTTGACTCTCTACTACAAACTTACCTCATATCCGTAATCCGTATACACTCTTACAAGATGTCAAATATGAACAAAATGATTGAAATGGATCATACCTCACCACCAAAACTTTTAGCTGAAGATTACTTCCAGTGGAAAGATAGATTTGAATCATTTGTAAAATTCACTGACATCAACATGTGGATCTGTATCAGTGAAGGGTATGATACACCTTCTTATGAATTCGAAGGGAAACGAGTATTTCGTTCGTATTCAACGATGAAGGAGGCAGACAAAAAGATGTATGATGCAGAGAACAAGGCGTTGTCTGCTATCATCAAGTGTCTTCCTGATGATATTAGGTATACCTTCAAACAACGTTACCACTTTTCTAGAGAGCTCTGGGTAGCTTTGGAGAAAAGATTTGACGGTGGTAAACAGATCAAAGAGAGTAGGGCTGACTCACATCAAGGGACGTCTTCTAATGACCAATACTCAGGGAATAGTACATATTCTAGAGCATTGGTTACTGAAACACGGGACAGTTCCTATGATTGGAGTACACCTGTTAAAGGGCCTCAGGAATTCGTGACCACAATTGATGAGGCAGATCAACAGGATACTAGTGAGAAGAAGACTGAGAGAGAGTTACCTACTTCAGAGACCAGGGTTATAAGGATGGAGTCTACTGGTACTATGAGTACAAAAGACTTCATTGCATATATGGCCAACATGGATGCTGAGAAGCATAAGGTTATTATAAACTTAGACTCTGTAGTTAATGCTTGTGTTTTATGTACTAACTTTGCAGAGCAGGCTGAGAGTTTGATTGAATCATCTAATATGATGAAGGCTCAGCTAAATGCTTTAAAAGAAGAAAACACAATTTTAAAACTGAGAAACTCTGAGTTAGTTAATAAAGCTAACTTTGATAAAGAGAATTTAAAAGTTTTAAAAGACAAAGTGAACGAGCAGAGTCAAATAATTGATTTAGCTCGTGAACGTGTTTTAGATTTAACTAAACAGTCTTCAGATAAAGAAAAAGAACTAGCAGACACTAAGGTTAGGATTGCAGATCTTATTAGAAAACTGGAACTAAGAAGATATTCAATCGAAACTTTAGATAATCTATTAAGTGTTCAGAAACAGCCCAGTGATTACAGGGGAATGAGTTACACTGAAACCCCTCCTCCATTTAATCATAATTATAATTCTAAATCTGATGAAACTGAGCTGTCAACTGTTAATGACTCTTTCAATCAATCAGCAGTCCCTAGGTTAATACAATTTGTTAAGTCAGAGAAAGCTGAGTCAAGTACCAAAGATGAGTCAAGTTCTAAAATAGAGTCAGTAAAAACTGAGACTACACAAACAACAGTCTCTGAGATGGTAGACTTCACCGAGTCCACCAAGTCAGAGAGAGCTGAGTTAGGGACCAATGAGGGGTCAGAAACTAAACTTGAGTTTGTTAGACCTAATGTAGGAACCCTTTTGCTGGACCTAATCAGATCGTATGACTCAATCAGAAGGGCGGAATCCAACTAATCGAGTATTGAACGTATATTGAATCACAAGCACAGTTTCTTTAACGTTTTGTATATATGAACAATTGAAGAATAAGCTTTACAATCTCTCTCTCTCTCTCTCTCTCTCTCTCTTTAGGGTTTGATCCACCCACAAATGAAATCTGACTTCACTATTTATAGACATACTGGACCCTGCGACACAAGCCTTGTGTCGCAGGCCAAGCCCACTGCGACATAGGCATTATGTCGCTATTGCGACATAAGCTCTGTGTCGCATGACCAATATTCTATGTATATTCTATAATTACATTTCATTCACTGACTTGAATATACACATTAATCACATCACATAGTAAGACTAATTGACTTTGACAAATACGAACATTGACCAACTGACTGACACACAGAAATGCACCAACAAACTCCCCCATGTCATCAGCTTGGTCAAATAGGCTTCATTTAGTCTTCACCAACAAACTCCTCTATGTCTTCAAACAATTAGAAACTCCCCCATTGAGATAGCATGGTCTTCAGAATATTGATGTCCAGATTCATGTGACTGACACACCTTTTGCATACAATAAGATCTTCAAACTATATGACCATCTCTCAATCTTTAGCAGCTTCTCCAATAGAATTTATCTTCACAGTCTTTGGAGAATAACCAACATCCTTTATATCTTCAATATTTGACTTTAACAAGATATGTGATATTGAATAAAACAACATAGAAATAAAATATTTTTGTAATTTTCTTTATAAATGAAAAGTAAAGAATACCAAAAGGAAAATAAATCGGGAATAAGATTGTAATATGTCTGCTTAAGGATCATATCAGGATAACATATAGTTATTAGGAAATAGCAAGTGTTATTTCGATTATCAGTATATTTGTCCAACTTTAAATTTACTTAGCATATTTAAATCACCGGGTATAAATATTAGTTCAAGACGATTATTGGTATGTTTGTCCATATAAACATCTAGCAATCAGAATTTACAAGTGCATTTTGAATTATTATTCATGATTACCAGAGTAGCTTCCCATTTGATATACTCTTATGATCAGGATACATGCATAACTTCCATGTAATGAGTGTGATTATTGTATTCCATCTTTAAAGTCAAATCATGAATAAATGTTCAAGTACTTTTGTACTCCATTTAAAGATTAAATTTGACTAGGGTTAGAGACAAACAAATCTAAAATCAAACTAGAGGTGACAGGTCTGTACTTTCGTACAACAGAGCGACATAGTTTGACTAGAGACCTTGATAACGGTATTCTTGTATCTTGGTCTAGTTTGCTCTATGTTAAGATATACTGACTGAAACTAGGTAAACATATTTCTGGATGTAGCAAAAGAAACACTCAGTATATCTCCCAGATGAATTCTTTAGGATACTCAATGACATGTGTTATGGTAGTATCTATCACATAAGAATTAAGACTTATCGTCATACATCAAAAGAAAGTGTTCACATGATAATTTCGAGAGTTAAGTTTATTTTGTGCACTTAAAAACCTTTATGTTAGATGTCTACCAATACATCATATGATGAAGCTAATATTTAGAGAAGGCAGTTCAAGTATGCTAGATAAATCTACTGACACATCAAACATAAACCTTAAAATTTCCATTTTGTGTACATGTCACCTGATGAACTATCATATCCCAAGTTATTTACAAACACAATCCAAAATGTTTTCCAGAATTAAGAATCTTCCAGAATTAAGAATCTTGCTGTTCAAATTTCTGATCGAAATAATTTCTGATCGAAATAATCAGAATTTTTAATGTTTTAAAATTACTCCCCCTGAACAGCAAATTCTTTTCTCAATTCTAATTCAAAGGTTATCCCATTAATTTTTTTTTTTTTTTTTTTTTTTTTTAATTTAATAAATTTCGCAACATTACATTTCTTTGATACTAAAGAGTATAAAGAATGGTTGTTGCAATACTAACAAATTGAACAAAAAAAAAAAAGACGAAATAAAAGTTCAAAATCACATATCAAGTCAAATCAAATTCTTTTAACCACGTTATGCCGTCTCGAAACTTTGATAATCTCATCCATTCAATCACAATGCACCACACTTAACTACCTTGAAAGCATTCTTAACACAATACACATCCTTGCAGTCACTAAAAATATAATCTATCAAAAAGCTTACTGCATCACCACAAACAATGAAACATTAGATTTTATGGGACACCCAAGCCTTGATAGTCTTGGGATGTCCATTAGCGTCCATAATCATCACATCAATGAGTTTATGATATTTTAAAAAGTCACTTGATTTCATTGATGTGTTGTTTGTGGATTTTTGTTTCCAAACCTGCTTAGTTTTGGATAATTTGTTTTCAACAATGTTGTGTTGTTGAACTTGGGTTCTACTAGGCACAACTTTGTTTACTCTGGCCATAGGTTTAGGTGAAGAGGATGCATAACTAGATAAAGGCGAATGTGAACTACGCATTGACAATGATTTTGAACAAGAACTTCTATATGAATAAGTTCTTGGCATTCTTCTACCAAACCTGTCTAGGGCTATCAACTTACAATCCCTAATAACATGTCCTTGTTGTCCACAACAAAAACAAGAACGTCTATCCACAATAGATTTATTCCAGTGAGTTCCTTCAAATCGTTTTGGAGGAGGATAATACACTGAAGGCCTATTAATAGGAACATTTGTTGAACATGCACTCTTAGGTGAGCATGTTGAAGTAGATGTTCCTAAGGTTGAGCTAGTTGACTTTGAATATTTATTATTTTCATATTTATCAACTACTTTATCTTTCTTGAGATTCTTCACAGATGACCGTGAATTATCCGAAGATTTAGATTTTGAATCCCTTTTAACATGTTGAACTTTTGAGGATTCAGTGTAAACCTTTGCTTTTCTTTTGCATTTAAAAAAATCATCATTTTCAGTTGCAAGAATGAAATTTTCAGGTTTGACATTTAATTTCTCAACCTTAATGGTAGACACTTCAGGTATATCATCTACCTCAATAACCTCATCAACCTTAGTGATAGAATCATTAACTGAGGAATTAACAGGTTTTGTGTCTTCTTTGGAAGAAGAAGGCACAAAGTCTTTGATGGAATCCTTTGATGGCATTGGCAGATAGTCATTAGGAGGTGGTACATGGTGATAACCAAGACCAGCTTTGCTTTTGGTATCTGTCCTTTGCGATTGAAGAATTTCATCAAATACCATAGAGGATGTAGAAAAGTTTGAAAGTTTTCGTTGTAAACAAAGAACTTCTGCCTGTGAGTCAGCAAGTTGTTTCTTCACAAGAGTAAGCATATTAACATAACTACCTATCTCATCTTGCTGACAAAAAATTTTGGCTTTCAGTTCTTTCTTTTCTTCAAAAATGGCTTTCAACTTTTTTTCACATGCCTTATCATTTTCTCTTAACAAATCATTACTTTCTTTTAGTTGTTCTATGTTAGAGTTAAGGCGTTCATTATCCTCTCTATACCTTTTAATCGTACCAGTTAAATTAATACATGAAGCACATGAGGATGGTTCATAATCAACCTGATTATCCGAAGCTTTGATTTCAACTTCTTCCTTCATTTCTTCTTCTAGGTTTGTCATTCTCATCTTAGTATTACTTCCGAAACTTACTTGAAGATTTTGCCACAAATTGAATGAAGTATCTTGATTTTTGTAACATGAGGCTTCATCCCTTGGTAAACACTCCAATATTGCCTCAAATGTCTTCTTTTCCAAATTAAAATTTGCACGTTCTGTGGTAGACATTTGGTTTACCATTTTGAAAGATGTACCTCCGGCTATTCTAGGTTTCTCATACGGATTTGCAATGAATATCCATAAATTTGCATCATACAGCGTAAGCAACACTTCAACCACAGCTCTCCAACGATCAAAGTCCTTATGAAATAAGGATTTCAACTTTCCTCTCAAGGTTGTATTTAAGAAATCCATATTTGAATTTAGCGACACACAAAAAAGTTTTTTTTTTTTTTTTTTTTTTTTTTTTTTTTTTTTTTATTATGGGACACAAGGCTTGTGTCGCAGGTCTTGTGTCGCAGGGCTTGTGTCGCAGGTCTTGTGTCGCAGGGCTTGTGTCGCAAAGCTTGTGTCGCTAAGATTGTGTCGCAAGATTATGTGACACAAGGGTTGTGTCGCAAGATTATGGGACACAAGGGTTGTGTCGCAAGATTATGAGACACAAGGGTTGTGTCGCAAGCTTATGTCGCAAAACGGCGCTGATCAGCTCCAAAAACCCCAAAAACGAAAAATTTCGAAACCCTAATGAATTTTGAACGAAAAACAACGAACAAACCCAGAAAAACTCTTCAAAAAACACAATCTTCAACCAAAATAACCCAAAAACAAAGATTACACAATTCAACCTTCGCGAATCAAACCGAAAACGTTCAAAAACACGATCTGAAACCGTTGAATAACTTATTCACGGCTCTGATACCAATTGTAGGAACCCTTTTGCTGGACCTAATCAGATCGTATGACTCAATCAGAAGGGCGGAATCCAACTAATCGAGTATTGAACGTATATTGAATCACAAGCACAGTTTCTCTAACGTTTTGTATATATGAACAATTGAAGAATAAGCTTTACAATCTCTCTCTCTCTCTCTCTCTCTCTCTCTGTCTCTCTCTCTCTCTTTAGGGTTTGATCCACGTAAAAATGAAATCTGACTTCACTATTTATAGACATACTGGACCCTGCGACACAAGCCTTGTGTCGCAGGCCAAGCCCACTGCGACATAGGCATTATGTCGCTATTGCGACATAAGCTCTGTGTCGCATGACCAATATTCTATGTATATTCTATAATTACATTTCATTCACTGACTTGAATATACACATTAATCACATCACATAGTAAGACTAATTGACTTTGACAAATACGAACATTGACCAACTGACTGACACACAGAAATGCACCAACACCTAATATAGAAGATGTTAAGAATAGAAATGAAAAAGGTAAACAAACCGAATTGGAACACCAAGCGATTCTCAAGGCTCAAAAGAAAGCCTGGGAGAAGCGTTCGTGCTTCACATGTCATCAAAAAGGACATGTAGCAAGTGTGTGTCCATATAAGAAATCTAAAGTTTCGATAAATGATAGTCCAAGGAGCAGTTCTCCTGAAACAGGAAGCTCAAGTGAAAAATCATTTCGGTCGAAACCTTCAAAAAGTATTAATAGCCCCAACGAAAGTTTTTCTAACCAGGGTTGTAGTAATAAGAATTCACATAACTCGAATTCTAACTATAAATCTAGGGTTAGATATTCTTCAAACCTAAGGCCGGTCAATCAGAGACTTTTTCAAAAATCTCCGGATAGAAGGGCTAGTGGTAGTTCCTCCCATTCTCCAACAACTGAGAATTCCAGAGTATCCAAGTCACCTGAAAGGCGAGACGGATATCTGAAGGAATTTACTTTTGTTGATGAAACACTTTGGATTCTTCTTCACAGCGAGTAACATCAAATTTCCGTTCAATATCCCTTAACCAGTTTAAAGTTACAGATGGATTTGTACTACCTCTAAACTCCGGTGGTTTACTTGCCATGAACGTCTTGAATGAACACTGTTTATTTGACTGAAAGGTAGGAATATTACTGTTGGTGCACGTTTGGTGACAACAGCTTCTAGTTTGTAATAGTTAGGTTTAGAAGTCATTTTGTTAATCATTGTAATCGTTAACTTAAGTTTTGTCTGTGTATTTTGTAGATTCGTACGAACTTGTAGGTTCGTACGAACTTAGAGTAGGTACGAACTTGTAGGTTCGTACGAACTTAGATGTTCGTACGAACTTGGTAGGTTCGTACGAACTTAGAAGTAGCTAAGTTCGTACGAACTTAGTTGCCTATAAATACACAAGTCCGAAAAAGTGGTTAAAGAGGAGTTTAGGAACTGGGTTTTTCCAGCTAGGTTCGAATACTCTGTGTAACTTCGAATGTAACCTCGTTTACATTAAATAAAAGTGATATTTGTACTCGTTTGTAATCGTTTTGTTTATGTAAGGATTCCGCACTCGTATAAACGTTATTACCCCGTAGATTCAAGCCCGGAGGGGACTTTCAATTACCAAACACAGGTATCTGTTGCTGAGAACGTTGCTGAGATGAGGCAGTTTCAGTTTGCCTTTTAAATTCTCTAAGATTAATCAATTCATCTTCTAGTTGAAAAAGATAATTATCTCTATTCGATTCTTCATGAGCAGGAATAGAAGTACCCTCATGATCATGTCTCTCATTATGAATATCTGAAGGAGGAACATCGATCCTAGAGGCATTGTTAGGGTTGGTGGTCGGTTGCTCGTTATCTGCCATATCTGTTTTCACAACAACAACTCAAAACTTGTTAATCGTTAGTACCTATCTACTAATCGATTCATAACCAATGCTAAATCCCATACCCAGAAATGTTTGACAAAATGCGTAACAGATTTGGGATTGAACACTTACCAATGTACAATTCACCCAAATCTATGCTCTGATACCAACTTATAACACCCCTCTTTCTACATAAGAATATTATATTGATAAACACGGAAGCATGAATTTAAAATACATTAAACAGTTTACAATTCCCAAAAATACACTAATTTCAATCTTTTTAAACTACAAAAGTCGGGGTATTATAAAAATTCTGCAAACAAGGTTTATTACAAAAACCATATCAGAGTCCTCAAGCGCAGTCAAACATTCCTTGATCAACCATTCACCTCCTGCACCCACAATAAACAAAACATATCCTGCAGGAAGTAAAATGAGGGGTTAGCACGAAGCTAAGTGAATAGATTCATCACACTCCATTCAACTTAGCATAACTAGCTAATTACACCAATAAAACGTAAACACACATAATTCAATGAGGATCGGTGGCTCTGGGGATATCATAATACCCGGGGATTCCTCCAAGAACACTTACCGTCAATCCGTATGGCCAATACAGAATAGACCGATAACTACTGGTTATTAAACACATACACAGGTCTCAAACACAACAAATGAATCAAAACCTGTGTAAAACACATAATAACCAGAAGTCCAACTACACGTTGACCTCAATAACATAGTACACATAGTTCACATATCACGTAGATCAATAATCAATAACCAAGACTAAACAGTCTAATACACATCTACGTTTACTTGTTGTAACCAAATAGTTACAACCAAATCAAATGATGAGTTCCGAATCCACTCACCGATACCTCTGACGTCTCCACACTCAGGATTCTAATATCACTGAGTCTTACGTTGATCTGAAACAGAAAATCATACACAAGTCAGAAGTTCGTTCCATAAACATCATTATAGCCTATTTATCAAATCAGGTAATCCCTGAAGTCTAGACAAACAAAAGTTCAATCAGAAATAAACTCCGAAAAAGTCCGCAATGCCGCTTAAAACTGAAAAATGCCATTTTCAGGTCCTAGATGACCCCGGATGGCCAAAAACTGCCTAGGCTATTAGAATATAGCCTTGATTGCTAGGTCGTTTCTAATTGACTATGCGAATTTCAACTAAATCTGAGTTAGTGATATTTTCACAAAACCGCGTCTCAAAAACACTGTGTCGCAATACTCAAAATGGCCGCCTTTAGCGACATAACCACTGTGTCGCATAACATTCAAGCAACACAACCTGCGACACAAGCCTTGTGTCGCAATGATGAACAGCCCAGTTCCCAGATTCAAAATTCACAAATTCAAACATGTAATAATCAAATTAACCTATTCCAATCGGTGTAATTCACTTATAAACAATAACAACACATAATAATCAAACCCTTACCTCGAAATCACGGATTAAAAGCTTCAATTAAGTGATTTAAAGCCAAATCTTACTTTCTCTCTAAATTCTCTCACTAGAAACGATTTTAAGAGTGTGGAAATGTTTGGAAATCGTCTGGAAGTAGTTGGGCGGTGTATATATATATTAATCACACAATTACACTTAAGCTCCTTAATTAATTTCAGTTCAGCCCGTTTTGCGACACAGTCCTGCGACACAACCCTTGTGTCGCACAGACACCACCTGCGACACAACCCTTGTGTCGCAGAAAATCAAAAATTTACAAATTTTAAATCTACTAATATTTTACAATAAAACACATATTATTAAATAGTTCTAAAACAATTAAAATAATAGAAATTACCAAAACGAAAGAGAGGCTGTTACAAAATCCATGTATTTACATGAAATAAACATAAAGAAAGTATGAAATGGAAGCTAGGAATGGTGATTCTACTACCTTAAGAGATGTGTTTTAATGGAAGAACACCTTTGAGATGATGATCTTTGGATGAATATTTTCTGGAGTTTAGTGTGTGAAAAGAGAGGTTTTGTGTGTGTTTTTCTTGAGAGAATAGAGATGAAATGATGGAAAGAAAGAGTGTGAAAATGGTGAAGGCTTTGCATGGAATCTTAACATTGTGAGTGGAGTTTTGTAAGAAAAAGAGATGATTTGAGTGGGGGAAGGGGAGGTCCGGTTTTGGCATGGTAAATTGGAGTTTTTATTTTCTTTTTTTGATAAAATATAATATGTATTAGTTGTGGTATTTATTTGTATTAAAATCTCACAAGTCTTGCACATTTCAAAGCTTTAAATTGTGTTGTTTTTATGCTTAATATAAGGGTTATAAAAATTGATGTTCTAAATTTCTAAAATACTTCAAATTGTATTTTATATTGTTTATAATGGATATTCAAGTATTAGTTTGTCGGATTCGAGTTTTGTTTATTCGATTCGTATCGCGTTTGCCGAGCTACGAAATTTCGGCAAATTTTCGATTTTTGTGTTGTTTTTGTTGGTTAAAGTGTGAGTCATAAAACTTTATTTTATAAGTTTATAAAATTTATCAAAATGTATTTGATTCGATCACGATTGACATTCCCGAGTTAATAAACCGATTTCCAGTCGTGTTATCGAGTTACGGAATTTCCAGTTAAATTTCAATTTTTGTGATATGATAAATATTTTGTGATGACTTATGAAATCTAATTTCATTTGTTTTCTTTGGCACTTTGTAACCTAATTTAATGTTCCTCACGGTCTTAAAGTTCGCTAAGCAATCTTCTAAGACATTACGCGATTTCGGTAACTTATGGTTTCGGTACTTAAGGAGTCGTAACCTAGACTTTTCACTAGGATTTGAGAGTGATGTAAACGTAATTAAAAGTACTAGGAATTTAAGTGCGGTTTTGACATGAGATTTTTTACGGTTCTCACAATTATTATGTATTCAAGTAATGTAGTAGAATAGTAATGATAGTTTCTTATGAACGAACGATGACAATTTAACTAACCGCTAGACAAGATTGTCCCAACTTGTTCCGGTGGGTTAAAGCCTGTTCGTGTTATTGTTTATTCAATAACTCATGTCATCGATACAGACGTCTCTAACGACTAAGAATGAGGAACAAGATTCGAGGATAATTGTCACGATAAATTGGTTATTGCATTTGGGAGAACTTCCGGTGCTAAATAACACTTCTTATCTACCATCCAAGTGACATGCCTTTATCTGATTATGGATAACTTCGTGTCAGATAAGTGATAGGATCGTAGAAACAACTCATCCAGAAGTAAAGACTCATCATTACTAAAGGCATAAGAACATAATTACCATAACCAAGACACTATACTAAATCATGGCAAACCACGTCTTCCCTATCCTTAGTGGTTCCATATATGCTACCTAGGTTATTTTATTCACTGCTTTAAGTAGTTTAATACATACATAAAAACCAAAAATATCTATCCAACTATCAAAACCTTATCTTGAGTACTGAATTATCTAAATAAGTTCCGTTTTAAATTCGACCGTCATAGAACGACACATGAGTCATACTTATCACTTACTCACCTTAGTTACTATCTAGTAAGTAATTCAGGATACCCTTCACTATAAACATAAAACACTTCACCAAACGCGCATTATTCGGTCACCGTCCGACACCCACAACTGACGATGACCACGTTGTGACAAACCGACCGTTCGATATGCTATCAGACCCCATCAACGTTTAATGCACTGTCACATCAGTATACTATATTTTTACACAAACTACTCATTTATTAACAGGGAAACTAAATTTTTTTTCCTATTTTTAAAGGTATAAAAAAATTTGCCCTAACAAAATAAATTTCCAAAATAACCCTTCCGGTCACATATTGCAAGGTGCAATTTGCGACTCGTTTGTTGCGATTTGCGTACATGAACATTTTATCAAGATCGATCCGTACGCACATCAAAAGTCGTAAATTTACGACTCGTGTTTTGCTATTTGCGAACAGAGACATTGATCGGGTTACGTGTCAGGTTCCGGGTCGGGTTGAGCATCGTTTAAAACAAAACAAAAACACAAAGTTTTTGAACCCCATTTGAAACCCAAATCGCAAACCTTTCCACCATTTCGGCCACCTTTAACCGCCGCCCCTCAAATCACAACCTTTCCACCGCCAACATTACCACCACCTTCAACCATGTATTAGGAGCGCAAGCTGCAAGGTCAAGAGTAAACGGTTAATTCACGTGTTTTCACTCAATTAAGGGTTAAAAATGGACAATTATAAGGTACATACACATTTAAAGTTGAAATCTAAGTATTAATTTTGTATTTTGTGTGAGGCACTTTATTGAACACTTGGTGCGCATGTGGGGGTTTTTTGGCATGTAATTGTTATGTATGTATGCTAGTATTTGATATATATGTATTGTTGATGTGGATTTGAACATTAAAACATTAGTTTCTTGTTAAGAAACGAGCAAAAATTTAATTGCCGAAAAAATGTGTAGTGACCGAGATCGTTCTCATCTCATAAGTTCTTAGCCAAGACCGAGAATTTGTGCTCGTTGACCGAGAATGAGATGCAAGTTTTACTTCATGACCGAGAACTTGCGGGTCGTGAATCAAAACATTCGGTCATCACCGAGAATTTTCTGGTCGCGAGCCACAGATTTCGGCCACGACCGAGAACTTGCGGCTCGTGGCTGAGAATGATCATGGTCACTACCCATTTGACATGCTTTAACTAGTTTTAACCATATGACCATTTTGACTTTTTGTTGACCCAGTTTGACTTTATTTGACTTGAATTGACTTTGTTTAACTTGTCTTGACTATGCGGACTTTTGTTGACTAGTTTTGACTTTTGTTGAATATTGTTGTCGACTTTTGACCTCTTTTAACTGATTTGACCTTTTCAATTGTGTTGAGTTTGTGTAATTATGTTGACATTGTTTGAGCCGCTTTGACTAAATTTGACCTAGTTCGACCTACTTTGACCAGTTTAAACAATTTTGAATTTTGGTTGAGCCAATTTGACTTTATTTGACTTGTATTCACTTTGTTTGACTTGTCTTGACTATGTGGACTTATGTTGACTACTTTTGACTTTTCTTTAATATTGTTGACCGTTGTTGACATAATTTTACTTATATTTACTTCCTATGATCATTTTCACTGGGGTTGAGTTTGTAGACTTATGTTGACATAAGTTGATCTTATTTAACTGTGTTTGGCTGTTTAAGATTTTTGAGGACTTTTGTTAACTAGATTTGACTTTTTGATATATTGTTAACTGTCGTTGATAAGTTTTAACTATGTTTGATTATAGTAGACTATTATGGACATTTTTTTTTTCTTTTATTCAACATGTTTGATTGTTTTGTACTAATAGTGTAATTGAAGAATTTTCAAGGGGGGGGGGGGGTGTTTGAAGCTTCGTTGACAATGAAGAACCATATGAATATTAGTAAGAAGATTAACACGTTGCTGACACATGATCAAAAGAAAATCTTGAAATAATGATGAGTTGAATAACTAAAATAATGGTGGTTTGTAAGTTTGTCATAAAGGAAATTTCATTTTTTTTAAAATTTAAATAAAATTAATAAGTATTTTGCTTTTTCATCGCATAATGATATCAACAAAGACCATCGGCCGCTAAGGACGTTGAAGCTGATTGAAATTGAGGCAGACTATCCATGGTGGATTGATAGTTGTCATTTCTTTTACGAGCATATAGGCGACGATGATGTCGAGAGGTCTATGAATAAAGAGACGCTTACAAAGAAGCCGTGAAAAAGTCAAAGGGTCATGATTGCTCTCTATTCCCACATCATCCCGTCACGAGCTAGATGATTATTTTGATCTTCCATCACCGTACTACGAGCAACCCATTCATCATACCCCAAGTACAGAGTTAGTGTTCTTATTTTTCTAATTATATAAAAATGTTATTTTGAGAATAACACTCTATGATTACATATATTATACATCTCTTTATAAAAGACAAAATGCCACTTTTTGTATAATAATAAAGAAAAAAAATACTTACATACGATTAACGGCGTCAGTGGCCGTTTTTAGAAAGAGATACGCCCAATAGACGGAGTTAGAATGTATACGTGTCATAGATAAATAAAAACTAAAATACCCACCAAAGGAGCTTTATTGACCGTCTTCTCTGATTCAAACAAAACACTCTTAGAGTTTTAGACGATCATCTTCAACATCTTCTTGAAGAACAAACTGACACTCATTATTATAATCAATATAAAGGTTGATTTGGTCATAATTCTGAACCCCCTTTTCCCTCAACACCCCCACATTCACTCATCCACCCAAGTTATGATTTTTCTTTCAACAACCCCTTGAAAACCCTATCCCGCCATTTTCAAGAAACAAATTAAAATGGCGTCAATCAGCAGCGGTTTCTTCCTCATTCTCACGTTGATCACTCTAAGTTTGAATACTACGCTAGCCCAATCCGATCATCAAAGCAATCGTAAGTAAATTCTCTTCAAGTTCTGTTCTTTAATTGATTTTATTTTCTTGAATCATTAAAAACTAATCATTTTCTTAAAATGTTTTCCAACAGGCACGGCTTACATGGAATTCGTAGTTAACGCAACGCAACTTCCGTTACATGACACGTATGATTACATAATAGTGGGTGGTGGTACCGCCGGTTGCCCACTTGCTGCCACATTATCAAAAAACTATCGAGTCTTGCTTCTTGAAAGAGGTGGTGTTCCTTTTACAAACCCTAACGTCATGACTCGTGAAGGTTTCCTTCCTGTACTCACTCACTTTGACCAATTTGACTCACCTGCACAAACATTCACTTCAGAAGATGGTGTCCCTAACGCCCGTGGTCGTGTTCTTGGTGGCAGTAGCGCCATTAATGCCGGTTTTTACAGTCGAGCGGATGAAGATTTCTATAGAAGATCTGGTATTAATTTCGATTCCCATGTGGTCCAGCGTTCTTACGAATGGGTTGAGAAAGCGATTGTGTTTCAACCCGAGTTACAGACATGGCAAACTGCGGTTCGTGATGGGTTGTTGGAAGTTGGTGTGGAGCCTTTTAACGGTTTTACGTTTAATCATACTCTTGGTACCAAGATAGGTGGGTCCACATTTGATAGCACTGGTCGTAGACATAGTGCTGCTGATCTTTTAAATTTGGCTACTGCAGCGAATATCAAAGTGGGTATCTATGCTAGCGTTGATCGGGTTTTATTCTCTCCTTCGTATTCATTGACGTCTAGACAGACTGCTATTGGAGTTGTGTTTCATGATCTGCTTGGTGGATATCATCATGCTATGTTAAAGGATGATGGTGAGGTCATTTTATGTGCTGGTGCGATTGGGACACCGCAGTTGCTTCTGTTGAGTGGTATTGGCCCACGACCTTATCTTTCTTCTTGGGGGATACCTGTGGTACGTCACTCGCCATATGTTGGGAATTATATGTATGATAACCCTAGGAATGGTATATCCATTGTGTCTCCAGTTCCATTGGAGCATTCTCTTATACAGGTGGTGGGGATAACGGATTCGGGTGCTTATCTTGAAGCAGCCTCTAATGTGCTTCCTTTTTCATCGCCTGCCTACTCGGTTTTTCTCAGGCCGTCGTCTTCTCCCTTGTATCTTACTGTTGCTAGCATTATGGAGAAGATTATCGGGCCACACTCTTCTGGGACGCTTCGATTGGCATCTACAGATGTGAGAACCAACCCCATTGTGCGATTCAATTACTTCAGTAACCCACTGGATCTGGAGAGATGTGTGAATGGGACCAGAAAGATCGGAGACTTACTTAGAAGCCGACCAATGGATGATTTCAAGTTCTGGGAATGGTCCGGAACGGACTTCAGATTTGTGGGTCCCGCCTTGCCCGTTGACCAGTCGAATAATATCCTGATGGGGGAGTTCTGTCGACGAACAGTGAGCACAATATGGCATTACCATGGAGGTTGTGTTGTGGGGAGAGTTGTGGATCACAATTTGAAGGTTGTTGGTGTTCATTCTCTTCGTGTGGTCGATGGTTCTACTTTTACTGTCTCACCAGGGACCAATCCACAGGCTACTCTTTTGATGCTTGGCAGGTAATTACCAATTTTGTTCTAATAATCGTGTTGTCATTTTTGTCATATGAGTTCGCATTCACTTCATTGTTTGTGTAACAATATAATTATCGGCACTTACTGCAGGTACATGGGGATGCAGATTTTGAGAGATAGAATGGGCAAGTCAAGCGCTTGAATTCTCTTGTTTACTTGTTACTGGTGATGTTTCTGCAATGTATAGATTGTAGGTCCGTTGTATAAATATACACTACTAAACTTGTGTTGATTCATTCTTTGAAGAGCTATTGGTTATAAATTGTTGTATGTCTGTTAATCTCTTGGCCTTTGCTAATTTAGATGTAATTCATACATACTGAATGCATCAGAGTCAGGGTCCTAGGCCTAGCAATGCAATGTATTGTTTTCAGATTCTCCCTGTCAGTGGCTTGAGGCAGGTTCAAGGTTCTGCAAACCACCCATGTATAGTTAGTTGTATGAGGTTAATGTTTTTTGTCTTTGTGATTGTTCTCCCAGTCTTTTTGTCACAAACTATCCAAGGAATTGTATTGAACGCACCAAATCAAGCTACAATGGGGACAAACCCTTTTTGCAGGCTCTCTGATGTGCTCTAAGCCACTCAGTGGTTTTGCTTCGTTTTTTTGAGACTGGTTCAACTTAGACTTGGCCTATCGGCTAACATCGTAGACATATTATATATGATAGGGTCACATGTTAGTGTTTTGAGTCTCCTCTTGAATAGGCATAACTAAGTGTTTATCAGTCATGGTTGGAATTTGTTGACTTGAGTAGTTGAGTTACTGTAGAAGCTTAGTGCCTTCCATTCTTCCAATATAGATATGGATCTAATAACACTTTGTCATGACTTCATGTCTTCATGTAGGGCTTAATACTTCCTTCTGATCAGGCCTGCTCTATTTTGGGCTTCATGGAGTGGTTTAATTGAAATTGGAATTTAATTTCTAAAGCTTTTAGTTGATGTGATACATTTATGAGTTAAAGAATTTTGACGTTATTCTGATATAGACAGTAGCATGCATATTTGAGGTGCTGATAGGCTGCTCTATAGGAGTAGTTTGATTAATAGGGCTAAACCCTTACTTTTTGGGTGATAATGTGGTTTCATTTATTTGGTATTTTGGTTTGTCTGATTGTTTGTACAGTACTATAGTGTCCAATGCAATGTATATTTAGATGAAAGAAAGTTTATTACATGAGATTGGGCCATTGGAGATCATTGTTGGGTTTCGTGGGTCATTAATGAGTTTGTTTTGTTAAGGGAGATGTTAATCATATCGTTAGTTTTTGACTTGTGATATTATTTTTTCTTTTTATGATGTTGATTTTGTGAGTGTATTTGGTTTTTGTCTTCAATTTTTTTTATTTTTTATTTTTATTTATTATTTTATTTTTTGTGTCTTTTCTTTATTTTGTATTTAATTGATCAATCTCATCAAAATTCAAAGAACATATCGATTTAACAAAAGCAAAATGTCAAGTACATAAAAATTGTATTATATTGTAACTAAATATTTAGAATGTAACTAAGGATCATGTCTTCTAGTTAGTTGGACCAAATTAAATAGTAATATAAATTTGGTTATAAAAGTGGGAAAATAATCTTTAACCTTAAACACTTTGTTACTCATTTTCTTTAGCTTACAATTACTATGTCCCTTTCATACCAATTTTAGTAAGAATAATATTTATTTACATAACAAAAACAAGAATAAATGATATCTTCAACAGAGTATTTATCATTTTGCTACAACTTTCAAACTTATATTTTACTACAACTTCCAAACTTCTATACAAGTACTTCATCATCTTTATTTGAGATATTTCTAACATGCTAGTAGTAAATAGAATACAAACACTAAACATAACTAGTTGACGTGAACACTTTGAAAATTTGTCAAAATTTCTGACACCCATCAAACAAATACTATCACATACAAAAGGATCACATACAATACAAAATGGCAGCACATACTACACCATAATATGCTTTTAATCATTTTTAGCCTTTTCTTCCTACGTATAAAAATAAAATATCTTCTTTCCAAGTCAAAATATTATTTATGTATGCAAATATTATTTTAAAAGTTAGACTTTAGTCCACCATTAACATGAGTATAATTGTAACCCTCTTAAATTTTTTGATCTCATTTGAAGCTTAAATATCTTAAAGACTATTATTAAAGCAAATAATTTTTTAAATTTTGAGAATGTGAGGTTTAGAGAGAGAAAGTAAATAGGGGTGTACTTTTATGATTCTTTTATGAAGGATGAAGACAATCTTATCTTAAAGACTATTATTAAAGCAAATAATTTTTTAAATTTTGAGAATGTGAGGTTTAGAGAGAGAAAGTAAACAGGGGTGTACTTGTATGATTCTTTTATGAAGGATGAAGACAATCTTATTTGTCATTTTGTATGTGCAATATTTTTTATGTCACTCATATATATTTCAACTCTATACTTTTGTAATTTTCAAATTACATGAAAGGATGAGTTGATCTTAAAAAGAAATGTCCAAGTATAAGTGATATAGATAACTCTAAAAGATCCCAGAAAAATAAACAAAGGACATGTATTTATTCAATATATATTTACTTGTAAAATTGTATAAGTATAAGTCTTTTGTATGCTGACATGTGTTAAAGTTTCTTGATCATCAAATAAAGGGAAATTGTTAAGGCATGATCCTTTTTCGTTGATTTTATGATGATAATAACTTATTTCTAACACTAAAGTAATCTTATGAACAACCAACATAAGGATCTTAAAGTTTAGTGCGGACAACTTGTGAGCTGGGTCCAAAGGGTTCTAGTGTATGTTCACCCAACACAGAAAAGTTAACCCTTGGACATCTTTTATGTTTCATCTTCATAAAAGCTATTTCCTATGCTAAATATGCTTCAAAATTCAAGATAGAGTTATATGTAATGATTGAAGGCACAACAATGGGATTGAAGTCTACTTAAAGCCAGCACAGAGAATGAAGAACATCATACTTGTTGCAGATTCAAGTTGATGATTCATCAACACTTTGGAACATTGATTCCTATCCGAATGGTATCTTTAGAGGTTGTACAAATATATACACCTACTAAACATGGCCGTTTACGTATAGGATGTTCCCGTATCAATGCCAACCAATAAAACAAATATATGTAGTGTACTTTATGACATTTATGCAGACAACAGACAGCAGATATAGTCATGTAGTAGATGTCAGAACACAAAAATTGGCATGTCCAGAATTCTCCAATGAAGATGAAGACACCTGGCAGATTCTAATTGGTTGAAGAGGTTACAAGGAAGATGCATGCTCAACTATAAATACTAAACTTAAAAAGAGGTCATGTGTGTAAATCGGGAGTGAAATAATAGAGCAATAGTATTAATAGAATAACATTCTTTGTAACCCGCTTTGAGTTTATTCTCAGTTGATAACAAATGTTAAATCTACATACCAGCTTTGAGTTTGTTCTTAGTTGATAACAAATGTTAAATCTGCATTCAATTAAGTTAGTTATTCCACAACTCACTTGTAATCCTTTGATTTATTCAAATAAAAGAATTATACTAAAAATTACTATATGTTCTTATTATAACCTGCAAGTTAATATATATTCACTATAGAGTTAAAATCAAAGAAATTGTATTCACATCCCCCTCTACAACTAACTCCCGTTGTTAGTTTAGGACCAACAAAAGTGTTTTAGGAAATTAGCCCATTTTTATGAACAAATAATGCTAGAGAAAACAATTTATAGAAGTTGGTTTCATGTTGTTAATGGTATCTTAATAGGCTTAGTGTCTTTTATCTTTGTGTTGATGTTTTGTTAAGTACATTATGTATCAAGTCAGTTAAATGCTTCGTTTATATCCTACAGTAAGAAGATGATTTGAGATTTTTATTTTGTATTATCTTATGGGTATGATCATACAAACTTTTACTTAATTTTTCATCGGTAAAAAACTATCAACAAATCAACTTCTCTTGCATAATGTCGGGTATACTTACATGTTTTTTGTGATTATTTTATATCGTATAATAATGATTTTATAATTAAATTGTCTTGCTGCCATGAATAAGTTTTATGTCATTAGCTTGATGTCTATGTCTATTTATTTAAGCAAGTCAATAATTTGTTTTTTCTAACTTATTTTTTTATGACCTATTTACAATATAATGATTAAACTAGCCCCTTATATATATATATATATATATATATTTTATTATTATAGTTTTTTAAAAATTGCTAACAACCTTTAACGAATATATGAGAATGTTTGATAGCCATATGTCTATATGAAAACCACAAGAGCGGTGGTGATACATGAGACGTCTAACCGAAACTCTTTTGCAACTTTTATGGGTGATAATCTGGCTAACCCGATAACTCTACAACTAATGGTGTTAAGACGACTATACTACTTAATAATAGTTGATTTTGAGATATGAGACAATCGCATGAATAAAATAGAATGTTACTATCCAATGGTATAATTTGTGAATCTTATATCATAATAAAATAATATCGAGGGCGCAATGCATGATATATTTACGAGTTTTATCTCAAAAAAATTAGTTTATTAATGTCATGCTTATCATAAAGACTTAAATAACCCGTGTGTGTATATACGGATTTAAAATCTAACACATGTTTAAAAGCTAGTATATATATATATATATCAATTAAAGTAAAGAAAGATGAAGGATAACAATAATTTAGTCATCGTAGTTGAACGAGGAACTGAATGCGCAACTATTTTTGTATTTGTGAACTGTCAATACAAAACATAAAATGTAAATATTAACTGACTCTGGTAACTCTATTATAATTAAATTATAAAATGAATGGGTGGGGCCAAGTCAATTGTAGCGGGTTAGTTAAGGCGTCACTTCTTTGTTT
The DNA here is from genome assembly GCA_963921325.1 of Logfia minima. Classification (NCBI taxonomy): domain Eukaryota; kingdom Viridiplantae; phylum Streptophyta; class Magnoliopsida; order Asterales; family Asteraceae; genus Logfia; species Logfia minima. The sequence continues at coordinate 104,364 of OY992771.1, read as the reverse complement.
GCCGCTATATATTTTGTTCATTAATGAATACGCATCTGTTTGGTTGCATTACAAAAGGTTAATTATTTTTCTTGCTAGCAGGTGACATGGTAACGACAACAACATGGGCAAACATAAAACGACCGTTGAATACGTCATAAATTGTTTAATTATTTTTCATGAAAATGAATATTGGCGCGTGGTAAACAAAAGGAATTAAAGATTGGAGAAATAATCGTTTAGAATTATAGCTCATTTTCCTCCTTAGACGGTGTAAAGGTAGTGGTATAGCCAATGCGTTTCACATGTGATTATTATCTAACACTAACAAATATATTCTAAAGAAAACAGAGACCTCATTATTATTTAATTAATTTTATATTTTATTGGGGATAAGATCCAAAAATGGATGGGCTTTTTGTTAATAGCCATAGGATTTGAGCATATGCACTTTGGTTCATATCAGGAGGGAAGTGTCTGAAAAGGTTAAAAGTTGAAACTTTATCATATATTATTAAGACAACAAAAGGAAAAAAACAGACCGACAGACAGATGGAAAGACCGTAGACCTAAACAAATACTTGTAGTTGATTGCGGGTATTTTTTATCTATGAAAATGCGATGCCAGCCACTTATGAACGGAAACCCCAATCACTTTTCCTGATATAGCATTTCTTGTGCATATATTCCATTCCATATAGTATTTGGGTTGACAATAATCATGGCATTTTAAAGCGAAAAAGAGGTGATGTGGGCGAAGAAACATATAAAATAAAAAATGAGATGATGATGATGATTGATGATGATGATGATGATGATTTTGGGTGACTTGACTGGGATTCCATGAAACCTCAAAACCAATTCAACAACAAAAAAACATCATTTCTTTTCTTTCTGAATTCTGAGTTGAAAGTTGAAACCAACCAACCAACTCCCTCATACCATACCATTCTAGTTCAGTAATAATACTAGTAGTAGTACTGTAAAAGATTAAATATCATAAACCATTTTGCTATGATATGCAATATCCATAACCATCTCATCTTTATGACAGACAGCCTGATTTGCTAAAATTGAATTAATCACTTAATTCATAAATCATCTTCATCTCTCTAAAATAGCCACACACACACCTACCCCTTTCTTTGTATTCTTATTGTAATCATTCACTGAGGAGGAGGACAAGGATGATTAAGATTGATTTCATTAACTTGTTGTCAATTGCTGCTTGTTTTTTCTACTCTGTATCTGGTTTGAGCTCTGATGGTCAAACATTATTATCACTCTCAACCCACTGGATTTCAACTTCTTCTCTTATCTCCACCTGGAATGCTTCTGATCCCAATCCGTGTTCGTGGGCCGGTGTTCTCTGTGATCCTAACAACAACAACCTAGTAGTCTCTCTTGACTTATCAGGTTATCGAATTTCTGGTCAACTAGGTCCAGAAATATCCTGGTTAGCTCACCTAAAATCATTGAATTTAAGTTCTAACTACATCTCAGGACCAATTCCTTCACAGATAGGTAACTGCAGTCTTCTTCAACACTTGGACCTGTCCCTCAACTTTCTTGATGGTAACATTCCAGACAGCCTTGGTAACTTGTTAAGCTTGAAATATTTGAGCCTTTTTAATAACTCACTCAATGCTTCCATTCCAGAAACCATCTTTCACATTCCCACTTTAGAGATTCTTCTCCTAAGCTTTAACAAGCTGAACGGTTTCATTCCATCAAACTTGGGAAATGCCACTATGCTCCAACAATTGTATATTGATAATAATCAGTTTACCGGATCCTTGCCTGATAGCCTTAATAATCTTGCTAATCTTGTTTATTTAGATGCTCATAACACTGGTCTAGAGGGTAGAATTCCTTTGGGTGGTAATAATGGTGGTTGCAAAAATTTGATCTATTTAGATTTGTCTTTCAACCAATTCATCAGTCTTCCACCTGAGTTGGGAAACTGTAGTAAACTGGAACAATTTGCAGTTGTGGGGAGTGGGTTAACAGGTCCGATCCCGTCTTCTTTTGGTCAATTCACCTACATGATTCTCCTTTACCTTTCGATTAATGAGTTGTCAGGAACGATACCACCCGAGGTTTCCAATTGCACCTCCTTGGTTGATCTCGAACTAGACACTAATCAACTTGAGGGTACTATTCCAAATGAGCTTGGTATGCTCAAGCTGACAAAACTTTTTTTAATGACCAACCTTTTAACAGGTGAGATTCCTATGAGTATTTGGAAAATCGAAACCCTAGAGGAACTTCTTTTATATGAGAATAGTCTTTTTGGTGAACTACCCATCGAGGTCACCCAGATGAAGCAGTTGAGAAAAATTACTCTGTATACTAATCATTTCTCTGGCATCATTCCTCAAACCCTAGGAATCAACAGCAGTTTTCTCACCATACTTGATTTTATGAATAACTCCTTCACTGGACCAATCCCACCGAATCTTTGCTCGGGAAAGAAACTTTCGAAACTGGTTCTGGGTTTAAATCCTCTTAAAGGGAGTGTTCCTCCTGATCTTAGCAATTGCCAGAGTCTTGAAAGATTGATTCTAAGAAACAATAATCTCACTGGGGCACTTCCAGACTTCGTGGATACTCCAAACCTGTCATTCTTGAATCTTCAGAACAACGGGTTCACAGGAGAAATTCCAGCAACATATGGTAATCTTACGAATATCACAAGAATCAACCTCTCCATGAATAGGCTTTCTGGTGTTATACCGCAGGAGCTTGGAAACCTCTTGCAGCTTCAGGGTATGAACCTTTCTTACAATGCATTTGAAGGTCCTTTGCCATCTCAACTAGCAAATTGCAGCAGGATGTTGAACTTTGACGCAAGTCATAACTCGTTCAATGGCTCATTTCCAACTGCTTTGCGGACGATGTCAGGGTTATTGACACTCGATTTAAGTGAAAATCATTTTTCAGGGAGCATCCCAACTTTCGTATCAGAATTCCAGGCGTTGATAGATCTTCAACTTGGTGGAAATTCATTAGGTGGAACAATACCATCAGGAATAGTAGCTCTTGAGACACTTGGAACTTTGAATATCAGCAGCAACCGTCTGACAGGTGGGCTTCCCTCAGGTTTCAGTAAACTGGTGATGTTACAAGAGTTTGATGTTTCTCACAACCATCTAAACGGAACTTTAACATCACTTGCTGAGCTTCCTGCCTTAACTGACCTCAACATCTCATACAATCTCTTCACGGGTCAGATACCAGCAGCATTGGTGAAATTTCTCAACTCGTCATTTTATTCATTCTCGGGGAATTCGGGTCTTTGTGTGGATTGCAACCTGAATGATTGTGATGCTACTGGAACCTTCAGACGGTGTAACGGTCCTTATGAGAGACATAAAGGTCTTACTAAGTTCCAAACTGCAATGGTAGCCCTTGGAACGTCAGCATTTTTGTTTGCGGCTGTCATTGGACTTGGTTTTATGTTTCAATGTCGGCAGACAGAAAAACATGATATTGAAGAAATGTTTAGTAATAAACAGGAGGGTTGTTTGTTTCACAAAGTAATGGAAGCTACAGAGGACTTGGATGACAAGTACTTAATTGGGAGAGGAGCACATGGAAGTGTGTACAAGGCATCGTTGGATGGGGGTGTGTACGCTGTAAAGAAACTTGAGTTTGGAGGCAGCAAAGAGGGAAGCACGAGCATGGTTCGAGAGATTGAGACAGTTGGGAAGGTGAGACACAGGAATCTTGTGAAATTGGAAGAGTTTTGGATGAAAAAGGATTACGGGTTGATTTTGTACAGGTTTATGCATAATGGTAGTCTTCATGACATTTTGCACGAGGTATATCCACCTCCATTGTTAGATTGGGGCATTCGTTGTAACATAGCTCTTGGAACCGCCCATGGTTTAGCATATCTCCATTTTGACTGCGATCCTGCAATAGTTCACAGAGATATCAAATCCATGAATATTCTTTTGGATGCTGAGTTGGAACCTCACATCTCTGATTTTGGCATTGCCAAGCTTCTGGATCAATCATCCCCGACACTAATGAGTGGCATGTTACGTGGCACAGTTGGCTACATTGCTCCAGGTGAATTAATTCATATATCGTTTTGGTTTTACTGTATTTTGAACAATTATTGAATGTGTGTATATATGATTATGGTAAATACAATATTTGGACAGAAAATGCATTTACATCCACGAAAAGCATGGAGTCTGATGTGTACAGCTATGGCGTTGTGTTACTGGAACTGATGACCAGAAAACAGGCAGTTGATCCTTCGCTTGACGAAGGGTTGGACCTTGTGAGATGGGTGCGGTCCGTTTGGAGTAAAAAGTCAGAATTAGAAGTGGTTGTGGATTCAGGTCTGTATGATGATCTGTATGATTCGTTTGTAAGGGAACAAGTGACGCAAGTGCTTCAGCTTGCTTTGAGGTGTACACAAACGGAACCAAGCAAAAGACCGTCAATGAGAGATGTAGTGAAAGAACTTGAAGATGTGTATGCAGGTATTGGGAGTAACCTTAAGGAGTCTAAATAGAATGTCCATTATTGTTTTGTGGTGATGTTGTGGTTAGAAGATTTTTCATATACCAAAACCTAGTTTTACACTGTACAGTTGAAGGTTTTGATTTGTGTTGTTATGTTGGGGGCTATAGTTGGTATTTGGTAATGAATACATACTTACTAGTGGCATTACATATATTTCTTTCTTTGAGTTTATGATGACTAAACAATGTGATGTATACATGTATGCTGTGTAATACAACAGAACAACCACTAATAATACTTGATCAAATGTATGCTTCTTTATGTGTTTCTAGAACACTGCACAAGGAAGAGGGTGAAATAAACGAGGTTAATCTTGGCCACATGTTCCGTCAGTCTTTAAGGAAAGAATGTCACGATGACTATGAGCCCACGTGACTGAGTAATGTTCCGCCTTTTCAAGTTCAGAGTACTGTACTGCATCTTTGACGGTTCATAGTACTATTAGACATGGTTAGCCAAGCTCAAATACTAATACACATTTTCACCTTTAATATACGTACCACTTAAAAGTTTAAAGTATTTTCTTTAAGAAAGAAAAAAAGAACTGCACTTATGCAAGTCCAAACATTTGATATTGAAGAAAGGCAACGAGAAATTCGCTCCTTAAAATATGTATATCCAGAGTTGAAATTTTATATTATCTCAAATCGAAAGCAATACGATGGTTTGGCTACTAATTATTTAATAATTGAGATGTTTCAGCGGTTCGTATTATACCTATAATCAAACCGCTAATAATTTAATCGGCATTTACCAATTAATTGTAGTATTTTACTTTTTTATTACTTTTGAACTTTAAAATCAAATACGTAATCTAATATTTATATCATAAGATCTAACTTATTTTTAAGAAGGTAAGGAAAATTGAGATGGAAGAGAAAGTTGAAGGGTATATCATCATTTTAGAAACAAGTTGACCTATTTTTCATGAGTATTTAAGTGATCTATGGTTAACTTTTCTTAATTCAGTTGTCCCTCAGAGTATTGAGGAGTTGGGGAGATTTTGAAGAGATGGTTTTTCCGAGACACCTTTCCCTCTTTGCAAAATTAGTGAATGTAATTCATAAAATAATTATGTTTATACTATTATATAAAATATTTTGATGTTTTATATATAAAAATTCTTACGATTAAGACTTAGCATTTTTAAATAACACTCATATTGTTTTTATTTGATATTAATTTTATCATACTCATAAGATTCACTATCGTATCCTGAATTCTCAACTCTACCAACAAATAAACTACCATTATTGAGTCACCGTTATAGATAATCCCTGAAGAACAAATATAATATATGATTATCGTTGAGTCATAGATTATAATAAAACATTTTATTCTGCTGCATCGCGTGAGTACCATAGAGTACTTAGTACCGTTGCCATAGAAAGGTATGTTTGTAGATCTTTGTTGGTCCCGGTTTGTCAATTTAAAGTTTAACTACTAACAACAAATGTAAATAGACAACAAATTCAAGTTTAAAGTTTTCTTTGTATTGATTTGAATCAATTGAATACTTTACAAAGTTTACTTGCGGAAATAGACAAGATAGACAAGTCTAAGTAAACTAACTTGTGACAAATTTGGCCTTAGCATATTATTAGCGAATAGCTCGCTGATAATGCTCATTGATCAACACTTAATAGATAAGTGAAGGCACTTGGTTCTCTGATAAGCAGGAACGTGCTTGAATCACAGGTTGATCGCGAATACAAAGTTCTGGACATTTAATATGGTAGTTGAGTGTGGTATTTATAGTCTCACACAGTGAGAGATAAAACCAACACGTGTCAACACCATATTTGTTATGACAGTAATGCAACTTCCAAAGTTTGGATGTGACATTACATCCTAGGAATAAAGTTTATATATTACTTTAATTCTAGGTTACAGAGAAGGTACAAAGAATTAAATGCAATTGTACAATAAGTGATCGTACATATCTTGGAAAAGATATGCACGCTTTCTTGTGTGCTGCATAAGTTGACCTTCTTTTGTACATTAGGTATTTGTCAGACCTAATGTACTTTACAGGATAAAGGCATGAACTGCTGGTTAATAGAGCAGAGTTGATTTCCACATCAGTGAACAGCTTTTTGTCTCCGTCTTCAGTCTTCGACTTCAACAGATGATTCAAATTCTTTTCAGCGACAACCATTGTAACTTCTGAGGATTAAATGTTCATCAACGAGTGATGGTTACTTCATTTTTCTTTTAAGTTACAAGAAGATCACTGCCAACATATGTAGTGATCAGAGTAGACTAAAGGATATTCTAAGTATAGAATAGTTTACTGATTAGTTTGATCAGTGAAAGCTTATGTTATCTACTCTATTGTTCACTGCCAACAAATGCAGTGAACTTTTAAGAATCATTGGTGAATTTGTCATTTATAAATTACATTAGTGGAGTCTCTGACCCAACAATCTCTCATTGGAAGAAACTTTGTAATTTGTAAATTAGTATAAATTACTTTTGAAATTTTTATTATCGTAGATTATAATTTAAGTTATTACTCTCACTTCATCAGGTTACAAGTCACCAATATATAATAATTATTAAAATGCTAACTACAAACAAAAAAAGAAAATCTTAATCAAAACATATTGAAAATAAAACTAATGTAAAAATTGTGAAAACTAAAAAGTTAACTTTACAATGGCTCAATTGTTAAATTTAACAGAAAATGATATAAATTGTAAAAACTGAAAAGTTACAGGACACAAAATGCGTTAAGAATTCTTCAAAAACCAAAATCGACCAATTGAAAAGACGAGGGACGGAAATGTATGTGTGGACGGGGGGTTTCAAATTTATGTTTAGATTTGGGAACGCAATCTGGATTGGTTATCAACATCATCCAGAAACTAAAATCAGATAGATTTGATTCGATGCTACTGCCACCGCCTACAATGATATGTAAATCATCATCCAGTTTAATGTTATCATCTTCTAACATGGTTATCATCTCTTCCCCGAAACTACAACAACAATCACCCATCATCGATTTCAAATCAAAATCTAAAACGTTGAGATGTTGTTCTTCAGTTTCTGTGGCTCCCCAATCTAAAACAATGGATTTATCATTAAATAATAAAAAACCATCAGCAGCAGAGGTTTCAAGAACAATAATGGAGTTATCATCTGTTGCTACTTTTTCCACTTCTTCTCCTTCTCCTCAAGAAGGAAATAATAATTGGCCTGTTGGTGTTGGGGTTCGTTTCGCCGTTGATCCCGAACAAGGCACTCCAATTGTGTGCTTAAACCCTAAACATTATCATTCTTCTTCCAGCCACAATAATATTCCCTCCAGCCTTAATGTGCAGGTATCCCCTTCTCTCTCTCTCTCTCACTCTTTACTTTTGTTTAATAATTAATTATTTGAGTAACTCAACAGTTAGAACAATGTGGGCTTCGAACAACACAATGCACCATTCAAGGTACCCTTCACACACCTCACAATGATGAATTTCTCTTCAAGGTACCCTTCATATCATCCCCCTTACTTACTTATGCATTTGGTTATCATTTTACAATGCCTTACCAGTATAGCTCAGCTTCACTTCCAACTTATTATTATCATTCATTTAAAATACTCACCCTAAATTATATGTATTACACGTGGCCCTTATTCTCACATGCTTTTGGACCAATAACAAACTACTATAAGTGCTAGTGGATCATCATATACTATTGACTGTCATTATTCCTTATAAATCACTAATTAACATCACTATTATCTGTCGTCTTTTGATCTACAAAATGTTCATACTTCTGTTGACACAATCTTCAGTCGCTATGGGAAAAGCGGTTTGGAGAAAAAGCAGATGCGGACTTTATTCATCTTCTTCGTGTGGAACGGGTACTACAAATGGACAACTTCATGGAGGTCTATCTCTCTGTCTACTATCCACTTTTACATATGTAATTTTTTTATGATTTTCCAAGATGACAAATAAATATATTCCTTCTATATATGCTCTTTAACAGTTTCTTACCCTCAGATACCAAATTTTACCGTCATAACCTGCAACCTGGACTTTAATCACTGACAAGTAATAACTATTGTGGATTAATCCTACACCATCACAAAGACAAATGGCCTTTTCACAAGTTTCTTGGCATGAATAAAATGATCATGACATGCCTTCGGGGGAGGATAAGTCTTTATAATTGCCTATTTCATATAGTACATACATGATAAGAAAGTTACATGATCATTGACATGCCAATAATCATAGTCATACATCCTACATACTTCCTTTCCGACGGAATTACTTGGGACCAACCCAATCTTACAAAATTGCAGGATGGTGTCTGGGTTACTTCTTCAGAATATAGACTGGCAACAGCTGATCCACTTCGAGATTGCGCGGAGCATCTAGTTCATGAGATAAACATACATAACATGGATGATGTCCTGCGGTTTTGCAACATCTATGTGGACTCAGATGTTCAGGTTTGCACTAATATTTGTGCTTCTTTATTATTTGCTCAGTTTGTGTTTGGAACAACACTGCTTGATAACTTTTGAAAAGCAAATGGACCCTTGAGCAGTTTGATCCTTTCCACTTCATATGTTTATTTTGCTAACCCTTTGTTTCTATTTCATAATTCTTATTGCGTATTTTTATGATATGTGAACCAGGATTTAATTTCTTGAAGAATCTTTTTCTTGATGTTTCATTGTATTAGGGGGTGTTCAGGATTTGTTATTGATAATTGCTTATCTGCTTCATAAGCATTTTGAGATATACGTGGGTGTTGGGGATTTGTTTTATATAGTGCTTTTGGCTTAATGTGTTTTATAAGTGCAATAAGGACGTTGGGGTTTGGATGGATAAAACAGCTTGTGCTTAAATTGTGCTAAAATAAGCACTCGAGCACCATTGAAGATGCTTATTTCAAACATCTTGATAATAAGCATATGCTGAAAAGTAAGCAATCCCAAACAACCTCTAAGCATGTAGGTAGCTGCTTATCCAATATTGCTTATTTGACTTCAAGATAAGCAGATAGCTTTTTCCATCCAAAACACTTCTAAAGTTCTTATATGTGCAAAATAAGCACAAAAAGTAGACAAGTAGTTATGATAAGCAAATTCCAAACACCATTTAGTCAAAGGCATTCTTTATGATATGGCATATCTTTTGGCTATTTAGGTGTCAGAAGCGAAGATGGTGTGGGTTGACCGCTTAGGGTTTGACATACATCTCTATTCTCCACAAAATGATGTTTTTGAGGTCCGGATCCCTTTCCCTAGAGAAGTCACAAATGAGAAAGGTGCAAAATCATCTTTTAATGGTATGGCCCAACTAGCATGGGAAGTGGAAAAAAATTACCATCCCCCAGAATTTGAGAAAGTGAAACAGTTGAAGAAGATCACCTCAAAAGTTTAGTGATTACAGAATACAATGTCCCAGTTAAAAGTAAATTATAGTTAACACTGCACTGGTGGTGAATGTGCTAGCTAAATAGTAGGAGTTAAATAGAGAATCGTGTTTAAAGCTCACTTCAACATAATTTTGTGACCTACTGTATTTCATTATTTTATGTACTGACTCCTGTGTCATGATTTGAGCATACTATTTGTAAGACTGCTGCTTCATTTTAGTCATTCTTGATCTGTAAGCGACATAATGTCTTCTTGCTTCTACATTTCTGCTGAATGGAACAATTTTTTGAATATGCAACCGTTGATGCCATTTGTTTAGTTATTTGATAGAAGTTTTTTCTTTCTATCAGAATGCTTTGTAGATTCTTCTTTAATCACCATTTGAATCCTAACAATACTCTCCACCAAGAAAGTCGGTATACTGTCTTCAGATATCCTGATTAAGATTATGACTGAAATTGTTTCATTTACTTCTGATTTTTGCAAGAGATAAGGTATGCCTGTTTTATATAGAATAATTTTGTACATATTATGCTATTGTACTACACTTGAGGTGAGCGGTAGTATGTACATGATTATGACATTCTGCACAATTAAGAGTTGAGCTATATGAGATTAGTAGTGAAGGCTTGGGATTATATTGGTCAAGCTGCTACTCTTGTTGGTGAGAACCGACCTGCAATGACACTCTTGATCCTACCCATCAAGTTTGTGCATTTGGTGCTGCTGCCATATTTACCCAACTTGTTGTAACATACAAGTTAACATATTTTCTGGGCTCTCTGCACTATATTTTACATAGTTGTTAGGACTGGAACCATCTGCACCTTCCACCAAGCCCAAGAAGTTATTCATGTGGTTCTTATAAACAGGGACTATGACTTGCAGTATTTGCTGGCATGTTTTCCATCTCAAACCTCTATCACAAAATGCCCACCCTGATTGTTTTTTGTACACTTGATCAAATTCATCATTGAATCCTTTGATTCTCTTCTTCACATCTCTGCTGTTGTCCATCAAGAGGGCTGGAAGCTTCCCCCAACTCCTTCTCAAATAGAGTGTTGTATAGTATTCCACACGATCCTCGTGTAGTTTTATCCAAGATTCCCCCATTAGATCTCCGAGCCTTGTACCCTTTAGATGTTTGCTCAGGTAATAACTGGTGTTCATCATGAAAACATAAGACAGAGCGACGTCTTCAAATCTCTTTACCCATGTCTCCAAGTTAAGTTCCAGCGATTTTACGATGTTGTGAACCTCAACTGAAACAAGGCCCTTTGTGAATTTCTTGTCACGGTTCCAGTTGCAGTGGATTTCAAGAACCTGGTCCAGTACTAGTCTGTAGTCATCTCCAGCAGCTCGCCAAAATATTCTGTTACGAAGCTTACCAATCTTGGAACTGTGCCATCTGGAGGAGGATCTCTTAGCCTTTGCAGCTCAACTTGTGCTGAAAGGTCCTTGAAAATATCGCAAGCCCCGTTGACCACCTTTCGAATGAGATCCCTAGTCTGATTTTGGATTTCCAAACAAGGTTTCCCGCCAAATATCATGTTGAAATCATTTCAAAAATTGTTGAGGGTGGCAAACACGTCCGACAACTTGAATAATTTTAGTGCTTCTTTCTTACCCTATGTAACTGCGTTCCCAAATTTGATAAAATCCTGTACTCTGGAATGGAGTGCAATCTTGGAGAAGCAATCTGTCCAGACATCTATGTGGCAAAAAAGTTGGTCAGACAGTGCGTATTCTAATTCAAGCAGATATTTCACTAAAAACTCTAAATGCCTCCCCCATTCGTCTATGTAACCTTCTATCTCTTGCACGCTATCGAGTTCTGATATTGGCATCTCTAAATAATCCAAGTAGAGACCTTGTAAACTTGTTTGAACAATTGTGGTTCAAACCTTTATATAAATAGACATGCACTCATCCAGATGATGAATGTCCCATGCAAAAAATGTAACGATAGCTTTGAGATTTTGGACAACCGGAAAAGGCAGATGTGGTAGTAATGGATGATCAGATACATCACTTTCCTCATCATCGCTTGAAGAGAAAAATGAGGAAGGAACTTGAAGAGGAAAACTGTTTTGGATTAAAAGATATTTGAATTTGATTTCATATTTCAAGTCTCGGAAGGCAACACCAAGAATTCCTTGATCGGGTAGGGAACGCTCCTCAATTCCCTGCAACTCCTCCAGTAAATACAAAGTCTTGCAAACATTGGAGTGGTAGGGATGGAGGTCATGATCATCATCTGTGGTGGTGTTTTGATCAAGAAATTGCTTCACATCTTGGACCCACATGATTGGTAATTTGCAAGTGTTGGTGAAAAAAGCTTAGTGTTTTTAAATGAATCCAACTTTGTATAAAAAGCTATTGTGTGTATCGTACTTTACGGGGCTCTATTAAATGTACTGAACTCGTAAAAATCTAAAATTAGTGTACTGAACCGGGTATATTATGTAATTTCAAAATTTTAGCCGATTACTACATTTTTTCGGTCATCTTCTCCAATAAGACTAGTTTCCGGCGAGCTGCATTCTATTCCACCGAAAACATAGGTTTTAAACATTTTGTATACCACCTTCAAAAATTGGAAATCACATGTCAAGTCAGTATGGGACATATATTGGAACAATTGTTTTCATTTTGACAGAGTCCTTGTAGTATGTGCTTTAGTGTTGATAAATGTTGGTGTCTAATAACAGAGACCAATTAGTAATCATGCAAAGTTTTTGATTTTTAAATAGCATACCGGATCCCGTTACGAGCACCCAAGATCCATCAACATCTTCAAAATTACATGAACCCTAATTTTTAAAAAGCAAATACATCTTCAATTTGTTTTTTGTTGTTCATGATCTTTGTCAATGCCAAGAATTGGAGCAAAGAAACGGAAAAAAATAATACCTTTATTTCAGGTGGCCGGAAATTCGCCGGTGAAGATGACCGTAGATAAAATGACCGGCTAAGGGTTTGATAGGTCACCTAATACACTAATTTGAGGTTTTTAAGAGTTCAGTATATTTAATAGAGCCATGTAAAGTACGATACACACAATAGCTTTTTTGACAAAGTTAGATGCATTTACAAACACTAAAACCTTTATACTATGAAATGTATCAAGATATTTTGCATTTATCTATGATGTTATTATGGTTATTTGGAGGTGACTACAGGACATACAATTAGACTATAATTTTGATGATTTGATATGACCAAGTGCAATTTATGTTTCTATGAAATGTATAAAGATACAATGTTTTTATCTATGATGTTATTATGGTTATTTGGAGGAGAATATAGGACATACAAGTAGACTATAATTTTGATGATCTGATATGACCAAGCTAATGCTTGTCTTCTTTATCATTGTTCAAGGTTTATGTAACTAAAAAGTTCTAACGTCAAAGATATATAATGTTATTGAACTTCAATCATTTATATACAATAAATATCACTTTATGTTTTATGCATAAAGTGTATGATATGAAAATTTTCTATTGTATACGCTGTTGTGCATCGCACGGGTACAACACTAGCTAACCCATAAGATGCTATGTCATAACTTTGTTGGACTAACACAAGCCTAACCAGCAACTAAAAGTGACGAGATGACAAATTTGATCCTATTTTATATTTGTAGTAACAGATAGAACCCTTATAAAAAGGTAGTGTCAAAATAGCTCTTTTCATACATTTTGGCTTACAAATTTGCCCTTTTAAAATAATAAAGTTATTACAAAGAGTATTATTACTTTAAGGGTGACTAAACATTATTTGACATTGTATTAAAGTAGTAATAAAATGTTTAGTGTAGATATTGAAGTGTATTTTTTACTCCGTTTTAATACAAAAATATATATTTGATGCATATACCGGATATGCTCGAATCAGGGCAGTCACAGTTGTCCGTTGGTTTCAACCAACAGAACCGACACCGATGGCACCAGCCCGTTGGTCGGTCCGTCGGTTTGAAATCTTCGGATTTCTGATAACGCAAACAACCCTTATTTTTCTTTAATATTTTTTTTGTTTTCTTTCCTTGGGTTTCTTGACTGCTAATTTTTGAATTGGGGGGGAGTAACAACGGTTAAATCAAACCAAAACCAAAACCCAATAATTTTTTTTAACTTTTTTATTTATTTATTTTACCCACTAATTTTATACACATTTACTCTTATATACACACACACTTCTAACAACTATAATTCATATTAAAAACAACTACTTCTCTTCTCTCTATAATTCATACAATTACACACTCATTTTATACACAAAAACTACATACCACCACACTCATTTCATACACAAAATTACACCCATTTCATACACAAAAAATGCCTAACAACCAAAACAAAAGAACATATTCATCAAATATATCCCAAGATATGTGGAATAATTTGATGAACACTCAATCCCAAACGCGAGTTTACCATCCGGGTTTGCACAATACTCACCCCTTGGAAACCTTTACGCTCAACAAGGTGGTGCCAAACACAACAATACCAACAAACACAACAATATTCACAAACCTCAAACCCACAAAATCTATACTTCGTAAACTAATACCAACAAACAAATACCGCTGTTCCCACCCCCGAAGTTGAAGAATGTGAAGACGAAGTAGAAGTGGACACGAAACAAAACTGAAAAACAAGTTCGGGGGACCGATGAGGAAGCGCAAATTTTAGCCGAACGGTGGATACATTGTTCGAAAAATGGCGTAGAAGGAAACTCGCAAACCGACGCTATTTTTTTGAAAAAAATTCGAAGAGACTATAATTCCTTAGTCGGCAAAAAACGTAATCTAAATCAACTTACGGGGAAATGGAACAAGATTGCACCCGACGTAAAAAAATTCAACGCAATCTACAAAAACTATTCCGAGCTTCACCCTCAAAGCGGTTCGCAAGATGAAGACGTTTTAGAAGCCACCCGAAAGCACTTCAAGCAACAAAACAATAACCGTAAATTCATTTACAAGCAATGTTGGAATGTACTAAAACATTACCCGAAATTTTTTATGGAGCCGGGGGTAATGAGCAACAAACGTACATTTCAACCCGACCCGGAACCCGTAAATCTAGAAGCGGGTGACTCCCAACCGGTGAACGCAAGTCTTGCGGCTAACATGCAAAGGTTGTTTCAAGACGACCCACTGCGTCGTCCACCGGGTCGCAAGTCTCAAAAAAGTTCGGGTTCATCGGATGCGGCTACTTCATCAAGAAGTTTAAGAGACGAAAAGCTTGAAGCCCTTGAGGAAGTTAAAAAAACCTCTCACCTCCAACAAGCCGCATTACAAACAATTACAGAAAATTTGACAAAAAAGTTGTGTCTCAAAGCGTTGAATTTTTTTTGTAAAAGAATACCAAATCGTGCTTCAAAAAAGGAACTAAAAATGATCAAAGCCGCTCGGAAAAATGTAGAAAGCACGTATGGTTCAATGTTTCCGACAGAAGATTCGGAAGAAGACGAACACGAAGCCGATGCCGAAGAGGAAGAATCGAGTTCCAATTAGATTACGTTTTGATTATTTAGTGTGTTTTTTGTTATTGTAATGTTTTTTTAGGGAATTTAATATTTTTCTTAATTAATGTAATGTTTTTATATTAATGAAATGTATCATATTTTAATTATTGTGTTTTAAATATGTAAATTAAAAAATGGAAAAAAAAAATTGACCGTCACTGATAGCAGTGGTCAGTCAGTTGTTAGTCAGTTTTGAAAAAAGATAACATGGTGCTGAGTTGGTAGAAACTGACCAGTCGATTTCAGTCACGAATGAGAGTGCTCTTATATTCACGGTCTTTTTTTCCAGATTAACCGGTTCACATTTATAAATCTATTGTTAATTTTGTAATTTCGGTCTATCAATCATTTTCCATCCATTAAAAAGCACACACATCAATGTAAAAGTTGGATCATAACTTCACATATTTTCTTTACTCTAAAAAGCCAATGACTATTCAATACCGTAATGGTTGGTTCCCGTACAGCTAACGATTAAAATTAAAATAGAAATCGAAATCCAATAATGGTTCATCATCATCGATTACGAGCAGCAATACACCGTTGATACGGTTTGCTGAAGACTCTGGCCAAGGGAGTCCGTGGAACTGGAATCAGCTTTCCCAAAACGGCAAGAGGCCAGCTGTCATTATTATTATTATTATTATTATTATTATTATTTTATTAATTAATTATCAATTCATTCATTTCATTATTTATTAGTGAGTGTTAATTAAATATAAGAAAAAGAACAAGATGATAAGGAACCTGAAAATGGCAATAAGGATAGAGACGGCCCATAAATTCAAACCAAGTCTAACTGTTGATGTGAACTTGCCAAGAAACTGAATTATGATCACCTTCAGTTTCACAACACCCTAATTAATTAATAAATTAGCCATTCCCTCCAACCCCTGATTAATAAATACTAATACAAACAAACATTACCTGAAGCAGAAATGTTGTTCCTATTATCCCCATAAATATATCGTTTTTAGTTACCCCTGAAAATACATTTATTTCTTCTGGTTTTCGTGCATTGAACTCGTTAAATATCTGAAGAATAAATTAAATATTAACAAACAAACAATTATGAAACATTATTGGTTCATCATTATCATCATCATGTTTTATGAGGTACACTAATAAATTACTTACTTGACACAGGACAAATGCATTGAAGATCAATGTATTCTTCACAGCATTTCCCCTTTCATCATTCTTTAATTTCAGAATATCTATTCCACGGAAGTTTAGGACTAGGAGAACTGCAACTTGATATACAGCCTGCACGCACCAGTTTAATTATTGTCATTATTGGAATTGTAAAATAAAAATAAAAAAAGTTAAAAAAGAAAGAAAGATGATCATGACATCAATATATACATGTACCTGTATCAGCAAGTTCCTCCACATGATATTAGTTACAAGAGGTTCCCTGAACATTGATCAATAAGAAAGATTGCTCAACATCACACCATGCATCCAAATATTACGACAACCATATTACTAATATAATATAAGTATATGAAACATATGAAGTAGCAGATGAGTCTTAACCTTCGGCCGACAGGAGATCTGTGCATAAGATGATCTGTTGGAGGTTCAGTCGCTAATGCCAAAGCTCCAAGGGTGTCCATTATCAGATTAACCCAAAGAAGCTGCACTCAGAATTGTTTTAACTCCAATGTCATGTCATATTATATATATACACATATATATATATATATATATAGAGAGAGAGAGATAGAGAGAAGGGGGAATACGAAACCTGCACAGTTTTGAGAGGTACATCTCCTGAGGATATTGCTGCCACAACATTTATCACAAGTGCTGCAACATTAACTGTAAGCTGGAACTGGATAAACTTCTGAATATTTGCATAAACAGAACGACCCCAGCGGACAACCTATCATGATTTGATGATGATTACTAAAAATAGGTTTCAAAAGTAAGAAGTTAGATTTCTATTACCTTTGTAGCTACGTATAGAATGTTAAAATGGAATATCATAACAACATTTTCTTATATACCATGACTATTATCATATTCAAATGTATCCAATGTAATCAAGCAATGTTACAACCGTCTAAATAATGATATGCTAAACTTATGCTCTGATTGATGGAAACTTGGGCTCCCATATAAGATGAGTTTGCACCAAGGTATCTAGATTTACTCACTAATATTTTATACAAACCTTTACAACTGAAGCAAAATTATCATCCAAAATGATGATGTCAGAGCTTTCTTTTGCAACTTCAGTTCCTTGAATGCCCATGGCAAGACCAATATCAGCCTAAAATATAGGGAGGAATATAATGTATTAAAAGGAAGGTAAGAATACAAACATGTAATGGATGACACTGCAAGAAAAAACGAAATTGACAATTCCTTATGCATTCATATACATAAAAAAGTCAAACCATGCGGGTACCATGGTAGGAGATTCTGACAATAGAACCCCCAAAGATAAATCAAGACAGCATAGGGCATCACTCAACTATCTATGAGCTCTAGAAATGTGCAAAATTTCCTTTCTTTGTTCCTGCTTATCCATTCTATTCACAGATTAAACCACATATGCAAGGGTTCGATTTTTTATTTTTTATTTTTTGTAATAAATGTTGATCTGTAAAAGATTTCATTTTGTTTCCATATAATAGGGGCATGACTAATCCTCACAGTTCATTTGCAAATACAACTCTGTCAGTAAGTACTTTAACCAGATGGAGACCTCCTGATGTATATAACAAAAAACTGTAAGCAGAAGAAATACAAGATGAACTGAAACCTCATGAAGTGCAGGAGCATCATTTGTTCCATCTCCGGTAACTGCAACAACTTCCCCAAGCTTACGAAGTGTTTGCACGAGCAATAGCTTATCACTAGGGGAAGACCTTCCCATCACCTATACATCAACATACACATATCATAAATCCATAATTAACCTCTGATGCTTCACTTACTCAAGCTCATAATATGCATCAACATATTGAACCGCACCGATATCCGTTTGGAAGCATGTTCTCTTTCTTTCTCAGAATACTCACGGAATGTCTTTCCCTCTATAATATTTGGCTCTGTAGCATCTTCACCTAAAGCAAGTATACCGCACTCCATGGCAATTGCTTTTGCTGTTTGTATATTATCCCCAGTAACCATCCGAACCTAATTATCATTTGCACAACACTAGCTGTCATTTTTCAATTTTGTTGCCTTATAAAGTAAAATGATATATGTCAATATATGTGCGTTTATATTGTCATTGTTGAAAGAAAAAATACGCAGCATATGGTAAACCAAGAGAAAATTGTTTGATTAGTACTTAGTAGTGCGCTACCTTGAATATTCCTACTCAGTTTTTTCCTTCTAGTTTGGGCTCACGTTTGAACTATTATCTTTATTTAAAAGAATGCAAATGCATTTTCATCTTCATTCGAGTACTACCGTCTTCAGATTAATATGCCTTAACTAAAACAAATTAACCACTAAAGATTATAACACGCATATGGTAGAAAAGGAGGAATAATTACAACCTTCACACAGGCATCGGTACATACTTTTACAGCATTTTTTACACCTGGGCGACAAGGATCCTGCAAGAAGGTAAAATTCAGGCAATATCTATGGTCATAGACTCATAGTATATTTATCTTAAATGAACGATATATTTCACTACCACTTTAAGTGAACAACGAAATAATAATAACCAACTAATATTACTTAAGTGAAGAAAGTTTACAGCAACAGCAAAGCCAGTAACAATAATAACTAGTCAGGGACCAACGATGCGGCGATAATCAAGAAACAATGCTATTTATATCAATGATAATAATTATATAACAGTTATAATAAGAAACAACAACCTTGAAGCTAATGAAAAACTGAGGATGTAGTTGTTATAGCCTTATAGGAGATGTTAAAGATGCCCTCAACCCATACATTTAGCATCATTAATTGGTATACGAAAAATGTAAGTATCGCCATTCTAAAATTTGCACTGTTAAAGCAGTAGACATGGGTACCTTTATACCCACAATGGCAAGCATAATAAGATCATCTTCAGGTAAATTCCATTCTGCCAGGTGCATTTCATCCACAGGAACATTATGTAAATCATAGTTTCTGTACGCAATAGCAACACACCGCAAGCTCCTTGCCGCCATCTCCTCTATAGCTTTCTTAAAATATTCCTGTATATGATATATGTGAATATTATACAGAATTCTTTAGAAATATAGTATGTCGACTTTGATTAACGACTGCCTTCTTAAAAATTCAGTAACAAAGCACCAACGTGATTCTATAACTATATAGTTATATATATACTCAGACACGGAAGCCTAATTTACATACACATATGTATTCTATATATAGTTAAATGAACTGTTGATATCATAACAGGTATAAAAGATTCTTATCTGAGTTCACATTCATGGTGTCAACCTTGTTATAGTGAGAAATGGCTTAAGGAGTAAATTTGTAAGCGGATAAACGGATCAGATTTTTCCCTGTTCAGGTTAGCCGGGGAGGGGGAGTCTTTTATTTTTATTTTTATTTTTAACCTGAGATGTTCGAGGCCTAACGTGGGTATCCCCTTGACCATTTCCGGACCCTTTCTTTGGCCACCCTCAAGATGTTTACCTATGGAAATTCGAACTTGAGATCTCTTGTGAGGACATCAAGACGTCTTGCCACTAGGCCACCTTGGTGATGGTTTAGAGAGTAAATTTGTGTCTGTAGATATTCCATTGTGCAAATAGTCAACAACTACTTACTGACCATATCCTTGTCAATGGGCTGTAAGGAACCATCTGCATCAAGATATTCTTTACAAGAAGCTAACACTATTTCAGCTGCTCCCTTCCAATGTATGCGAACTTGAGAATCAGCCTGCCATTACTGACAAGTTATATACTTTTATTTAATTGAAGCCTTAATAAAAACTATTTTAAACAATACCAGATGCAAACATATAAATTTTTACAGTCATGTCAAATAATATTGGTGTTATAAACCCAAAGAGTAACCATCTTGATCGCTATAGGGAATTGTAAAAAGCCGTATTGTTATAACCATCTAGTTTGCCAAGCAAGTGTTAGCATGTGTGTATATGTATTCGATTATGTTTTGGATAAACTTTTACATTTCACTGCATATATTAAAAATCAATCTAAGTGTACAATTAAATCCTTTCATTGTGACAACGGAGGTGAATCCTCAACGAGGACATCAACACCATCAGCCATTCCCACACCACCACCACCAACCTACCCCATGATGACACACTCTAAGCACAACATTGTCAAGCTCGTAAAACACCTCAACCTTCACACCACTACCATTTCACCGATGCTACGATCATACTTACAGGCATTACAGGATCCTCACTGACTAAAAGCCATTCACGATGCATATCATGCTCTTATTTCCAATGTGGTCCACTCTATGTGGCTATGTGGCTATTTAAGCAGAGGTGACCTCTCACACTGACACTCACTGGCTCGATATAAGGCCAGATTGGTTGTTAATGGTAAGAGCCAACAACCAGGGATTGATTGTGATGAGACTTTTAGTCCAATTGTTAAACCGGCCACTACCCGTATTGTCTTGAGCATTTCATTTTCACGTCATTGGCACATTCATCAATTAGACGTGAATAATGCTTTTCTTACATGGCCACTTGCAAGAGACAGTCTATATGCATAAGCCACCAAGCTATCGTGATCCTAAGTTCCCTGATTATGTATGCCATCTTCAACACTCTCTCTATTGTCTTAAACAAGCTCGTCAAGCCTACTAATGGTAAGAGCCACCAAGCTATCGTGATCCCAACGTTTTGCTGACTTTGTATGTTGACAAGGGTTTCAACATAGTTAGACGGACTCATATCTCTTCATTTATCACCATGGGCAATCGACTGCCTATCTTTTGTTATATTTTGATGACATTATCCTCACTGGATCCTCTACAGGATTCTTGGAGACCATTATTTCGTCTCTTGGTCGTGAGTTCGCCATGATAGATTTAGGCCAACTATATTACTTTTTAGGTATCTCCGCTACTCGTAGCACAGGTAGTATGTTCCTTTCACGGTAAAAGTATGCAGCAGAGATTCTTGCTCGTGCTAATATGTCTCAGTGTAACCCTTGTCATACTCCAACAGACACATAGTCTACACATAGTCTAAGCTGGATGACTATGGCCCACTTGTTGTTGATCCTACATTATACGGTAGTCTTGCAAGTGCTTTACAATATCTCACATTTACACTTCCAGACATACCATATGCCATTCACCGGATTTGTCTTTACATGCATGATCCTCGAGAGCCACATCTTCATGCCCTGAAACGCATCTTGCTTTAACTGCGTGGTACCACCGATCATGGCTTACAACTGCACGTTTCATCTACCTCCGGTCTTATTGCTTATTGTGATGTTGATTGGGGTGGATTCCCGACTACTAGACGCTCCACGTTCGGGTATTGTGTTTTCCTAGGCGATAACCTCATATCCTGGTCTTCTAAACGCCAAAACTTTATCTCCTATTCTAGTACAGAGACGGAATGCCAAGGGGTGGCTAATGTCGTTTCAGAGACTTGTTGGCTTCGCAATCTTCTTCATGTGTTGCATCGCCTACTAGGGCCCCCATAGTCTACTGTGATAATGTAAGTGCCGTTTACATGACCTCTAATCCGGTACAACATCAACGAATGAAGGACATAGAGATTGACATTTATTTCGTTCGAGATCAAGTTGGTTTAGGCCATGTCCGAGTTTTGCATGTCCCATCTCACTCACAGTATGATGATATCTTCACTAAGGGACTCCCTACATCTCTTTTTACATATTTTCGTTCCAGTTTAAACGTTCAGATTTCTCCTCCCGAGAAAACTGCGGGGAGATGTTAGCATGTGGGTATATGTATTCCATTAAATGTATGTATGTAGTCTAGGTCCTTAATATTCGGCCCATGGCCCATGTATTGTTTCTATTTATATTAAAGTGATATCAATAATAAGCTATCATGGGAAACAATAACAGCAATATACACCAGCCCCTTAAGTTGTGTGAATTTCGATGAAGTACCAGTCATTAAGAAAAAACCTATGTAACTAGATTATTACCCCTCGTAACGCAATGCCACCTCGCTTCTTTGAAGAGTTAAAAGGAGAGACATATAGCAGGGTGGACTGCGATCTCACAACATCAAAGTTCATCCCAATCTGCATTGTCGGTGATTTTGATCAATATATGAAAACACAGATGAAACTGAAGGAAAAAGGTGCAATTACAATAAAGATGGTGGACCTTGACACCCCATTGGAGAACGGCTTTTTCTGTTGGAGATCCAGAAAGCTCTATACATGCACCATCCTGTCCACAAATACATGATGGTAACTGTAGTTAACGAATGAGAAATAGCACGGACAGCTTTTTAAATGGCCCTGCTAACCAATTTAAGCCAGAGAGTCCAAAAGAAAATAACATCTACATCCTTTCACCCAAAATGAAAAAAAGCAGTTCCAATAACGTAAAACATACAATACACTATTTAGAATTGCAAGATTTTCTATATCAAATAAGAAAAGTTTTTCAGATAGGAAAATGTAACAAAGAGGATCAGTAAGAGAACTGGCATTTCGTTTGAATCTCTCTATCTATATTACACATCCAAGAAATCATCCTGAACTTTTGAATAGGTTAAGGTTAAAGACCCTTTTTAGGTACATAATTTGTGTAACTAGAGTGTTAATAGTAATAGAAATCCTCAAATACCATGGACCCGCCCTCCACAAGATTTATGGAGATCTAGGAATACAGTAATATCTGTAGATTCTACATATGAAAATGTTGGGAGAGAGAGAGAGAGAGAGAGTAAGTACCTTGGAAGAGAAAACACTGCCTGCTGTGTTATGTGCAATTCCCTCATTTAACAAAGAGGCAACAGTTGTATGATACTGCAAGCCATCTTCATCGGGGTCAACTTTCTTTTGCCCAATATAGGCCTCCACAACGGTCATCTGTGACAAGTCACATCTATTTTTTAGTGTTACTCATACAGAAAATAGTTGGTTCATGTGGCGCTAGAAAATACATATAACATAAAACCAACCTGATTCAGAGTTAAAGTTCCTGTTTTATCACTGCAGATAGTTGTTGCAGAGCCCATAGTTTCGCAAGCTGAAAGTCTACGAACCTACAGTTGATAACCTAGTCTTTAAAAGGATTCTCTAGGTAAAACTTGGGACAACAAGAAAAATGCGTACCAGGGCCTTGTCTGCCATCATCTTCTTCATCGAGTATGCTAACCTGTAGAAGTTTAAAAACTTTAAAATCAAACATAGGTTTATTGCAGAAAAAGCAACAAATTTGCAGCATTATACTCACGTCAGTGTTACAGCCAATGGAAGCCCTTCAGGAACTGCAACAACTACAATCGTGACCTAAAAAGTTGAGCCATTAGTTAAGGAAAACAAAACCGATGGAGGCAACGGATATAAGATACTTACTGCAGCAGTGAAAATCTTAATGACATCATTGATTGCTTCACTAGCACTTGTCGTTCCACGGACAAATTGGGTAGTTCCATCACGGTTTTTTGAGTTACCGGTGAAGAACCTATACAACTCCACATCAAATTTCCATAGTTAGAAAATAAGTTGATTAATTGTAAAAATCACAATAGTTGGTGTAGCAAAACATAAGTTACCTACTCAAAAGGACAGCCAGCACAAGTAATGCAACTGAGAGCCCAACTATACCTATAAATGTTGCAATACCATTCAAGCGTACCTATCAACCATCAATATATCTGACTTGAGTGACAGGACATAATATGAATAGTGATGTGATGTGATGAAGTGAAGTGAGACCATAAACCTGCAAGGGGGTTTCTTCACCAGTATCTTCAGATATGCTTGCCATCAACAATCCCCATTCAGTATTTATTCCCACACTAGTCACCTAAAGATGGAAATAATTAAATGTAATATAAGCAATGTGAAAAGGTTATAATCTTCTACAAGATAACTTCAGAAACATATTATTCAACTAGTACATTTAGTTAAGCACTTTATTCTGATCCTCCTATAACATGTTCAAGCTTCTTCTAATGAGAAGAGTCTTTGATCATTAATGCAACCTTATTTGGTCTCATGGAGCTGTGTCCAGAAAATGTAACCGATATATTGTAACCATAGAGTTCATGAAAACTCATTTATCATGTTAGATTAAAAAACTCATGCTGGAAACAAAAACTAAATAAAAATAGGGTGAAGTTGGCAGGAAATGTGGAATCCGGATCCCATCATTTACCATAATCTACTTAAGATAAAAGATATTTGAAGCATAACATATATCATCAAGAAGGCAATAGCAGGTTAATTACCAGCATAGTTCCAGCACCATCTGCTACCTTGCAGCCGGACATCAGAAAGGGTGCTTTTTGATCTTTGCGCACCTAAGAAGTACATGAATTCATATTTAACCAAAAAAAAGAAAATAACTATTTAAATTTTGATTATCAAGTGGGTCTATCCAGCTTACAATTTTGCTTTCCCCAGTCATGCTAGACTCATCAATGGCCAGAGAGTGACCCTTTATTAGGAGACCATCAGCAGGAACCTATGGCATACCAACAAAATCAAGCAAGACGGTAACTAGCAAATAAAGAGAAGCAATTCAAAGTATCAAAAGAAGTTTTATGAAAAGTTACCTGATCCCCTATATTAAGAGGTATTACATCACCAACTAGAACATCATATATCGAAACCTTCTCTCTTCTACCACCTCTTGTTATCTGAGTGAATTTGTATGCAAGACAGTTTAGTAGAAAAAAATACAACTAGAAGTAGAATAAATGTTGAGTCATTGTTAACACACAAACCTCTAACTGTATATTTCGCTTTTCTGCATTTAGATTCTGAAACTGTAGGGACTGTCTATAATCACTGGTTGCTATTGAAGTTCAAATAACACCATTTGCGGAGACAATATATATCTTACGAGAGTTAGCCTACCATCAAGTACATTTCAAATGTGGGGAAAGCATCAGGGGCCTTACCAGTCACAAATATAACAAGAAGAACAGCAAATGTAATGCTTCCTCCGTCTAACCATCCTTCTTTGAGACCCTACACAAGGAAAGCACAACAATTCAAACAAAATAAGTTAACAAATTCCCCTACCCAATAACTTAAGTTAATTAACTGGGGCCAATAGAAGTTGTTAAAACTAACTTACCTCTGTCATTATCCCTAGCACAAGTGATACTGCCGCAGCTATTATTAATATAATAAGGGTTAAATCTTGCCAAGCTTCCCAAAGGAACCTCTGCGAGTAACATAACCATATATTATCAACTAACTGAAGCTGCATCTGCAAATAATACAGTAGTAAATAGGTAGGTTGCAGTAAAGATGTACATACCAAGAAGCTTCGTCCTTGTTTGATAGGATAGGTATTGGATCCAAAGGTATTCCTCCGGTTTGATAATTCAGTATCATCCCCTGGTATTCCCTTGTCTAGGTTGGTTTTCAACATCTCAGATAACCCTTTCACCTGGAAATATAACAAGATAGGGCTGGCTATATATATTAAAGAATGCAATGGAGCAAGATATATATAGTAGGTATAGTAAAGGCAAAAATAACTTGCCCCGCCATATTGATGAAGAGCAGGTATATTATGATCCCTTGTTATTGTAACAAGTTGTTCAAGAGCAATACCATAACCACCACGTGGAGTCGGAGGAGCTACTGTGGTCCCTATTAAAAAATTAAGGAATTTTTATGTACTTAGCTCAACTACACTTGCATAACTACTGTTGATCTACAAATTAATTAATTAAAGGATTACTATTAAATTAGAATATTTCATAATGCCAGAATGGAACTTACCAAGTGGTCGTTGCGCTGCCAATTTGAATAGCAATGCAGCCTGAAGACAAACGTATAGTAGTATAAAAGTGATTTGATATATATATATAGCCGGGTCGACTCAAATGAGCACAAACAAACAGACACACACAGATATATATATATATATATATAAAGATTACCCTTATGACTTGAGCATGCGACCTGATGATCCTTCTCCGTTTTTCTTGATCTTCATTCTTTCTCAAGTCCAAAGTGTATCTGAAGCGACGTGAAGCATTAAGCACAAGGGCAGCTTGCTGTAATGGACGACATGCTCCATCATTAATTAGCTTAACAATTTTACATAATAGTAAATAGGAATAAGATTGTGCGTGACATCAAGAGTAGTTTCCGGTTTAATAAGAAAATAAATTCGAAAATAAAAATGTAGCGAATACCCTCCAGCGTCTAAGGCTTTGAGTAGAGGCATTCTTAGTAGTTGTGATGTCAAAAGGATCATCAAAATCATTTGCATCATCATCATCTACGATCACAACGCCACTTTCGATGTCTTCCACATGGTAAGAGTGGTTGCTTCTGCTTCGAGTCATTGATTAATTGATGGTATCTAGAATACTATGTTGTTTCAATTCAAACAATTATTATTAGGATAGTATATGAATGATGATTTACAGCTGATTAATTTACTGCAAGTGAAGGAAGGGATGATGATTGATGACACTGATCTCAATCTCTAGCTATCTCATGCATATTGTTTGGAAGGAGAGGACAACCGCCATTTTAGCACTTCCTTTTATTATTATTATTATTATTATTATATTAATTATTATTATTATTATATTATATTATATTATTATTATTATATTATATATAATTATATATATAATATATATTATATATTATAAATAATAATTATAATTAGAATATAATTATAACTATGTTATAAACCCGCGATAACGCGGGACGAATTTAATTTTTGTAAATGAACAAAATATTGTAGTCGATCTTTTTATATTGATCGACCTTTTTAATTTAAACAAATACATCAAATATTGAAGCCCATTTTTTAATATAGTTTATAGACTCTTTAACTTTTATAAATGAATAGAATATTTGACCTTTTTTTTAATTTAAATAAATATGTCAAATATTTAAACGGTTAAAAGTGTAATTATACGAAAGAAAATAAGATCGTTAGATTTCAAAGGGTGAAAAACAATAAAGGGTTCAGATTCCTTCATCGTATCATCTTTTAATTATATATTATATATATATATATAATAAGATAATATAATATAATTATAATTTAATATAAATATAAATATAAATAAATATGAAGATAAAAGATATAAAGATAATAAATAATTATAAGCTGAATGAATCAATTAATACCCATTTTTTTCATTTTAGGCATTCCCTAAACATAGTTAGCTACAAGGACGTGTACTAATGGCATTCCGCTCCCCCAGTCCCTCCTAATAATACTCGATCCATCTAATATATGATTTTGATCACTTTAATTAGTTTTTATTTTTTTTTGTAGAGAAAAACACGTGACTTAACTATATTATTTTTCGTATAAGTTATGTATAAATAACGCTTCTAAAAAATTTGAACACCCATAAAATAATTGTATTTTGTATAGATGACAGTTCTAATAAATTTGAACACTCATAAAATAATTGAACTTTAATCAATTGTTTATGAGGATATCATGTTTATTTTTGAGCACTCATAAAATAATTGAATTACATAACACGTATCAATGCAAATCGTTATTGACAACTTAAAGGTTTTAGTTATCATTTTACTTTTTCATATATATACTACATAGTATAACTAATTTATTTTTTTTAAAGACTGTGAGTGTGATGAATGAATGTCGAATTTGTTTATTGTATATAAAATTCGATCTTCCGTTAAAATAAAATGAAGAGTAAATTACTAAAGTTGTTCTTTAATTACATGAATCATCCTTACTTTATAAACTCGTAACAAAGACAACCTTTTTAGGTAATAATCCTTAAGTTTCTTCATTAGGTCAAGTCATGTGACTTGTACATGAAGGTAAAAAGTTCATTTCATTTTGAATGAAGATCCAACGTTCATCCCTACCACAACCACCGATTTAGAATTTTTGAAGTTGGGGTTTTGGGTTTGATTTTAATTTTTTTTTTTTTTTTTTTTTTTTTTTTTTTTTTTTTTTTGTTGTTGTTGTTGTTGTAAGTAGGGGTTTTATGTTTGATTTTATTTTTTGATGAAAATGATGAAATAGGATGAGTAGCTAGTGTGTGGTTTATGTTGAGATTTATTGTTAATTTTAGTGTGATGTTGTTTATCATCATCCCAATAATTTTAGTGTGATGTTATTGTGATGGTTAGGTGGGTTTAATTTTTGAATACAAATTGACGGTAATTAAGATGTTACGATGTATTTGAGGAAGAAGAGGATTTTTAATCATTTTATATAATTTAATAGAAAAAAAATAACTTTGAAATCTTTTAAAAAATAATGAGCAATGTTATGGTTACAAACAAATTATACAAATAAAAGTTACAAACTAAGATGTCAATATTACATTAGTTTATTTTTTCTCACTCATCTTCCTCTCCCTCCATCTGAATGATGACACATCATTTTGTATTACAAAATTTATAAATTATTTATATATATATATATTATTTTTCAAAAATAATATAGACAAAACGCAACAACCACGTAAACAAATATTGCATATTTCTCAATGAATATAGAAAGCACGAGGGGCCTCAGTCATCCAGTCAGCTGGTACCCACACCACACCCACTCATCATCATTTCCCATCCCCTTTATATTTATATTTATAATAATTTACAATAATAATAATAATAAATAATAATAATAAATAATAATAAAAATAATAGTAATAATAATAATAATAATAATAATACGTCTCTCTTGCTCTCTATTTGACTGACTAGTGAGGAAGGCAGCCAAAAAAGCCCTAATAAATTACTATTGGAATTATTATTATTCAAGTAGCATAACCAATAAATGAAATCATCCGGAGGAAGCATCAAAAGCAAGTAGCAGCATGGATGAAAATGAGGAGAATGGTGATTATTGTTCAAGTAGTAATTGTGAGATGATGATGATATTATCAGATGACCATCTGTTGTCGATTCTTGTGTTGTTACCAGTTGAATCAATCCTATCATTTGCGATGACTTGCAAGAGAAATATTCTTCGTTGTAATAATAGTTTGTGGAAATTAATCTGCATCAGAGATTGGGGACACTCCACCGTCGATGCAATCATTAATTCTAATTCTTCAACTAATTTAAGATTTGTGGATTGGAACCGAGTGTACCGGCGGCTACGTAACTTGGATCAAGTCTCTTGCTTTAACATCACAACAAATTCTTCTTCGTTTGGGCCAACACCCAGAGCCTCGCATTCTCTGAATTTTCTCAAAGGATGTCTCGTTCTCTTTGCTGGTGGATCTGATGGAGGTATTCTATTCTATGTAATTTATAATTTCATTATTTTTATATCATCTGTTTATCTGTTTTCACTTCACTTCACTTGTTACTTACTAATCCTGCTACTTCCAATATCTATCTATCTATCTATCTATCATCTTAGGTAGATGTTTGCAATTGAAACATTGAACAAACTGATATAAACACAGTAAAACTACCTGACAAAAGATTGCTGATACCCCATTCATCCAACCTACCAAACACCTACCCTCAAAATAATTATTTATCAATTTTGTTTCATTTTCACTTCTTGTTTTCTTTCCTTTATCTCCTGTTTGTAAAGCAATGCATTGAATGCTCCTTCTCCATTTGCATTCAGGCCGTCATCTGGATGACACATGGATAGCCTATATCGGAAACAGTACTACTACAAGGACGATCAACTGGCAAAGGGTTATATCAGACGGCCCGAGTGGCCGGTTTGGGCATTCATGTGTTGTAATAGGTGATTGTCTTGTCCTGTTTGGAGGTATCAATGACAGTGGCATCCGCCAAAATGATACATGGATTGCACACGAGACGATAGACGACACCAACAACAACACTAGTACATTGTCATGGAGACTACTTGATGTGGGTCCAGTTGCACCTCCAACTCGAGGAGCCCATGCCTGTTGTTCGATTGATAATCGAAGGATGCTTATCCATGGAGGGATTGGGTTATCTGGGATTAGACTTGGAGACACATGGGTGTTACACCTATCCGAGAACCTGTGTTTTGGTACATGGCATCAAACCGTGACTCACCACCCAGTTCCCTCACCTCGGTCAGGACACACATTGACCTATATTGGAGGAAGCACGACGGTTCTATTTGGAGGAAGGGGAACGGGTTATGAGGTACTTGACGATGTCTGGTGTTTTGATTCATCTCAAGGCCATTTGGGATGGGTACCGCTACTGTTCGAATTACGGAATATATCTGGTGGGCTTTCCCTTCCTCGGGTTGGACACTCAGCCACCTTAACCCTAGGAGGGAGAGTACTCATTTACGGAGGAGAAGATTCCTTCAGGCACAGAAAGAATGACTTTTGGTTGTTAGACATCAGTTCAAGGCAATCCATGAGTCAGAACCAGAGGGTATTATGGCGAAGACTAAAATGCGACGGCTATCAGCCCAGAAGCAGGTCATTCCATCGAGCTTGTACAGATGAATCTGGACGTTATTTGTATGTGTTTGGTGGAATGGTGGATGGGATCCTCCAGCCTGCTGAACCCAGCGGGCTGAGGTTTGATGGAGAACTTTTTGTTGTAGAGCTTGTACTGTAGCTCAACAAGGGGAAAACTGTGAATACTGTAAACAAAATGCATCGCCAATAAGAACGTTTGTGATTTAGGTGTTGGCGACTAAGTTCTGAATGCTAGAAGCTAGCTGGATCTTTCGAGAATACATTACTAGGAATAGTTAAACTTGGCTGTGGGCTTGAAAACAAAGGATGTCAGCTATTCATGGTAAAATTGAATATGAGGTGATTTTTAATGAAAGCTCGCATTACATGAGGTGTCGTGCACATATCATTGTGGTAGGCCTAGGATATTTGTCCCTTTCTCGTTTGGTCTGGAAATTGTATTCAAGGAGCTAATTGCATTGCCTGTTTGGAAGGTGGTAGAACCAAGTGTGCAGTTAATATGAAAGGACACATCTAAATGTAGTCCTTTATGCATGGAGAGTTGATTTGTGCACAACAATTTTACTTTGAACACGAGAGGTACAAGCTGCAAGAACACATGGTATAGGTATATCCATCAAAATTTTATTATGTAAAAAGTGTGTGTTGTGTACAAGTAACCTCATGTATTTCCTTTGGTAATGAGATTAGGTTTGGCACTATCTAATGGACAGAATTGTAACAAATTGGCTTAATTACATGTTTGAGGCTTCATCATTGTATATACTTACTCTATGCTACTCTATAGACAAACTTGTTTTCGTTTTACTATTATTAGTTTTGTATGTCTGTCAGGTTAAGATAGTAAATAAGAAGAGTTTGTAACGTCTGCAAGTCTTTTAAAGGAGTCATAGGGTGCACACTGCTACATCCAAGATGTTGGTAGATTATATTATACATTTGCTGACTGCCTAGAGAAAAAGCGACGACAAGTCAAGTGGGAATGTGAGTGAGTGGGGCACCTGCTTTAGGCCTTGTGGCTGATGTGTGCCTGTCTGTCTTGGTGGTCCTAATTCTACATCCTTCCATTAATGATCTCCTTTTGCCTTCAAAATATCAATGGACCCTTGTTAGTCAGAAATTTTACTCCAACAACATGGTCGACACTCTGTGGTCCTGCTATTGAGGTTATGGCATTTTTTTGCACCCTAGTGATGTAAATATCTAAATAAATCCAGCACACTTCTCATTAATTGTTCAACCAGTGTACACAATGTTCAAAGGAATGTATATGTATATTTCCTTATATTTGATTGCATTGCAAGCGCAGACCCCACATGTGCCTTGGGATTTTTTATTTTTATAAAAGACCAATGTCTCCAAGTCTGTTTGTTCTATTACAGAAGAGTTCGCATTGGTTAGAAATAGGTATATACAAATGTCAAAAAATTATAACAGGAATATTCTGTCACATATATGCAAGGATATCCACTTTGGATCCCCTACACCTACTCCAGAGTCCCAAGTAATATACCTCATAAAACATTGATTCTTCATCTGTCCCAAAACTTTCCCCATGGGGCTCTATGTATATATGTGAACAAGCATGAATAAATAACAAATGTAGAAAAGCAAGTACTACACATGAGAATGGCTAACTAGTATACATGTTGCAAATAACTTTGTTCTGATAAAAAAGAAATGAAATGAAATGAAATGAAATTATGTATATATATTATATATAATACATATAATTATATATAATAATATATATATATGATATATTATTATATTAAGAAAGAGGTAAATGTCATAAGCTCAATTTTGTTCTCCACATCTCTGCAATGACCTTTTTGGGTGTAGGATCATCAGGTCCTCTATCTCGTTGTCCTGAGGTGAAGTACAACCACCCATCCCAGAACCCAACCAAGGTGGTTTTCACACGGTAAGGAAGCTTACCAACGACCGACCATTTCTGCGAAACAAAATATTCCCAACACATTAACGTCCGTTTAGGCTACATGTAGTGAGACGCAGACATGTAGAAGAAAGCATTTCATGTACATTTAACTGGCTACTAAACGCCACTAACTGATCCATCCATATAGATCACCAAAAGCATTTCACGTACATTAACTGGCTACTAAACGCCACTAACTGATCCATCCATATAGATCACAGATAAACATTATACAATGTCACATTCCAACCAAATGAAATCGAGTCAGATGCCTCCACCCAATTCAGAAACAATCACAACACACTTTGCTTACAAGTAAAAAAGAACCAAACAAGCTTAAGAAAGGAAGTTATGCGAGGAAGTGAAAGTAAACTGGAAAAGATGTTGATGAAGAATGAAAAGAAAACAGCCTAGGTCTGACCAGAGTATACTAATAAAAATTCTGCTCTACCATTCCAGTTTGTTTTTGGATAAAGGGGACAGAACCCCAGCAAAATGCATTAAAATAAAAGATATTGACATAATTATGCCTAACGGGGATTTTTAATGGACATCCCAATCCAATACAAATACTATCATCAACACTATTACCAGTTCAACTATGGCTGTACAATCAATAGAACATCTATTCCTATCAAAATACTCTAAGTACAGATTCAAAACTGAATTTTGACTACGAAAAGTCAAACTATCTCCCAAAAATGACTTGAACATGCTCTGGACTCTTTCATTTTTCCTTCTGTCCAGTTTGAGGCCCTTAGAATCTACAAGAAGGCTATATATGTCCACATAAAGTATCTCAGAATCTGCAATAAGGTACCTAGCATTCCACTTTGTCTACCTAATCCTCCAATCAGCAAGAGTACTATAATTTGCTCAACTTCCAAGTCACTATTCAGATATCTGAAGTTCCGAACCAACCTAACCAGATTGTTCAACCTCAAAACCAGAGTGCTATCATACCCAAGCACTCATTAATTAGGTCCCAAAAAGAAAGTGATGCAATTCCTATGGTTTGGAAGAGGTAAGTAAGTCGAATTGCACCCCTAATAAGCATATATGATTTCTCTCCCCCTTAAGTGTCTCTATTAGGTTCTAAAAAATGATAATTGTACCCCTAAATTCATTTTCGGCCCAAAAATATGATGATGACACTAGCAAATCATTCCCAGGGCTCTAAGATCTTATCAATTTACTAAACTGTAGCCTCCTAGGGATTATTTTATGAGTTGTTTCATTTTTATCATCTCAATGTTTTGAGCATAAAGCAGTACAGCTATGATGGATTAGTTATGATAATAGGTCATGATATTTGGTTCCAGATTTTACTTGGGGTGTATGCAAGCCAAGCTACTTGGAGCTACTCAACCTCAGCTTGTTAGGACTAAAAGAACTGCAGTTTTTATTTTGTGGTTTTCTTTTAGAACGTGTTGATTATTTACATATACAACTCCAGTTCTTACTGCCAAAAACAAAAGTTCATGGTGGAATGAAAGGTTTGTAGTTGCTGATGTTACCACAATTTTGACACTCTAGGTATGTGTATATTTACCACATTGGGCTATTTCTAAAGTAGAGCATGTGAATGGAATTTAGGTGAATGCAGACAGGCAAGTGAAGAATTAAAATTATATCTTACCAATGTATTCAGCTGAAACTGGAAGACTTCTCCAACCAGAATCATTTTCTTAGTTTCTGGGTGCTTCTCCGTAGTGCCACCGGCAATAACAATAGAATTGTTGACAACTACCCAAGCAAACTCTATATGGGAGTTGGGCTTTGGCATAGGAGGTAGATCCTTCCACTTCATCTCATCATCTAACATGTAAACATCACTATATACAAGCTGTGAAGATTTTGAAGCTTTAATTAGAAATAATTCATGATAACTGTCTGAGTACTGTACACAGATATTACAAAACAGCAAATCAAGACTGACGTCACACACATCCATAATAACTCCCACCTGATGCCAGGCATCAGCAAAGATAGAAGTCAGAACTAAAGTACAGAGCTATTCCAAAACAACACCTACGGATACTCGGATACTCGCACAAATACTCGGATACTCGCACAAAAAGAAATAGTGTTTGATAAAAGTTAGCCTGCATGGATAATCACCTGATGAGGCAAGATAAGACATTAAGCAGTATAGTGAACACAAATTATTAACATATTGCTCGTCCCATTAATAATTAGTTGTCGTCCTAAAACAGAACATCAGACTCGCATTTGCAAATAAATATTTCAGTGATCATTCTTAACACTGACACCGTCGGGAATGAATTTGATAAAAATGGAGCTAAATTCTTATATTAAACACGAAAAGAAAGCACAAAGTACGTTCATACAATAGGAGAAGTAAGGATCTCCACAAGTCTTGAACTCAAAATTCTGCATAATACAATCCTAATGCCCTATATATACTAAAGATTTCGTACACTTACCATCAAATATTGGCTTGGTTAACATTTAATCTTGTTTATCAAGCTATTATGATTATGGGAAAGTACTTAATTATTAGTATCAGACTATGTACTTAATAGTATTAGTTTAGACTAGAGGGTATTCAAGTGTAATATTATAATCTATAGATACTAGACACATAACCTATTTTTTCCGTCGCCAGAGCAGCAGCCACGTGGCGCTCGTTCTCTTGCTGGAAAATTATTGTTGCTGCCGGAATCCCTCACTTTTCCAGCGCGTTTAGTGTACCTCCTACATCAGTCCTTCTGGTGGACAATTCCAACACCAAAAGGTTCGTTTAACATTGCCGGAACCCTAAACCTGATGCCAAAACCCTAGCTTAGTAAAAAAGAGTTTCTTTTGTCCAATATGACGTTGATCTCAGCCTTCACTATCGTTGAGAAAACATCACATAAATCTCGAAAGTTTGCTTTTAGTCTCACACCTACCAACTATGGCTACCGGAAGACAATGATCCAACCGTTTCTCATCACTAACAACCTAATGGGTTATGTTGATGGATCAATACCTTGTCCGTCTCCACACCTTACACAAACAACTTCGTCTACAGTTGCTAAACCTACTATAAACACTAATTATAAGATTTTGATCTCTAATGATCAACATGTTCGAATTCTGATCATCTCTACTATATCTGAAGCCTCTTTTCGCCATGTACAAGGCAAAACTGCACATGACCTTTGGGTTGCCCTAGAACGGGCATATGCACCTCACACGTCTTCTAGAGAGTACACTTTAAAGACACAACTTCTCAGGATTCAAATGCATGTCGATGAAACTATAGAGGCATATCTCAATCGTTCTAAAGAATATGTTGATGCTCTTGCTGCAATTGGTGAACCAGTGAAGGATAAAGACCTAGTCATGCTTACAGTTTCTAGTCTCTGAGACGAATACAATGGCCTTAAGTGTATTAATTAGTGCTTGTCGTTCTCCTACAACTTTCAATGAACTCAAAACCCTTTTAAGTGACTACGATTACATGCATGGGAAAACTCATGCTCCTACACCCTCTATCACTCAAGATTTGTTGCAACTGCTGAGAACCTAGGAAGATCAATTGAATCTTCATCGTCTTCATCTCAACAAGTGATTGCTCAACTAGGTTCACTTATATCTTCTCTAAGTTTTCAGCGTGTACCCATAACACCTTCAACTCCTAAGCTTCGTATTGTTCTCGCCCAAAAACCAATAATCGTGGAAACCGACTTCATCAGTAACAAGAATCGTGGCCGTGGGGTGCGGGTGTTGACGATCGTCAATTTAGTTGGGCTACTGACCATAACATCATTTATGGTACCTGCAATCGTTGTGGTATTGGTCATCTTCCGTCAAACTGCCCTAACCGTGATCGCTCCACAATGTGCACCGCTAGCTTTGTAGATAGTCGTGCGTCTTCATCTTCCGCCTCCACTGCGTGGTTCCTTTACACAGGAGCAAACAACCATTTAACTCCAGATGTAACAAGCATGGAATACTGGGAAGCATATCATGGCAACGATGCGCTTCATGTTGGTAATGGTAAGGGACTTCCCATTCTTCATATTGGTTCTTCAAAAATTCATTCACCAAATACAACGTTTCGTCTCTCTGACATTCTTCACGTACCTGAAATCACCAAGAATCTAATTTATGTCCAAAAATTGTCTTGATAATAATGTCTTTTTTGAATTTCACTCTTCTTTTTGTATTGTGAAGGACAAGTCTACACATATCAGCTTCTCACGGCCCCAGTGATCATGGTCTTTATTCACGTCATCTACGCCAACTCATAAGGCGTCAATGAATTGGCTTTTTCTTCTATTCGGGCAACCTCTAACACCATGGCACAGGAAGCTCGGGCATCATCATCGAGGTCTTTTACAATTTATGATTTCTAGTTTTTCGCTTCTAGTATCGAATAAATGTTGAACTATTTTATGTACTTCTTGTCAATTGGGAAAATCTCCCAAACTTTCATTACTTATTTAAAGTTTTTGAAATAATAAAGTTTTAGATTTAATTTATAGTGATGTTGTTGGTCCTGCACCTCTTTTGTCTTTTGAAGGTCACCGATATTTCATGTTATGTGTTGATCATTATTCCAGGTATATGGGGATTTACCCACTTCAAAAATCTGAAGTATATGACACATGTAAACGCTTTGTTGCAACGGTTGAATGACAATTTAACACCAAACTTTAAAATGTTCAAACTATTTTTGTGGTGAATTCAGTAATTTATCACAAATTTTCTCAAAATATCGGTGTCTCAATTTTTCGACTTACCGACCGACCGTCTTTACATTGCTTGACATGTCCGTTTTAATGAACAATTTCCTTTTGCCATCATGAGTGCATCATCTTCATCGGCTACCACAACATCCCCCTCACCAACCCTACTAACACTACTCTGTACACTACCCCTACATCATCCCCCTCACTAACCCTAATATCACTACTCTGGACAATACCCCTACATCTACCACCGAATAGGTCATTCCTGAACCGACTGTTACCGAAACTCTCATCCCTGAACTGATCATCCCCGAACAAGTTGAACTAGTTAGTCCTTCGACTAAGGTTGACTCATCTCCAATATCTACCTCGTCTCATTAATCTTCACCTAGTACTTATCAATCATTCCCTCCATCCTCGGACACAACCCTGCCACCACTTGTTTGTCTTCATCCTCCTAACTTACGTCCTAATCCCAAACAAAGGGTTCCCTGTAATGCCTCTCTGCTCATCATGGCACAATATCTCCCACTCTCGTCGAACCTACTTTGTTTACCATTGCCAACAAAAGTCCCGAGTGGCGTCAAGCCATGCTGAAGAGTACTCCCCACTTGTTATAAATGCAACGTGGTCACTTGTCCCTCGTGTTCCTAATGCAAATATTGTTGATTGTAAGTGGGTTTACAGGTTAAAACTGTATCAGAATGGTGATGTCACTCGTTACAAAGCACAATTAGTAGCAAAGGGGTTTCGCTAACAACACGGTGTTGATTTTCACGAGACATTTAGCCTCGTTATTAAATCAACAACGATCATGGTTGTATTAGCCCTTGCGATCACTCAGAATTGGCAACTTCGACAGTTAGATGTTCAAAATTGCATTCCTTCATGGCACTCTCAAGAAAAGTGTTTACATGAAACAACCTGCGAGTTTCAGTTTCATTGATCCGCAACGACTAGATCATGCCTGTTTGATGCATAAGTCTATGGTCTTAAGCAGACCCCTCGAGCTTGGTTTCACCGTCTTTCGAAGGCTCTCCATGCTCTTGGTTTTTTGGCTAAAAAACGAATCCTTCTCTTTTTATTTACACTAGTTTTACATAAGTGGAAAAAATAGCGTAAAATAAAAAGTCTACTTTATCAAAAACAGTAACACTTCACTGGTCCCTACTCCTTGGCTCCTGAGATACATACATGAGTAGGTAAGCTTTAAGCTTAGTGAGTAATTATGGTTTTGACATATAACATAAACAGTTAATGCAAAATAATAGTTATAAAATCTTTCATGCTTTAAATTCTTTGAGATCTCATAGCCACATGTAAGTAGGTCCGTTCTAGGAGGTTGGCTAACCTCGAGATTCACAAAGGGCTGTCCCATAAGGTTTGTTTGCAAGACGTCCCTTCATGATAACATACTATAAATGACCATACTTACATGAGCAAAACTTTCATGATAACATACTATAAACATGATCTTTAACATACAAAATAACTTAAACATTGCAAGCAAGTATAAAATTTGTTATAGCATGTATGCATCCCATTTAAATCATATAACTACTCACCTTGCTTAGATCTTGATACTTGCTTATTCTTGATACTTACTTAGGACACTTGCTTAGAGCACTTGCTTATGATCTTAACTACTCACCTTGCTAGTTGATGTGTTTTTAGATGAAAATTAATGAACTCATTTAGTCTCTATTTATAGTGAAAGTGCAAAGTACCTCTCCTCCTTATTTCTTGACATGTATTGCATCTACTCTTCCTAGCTTTGCATTGTAATGCTCCTAGTTATGCTTAGTAAGGTGTTCTTATTGTGGCTGAAAATCTAGACAGCAAGTTACTTCCTTAACAACTCACTTTTGTTCATGAAAATCTTGGGGTTCTTGATGTCTACTTGTAAGCTACTTGTGTGCATTACTAGTAAGCTACTTGTAAGCTACTTGTTTTATAATTATACTTTTATTACTTAATGAAGTCCATATAATTTTTATGATAAACATGATTATAGAACTTCATTACTTTTTAACTAAATACAGGGTTGTTACATTCTACAACGAGGTGGTTTCTCCTATTCCAAACCCATGCCATCTCCCATGACCGCACTTAGCTCATTTTCTCTTGCTGATAGCGAGGCTTTCTATGATCCACCAAAGTATTGTTAAGTTGTTGGGGCTCTTCAATATGTCACCCTTTCTCGGCTTGATATCACGTTTGCGGTTGATAAACTTATGCACGCTCCGACTATAAATCATTGGTCTATGGTTAAACGGATTTTACACTACCTTCATGGTAGTGGATTATGACATGCTTATTCGTCGAGCATCTAGTTTTAAGGTGCTTTTACTCTGATGTTGAGTGGGCTGGTTGTCCCGATGATCGTCACTCTACGAGGGGCTTTGGCATCTATCTGGGAGCTAACCTCATTTCATGGACAGCTCACAAACAATGTACAGTTTCTCGTTCTTCGACTGCGTCTGAGTATAAAGCACTTGCCGACAGAGTTGCTGAACTTACTTGGCTTCACGCTCTCTTAAAGGAACTTGGTATTGGTACTACTTCAGCTCCCTTTTTTGGTGTGACAACCTTGGTGCAACCTATTTTCAGCTAATCCTGTTTTTCATCGCACAAAGCATGCCAAGGTTGATTTTCAATTTGTTCAAGTTGTTGATATCTTCACAAAACCGTTGTCAACCCCTGGCCTTCGCTTCTTAAGATCCAAGCTACAGGTCGTTCCCGCCCTTAGCTTGCGGGGTCATATTAGACTATGAAATTAATAGTATTAGTTTAGACTAGAGGGTATTCAAGTGTAATATTATATTCTATATATACTAGATACCTGTAACGTGTATTGTAATACAATACGATTTTTGTGGTTTAATAATTAGATACAATGACTAAGCTACTTGGGCTATTTGTTAGAATTATGTGCATAGTACAACGTTTGTAACTCTATTACTAATTATATGTGAATCTACGGGGTCACACATAAAAAGCATTGAGACACTAATTTAATATATTATTCATGCAGTAAAATGTTTAAGAGAATAATAGAAAAGGATAAACTTATAATCATTGATTAACTTAATTGTTGATTAAGTTATTAATGGATTATTATAAGAATAAAATATTATTTTCTTTGGCCACGTACACAAAAGGCAAGGACGATTTTGTTTCTTTTCTTAACCGACCTTGACCAAACTTATCTGTATATATATTTGTTTGGCTCTTTTGAAAAATAACAATTTAAAACATAAGAAGAAAACCCCAAAACGTTTTGTTGGCTTTCTGGTTGTGAACAGAATACTCCTTTTTGATTTTCCTCGACGGTTACGCACGAAAATAAAACCACTTTCTTGTTTTCCTTTTTCGAAACAAGTTTTGTCATATACGACGGTTGTGATTCTTAAATAATCAATTGTGATTATTTAATATTACTTGCTTGAGTTGGAACTATCATTCCATTGGTGATCTTTGAAGTGTTCGTGTGAGGATCAACTTTAGAGGTGTTCAGGTTTGGACACTCGTTTTTATTATACAATCCTGTTAATCTACCTTGCTTGCTAAATGTATATCTAATCTCATCTTTATTTAATAGTATTGTTAATCTAGTAGATTCAATTGGATCCGATTTGGAAATCGTTTTAAACAATTATATTGATTTGTTTCCGCTGCGTTCTTGATAATAGTTATATGTTTAAAATCGTTTTAAAAGTCATCGATTTCCAACACTATTTTCAATAGTCGTCCTTATAAACTCTCCGAAAATGTCAGTTCGTATCAGACAGACACCAACTGTATTATAGAAAGTATTTGTACTTTATACAGTTCCTGAAATTACTTGATATACATATATTTGAAGTTGCAAGTAGTTACTTTTGATGTTCAAAGTCAACATACGACAAGTAGAAGAGAACAAAAGGGAGTACTAAATATCTTAACCAAATTACCTCATTTCTCCGGGAACATTTGAATATGGGTGAATTTGGTTTGGCCATAAAATCACC
This sequence comes from Logfia minima, assembly GCA_963921325.1. Lineage (NCBI taxonomy): Eukaryota > Viridiplantae > Streptophyta > Magnoliopsida > Asterales > Asteraceae > Logfia > Logfia minima. The sequence goes on along the minus strand of OY992771.1, from coordinate 62,742 downwards.
TTCTTGACCACCAATCATATATAACCGGTCATCGACCACAATGCAAGCCCTGAATAAAATATTGTGAAACAAATTAATCACTTTATGTAATATAAAGAACTCAGAATAAAGGATCATACCAAATCCGTCGCAACAAAACAAGAGCGTCAAACAACAAAATGCAATAAGTTATCCATAACATAATGACCACCTTGGTTTAAAAAGGCACTAGTCGATCCGTGGCACTAAGTTCTGACGACCGAGGCGCTAGGTACTAAGGCAAGAGCCTCGTGTAAATAAAACGCATATAATACATAAAATAGTTTTAAGTCGATTGCAGGTGCAAAAGTCAACGTCGAAAAGTCAACAAAAATCCAAGGTGCTAGGCACTAAGGCGAGAGCCTAAGCGCCACATTGAGAGCGCCTTGCGTCATACTATCACCTAGGCTTAATTTAAGCATCAACCCTAGCGCCTAGGAGTGCTCTTTTAAACCAAGATGACCATAACTGAGGAAATTCTACTTGTTCCAATGTGATATCCATGGTTGTAAAACACAGCTTGGGCGGCCGATTAATCGGCCGGTTAACCGGTGTGTTAGCATCCCGATTTGGCCTGAGTCGGTTAAAAAAACGGTCAACGCATTCAACGTCTTTTGTGCGAGGTATATAAACGGCGACATTTAAAGAATACCGGCGACATGAGTGAATATTCCGGTGATATGATGGTGAATTGAAGGGGAATGGAGAAAGAGAAGGTGAAGAGAAAGATGAATGGGGGAGAAGGGTGGTTGTAAAAAAATAAAGGAGGGGAGAGAGTTTGATTTTAATTAGGGTTTTAAAATTTTATATTTTAATCTCCTTTTTAACTATGTTGTAAATATTACATTTGAGTCCTTTTTCTATACTATATTATTTATTTCTCTTGAATAATTTTTAAATGGGTTCTTAATCGTTGTATTGTTAAAATATTACAAATTTTCATACATTTTTTTAGATATTATGTATTATTTTCTTGAGATATTCTATAATTTAATAATTTATATATAGAAAATTTAATCCGATTAATCCCTACAAGGGTGCGGCCGATTAATCCCTGCCTAGCGCTTTCTGCAACCTTGGTGATATCCTTTGTTTCACAAAATCTCCGTTCTCGAGTTTTGTCAAGCCCAGTTTCCTATTACTTCATATTTTCTTTCATTTTGTTGAGCATGGTTGTAAAAGTCGGCCGACTAGTCGCTTTTTTGGGAGAGTGCTGACCCGACTAGGACCAAGTCGGTCAAACTAGTCTGTCAACAATGGTCAACGGTCAAAATCCGGCGAGTTGAGGAATTATGACGAGCTATGTGAGTTATTCCAGCTAAAAGAGATGAAAAGGAGTAGATGAGATGTAGAAGATGAATTGAGGATAAAATGGGAGAGAGAAGGAGAAGATGAAGATCTTATCCAAATCTGTAAAAAGGGAGAGAAAATTGTATTTTTTCAAAAAAAAGTACTAAAGTTTACATTTTACTCCCTTATATTTATACTATATTACCTATTTATTCATTGATTTTTCGAATTACTTTCAAGTCTCTCATTTATTTAAAAATTACAAAATTTTATATCTTATATCTTATATAGATATTATATGTAAAAAAGTAAAAAAAAAAGTCAAAGAAAGTCAAATCCGACTAGTCCCTGACTAGTCACCGACTTGGCCGACTAGTCCCCACAAGGTCTCGGCCGACCCGACCCCGACTAGTGACTTTTTCAACCCTGATGTTGAGGCAAGAACATTTGACCCTTTTCGTTGAGAAATCACATATTTTGTGATCCATAGTTGATGAGAAAAATATCTTTAAATGGTTAAGACAGAAGTAACAAGATTTCTTAACACTAACAATGGCAGAATGCTGATATTCAGATCGGACCACCCACTTTACTACAGCTAATTAAAGGTAGATCATAGCAGCTGCAGTGATACCTGTGCGGGCCACCACGAGGTATGGGCATTTCAATTTGCCATTCCTTCTCAAGAACTTTCCCATCCTTCACAGCAATGCTCCAATGGTCTACCCCTGGTGTATATCGATCTTCTTTGCTGCCACCCATCACATGGATTCTACCTTTCCAAAGTTGAGTTGCAGGTGCGTACCTGACATTGACACATGCAAAAAAATTCATCCAGTTACTAAACTGACAGAAATTTTGCTTTCTGGTGTGCATGGACACGAATCACAACATCTGCTGCATGTTTACACAAAAAGGGAATCAATCTAAAAAGAAACTGCTTAATAAAGTATTCAACATGGAAATTTGTGCTTTCATTTCTTTACCTAATCATGAAACTCCACTTGTAGGAGGGGAAAAGCCATACAATATAACTCATAGTATTACTAGCTGTCAATCTTATCGATAAAAAAGCCTAATAGGCAATCCACTTTGAGAAGTATTAGAGGACTTCAAATCCATATGTATTTCTTCAAACACTTTAACATCCCCAAATCACTTTTTGAAGATGCAAGGGATGCATACCTAGGGACGGGTAAAGGGGGCATGTCCTGCCATTTCTTGGTCTTTGTGTCTAGCACAATGTATGTGCTGTTGGTCCTCTACACTGTGGACCATATTGTCCAGTGACTATGTAGATATATCTTCCATCTGTCACCATTCCTAGATGTGAATGTGCCATCTCTTTTGGCATATCAAATCTTCCTGCCCACGTGTTGCTCGAAAAATTGTATATATCGACATGAGAATGCACCTATTAATGAAACATAAAAGAGTCTGTCACCAAATACGTATGAAGACTATATGTTGGCATCGGATAAAATCCAAGCACAAAAATTTTCCTAAATGCCGAACTATTAAACTGGGCTGGGCCTTCTTCACAAAGGGCTTGATGTTGAACAATCAAGTAAAAGAGAGTGACATGTACAACCATGCTATAGTTTACAAGAAAGGTTGAGACACTTGCATGAGAATGCACCTGCAGCATGTGCTCACTTTCTATATGAGGCTTGTGAACAGAAACGTGTGTTGTTGGTAATTCAATACTTGGTGCTATTACTATTACAAACTGGCAGTTAAAAGAGGACGACCCCTTTCTCTTTCCAACCAATATATTACCATTTAATACATATAAGCAGTATACATGGATACAAATTAATACACAGAATTAATTAGAAGTGTCCAAATGATTAACAAGGTACTCACAAGATCAATAGTTCCATATCCTGCAAAAACAAACAGTTGGTCCTTGATCTGTATTGCTGCTCCATCAAGACGGGGCACTGGTGCTTCAGAAATCTTCTCCCAGTTCAGTTGTGGTCCAGGCAAATCAGCAAAAGTTTTAGATAGGATCCTCCCATGAAATCCATCTTTCTTATCTTTATCGGTTACCCCCTGTCATATCAAAAGCGGGCGTTCATTAGTACTTACAATACTGCATATAATGGGGGCACCACATAAAGTGATTTGACATAAATATAGTACATGATGAATACATGTAAACAATAAAGATAGAAAAAGGATGACTTGGGTCATGGCAATTCATAATACCACATTAACCATTTGATGAATCTCATATACAAAACAGATTCAACAAAGGACGGGATACCATAATGAACTTCTTTCAAAATTTTACCATCATGAAAGATTCATAAAATGCTCCCAACATCGAAAAAAAGGAGCTAAATTATTGCTGCAAGGTTGTCATAGGTAAAGTGTATAATTAAGGATAGTTGTGGTAGGTGCAAAGTAGTGTCCTTGGCACCAGGAGAATTGTGGGACATTTATCACGTCCCAAGTAAGAGGAGAGTGAAACCTTTGCGTCAAATAGACTGAGTGGGCAGGGTATAAAGAGTTGCATGAAGTTGTAAAGGACTTCACTGGTGAGAAACTTTCTACAAAAATATTCTAACCAGGGTTTAAATATAAATGAGAAGATTCCAAAAATGATAAAAAGAAATATTAAGAAAACCAAATGTTTTAAGTGGGTTATGAATGAAGACACTCTTCAAGAAATGAAAGGAGGATGCTGGTAATGAGAAGGGACAGGGAGTAAGAAACATCAGGAGTGGTTCTAGCTCTAGTATATCATATCCAGCGGGTGGGAGTGATAGGCACATATGCTATGATTTATGTCATGCAACATGGAAATCATTCATTTCACTATGCAAAATAAAAAAGTGATTATACAATAGTTGATTGATGATTTGAGTTTAAAAATGGATAATGCAGTGAGCAGATCTTGAGATAAAAAGGAACCTTTGACCAAGTTAAAAATGAAATTAGTATTGAGGCAGGCCAATCTTATGAAGTAGAAGACAGTTACCAAGGTAAGGTATTATTATTATCATCATAAAAAAAATAACAGCTGAGGAGTATTTTCATTGATCATCATATCACATCACAGATAACAATAAAATATTGATAAATACGAAAGAAAGAGAAGAAAAGATACGTTGGCAGAGTGATTGTTAGAGGAGGAAGAAACAGGCTGCAAATCGATTGCAACGGGTGATGATGATGATTTGTAGTTGCTACTGAATGATAATGTTCTTGAAGAAGAAGAAGAAGAAGCCCAAAGTAAATCTGCAATAAAAGCTGATCCAAGAAGCCCAATGCATATCAATAATACCAATTTCGTCGTCGATTTCTGCCTTTGCTTCCCGCCACCCACTCTTCCCATCGATCAAACGAATCAAGCAGCAACACATCACCGGCACAAAACAAGGGTTTTGTGTAATTGTACGATCTCACATTCTAAAAAGTTTATTTTATATGTAAATTTATGTTTAATTTTTTACTTATATTTATCTCTATCTTTATTAATGTATTAATTAATTTAATTTATAAACATGAGGATTTTATCTTTCATTTTCCTCTTTACGAGTATCTACAACATATGCATCAAATAAAGCAACAAATTTGACACAAATAAAAAATATTAAAATTTTTTTTTTGCATAAAATGTAATTCATCTCTAACATATAATATAGATCAAATATCTACATCAAACTCATAACAATATTTATACATCTAAAACTCTTATAAATGGTTTTTAGCTCTCTTCTTTAATGCTTAGAATTTGGATATGCAAATTCCCTATTTTACCATTTCATTCACTCAATAATTAATATGGCAACATGTTATCACGGAAACTATAAAAATCCCTACCAAACATATTTGAACAATATTACACAATGATATTATTACGGAAACTTTAATATACAAATACATACATTTTATTTAGATGGAGAAACACACATATGTTTTTAAGTTTTACAAGTCAAACACATACTTTTTAAAAATTTTAATATAAATATTTCTCTATTTTATTTTTTATTTAGTGATAACTCTGAACTTAGAGCATTAGTAATCATGGAACTAAAAGTAAGTCCATACGAGTGTCACATCAGCTTTTTATTAACTCACACTTATTAGCTTTATGTAAACTCACACTTTCTATAAACTTACTCTCCTACTCCTATAAACCTTGACAAGTCCATAGCTAGATCCCACTTAATTTTGACTATTAAAATAATGCTTTATTTTATACTATCCTCAAATATATATGTCTAAAATAATGCTTGATGGGGCACTCATATTCTCTCACCAAGGTGCATGGCCATGGACTTCTCATCCGTGGACTTGTTTGGACTTTGTGAAATAATAAAGATGTCCATAATCTAAATGTCACATAATCATGGACTTGTTTGAATTTTGTTTTCTTATTAATTAATTCTTTTGTTCTTATTTCTTGGTGGTTGATACATATGTCACCTTGATTCTAAATGAAAAACACACATATTTATCCCTTAGTTTTATAAGTTTATGGGCTTTGTTCTAGTCACATTGAGACCTCATGATTTTAGTTATGTGAGGAACGGCTATTCGTGTTAGGTTATGAACAACTATTTCGACAGCCTTTTCAGGCATGCGGTTCAAGTCCGACAGTATTACTACTTCGACCGTTGTACCCTGGAAAAAAGATGGTGAATCTGTTTTAAGGAACCATGTTCCATTTCACTATAGTAATTGTTTTGGAATTACTTCATATATTGTACGGTTTGTAATTATTTCGTATCACAATTTGGTTATTATAATGAAAAACTTTTCCTACAATCTCAAAACAGTTTTTTTTAAGTGTTACCCGAATTGGTTTTGTTTATAACATTGTGAATTTGAGAAACAAGTAGTACTAAACAGTTTTGGAAATTAGACCACAACGAGTTGCAACTTTCAAAACACATAGTATTGCTTTGTTTTTCATATTGTTTGCAATATGTTTGAAGCAGTCTTTATTAAGTTTTTATATATAAAACCTGTTGCTCGAGATGAGTGAAACAGAATCTAGAAGTAAAAAAAAAAAACACTATTGTATAATGTAATGATCATGGCAGTTTTCTTTTGCTACCAATTTTCCTTTTTAACAAGAAAACAGTTGGTCTAAATCCGTTTAAAACAAGGTTTCTAAACATGTTAAGTGACAACCGTCAAAATCTCAGGATATTACCACTCTTAAAATTCTAGAGATACAATTATGAATGTGACTTTCTTGAAGTTCTAATAGTGAAACTAAGTTACGACTCCTTAAGTGTACTGAAAGCATTGTAACATCTTAATAATTACTTAGCAAATCCTAGGTTCATGAGGATTATTCAACTAAGTTATAAAGTGCCAAGAAAATTAAAGAATCCAAGTTTCATAACTTGTCACAAAATTTTACATCAAGTTACAAAATCGGGATTGATTAAAAGTCTGTAACGTCTTAATTAAGTCAATTATGTATCTAAAAAATTAGTACTTAAACTTATATCATGAACATTTAAATCAAAATTAGAAGTATTAATTATAATTGAAAGACTTTAATTTATATCTCAAATATTAAGCACAAAAACATCTCAAAATAATTTTATACAATGTACAATATAAGCACAAGTTTAATTCAAATTTAATACTACATTTAAATATATATATATATATATATATACATGAGTGAGTTCAAGGGAGAAGAAAAATTTGATGGAGAACGGAGATAAAGGTTTCTAGCTATTAGATTCATAAATCAATGGATGAGATCATTTAATTGCACAAGTGTAATATTTATCAACTTATTTTGAATTATTAGGGGCAAAATTGTACATTTAATTGATTCAATGAAAGAAATAATTTGTTTTAAATATGTTTAAAAAACCGCCCCTAGGAATTAGCAAGTGGAATTCGTCGGTTTGTGTCCTTGAAATACGCCAGTTTCTAAAAATGTGGTTTCCTCTATTTCCTTTTAGTAAAGTAATTATTTTGCATTCCCATGTTAGCTTGTCTTTTAATTTAATGGTAGTAGCAAGGTTGAAATTTTACAAGAAGGAAAAAATGAGTCAGCGAAATAGACAAAAAGGTGCAACGATTCAATAAATTAAAAAATTAGTATTGTTGAGTCATGAACATTATTGTATTAATCAATATCAAAATTAAATACTTTTTCATTCTTATAGAATAAGAGATCTCTTTTATTGATGACTTAAATTAAATCATTGATACAATTGAATCAAATATACACTAGCAATATATGAACTCTTGTGAAATTAGTGAATCATAATTCTAATATAGTGAATCGCACTATAAATGGTACACAAGTAACTGAATCATACTTATAATTTTTTGAATCATTGCGATGGTTAACTGAATCAATGACATACACGATACAAATGTGTTGAATCATCTTAATAGACTATTAACTCTTGTTTTTAAACTAATCAAAATATGAATATTCGAAGCTATTGAATTGTGAATAAAGTTGAATAATATCAATATTGATAATTTAAACTAAAACTAACATCATGTTTAATAACTAGTGAACTAAATTTATAAAATTGTGAATTAATAGGAAAAATATGAGAAGTGAAACAATTAGTGAATCATATTGATTAAAACAAGTGAATCAAGACAAAAGAGTGAATCATGGTATTATAGAATATTCACATGCAAAAATAATGTAGGGAAGTATTGACAATTTCCTAATGATTTATTTTACCGAATAAAATGATTATTTTTTTAAATCGAAGGGTTAATTTTTCCTGAATCAAATGGTTAGTTCTCCGAATCAAATGGTTAATTTCCCGAATCAAATTGTTAATTTCTTGAATCAAAGGGTTAATTTTGAATCAAAGTGTAAACTTTCTGAATCTAAGTGTAAATTGTCTCAATGAAAGTGTAAACTTTCTGAGTGTGAATCTTCTGAATCAAAATGTAAACTTTATGAATCAAAGGGTTATCTCACTGAATTTGTAGTCTAATTTAACTAAAAATTTATTCACAAGACCAAAAATAAGTACAAAATGTAACCAACGTCAGTATATTCTCCAAATACTATACATTAAGAACTGATAAAATTGTCTTGACAAATAAATTGTTGCATGATCCGACTATTGAGTAGACATAGAACCCTCATCGATTATTTTGCTATTTCTCTTGTTAACATCGTCTTCCGCCTTTCGTTTGCAAGTGTTGATATAATGCTCAACTTACAAACATCCTATCATGGTTATATTATTAACATAACTACATGTTGCATACACAAACCAATGAATGTCTAAAAAATTAAAACAAATTGTTTGTGAAATTGGCTAAACAAAAAATCGTGATAATATACGGATTAAAATCTTGATGATAATAACAACTTATCGTGATTCATCTGTAGTAAATTCTTTTTGAATTTGAATAGTAGAAATTTTGTATATAATCACGATTATTTGGAATAATGTACTAATAATGAAATTGAATGAATGCTTGAGAAGCAAATTTGTTTGTGATTGATGCGTGTCCTAGTATTCAGGATTTGTGAATATCAAAGAATGTTTGAATAGCAGAATAAGTATTGATTGAATAAAAAATATTAATTGATTGATTAGTTTGTGAATTAATTGATTTATTTGTGATTAATGTGTGGCCTATTATTTAGGATATGTGTTTATCCATAAGGATACCTTCTCTTGGAGACTTAGTCTCCCTCCAGTAACTACCATAATTAAATTTAATTAATTTAATAATGTTAATAATAATAATTATTATATTGTGATTTACTATATTAGTCTTCTACAAAATCTTTCTCTCCTTTCTCCCTTATAAATTTATTCTTTTTAGATCCCCTTCCTATATATATATATATATATATATATTAAATTCTCCTTAATTTTGACCATCAAAATTTTTCCCCCAATTAATTCCCCACCCCTCACATACGACTCACTCATTTCAAATACACTTATTCCACTCACTTATTCTCTCATTTCACACTCCTCCCATTTTTCTCTCAACTCTCAAAAACACACACTTCTCTCTAACCAAATCAGCCTACATTCAAAAAAAAATACCAAGATTAAAGTGTTCTTAAAGCTTTTTAAGTAACTTTAAGGTAATGGAGCAACCTCCTCTTCCACTTTACACCATTTCTTCTTGTTTTGTGTTTAAAGTTTTTGGATTATATGCCCTTTGATGGTTATAATCTTTTATTTAAACTTGATATTTATAGATTATCACTCTCACATGTTTATGTGTTATAAATGAGTGATAATACATGATCAAACCTAAGTCAAACTCAAAAGAAACACCTACAACTTGAATCTTACATAAAAATCTACTCTAGCACTTTAATCTTCATCAAAAATCATGGCTAGAGAAAATACACTTTAAAAGTTATATGATCCCTAGAAAATGATGGCATAATACATGAGAATCATGACTTCAATCAATGATTAAGGTATATAGGTTAAAGTGGTAGTGATAAGCTCAAGACCTGAACTCACATTATGCATTCAATCTGTCAGATTCTTACACTCAACTTTGAAGGACAATAACTCCGTGAATCCTTAACAAAAAATTACCATTTTTCTTCTGGAATTTAGCTTTTTGAGTTAGCTTTCAAACCCAAGCGGTTTCACTAAAAAATATGTAAGTATTCGACCTCCAAACAGTGTCTACAAAACTGTTGTGCCAACAGCTCGCTTTTTGAGAGCAATCGTTTTGTGAGACTTAATTGTGGACCTTTTTCAACTCTAAAAATCTAGAGAAATTATTTCTACCCTAACATATAGAACTCAGTAGAATACAAATATTATGGTCTAAAAGGTTATGTAAGTATACATAGAAAATTTCCAAACAAACAACTATATTCTCTATGAAAAATTTATCTAGTTATTGTTTATCATTATACATTTTTCCTTAAAATGCATCCATCATGTATCAAAAATCAAAATTTAATTTTTCCTAGTAAACTTATGATATGGAGAATAAAATTAGAAAGTTTCAAGCCATAGGTATTTTCTTTAATTTAATACCAAGCTATTACTAATATGGAGTGTTTAATAATGAAAATTAGTTCCCAAGGCCAAAAATTGTTGAAACCTTTTTTGAGGTGTTTAAGTTAGTAAAAAACACCGCACCACCAAAATTATATCATTTGGATACTTTTTAGTTTTTATTTTAATTTGTGTGCTTTTAATTTTAAAATATTGGAAAACCGGGTTCAATTGCTCGAAATGAATTGAAATTTTTACAAAATTCTTAATATAATTAGTTACTGAGGTGGTACAAATTTCATAATTTACTTGAATTTCATCCACATTTTGAACATAAATTGAGAATAAATACAATACAATTCTAAATTTCCTAAATTTTTAAGAAAGTTTGTATCCAATACTAGGTTATGAAAATAAAGTTTAGTAATTTTTGGAACTAATCTTCATGTATTTACACATATATGATTATGTCACACCCCGATAAAGCGGAAACACGAGATGTAATAACACAATGGTTCCATAATGTAAGGTACAAAAAGTTCATCGTTCACAACATGCTACTACTAGAGATTACAGAGGGTTTACATACGAAAGATAAAGCACAAGTAGATTTCATGACAACAACATTTAAAATAAGATTATAGTTCTATAAATATGAGGATAAGCTTTTATAAATATGTTCGAGATACAATCTACCTCTAATCTATTCTAGTTTCAGACCACGTTGGTAATAACGCGCTTCCAGCATGTCTTTATATCGTAAAGACGTAATGTAGATCACTATATCATATGTGGATTGTTGGCACTTCCGCTTGATCCATGGCTTAGTCCTTTGTTTTAGATTGGAAACTATTTTCCTCCAGATGTGAATCATATCCTTGATTTGTTCGGGAATATATCTTTTTGCACTCCTTAGCTCTTGCTCATAGGTCCTGCACCTAGTCCTGAGTTCCCAATTCAGGGTATCCAGTTCTTCCGCCTGATCTTTTAACCTTTCATAATCTTCAATATCGATTATCCCGACATCCTGATTCTCATCCACCCTCACAACGATTCTTCTATTGAGGCTACCCTTTCGTCGAGATATATGTATTAAATATGTTCCTTGTGGACTAGATCGTCTTCTGACACGTATTATCAAAGACGATTTCATTCCATGTTCGGGTTTGATTTTCTCCGTCCTGGTTCACCCATACAGAGCTGGAAATCTGGTTTACTTTACACCGACCGGGATGCTTGCACCTTCTATCGACGTCTATAGTGGGACTTGCCACCTTATACTAGATAACATCTTAATAATAATAGTGACAAAATAAAGATTTTCTTTTTGTACGAACTTGACCATAAAAATTTTCACGCAAGATATACCACAAAACTTGAATTTTTGTAATAATAATAATCGTGTAGGTGTACAAAACGTCGAAAGATATTTATTATATTAAACCAACATTTCCTACACAGTTTTTGAATATGACATGCATCATAATAAGGCCTTTTTTTTTTTTTTTTTTTACCAAAATTGTAGTACAAAAGTTTTAATTTCAAAGTCGCCAACACATTACGGGATACCAAAACAGAATATGCTTTTTCTTTTTTTTGTACAAAATTTTTTAACAATGTAACTTTTTGTCACTAGCACTTAGTTAAATGGTAGTTATCATAAGTGTACTAAGGCACATATGATATCTAATAAGCTATCTTAATATCTAAAATACAAGATAATAAAAGTTAAAGTGGATATGTGTTGAGATAACAACTTTAGTTAAAGTTGGATTTATTAGATAATTACAATCATGTGAGGATTGTAAGATTGATATAGTAAAAACAATACCACTAGAACAATTGATCTCTTTGTATGTTGTCTTTGTTAAGTTTGTGAAGTTAAATGATAAGATTTCGGATCCGACAACCATAAGGTTGAGAAGAGATCAAGTTGTAGAATGAGACTAAAGCCCTTGAAAGGATAGTTCATATGAAGGAAACCTAACCTAGTTGATTGGAGATCCCAAGATCTAGGTTCAATTGGATAACTTAATTGTACAAACTGGGTCATTGTCGGGGAGTTGTTAAATTTCTCAAACCATTTGAGGGAGTTAGTAAACTTCCTAGTCCATTCTTATAACTAATGTTAACAGCGATATGAGGCTAAACATTAGGCTTTTAATGAGTTCCAGGAATATAAGCATAAGGCATTGGGAGATATCTAAGGAATCACCTATGTGAGAGAGAAGTGGGGTCTTTTCAAAGGGTATCAAGGGGGCATAATTCCTAATAGCTCTCGCAGAAACAGGCTAGTGTTTCATGACCATAATGAACACGACTATGAGGACTTGACCATGTCAAGAAGAATCCTATGTGAAATGCATTATCGTTTAAACAAATGGCAGACCAGTTGAAAGACATCGTGTCTAGTGTGAGCTAGGAGACTAACTGCATTTCATAAGGAAAGGTTCAAAGGATAACATCTCCCTATTCTATGCAGGGTTCAACTGTTGAAAATTTTGTTAGAACTTGTGTGTTTTTAGAGAACGATTTCCATTCATGTAGGAGAATGTTGGATAATCTAGGTGAAAATGAGTTTTTCACCAACTTTGGACTTATACAATTATATTATGAATAATATTTTGTATCGTTATGTAGTCTGTGGCAAAGGCTTCATAACGGAATATTATATGTCCAAAGTAGATTTTAAGTGAATGAAACATCAATACTCAAAGAGAGGTAAGATTGAGTTAAGGTGAATGTGAAATCGAGTCATATATATATAGAGGATTGTTGGAAAATAGCAATTGAATGACAATTAATACGCAAGTAAGATACAAAAGTTGCAAGTAAATGTGATGTTTATTTCATAACTAAATGGGACCTTTCAATGTCAAATAACTTATAAGTATTAAGTGATATTTTATTATCATTTAAATCATATTTTATTGCTATTAAAACTAGCTTGTTAGTCTCCCTTTTTAAGGCTAATATAGAAGAAATTTTTGTTCTCTTATTAGCTAATTCCTTTGTTCTTATTTCTTGGTGGTTGATATAGATGTCACCTTGATTCCAACTGAAAAACACACATATTTATCCCTTAGTTTTTTAAGCTTATGGGCTTTGTTCTAATCACATTGGGACCTCATGATTTTAGTTATGTGAGGAACAACTATTCGTATTAGCTTATGAACAACTATTTCAACAACCTTTTCTGGCATGCGGTTCAAGTCCGGCAATATTAATGCTTCAGCCGTTGTATCCCGGAAACTGTTTTAAGGGAACCATGTCAAACACGGGCCTCAGCTTATCATTGATGTATATCCTTTTGTTTTCTACTCTTTCTTTTGATTATGTTTATTTCATTTGACATTTTTGCATTTCCATTTCATTGTAGTATTTGTTCTGGAATTACTTCATATATTGTACGATTTGTAATTGCTTTGTATCACAATTTGGTTATTATAATGAAAAACTTTATTCGGGTATGTTCTATATATTTCCTACACTTACATATTATCTATTTATATTAATATCTATATCTATCTATACTAATATATAAAACATTTTGGTGTTTTATATATAAAAACTCTTAAAATTAAGACTTAACATCTCTAAATATAACTTATGTAATTTTTATTTAATATTAATTTTATCACACTCATAAGACTCACCAGCATATTTTGAATCCTTAGTTCTACATATGAGTAAACTACCATTATTGAGTCACCATTATAGATAATTCGTGAATAACAAACATTGTATTCCACTACATAATGCGGGTATTACACTATTGTTGTTGTTGTTGTTGTTATGTATGCTTACGGGTCTGCTGGAGATCTTCCAGGCAGTCTTGTTACCTTCGGGTAGGGGTATGACTGTCTTTATCTTACCTCCCCATAGCTCGCCCTTGGCGGGATTGGGTGTCGTTGTTGTTGTTGTGAAAGATAGCTGACTTCGGAGATTTGATCATGAGTAAGAATGTCTTCTAAATGATTTAAGGAAATTTACTTTTCATACTTCTTTCTTAGATAGGAACGTCATAGTTGAAAATGAAGTCAACCGTTTCATCTGTGTATTGATTGTAACATCATTTATATGTATGGTTATTATTTTCTTGCAAGAAGTTAATGAGGGTTAGTATCACTTAGTTGGGTAGTGCTTTGAAACTTTTAGTATATTCTTCTGAACTTATTAGCGCTTTGCTAGAGCAGATGATGTACATCAGATATCAGTCTTCTTGTCCGGGAAACTATAACTAATAAATAGAGAAAATACCTACATATAGTGTATGATGTGTATGTATCATACATTGTGTATTTCAATTGGTCCAGGTAGAAAGATGTGAGAAAGATAATAAAAGAAGATCAAGCATATTAATGATCAAGTTGTATCTTCAGAAGGGATGTTCTCGTCTAAATCGGGCCAAAAAGCTCCTACCGGAACGAAGCAAGTGGTACATTCATCGCATCATGAGTATCACTTCCCAACTAAGAAAATTTCAGGCTCTGTCGTCAATACATAGTATTACTCTTCATCATAAATCCTGACAACCAACCAAAGATCCTCAAATCAAGGATGGATCTGAGAAAGCTGTCCAAGCCTTTACAGCAGATTCTTGAATCTTCATTTAACGACTGTCAACTTCAAGCAATAATTACTGTCACTGGAATGGTGGACTTAAGAAATCATCATGATCTATCCCTTATACAGGGTCCTCCAGGTATTTATGTATATGCTTATCCACAGCCTTCTTTTAAGCTTTTATGAGGCCTTTACTGTAAATGATTTGGAAATGTCTTTTCATTAGGTACTGAGAAGACACGGACTATTGTGGCAATTATCAGTGCTTTGCTTTCAAAATTAACCGGAATGCAGCTTAAAGGATGGATAGTAGTGTTGTGAGAGCTAGCAACACTTCTTCCATAACTAAAATGCAAATGAGTCAATCTGCTGCAATTGCACAGGCCTGGCAGGATGCAGCATTGGCACCCTTGTTGACCACCCTTTAAAGGCTGAAGAGAAGATAGATGCTAGTGATTTGATGTGTAACACAGACGGGGACTCTTCAAGTGTTCTTTGTTCTAAGCTGGAGAAGTTAGTGGACCGTATTAGGTTTCTTGAAGCCAAACGAGCTAATTTAAGCAATGGAGATCCTGCCTTGAATAATTTTCTTGAAGGAGATGCTAACATGGGTGATTATGTGAAGGAAATGTCTGATGCAGAAATAGGGGCAAGGCTTAGAGCACTATACAGCGACAAGAAAGCAGTCTACATAGACCTTGCCACTGCTCAGGCTCGAGAGAAGAAAGTTCATGAGAAAAGAAAAGCTTTATAAAACTTAAATTGCGCAATTCTATACTAAATGAAGCTTAAACTGTGATAACGACATTGAGTGGTTGTTGTGGAGATCTTCATGCGGTGTGCTCGTAATCTATGCTTACTCATAAGTTCAGCTCTTCATCCGAGTCTTCATTGTTTGATGCTGTTGTAATTGATGAAGCTGCTCAAGTATGAATCTTCGCTTTTCTTCATTTTTGTTAACTATGTAGTGACTTTTTCTGTAGCTCAAGACTATGTATTCGTTGCTTCTAAGCATGTACATTACTTCTGGCAGGCTCTCGAACCTGCTACTTTGATTCCTCTTCAGCTCTTAAAATCAAAAGGGAGCAAGAACATTATGGTTAGGACTACTCTAATATGTTTTTTTTTTTTTTTCTTTTTTGTTCTAGTTAAGTTTAATTTATAAAACTAATTCATTATATATGTTGTTTAAGGTTGGAGATCCAAAGCAGCTTCCTGCAACCGTTCTCTCTGATGTTGCTAGTAAATACCTCTATCAATGCAGTATGTTTGAACGTCTACAGAAGTCTGGTCATCCTGTTACTATGCTTATAAAGCAGGTAGACTGTGTTTCCGTTTTATGTATACTTCTGTGTGTTTTAATAATTTATTATGTAATACCTTCCTCTTTTTTATTGTGATAAATAAAACTACCTAGCAAATTAGGGTATTCACACCTTTCTCTGCATAATTATATGTATGTATTTTGTTTATAAATATATACATCTTATGTATGTATATTGTGTAGAAGCATATACATCATATGTATACTAAAAACCAAATTGATTTATGTAATAAGGTCTAGGAATTCGTTATTAGGTAGCACACTTATATATACATAATACAAGGCCGTAGATAGGAGCCTTGAGGGATTATTAAATGTAAGCTAAATAACTTAGTATAGTAGATTAACATGGAAAATAAAGAAAGCTAAATAACATCCTATCTCTAACAATTAAAATTCAAAACCGGCTCAAAATGTTAAAACTTAAACCTAATTTTGAGTACTTTATTTCCAAGGTAAACATGGTATAGTTTACTGCCAATAATCGTTTGGTGGGAATACAAAGTGTTATTAGCTACTGCAACCTTCTACCAGTCGCCCAGAAATAATTTTATGTGGCCCTTCATACACAATAATTGTTGTGGCCACTGTCCCCCTTTCTTCTTATATCAACTGCTCGTTTCAGATCTCGCTAGTCTTTTTAGTATTTATGTGCTTCAGTATAGGATGTACCCAGATATATGCAGGTTTCCTTCTTTGCATTTTTATGATGGCAACTTACTGAATAGTGATGGGATGTCTAGCAAAGATAAACCATTTCACAAGACTGAAGGCCTTGGGCCTTATTTGTTCTTCAATATTGTGGATGGGCAGAAGCTTCATGGTAAGAACTCTGGATCTCTCTACAATGAGCGTGAGGCTGATGCTGCGTTAGAACTTCTGAGATTTTTCAGGAAGAGGTATATTTTTGTTTTTGTTTGACACTTTTATTTCTAATATACTAGTTATAGAAAATTTTCTTGTTTAAGTTATCCGTTGGAGTTTGTTGGGGGAAGTATCGGGATCATAACTCCATATAGGTCCCAACTTTCCTTGTTGCTTTCACGTTTTTTGGCTGCTTTTGGTTATTGTATAATGGATGAAATAGAACTTAATAACGTGGATGGTTTTCAAGGTCGGGAGGTTGATATACTTGTAGTTTCCACAGTTAGGGCATCAGGACTTTCTGCTGGAGCAACGGATATTAACTCAGAAGTATTGGGTTTGTTGCTGATGTGAGACGAATGAATGTGGCATTGATGAGGGCCAAACACTCCTTGTGGATTTTGGGAAATGCGAGAACATTGCATGCAAATAAGAACTCGAACTCACTATATAAGAGTAATTGGGTTTCAGATAGTTCATTCAATATTTCAGGACAGCATAAGAGTAAGAAAACAGGGAACGAGGTTAACAAACATCCTGAACAGAGGAAAAGGTCTAATACTTATTATGGAAGGAAAAGAGAGTACCCTGGTGGCCATAGTAATGATAGTTTATCACATATAGGGGATAGTTATATAGCAAAGAAAAAGTCAAAAGTGCAATATGATTTATCAGAAAAGAAGGGTAACGAATCTGCTGATGACAGTCTAAACAAAGCATCCACGGATGTGAAGCTAGCCACTGACGAAGATCGTCGGGGTAAAAAAGGTGGTGAAAGGCATAGGTTTGATAGAAATATTCACATGGGTAAGCCTTTGAGCAGAATCATTCAAAAGAAGGAAGTAGATTATCTAGTCAAGTAGAAGAACCCGGTGACCCTATTTGTAAAAGAAAACAACCGGAAGCTGTAGATGCTCTTCTTCCTTCAGCTTCCATATCCTCTAAGAAGCCTGAATCTTCGTTTAAATCTGTCCCATAGAGAAGGTCTTGTCCACCAGTACGACCTTCAGGTCATGCAATTAGACCAAGACAACAAAAGGTGTAGTCTTCTTCTCTATTCTAGCTTTGGTTAGGGTTATCATGAGTTTTAGGAGTTTCTCTTACTAATTGAGGTTCATGGTGGACTGCTCCCTTTGGTCGCAGCTATTAATATTTACATTGCCAGAGGAACCTGAATGCTTTTCTATAGATATTTATACATTTTTCTAGGCTCCATCTGGTTGTGGACTTGTGGCTAGAGAACAACAAACTCTATTGGGAGGATGGGATGGTTTTTGAATCATACCCCTTCTATTAAGTATTATAGCACGTTGCCGGTTCCATTGCGTAGGAGTTCAATATCAATTTGTCAACCTGTCTCAGGGTATTTTTTACCCATGCACATGAACAATTAGCTTACTATCACATAGTTATCCACCGGAAGGTGCTTTGTTGAAATTTATAATCTGGCAAACATCTACTTGAAACTTGACATGCATCAACTTCTCACCGAGCTAGATTACGTACTGAATGTAGCGAATTGGTGTTTATTCACATCTTTGATGGTTCTAACTCATGTTATTCTTGTTCAGGTTAACATGAAATTGCTTACACATTAACAATCAGGAGAATGTGAGATTAAGCATCTTGTCCTTGTTCATTTTATGGTGTAGTGAGCACAAATAGGCTATCATTGGTTGTTCGTCCTTGTTCATGAAGAGTTAAATTTTATTTTATTTTGGCTGGTGACCAAGTGTCTGTTGTAATGTTGCCATCCATCACTCTTTTATTAATGTACAGGAAAATGAAGAATGAATGAAACATCACTCCTTTTTATGATAGAACTTCATATGTCCCCTTCATTCCACAAAGGGTGAATTTCATATATGCCATTCTTAACTCTTAAGCTTCAAATGCATCATTGTACTTTATGCATTGAAATAGTGTGCATAGGGTATAAATATATATTTTAACAATCCGACATGTAACTATTTTTGATACGATGTGTGTGAATCACGTGACCTTTTCCAAATCGTTATTTCTAACGACTCACATGCCAATCACGTGACTGAACTATCACATAGGATCGTATCAGTTTACTAATCTTGTTTTAGTAAATCTTGTGTATAGGGCCGGCCCTGAAACTGGGCAGCCTGGGCGACGGCCCAGGGCATCGTCCAAACATGGGGCATCAAGTTTTCTAAGGCTGAAGTTTGAGTATGCGTAGAGCTGAAATTTAGTGGTACACAAAAATTGATTGTTAAGCAATTTATAGTTATATGATGTTTATAGTATATTAGATTTAATTTAGATGGTTAAATATGAGGCCATGGAAAAAAATGAAATCTTTTGTTTGATTTTAATGGAGAAAATCGAGTTGGAGGGAAGGTTGGGAAGGGTTATGTGCGATAGTTTAAGAAAAAATCGAGTTGGAGAAAAAAATGAAAGCTTTTGGCATCTTATTAAGAAAAGGATTTGATGATGTGGCATAGTTTAGATTTAAGAAATTTCCTCCTAATTTTATTTTTTTTCTAATAAATATGTGATTTTCTAGACTTAGGTCTACCTTGGAACTATCAAATTAATACTCACGCCTCCCTCATACAATTATGCACCGCCCATACCTTCCAATAGATTACTTTACTTATTGTTCATACATTTGAATTTAAATCAAAATGCTTCTCAGATACTCTACAAATTCTCTTTTGATTTTAGGGTTTGAAACATCTCTCTGCATATCTTCATCCTCTTCAGCATATTTTTCTCGATCACTTACTCAACAAGATCTTCTTTCTGTCCATTTTATTTTTCTAGTCATATCGGCTTTGTTGTTTCAAGGTTCTTCCAAATCAACATTTTGAGGTTTTCGAATTTAACATTATAATCACTAACGTTTTGTTTCATTGATTTAATTTTTATAGGTTATGGATCCCGATTATTGATGAAATGTTTGTGTTCATGGTTAGCTTCTACCATTTCATTTAATATATGTACTCTACTGAATCGGTACTATGATCTTCAGATTCAAGCAGAAACGAAGTTAGTAAGATTCTCGAACAGGTCCTTTATTAGTTATTTCTGAGAATCAAATTTCCATTCGGGAAGCACTATTCTATATTCATGGTTCTTCTCCTTTTTTCTTTTTTGCAGCAGGTTTTATTTGATGTGGTTGTGCTTGTTGTTTAAACACTAATTGGGCATATTGGCTGCCATTTATGAACACTATCCATGGGGTAACACTTTAAATGTCGTTTTTTTTTTTTTTAAAAAAAAATTTATATCTTGATGTTGGTACTACTAATTGCCCCACTTCTATCTTGAAGTCTTCAACTATAAAGTTAGTACTATAAAAGTGATTTTGACTTCAAAATTTTCATGATCTTGCAAATCTAATACTTAAAAATGAGTTGTATATGAAAAAAATTTAATTGCGAATATCTTGAAGTGTGTATTAAAAAACATACCATATTTTTTCATATCATCGTGCTAAAACCTTTGTCACAAATGGAAGTGTAGTTGGTCAAGTTTAATTTGAACTCTTCCTATACATGTGAAAGTTGAGGGTTGTATTACCTAGCAACTTTTAACATCCACGGGTATATTACACGTTACCTGGCAACTCTTCCTATACAGGTAATTCTTTTTAATTTCAAGTTTCTAAAAGTAAATTTAGTACTAAATTTTTTTTCCACTTGGATGAAGGATTGGTCTTAGATTTAACATGTTTTTCTTAATATTCATGTGGTTTTATTTGAGGAAAAGGAAATCCACTATGCTTTTCCCACTTCATTTGTGCTTCTTCTCAGGACAAATAGTAAAGATGAGTCTTTAGTAAGCTTGCGGTAAGTCAATTTGCCAATTGCCATTATTAGGTAAATATCAATGCCTAATCGTTTGGAAAAGTATTCTTAAAATAATTGTTGCTTTATGAAGATTTCCTTAAAGTTTGAACATCTAATCAGTCTTAAACTCAATTTTTTTCATGGAACATAAGGATTAAAAAAAAAAGAAATTTTCGAAACCCGTAGATTTGTTGTATCAAATGACTTCTTACTCAGATAATCAGTGTAACATAATTATTTGTGGTGGCTAAATGGGCGGGTTGGATATTTGGTAAAAATGAGTTGTTTTTTGTACATGTTCAAACTGGCCAGCTCAATACAAAAACTTTGTTTCATTACTTTGTAGTAATGGTTGGTGTAAAGAGCATGACTGCAGATTCAAGGTAAAGGAACAATTGTGGAGTTTGAGTTTGTCGGGTCTACGTTGCAAACTGCAAGTTGGCCAATTTAATGGGTTTAGTTTACATTTTGGTATTAGCTGTTTATGGAAATTACATTATGAGTATATATTTTTAGTGTTAAAAGTTTGGGTTGAAATTGTGGTTCAAATGACAGTTCAAGGGTTGCAAAGCTGGAGAAGTTTGACTCAAATTTGTCAAACTGGTCATAAGTGTGTTCTGTGAAGTATGATTTTGATGCTGGTATGGTTGACGACTTGATGACTACTGGTTTAATGAGTGCTTTGAGAGATGAGAATTCAAGATGGCGTGAAGATTTCAAGGTTATTTGTCGTTACCTACACAAGAGTAAAACAGAAACTTGTAAAGTTTTTAAAGTAGGATTAAGTTTCTTTTATACATGCGAATATAGTTTGTTAACATTTGCGTTTTTACCTTTTATTGACGTTTACATAAATGCATCAGCAAGTAGCCTATAAAATGTTAACAATACAAAATCTAATAGATCATATATGTAGGCAAGCTCTTTTGGTGTGGTTGGTTGATATTGTAATTTGTAAATAGATATATATATATATATATATATGTAGGCATGTAGTTGAATGAGAGGGAGTTATATGTATATGTATGATACCTTATGTACCCATTGTAGTTCTATTAATAAAACTTTTTCCCTTTCTCAAAACAAGTATGAGGATAAAAGAAATTTATACATGAGTTTTCAATCATCATGAGGTATCAACTACTTCTATAAATATATGCCAAATACTTTCATAGATATTTTTTAATAAAAAACCCGTGTTATTACAGGTCAATAAACTAGTACTATTTCTATATATTAGATAGTTATGTGGTGAAGATGACACATGTCATTGATTGTATGATTTAGATAAATTTAAGTCTATATTTTAGGATGATTTAGCGATACTTAATTTTTAATACTAATATATAAGATGTTGATGATTACATTAAAATTTTTATTACGTTTAGTACCAAAACGTTGTATTATAATTGTAATAATATCTCTAAAAAGAAAATTGAATAATAAATACATAAGCATAATCCATTAAAACTATCAATTTTCTCATAACTAAATTATTCATATTTAAGGGCTTATAAATATATAATCAAATTATTCGTATTTAACTACTTATGTTTTGGTTATGACACGCCCCTCGAAATTAATGAGACACGGTCTTGCTTCAAAAAATTAAAAGTCATCAATTGGAGACATCAATGACCAGCCCACGTATATATATGCACAAAAAAAGTTAAGAGATAATTTACGCATACTAAATATGCTAATATCTTGATAACGATTAGCACATGGTCGGCCAATTACTAAATTTACCATGTGATTTGTGTTTCTTTAGAAGTAAATTTGCATTCGAACATGTTTAATTTGTAAACCACTTAGTAATGGTCGGTCTTTAAACCCTTTGTAGTGGGGGCATTAATATATCAGTGCTTGGGATGAAAATGTTATAGATGTAAATGTGTACTCGTAGAGGTATCGGTTCAGAAAAAGAGATGTTGGCAGTGTGAAGTTAAATCAACACTGTCACAAAGCGATAGACTTTTGGTTTCCAAGTCATTGTACTGCGTGGCGACGGGTTTGGTCACACCGTGACGACATGTCATTTAGAAAGGCTGTTTTTTATTGTAGCCCAAGTTGTTTCCTCCTATATAAACAAAACTTATGTGGTGTAAACCCTTGAGCAGTGAACTTAATGGAGAAATCTCTAGATTGGTATGTAGACTAAACCAATCATAGAATCACGTAAATTTGTGTTTGTATTGTTTATGTGATCCTGATTGTGTTTATTGCTTGTTTATATACTTGTTTATTGTTCGTGAGTGTTTATATACTTGTCATCATTGCTTATCACTGAAGTTCAAGTTCAGACTTATAGGAATATAATCTGAAATGGTATTATGTTTCCGGCTTGGGTATATCAAACCAGTCAACTAGAGTCTTCTTAGAGCTGTGTTAATGGTTGGATCAGTACAACAGTAGTTGACTGAGTGAGTGGAGATGAGTTTTTCTCAAGGAAGTTATAGCTACGTTTCAGGTTGAAGAGGTGGGTGTTCTAGGCTGTGATAGCGTTCTCACAAGTTAACTTTGAAGATGACATATACGTGTTGCTACTAGCAACAAGTTCTTCGATTGTTAGAAAAGGAAGACCGAGTATGCGAGAGGCTATATGGATCGACTGATAAAATTTAATCGATGAGGTGAAGAGAAGGTGTCTCTTGGAAAGAATATTGTGGCTGTAAAAATAATGGAGTTGGATCATTAACAAGCTTCAACTTCTCTTCTTTAGAACTGAAGTACACAGTGTTAACCTTGAGAGTGGAGTAATGTTTCAGTTTTGATGGTGTAGTTCAGGATGTCATATATCGGCGTGTGTGTAGTTAAGGAGCATGTTCAAAAGGTGTTTCAGAATTACAAGTAATTTATAGCGGGTGACGGGGGATAAAAGGAAGTCATTTATTTTGATGCAGGCCTTAGCGTAGAGGATCGGGTCCTTATGATTCTGGCGGTCCATGATTGGGTTATTAAAGGGATTTCACGAAAATGGGTATAATTTGGACTGTGAGGCTCCACTTTAGGCCCATGACCTATCAAATCGAATTTTGGAGCAAGGAGCACAACTTCCTAAGCCGCCTAAGGCAACTTACCCACTTTTGAGGCCCAAAAACGTTTTTTGGAAGGAGTTATGGGCACTTTTATGTTTTTTTTTTATGTTTTTTAGGGTTTTGTGTTTGGACTTGTGTTTGTCCCGTAGTTCTTTTTAGGCCAATTCAAAAATTTGGTTCTTATTTAGGGTTTGTAGGTGGTCATGGAAGGCTTGGTTGACATTTTTATGAAAATTGAATTTTCTCTCAAGTTGTGTTTATCAAATTAGTTGAATCAATCCTAACCGCGGTATTCTTTGAATTAACGTGTATTGGAAAAGATTAACCTGGTATTCTGTGAATCAGCAATCAGCAATCAACAGATTTGAATAAGCAATCAACAGGTTTAATCTGTGTTTCGTTTCTTTGTACACCGCATCATATTTTAGGTTGTTTGATCTTTTAAGTTATGAGATTGTTGAGTGTGAAACTAAATTAACAACGTGGTGAAGCGATAAACTTTTTGTCACACTACCACGTTCATCGTGTGGCGACGAGCTGGTTGAACAACCATCGTGTTGCTATGGGGTTTGATCACGCCAGGAAAGCATGTTTTTTTTTTATTTGGCCAAGTTTTTTCCTCCTATGTAACACACAATATATATTGTAAACCGTTGAACCACGAATTTAAATGTAAAAATCTCTTAAGTTTGACCCGTGGACTAAATCAATCAATGAAGTCGGATATGACAACGTGTTCGTATTGTTTATGTGACTTTGATTGTGTTTATTGCTTGTTTATTTATTCTTTATTGTTTCATGATCTAACTACCGCTACACGTGTGTTGTTTGTTGTCATAGCTTCCTAACAAATGGTATTAGCACTACAATAAACCTTGGTCGATTTGCATATCATTATAAACGCTTGAATCGGATTTTATTTTGAAATCATACCCATAACGTTGATTAACGATTCAACGGTTATTGTTGAGCAAAAACTTATTAAGCAAAGTATTGACTTGATTGTGAGATGCAGTTGCAGGTGGCAATAAATTTACTTGTTTGAAATAATAAAATGTTTCAGGATGAAAATTACCACCGACACCTATTTGGTGATTAAAACACAGAATAGGTTAATCGAGGGGAATTAGTATTATAACAATTCAATTGATATAATTAGTGGAACAACTGGTACGTATTGGATTGGATTGCGGAAGGAGGTCACATGCAATTCTTGGAACTTAAAGCCGAACCCATCAGTAAATGCTCTTCCATATTAAGCAACTTGTCTTCTCATTAATTAACGCACTCCATCCACCACTTTCTTCATTTCCTAAGCAACGAGTGTCATTGAAACATTTAATTACTTCTACTCATTTTCAGTGGTAATTGTAATTGTACAGTATTATTATTGTACCCGTAATGCATCTATGAAACAGAGAATATGTTGCAATTTAAATTGAATTGTATGTTTGTTTAGCAACAAGCTAATATAACATTTGATAATTAAAGAAATGAATGTGAAACTACGATCTAAATAGTTTATGTTTTAATTATTAAGGCATTAATTATTTGTACGTGAAATACGGGCTACCCTTTGCCATTTGACCAACGCATGTGTATATGTGCAGACTTAATGGGAAAACCAGTTGCTTCTGTATAAAGAAATAAACCCACAAATCATAGTGCTTCATTTCCTCATTCCACAATATTTTAATCTATTGGATTTAATAAGAATAAAATAATAACGTCAAATATGAATAGGTTCGATCGATAGATGTGAGGGCAGTTGAATTCCACCACTGATTAGCCAATCAATGCATATATCCATGATTGAACCATCCTTCTTTAATTCTAATCATTCTCAGCTCCTACTTTACAAAACTAATTAATACTAATACTAATATATATAAACCCAATTAACAATCCTTTATCAACCAACAGAGTTTCTTTTTTTTTTTTTTTTTTTTTTTTTTTTTATTATTATTTCTAGTTTCTATCAACAAACGTAATAAAGTACTCCTAATATTCTAGAAATACTTAATTAAACATATATATATATATATATAGTGGGCACCTACTTAGATGTTATATATATGTATGATAATCACCTTTCCAGATATTCAATCGTACTTTACAAATATATTCATCATAATTTTGCACACAAATATCTTTACGTATTTACATTTACAATTATAGCAGCTTGCTCTTTCTCTTTCGATCTTAATTAAAAGAACATATATAGCAGATCGATCCATTGATATGGCCGACTCCTCTAATCATGTTAATCAAGTGCCACTACCACCAACAACAAAGAAGTCTAACAAAATCCGAGACATTGTTAGGCTTCAACAAATGCTTAAGAAATGGAAGAAAGCTGCCACCACCAACAAAAACAACGACAATGCAGTTGCTCCTGCTACCAATAAGCCAAGCAACAAAGGCCTCAACAAGTTCCTGAAGAAAACTCTATCCTTTTCCGATATTAGCATTAATAACAGCAGCTCACAGGAAGAGGTGGTCCGAAAAGGATACTTGGCTGTTTGGGTTGGGAGAGAGGAAGATGCGATGAAGAAGTTTGTAATCCCTACAGATTACTTGGCACATCAAGCTTTCAGTGTCCTTTTACGAGATGCAGAAGAAGAGTTTGGTTTCCAACAAGAAGGGATCCTCAAGATACCATGTGACGTCCCTCTCTTTGAGAAAATCTTGAAGATGATGACGGACAATAAGAAACAACATCAACGTCCTACCCTTAAATCTTCATCTTCAACATCTTCTTTTTTCTTATACGACCAAGAGGATGATCACCACCAACAACAACCACATATGGAGCTACTTAAATCTCCTCCTCCTCCTCATCATCAACAACATCAACATCGTCTCAACTCCACTTTTGATTCTCAGTTAAAGACACCTCCAACTACTCCAGCTCATCACCTTCCTTTGTACTGTCGATGACTTCATTCCATCATCTGTCTTTATGACCGATCAATTAATTAATTATTTAAGATATGATCAACACGCAATACTTTGTTTCTTGTTCCTGCGCTATATATATATATATATATGTTATAATTAATTATATATATAGGTATTTAAGTAATTACTGATTAAGAATGCATGCATACCCTTGATTAATATATATATATATATATTATAATTAATTAATATTGCTATATTTATATATATCTTACGTAATATATATGTACGTACCTATATCCAAATTAACGTGTTCTTCGGTGTAATTTAAACTAGCATATGATCAACAGTGTATAGTCTTCTACACTCATAAACCGGTATAAACACTATAATTATGATTAACTGATGATATACGTACATCTAATTTCAATTTAACTAGCATATATAACACTTCCTCTCTCTTTTCATCTATTCCATTGATTTCATTGTATTCTTATATTATTAATCTTTTATTTTATTATTATCTTTGAAGATGGGTTGATCGATGCAACATTTTTCTTAAATATATCTTTGGGTTTGGTACCACCTATAATAATTTTAAAATGAGTAATGTTATATCCGCTTAATTAGGCGTATGCCTAATTTAGCCTAACCATACAGATTTTGACACATGTATTCCACTTATTCTCTCTCCTAATCTCATCCAATCATTTTCTCATCTACCAATCACATCTTTAGGCATATATGCCTAATTAGGCATATGTATCATTTTTCTTTTAAAATTTAACATTCATCACAAATGAATGTTAAAAACATTTATTTATAAAAAAATCAAGGGCTAAGATTTACTTCCCTCATTCCTCAAGATTTGAAGCTTCCCTATGAATCATTTATACATATATATATGTATATAGTTTTTGATTCTTAATTCGCAGAGAATTCCAAAGACTTCTTTCGCGAAAGGCATGCAACAAATTAGCTAGATTAGATAACAACTCTCCAAAATCACTTTTAAATATCCAAACCAAGTTATTTTATAAAATTTTCTTCGTAACTCCTTATTCAAATAATTAATATATTTACTTTTGTTTTCATTTTAACTAGCCTTTGTTTTCAAGATTACCCCTTTCAATTCCTCTAAATCATTCCTATATATACATATATATATATGCAGGTGAATTTTTCTATTACTTAATATCCATTGATGATAGCTTTATTTTGTACTAATTCACGAATATACTTCCGTTGCTTTTGCTCGTTGGACATGCTATATACATACACACACACACACACACACATATATATATATATATATATAGGGGTGGGGATCAAGAGGGAAGCAAAAAAATTAGGGAATGAAGGAAGCAAATCTCAACCATTGATTTCATCATAAATGAATTTTAAAAATCACAAATAATTTTAAAAATTTAAAATTCATCACAAATGAATGTTAAAAGCATTTATTTATGAAAAAATTAAGGGCTAAGATTTATTTCCATCATTCCCCAAGATTTGGAGCTTTCCTATGGATCATTTCTCAACAAATTAGTAGATTAGATAACAACTCTCCAAAATCACTTTTAAATATCCAAACCACGTTATTTTATACTCCCTCCTTCCCAAATTAAGTGTCTTGTATCAGATTTCACGGAGTTTAAGAAATTGTTTTGCATGTTAGTGAAGATGACTCTTTTTACCCTTACTTTTTGCATAGACTCTCATGTATTAGTTTTGAAAAATGATAAAATGGTAAAGTTAATTTGCTACTTTTGGAAGTGGACATTTATTTTGGGACAAACAAAAAAAGAAAGCAAGACACTTAATTTGGGACGGAGGGAGTAAAATTTTCTTCGTAGCTCCTTATTCAAATAACTTTTAGAAACTGTTTTTCAAATTAAATAGATTTTGACGTTTTTTTTTGTTTTTATAATTAATTTTTACCAATTTTTTTATTCATAATAATCACATTTTATAACTAGATAATCACATGAATAATATGTGATTATCAAGTTTTATATTGCGATTATCTCGTACACATGATAATCACATTATATTAGAGAATAATAACAAGTGATTATCATGTTATATTTTGTGATTATGTTGAATAATCACAACAGTAGCGAATGTAAAAAAACTTCAAAAAAAATTATTTTAATATAATCATTGAAAAAGTTTTAAAGAAAAATGTATTTAGAATATCTAAAAAGTGATTTTGAAGTTATTTTTACGTTCCTATAATATTAAGTTTTCTTATTTATACCCTTATATATTATATATAGATATATATATATATATCTGTATCAAAATCAAAATCAAAATATATAACTAAATGAAGATCTAGAAAGTTGAATAAGACACAATCAAACGATTAGTTAATAATTAAATTAGGATCTATGTATGCAGTATGTACCATATGTACATGCAAGAGAGTGGAATAAAATAAACGGCTAGAAAGCAAAGGACATGATACATGTACGAACAAGCCCAAGTGGTTGAGTAAAAGGTTTTACGTACATTCAATTCAATTCCCCAAGTTCCACGGTACAATTCACATGCCGATCCAATTCCTTCTCTTCATCCATGTGTATTTCCATGTGATTTTAATCATACATTTAACTCACGTACATCTTCCCTTACATAATTTTAATTCACATTTCATTTTTTATGTTCAATAAAATAGTGGGTTTGTACTAGCACAATAGAAGAAATACCAATTTGTTCACCTTTTTATATTTGTGCGTATATGTATGTAAGTAACTACGTACATATGTACATGTGTCTACGTATGTAATTATTTATTTACTGTTGAGAAAATTAACTACAAATAAATATCAAACCTCATATATAGAAACATTCACATCATTAAACTGCAAACAATTAAAATCGGGTTTAATATTCAAAAACAAGACCAAATCAATCTTCACTTAAATGAAAAACTCTCAATGATTCAATCACGAACAAGTGAAGATCAATAACTACAGCAATAACAAACTTAATCTCAGTTTAGGAACAAATACTTCAGTCTAGACCTAAGTCTCGGTCTGTACAAACAATAACAACAACGATTATTTTTAATAGAAACAATAGAACTCTTATATATTTACATATTTGACTAATTACAAAATGAACCCTGGACTTCTAATCTTTATACTTTTGCCACAATCTTTTAACCTGGAACACAAACAAACTTCCAAACATACTACATTGACCACAAACATTTTCACAGTACAACTAATAACTTAACTTAACACAATTAGATTGTTTTATTTAACACTCCTCCTCAATCTGTGAAACACATCTAACAAATTCAACTTATCACACAAATAGTTATGTTGATTCATTGATAAACCTTTTGTAAACAAATCTGTAACATTTTCTAATGAACCAACCTTAATAGTTTCAACAACACCAACAAATAGTTTTTTCTCTAAAAAAGTAGAAATCAATTTAAAAGTGCTTAGTTCTTTCATGAAACATATGATTAGCTGCTATTTGAATAACAGCTTTGTTATCAACGTATAAATTACATGTAACAAATTATTCAAGTAAAAATCATTTAACACTTTTAAATGCAAATTATTTCACAAGTAACGGAAGCTAAAGCTCCATATTCAAATTCTGGTGAAGTCTATATATAGTAGCTTGCTTCTTACTTTTCCAAGAAATTAAAAAGATTTATATAAATATAGAAACTTGTAACAGATTTCCTACCAATCACAGACTTTTCACAGTTAGAGTCAACATAAGCAACTAAACCCGCATTCTCACTTTCAGAAATAAAGAACCCTTTACCTGGAGATCCATTAAAATATATGAGAACCTTAAATGCATATTTCAAATGGGACTCCATTGGAGCATGAATAAATTGGCTTAACAAATAAAATGCATATGCGATATATGGTCTAGTCAAAGTCAAATATATGAGTTACCAACTAACTTTTGACACTCTTTGACATTCTTAAAGGAAATATCTTACAAGAATTATCACAACCAACTAAATCAGGATCTATAGGGTAGCATAAGGCTTGCACCTGTGTAAACCAAACTCAGACAATAATTCCAAACATCATTTTCTTTGAGAAAAAGAAAGACCATCTTTAGAATGAAGAACCCCAATTCTAAGAAAATACTTTAATCTTCCAAAGACTAGTAAGGCAATAAACTAATCAACTTTAGACTTAATGAACAAAGAATAATCATTCTTACTTTTTTGAAACCATTTTCTATCAATGCAGCAAAGCATAAATAATTTATAATAAAAAAAAATGTAAAAAAAAAGTTTTTTTTTTTTTTTTTTTTTTTTTTTTTTTTTTTTTTTTTTTGCGAGAATTCTATAGTCTCAATCCACTTTCTAGGAGTTTGTTTCAACCCATAAGAAGATTTTATAAGCTTACAAACCTTTTTATTAGATTGATCATAATATCCCAATGGCAGACTCATATATACATTTTCATCAAGATCACTATGCAGTCAGGAGAATGATAAACAAGTGATCCTTCAAAATAAATAGTAGCAGGTGGGAGAAAAGAATTTGGTCATCGCTAGTAGGTTTTGGTTGAGCAGCTTGTTAACCATCTTATTTATTGGTGGCGATACACGAAGCATTGTAGCATTGTGAGCAGGTGCTTGGAGTGTGGATATACTTCTTCAGACTGAGACTTGAACAAGTTAGCAAGGAGTTTGGGAGCACTAACGGAGATGGAAATCGTGTGTGACTCAAAGAGATACCAGAAAAAGCACAATGCTTCTTTTGGAAATCTGTATAAGTCATGGACATTGAATATGTTTAGGAATGGATAGTATGGATGAAACTTACAACCTTTCATGAATATTCCACGCTTCCTGAACAGAATGGTAAGGAATGTCTTGTAGTTGATAGGGGCTCTTTCTTAGAGTGTTAGGTTTGCAATAGTTTCTGTGACCGCTTCTGGAAGATTTAGCAATGAGAATGTTTCTAGGTGTGTGGTGGATGATGAGGTTTCTCCATTTTTACTGGTGATTAAATACACCATTAGAATTAAGAGGAAATTTGCTAGGATGTGTTTTGTGCCTTTAATATGCTTGACGATGAATTTCCATTAGGAATGCCAATTTGACCATCAGTGTTAGGGTTTAGGGTTCGGGGTTTGGATTTTGGGTTTTGGGTTTTGTCACACCCCGCTAAAGCGAAAACACGAGATGTAACAGTACAATGATTTCATAATCGAAAATTACAAAAGATCACCGTTCAACGGTCTACAAATAGTACATTACATAAAGTTTTACAAGCGTTTACAGCACGAAAGTAAATAGTCTAAACATGCGATTACATCCAAAAGAGAAAATCCCGTAACGCTACAACATCATAGATCATATAACGGGTTTAGCTTCAATAGATAAGTTGTGACTAATTCCTGAAAAGCATGTAAAAGTAAACAGGTCAACTATGAAACATAGTTGGTGAGTACACAGGTTTTGTGTAATGAAAGACCCTTTTCAAGTGTTTACAAAGTCTAGTTTAAAAGTTCCACGTTACTACGTGATTAGTTCGCAAGAATAGTCTGTTTTGTGCCGAGGCTCATACAAAGACGATAATCATCTAAAAATCAATTTGTAGGATAGTCAAGCGCTATTGCGCGGATAATTATGAAAGTAATTATTAAAACAAGGCTCATTTAAGAGCGATACTCATTTGATAGTTAGATTCATTCGTGATTCGATGTTTTGTTCGCAAAAGAGGTTTATTTAAATACTAGATTCGTTTAGGAGCGATTTACTTTGGAACTCAATTAAAAGTCGTGATTCATTTATAACGCTACACTCATATTTTCAAAGGAATGTTCAATTCATGTTTATAAAACTCAAGTTGTAGTGTTTAAAAAGTTGAAGTTACGTTTATAAACTCAAGTTGTAGTGTTTAATAAGTTCAAGTTACGTTTATAAAACTCAAGTTCTAGTTTTTAATAAGTTCAAGTTACTTTTATAATATCAAAGGATCACGTTTATCATTGTCCAAAACCACAACGATTTATAGTATAAAACTCAGGTTATAAAATTTATGGTTTTAAAGTAATATCGTTTCAAATAACAAAGTCATTGTAAAGCTCGGGTCGTAAGGTTTATAGTTTCAAAGAAATATCATTTCAAAAGACAAGGGTTTAGGGTTTGGGGTTCGGGGTTTAGGGTTTGGGGTTGAGGGTTTCCTTTGGAACTCAATTAAAAGTCGTGATTCATTTATAACGCTACACTCATATTTTTAAAGGAATGTTCAATTCACGTTTATAAAACTCAAGTTGTAGTGTTTAAAAAGTTGAAGTTACGTTTATAAACTCAAGTTGTAGTGTTTAATAAGTTCAAGTTACGTTTATAAAACTCAAGTTCTAGTTTTTAATAAGTTCAAGTTACTTTTATAATATCAAAGGATCACGTTTATCATTGACCAAACCACAACGATTTATAGTATAAAACTCAGGTTAGAAAATTTATGGTTTTAAAGTAATATCGTTTCAAATAACAAAGTCATTGTAAAGCTCGGGTCGTAAGGTTTATAGTTTCAAAGAAATATCATTTCAAAAGACAAGGGTTTAGGGTTTGGGGTTCGGGGTTTAGGGTTTGGGGTTCGGGGTTTAGGGTTTGGGGTTGAGGGTTTCCTTTGGAACTCAATTAAAAGTCGTGATTCATTTATAACGCTACACTCATATTTTCAAAGGAATGTTCAATTCACGTTTATAAAACTCAAGTTGTAGTGTTTAAAAAGTTGAAGTTACGTTTATAAACTCAAGTTGTAGTGTTTAATAAGTTCAAGTTACGTTTATAAAACTTAAGTTCTAGTTTTTTATTAGGTTCAAGGTACGTTTATAATATTAATGGATGACGTTTAGCATTGGCTAAAACCACAACGATTTATAGTATAAAACTTAGGTTATAAAATTTATGGTTTTAAAGTAATATCGTTTCAAATAATAAAGTCATTGTAAAGCTCGGGTCGCAAGGTTTATAGTTTCAAAGAAATATCATTTCAAAAGACAAGGGTTTAGGGTTTGGGGTTCGGGGTTTAGGGTTTGGGGTTCGGGGTTTAGGGTTTAGGGTTCGGGTTTAGGGTTCGGGATTGAGGGTTTCCTTTGGAACTCAATTAAAAGTCGTGATTCATTTATAACGCTACACTCATATTTTCAAAAGAATGTTCAATTCACGTTTACAAAACTCAAGTTGTAGTGTTTAAAAAGTTGAAGTTACGTTTATAAACTCAAGTTGTAGTGTTTAATAAGTTGAAGTTACGTTTATAAAACTGAAGTTCTAGTTTTTTATTAGGTTCAAGGTACGTTTATAATATCAATGGATGACGTTTAGCATTGGCTAAAACCACAACGATTTATAGTATAAAACTTAGGTTATAAAATTTATGGTTTTAAAGTAATATCGTTTCAAATAATAAAGTCATTGTAAAGCTCGGGTCGCAAGGTTTATAGTTTCAAAGAAATATCATTTCAAAAGACAAGGGTTTAGGGTTTGGGGTTCGGGGTTTAGGGTTTGGGGTTCGGGGTTTAGGGTTTGGGGTTCGGGGTTTAGGGTTTGGGGTTGAGGGTTTCCTTTGGAACTCAATTAAAAGTCGTGATTCATTTATAACGCTACACTCATATTTTTAAAGGAATGTTCAATTCACGTTTATAAAACTCAAGTTGTAGTGTTTAAAAAGTTGAAGTTACGTTTATAAACTCAAGTTGTAGTGTTTAATATGTTCTAGTTACGTTTATAAAACTTAAGTTCTAGTTTTTAATAAGTTCAAGGTACGTTTATAATATCAAAGGATCACGTTTAGCATTGTCCAAAACCACAACGATTTATAGTATAAAACTCAGGTTATAAAATTTATGGTTTTAAAGTAATATCGTTTCAAATAACAAAGTCATTGTAAAGCTCGGGTCGTAAGGTTTATAGTTTCAAAGAAATATCATTTCAAAAGACAAGGGTTTAGGGTTTGGGGTTCGGGGTTTAGGGTTTGGGGTTGAGGGTTTCCTTTGGAACTCAATTAAAAGTCGTGATTCATTTATAACGCTACACTCATATTTTCAAAGGAATGTTCAATTCACGTTTATAAAACTCAAGTTGTAGTATTTAAAAAGTTGAAGTTACGTTTATAAACTCAAGTTGTAGTGTTTAATAAGTTCAAGTTACGTTTATAAAACTGAAGTTCTAGTTTTTAATAAGTTCAAGTTACGTTTATAATATCAAAGGATCACGTTTATCATTGTCCAAAACCACAACGATTTATAGTATAAAACTCAGGTTATAAATTTTATGGTTTTAAAGTAATATCGTTTCAAATAACAAAGTCATTGTAAAGCTCGGGTCGTAAGGTTTATAGTTTCAAAGAAATATCATTTCAAAAGACAAGGGTTTAGGGTTTGGGATTCGGGATTTAGGGTTTGGGGTTCGGGGTTTAGGGTTTAGGGTTCGGGGTTTAGGGTTTGGGGTTGAGGGTTTCCTTTGGAACTCAATTAAAAGTCGTGATTCATTTATAACGCTACACTCATATTTTTAAAGGAATGTTCAATTCACGTTTATAAAACTCAAGTTGTAGTGTTTAAAAAGTTGAAGTTACGTTTATAAACTCAAGTTGTAGTGTTTAATAAGTTCAAGTTACGTTTATAAAACTTAAGTTCTAGTTTTTTATTAGGTTCAAGGTACGTTTATAATATCAATGGATGACGTTTAGCATTGGCTAAAACCACAACGATTTATAGTATAAAACTTAGGTTATAAAATTTATGGTTTTAAAGTAATATCGTTTCAAATAATAAAGTCATTGTAAAGCTCGGGTCGCAAGGTTTATAGTTTCAAAGAAATATCATTTCAAAAGACAAGGGTTTAGGGTTTGGGGTTCGGGGTTTAGGGTTTGGGGTTCGGGGTTTAGGGTTTAGGGTTCGGGTTTAGGGTTCGGGATTGAGGGTTTCCTTTGGAACTCAATTAAAAGTCGTGATTCATTTATAACGCTACACTCATATTTTCAAAAGAATGTTCAATTCACGTTTACAAAACTCAAGTTGTAGTGTTTAAAAAGTTGAAGTTACGTTTATAAACTCAAGTTGTAGTGTTTAATAAGTTGAAGTTACGTTTATAAAACTGAAGTTCTAGTTTTTTATTAGGTTCAAGGTACGTTTATAATATCAATGGATGACGTTTAGCATTGGCTAAAACCACAACGATTTATAGTATAAAACTTAGGTTATAAAATTTATGGTTTTAAAGTAATATCGTTTCAAATAATAAAGTCATTGTAAAGCTCGGGTCGCAATGTTTATAGTTTCAAAGAAATATCATTTCAAAAGACAAGGGTTTAGGGTTTGGGGTTCGGGGTTTAGGGTTTGGGGTTCGGGGTTTAGGGTTTGGGGTTCGGGGTTTAGGGTTTGGGGTTGAGGGTTTCCTTTGGAACTCAATTAAAAGTCGTGATTCATTTATAACGCTACACTCATATTTTTAAAGGAATGTTCAATTCACGTTTATAAAACTCAAGTTGTAGTGTTTAAAAAGTTGAAGTTACGTTTATAAACTCAAGTTGTAGTGTTTAATATGTTCTAGTTACGTTTATAAAACTTAAGTTCTAGTTTTTAATAAGTTCAAGGTACGTTTATAATATCAAAGGATCACGTTTAGCATTGTCCAAAACCACAACGATTTATAGTATAAAACTCAGGTTATAAAATTTATGGTTTTAAAGTAATATCGTTTCAAATAACAAAGTCATTGTAAAGCTCGGGTCGTAAGGTTTATAGTTTCAAAGAAATATCATTTCAAAAGACAAGGGTTTAGGGTTTGGGGTTGAGGGTTTCCTTTGGAACTCAATTAAAAGTCGTGATTCATTTATAACGCTACACTCATATTTTCAAAGGAATGTTCAATTCACGTTTATAAAACTCAAGTTGTAGTATTTAAAAAGTTGAAGTTACGTTTATAAACTCAAGTTGTAGTGTTTAATAAGTTCAAGTTACGTTTATAAAACTGAAGTTCTAGTTTTTAATAAGTTCAAGTTACGTTTATAATATCAAAGGATCACGTTTATCATTGTCCAAAACCACAACGATTTATAGTATAAAACTCAGGTTATAAATTTTATGGTTTTAAAGTAATATCGTTTCAAATAACAAAGTCATTGTAAAGCTCGGGTCGTAAGGTTTATAGTTTCAAAGAAATATCATTTCAAAAGACAAGGGTTTAGGGTTTGGGATTCGGGATTTAGGGTTTGGGGTTCGGGGTTTAGGGTTTAGGGTTCGGGGTTTAGGGTTTGGGGTTGAGGGTTTCCTTTGGAACTCAATTAAAAGTCGTGATTCATTTATAACGCTACACTCATATTTTTAAAGGAATGTTCAATTCACGTTTATAAAACTCAAGTTGTAGTGTTTAAAAAGTTGAAGTTACGTTTATAAACTCAAGTTGTAGTGTTTAATATGTTCTAGTTACGTTTATAAAACTTAAGTTCTAGTTTTTAATAAGTTCAAGGTACGTTTATAATATCAAAGGATCACGTTTAGCATTGTCCAAAACCACAACGATTTATAGTATAAAACTCAGGTTATAAAATTTATGGTTTTAAAGTAATATCGTTTCAAATAACAAAGTCATTGTAAAGCTCGGGTCGTAAGGTTTATAGTTTCAAAGAAATATCATTTCAAAAGACAAGGGTTTAGGGTTTGGGGTTCGGGGTTTAGGGTTTGGGGTTGAGGGTTTCCTTTGGAACTCAATTAAAAGTCGTGATTCATTTATAACGCTACACTCATATTTTTAAAGGAATGTTCAATTCACGTTTATAAAACTCAAGTTGTAGTGTTTAAAAAGTTGAAGTTACGTTTATAAACTCAAGTTGTAGTGTTTAATATGTTCTAGTTACGTTTATAAAACTTAAGTTCTAGTTTTTAATAAGTTCAAGGTACGTTTATAATATCAAAGGATCACGTTTAGCATTGTCCAAAACCACAACGATTTATAGTATAAAACTCAGGTTATAAAATTTATGGTTTTAAAGTAATATCGTTTCAAATAACAAAGTCATTGTAAAGCTCGGGTCGTAAGGTTTATAGTTTCAAAGAAATATCATTTCAAAAGACAAGGGTTTAGGGTTTGGGGTTCGGGGTTTAGGGTTTGGGGTTGAGGGTTTCCTTTGGAACTCAATTAAAAGTCGTGATTCATTTATAACGCTACACTCATATTTTCAAAAGAATGTTCAATTCACGTTTACAAAACTCAAGTTGTAGTGTTTAAAAAGTTGAAGTTACGTTTATAAACTCAAGTTGTAGTGTTTAATAAGTTGAAGTTACGTTTATAAAACTGAAGTTCTAGTTTTTTATTAGGTTCAAGGTACGTTTATAATATCAATGGATGACGTTTAGCATTGGCTAAAACCACAACGATTTATAGTATAAAACTTAGGTTATAAAATTTATGGTTTTAAAGTAATATCGTTTCAAATAATAAAGTCATTGTAAAGCTCGGGTCGCAAGGTTTATAGTTTCAAAGAAATATCATTTCAAAAGACAAGGGTTTAGGGTTTGGGGTTCGGGGTTTAGGGTTTGGGGTTCGGGGTTTAGGGTTTGGGGTTCGGGGTTTAGGGTTTGGGGTTGAGGGTTTCCTTTGGAACTCAATTAAAAGTCGTGATTCATTTATAACGCTACACTCATATTTTTAAAGGAATGTTCAATTCACGTTTATAAAACTCAAGTTGTAGTGTTTAAAAAGTTGAAGTTACGTTTATAAACTCAAGTTGTAGTGTTTAATATGTTCTAGTTACGTTTATAAAACTTAAGTTCTAGTTTTTAATAAGTTCAAGGTACGTTTATAATATCAAAGGATCACGTTTAGCATTGTCCAAAACCACAACGATTTATAGTATAAAACTCAGGTTATAAAATTTATGGTTTTAAAGTAATATCGTTTCAAATAACAAAGTCATTGTAAAGCTCGGGTCGTAAGGTTTATAGTTTCAAAGAAATATCATTTCAAAAGACAAGGGTTTAGGGTTTGGGGTTCGGGGTTTAGGGTTTGGGGTTGAGGGTTTCCTTTGGAACTCAATTAAAAGTCGTGATTCATTTATAACGCTACACTCATATTTTCAAAGGAATGTTCAATTCACGTTTATAAAACTCAAGTTGTAGTATTTAAAAAGTTGAAGTTACGTTTATAAACTCAAGTTGTAGTGTTTAATAAGTTCAAGTTACGTTTATAAAACTGAAGTTCTAGTTTTTAATAAGTTCAAGTTACGTTTATAATATCAAAGGATCACGTTTATCATTGTCCAAAACCACAACGATTTATAGTATAAAACTCAGGTTATAAATTTTATGGTTTTAAAGTAATATCGTTTCAAATAACAAAGTCATTGTAAAGCTCGGGTCGTAAGGTTTATAGTTTCAAAGAAATATCATTTCAAAAGACAAGGGTTTAGGGTTTGGGATTCGGGATTTAGGGTTTGGGGTTCGGGGTTTAGGGTTTAGGGTTCGGGGTTTAGGGTTTGGGGTTGAGGGTTTCCTTTGGAACTCAATTAAAAGTCGTGATTCATTTATAACGCTACACTCATATTTTTAAAGGAATGTTCAATTCACGTTTATAAAACTCAAGTTGTAGTGTTTAAAAAGTTGAAGTTACGTTTATAAACTCAAGTTGTAGTGTTTAATATGTTCTAGTTACGTTTATAAAACTTAAGTTCTAGTTTTTAATAAGTTCAAGGTACGTTTATAATATCAAAGGATCATGTTTAGTATTGTCCAAAACCACAACGATTTATAGTATAAAACTCAGGTTATAAAATTTATGGTTTTAAAGTAATATCGTTTCAAATAATAAAGTCATTGTAAAGCTCGGGTCGTTAGATTTATAGTTTCAAAGAAATATCATTTCAAAAGACAAGGGTTTAGGGTTTGGGGTTCGGGGTTTAGGGTTTGGGGTTGAGGGTTTCCTTTGGAACTCAATTAAAAGTCGTGATTCATTTATAACGCTACACTCATATTTTTAAAGGAATGTTCAATTCACGTTTATAAAACTCAAGTTGTAGTGTTTAAAAAGTTGAAGTTACGTTTATAAACTCAAGTTGTAGTGTTTAATATGTTCTAGTTACGTTTATAAAACTTAAGTTCTAGTTTTTAATAAGTTCAAGGTACGTTTATAATATCAAAGGATCACGTTTAGCATTGTCCAAAACCACAACGATTTATAGTATAAAACTCAGGTTATAAAATTTATGGTTTTAAAGTAATATCGTTTCAAATAATAAAGTCATTGTAAAGCTCGGGTCGTTAGATTTATAGTTTCAAAGAAATATCATTTCAAAAGAGAAGGGTTTAGGGTTTGGGGTTCGGGGTTTAGGGTTTGGGGTTGAGGGTTTCCTTTAGAACTCAATTAAAAGTCGTGATTAATTTATAACGCTACACTCATATTTTCAAAGGAATGTTCAATTCACGTTTATAAAACTCAAGTTGTACTGTTTAAAAAGTTCAAGTTACGTTTATAAACTCAAGTTGTAGTGTTTAATAAGTTCAAGTTACGTTTATAAAACTTAAGTTCTAGTTTTTAATAAGTTCAAGGTACTTTTATAATATCAAAGGATCACGTTTAGCATTGTCCAAAACCACAACGATTTATAGTATAAAACTCAGGTTATAAAATTTATGGTTTTAAAGTAATATTGTTTCAAATAATAAAGTCATTGTAAAGCTCGGGTCGCAAGGTTTATAGTTTCAAAGAAATATCATTTCAAAAGACAAGGGTTTAGGGTCAAAAGACAAGGGTTTAGGGTTCGGGGTTCGGGGTTTAGGGTTCGGGGTTCGGGGTTTAGGGTTCGGGGTTCGGGGTTTAGGGTTCGGGGTTCGGGTTGTAGTGTTTAATAAGTTGAAGTTACGTTTATAAAACTGAAGTTCTAGTTTTTAATAAGTTCAAGTTACGTTTATAATATCAAAGGATCACGTTTACCATTGTCCAAAACTACAACGATTTATATTATAAAACTCAGGTTATAAAATTTATGGTTTTAAAGTAATATCGTTTCAAATAATAAAGTCATTGTAAAGCTCGGGTCGCAAGGTTTATAGTTTCAGAGAAATATCATTTCAAAAGACAAGGGTTTAGGGTCAAAAGACAAGGGTTTAGGGTTCGGGGTTCGGGGTTCGGGGTTCGGGGTTCGGGGTTCGGGGTTCGGGGTTCGGGGTTCGGGGTTCGGGGTTCGGGGTTCGGGGTTTAGGGTTTAGGGTTCGGGGTTTAGGGTTTGGGGTTGAGGGTTTCCTTTGGAACTCAATTAAAAGTCGTGATTCATTTATAACGCTACACTCATATTTTTAAAGGAATGTTCAATTCACGTTTATAAAACTCAAGTTGTAGTGTTTAAAAAGTTGAAGTTACGTTTATAAACTCAAGTTGTAGTGTTTAATATGTTCTAGTTACGTTTATAAAACTTAAGTTCTAGTTTTTAATAAGTTCAAGGTACGTTTATAATATCAAAGGATCACGTTTAGCATTGTCCAAAACCACAACGATTTATAGTATAAAACTCAGGTTATAAAATTTATGGTTTTAAAGTAATATCGTTTCAAATAACAAAGTCATTGTAAAGCTCGGGTCGTAAGGTTTATAGTTTCAAAGAAATATCATTTCAAAAGACAAGGGTTTAGGGTTTGGGGTTCGGGGTTTAGGGTTTGGGGTTGAGGGTTTCCTTTGGAACTCAATTAAAAGTCGTGATTCATTTATAACGCTACACTCATATTTTCAAAAGAATGTTCAATTCACGTTTACAAAACTCAAGTTGTAGTGTTTAAAAAGTTGAAGTTACGTTTATAAACTCAAGTTGTAGTGTTTAATAAGTTGAAGTTACGTTTATAAAACTGAAGTTCTAGTTTTTTATTAGGTTCAAGGTACGTTTATAATATCAATGGATGACGTTTAGCATTGGCTAAAACCACAACGATTTATAGTATAAAACTTAGGTTATAAAATTTATGGTTTTAAAGTAATATCGTTTCAAATAATAAAGTCATTGTAAAGCTCGGGTCGCAAGGTTTATAGTTTCAAAGAAATATCATTTCAAAAGACAAGGGTTTAGGGTTTGGGGTTCGGGGTTTAGGGTTTGGGGTTCGGGGTTTAGGGTTTGGGGTTCGGGGTTTAGGGTTTGGGGTTGAGGGTTTCCTTTGGAACTCAATTAAAAGTCGTGATTCATTTATAACGCTACACTCATATTTTTAAAGGAATGTTCAATTCACGTTTATAAAACTCAAGTTGTAGTGTTTAAAAAGTTGAAGTTACGTTTATAAACTCAAGTTGTAGTGTTTAATATGTTCTAGTTACGTTTATAAAACTTAAGTTCTAGTTTTTAATAAGTTCAAGGTACGTTTATAATATCAAAGGATCACGTTTAGCATTGTCCAAAACCACAACGATTTATAGTATAAAACTCAGGTTATAAAATTTATGGTTTTAAAGTAATATCGTTTCAAATAACAAAGTCATTGTAAAGCTCGGGTCGTAAGGTTTATAGTTTCAAAGAAATATCTTTTCAAAAGACAAGGGTTTAGGGTTTGGGGTTCGGGGTTTAGGGTTTGGGGTTGAGGGTTTCCTTTGGAACTCAATTAAAAGTCGTGATTCATTTATAACGCTACACTCATATTTTCAAAGGAATGTTCAATTCACGTTTATAAAACTCAAGTTGTAGTATTTAAAAAGTTGAAGTTACGTTTATAAACTCAAGTTGTAGTGTTTAATAAGTTCAAGTTACGTTTATAAAACTGAAGTTCTAGTTTTTAATAAGTTCAAGTTACGTTTATAATATCAAAGGATCACGTTTATCATTGTCCAAAACCACAACGATTTATAGTATAAAACTCAGGTTATAAATTTTATGGTTTTAAAGTAATATCGTTTCAAATAACAAAGTCATTGTAAAGCTCGGGTCGTAAGGTTTATAGTTTCAAAGAAATATCATTTCAAAAGACAAGGGTTTAGGGTTTGGGATTCGGGATTTAGGGTTTGGGGTTCGGGGTTTAGGGTTTAGGGTTCGGGGTTTAGGGTTTGGGGTTGAGGGTTTCCTTTGGAACTCAATTAAAAGTCGTGATTCATTTATAACGCTACACTCATATTTTTAAAGGAATGTTCAATTCACGTTTATAAAACTCAAGTTGTAGTGTTTAAAAAGTTGAAGTTACGTTTATAAACTCAAGTTGTAGTGTTTAATATGTTCTAGTTACGTTTATAAAACTGAAGTTCTAGTTTTTAATAAGTTCAAGGTACGT
This sequence comes from Logfia minima, assembly GCA_963921325.1. Taxonomy (NCBI): domain Eukaryota; kingdom Viridiplantae; phylum Streptophyta; class Magnoliopsida; order Asterales; family Asteraceae; genus Logfia; species Logfia minima. Next base: position 19,728 of record OY992771.1, on the reverse strand, counting down.
TTATAATATCAAAGGATCACGTTTAGCATTGTCCAAAACCACAACGATTTATAGTATAAAACTCAGGTTATAAAATTTATGGTTTTAAAGTAATATCGTTTCAAATAACAAAGTCATTGTAAAGCTCGGGTCGTAAGGTTTATAGTTTCAAAGAAATATCATTTCAAAAGACAAGGGTTTAGGGTTTGGGGTTCGGGGTTTAGGGTTTGGGGTTGAGGGTTTCCTTTGGAACTCAATTAAAAGTCGTGATTCATTTATAACGCTACACTCATATTTTCAAAAGAATGTTCAATTCACGTTTACAAAACTCAAGTTGTAGTGTTTAAAAAGTTGAAGTTACGTTTATAAACTCAAGTTGTAGTGTTTAATAAGTTGAAGTTACGTTTATAAAACTGAAGTTCTAGTTTTTTATTAGGTTCAAGGTACGTTTATAATATCAATGGATGACGTTTAGCATTGGCTAAAACCACAACGATTTATAGTATAAAACTTAGGTTATAAAATTTATGGTTTTAAAGTAATATCGTTTCAAATAATAAAGTCATTGTAAAGCTCGGGTCGCAAGGTTTATAGTTTCAAAGAAATATCATTTCAAAAGACAAGGGTTTAGGGTTTGGGGTTCGGGGTTTAGGGTTTGGGGTTCGGGGTTTAGGGTTTGGGGTTCGGGGTTTAGGGTTTGGGGTTGAGGGTTTCCTTTGGAACTCAATTAAAAGTCGTGATTCATTTATAACGCTACACTCATATTTTTAAAGGAATGTTCAATTCACGTTTATAAAACTCAAGTTGTAGTGTTTAAAAAGTTGAAGTTACGTTTATAAACTCAAGTTGTAGTGTTTAATATGTTCTAGTTACGTTTATAAAACTTAAGTTCTAGTTTTTAATAAGTTCAAGGTACGTTTATAATATCAAAGGATCACGTTTAGCATTGTCCAAAACCACAACGATTTATAGTATAAAACTCAGGTTATAAAATTTATGGTTTTAAAGTAATATCGTTTCAAATAACAAAGTCATTGTAAAGCTCGGGTCGTAAGGTTTATAGTTTCAAAGAAATATCATTTCAAAAGACAAGGGTTTAGGGTTTGGGGTTCGGGGTTTAGGGTTTGGGGTTGAGGGTTTCCTTTGGAACTCAATTAAAAGTCGTGATTCATTTATAACGCTACACTCATATTTTCAAAGGAATGTTCAATTCACGTTTATAAAACTCAAGTTGTAGTATTTAAAAAGTTGAAGTTACGTTTATAAACTCAAGTTGTAGTGTTTAATAAGTTCAAGTTACGTTTATAAAACTGAAGTTCTAGTTTTTAATAAGTTCAAGTTACGTTTATAATATCAAAGGATCACGTTTATCATTGTCCAAAACCACAACGATTTATAGTATAAAACTCAGGTTATAAATTTTATGGTTTTAAAGTAATATCGTTTCAAATAACAAAGTCATTGTAAAGCTCGGGTCGTAAGGTTTATAGTTTCAAAGAAATATCATTTCAAAAGACAAGGGTTTAGGGTTTGGGATTCGGGATTTAGGGTTTGGGGTTCGGGGTTTAGGGTTTAGGGTTCGGGGTTTAGGGTTTGGGGTTGAGGGTTTCCTTTGGAACTCAATTAAAAGTCGTGATTCATTTATAACGCTACACTCATATTTTTAAAGGAATGTTCAATTCACGTTTATAAAACTCAAGTTGTAGTGTTTAAAAAGTTGAAGTTACGTTTATAAACTCAAGTTGTAGTGTTTAATATGTTCTAGTTACGTTTATAAAACTTAAGTTCTAGTTTTTAATAAGTTCAAGGTACGTTTATAATATCAAAGGATCATGTTTAGTATTGTCCAAAACCACAACGATTTATAGTATAAAACTCAGGTTATAAAATTTATGGTTTTAAAGTAATATCGTTTCAAATAATAAAGTCATTGTAAAGCTCGGGTCGTTAGATTTATAGTTTCAAAGAAATATCATTTCAAAAGACAAGGGTTTAGGGTTTGGGGTTCGGGGTTTAGGGTTTGGGGTTGAGGGTTTCCTTTGGAACTCAATTAAAAGTCGTGATTCATTTATAACGCTACACTCATATTTTTAAAGGAATGTTCAATTCACGTTTATAAAACTCAAGTTGTAGTGTTTAAAAAGTTGAAGTTACGTTTATAAACTCAAGTTGTAGTGTTTAATATGTTCTAGTTACGTTTATAAAACTTAAGTTCTAGTTTTTAATAAGTTCAAGGTACGTTTATAATATCAAAGGATCACGTTTAGCATTGTCCAAAACCACAACGATTTATAGTATAAAACTCAGGTTATAAAATTTATGGTTTTAAAGTAATATCGTTTCAAATAATAAAGTCATTGTAAAGCTCGGGTCGTTAGATTTATAGTTTCAAAGAAATATCATTTCAAAAGAGAAGGGTTTAGGGTTTGGGGTTCGGGGTTTAGGGTTTGGGGTTGAGGGTTTCCTTTAGAACTCAATTAAAAGTCGTGATTAATTTATAACGCTACACTCATATTTTCAAAGGAATGTTCAATTCACGTTTATAAAACTCAAGTTGTACTGTTTAAAAAGTTCAAGTTACGTTTATAAACTCAAGTTGTAGTGTTTAATAAGTTCAAGTTACGTTTATAAAACTTAAGTTCTAGTTTTTAATAAGTTCAAGGTACTTTTATAATATCAAAGGATCACGTTTAGCATTGTCCAAAACCACAACGATTTATAGTATAAAACTCAGGTTATAAAATTTATGGTTTTAAAGTAATATTGTTTCAAATAATAAAGTCATTGTAAAGCTCGGGTCGCAAGGTTTATAGTTTCAAAGAAATATCATTTCAAAAGACAAGGGTTTAGGGTTCGGGGTTCGGGGTTTAGGGTTCGGGGTTCGGGGTTTAGGGTTCGGGGTTCGGGTTGTAGTGTTTAATAAGTTGAAGTTACGTTTATAAAACTGAAGTTCTAGTTTTTAATAAGTTCAAGTTACGTTTATAATATCAAAGGATCACGTTTACCATTGTCCAAAACTACAACGATTTATATTATAAAACTCAGGTTATAAAATTTATGGTTTTAAAGTAATATCGTTTCAAATAATAAAGTCATTGTAAAGTTCGGGTCGCAAGGTTTATAGTTTCAAAGAAATATCATTTCAAAAGACAAGGGTTTAGGGTCAAAAGACAAGGGTTTAGGGTCAAAAGACAAGGGTTTAGGGTTCGGGGTTCGGGGTTCGGGGTTCGGGGTTCGGGGTTCGGGGTTCGGGGTTCGGGGTTCGGGGTTCGGGGTTCGGGGTTCGGGGTTCGGGGTTCGGGGTTCGGGGTTCGGGGTTCGGGGTTCGGGGTTCGGGGTTCGGGGTTCGGGGTTCGGGGTTCGGGGTTCGGGGTTCGGGGTTCGGGGTTCGGGGTTCGGGGTTTAGGGTTTGGGGTTCGGGGTTTAGGGTTTGGGGTTGAGGGTTTCCTTTGGAACTCAATTAAAAGTCGTGATTCATTTATAACGCTACACTCATATTTTCAAAAGAATGTTCAATTCACGTTTACAAAACTCAAGTTGTAGTGTTTAAAAAGTTGAAGTTACGTTTATAAACTCAAGTTGTAGTGTTTAATAAGTTGAAGTTACGTTTATAAAACTGAAGTTCTAGTTTTTTATTAGGTTCAAGGTACGTTTATAATATCAATGGATGACGTTTAGCATTGGCTAAAACCACAACGATTTATAGTATAAAACTTAGGTTATAAAATTTATGGTTTTAAAGTAATATCGTTTCAAATAATAAAGTCATTGTAAAGCTCGGGTCGCAAGGTTTATAGTTTCAAAGAAATATCATTTCAAAAGACAAGGGTTTAGGGTTTGGGGTTCGGGGTTTAGGGTTTGGGGTTCGGGGTTTAGGGTTTGGGGTTGAGGGTTTCCTTTGGAACTCAATTAAAAGTCGTGATTCATTTATAACGCTACACTCATATTTTTAAAGGAATGTTCAATTCACGTTTATAAAACTCAAGTTGTAGTGTTTAAAAAGTTGAAGTTACGTTTATAAACTCAAGTTGTAGTGTTTAATATGTTCTAGTTACGTTTATAAAACTTAAGTTCTAGTTTTTAATAAGTTCAAGGTACGTTTATAATATCAAAGGATCACGTTTAGCATTGTCCAAAACCACAACGATTTATAGTATAAAACTCAGGTTATAAAATTTATGGTTTTAAAGTAATATCGTTTCAAATAACAAAGTCATTGTAAAGCTCGGGTCGTAAGGTTTATAGTTTCAAAGAAATATCATTTCAAAAGACAAGGGTTTAGGGTTTGGGGTTCGGGGTTTAGGGTTTGGGGTTGAGGGTTTCCTTTGGAACTCAATTAAAAGTCGTGATTCATTTATAACGCTACACTCATATTTTCAAAGGAATGTTCAATTCACGTTTATAAAACTCAAGTTGTAGTATTTAAAAAGTTGAAGTTACGTTTATAAACTCAAGTTGTAGTGTTTAATAAGTTCAAGTTACGTTTATAAAACTGAAGTTCTAGTTTTTAATAAGTTCAAGTTACGTTTATAATATCAAAGGATCACGTTTATCATTGTCCAAAACCACAACGATTTATAGTATAAAACTCAGGTTATAAATTTTATGGTTTTAAAGTAATATCGTTTCAAATAACAAAGTCATTGTAAAGCTCGGGTCGTAAGGTTTATAGTTTCAAAGAAATATCATTTCAAAAGACAAGGGTTTAGGGTTTGGGATTCGGGATTTAGGGTTTGGGGTTCGGGGTTTAGGGTTTAGGGTTCGGGGTTTAGGGTTTGGGGTTGAGGGTTTCCTTTGGAACTCAATTAAAAGTCGTGATTCATTTATAACGCTACACTCATATTTTTAAAGGAATGTTCAATTCACGTTTATAAAACTCAAGTTGTAGTGTTTAAAAAGTTGAAGTTACGTTTATAAACTCAAGTTGTAGTGTTTAATATGTTCTAGTTACGTTTATAAAACTTAAGTTCTAGTTTTTAATAAGTTCAAGGTACGTTTATAATATCAAAGGATCATGTTTAGTATTGTCCAAAACCACAACGATTTATAGTATAAAACTCAGGTTATAAAATTTATGGTTTTAAAGTAATATCGTTTCAAATAATAAAGTCATTGTAAAGCTCGGGTCGTTAGATTTATAGTTTCAAAGAAATATCATTTCAAAAGACAAGGGTTTAGGGTTTGGGGTTCGGGGTTTAGGGTTTGGGGTTGAGGGTTTCCTTTGGAACTCAATTAAAAGTCGTGATTCATTTATAACGCTACACTCATATTTTTAAAGGAATGTTCAATTCACGTTTATAAAACTCAAGTTGTAGTGTTTAAAAAGTTGAAGTTACGTTTATAAACTCAAGTTGTAGTGTTTAATATGTTCTAGTTACGTTTATAAAACTTAAGTTCTAGTTTTTAATAAGTTCAAGGTACGTTTATAATATCAAAGGATCACGTTTAGCATTGTCCAAAACCACAACGATTTATAGTATAAAACTCAGGTTATAAAATTTATGGTTTTAAAGTAATATCGTTTCAAATAATAAAGTCATTGTAAAGCTCGGGTCGTTAGATTTATAGTTTCAAAGAAATATCATTTCAAAAGACAAGGGTTTAGGGTTTGGGGTTCGGGGTTTAGGGTTTGGGGTTGAGGGTTTCCTTTGGAACTCAATTAAAAGTCGTGATTCATTTATAACGCTACACTCATATTTTTAAAGGAATGTTCAATTCACGTTTATAAAATTCAAGTTGTAGTGTTTAAAAAGTTGAAGTTACGTTTATAAACTCAAGTTGTAGTGTTTAATATGTTCTAGTTACGTTTATAAAACTTAAGTTCTAGTTTTTAATAAGTTCAAGGTACGTTTATAATATCAAAGGATCACGTTTAGCATTGTCCAAAACCACAACGATTTATAGTATAAAACTCAGGTTATAAAATTTATGGTTTTAAAGTAATATCGTTTCAAATAATAAAGTCATTGTAAAGCTCGGGTCGTTAGATTTATAGTTTCAAAGAAATATCATTTCAAAAGAGAAGGGTTTAGGGTTTGGGGTTCGGGGTTTAGGGTTTGGGGTTGAGGGTTTCCTTTAGAACTCAATTAAAAGTCGTGATTAATTTATAACGCTACACTCATATTTTCAAAGGAATGTTCAATTCACGTTTATAAAACTCAAGTTGTACTGTTTAAAAAGTTCAAGTTACGTTTATAAACTCAAGTTGTAGTGTTTAATAAGTTCAAGTTACGTTTATAAAACTTAAGTTCTAGTTTTTAATAAGTTCAAGGTACTTTTATAATATCAAAGGATCACGTTTAGCATTGTCCAAAACCACAACGATTTATAGTATAAAACTCAGGTTATAAAATTTATGGTTTTAAAGTAATATTGTTTCAAATAATAAAGTCATTGTAAAGCTCGGGTCGCAAGGTTTATAGTTTCAAAGAAATATCATTTCAAAAGACAAGGGTTTAGGGTCAAAAGACAAGGGTTTAGGGTTCGGGGTTCGGGGTTTAGGGTTCGGGGTTCGGGGTTTAGGGTTCGGGGTTCGGGGTTTAGGGTTCGGGGTTCGGGGTTTAGGGTTCGGGGTTCGGGTTGTAGTGTTTAATAAGTTGAAGTTACGTTTATAAAACTGAAGTTCTAGTTTTTAATAAGTTCAAGTTACGTTTATAATATCAAAGGATCACGTTTACCATTGTCCAAAACTACAACGATTTATATTATAAAACTCAGGTTATAAAATTTATGGTTTTAAAGTAATATCGTTTCAAATAATAAAGTCATTGTAAAGCTCGGGTCGCAAGGTTTATAGTTTCAGAGAAATATCATTTCAAAAGACAAGGGTTTAGGGTCAAAAGACAAGGGTTTAGGGTTCGGGGTTCGGGGTTCGGGGTTCGGGGTTCGGGGTTCGGGGTTCGGGGTTCGGGGTTCGGGGTTCGGGGTTCGGGGTTCGGGGTTCGGGGTTCGGGGTTCGGGGTTCGGGGTTCGGGGTTCGGGGTTCGGGGTTCGGGGTTCGGGGTTCGGGGTTTAGGGTTTAGGGTTCGGGGTTTAGGGTTTGGGGTTGAGGGTTTCCTTTGGAACTCAATTAAAAGTCGTGATTCATTTATAACGCTACACTCATATTTTTAAAGGAATGTTCAATTCACGTTTATAAAACTCAAGTTGTAGTGTTTAAAAAGTTGAAGTTACGTTTATAAACTCAAGTTGTAGTGTTTAATATGTTCTAGTTACGTTTATAAAACTTAAGTTCTAGTTTTTAATAAGTTCAAGGTACGTTTATAATATCAAAGGATCATGTTTAGTATTGTCCAAAACCACAACGATTTATAGTATAAAACTCAGGTTATAAAATTTATGGTTTTAAAGTAATATCGTTTCAAATAATAAAGTCATTGTAAAGCTCGGGTCGTTAGATTTATAGTTTCAAAGAAATATCATTTCAAAAGACAAGGGTTTAGGGTTTGGGGTTCGGGGTTTAGGGTTTGGGGTTGAGGGTTTCCTTTGGAACTCAATTAAAAGTCGTGATTCATTTATAACGCTACACTCATATTTTTAAAGGAATGTTCAATTCACGTTTATAAAACTCAAGTTGTAGTGTTTAAAAAGTTGAAGTTACGTTTATAAACTCAAGTTGTAGTGTTTAATATGTTCTAGTTACGTTTATAAAACTTAAGTTCTAGTTTTTAATAAGTTCAAGGTACGTTTATAATATCAAAGGATCACGTTTAGCATTGTCCAAAACCACAACGATTTATAGTATAAAACTCAGGTTATAAAATTTATGGTTTTAAAGTAATATCGTTTCAAATAATAAAGTCATTGTAAAGCTCGGGTCGTTAGATTTATAGTTTCAAAGAAATATCATTTCAAAAGAGAAGGGTTTAGGGTTTGGGGTTCGGGGTTTAGGGTTTGGGGTTGAGGGTTTCCTTTAGAACTCAATTAAAAGTCGTGATTAATTTATAACGCTACACTCATATTTTCAAAGGAATGTTCAATTCACGTTTATAAAACTCAAGTTGTACTGTTTAAAAAGTTCAAGTTACGTTTATAAACTCAAGTTGTAGTGTTTAATAAGTTCAAGTTACGTTTATAAAACTTAAGTTCTAGTTTTTAATAAGTTCAAGGTACTTTTATAATATCAAAGGATCACGTTTAGCATTGTCCAAAACCACAACGATTTATAGTATAAAACTCAGGTTATAAAATTTATGGTTTTAAAGTAATATTGTTTCAAATAATAAAGTCATTGTAAAGCTCGGGTCGCAAGGTTTATAGTTTCAAAGAAATATCATTTCAAAAGACAACGGTTTAGGGTCAAAAGACAAGGGTTTAGGGTTCGGGGTTCGGGGTTTAGGGTTCGGGGTTCGGGGTTTAGGGTTCGGGGTTCGGGGTTTAGGGTTCGGGGTTCGGGGTTTAGGGTTCGGGGTTCGGGTTGTAGTGTTTAATAAGTTGAAGTTACGTTTATAAAACTGAAGTTCTAGTTTTTAATAAGTTCAAGTTACGTTTATAATATCAAAGGATCACGTTTACCATTGTCCAAAACTACAACGATTTATATTATAAAACTCAGGTTATAAAATTTATGGTTTTAAAGTAATATCGTTTCAAATAATAAAGTCATTGTAAAGCTCGGGTCGCAAGGTTTATAGTTTCAAAGAAATATCATTTCAAAAGACAAGGGTTTAGGGTCAAAAGACAAGGGTTTAGGGTTCGGGGTTCGGGGTTCGGGGTTCGGGGTTCGGGGTTCGGGGTTCGGGGTTCGGGGTTCGGGGTTCGGGGTTCGGGGTTCGGGGTTCGGGGTTCGGGGTTCGGGGTTCGGGGTTCGGGGTTCGGGGTTCGGGGTTCGGGGTTCGGGGTTCGGGGTTCGGGGTTCGGGGTTCGGGGTTCGGGGTTCGGGGTTCGGGGTTCGGGGTTCGGGGTTCGGGGTTCGGGGTTCGGGGTTTAGGGTTTGGGGTTCGGGGTTTAGGGTTTGGGGTTGAGGGTTTCCTTTGGAACTCAATTAAAAGTCGTGATTCATTTATAACGCTACACTCATATTTTCAAAAGAATGTTCAATTCACGTTTACAAAACTCAAGTTGTAGTGTTTAAAAAGTTGAAGTTACGTTTATAAACTCAAGTTGTAGTGTTTAATAAGTTGAAGTTACGTTTATAAAACTGAAGTTCTAGTTTTTTATTAGGTTCAAGGTACGTTTATAATATCAATGGATGACGTTTAGCATTGGCTAAAACCACAACGATTTATAGTATAAAACTTAGGTTATAAAATTTATGGTTTTAAAGTAATATCGTTTCAAATAATAAAGTCATTGTAAAGCTCGGGTCGCAAGGTTTATAGTTTCAAAGAAATATCATTTCAAAAGACAAGGGTTTAGGGTTTGGGGTTCGGGGTTTAGGGTTTGGGGTTCGGGGTTTAGGGTTTGGGGTTCGGGGTTTAGGGTTTGGGGTTGAGGGTTTCCTTTGGAACTCAATTAAAAGTCGTGATTCATTTATAACGCTACACTCATATTTTTAAAGGAATGTTCAATTCACGTTTATAAAACTCAAGTTGTAGTGTTTAAAAAGTTGAAGTTACGTTTATAAACTCAAGTTGTAGTGTTTAATATGTTCTAGTTACGTTTATAAAACTTAAGTTCTAGTTTTTAATAAGTTCAAGGTACGTTTATAATATCAAAGGATCACGTTTAGCATTGTCCAAAACCACAACGATTTATAGTATAAAACTCAGGTTATAAAATTTATGGTTTTAAAGTAATATCGTTTCAAATAACAAAGTCATTGTAAAGCTCGGGTCGTAAGGTTTATAGTTTCAAAGAAATATCATTTCAAAAGACAAGGGTTTAGGGTTTGGGGTTCGGGGTTTAGGGTTTGGGGTTGAGGGTTTCCTTTGGAACTCAATTAAAAGTCGTGATTCATTTATAACGCTACACTCATATTTTCAAAGGAATGTTCAATTCACGTTTATAAAACTCAAGTTGTAGTATTTAAAAAGTTGAAGTTACGTTTATAAACTCAAGTTGTAGTGTTTAATAAGTTCAAGTTACGTTTATAAAACTGAAGTTCTAGTTTTTAATAAGTTCAAGTTACGTTTATAATATCAAAGGATCACGTTTATCATTGTCCAAAACCACAACGATTTATAGTATAAAACTCAGGTTATAAATTTTATGGTTTTAAAGTAATATCGTTTCAAATAACAAAGTCATTGTAAAGCTCGGGTCGTAAGGTTTATAGTTTCAAAGAAATATCATTTCAAAAGACAAGGGTTTAGGGTTTGGGATTCGGGATTTAGGGTTTGGGGTTCGGGGTTTAGGGTTTAGGGTTCGGGGTTTAGGGTTTGGGGTTGAGGGTTTCCTTTGGAACTCAATTAAAAGTCGTGATTCATTTATAACGCTACACTCATATTTTTAAAGGAATGTTCAATTCACGTTTATAAAACTCAAGTTGTAGTGTTTAAAAAGTTGAAGTTACGTTTATAAACTCAAGTTGTAGTGTTTAATATGTTCTAGTTACGTTTATAAAACTTAAGTTCTAGTTTTTAATAAGTTCAAGGTACGTTTATAATATCAAAGGATCATGTTTAGTATTGTCCAAAACCACAACGATTTATAGTATAAAACTCAGGTTATAAAATTTATGGTTTTAAAGTAATATCGTTTCAAATAATAAAGTCATTGTAAAGCTCGGGTCGTTAGATTTATAGTTTCAAAGAAATATCATTTCAAAAGACAAGGGTTTAGGGTTTGGGGTTCGGGGTTTAGGGTTTGGGGTTGAGGGTTTCCTTTGGAACTCAATTAAAAGTCGTGATTCATTTATAACGCTACACTCATATTTTTAAAGGAATGTTCAATTCACGTTTATAAAACTCAAGTTGTAGTGTTTAAAAAGTTGAAGTTACGTTTATAAACTCAAGTTGTAGTGTTTAATATGTTCTAGTTACGTTTATAAAACTTAAGTTCTAGTTTTTAATAAGTTCAAGGTACGTTTATAATATCAAAGGATCACGTTTAGCATTGTCCAAAACCACAACGATTTATAGTATAAAACTCAGGTTATAAAATTTATGGTTTTAAAGTAATATCGTTTCAAATAATAAAGTCATTGTAAAGCTCGGGTCGTTAGATTTATAGTTTCAAAGAAATATCATTTCAAAAGAGAAGGGTTTAGGGTTTGGGGTTCGGGGTTTAGGGTTTGGGGTTGAGGGTTTCCTTTAGAACTCAATTAAAAGTCGTGATTAATTTATAACGCTACACTCATATTTTCAAAGGAATGTTCAATTCACGTTTATAAAACTCAAGTTGTACTGTTTAAAAAGTTCAAGTTACGTTTATAAACTCAAGTTGTAGTGTTTAATAAGTTCAAGTTACGTTTATAAAACTTAAGTTCTAGTTTTTAATAAGTTCAAGGTACTTTTATAATATCAAAGGATCACGTTTAGCATTGTCCAAAACCACAACGATTTATAGTATAAAACTCAGGTTATAAAATTTATGGTTTTAAAGTAATATTGTTTCAAATAATAAAGTCATTGTAAAGCTCGGGTCGCAAGGTTTATAGTTTCAAAGAAATATCATTTCAAAAGACAACGGTTTAGGGTCAAAAGACAAGGGTTTAGGGTTCGGGGTTCGGGGTTTAGGGTTCGGGGTTCGGGGTTTAGGGTTCGGGGTTCGGGGTTTAGGGTTCGGGGTTCGGGGTTTAGGGTTCGGGGTTCGGGTTGTAGTGTTTAATAAGTTGAAGTTACGTTTATAAAACTGAAGTTCTAGTTTTTAATAAGTTCAAGTTACGTTTATAATATCAAAGGATCACGTTTACCATTGTCCAAAACTACAACGATTTATATTATAAAACTCAGGTTATAAAATTTATGGTTTTAAAGTAATATCGTTTCAAATAATAAAGTCATTGTAAAGCTCGGGTCGCAAGGTTTATAGTTTCAAAGAAATATCATTTCAAAAGACAAGGGTTTAGGGTCAAAAGACAAGGGTTTAGGGTTCGGGGTTCGGGGTTCGGGGTTCGGGGTTCGGGGTTCGGGGTTCGGGGTTCGGGGTTCGGGGTTCGGGGTTCGGGGTTCGGGGTTCGGGGTTCGGGGTTCGGGGTTCGGGGTTCGGGGTTCGGGGTTCGGGGTTCGGGGTTCGGGGTTCGGGGTTCGGGGTTCGGGGTTCGGGGTTCGGGGTTCGGGGTTCGGGGTTCGGGGTTCGGGGTTCGGGGTTCGGGGTTCGGGGTTCGGGGTTCGGGGTTCGGGGTTCGGGGTTCGGGGTTCGGGGTTCGGGGTTCGGGGTTCAGGGTTCGGGGTTTAGGGTTCGGGGTTTAGGGTTCGGGGTTTAGGGTTCGGGGTTCGGGGTTCGGGGTTCAGGGTTCGGGGTTCGGGGTTCGGGGTTCGGGGTTCGGGGTTCGGGGTTCGGGGTTCGGGGTTCGGGGTTCGGGGTTCGGGGTTCGGGGTTCGGGGTTCGGGGTTCGGGGTTCGGGGTTCGGGGTTCGGGGTTCGGGGTTCGGGGTTCGGGGTTCGGGGTTCGGGGTTCGGGGTTCGGGGTTCGGGGTTCGGGGTTCGGGGTTCGGGGTTCGGGGTTCGGGGTTCGGGGTTCGGGGTTCGGGGTTCGGGGTTCGGGGTTCGGGGTTCGGGGTTCGGGGTTCGGGGTTCGGGGTTCGGGGTTCGGGGTTCGGGGTTCGGGGTTCGGGGTTCGGGGTTCGGGGTTCGGGGTTCGGGGTTCGGGGTTCGGGGTTCGGGGTTCGGGGTTCGGGGTTCGGGGTTCGGGGTTCGGGGTTCGGGGTTCGGGGTTCGGGGTTCGGGGTTCGGGGTTCGGGGTTCGGGGTTCGGGGTTCGGGGTTCGGGGTTCGGGGTTCGGGGTTCGGGGTTCGGGGTTCGGGGTTCGGGGTTCGGGGTTCGGGGTTCGGGGTTCGGGGTTCGGGGTTCGGGGTTCGGGGTTCGGGGTTCGGGGTTCGGGGTTCGGGGTTCGGGGTTTAGGGTTTAGGGTTTAGGGTTCGGGGTTTGGGGTTCGGGGTTCGGGGTTTAGGGTTTAGGGTTTAGGGTTTAGGGTTTAGGGTTTAGGGTTTAGGGTTTAGGGTTTAGGGTTTAGGGTTTAGGGTTTAGGGTTTAGGGTTTAGGGTTTAGGGTTTAGGGTTTAGGGTTTAGGGTTTAGGGTTTAGGGTTTAGGGTTTAGGGTTTAGGGTTTAGGGTTTAGGGTTTAGGGTTTAGGGTTTAGGGTTTAGGGTTTAGGGTTTAGGGTTTAGGGTTTAGGGTTTAGGGTTTAGGGTTTAGGGTTTAGGGTTTAGGGTTTAGGGTTTAGGGTTTAGGGTTTAGGGTTTAGGGTTTAGGGTTTAGGGTTTAGGGTTTAGGGTTTAGGGTTTAGGGTTTAGGGTTTAGGGTTTAGGGTTTAGGGTTTAGGGTTTAGGGTTTAGGGTTTAGGGTTTAGGGTTTAGGGTTTAGGGTTTAGGGTTTAGGGTTTAGGGTTTAGGGTTTAGGGTTTAGGGTTTAGGGTTTAGGGTTTAGGGTTTAGGGTTTAGGGTTTAGGGTTTAGGGTTTAGGGTTTAGGGTTTAGGGTTTAGGGTTTAGGGTTTAGGGTTTAGGGTTTAGGGTTTAGGGTTTAGGGTTTAGGGTTTAGGGTTTAGGGTTTAGGGTTTAGGGTTTAGGGTTTAGGGTTTAGGGTTTAGGGTTTAGGGTTTAGGGTTTAGGGTTTAGGGTTTAGGGTTTAGGGTTTAGGGTTTAGGGTTTAGGGTTTAGGGTTTAGGGTTTAGGGTTTAGGGTTTAGGGTTTAGGGTTTAGGGTTTAGGGTTTAGGGTTTAGGGTTTAGGGTTTAGGGTTTAGGGTTTAGGGTTTAGGGTTTAGGGTTTAGGGTTTAGGGTTTAGGGTTTAGGGTTTAGGGTTTAGGGTTTAGGGTTTAGGGTTTAGGGTTTAGGGTTTAGGGTTTAGGGTTTAGGGTTTAGGGTTTAGGGTTTAGGGTTTAGGGTTTAGGGTTTAGGGTTTAGGGTTTAGGGTTTAGGGTTTAGGGTTTAGGGTTTAGGGTTTAGGGTTTAGGGTTTAGGGTTTAGGGTTTAGGGTTTAGGGTTTAGGGTTTAGGGTTTAGGGTTTAGGGTTTAGGGTTTAGGGTTTAGGGTTTAGGGTTTAGGGTTTAGGGTTTAGGGTTTAGGGTTTAGGGTTTAGGGTTTAGGGTTTAGGGTTTAGGGTTTAGGGTTTAGGGTTTAGGGTTTAGGGTTTAGGGTTTAGGGTTTAGGGTTTAGGGTTTAGGGTTTAGGGTTTAGGGTTTAGGGTTTAGGGTTTAGGGTTTAGGGTTTAGGGTTTAGGGTTTAGGGTTTAGGGTTTAGGGTTTAGGGTTTAGGGTTTAGGGTTTAGGGTTTAGGGTTTAGGGTTTAGGGTTTAGGGTTTAGGGTTTAGGGTTTAGGGTTTAGGGTTTAGGGTTTAGGGTTTAGGGTTTAGGGTTTAGGGTTTAGGGTTTAGGGTTTAGGGTTTAGGGTTTAGGGTTTAGGGTTTAGGGTTTAGGGTTTAGGGTTTAGGGTTTAGGGTTTAGGGTTTAGGGTTTAGGGTTTAGGGTTTAGGGTTTAGGGTTTAGGGTTTAGGGTTTAGGGTTTAGGGTTTAGGGTTTAGGGTTTAGGGTTTAGGGTTTAGGGTTTAGGGTTTAGGGTTTAGGGTTTAGGGTTTAGGGTTTAGGGTTTAGGGTTTAGGGTTTAGGGTTTAGGGTTTAGGGTTTAGGGTTTAGGGTTTAGGGTTTAGGGTTTAGGGTTTAGGGTTTAGGGTTTAGGGTTTAGGGTTTAGGGTTTAGGGTTTAGGGTTTA